>JAREYC010000002.1:116782500-118032500 GCA_030015325.1 Cryptoblepharus egeriae
GCAGCCTTAGAGCACAATCCTAACCATGTCTACTCAAAAGTAAGCCCCATTGTGTTCAATGGGTCTTACTCCCAGAAAAGTGTCTTTAGGATTGCAGCCTTAGTCTGCAATGGCAAATGCAGGGTGTTTTGTGTAGGTTTTTTCCCTAAGCTCCTGGTACTGCACATGGCTGGTACACATGGGTCACAAGTCATCCTGATCATATGGCAGAACTATTTTGTGAGAACTGCATGTGAGAGATTGCATGGTTGAATGTTCCTGCAAAGAAATCCTCTGAAAACTATGCGTCCAGGGAGCAGAGTTTTAGCTCAGCTTTCTCCTTCCACATGCTTGATTTCGATGTACAGAAATGCTAAATTGCTGGGAATTCATTCTTACCGTTCTTTCCCAACCTCCCCCTCCCATATACGCCATCTGATGTGGTATAGTCCAGGAACTGTTTTACCACCTAATGAGCTGTTTGTCTAAAAAAACCTTTCAAGTGGGCTTGATGGAGCTCCACAGGGTGCCTGCTGAAGAACAGCTTTCCATAAAGATGTCAACAGACTGCTAAAAGCCAGAAAAATTAGAGCCCTTTTTACAGAGAAGAGAGAAAGGTTTATCTCTCCAACTAAACCCAAGAACAGTACTAAGAATGTCTAAGGCTGCAATCCTAAAGACACTTTCCTGCGAGTAAGAAGCCCCATTGAACACAATGGGACTTACATTTGAGCAGGATTGTGCTCTTTTATATATCCATCAGTCTATGAATTTGAAGGAGAAATTTCACAATCGCATCCCCATAAGGTATCCCTTAATTAACACACTTTAACCATTCCTTTCTTCAACGCAATCAGAGAGCCTAGAGAAATCAGACTTTGATTAATTAACAATTAATATTAACAAATGGTAAAGGGATTCTTTAATCCAGTAATTTTTGAGCACTTCAGCCTGGGACCCCCTTCGGAGAATCAAAATCTGACTTGGTTTCAGTGATGTCATCAACCTGGAAGTGATGTCATGATCTGAAGTGCCATCAAACAGAAAGTGACATCACTATGATGCCAGAGCTCCTCCATGTCAACTCAAAAGTAAGTTCCATTGTGTTCAACAAGAAGCTAGCCCCATTGTGTCCCACTGTGTTACTCCCAGGAAAGTATGGATTTCAGCCTGAGTACCCTATTCCAAGATGGTGGCACCCAGTGGCACCCCTGCTAAGTGGGAAAGTTAGCACTCTTTCAAGTGGGTGCTCTTCTTTTATTTAGCAGGGGAAGAGTAACTGGTCTGACTCACCCTCACCCCAGCATTGTCTGTTCTAGGGGCTTCTGCTGGTATTCTTTTGCATTTTAGATTGTGGGCCCTTTTAGGACTCACATTAGCCATTAATTTTTTTTTTTCATTTTCTTCATAAACTGCTTTGTGAACTTTTAAGTTGAAAAGGGGTATACAAATACTGTTGATAGAAAGAATCCAAGATGGCAGCACTTGGCTTTTTGTGACCCCCAAAGGGGTCCCAACCTCCACTTTGAGAACCACTGCAAATTTTCATACTGAAGAATGCTGAGGATTTTTTGAGGTTTTTTGAGGTTTTTTTGAGGTTTCTCAAGCAGAAGAACAATAACAGTAGAATAGATTCTCTGATAAACAATTTGCCCACCACTACTGATTTCCCACAGTAATGTGATAATCCACAGGGAAATAAATATTAGGTGCGCTGCAGGGCACATTTTCCATTCGCATGAAACAACAGTGATGCCCAATGGGCCTGGCTGACATCCCATTTGAGCTGAACATGTGCTCAAAAATGTTTCCCACAAGTCTCTGCACAGGATCTGAAAACTGCTCTCACGCACAATTATTATTATTATGAAGACAGAGCTAGAGATAGTGGAATTAAATTTTGAAACATGAAATGTGATTAGAGAGGAATCTCAGCTGCACAGGATGATAGATACCTGACTGTTCAGGATGCAATTAACAATCTGGCCACCAAATTTAATCTACCCACCATCAAAGGGCCCAAAAAGCCCACTTGTCAAAGCAAGGATGTCATTTCGAATGCAATTAACATCTTTCTATAGCCTATTTGTGAGAGGTTCCTCCATATTAATCCACATTGTCAAACAAATACACCATCCTCACTAGCACAATTACTTCTCTGCCCAAATCAATGGGCCATCAAATTAACAGTACCTGTTCTGTCATCTTAATCACCTGCCAAGTGAGTCTGCCTGCTCTTTACTATGTTATCCTTTCACATATGGAAGAACAGAGAGTCTCAAGCATTTGATGGCAGGCATGATGGGCATGGTGGTTTGATGCACATGGGGGATGTTGCGCATGGGGGATGATGTACATGGGGAGATGATGTGCATGGGGGGATGATGCGCATGGGGGGATGATGCGCATGGAGGTAGGTTGTGCATGAGGAGATGTAGTGCATGGGGGGTTGATGTGCATGGGAGGAGGGTTGATGCACATGGGGTGGTTGATGCACATGGAGAGATGTTGCGCATGGGCGGATGATGCACATGGTGATTTATGCACATGGGGTTCTTGCGCATGGGGGCGATGTGCATAGGTGTGTTATATGCAATGGGGGATGGCATACAGGGGGTATTTTAGTCCCACAACGCAGACACATTTCACTAGTTATTGATTGTCATTGCGATTGTCAGTGGGGCTAACTTCCAGGAAAGTGTGGATAGGATTGCAGCTTAGGCCTTTATCCTATTTTATTCATGAGAAACATCACCTTTATTTTTTAAAGAAAGCTAACTCATATTTGTTCCCTATCATTGCAAAGTCCAATTTTGGGCAAATGCTCATGAGCTTTCAAAATAAAATACAGTGCTTAAAGTTCACTTTGACACTTTTTAACTATTGAAATAACATCCTCTAAAGTTAATAAATATTATTTTTATATTAAAATTAAAAATTATATCCTTCTACATCCTATGTTCAGTATACATTCTTGTACATTAAAAACTAGTAGGTCGGGGAAAATGAAAAACAAGGACCCTTTTTTTATTCTGCCAAATTTCTCTGGAGAGAGAATTGTTTTGTATGTGAAGAAAAATTCAGCCACAGGAATCTAAACTTAGAGAGAGAGAGAGAGAGAGAGAGAGAGAGAGAGAGAGAGATGGACCCCATTAATTACCTCACTTATAATTCCAGCAGTTTGGCTGAGTTGCAAGAAAAGTCAAGCAGGGATCAATGTGCTCTTTTTACAATTTCCTACCCTTTTGTGACTAGACACTTTTGGTCTGACAGTCAAGTTATATGTCAATCACTTTATTAGAGTGGACCCAGAAAGGGACAAGGAGAGGAAAGGCTTTAATCCTTTGCCACCACCTGTGGTCTGGATCCAAAAGATCCTCCCACACCAAATCCCTGCAAGAATGTGCTATGGGCACCAGCACCAGCACTTAAGCTTCAAAATGCTCTGTAATGCTCAGGTCTTACACTGCAGACGTGATAATTATTCTTTGGAAGATAAATACAGTAGCAATAGAAAGGGCTTCAGAAGACAAAAAAATTCAGAAATCTCTGTTTAGTGGGGAAATGCTTCTCACTGATGTCCCTGAGAAGGTGGATCAGTGTTAAAACTGCAATCCTAATCTCCAGTTAGGCAGGCCTATACTCTGCCTAAGTCCTGTGCTGATTGGGGGGGGGGGGGTTAACAAAGTGCCATAAGACACTTTTGCTCCATTCCTGGGGGAGGGTTAGGCCAGTGCACAGACATGCACTGGCCTCCTTACATCACCACAGGATTAGGAAGACTGATGACTTATGCTGGCCTCGATTAGGCTTGCGTCCTAAATTTTGAAGGTGCCTCCACTCACCATGTAAGCTGCCCCTCCCTCTCATTATCAGAATCATTTCTAGCCACAAGAACAATGTGGAATATTGTTATGAGCAACAATGTGAGAGATTCTGGGACTCAAGTCTGCCTGGAAGCCCTTCCTATTCTATACATGTCCAATGCCCAGAAAGTGGCAAGGAAAATATACTCTAGATATGCTCCACTATACTCTCTTCTTTTTTATCATTACTATATGATAACATATAGTATCATATGATAACTATATGATGTAGAGTACAATCCTAACCATGTCTACTCAAAAGTAAGCCCCCTTGTGTTCAATGGGTCTTACTCCCAGGAAAGTGTCTTTAGGATTTCAGCAGTAGTATCATATAACTATATTATGTACTATAGGCATGAGCTCCAGTGCTGAACCGTGAGTTCAAATCAGCAATCTGGTTCTATGGTGGCTAGTTCTGCCAGCACTAACCTACGACAGTCATGACAACATTTCTGGTAGCACATGGACTCATACATTGTGAAAAGTGCTGATGGGAAGATCAGAGCCTTCCCACACAAATCAGAGCAGTGGAGAGAACCCGCTGATGGAGGTAAGGTGGCAGGAAAGGTGAGACATGGTAGGGGGGCAAGGTAAGATGGAATCAGGCAACAACAAGGGCAGGGGAGGGTAGAACCGGGTGGTAATGGAGATGATTGGGCTCTAATCAATCCTATCCATGTCTATTCAGATGGAAGCCCCATTGTGTTCAATGGGTTCTCGTGTTCAATGGGTCTCACTCCCAGGAAAGTGTGTTTAGGTTTGCAGTCTTAGCCAATCAAATTGTGCAAAGGTACCAATGACTTCAACCATTTCAAACAACCCTGATCGTGGACTACCACACATGTTCAGTCTTGGACTTTTGGGACCCACAACTCTGGGAATAAATCTGTTTCTTAGTAGAATCCCAAACCATAGATCACTCGCACCTCTCTTGAAACACCCCTCCACTTCACACTGGGGTGGGACAGTTTTAAAGCTATGCATTAAAGCAGAGGTCTCCACACCCCAGCCTTGGGGCCCTTGTTGAGCCTGAATGCAGCCCCCTGCAAAACTCCTCTATCTGGTCCTTGGGCAAACCTTGTAATCCACTCCTATACATTCTTGTATATAAATTTATGTAAATGTATTCAAATTTGAAATGTAAATTAGTTTTCCAGCCCCTGACATAGTGTCAGAGAGATGATGTGGCCCTCCTGCCAAAAGGTTTGGAGACCCCTGCACTAAAGAGAACAAGGCCTGCAAGCTCCTTCTTCTCTCCCTTCTTCCCTTGAACAAATTAATTCATTCCTAACCCAACTGGAAACCGCAGTCGGTGGGAAGGACATTGGCCTGCTTTTCTAAGCATCATTAAGTCCTGAAGCACCTGCGGGATGCAAATAAATCACCAAAAAAATCTGATGAGCCATCTTCTCCCTAACAGCTTGGGAGGCAACTGCATGAAAGAACATTTGCTATGTAAGAGATTTTGCTTCACTTCCCCCACGCCACAAACCACCCCTTCTCAACCTAGGGCAAAATCCAGAGTAACTACAGGGAGTCCTTGCTCCGGCGTAAAAACAACTTACTCTGAATTTCAATATGAATTTCCCATAGGTTTTCACTAGGTGGTGCAGTAACTACGGGTGCACATAAAGTCTCTTACATGCTCCCATAGTTACTCTGGATTTGGAGGATAGTCTCTGTCTGTCTGCCTGCCTATCTGCCTAATTCTGTCTCCTATGAAACTGTATAAGGATGTCCTAAAACCCTGATACTTTCCAGTCAAAAAAGCTGTCCTGATATGAGGCCAGCCCAGAAACTTAACATAGGAGTGCTAACTTGGGAAAGACTTGGTCGAATTTATTTCAAAGAAAATATGTAATACTGTTTGAGTGAATTGCATCCATGCTTATTTACAGAAGAAGGAATTTCCAGTCCTGCAGAGGTCAGATTGGTCTATAAATAAAAAACCAAAACTGGGTACTTTCCAGATTGGAAAAGAGCTGATGGCACCATTTGGGATTATGTTGGGCTGTTTGTAACTGGATACCTTGTTTCATCAAAATGAATGAAGCTGTTTCTTGCTGGAGAGGGCTGGGTGAACAGCTGCTGAGCAAGCTCCCTGGAGCCTCCAAAACTGTTTCATGTCAAGAGTTGCATCACACATTGAAATGACCCACACTGCAACTCAACACTGATGCACCGTAGAAATCATTAATGTGCGGCTCCTGGGGAATGTAAATGTTTGCATAGCGAGTGGCATGAAGGGTGTTAAGTGCGCAAGTCTACAGACAATTGCTTGAGATGTTCTCCCACTACTACTCCCCAGGGAAGATCTGAACGACAGCTCCCATGGAGCCAAGGAGAAAGGTCCTTTGGCCCAGTTTAGACTCTTCCAAGTAAAGGCTGGCTCACACACAAACATGCCTCACTTGATCATTCAGTGTTGCAGCTTTATTCGTAAATGAGCTTTCCACGGAGCTCCAAAATGCACCTCCCAAAGCTTGGAAGAGTGCTGCACAGGGTTCTCTGCACCTCCTGGAGACTTTGAGTACCACTGCTCCACTCCTATCCTCTGTTCTTTTTCCAGGCCAGGAAGATGATGTGGCCCTCCTGCCAAAAGGTTTGGTCACCCCCACTTTACTCACAAGGGCTGCAGTACCTTAGTGGTTTAAGGTGCAGATCCTGCCCATCTGAAGATTGGTAGGTCAGCGGTTCAAGACCTGAGTACTGCAAGAGCGAGTGAGCTCCCATGCTTAGTCCAGCTCCTACCAACCTAGCAGTTCAAAAACATGAAGGTAGATAATAGGTACCATCTCGGTCGGAAGGTAACAGTGTTCTATGTACATGCAGGCCACATGTCCAAAAAGTCATCTTTGGACAGCACTAGGTCTATGGCTCTGGAATAGGGATGAACATTGCTCCCCAGAGTCAGCCATGACTTGCAGGGCAACCTGCGGGGGCAACCTGCGGGGTACACCTTTCCCTTACTCTGAAGAGACTTCTGTTTGCTTCTCCTGTCCTACAGGATACAGCTGTGGACATTTTGATGCCCTTGTGCTGCAAGGCAGGCAAGAACGTAGGATTGGGCCCTGACACTAATTTCATTGCCCACAGTAGCAGCACACATGACTGTGGCAACCACACATTTACAAACCATGCCCATTACAACTAACACCGTCGGCACCAGTTTGTAGAGTTTACTGATCCTCCAGCACAATTCCTCTGTAATCCTTGTTGATCCAAAATTCCTTTAATCCCTGACTCAAATCTAGCATTAAAATTAGCATTTAAATTCTTAAATATATTACTCATCATGAACATTAAACTTACAATTTAACCTAGATGACTCTCAAACCTAATAAGTACAAAGCTTGAAAAATTCTTACTTAACTTTTATATAATTACTAGTGAAAACATACCCACGTTGCAGGAGTAAAAATCCCATGTGCATTGTCCCCCATGTGCATAGTCCCCCATGTACATCTGTCCCCCCATGCACATCAATCCTGCAAGAGCATCATCCCCCCATGTGCAACATCCCCCATGCGCAATATCCCCATGCACATCAATTTCCATGCGCAACTTCCCCCCATGCACATAAACTGCCATGCGCAACATCCCCAATGCACATAAACCCACATGCACAACATCCCCCCATGTGCATCAACCCCCCCCATGTGCAATATCGCCCATGTGCATCAACCCTGAAAGGGCATAATCCCATGTGCAAGATCCCCCATGCGAATCAAACCCCATATGCATATACCACCATGAGCCACAACATCCCCCCATGCGTATCAACTCCCCATGCACAACATCCCCCATGTGCAACATCCCTGATGTGCATAAACCACCATGAGCAACATCACCCCATGAGCAGAAACCTTCATGCACAACATCCCCCATGCGTATCAATCCCCCATGCGCAACATCCCCCTATGTGTGACATCCTCCATGCTCATAAAACACCATGCGTAACATCCCCATGTGCATAAACCCCCATGTGCAACATCTCCCATATGCATAAACCTTTGTGCACATCACCCCCATGTGCATAAACCCCCCATGTGCATATACCACCAAGTGCAACATCCTCCCATGTGCATAACCCCCCTGCACAACACCCCCATACACAACATCCCCCCATGTGATCAACTCCCCATGTGCATCAACTCCTCATGCGCAAAACCCCCTACCATGTGCAATACCCCTCTCGCAATGGTGGGCACCCCTATCTAGCAGATTCAGGATTTGGGGCTGGGTATTGATCAGTCTTCAATGTTAAGTATAGGCCAAAAATATGTTTCACCCCTTATAGCCTCTTAAGGGTTACATTTCTCACCATTGGTTCTTGGTGGGTGTTGATGTCACAGAAGGAACACCCTCCCCAAATTTCACAATTCTACGTCCTGTGGTTTTGGCTGGGCGTTGATGAGTCAGTCAGTGACTTTTCAGTTTTATATATATACACATATTGACCATTGTGTGTAGAAGAAAACAACCTGCTGAAAATGTCCATGTTTTGCTTATAATTCTGATTGGCACAAGGCCCCTCAGTGTCGTTGGGAATAGGGAATAGCTACAGAGTATAGCATAATTGCAATTCAAACCATATCTATCGACTCTCCTTGCGTCAGATCTGGTTTAGATCTATGCAGGAAGGTGCTGTCCAAGCATTCCTGAGTATTACCAATTTAGGAGACTGGAGTTCTGCAACTCACTAGGATTACGCAATGTGAACCTATTTCAGCAATCCCTACAAACATCTGATTAGCCATGCAATCAGAGAAGGTCCTGGGGCAGAGTAGTGGTTGCTTCCTTCTTGCACAGACCTCGAATCCGGAGCAGGAAAGGTAAACAAGTTTGAGAGTGGAGAATTCTCCTCCTTGGCAAAGGAATTACCAAGTTATTTATACGTTATCTTAAATAGCTCATTGCCCAAACACAGACATGCAGCTGTCTCTATGGTGTTTCTATTTCATGCACAGTACTTTGGGACCAGATACTGTGGTTTATCATTCAGGGAGGGAAACTAAGCCCATATAGAGATGAGATCTGCAATGTCTGTCCCAATGCTTGAAAAACAAATGGAGCATTTTAACAATCATATGTCTAAGAATGCTTTCACTAGATGCAGCATAACACACTGAAGCAAGAGGAGAGATTTGCAGCACTTCCACTACAAAGGATGGAAGTGGGGTTAAAGGATGACAGGTTCCTGAGATTGACAGCTATCTAGAAATCGGATCACCTCCATTCTCTTCCAAGCTCTGGAACGGAATTGGGACCCAATAACAATACTTTGCATCTACACACTGCTTTTTTGATTGTTTAAAATATATGCACCAATTATCTCAATGATCCTTACAACTGCCATGCAGGGTGGGCCAGTATCATGATCTACATACAGCGAATGGATAGACAACAGGTTTCCAAAAGGCAACAAGCAAATGAGCTGTGATGATGTGATTTCAAATACAGCTCATGATCTGTTTGCTAACCAACTGTATCTAGTGGTTAGAGCAGAGGTAGGCAGCAGAGCCACTTTAGGGATCCTGGATCTTTCACAATTGTATAGAAGAAAGAATTTCAGCAGGTGTAGCTTGTCATCCAGAATCCATAAAGTGGTCCACCTTGCTCACTCCTGGGCTAGAGAATAAGAACACAAACTGGACTAAGTGGTTCTGAGATCCCTTCCCAGCTTACCAAAAAAAAGCAGGGGGCCACACCATCAAGGAAGCTGGATCCATTGCTACTGAGTTCTATTTCCAATTCTGGAAAGAAAGTAAGGGGGGACTGACTCTAGCTACTCCTGGCTTTTCTACCAGCAGGGAAGAGATAATCAGCACCCCCTCCCCAGGCATTGCCACTCCAGGCTCTAAAAAACCACCTCCCCGGTGTCTGCAGTGAGTGGGTGGGAATGGCAAGACACATTTGTGCTAGTTTTAAGTCATTTGCAGTATCAAACCACTTTGCTGATCTCTAACCAGATGAAGGAGGCGGCAATGAAGGGAAAGAGAGAACACAGGGCTGAATTTGTCAATTCCCACCCCACACAGCCTCCCCTGCTGCCTTCTCGCACAGATCCAAAGACGTCAGGATTAACTGCATCCTAGTCTTCAGCCAAAACTCATGGGCACCTAAGAGCATATTTTGACCTGCTGGGGATCAACTTCTCAAGACCAGTATTTCAGTTCAAACTCTCCTAAATCAGAAGCTCTGTTGCACTTCATCAGACACCCCAGTCAAAGCGGAAAGGGGAGAGGCTGGAACCTGCCACCCAAAAGCAGCATGGTTTTTCAGTTCCAACAGGATGTCTCACTATTATTTATTTCTTCACATTTTTATACTGCCGTTCCTCCAAGGAGTGGTGTGCATGGTTCCCCTCCTGCTTTTCTCCTTGCAACAATCCTGTGAGAATAGACTGCAATCCTAAGAGCACTTTCCTGAGAGCAAGTCCCATTGAAATCAATGGAACTTACTTCTGAGTAGACACAAACAGGATAGGACTGTCTGTAACCTGTGCTCAGGTGGAGCAAGGATATGTGATTCCTGGTTTCAGATCTCTCCTTTCTGATGAACTCTTTGTCTGAGGCAAATCACAGTTCTCTCACTGCTCCTTCCTCTGCCCCATGTGCAATACAGGAAGGTATAACTGAGATAATGTGTGTGAAACACTTGGAAGATTTAGGTGTTCTGCATGTGACTGTTGCAAGGGTGTTATTTCCAAGGACTATCTAGATCAAGCTGCAATCCTATAGACACTTTCCTGGCAGTCTTTAAGCCCCATAGAATTGGGACTGATTTCTGAGAAGGCATGCATATGATTGTGCTGATGGTGGTTTTTAACCTTTTCATGTCACAGCACACCGACAAGCTGTTAAAATTGTCAAGGCACACCAGAAGTTGTTTGACCATTGACAAGGAACACCATGCTGCTGGTAGGGGACTCAAATCCCCCAACTGCCCTTTTCATAAATGACCCTCCCTGTAGGTGGTACACCTATAGACACTAGTGGCCACAGATTTTCAACAGTGGTTGAAAATCACTGATCTATGATGTCATGAGCACAGAGAAAAAGAATATAAACCACATTCTCTTCTAGATTTGTGAATGGAACCCATGTATGGTTTCTTACACCACTACCTCTAACCCACTAGATCCCGAAGCACACAGGAGATGTGGTTCTACGCAGCTGTTCCAGGGGAAGGGAGGAGAAGTGTCTGCTGATATAGACACTGTTCCTCCTCCAACCACAGTCATATTCCATCCTTCCCAGTCTCTGAACTCAATAGTACATAACACTAAACAGCCCATGCAGAATCATTTGGCACCCACACATGTACACCTACTCCCTCGTGCAACACTTCAGTACCTCCTCCCTCCCTTCTCTTGATAGCACTGGTTCTCAGCAGCAACACCCCTTCAGGCTGCAACTCTAAAGGCACAGTAAGCAGGGCCCTGCGGAGAGGGGGAGAAGAGGAAGGATGCAGTCCCTGTCCTGTGAAGGATCTCCTTCAGCCACCTTATCCCAAAAAGATTCTGAAAAATGAAGATCATTGGAGATTATTGAAAGGAAAGGGTGCCATTTAATAGACATAAGTAGGCAGGTGGTGGTGGTGGTGGGTAGATGAGAGGACTTCACTAAGCAGGAGAAAAAGCCTCCAAGGAACTCCCTGCCACTGTACACAAGACACCCAGAGCCTTTTGCTAAAAGGATTTTTCTGTTATATGCAGCTGTTGGGACTATCCTATCATATCCAGAGACAGTTGTTTTTCCTTACAGACAAAAATGAGACAAAAATGTTTAAGATTCAGTATACAGAAGGCTACTGTCATCATTGCACCAACCCATTTCAGAATTATTATTATTATATCTTTATATCTCACCTTCCTCATAAATGACAGCAATGATTCAAAATGACAGTGGTGCATGCAATGGTCAAATCCTTGAAAGAAGTGGAAGGAATCACTGGGAAGCAGGAAAATGAGCAAGAATTGAACCCCAAATTGCTAGAAGATATGAATTTAGTCTGTACTACTTGGTGAAATTCGAATCAAAAAGGGGGATCTTGGAGAGATTTGGGATTTTGCAGGGGTGAAAGATGCCAGATTGGCAGGAGAACCCACTTCTAGTGATCCATTGCAGAATGAAGACCTCCTCCTCCTCCCCCCTCTCTCTGCAGAACAACTAGAAAGCAAGTCCCTGAGGAGGATGACAGAAGGGAAAGGATCTGGAGTGACAGGTGAGAGAGAGGTTTTGGCACAGAGCAGTTTCTGCTTACATATTCTCAAGTAAGGGAAAACGGGGAAGGTGCAAAGAAGACCCAGAAAGTAGGGTTGGAGTTTAATAAAGGCAGGGGAGCAATTCAGATCAGTTTTAGGGTAGCAGGTTGGATAGCTAGGCTATGTTTGACATGTACTGAAAGGAAGCTGGGGGTCCAATGCAGAGACTCGGGCTGCAATCCTAAACTCCAGTTAGGCTGGCCTAATCCCTGGCATAAGTCCTGTGCTGACCTGAGAGTGTCACAAAAGTGCCATAATGTGCCACTCCTGGGGAAGTGTTAGGCCAGTGCATGTGCTTGCCTCCCTACATCACCACAGGAAAGAGAAAAGTGATGAGTTGTGGTGGCCTACGTTAGGATTGCACCTTTACGGTCATCTGATAAGACTGAATGAAACCTAGGCTTAAGATGACAAGTGGGGTGCAGGGGTGACATCGGCTGGTGTCACTATAAGATTCTGAGGCCTAATGCAGAGGTAGAAGAGTGGTGCCAAGTGGTGCCAGGAGGACAGCAGACCCTCAACATCTTGAAGTGACCAAAGAGTGACCCAGGATCCCTTGCCACAAAGAATGCTGGGGCACTCAGGCTTTCCGGCTGCTTTGTTGGCACCCATAGGATCTTGTCCCTTCAAGGGGACTCCCTTGGGCTGCTTTGCAGTCAGATGACTCTTGAGGATTGGGGTTGGGTGGGCAACAGACCAGGGGTGAAAAGGTCATCTCCTTACTTTCTCTGCAGAGTGGTGGCTGGACTGGTACTGGCACTGGTGCTGTGGCCACCTCCTGCACCCGGACTGGAGCTCCTTGACGCTCCACGGCTCAGTTGCCCCCTTTCCCTTTCCCGAGGTGGCCGGGGATACTCATGCTCCTTCTCCCGAGCTTGGTGGCACTGTGGAGGCCGATCTCGATGAATCTGGCACGGTTCCCTGTAGTGGCCTTCCCGGTTCTGATATTGCCCGTCCCGGTTCCCATAATGCGGCGTTATATCTCGTTCTTTGTCCCGGTTCTGGTATTGGTTCTGCCCGTCTCGGTCCGATCTGCCTTGGTATTGGTTCTCCCGATCCGTCCGGTTCTGGTACTGCGGATCACGGTCTACTCGGTTCTCCCGGTTCTGGTATTGCCCTTCCCGGTTTTGATATTGCCCTTCCCTATCGGGTCGGTTCTGGTACTGCCCGTCTCGGTTCTGGTACTGCCCGTCTCGGTCGGTTCTGTTCTGATAGTGCCCGTCTCTTTCCTTATGGTGGTATTGGCCGTCCCGGTGCCGATCCCGGTCTCGGTCTCCATCCCTTAGACCCCGGTTCTCTTGGGTCAGCTGCTCCAGCTGTCCCTCCAGCTCCTCGATCCTCCTCCGCTGGGTCTCCAGCAGCTTCTGCTGGCTCTCGATGATGTTGTTGAGCTCCAGCAGGTACTCGACGGCCCGGTTGGGGCTTTCGGAACCGGGTACCCCGGGTCCACCCCCGGCTCCCCCGTCCATGGAGAGGGAGAGGAAGAGGGGCGCACGGGCGCTTTGAGCTGCGCCCGGCGCCCTCCGCCTTCGGCTCCCGATTGCTGCAAAGGGCACCACCCCAACCAGCTACGGTGCCGCCCCGCCGCCCGCAGAGGGCTGCAGGGCTACGGCCACCATCCGGCTGCGGGAGCCCGAGGAGGAGCTGGAGCTGGAGGCGGAGGAGGAGCCCGCTTAGTGCTGCTGCTGCTGCGCTGCCCACCCGCCTGCCAGCCCTTGCTCTTGCTCTTGCTGCTGCTGCTGCTGCACTGCGCACTGCCAGCCTCGGGCCAGCCTCAGCCCAGCAGGAGGGGAGGGAAGCAAGCAGGGAAGGCGGGAGGAGGGCTGCACCCAGCACAGCACCCAGCCCACTGGGGAGGCTGCGGGGAGCAAGGAAGGAAGGGGCTCCCCTCCCAGGCACTGGGGCTTCTTCCACCAAGGCATGGGGCAGTAGGGAGTCCACTTTTTCAGCCTTGTGTCCTGGGGGAAAAAATATAATAATCCTCCTTTTCCTTGTCAGCAGGCAGCATGGAGCTAAATCCTAAAGCCACTTTCCTGTGAGTAAGACCCACTGAACACAATGGGGCTTTCTCCTGAGTAGGCATGGTTAGGATGGTGCTGCTCATAAAAATGCTCATAAATTAAATCAGGGTGAACACATGTTCTCTTCTTCCAGGACTCGTCCTCTTTTTCAGCCTTGTGCCTGGAAGAAAACTTCATTGTCCTCCTTTTCCTCCATGCAGACAGTATGGAGCCTTCTTGGAATTCATAAGGATACAATCCTTAAAGCCAATTTCCTGGGAGTAAAAGCCATTGAACACAATGGGGCTTACTTCTGAGTAGACATGGTTAGGATGGTGCTCATAAATTATGTAATTAGGGTGATCACATGTCCTCTTCTTCCAGGACTCGTCCTCTTTTCAGCCTTGTGTCCTGGAAAAAACTTCATTGTCCTCCTTTTCCTTGTCAGCAGGCAGCATGGAGCCTTCTTGGAATTCATAAGTTATATATAATCAGATGTCCTCTTTTCCCAGGACATATCCTCTTTTTAAGTCTTGTGTCCTGGAAAAAACTTCATTGTCCTGTTTTTCGTTGTGAGCATGCAACATGGGGTAATTAATAAATTATATAGAATGAAGGCAAACAGGTGAACATCCTTTCTTAGCATTGTGTCCTGGGGAAGAAATCCAACTTTTCCTTGTGAACAGTCAGCACTTAGCTTTCCTTGTCATTAATAATTATACGTAATCAGGGTGTACAGACATGTCGTTTTCCAGGACACATCGTCTTTTTTAGCCTTGTGTCCTGGAAAAATCCTCCTTTTACTTGTGAGCAGGCAGCACGGAGCCTTCTTACAATTCATAAATTAGATGTAATAAACTCTATGTGATAGTTTTTGATTTAATAATAAGCCATATAGTGTTTCAATGAACCACATGAAAGCAATATACAGGAGATGAGTGTTTTCAGCTTTTATTTCATCATGTCCTACATTTTTGTTGGGTGTCCTAAATGGGGGGTCCTTGTTCTCTTTTTTGGTTATGACATATGATCATAACATTTCTACTCAAAAGCAAGTTCATTGGGTCTTATTCCCAGGAAAGTGTCTTTAGGATTGCAGCCTTGTTTTGATTTTTTTCTAAATCTAGCATCAATCTCGAAAGACTATGGTATTGTGCTCAACACTGAATGTGAAGCACAAAGGCCTGGGTGGATTAATATGGAGGATAGGCTATTACCCAAGCAGCAAATCCCCCTTCTCCACGCCACTGAAATAGTTCAATGGAAAGGCAGAGTCAATACGATTGGTTCCAGCTGCGTCGTACAGCTGGGCTAAGGAGCTCACCCTGTCTTGTGGGGACACATGTCTCGAACCCTGGCCTGCTGGTTAACAGGCACAGTGTCTTAACCACTTGCACCATCCACGGCACCTTCTAAATCTGGTCATAACTAATATTCTAGGGCCATGATTTTTTTTTGTGTTGTTTTTACTCTGTGCTTGTAATAGAGGAACCAAGGCACATTTTGGTAATGGTTGGCAACAGCTTCCTTTACAGCTTTTTCCCATCTATAGAGGATCTGAATGCATTCCTTGAATGATTCTTTGGACAGTGAATTAGCCATTCCCTGCTAACAGAAGTCAGTTGAGCAGTTGGAATAGTGCTGCTTGGGCATAAGCAATTACACTAACACACGGGGAAACATGTATGCATGCATGTTGAATGCATATGTAGAAGAGGATATCAGGGAGTGTGGTCCCTTTCCTGATCCAGAAGAAACTGCTCCTGGATAACTGATCTGATGCATTGTGCAAGCATTGAGGAACTAAGCCTTGTACTGAAGTTTTTAACAGAACTAACAAGAGTTTTTTTGAGAATCAAAGATTTCTGGTGCCTTTGCTATCAAATAAGGTGAAAAGGAGTAGATGCCATTTGAAGTTGCCTGTTTGATCCCCTTTATTTTGTCAACGTAGCCAGACAGATAGTCCTTCTATCCCTGAGGAGACAGCAGGATCAAAGCCCATTCAGTGTTACCTGCTTTTGTGCAGCACTAGGGAAACATCAGAAAACCTCATTTCCCTGCCAAGTGCAGACCCAGATGTAGAATAGGATGACAAGCTGAACACTTTTCCACTGCAGTATAAAGGACCAGCATATTATAAGAACCAGTGATAGACACAGCACGTGGACTGTGGCTTTCCTATCTAGTTTTTTTAAAACTGGAGACATAGATAAAGGTGACAATGAGAGAGAGATGATTGATTGTGCTATTCACACATCCTTATTTTACCCCACACAGTCTTCTCTGATAAAACATATTTTTGAACCAATACAAAATATCCAAAACCAGCTTGATCAAAGACAATAGTGACCAGACACCACATTAGAATTAGTTGTTTAATAATTTCTATGCCAAATTTTCTAAATTAAATATACATAATAATAAATTCACAAAATAAAATGTTAGGACTTAGGGCACAATCCTAACTACTGGTAACTTTCCAGTTCTGGCATAGCTATACCAATATGTTGCAAACAGTAGAGTTGGAGGGCAGTCACTGAGGCCATCTCAAAGTAAGGCAATGATTGTTCCCTTACTTCAGTTACGTTGCTCTTATGCCAGTGCAGGAAAGTTGGTTAGGATTGCACCCCTGAAGGGCAGGTGCATTTCCTATGGGAAATGGTGACTATTCAGGTTACATGGCCTTTATACATGTAGGACTTTAAAGGTAATAACCTGCCTTTTGATTTAGGCTCGGAAAGAAACTGGCAGCCAATGCAATTGATATAAAGGAATGATATGGTCTGAAAACCTCATACCAATCTATCATCTGGCGGGTGTGTTTTGGACCAGTTGACATTTACAAAATTCTTCAAGGTTATCCAGTCCTGTACTGTACACCAAGGACTTTGTCAAATAATGTTGATTGACATATGAGGTTGTCTTCTAGGATCAGATCATTGGTCCATCATGCTCACTACAGTACCATCTATTCCAATTGACAGGTTCTCCAAGGATTCAGTTAGAAATAGCCACCACCTATATCTGCAGTTGCCAGGGCTTGAATGTAGTATTTTCTACTGTATATGCAGAGTCTATGCTCTACCATTAAGCTACAAACAGCTTAGATAATTGATGAAGTTGGGTCTGGACCTTGGTATCAAAGTTGGGTCTGGTATCTTACTCCTTACGTTCCTCTTAGGTCATATGGGGGTGGGACACTCTGCACTTCCTTTGACCCAAGTTAGAGGTATGGCAGTGGAAGGGGAGCCTTCTCTGTAGAGATGCTGCAATTATGGAAAAATTATGGAATTAACCCCTTCCTCATGGTTTTTCACTGAGAGCTCAAAACAATGTTTCATCTGCTATTTGGGTGATGCAATATATCTGCCCTCTGAAATAGTGTAACAAATCTGATTGGTTTGCTGTTTATAAATAATGATTTTACTCACTGTATACAGTGATTATGGATTAGTAACTTCTTTGGGCGTTTTGCTGACAGACAGACAGACAGACAGACAGACAATCATCCCACTCCTGGCAAATCCATTTGCATGTCAGGATAAATCATAGGGAACATACATCTACACAGCACAAATTCAGATTAGCTGCACAAAAATGTAACATTAAAATCATCACTAGCCTGGTATCAATACTCCTCTGCCCCTTGCTGACACTGAACCTGAAGCCATATTAACTTAGTGACCCTTCCTTGATGGTACCATAACATGCTCAGAGCACACCACATATGTTGATGAAATAGTCGTAACATAGCCCTGTAAAGTATTTATGAGACTATTATCATCCCCATATTACAGGTTTTGGTGGTGTTGTAGTAGAAATTAATATTAGACTAAAAAAGGAAAATTCAGAATTCTGCTCTTGCCATATATCTTTTAAGAATACTTTTGTTCTTATTTTTCTCTTCTTTCATTGGATTTTTCTTCTTTAAAAAAAAATTAATAAAAACATTTAAAACCACAGACATTGGTAGGAAGGATGCTGGCTTATCTAAAGTCTTTAATGAGCTCATATCTTAGTTGAGATGCGTATTTTGGCTTCCTGTTTCACAATTCAGTGCTCACTACCTCACTTTCAGCCGCACATTCTATCAACCTGTTTATATCTCAGACTAAATGAAACTAAATGAAAAGATAATTTAACTACGGTACTTTATGAAGCTTGCGTGCATCTGCAAGGGACTGTTTGCCTGTGCAAACATGTATATGGGCTTCACAAGTGGAGATAATTTCAGCAAAACCAAACAAATGCCTGACAACAAAAAAAGCCAGCTTTCACACCCAAGGTGAGGGATGACTCCTTAATTAATGAGCTCTGCTGAATATAGAGATCTATTTTTTAATCAGCACACACCATATATACTGTAATTCAGGCAGGGGACGCCCTTTTTCTGCACCATATTGTACAATCCTGAAGATGCATTGATAACTGACATGTGGACCAAATTAGCAGCCACTTCTGATTCAAAATGTCAGTAATATCTGGGCAGGCAAAGACATATTGTTGTCCGAGACAGAAAATCCAAAAAGCACTCTGCCTCAGTCTATTAACACAGATCACAATCGACTAAAAATAATGGGGCTTGCAAAGGGCTTGTAACTTCTAGCTGAGTGTGCGGTGATGGGTCAGAGCAGTGCACTTCCCATTTTGCTTCTTTAAGTGCTGGACCAATTCTTTGCAACATGACGGGGCCACCAGTGAGATAGGCTATCCAGTATAAGCAACAGATGCAGTAGCTGCATTGGTCTCTCACAGTGCATAGCAAGCAAATGATGCTATCAGAAGGTGTATTTTTTTCAGAAGGTGTATTCTGGAAGTTGAATGGCCTGTATGCTGGAAAAAAAAGCTAAACAGAAGCAACTCAATTGTGTCTGGAAGGGAGACTGGAACTCACCGACATGTTATGAGAAAAGTCATTGGTATGCCATGATGAGAAGGCAGAATGGAATGCTGCAAAGTCAGTTGGCAAGAATAATTGTTACAAATAATGCCAGGCAGGATCTTAAGTTATCTGAGAAGGCCTGAAGGCAGGAGCTATGCAGCCACAGAGAGGATCACAAAGTGAAAGGGAAACATGGATACATAGAACAATATTGTAAAGACCCTTACTGGGCCTAGGATAACCTTTCTACGTAAACCTCCTTGAATAAAATCTGATGAGTTGATATATAAATACAGAAATAAATACTTGCACCAATATATGTAAAAAAAGACCTGCAGTATGCAGGTGATAAAGACTTATTTATTCAAGTCCCATCTAGTTTTAATTTTGTTTGAAATAACCAGCTTCTGTCTGCTACTTCACAGCAGCAGAGTGTGGGGAGATGTCTCTCATACAGAAAGGTGATTTGTACCAATTTATGTTTTGCTAGTGTAGGGTCATCATGAGCGGATACGGAAAATCTCCTCTCAGCAAGTACTTTCCCTACCACCTAATTCATTTCCCCTTTATAATCTCCATTTTCCTTCTCAGTCCTCCAACTTTCTCCACATATTTCCATCTCTTAAAATGGTACCATCAACTCCTTTCATCATGGACCTTCCTCAACAGCTTCTCCTGCTCATCACGTTAGAAGAGGAACTTTAAAACAATTGTCATTTAACTTCTTTCTTACTCCCACCGACCCTACCCCAGTAACTGTTTTAGTTCATCTTTTGTTAATAATTTGATGTTTTATAACACAAGACTGTTTTTCTTTCCAGCAAGGGCTGACAAGAGAGATGACAGGACACAGATCTGAAACATTTTGTACCAAAGTTAGAAAATAGAAATGGCATCCTTCTTCCACTAAAGTAACATGTAAAATAATCTATCAAGAAGTTCTCGACAAGCCTCATTGAAATGGGTGCCAGATTTCCTAGTAGATTGTACCTCATCTGTCAGTTCTATTTTACATCCTTGCCCCCCTTTCCTGATGCCCAAGATTTGCCACCCAAGATAGTCATCACACCATGCCTCGTGTTAGAACTACATCTCCTTTCTAAAGAAAAAGTCACAAAAATGGTCAAACTGGCTAAAAAATGACTGGAAGAGAAGGAGAACTGGGTGAGTCAAGTGAACAGAAAGTAGCAAGCTAGAAGGGTGGGTGAGACTTCGTGATGAGTCAGGGTCTAGCTAACCCATAATCAATGTCAGGAGGCACACACGCTTGGGGTGTGTGTGAGATACAAGATATTTGAGGCCCTTGCTAAAGGAATGAGTAACAGAGGGGGGGGGAGTGATCCTGTCTTTTCTGAGGCCAGGATGGTCAGACGTCATAAATGCAAAAGAGGACAAGGCACCCCAAAATGGAGGACATCCAAGAAAAAATGTAGGACATGACAAAACAATCCTAACTTGATTTCATGTGGTTAATTGAAATGCTCTTATTACTTTTTAAATTTAAAACCATATTACATATGATTTATTAATTATGGAAGCCTATGCACTGCCCTTCAGGGGCCCACTTGCAGGGAAAAGGGGGTCTAAAGGCTAAAAAGAGGCTAAAAAAATAGAGAACATGTCCTAGAAAAAGAGGCCAAATGCCCTTAACAAGGCCAGAACCTGCAAGCTGCACACAAAGACCTCACCAAGAGGGTGGTTAAAACAACCGTTTTGGGACTACAAACTGCAACACATCAAAAGTTCTTGGGGCCTAATCCACTGGGACACTTTCCTGTGCGAGTCCAATAGAATGAGAGTTACATAAGAGAGTGCTTTGTGACACCATTGGGCTTTCTGACACCAAACAGCCCCCACACAATGTGTACTCACTGTGCATGCATGTCCTGGTCCTTCTCCACAGTTCAGCTTAGGCTGCAATCCTAAAGACTCTTTCCTGGGAGTAAGACCAATTGAACACAGTGGTGCTTACTTTTGAGTAGACATGCTTAGGATTGTGCTCTTAGTTTCCTTAGAGTGCAATCCTAACTTAGGCCAGCACAACTCATAAGTTATCCCCTTCCCATGGTGATGTAAGGAGGCAAGCACCTATCAGTGCACTGGCCTAACCCTTCCCCAGAAGTGGCAGAGAGGTCTATTACTGTACTTTTGTGATACCCCCAGGTTAGCATAGGCTGGCCTCACTGGATTTCAATATGAATTTTCCATAGGTTTTCACTAGGTGGTGTAGTAACAACAGGTGCACATGATGTCTCTTGAGTGCTCCCAAGAGCACTCTCTTGCGTGCTCTTGCCATACTCTGGATGGCAGGGTAAGACAGATGTACAGTGCAATCCTAAGAATGTCTCCTCAGAAGGAAGTCCCACTGTATTCAATAGTAGTTACTCCCAGGAAAGGGTGTTTGAAGTGCATTTGGACTATCTATCACTTAGCTGGTTCAATTTCAAGATGGACCAACTCAGTTACACCAAAAAGGCTTGGGCCGGTGTACATCAACATAGGCTGGCCCAAGACAAATGGACCTGGGCTGTGGCAGCCTAGGCAGTTCAGGAGAGACATGTTGAGGGCTTGTTCAGCATGACCTAGAAAAGTGCAGTTCTGGAGCCTGTTTCCAGGGCCAAAATTCCCTCTTCCAGCTCCTCAAAGTTAGACCACCTCAGGAACAGGAAAAATCTGAGTAGACCCATAGGGGTCCATGATAAGCCAGAGTAAAAATGGAAATGTTGGCAAAAATTTTGAGTCCTTGGCCAGCCTAACTGCAACCCCTGCCTCTCAGCCACAATATGGCACAACTGCAACAGCCCACCTCAAGATATGGCAGCTTAGTGAGCATGCTTGCCCTTGTACTGCTGCCCCTTCAGCAGCAGTTGGGCCAGCCAGAGGCCTTCTAGTCCTATGGATTTGGCCTAGCTTGTCAGCTTAGGTTATGGCCTACTTAGGGCAGCTTAGCTGGGCCATTTTTCTGGCCTAAAGTCAGGATTGCAGCCGTAGCTGTGTATGTAGAGAAAGCAATGTTACAGGCATGTATGGGATGGTACAGTCCAAACTGGGTGACACGCACATGGAGACGACACCATTACTGACCAAAATTTGCAAAATCACTTTTTTAGAAATAAAAAAATTTCAAGCAGAATGCAATGAAACAAAAGGCATTGAAATACAGTTATCTTCATTCTATCCAAGGTTATAGCCAAAAAACAACCTGGGGTGGGATAATGATGCATGCCGATGCTTTCCACACGCAGGGTGACCTTTGCATCAGTGGTGGGATTCAAATATATTAACAACAGCTTCTATGTCCTAATAACCTAAATTAACAAGAGATTCTATGTCCCATTGGTAACCAGTTCTCAGAACCAGGCACTCATTAGCAAAGGGTTCTATAGAACCTGTGAGAACCACCACTGCTCTGGATGGAAGAAAGTCCTTCATGGGGGTCATGAGCTAAGCTTCCACATTGGGTGATTCAAAAATCTGTGGTGCCCCAAAGGGACGGCATTGCATTTAGATGTTAAAAGTACTATTTGCACCAGCGAATTTTCCAGTAGATTGAGTCCCAAGTTAATTCAGTGCGGAGCACGGCGCTCTCATGAGTCTCCTACAACCTAAGCATGATTGGGACTCTCATTTGCTTCGACACCACCACCCTGTCTTGTTTGTGATTGTGTCAAAAGGTCAAATTCCCGCACATACACCTTCCTCCTACTCTAGGGAATGATACACCCGTAGCACATTAACTCTGCTGCTATGGAAACAAGGCACATAGAAGCTTTTTTTAAACATTACATGTGCCAGAATTAAGGGGGGGGGGAGAGAGCCACAAGATTATCAAGTCTCACCCAACCTAAGAGGGGTGCATGTGTTGCACGCTGGAAAAAGAAGGCAGGCAATTGGGACAACTGAACAGCCAACAGAGCCATATCTTGTGTAATGGTGCATTTTTTCCCCGTGAAGTTACTAAGTTTAGGATCTCTGACAAACCCTCTCTTCAACAACTCAGTTGACAGCTTATTAAAGCTATGAAAGCTATCTGAGGAATGCTAGAAGTCAATCTCCAAGGACTCCCCCTGGTGCTGGCCTGCGGTAGAAGCTCTGCACGTTTGGGGAAAGGAGACGTGGTTAGATCTGAGGCTGGCCACCTTCTTCTGCGTCAGGTCCATCAATGTACACATATGGATTTAAAGCACATGCACATGATTAGGCCACCATGCTAAGAAAAAAGGAAGGGCATGTCCTCAAGAGAACATTGCTCAAAGAAGCTTGTCCTGGGTCTACTTTCTTTGTAAAGCCTGCTGAGATAGAATTACAATTTTGAATTCTTTTTTTGAGCCTTGCCTGCTAGGTGGATACATTTTTTTGGAACTATAGGCTAGATGATTTCAGATGGCAGGCCATATTTTGTCTGTGGCTATAGGTTGTATAGCCTTGGGTTTGATGTTCTCTTGCAAGGAAATGTTTCTGTTTACCAGGATTAGAACCTTGGGTTGCTAACCCTTCAGGATTGGTCTAGACTAGGCTCCAGGAATTAGCATCCTGATCCAGATGTCTACTGAAAGCAATCCTGCAAGTTTTAATTGAACCTCTTTGACTTATGTCGTATTATCAAAAATAAATATCTCCAGGATCACTCTTTACTTAACGGTGCCAGTACCTTGGCAGACCACCCTCACCCAATCCCAAACATGCAACTAGCCAGTTGGGTATAGAATTGAAGATGTGCCAGTTTGCTGTCCACGTCCATTGGTGCCTGAAGTAGAAAATCCAAATGCGTCTCTCACCACTAATTAACAGAGGGCACTAGCCAGTGGGAAACCTCTTTGCAGTCACTGCTCACTGCATAGCAATTATGTGCCTTTCCTGCTAATTGTCTTTAATGATGCTTAAGAGTTTGCTATCTGAGGCCCAAGATCAGAGTAAGACCACTTTTAGTACTTCTGCTGATTGGTGTGTAGAATTACTAGAGAACCTCCCATCTCTCCACAACAGACTTGTATGAGGCCCACCTTACAATACTAGCATTGATGCCTTAATCATCTTTTTATTCTACCATAAAATAAAATTTTTGTAGCAGTTATCTTTGCTTGAAGAAATTGTATTCCCTTGAACACACAATAAACCTGGTTAGTAAGTTGCATCCAGCCCAGTCAGGTTTGTCAGCATTCATTCAGGATCTTCTGCTTTCAGGATTTATGGAGCAGCAGCGGATGGCAGAGAACATTTAAGGGTCTCTGCAACATTGGTATAACCTTGGAGCATTTAGATAAAATGAATTAAAATTCTGACCACCACCATGGAGCCCCAGCCTCACCTTGACATTTTCTTCCCAATGCATCTTCCCCAGAAAACAGAATTAGAAGACAGAAGTAACATATTTTAATTTCAAATCACACACACATACAATGTGGGTACACTTGCCTTTAGGCTGGGGAAAAAAGCAAAATCTGGAGCCACACCTACAGGCAAAGGCTCTGCATGATAAAAAAAATCCTCGAGAACCCACCATGATTTTGGTCCTAAAAGACAATTTTAAAATAACATTTAGTTACAGGGCATGAATAACACCCTACCTCTTCACTTCCCCCAACAAAAGCTGCTAACTTTAAAAAAAAAAGCGTGGGGTGGGGGAAGCTCTTAACAGCTCCAAATGGGGAGAAGTGGGTTCCATGACAATCTTCTGTTACAGGAACAAAGATGGAAATCTGCACTCAGTAGGTAGAACCTTCCTCTAGCCAGTAATAACAAAAAAACCACATCAGAAATTCTGTAAGATAAATATAGGACAGTTTAAGGCCTTTGTGGGACAGAAAGGTAAGAGGGGAAAAAAGGTTGTGAAATGCTGATCACTGGTATCTGGCTGCTTCCTTCTCTTCTGGCCCCTATTGCTCATTGGGGTTTGGATTGGCGTCAGGATACTTGGTGAGGTCAAAAGTCAGAACTTTGCTGATGACACAGTCTCCTTGCTGTGGAAAGAAAGAAAAATTGCTCTCTTAAGGCTGCCCTCTACAGCAGGCATTCACAACCTCAAACAAACATGCTGCCAAAGAAATACTAATCTTGCAAAAAAAGGAGGCTTGGGTAGTAAAGAGTTCAGCTTTCAGGATTCAACCTTGTCACTGGGCTTAGGAAAAGCCATTTGAAAATAAACAGAAAGGAGGGAGTAGTGGCAGAAGAAGAGCACAAAATACAGGAGGACACAAAATAAAACCCAAAATAATACTTATGAAAAGATATAAATATGAATTAATGAATTATTAAATAATTATTATGAATTAATGAAAAATATGAATTATAGACCTTCATTTTGCAGCTCCATGCCTTTCTTTAGACAAGGAATTCTAAATTCCTATTTAGAATCCTCCCTTTGGAGGGCTGCGGAGGATTAGTGGTTAAAAATACTGCGCTTCCCATTCTGAAGGCTGGCAGTTAACGTTCCAAATACCACAAGATGGAGTGAGCGTCTGTTACTTTGCCCAGCTCCTGCCAACCTAGCAGTTTGAAAGCATGTAAATGCACGTAGATTTTGATGAGAACAGCGTTCCCACTTAGATGGGAACAGCGTTCCATGTGCTTTGGTGTTTAGTCATGCCAACCTCATGACCACCGAGACATCTTTGGACAACACTGGCTCTTTGGCTTTTTAAGAGGGCTGAGCACCACCATTAGTCAGTTGTTATTAGTAGAAGGGCAATCTGTGGAGGATATCTTTATATTTTACCTTTATTTTGGGTCAAGCCCCTTTTAAAAAAAGGCAGCACATACACTGAGCATATACAGAGTAACCTTACCAATGACCACTGAGCAACAACTGACACCTGACACTGACAGCTCTAACCCCATGAGTTTTTCTTGACACTTTTGTCTTTTTGATACAACATGAACCTTTTTATTTTCTGATATTTTAAATATTTGATGAGTTTTAGTGGCGCAAGTGGTTAAGACACTGTGCCTGTTAACCAGTAGGCCAGGGTTCAAGACCCAGGTCCCCACAAGACGGGGTGAGCTCCTGTCCTTAGCCCAGCTCTGCGACGCAGCTGGAACCAATCGTATTGGCTCAGTTGTTCCACTGGACTATTTCAGTGGCGTGGAGAGGGGGGATTTGCTGCTTGGGTAACAGCTTATCCTCCATATCAATCTACCTAGGCCTTCGTGCTTCACATGCAGTGTCGAGCACAATACCATAGCCTTTTGAGACTGATGGATGCCAAGTTTAAGCTATTCAGCCATTTTTAATCTCCAGGGTATGGATGTTACATGTTTTTATGGTATCTCTGTATTATTTTGGGATAGCTCTCAGGCCTCTAGTGCTTTAATGTCCAGAATGGGCCTTATTATGCTTTAAAGTATATAGAATTAAACCACATTGCTAGAGTAGATGGCTGACTGGGCTTCTGTGCATCTGCACAGTCCCAGCATTCACTTATACTTCAGGGACACTTGTGCTGGAGAACACTCTGCTGACTCATAAGTCACAGCTCTGAACTGCAACCAAATTCTGCTCCCTGACATGGCCATTTTAGCTGAGCCATATGGTAGGGCTGCCTCAGCTTGAGGCCCTCAGCTCACTCCTCCAAGGACGACTACGGGATTGAGGGAGATGTTAATACATCATTGTCACTGTCATTGAAGAGGCAGATGGAGTGCAGGCACCAACAGCAGTGTCTCATCCAAAATATTTCTCCACAACGCATTTCCATACCTCTGGGTAAACACCAATGAGACTCTCAGCCTTCGTGTAGAACTCTTCCTTCAAGGAAATGACAATGGCCTGGAAGTTGCAGGTGGACTGTTCCTTGATGTAGTTGGCCACCTAAATGGGGGGGGGGGGAAGTAAATAAGAGTGTCACTGATTTGCCCAATGTTTCCCATCCTCTGTCCACCTCCCCTTCTACTTTAAATGCTGAACTCAGATAGCGTAGCTGTCTCCCTGATCCTGAACCCTTTTACTCACCTTCCCAATGTTGGTGTTGTCCAAAGCAGCATCAATCTCATCCAAAACAAAAAAAGGAGCAGGTTTGTAGCTGAGGATAGAGGAGAGACAGGTGACATTAGGGTTGCCATAATTCTCTTCCACAAAACCGGGACAGGACACACTGTCCCTTTTGCCAGTATGTGAACACAATCCCCAAAAATCTGATTGTCTGTTTTTCGGGACATATGGCAACCCTGACTATGAATCCTGGTGGATCCAACAAAAGGCTACCTAACCCAGTACCCATGTTTCACCCCATGGTGGCCACTTTAGTTCCTTGGTTTTGAACTTGAAACCTTATATTTACAAAACACACATTGAGCTACGCTGGATCCAAGTGCAAATCTGGCAGAAGCCACATGTCCAGGAAAACTATGCAAATTAAGGAATTTAAGCTCCAGGCTGTTTATATGTAGAATCAGAGAACACTCAAGATATCCAAGAACTCTGCATTTTATAATGAAGACATGTTATCTAGCCTGTGGGAATACATGTGGAAACATTCAAGTAGATAGCAAAATTCCCTCATTCAGTAGGGTCAAGCTTCTGTTTCAGCCACATCTAGTGATCCCTCCTTTACTGCCTCCAATATGCTGCTGACGTTGCCACCACCCCAGCTTGTGCTCCTCGTTATGAAAAAAACAAAATTCTGCAATCAGGCCCAAAATTTACATTTTCAATCTTCAGGAATTTAAATTCTTTAGCAAAGCACCAGGAAGACAGTGCGACAATGGAGAACCTTTTCTCCTATTCCCACCCCCAAATTCTGAACAATGTCTTCTCTAGTGACTCATGCAGACTTGGCTATCCTTACTCAAAGGCTGACCCTACCTGTGGATAGCAAAGAGCAGAGCCAAGGCTGCCACTGTCTTTTCCCCACCAGACAAGTTGTCCATGGGCCGGAAGCGCTTGCCAGGAGCTACACAATTATAATTGATGCCATCCAGATAAGGCTCCTCAGGGTTTTCAGGGCCCAGGAAAGCCTGAAGAAAGACATTGAGAAGACAGACCATCAAAAATCTTTTCATCAGTGGCAAATACCTAGAATGCAGCAATTTCACAATATCACAAATAAGCTGAATGAAATTATATTAAGGGATATATATAGAGTGTTCCTGGCTATAATGGAATTGCAGAACATAAATTCACACTGAATCCACAAATTGGCCCTCAAATCCAAGAACAGTATCATTCAAACAAAATAATGAACCAATTTCCTAGTTCTGATGGCCAGAAAAACCCCACTAAAATGCTGGGACTGACAATAGTATCCAAATTTCTTTGTTGGTGGGGGGGAGCGCAGGGGAAGAGAGCTGTCTTGGGACCACTGCAGATTTTACTGGAGCAGCAGGTATGGTCTCTTATGCTGCTAAGAATATGCAAACAGAAGTTTGCTTCCACAAAAGTAGGCCGCTAGCTGGATCAGGGTGATTGTCAGTGGGTAGAATTTGTCTGAAGGCAAGATAGTGTTCAGTGTGCAATTTGTATTTTGCATACAAATAAAAGGAGGATCCATCATACTGTAATCAGAATTTTTGGTGCACTGATTGATGTTCTATGAGACAGCATTTGCAATTGAAAACTGAATTTGCATGAAAACAATCCACATAATGTGCTTGTGGTGTACTGTAAAAAAATAATCTTAGGCAACATTCCAGAGTAACTACGGAACCTTTTATATCAACATAGTTATGATGCCACCTATGGGAAAAGCGTAAAGCAATCCAGAGTAAGTGCTTCTTATGTCTTCCTGTTGTTACTCTGGATTGTAGTGACAGTTTCTAATTTTCAGAAAATGGTTCCCAATTAGTAAAAACTGATTAAATTTGAAAAAAGGGGGGGGGGTAAAGATACACTCTTGTTCTTCTCAAGAGCCCATCCCATTTTAGGAAATTTCTTCCATTATACAGACTGGGCCAAAAGTAGGCTTATAGTTGCTTCACTATTGGTTTCACATTTTAGTTCTAATTTTTCCAAACAATAATTCCAAACCAGTATTCTATGTCCCTTATCTAAGTTTAGGAAATGTACATAAACAGTATTGAACAAATATGACTTTAACAAATGCATATAAAAATGTAAAGTGCATACCTACTGTGTAAGCCTACTTTTGGCTCACTCTATATAGTTCCAGAAATATTTTAACAAGCCAAAGGGAATATCTTACAATAAACTTTTTATATCTTCCCACATAATGTGGCAATGGGCATAAAAATTTATTTCCACAGAAGCTCAGTATTCATTCATTTAAAGAATAAGCAGCAATGTTCTAGCCCTCATAGGGGCAAAAATAAACCTTAAGGTGCATGGGCAATGCTTATGAAAGTTTCAGAAGTTGGAGCAGTGGCCGAGTAACATAGGCTGGTCCCCAGATAGGCCAGCCTAAGCCACAGCACAAATTCTGTTCTAGCCTGGGGATGTCACAAAAGTGTTTTACGGCACTTCTGTGCCATTCCTGGGGGAGGGGTTAAGCCAATGCACAAACAGGTGCTTGCCTCCTTACATCACCATGAGAATGGAAAGACCAATAAGTTGTGCCATCCTAGGTTGGGACTGCACTCATATTCAGATGGTGGGGCTACAGAGACCTGCAAAGCTCCAAGCCCCTCCTCACAGATAAGAACACCAGAATAAATGATGCAAGAATTCTTGCAAGTCTGCTCAAATCACAGGTTGAAAAATTCAACTTTTTTGCTTCATAATTTAGGTTGCAGGTGTATTATAATTGGTATAACTACACATAGTCCTGTCTGGAACACCAACACATATCCCATGATCCTGTGACAAGCTGAGTGCATCTCTTCACCTGGGCACTACTGTTGCGTGAAAGGGCTTTGTAGATCTCATCAATGTTAGTGGCTACTGACTCGAAGCAGGAGTTGAAGCGGTCAAAGCGTTCCTTTTTGATCTGCTCAAAGGCTTGCTTGGCTTTCTTGGCTCGTTTCCGGGCAGCCTCAAATTCTACAAAGGAAGAAGAAGTGGAGTGTGAGTAGCTATGCCCTTTCAGACAAAGGGCCTGTTTCCCCTTCCCAGCCCCCTGAAGAGCCCTGAAAAAGTGAAGTGGCACCATCAGAGGTCTCTTGGAACTTGTCCCGCACACTCTCCAGCTTCTCCATGGCTTTCATATTGGGAGCAGCAATGCGTTGCAAGATACTCTGCTGCTCGTTCAACTTCTGCTGCAATTGGTTCATCTCTTGCTTTATCTCATCTTCAGCCTGGACATCCTGTGGAGGGAAGCAAAAGGAGAATATTTTGAGAGCCAAAGGAGCTTAGCAGTCTTCCCAACCTAGAACCAGCTATTTTAAGAGCAAAGACGACTGGAAGAACTGCATTTATTTTTCTCTAGTTTTGCTTGCCATAGTTGTCTAAATATTTATAAGGATGCTTAAGAGAAGGCCTATTGGCCAGCTCTACCCTCACCCAAAACAATTCTGTGTAGAATCTGGAATCCTTACCAATCAAAGTGTGCTAATCAACCTACCCAGTATTTTACTCATAAGAACAGTGAACCTATTTTCAGAGTTGTAAGGAAAGATGTATGCCAATGATACACCTCCTTCAAAAATCTGATACACAAGATGTAAATGGCCATGTTTGAATGTATTGCTCATGGGATCATACATGCTTCACAGCTATGGATCTATTTACCTTAGAAGGCCACATTGTAAAACACTGTATATAACTGAAATAAAAGGCAAGAGATCCATAAATAGAGGTAGGAAATTATATCATAGGTGAGGCAAGAGAGATAAATTACATACATGAACTAACACAGATGCAACTGAGAAGTGAGATTGTATGTTTTGCAATCATTCACAAAAGGTGAATGAAAATGGCCTTTCACCACCTCACCTTTTCCCCATGGGGGGCCAGACAAAGGGGTACTAACCTTCATGTCCTCAGAAAGGTCGCCATAGTCAATCTCAATGAGTGCTTCTCGTGCATACATATTGGAAGTCCTCTGAGAGCTGCTGGCTGTTTCCTCTCCTTGGGAGCCACCCTACATCCAAGCCAAAAGAGACAATAACATTTAACTCCTGCATTCTGCTTCCCATGGCTTGCTGGCTGGGGACTATCCATACCAAGGGTGTCCAGAACCTGGAGGTCCCTGGAAATTTGGCCCCTGCTCCTGGGGTCAGGGAAGGGGCCCTCCCTTTCCAGAGAATGTAGGGGCAGGAGGCTTTGTGACTGCCCGACAAGGCTTAGTAATGGCCGCCCAGGCAGCTGCTGACTTCCATAGCTTGGCTTCGCAGCTACGTGCAAGTAACAGCACTTCCTGGAAGGGAGTCCCAGGCGTGGGTGGAGCATTCATCCCCGGACTGCACGCACCTCTGGGGAGAGTGAAAGTGACGCACAGAGGCGTGCGCAGCCCAGGAATGGATGTTTCACCCACACCAGGTTTGCCCTTCCAGAAAGCGTTCCTTCCTGATTAGAGCTGTGCATGGCTGCACAGCCAAACTCTGGAAATCAACAGCTGCCTGGGCAGCCATTACCAAGCCTTGCCAGGCAGTCCCAAAGCCCCCTTCCATCAGGAACCAGCAGCCCAGTCCCAGGCAGGTTTACTTAGAAGGAAGCCCATGAGAATCTATGGGAGTTATTCCCAGGTAAGGGTGGCCAGGAGGGCAGCCCCAGAGCCCAGTCCCAGGCAGGTCTATTCAGAAGTAAGCCCATTAAGTCCATGGAACTTACTCCTATGTCAGACAGGGGGAACTTGCCTCTGCAGCCCAATCCCAGCCATGCCTACTCAGAAGTAAGCCTGTTAAGTCAATGGATCTTAAGCCTGAGTTGGGAGAATGGGTCAGAATCATGCATGTTATGAGGTTTTCAATTTAAAAAGTGTTGAAAATAGATACAGGAAAGCAATATGAATATTTTTGCTTTATTTTAACATGTCCTACATTTGTCCTACATTTTCCAACTGGATAGGAATTTTGCCCTCAGGGACAGGAATTTTGAGGGGCTTGGCAGGGAATTTGGGGTTCAGCTTCTAGTCACCCTGTCCATACCTCTTCCTGGCTGATATCATCCATAGTACCCTTGGAAAGGGGTAGTTTGATATCCTGCATCTTGCAGGCTTGCAGTAAGTTGTGGCGGTCACTGCGCTTCTGTTCCAGCTTGGTCTCAATTGCCGTCACCTCCTTCTGCAAGTGAGTCATCTCTCTGTGGTCAGAAGCCAAAGAGGAAGAGAGTGAAGGACCAGCAAGGGTAGAGAAGACTACTCTTTAGTGAAGTCACCCTGAAGGCCTCAAAATGGTCCAGCTCCATGGATTCCCAGCTTTATCCTGCCCACTTTTAAACATCTTGTCCCTCTCTGCTTTCCTGGTTATGGATTTTAGGTAGAAAGTTGAAATCTAGCTTTGGCAGATGCCTGGACTACAGTAGGGGCCAACAATAATTCAGAATTTTGAGTAGAAGATTTTGTACAACAGATCCTAAAATCAGGTTGCCAGTTCACTGATCTACTGCACTCAGATAAACCCCTTTGTCTGATTTGACAGTGATTTCCTTCGGCAATTTTTCTACTCCTTAGTGTTTCCTCTTCCTACCTTTAGCATTAAAGAGAAATAAATTACTACAGATCAATCAAAACGCTGAATTAGAAGAGAAGAGTCTAGAACATGATCTTTCTCTCGTTTCCTAATTCAGCTCTTAAGAGTCCAAAACTCACTTGTTGGCACCACCCAGTTTCTTGCGGATTTCCTCCATCTCGTGGTTCTTGTCATTCACCTCTGATTTCTTGGCCAAATGTTGATTCTTCAAGTCCTGCAGTTGTGCCATGGTCTCATCAATTATTTTCATGTGCCGCTGTTCCTCCTAAATGCAAACAGCAAAGGATGACCCCCTCAATAAACATTGTGTATCGATTAAGAGGAACAGGTTTAACCTCATAAGCCTATTTTTGGTTCTACCTTCACCAGGATAAAAAGGATATAATCCACTTTGTTAACTCACTGACCCCTCCTTCCTGTACTGCTTTGTGCACAAGGTGGATAGGAGAGACATTTACAAATAACAGAGAACTAGGGAAGCAAACAAGAGTTCCATCATTCTTCCTGTTCCTTCTCCCCAATTCCATCCCAATAGCACAAGCAATTCTAATTCCTCTTGTTGGGGGAATATCTGAAGGAGTGCCAGAGAGATCAGCCCCCATATCTTCTTCAGTGCTTGCAGGGCTTCTGAGACACACACCAGAATATAAATTCTAGGCTGGGCTAACTATTCTATATTAAGAAGCAGTCAACAGCGACATTTTTATTTTGTTTGGCTTTCATCTAAGGAACTCAAGGCAAGCATACATTTCAGGGGGTGGTAGGCTATACAATAACTCTGTCAGGTAGGTCAAGCCATAGCAACTGGACTCACTTCCCTTAATACTTCTCTTCAAGGTTTCCCTCTATTTGTCTGACCACAGACTCCATCCCTCCTTCCCTAGAGATCCCATCTGAATCCAACCCTTCTCCCCAGCACCTCCCACTCCTGTCATGAGCAGCACCTTCTTGAGTTTCTCTATTTCAGCTTCATCTTTCTTGACGGTCTGCTCCCACATATGAACTTTGTCCTGATCCTCCTTCAGCTGATTCTTCTCAAAATCCAGCTGTATACCTAGACGAGTCTTCTGGTTCTCAAACTCCAATCTGTGGAGATACAGGGTGCCACAGGTCAGATTACATTTAAATTTTGGGGTCAAGAGTGTAGAGGAATGTAGCAGGATAATTATGTGAACTCAAGAATATTGTGGATAGGGCCTGGTGTTCTCATGTGCCTAAAAGGGTGTTTTGATGTTTCCTTGCCCCATGTGGTAATCACTTCTGAATTGCTCTGAACTGAAACGAGACCTTTTCCTGGGAGTAAGACACACTGAACACAATGGGGCTTACTTTTGAGTAGACATGGTTAGGATTCTGCTCTTAGCCTTTTAAAGCCACTTGAAAGGGAACTTGATTCATTGTCTGCCTTGTTAACATGGTAACTATGGAGGTTCCTGGAACAAAATGTCACAAATGGGGAGGTTCAACCTGCATAATTATTTAACAGCATGAAGGTAAGAAATTGGACTTGGGTGCTTTTTTTAGCACCAAAGCATTTAAAGGTGGATCTTGGTATCAATGGTGAGCAAAATCAGTGGATACCAAAGTACCAGCTATATGCTTGGATAGGACTGTGTACCATATTTCCTGGCTTATTACATGCACCGAACTATAACATGCACCTTGATTTCAAGGTGCATATTATGGTCTGGTGTGGCCGTGCCTCAGTGCTGCCTCCTCCAGCATGCTCAAGCCTCTCCGAGGCTTGAGCATGCTGGAGGAGGGCTCTCTGGCCCTGTGAGGCTGAGAGAGCGATCTCTCCCAGCCTCGTAGGGCCAGAGAGCACCACCCCCTCCAGAATGTCCCAGCCTCTCCAAGGCTGGAGCGCTCTGAAGGAGGGGATTCTGGTCACGTAAGACTTGCACTCTCCCTGTCAGAGCGGCCAACCCTCTGAGAGGACTGGCCGTTCTGGGAGGGACAGCAGAGCCCCCTTCAAAGCACCCAACTCTCTGAGAGGGTTGGGCGCTTTGAAGGGAGCAGCGCTGGTCCGCCTCCCTGTCAGAGCAGCCAACCCTCTGAGACAGCTGGCTGCTCTGGGAGGGAGAGCGGAGCCCCCTTCAATGCGCCAAACCCTCTCAGAGGGTTGGATGCTCTGACAGAGGCTCTGCCCTGGCCACGTGAGGCTTGGGAGGGTCTCATGGGACCTCTCCCAGCCTCGCGAGGCCAGGGCAGAACCTCTATCAGAGCACCCAAGCCTCTGAGAGGCCTGGATGCTCTCAGGGAGGCGGCCTTCTGGCTGCTGGGGGAGGGGGGGAAGGAAAGCTGTATATCGGTTTATTAGACGCAGTGTTTTTTTTTACTCCCTTTTGGGAGTAAAAAAAGTGTGTCTAATAAGCCAAGAATTACGGTAGATAGCCATGTTAGTGTAGATCAGCAAGCACAGGGACTAAATGGCATATCAATGCTGCTAATTCTATGCCACATATAATCAAAATAAAAGATTTTATAAAATCAACTTTTGTTAACTCAAAACTGTCTCGAACAGTTGCTCCCTCAATAAGATCGCTGGGCTGGCCTGGAGCTTAATCAACTCTGGATAAGCATGGAAAATTATCAGTGACAAGGAATAAGGACCTGTATCTCCTCCCTAGAAAGGGAGGGCATACAGTTTCAGTATCCAAGGAACTGGGACACTTTGCGGTAGCAAGAAAAGAAGAATCGTACCTTTTCTTGGCAATCTCATTCTGCCGTTTCACCTTCTCCTCCTCAAACTCTCTGATGTTCCTCACCCCAATCTCCCGGCAGAATTCCTCAAATACCTCGTCTTCCACCTGTAAGGACAGTAAGAGACTGATTCAAGGAGACAATTGTTGAAGAAGAACTTTACAGATTTTTTCCTGCCTACAGGGACCTCTTTCCTCACTGATTTGTTTGCCCACAACCCCACTTCATTTTGCAATGTGTTACAGAGTGCAGTCAATTCCATCACATCTTGGCCAAGTCTTTTGGGCTTCATTTTCATCCTGGGAAAACTAAGAGTGCCCCCAAGAAACAACACTACAGTCCTTGTGGCTGACGGAAAGCAAGTCATAGTAGGAAAACTGTCTTCAGAAGAACTTTCTCCTCCCTGACTGATCTTCTCATTAAGACCGGAAGATGAATCACCCGAAATTGACTTATTCAGTCACCTTGTTTCCCCATTTCACCAATTTCTGACACTTCCTTTGGCAGCTTTCTCGCATAACCAGCTTCCTGTATTACTTTTATTTGTCCACATATCTTGCGCCATTTACTCCCAGTCATCTATATTTCTTTGATGGTCTCAATTTGGTCTACTGCACCTGGTTCATCTTCTCCTTGAGCTCCTTCATCTCACGCTCTCTCCCCTGGATGATTCGCTTAATGTCATTGATGCGGGGCCCAAAGTTGGCCAGTTCACTTTCCAGCTTGGACTTTTCCTGTCAGGAACAGAATTGGATTAAGGGCATAGCTCAGTGTTTAAACCTGGGTATTGGTCTCACATGAACTTGATAGTCTTTGTGAAACATCTTCTGTCTTCATCATCTAGCCATCTCACTAGAAGCAAACATATAGCAGGTTCACACACCCCACGATTCAGCTTAATAAATTAAATTGATATAAAAAGTGTTGTAAGCCAAGAATATAAGTGGGGTGTAGACTGGATGATGGTTTTGTTTACGACTTCTTGGAATCAAAAACCAAAGAAGCTCTTGTCATCTTTGGCCACACTGGTACCAACATCCACTGTCTGAGGCTAATGCCATGATCCCCAAAAGCAGCATCTCTCACAAAGCAGAAAGCAAGCTGAGGGGGCCTGAGGAGGACATCAACAAACCACCATACCTGGAGGTTGAGAGCAAGATGGCGTGTCTTGGTCTGCTCCAAGTCACTCTGGGAGTATTTCAGGCGCATCTGCAAGCCATGTGCCTGGGACTGGACCTGACGCAGCTCTGCCTCCTTCCGCTTGGCCTTCATTTGTTCCTGAAGTCAGAAGAGGGAGAATTGGACACAACAAACCAATGAGGAAACATCAGTTTTGTTGCTGGTTATGATAAGCAACTGAATGACAGCATGCCACCAGCCAGTTATCTGGGCATACCCTACAAACCATTATTTAGTGTTCCTGTCCTACTCCTATAGTGGCAGCTTGGTTTGGCTCCATATTACCTACACTATTCCCGCCTCTGGGGAAGTGGTGAGACTCTACATAGGCAGTCAAACTGAGAGTCATCCAGGCCCAGAGACAGTTGTCTATAGAGGTAAAGAAACCCATTAGGATCAGAAGACTACCTTGCTTTTGGTCGATTTGGATCAGGTCCACCCCGTCCCCTGCCTGTTTCTAATTTGGCTGCCAAGATAGACAATTCTGAAGCAGTCTCTCACTGATCCCACCTGGTCTAGGGTTTTTATTCCACCCTGATTCAAGGCCATGACCACCCTAAACCCTTTGAGGCCGAGTATCCTCCTGGGAGCCTTATATCTGTGCTACCCTATCCATTAAAATATGTACAAGAATGTAATAATTGTGATGCACATGCATATGCACACAATTTTTCTTTTCCAGCGTTCTTGCAAATAATCCCTCTTCCTTTGAGAGATCTGTTCTTTAAATACATCCAGCAGGACAATGCTGCTCATAATTAAAAACGAATAATCTAGGTCAGACATTCCAAAGGCAGCCTCGGCAGACGTTTGGGAAAAAGCCTACATAGGCCTATATCCAGAGATGGGGGGGGGGAATCTCATCTAACCTCCTCCTCTCACACATACTAATGACTGTATTGGTATAGAAGATTATTCCTATTCAAGTGAATGTCTCCACATGCAGTCTGAAGTGGTACAGTCCAAATCCAGGTGACCATTTCCAAGAGTATTAGGACCAAAATTCTTCCTTATCTATAAAACCTCTAAATCAACAATCCTCACCAGCTTTATCTTATCTGTTTATTTAATATCAACATCTTAAATTTCCTTCTTCAACCCACAATAGTAACTTTTGAAAACAAGTGGGTGGGTCGGTAGGTAGGTAGGTAGGAAGACCCATGAAACCCAAGGAACTAAAGTGATGGAACTCTCCAAGCTACAAGGCCTGAACTGCAGCCAGCAAACATAAGAACTAGATACTGGCACATGCAATGTCATCGCTCACAAGTTGATAAGTACTGGCACTCATACCAGGCACTCACTGGGTATAGTTGTCTCAACCCACTAGTGGCAATTTTCTCCACTATAAGAAAAAGGGTGATATATTGAACTTGTGTATTTACAGAAAACCAATGAAAACAGACAGCAGCAAACTCTTTCATTTCCACCTACAACATAGGTTTCCCTTGCCTGTTCCTCCATAATGCACACTATAAATCTACCTTAGATTCTGTCTTAATCCTTCACCATGCTTTTCCAATTATATGTTGAAGTAGTCTGAATTCTTAAGTGCAGGTCCCCGCCCCCAAGAGTTCTGATAGGAGCACTTTTCTCCTGCACACAGGATTTGGCTGCCAAGTTCTCCAACCCAAATGCTCTTCCTTTGGGTGCTGCAGATCCCTTTGACCTATTAAAGTTAGAAAGGAGTCCAAACACTTTCTCAAAGGAGACCCTTCAACAGAGCAGTGTCCCAGTAGCTAACTGTATATATTTCCCATCCACATTAGAGCTTACAGGTCAATCTGTGCACACGGAGAGGGGCAAGGGAGTTATCCTACTATGCAAAACAGCTCCAACCTTCAGCTCCTCTGTTAGTCTCTCCTTCTTCTCTTTCAGCTTGTCTACAGCCTTTTCATCCCAGCGTCTGGCTTTGGCCTTCAAGTCACTGGCACCTCCTGAGATGACCCCTGACTTCTGGAACAAGGTCCCATCAAGGGCTACAGTCTGCAGCAGGCAAAGAGAAAGCAAGGCATGTCACATGGCAGTCACTGTTAAGATCTCAGGTCAAAAAGGAGAAGGTTGTCCAGACTCAGCCAACAGAAAGAAAACTGCAACGAGCCATGGCTACACATGAGCAATGATGAGCAATCTCATTGGGTTTGATGCTGCTCATCTTTTGCTCATCAGGTGAGCAACATCTGGTAATATTTAAAACCAAAAGAGAGGTACATATGCATCCAAGTGTGAAGACAGTAGGTGTACTCTCTAATGTGCACTAACCTAGGATTATTTTTTCAGTCACATACATTTATAAAAAGTCATAGGATTCTGTTTCTCTTGGTACAGAATTTCAGTTTCTTAAATTGTTTTGGGGAGGATGACTACCAACTAGTGATGGGTAGCAGTGATGGTTAGCAGCAACTAGTGGTGGCTTGCTAACTGGGCAAGAGTCACTCTTTCAAGTGGGTGTTCCTCCTTTATTTTGCAGGAGGAGAGAAACTGGCCCTACATACCCCAGCAATGTCTGTTCAAGTGGCTTCTGCTGGTGTTCTTTTTTGCATTTTAGATTGTGAGCCCTTTTGGGACAGGGACCCATTAGCTATTCATTAGCTATTATTTTTTCATTTTCTTTGTAAACCGCTTTGTGAACTTTTTAGTTGAACGGCAGTATATACGGTAAATACTGTAGACAGAAATTCAGGGTGAAGGGGCAGAAATCATCCTGACCTTGTGACGCTGGTGGCCACCAAAAGCAATGCGGCGGGCATCCTCCACATTGTCACACACCAAGGCGTTCCCACAAGCATACTGCAGGGCCTTCTTTATATGAGGGGGCTCGTAGCGAATCACATCAATCACTAGCTTGGCACCTTTTAGCTCCCGTAACTTTTCATCTGTTGGCTTCACCTGGGAATAGTAATGAGAAAGCATGAACAGATGAACAATATCCAAGCTGTTTTGCTAGCGAGGAGAGGTATTGCTGCAAAGTTTATACCAACTTTATACTAGTTTTCTTACAGCCAGACTATAGATCACCTTACACACAATTAACCATTGAGGGTTTTTTCCCTTTTGTTTAATGTTTAATATTTTGTGTTTTATGTATGGATGGATTGCACTCAGTTCCAGTTTTGTAATGTACGAGTACATGAAACAATAACAATAAAAGATTTGATCTGGAACTGAAGTAATGGGCTCTATGCACTTTAACATGCACCAGAAGCCTGGACCTCATGCTGAAAGAATGTGAATTCTGTCAACACATGGATAAATTTATTGATTTATCTAACAACAATAATAATAACTTGCTAAATTTAGTCAGCTCTTCTGGGTAACACCTCCCCTGCCCCCAAAAACCCCCTCCCCGTGCATTATACCTCCTGTACCCCCTGCAACACTCCCGCACATACAACACCTGCCCCATGTACCATCTCTCCACCATGTCCTATCCCCCCCACCGATTATGGGCACCCCTACCTGGCAGGTGCAGGGTTTGGGTCTGGGTTGCAGTCTTCAATGTTAAGTACAGGACAAAAATATGTTGCATCCCTTTACACCCCCTTAAGGGTTAAATTTCCAAAAACTGGTTCTTTGAGGGTGCTCACATCACAGAAGGAAAACCCTCCCCAAATTTCAGGCTTCTAGGTTCAGGGGTTGGGGGAAGGCATTCATCAGCCAGCGATTCTTCAATGTATAGGGATGACAACACATTGCACCCCATTTCACCCCCTTCCAGTTGGAATTTTCCAAAACCGGTTCTTGGTGGGTACCTATAACAGAGGGAACACCCTCCCCAAATGTCACACTTCTCGGTCTGGCAGTTTTGGCTGGGTATTGATGAGTCAGTGACTTTTCAGTTTTGAATACATAGATGTGTAAGTTTGGCCTTCAGTCCACATAAATTGACTCCATCTGTTAGTGAGGCAGAATCTCAGTTCTTCCCCCTCCCCTTTCCAAGGATATTCCTTCATTTCAAACCTACTTAGAAGCAAGTGGGTCAAATGCACTGGAAGAAGCAATTTGCAAAAACAATCACCCTGATTTATTGAGACATAGGTTAAATATAATATATCCTTACCAGAACACACTACCATAACCATGCAATTTCTTTATCTGTGTATCTATCCATCAGGTGAGATGTTTGGTTCTGGTGTGTAAAATGATTCAATAAGCCTAAGCTTTACCAAACACAATAGGCTTACTTCTGAGAAAAATAAGTTTTCAAACATCTCTATCCATCAGTAACTCTCCACTACACTGCCACTCTTTCTCCAAGGAGTTCAGATATTATAAAGTGAGTATAAAGTATAAAAAGTACTATATAAATTAAGAAGTCATATTTTATTCTTACAACAACCCTAACCCATTTAAAGTTGACCAACAATGATTTATCAAAGGCCACCCGCTGAGCTTCATGGTTGAATAGAGACTTTAACCCAGTTTTCCTAGACTCTTCCGTGGTGCCTCACCTCAAGATAATCAAGGGGCAGAAATGTCTCAGGCTCTCCTCGCTGCTCCTTGATGTACTGGATGCAGTCACGGCCAGTCTTCTCTGAGTCAACAATGATGGCATCCATGTTCTTGCCCAACACTTTAGTAACAGCTATCTGATACTTCTTCTGTGTGGGCTGGCAGAGATCTATGAGACGCCCATACTGTGGGAAGTAAGGAAGCAAAATAAACTGGAGGGGGAATATCAACTCCAGCTGAGCCCCCTTCTCTTTGCATCTTGCCTTATGCAAGCATGTGTGCCACATTTGTCTCTCACGTACCACGGATCCAGGGTAGAGGCGTTTGATGCTTTCCATAATCTCCGCCTTGCGCTGCTGCCGGCTATTCTCCTGCCGGTCAATACGGGCATCGCCAAGCTGCTCCATCACCTGGTTTAGCTCTTTGTTGATCTCATCAATCCGGCGTTTAGCCATTTCCACCTCCTCTGTCAGCTCCCCCTCCAACTTCTTTTGCTCTTCCAACGACTGCCTAGTTGAGGGTGAAGAAAGAGTTTCACCCAAAGTTACCCAGAAGTGTTCAATTACAAGGCAGTGCAGGAGCCTCTGGCTGCAATCCTATAGTCCCACTAAGTATAATGGGACATTCTTCTGAGTAGACATCCATAGGACTGTGCTCACAATATCTCCTAGCACTACTCCTTCAAAGCAACTACTACATCAAGTACAACTTTCTTACAGCTTCTCTACACTCTGCCCAAGGCTTGCCCATTCCCAAGTATACCAAGAACCTCCCTTGACCCTTACTTGCTAGTGGCAATGTACTCCTCCAGTTTCTCAATGCGCTTCTGGTTTTCCTCGATCTCCCGCAACTTCTGCTTTATCTTTGCCTATGGAGATAAGTGAAAGAAACATACATGGCACATGCCAAAAGACCTCCAGTCAAACTCAGGATCTAATCCAACCAATAGCACGCACAAGACTTTTGACTCCATTTGATAAGAATTGCTCCCTATAACATGAGAAAAAAAGGATGCCAAGTCATCAATCTACTTGTCTTCATAGGTTGCAACCTTGATCCAAGGTTGATCATGCCAGAGAGAAAAAAAACTCAGAAAACAAAGAATAAGGGTTAAGGAAGGACCAATTTCTACTGAGATACAATCAAAATTACATTATACTAAAAATTAGAAGGTGGCTCCTATGTTGTAAAGTGTGGGCCTTTGTATGAAAGGGTCTTGATCCTATATGCTCCACTGACGGAGGACATTTCCTTCAAGCATGATACACAACTTTGGAGCAGGTTATATCAGTAGACCTCCAGTGGATCTTCCACAGACAAATCATTATGGCTGCAATCCTTGAACTCACTTTTCTGGGAGTAAGAACCATTTAACACAGTGGGCTTACAACTGAGTAGACAGTAGTAGTAGTAGTAGTAGTAAGGATTGTGCTCTGTGTCAGTCACATGTTCTTTGGAAGCTTTTCCACGGCTAATGCTAAAGCAGCCTCAAGTCCCCTTTCCTCTCCAGTCACATTCCCCCTCAGCATCCCTGAAGAACCAAGAGTTGGCCCTCTTTTTCTGGACATTTTATGGCTACCCCTAAATCCTACTGCCTGTGTTCCTCAAAGGTATGCATGACAAGCTCCTTCACCCTATTTTTATCCAGCAAGCTTAAATGCAGTATCTGAAACTGCGCTCAGCTGAACTAAATCTACACAGGCTGTGAATTCTTAGCAATTCCACTGATTTGAGCCTTAGAGGACAATCCTAACCATGTCTACTCAAAAGTAAGTCCCACTGTGTTCAGTGGGCCTTACTCCCAGGAAAGTGTCTTTAGGATTGCAGCCATTGGCTGCAATCCTAAAGACACTTTCCTGGGAGCAAGACCAATTGAACACAATGGGGCTTACTTTTGAGTAGACATGGTTAGGACTGTGCTCTTAATGACACTGTTCCAGTTTTGGATGAGGCTCACTGCCAACAGATATTATAGTCTCAAGGAAATTTATCTTTTATTACCCTCCCTTATCAAGGTTTCAATTATATACCATCCATAATGCGTACATAATGGCTCCCCACCCATTGTTTTACTGGAACATTACACGGAATCTTCTCTCTCATGACTTACTGGGAAGTGCAGGCTGAGCCTACTGTAAGAAAGTAGGCCAGCAGTGGGTGAAATGTGGGGAGAGTCAAGTTAACTGAAGAAAAGGAATGGGGAGCACAAGTTGTGAGGGATATAGGACAGTTCCCTAAGGCAAGGATGTAAAAGTTGGATTACAGACTATAATTCTGCAATCTGTTTGTAAAAAGTATTAAGCTGGTATTGAGAATTGAATTTATATTCCCAAGAATCCCGGTTTTTATTTATTATTTTAAGGACACATTTTCTGTCCTTGTGACTGCTAGAATAGCTCAGAAGCTTAAGGGACGGCTACATCAGATTCAATCTGCAAAATTTATGTTGCAGATTTCTTGGTGCAGAATATGGATCTCCGAGATGATGAATTTTAATTTATTATAGCATGCAGACTTTAGATGGGAGAGGGAGCAGCTGCAAAACAGAGAAACCGACTGCAATCCTAACAATGCTTTTCTGGGAGTAAGTATTATTGAACACAGTGGGACTTCTGTGTAGAGATACTTAACCAGGAACTTTAAAAACCCCAGGAAAATACCTCTGTTTCTATTTTCTTCCTCTCCTCCAGGTCCAGTCGATCCTGGTCTGCTTTCTGGTCACGGTTGAACTTCTCCAGCTCTTGGGCCAGAGTAGCTGCTCTTTTGCTGGCCTCCTCCTTCAGCCGGTGGTATTTCTTCACCTGTTTGGGAAACAGGGGCAAAGGGTGGAATGAACCTGCACCATCATCACAGTAATACAAAGAAAGCAGTTCAGGGTTCCGTGTCTCACCCTTTGCCCCTGGGCTGCCTCCCTAATAACATAGATGCCTTCATGAAAATATCCCAACAGAACATGAAAATAGATACGAAAGTATCTTGTGCTTCAAATAAGCAAATACTCTCTACCTAGGCCAGCCTGGGCATCACAGAGCTTCTTGAACCACTTATTGAGCTTCTGAGCTCCTTGAGGATTCTGATGGTACACAAGCAACTTTCCTAAAGAGAGGCTTGGAGGAAATCTCCCAACCATGGAGGCTCTAGGAAGGGGAACACACAGTTACAGGCAAAACACAGTTACTACACACAAGCATAGGTACAACATCTTGAGCTCAGCCACTTGCACTTCAGCTTTTACCCCCGACCCATTTCCATCGGAGGAAAGCAACCCTGCCAAGATATCTCTTGGACCGTGCAAAACTTCAAGCTCATGTAAGATAAGAACAAAGGCAGCTAACTGAATTAAGTCTTACTGATGTATGAAATTAGATAGGATCAAAGTGAGAAAATAGGAATTAGATCCTATTTGTTTTTACTGGTGTTGCTGCTTAAGTTTGCGAAGATATTAAATGTATAAATTCTTACTTGTTGTTTTCAATAAACCTTTTTTTGCTTTCATTTAAAGAGACTTGTCTGCTAATGGCTTTTGTCTCCCCCTCTGATCTGCCCCCAGGGTGTGCCAGCATTTCCTGAAGAGACCACTTATAAGCCCCTGTAAGAAAGCAATTTGCTCTGTTCTGTTATATTGGCAGGAACAACCCAGGAGCAGTCAGTAAAAGGACTTGCAGTTGTCCTTCCCCCCTTTTGTGGTCAGAGGTTCAAACCAGGTGAAGCCTAAAGAGATCTGGTCAGCTAATAGATCTGGTGAAGCCCAAAAGAGCTCTCCAGGAGCCAAGGCTACAGTCTCAGGAGGTCTGAACTAAATCTCGTTGTTCTCATTCAGATCTGGACCAGTCTTGGCTAGCAAAGCAGCTGCTGGCCAGAACCTGACTTTGTGTGGACCAGGCCACAGGTGAAAAGTGGCAAAGAATTTGTGTTTAGGCTGCTCACTACAAACCTACCCAAGCTCAGTCTGAAGGTTTGCTCAGATATATGGGCTAGTGGTGGACTGTAAAGAACCCCCCCTGCCAAAGTATTAAGCACTCTGTTAGCACACGTTGGCTGCTAGGTGGAACAAAATAGCTAAAGTCCCAGCCTAGAACTAGAAATAGGATGACACCTATTAGCACAAACCCATACTCTCATTTTATGCAACTCTGCATCACATGAAGCATCAGCAACCACTACATAGTAGGCAAGACCTAAGCTCAGTTGTCACCCTTGGTTCAGCCACAATCTGTTACCTGGTTCTCCTCCAACGTTAGGTCCCGGCCCTGGCTCTGACTCTCTTCTTCCATGCGCTCCTCAAATTCCTGTCGGGCCTTCTCCACAGACAGCATCTCCTTCTCCAGCTCGTCCATGTCACCCTTACGCTTTTTGTACTGCTTCTGGGCATTCTGCAGGGACTTCTTGGCTGCTTCCAGTTTTTTGATCTTGTGAGATGTGTTTTCCTTGGCTTTGATGTACTGGGGACGCTTCTGGTTCAGTTCCGAATCTTTTTCCCTGTAAAAAATGATCTTTTAACTTATCCTGCATTGAATTTCTATCAGCAACCCAAGTCATATTCCCATATTAACCCCTACTCAGGCGCGGCTGACCTGACAGGCCAAAAAAATTTGTTTTTGCTCCCTCTCTGAGCCTAGGTGGGCTAGGGGCCTGACCCCTCAAGTACCTTCCTATCTAAAGGTGCTGTTCAAAACCCCCTCTAGTCAGTTTTCCCACTGCCTGCGTGAGGTGCAGTAATGACCCCTCTGGCCTCTCAGGCCATGTGCACCATGACTTGTCGCCCTATTTTGTCACCCTAATTTGTGCTCAATTCTCATCATTTATGTCTTAAGTGATTTACAGACATTTACAACTCATTTACAACTGCTTTACAACTTATTTACAACTCATTTAGAACGTTGTGTCTTGCATTTCAAAGACATTTACATTTCAGTGTAAGGCAATGTGGTGGCGGGTATTACATTTGAGCATTTTTGGTATTGAGATTTTTTGTCTCAGATTTTGAATACTCTCTCTCTTTGTTCATCCTAATAAAGGTCACTGATCACTTTAAGAGCGTTAGAATTTAATTAATTAGGTGCTTATGACAGTTTTTCTAATAGGGCCTGTCAGGCCAGGGCGCCTGACCAGTAAAAAATCCCTAAAGGCACCTGAGTGGGGGTTAAATCACATGATAAAGACATCTTCCACCCAGTCTGAATCATGAGATTGGCCATCCTGCAACACACAGTCAACAGGAACAGTGATTCTCAAAAGGCCCTTTTCACACAGCCAACTGGCCCCATGTGAACTGCTCCTCTGCATACCCTCCCAAATGCTTGGGTATGTGTGGAAATGCCACACTTTACATAGTCAAGATTGATTTGATTGTATGGTTTTTCCCAGGTGACTGGAATCCCAATGGGATTCCCAATGAAGGGGAGAGGAGAGGAGGGGGGAGGAGGAACCAACTTGTTTTTTTTATTTCAGCAACCAAGGGACATGAGTTTTTCTCAGTGACAAATGGATCTTGCAACCCAGCCTACAGGTGGGGATACGATACATTGCAAAGCACTGATGCCCCTCCCCACTGCCAACCAATGATAGCTCCATCAGACCCTGTAGCACCTCCAATTTCTTAAGACATTAGTTACATCAGTGTTCTTCAACTTTGGGGCTGGGACCCTAACCGGGTCATGAAGCCCGAGCTGTGGAGTCACTGCAACATGTGGAAGGAGGCAGCAGTGATGGACAAATCAAGCCTTGCAGGTCCATGTATATGAAAAAAGTGCCTGAGTATATGCGTGTTCACGTGGATAGGACAGAGCTTGTCCTAGAACATAAGATCGTGATCTTTCTCTCCGCTGTTTATAGACTTAATATTACACATGCATAGGCAGATACTCTACACAGCTCTTGAGTTCTTTGCTACAGATTCACAGGAGACACATTGGACTAGTCACACAAATTTCAAGTACGCAAACTGTGGCATGAGATTATCAATTGCCTGTATGATACATTTTAAGGGTTAGACGCTAACCAGATCTACAAGTAGGTCATCCCACTAATTGCCCATAAGTCACTACAAGGAGCCATGGCTCGACCATTCTGCAATCAGCTCTGGTTGGGTGACCTCAGAGCCCACTCCAGCTTAGTCTGCCAGAGGTCCTCCCCTCCAAATCCGCCTCCTCCTTACTTGATCTCCTTCTCAATCTGTTGCTGCTCTCTCATTACTTTGCCTAGCTCCTTCTTTCTGTCCTTGAGCTCGTCCTCCACTTTGTCCATGCGCTTCTTGTCTTTATCAATTTCTCTATTCTTGGAGCTCAGCTCCTTATTCAGTTTTTCAATTTCAGCTTCATTGTGGTACAGCTTGAAGAGCTGCAGCTGGACTTGAGCTCGTACCACCTCATCTTTCAGGCGTTGGTATCGGTCCGCCTGGCCCATGGAGAAGGAAAGGAGAAAGTTTGAACTGTGGCAACACAGAGCTCAAAGCCTGAAGAACTTCATAAGCCATTCCTGAGAGAACCTTTAAATGAGCTCATCTCCAGTAAATAACAGCAGTGAATGCTTATGATGAGCATATTTCAGAAGTTGATGAATCAATTTGATTAAAAAAGGTAAATAAGGCAACATTTCTTTTTTAAATCAAAATACAATCCTTATTAATTCTATGTAAATGCCACCATTCCTCTCCGAAGGCAGAAAATGCTTCTTTCATAGAATCATAGAGTTGGAAGGGACCTAGTAGGTCATCTAGTCCAACCCCCTGCCTGCAGTAGGAATTCCCCCTAGAGCATCCCCAACAGGTGCTCATCAAGCCTCTGCTTGAAGATCCCCAGTGAGGGAGAGTCCACCACCTCCCTTGGCAATTTGTTCCACTGCCGAACCGCCCTCACCGTCAGGAATTTTTTCCGGATTTCCAGCCGGAATCTCCTTTCTTGCAGTTTGTACCCATTGGTTCTAGTTCTGCTTTCAGAAGCAGCTATGAACAAATTGGCCCCTTCCTCCCTATGACAGCCCTTCAGGGATCTGAAGAGGGCAATCATGTCTCCCCTCAGCCTCCTCTTCTCCAGGCTGAACATCCCAAGTTCCCCCAACCTTTCCTCGTAGGGCTTCCCTTCCATCCCACTGATCATTCTTGTCGCTCTCCTATGGACTTGCTCCAGTTTGGCTGCATCTTTCTTCAAGTGAGGTGCCCAGAACTGAACACAGTACTCAAGGTGAGGTCTCACCAATGCAGAATAAAGAGGAACTATAACTTCTCATGACTTGGAAGCTACAGTCCTCTTAATGCAATCTAAAATGGCATTTGCCTTCTTTGCAGACACATCACACTGCTGACTCATGTTCAGCTTGTGATCCACGGTGACTCCAAGATCTCGCTCACATGTTGTGCTGCCAAGCCAAGTATCCCCCATTTTATACCTATGTTTTTGGTTTTTATTGCCTAAGTGCAGAACCTTGCACTTCTCCCTGTTGAAATTCATTCTGTTTGTTACAGCCCAGGATTCCAGTTTATCCAGATCCTCCTGGAGGTTTCTCCTATCTTCTGATGTGTTTGCTACTCCTCCCAGCTTGGTGTCATCTGCAAATTTGATCAGGCTCCCCCGTATCCCTTCCTCCAAGTCATTGATGAAAATGTTAAAGAGAACCGGTCCCAAGACAGAGCCTTGGGGTACCCCACTAGAAACTGACCTCCAGGTTGACACAGAACCATTTACTAAAACCCTTAGTGTGCGGTTGTTGAGCCAGTTGTAGATCCACCTAACAATTGCCTTGTCTAGCCCATATTTTTCCAACTTCCTAATTAAAATGTCATGTGGGACTTTGTCAGATGCTTTGCTGAAGTCAAGATAAATGACATCCACAGCATTGCCACTGTCCAGTAAGCTCGTAACCCGATCAAAAAAGGACATCAGATTTGTCTGGCAAGATTTATTCTTGGTAAATCCATGCTGGGTTGTTTTGATCACGGAGTACTTGTCTAGATGTGCACAAATTGTGTGTTTTATGATTTGCTCTAATATCTTGCCCGGGATTGAAGTCAAACTGACTGGTCTATAATTTCCCGGGTCTTCTTTTTTCCCCTTCTTAAAAATTGGGACTACATTTGCCCTCTTCCAGTCCAGGGGCACTTCTCCACTCCTCAAGGAGTTCTCAAAGATGATTGACAGAGGCTCTGCAAGGACATCTGCCAGTTCCTTAAGAACTCGAGGATGCAGCTCATCTGGTCCAAATGACGTGAATTCATTTAGGCCAGTTAAGTGGTTTCGAACCAGTTCTCTGTCAATCTTAATCTGCTGTTCTGCACCATCCATGTTTTCATTACCTCTTAGGGGATGTAAACACATCCCCGAATCAGTCAATGATCCTGCACCCCCATTTGCACAGCCCTCCTTCTGTGAATAGACGGATGCAAAGTAGGAGTTGAGCAGCTCCGCTTTCTGCTGGTTTCCAGACACCTGTTGTCCATCCTTGTCCAAGAGCAGCCCCACCCCTTCGTCTCTCCTCCTGTTCCTCTGGGCATATCTAAAGAAGCTCTTTTTGTTATCTTTGACTCCCCTGGCCAGCCTCAGCTCATACTGAGCTTTAGCATCCCTGACCCCCTCCCTACAGGACCGGGCTACCTGCCTGTACTCCTCTCTGGTGATCTTTCCAGTCTTCCTCTCCCTATACTTCTCTTTCTTTAACTTCAGCTGATCCCCAAGTTGCTTGTGGAGCCAACCTGGTTTTTCCAGCATTTTCCCCCCTTTCTTTTTTATTGGAATTGTTTCTGACTGTGCTTGTAGAAGCTGCCTCTTAAGGAGCTCCCACCCATCTTGGGCCCCTTTCCCCATTAAATCATCAACCCATGGGATCCCACCTATGACTCCTCTAAGCCTGTTGAAATCAGCTTTCCTGAAATCCAACATATAAGTTTCACTCTGCACTCTTTTTATTTCCCACATTATTCTAAATTCCAGCAGCTCATGATCGCTTTCCCCTAAAGTTCCCACTATGTTGACCTGATCAACCAGTTCTTCACAATTTGTTAAGATCAGGTCAAGGATGGCCCCTCCCCTTGTCGTTTCCTTCACTTTCTGGACCATGAAGTTATCTTCCAGGCCCATCAGGAATCTACTGGAGCTTCCATGTTTGGGTGAGTTTGTCTCCCAGCAAATGTCTGGGTAGTTAAAGACCCCCATTACTACTACCTCATATTTCCTTGCAATGCCTGCCAGTTGCTCCAAGAAGACATCGTCTACTCCTTCTCCTTGGCCTGGCGGTCTATAGTAGACGCCCATCACAATGTTTTGTTTCTTATTTTCCCCCCTTACTTTTACCCAAACACACTCCACAGGGATATCCAGACCACTCTCCTGGATTTCAGAGCAAGTATATATGTTCTTGACAAATAATGCTACTCCACCTCCCCTTTTGCCACTTCTGTTCCTCCGGAACAGCTGACAGCCTTCCAATTGTGTGTTCCAGTCATGGGAGTCGTCCCATCAAGTTTCAGTTATTCCTATCAAATCAAATTTCCCTTCACTTGCTAAAAGCTCCAGCTCATCTTGTTTATTTCCCAGGCTCTGTGCATTTGTGTAAATGCAACTTAAGCCCTGGAGGTTGCAACTCAATGCATTTCCCTCCTTTTTTGTAAGGCCAGGCCCCTCTAAAGATTTTTGAGTTACAGCCGTGCCCTGGCAATTTCCATCCAGAGCATCTTCCTTATTCCTAGGTCCCCTTTGGACGTAACCCACCCCCTTTTTATTTACTTTAAAGCCCTCCTGATAAGGTTGGCCATCTCCCGTCTGAAGACACTCTTCCCCCAACCCGTAAGATGTAGCCCATCCTTTGCTAGGAGTCCTTCCTCAAGGAAGTTCATCCTGTGATCCCAGAATCCAAATCCTTCCCGATGACACCATTTTCGAAGCCAGCTATTGACCTGAAAAATCTTGCTATCTCTCTGAGGACCTTTGCCAATTACTGGGAGGATGGATGAGAATACCACTTGGGTATCCCCCAGGTCCTTAACCTTCCTCCCCAGAGCTTCATAATCCCCAACTATCTTTTGGAAAGTTTCCCGAGCAGTATCGTTTGTTCCTACGTGGATGAGTAAGAACGGGTGACGATCAGCAGGTGTGATCATCCTCGGTAGCCTCTCCGTGATATCCCGTATCCTAGCACCAGGGAGGGAGCACACCTCATGGGAAAACGGGTCTGGTCGGCATACAGCTTCCATGCCCCTCAGGAGAGAATCTCCAATCACCACCACCCTCCTCCATGTTCTCCTTCTGTGTCTAGCTTCCCCCACACTAACTGCTTGTGGCTGCTGTCTATGAGGGGGATCTGTAGGCATGCCAGTATGGGCAGGTGTTCTTTTAAGAACACCTGCTCTGCTAGACACTATCTGAAAAGCGCACAATATGGTCAAGGACTTGAAACATTTTTGTTCCATCCAGCATTTGTGTGATGCGTCCACACTATCAACTCACCTCTTCTTTCTCCTGTTTGGCCTCCTTACGCTCAGCTGCAATATTCTTCTTACGGTGGTAGTTGAACTGAGTATCTTCCTCTGCCTTGACCATCTCCTTTTTGCGCTTGTCGTACTCCTGGGCCAGTTCTCCTGAGCGACTAATTTCCTCAAAAAGTGCTGTGCGCTCCTTGGGGTTTTTCATAGCAATTGACTCCACTGCACCCTGGGTTAGTGAAAATGATGGCATCAGACCAAACCAAAGAGATCCACCCAACTTAGCACTCTCTCTCTCTCCTTTTGTTGTCATTTGACCCATGGGTGACCAAATTATGGGATGGATGACACCCAATGTCAACAGCTTTCCCAGTGAGGAGCAACCGTCTGGTTATGGAGCCACACTTGAGGCATAGGCTGCAATCCTAAAGTCACTTTCCTGGGAGTAAGACCCATTAAACACAATAGGGCTTACTTTTGAGTAGACATTGATAGGATTGTGCTTATAGTTTCCCCTGCAGTGTATTGATGCCTGCTCCCTAGTTCAGTGGGTTAAAGGCACAGTAACTCCAAAGGACATCCACTGTGATGCCAACTAGAAAGACAGTGCTCATATTATATTATATTTTGGATGTGACTTATGACAAACATGTTGAAAAAGGGTGGCTGCCACCACTGAATCCAGTTAGTCCATTTAGGCCAGAATCCCACCACACCCTCTTCATCCCCTTCCAATTAACCCCAGAAAACTGAAGGGTTCTTTCCAGTGCTTTTTTTCCCGGGGGAAAAAAGGTACTAGTAATCACTATGTAGTTATCACCGTGTAGCTAGTCATCCCCTTATGACTAAGTATTAAAAAAAGCAGGCCTCCGTCAGTCTTGAAAGACTATTGTATCGTGCTCGGCACTGCATACGCTGCATGCGAAGCACGAAAGCCTGGGTTGGATTGTTATGGAGGATAGGCTGTTACCCAAGCAGCAAAGCCCCCCTCTCCACGCCACTGAATTAGTCCAATGGAAAGGCAGAGCCAATACAATTGGATCCAGCTGGCGTCACAGAGCTAGGCAAAGGAGAGGAGCTCACCCTGTCTTGTGGGGCCGACCTGGGTCTTGAACCCTGGCCTGCTGGTTAACAGGCACAGCATCTTAACCACTTGCTCCACCCACAGCCCACAGACTAAGTATTAGGTTGCAATCATAAGGAGTAAGCCCCGTTGAACACAGTGGGGCATACTTTAGAGCAGACACAGATATGGATAGGACTGCAGCCTTAATTAGCTGCTGGGGGCAGGTGGAAAAAGATACCAGTGCTATCAGTGACTACCCCAGAAAAAAAGCCTTGGTTCGGCACCTTTCTGAATAACAAAAGAAAATCCACATCCCTGCGTTACACCGAGGAACAGCAACAGCATTTAATTATATTTATTCCATTCTGTTGGGGTGGAGGTGTGTGTGTTTATCAAACCAAAACAATACAAAAGCTTACCTGGAAGACTAGGAAGTTCCTAGCTTTGATGAGAATGCCCAGTTTCTCCAGCTCCTCACTATACTCACTCAGCTGCACCACTTTATTGTTTATTTTGTACTCCGATGAGCTTCCTGGAAGACATACAAGATCTATTTATCCTCATCTGGGCAAGAATGAAGCTCCAACCCTGAAAAAATTCACTGTTGCCCAATACTTATGCTTGAACATCATAGCACTGAGCATTATTCATTCTTTCTAACCAAAATAGCACTGAAGCAGGAAAGTCAGGCAAAAACATTTCATGGATTTCTGCATGTACGATGTCAGCTCTAAATGACTATGGCTGTCATCCTAACCTCCACTTAGGCCAGCATAAGCTCCAAAATAAATCCTATCCTGGTCTGGGGGTGTCACAGAAGTGTAGTAAGACACTTCTTCCCCACTCCTGGAGAGGTTAGGCCTATGCACAGATGTACACTGACCTCCCCACAACACCATGGGAAGTTATACCAGAGATACTGCTCCTCAGTACCAGAGATACTGATCCTCAATCCTATTAAAAACTGTCTCCAATTCTCTATTCTGCTCCCCTACTTACCTACAATGACCCTTGCAAAGGTCCGATCCTCAGCACCCTCTTCCGAGTAGACCATGCTGACAAAAGCCCGGTTGGCAGCAGGCTTCCCCACTGGGGCTCCATGAATCAAGTCGCGCAAGGTCTTCACTCTCAAATTGCTGGTCTTCTCCCCAAGTACAAAGCTGATGGCATCCATAAGGTTTGACTTTCCTAACAGCAAGAAAAGCATGGTGCATGTTAGTGGGAATGCTCTATGCTTCTCCCTCAGTGTGTCTTTTGTCCACCAGCATTTATTAGTCTTTGGCTTGACAATCTTTCAGCTTTTTTCATTTAGTCGTTCAGTTGCGTCCAATTCTTTGTGACCGCATGGATTGCAGCTTGCCAGGCCCCCCTATCCTCCAGCTTCAGAAGTACATCCAAATTCATGTTCATTACCTCACTGACACTATCTAACCACCTCATCCTTGGCCACCTCCTTCTCCATTTGCCTTCACTTTTTCCAGCATCAGGGTCTTTTCTAAAGAGTTCTCCCTTCTCATGATGTAGCCAAAATATGAGCGTCAGCTTCATTACTTCCTTCCAGTGGACAGGGTTGATTTCCTGGGGAATGGACTGATTTGATCTCCTTGCAGTCCAAGGGACTCTCAAGAGTCTTCTCTAGCACGCTAGTGCCACAACTCAAAAATACAAGGCTTTATGCAGTGGTGGGATTCAAATAAATTAACAACAGGTTCGTGTCCTAATAACCTAACTTAACAACAGGTTCTATGTCCCATTAGTAACCGTTCTCAGAACCAGGCGCTCATTAGCAAAGGGTTCTATAGAACCTGTGAGAACCCCCTGAAGCCCACCACTGGGTGTATTTGATCACGTGCAAAATACACTTCCATACAGACTCCTTTGTCTGATTTAGGCTGCAATCCTAAAGACACTTTCTTGGGATTCAGACCCATTGAACACAATGGGGCTTACTTTTGAGTAGACATGATTAGGATTTCAGTCTTAGAGGACCAAGAAAAAGAGCATGGGTATCAATGGTCAGTATTCCCACTGGAGAGAGGTAAAAAGTGGGGTGCCACAGGGGTCTCTCTGGGGACCGGTGCTTTTCAACCCATTCTTAAATGACCTGTAGACAGTGTTAAGCAGAAAGGCTGCCAAGTTCATGGATAACACCAAGCTACTGTATTTACTCAAATCTAATTACCATTGAATCTAATGTGCACCCTGATTTTGGAGACTGCATTTGGCTGGGGGAAAAAGTGAGCGTTAGATATGAGTGAATACAGTATTCCAAGTGGGGGAAGGGCACAATCCTAACCATGTCTACTCAAAAGTGAGCCACATTGTGTTCAATGAATCTTACTTGCAGGAAAGTGACTTTAGGATTGCAGCCCAAGTTACACATATACACACATATATGTACGTATACACACACACACACACGTATATGCATGCATAATGTATACACACGTACATATACACATATATATATACATATACAGTATGTGTGTGTATGCATGTTAGCATATATATTTATACATGTATAAAAAAAGCAGGCCTCCGTCAAGTCTTGAAAAACTATGGTATCATGCATGCATGTATACATACACACATATATGTATATTGCATATGTATATGTGTAATGAGTGTGTAACAAATATATATACACGCACATAGACATACATACATATATTCATACACATATATATACATATATATACATACATATATTCATACACATATACGTATATATAAATCAGCTGCAGTGTTCCAGTGGGAGTGGCCTGTGGAACTCCCTGCCACAGGAGTTGGTTCTGCAGGAGCCTTGAAGGGCTACAGAGGGGGGGGTAGTGGCCTAGCCAGACCTCCTCCTGCCCAGAGGGCTCCCCCGGCCATACCTGAGCCATTGGGGCCGATGATGGCTGTGAAGCGCCTGAAGGGCCCGATGATCTGCCTCCCTTTGTAGGACTTGAAGTTCTCGATCTCGATGAGCTTCAGGAACCCCATTCTGCGGGGCCTACGGGGGCCGACACGGGACAACAAGGCCCTTCGGTCACAACCTCAGGGCCTCTCCCCCTCCTCCCCTCCTCCCCAACAACCGCGCCAAACCGCTCTAGCCCACCGTCGGCAACCGAGACGGAAATCTCGCGAGAACTTGGTCAAGCTCTCATCACTGAAGTTGATGTTCCCCCGCGAGGAGTCTCCCTACCGACCTCCCTACCTGGCCCCGCCTCCCTACCGATGGCGCACTCTGATAGGCTGACGGCCTCGAGCAAGTTTGCGTGAGAGGCCGCTCCGCTCTTCCCGCTGACGAATAAGGACACGCGTCTGCGCACGAAGCTCCCGCCCACGCCGTTCTCTCTTTGCGTGGATAGGCCCGCCTGCTTCCAGATTTGCATAAAGTAATTGTTTAGTTGTGCCTTCCGTTTCCAACGGGAGGAGAGGTGGGCGTGGCCTGTTCTTATAGCAACCGAAGAAGCACTCTGGCTGGTGGAAAGTGCTTTGGACGGGAGGCAACTGTCCTGACAGGGGGACAACTGTCAACATCTTCTCTCAGAGGTGGTGCCTCAGTCGCCTTGCAGACTCCACCCTCCTCTTCCTTACTGGATATTTAGGTTCTTTCCTTACAGAAGAAGTGGCGTCCAGGTAAGGCTCCAATGCTATCCACACTTACCTGGGAGTAAGACCCCCATTGACAACAATGGCGCTTACTTCTGAGGAGACCTGCCTGGGAGGGGGCTGTGAGGCTGCCCCCCTCTCCACCCTTTCCTGGGAGGAAGCCCCATTGACTCTGAGGGACTGACTCCTGAGGAGACCTGCCTGGGAGGGGGCAGTGAGGCTGCCCCCCTCTCCACCCTTTCCTGGGAGGAAGCCCCATTGACTCTGAGGGACTGACTCCTGAGGAGACCTGCCTGGGAGGGGGCAGTGAGGCTGCCCCCCTCTCCACCCTTTCCTGGGAGGAAGCCCCATTGACTCTGAGGGACTGACTCCTGAGGAGACCTGCCTGGGAGGGGGCTGTGAGGCTGCCACCCTCTTCACCCTTTCCTGGGAGGAAAGCCCTTTGACTATAATGGGGCTTACGCCTAAGGAGACCTCCATAAAAGTGGGGTGTGTGGCTGCCATCCCATCCACACTCACCTTGGAGTAAGTCCCATTCACTAAAATGGATTTACTTCTGAGTAGACCTGCATAGGAGTGGGCTGTGAAAGAGTTCAAATCTGCTTCTTTGTGGATCAGTCCTGTCAGGGCTGGCCAAAGACCTCCTCACAGCTGGTATGACACCATGTGCTGACCCCTACCTGTTAATGTGCCAGCCACTGCTTTTCCTGCTTTCCAGTATTCAGCACTGTCCTCCTTTCTGCATTTCCTCTTCCTCTCTGTTCCCCCTTTCTTTTCCAATCCAGGGAGTGGAAGAGCAGTGGAGGCTAGTAGGTGGACAGAGGTGGGCACATCCCACCAGTTTCCTGAGCTAGGGCCCAATCCTATACAACAGGGATCCTCAAACTACAGCCCGGGGGCCAGATCAGGCCCGCCAGAGGCCTCAATCCGGCCCCCTGGTCTTTTGGGGGGTTTGGGAGGCGCTTTGTGGGCACTTGGGGGCAGTTCAAGGCTGCTGTGGCGAAGATCCGCCAGTCGTGGCAGCCCTGTGAAAAGGGAGAGAGCCCCTCCAGGCTCCGGAATTTGGGCAGCTTCAAGCTGGCCCTTAAAATTTTTTTTAAAATGTTTCGTGCGCAGCTGGAGCAGGGGCTTCAGGCTGGAGCGTGCGGCCGCCCCAGCTGCCAGGGGCCCGGGTTGAGGCTGGCGCGCACGCCTCCTGCTGCTCTCTCGTGACCATCCCAGGGCTTCAGGCTGGTGCGCGCATGCCTCTCACTGCCCTTGCGTGGCTGCCCCAGTTACCAGGGGCTTGAGGCTGGCATGCGTGCCTCTCACCACTCTCTCACAGCTCCCCAGCTGCCAGGGGCTTACTTCTGAGTAGACAAGCAGAGAGCTGGGCTATTAAGGCCACCTTCCCATCCACACTTTCCTGGGATTAAGCCTCATGGACTCTAATGGGCCTTACTTCTGAGTAGACATGCAGGGGGCTGGGCTTACTTTCCTGGGAGTAAGCCCCACTGACTCTAATGGGCCTTACTCCTGAGTAGACATGCATAGGCTTGGGCAAAATTCCTGAACAGCAAGCTCAAAATTGAGGTGAGCTTGTGCTTGTGTGTGTGTGTGTAAGAATACATGGGTGTGTGTGTGTGTGTGAGAGAGAGAGAGAGAGACAGAGTGTGGTGTGTGTCAGTGCATGTCACTGACATTCCTTGTGTTGCTGCAAATTTCTTTGAGGGTGTCTTACAATTATATGTCTTAAGTGTGACATGAAAAATATGTTAAGTTAAATGTGTTGAAGTAACATGTTGCTGGAAACTGCTTTGAGGGCGTCTTGCATGTCTGGGTGAGAATCAGGCATGTTAAAAGTTTTTCTATTTCAAAAGTATTGAAATTAAGTATAGGAAAGCAATACAAGCATTTTTGCTTCATTTTAACATGTCCTACATTTTGTCCTACATAAGTCCTCTCACTCTCCGGCCCCCGACAGTGTTTGAGGGACAGTGCACCGGCCCCCTGTTTAAAAAGTTTGAGGACCCCTGCTATACAACATTCTACTACTGTACTAATGCAGCCTGGTCTGCATCTTGTGGCAGTTGTCACTACGCACCATCTCTTGTGTCACCAGTGGAATCCATATCACTGGTTTGCATAACACTGAACTAGATCAAATCTTAACAGCAAGCAGGTAGTTAACAGCTCTCTGTTAATATTTGATCTAGGCAATCCTAACCTCCAATTATGCCAGCCTAAGCCCTGGCATAAGTCCTGTACTGCTTAGGGGTGTCACCAACATACCATAAAAGACTTGTGTGCCATTCCTGAGGGGTGGGTTAGGCCAATCCTCAGACATGTGTTTGCCTCCCTACATCACCATGGGAAAGGGAAGACCGATGAGTTGTGCCAGCCTCGGTTAGGATTGTACTTTTTTGTGTACCACAAGACACTGGAGGATGAGTCAGTAAAGGCCAAACTAGATGTTTTTGTTCACATGCTTGCACCATTCATGTCTAAACAGGGTACCCATATGTTCTTTTTCCAGGACATGTCCTTATTTTTAGCCTTGTATCCTGGGGGGAAAATCTTCATTGTCCTCCTTTTCCTTGTGAGCATGTAGCCTTCTTGTAATTAATACATTTTGTGTAACAAATTATATGTAATAATTTTAAATTTGAAAGTAAAATCATGTTCAAATTAACCACATTAAAGCAATACATATGAGTGTTTTTACCTTTTATTTTGTCCCATCCTACATTTTTCCTGGATGTCCTACATTGTGGAGCCTTGTCCTCTTTTTATGGTCATCCTGTCTATAAAGTGTGATTGTATATGTGTGCAATTTTTATATTAAAGACAGGGTCACCATGCCACTTACTTCCAAAATTGAGTCCTACTATGGACTGTGGGTAGCGCAAGATACTGTGCCTGTTAACCAGCAGGCCAGGGTTCAAGACCCAGGTCCCCACAAGACAGGGTGAGTTCCTGTCCTTAGTCCAGCTCTGTTCTTAGACGCAGCTGTAACCAATCGTATTGGCTTGCTGTTCTATTGGACTATTTCAGTGGCGTGGAGAGGGGGGATTTGCTGCTTGAATAATAGCCTATCCTCCATATTCATCTATCCAGGCCTTCATGCTTTGCATGCAGCGTTGAGTACGATACCATAGTCTTTCAAGACTGATGGATGCCAAGTTTGAGTCCTACTGGGAAAAGATTGCACAAGGAGAAGGAGAACAGGGAGATGAGTAGAACTGGAAGGAAAATTCCTAAAGTGATGAAACATGAGAAAGTAGAGCAAGGAAGCATGCAATTCCCCTCATCCGCACACCCCTTTTAGATATCAAAGGATTCAATCTGTTTTCTCCTGCTGCCTTTTCTGTTTGAAATGGTTTTTTAGAATACTGTATTTAAAAGATCCTGCCTTCACAATCTCCTTCAAATCTCTCCTTATGAACCATCTTTTTTTATGAAGACGTTTTGCCATATCTATCATACAGACAGAATCAGTCATCTCTATAGTCTCACCAGAATAGTGGCCATGTCAGAAAGAGGTGAGACTGTCAGCTTCCATGCATTGCTAACTGACAAATATACCCCTCATTTACAGGTGCAGAGATGTATAAAGTGGATATTCCGCCAGATGCAAAAGAGGCAGCCGCCATTGAAGCCCGCAGGAATCGGGAGAAGCAGAGACAGAGCCGTATCTTTAATGCTCGCTTTCGCACAATGGGGGTGAGATTTGCAGGACTCTGAAATGGAAAGCCATTGTTGAATATATAATATTCAATTTATTAAAACTCATTCCATTATGTATAATATGTACCGTATCTATTATTTTCTATAGTTGATGTGATCTCATGTACTTTACTGCATGAGATCATCTGGCCCACTATAAAAACAAGACTGAGTGGTGTGGCCCTGGGAGCCGAAAGTCTGGACATCCCTGATTTAGAGGGTTGTGCTGGGGAAGGTTCAAGAGGTGTAGCCTTGTTAACATGTTGCAATGGAAATAGGATCCTTGGATACTTTTAAACAGCAACAATAGGAGAGATTGTAATACAGTGAAGAAACAGTTATGGTGCCAAGAGTATTCTTTGTTGTTTTCAGCGCGGAAAGGTTTGAACAGCAACAGTCCGGCTATTCACTGAAAAAGAGTTTTTTAATTTAACACTGTTACATGCTTCTAATAACCTGCATTCTCATGACGTTCTTCACCCTGTTTAAGGTGGATGTGGAAGGCCTGAAGAAACAAGTAGAAGAGCGAAAACTGAGAGAAGAAAGAGAGAAACTAAGGGATGAAGCTTTTGGTATGCATTTCTGCTTCATTTTGCCCTTGGGTCATTTGTCAGACCTGCCCAAGGTTTTAGCCTGAGAGCTGGGAAATTAGCCAGCCTACAGTCTTCATTTTGAACAAGTTAGGTTCTGCCAGGGTTATTTTCAAATGCAGTAAAGTACATGCAGTAAAGTAAAGTACAAGTAAAGTATTGTCAAATGCAGTAAAGTAATAGCTTCAGCCTCAGCAGAAGCTGTGTCAGGAGCCATAGGGGGACTTCAGTCTTGCTAGTGAAAGAGGTTGGTCAGGAAGGAATTTTCTCCTGGATGAGTTTTTTGACCCTAGTATTTTTCTCGTCTTCTTTTACAGAAGTATTTTAAAACTCTGATAATAAAAACTTATCAAGAGCTCCTTGGTGAAAGACTGGTAATGGCAAAAGTTTGCCCCAAAAGCAGCTTAGGTTACAATTTAGAGTAACTACGTGACCTTTTACACCAACATATTTACAGTGCCACCTATGGGAAATGCATAGAGCAATCCAGAGTAAGGCTGCAATCCTAAAGACACTTTCCTGGGAGTAAGAATGGAGCTTGCTTTTGAGTAGACGTGGTTAGTAGTGCCTCTTATGTCTTCCAGTAGTTACTCTGGATTGTAGGATTATACTACACTACTGATGCTCCCCTGCATTGCAAAATTCTCATTTTGTATATAGGGTGACAAGCTAATCTCAGGAGGCTTGTCTAGCACTATAGGAGAACACATCTTTGCAAGTGGTCATGAATCAAAATAGCCTCATTTGCATACATTTGCCTACTGGGTCTAATGGACCCGGTTGGTATTCTAAGGGTTACAGACATTCCTTGGTGTACTAATCAATATAGAAACAGTTCTCTGAAGGAAGTTTGTAAGCCACCTAGGGGTATAGTTCATGGCCTATTGTTTTGTTGTTCAGATGCAGACAGAGTACAGTGTGACAAGATTGCCCAGATGCTGGAGGAGGAGGAACGTTTGCGGAAAAGGCAGCTAAACCTAGCCGAGTTGGAGTTCCGGGAGAAGTATCAGCAGCCTACCAGTCGCCGGGAGTGGGACCTCAATGACCCTGAGACAATACACAAGGGATTGCCAGCCCGTGTGAGTGACGATGACCCACGCTGTGGGCCTTCTAGCATGCAGCGCTTTGATGGTGAGGACTTTAGTGCGCTTGCTCTGCAAAATTTGCAGAAACATCAGAATAAGAAAAACTGGGAAGAGCAGAGAGCTGAACGGAAAAAGAACATAGCTGACCGCAAGTATGCAGGTGAGTTTGGGCTGGATTGCATGACAACATTGCCCCAAAGTTTCTTCACAGGATAATGAAAGCCCCTTTTTGTGTAAATGTGGGCAAGGTAGGATGCTGCTTTTGCCCACAAAATGTGAAGAATAAGATCCAGCTGTTCTTATAGCTGACCCAAGACATTTTAGTTGCTAAGGAAAATACTAATGATCACATCATCTCACTGATTTAACATGAGGCCTTAATCCACCAGGAAGTTCTCTTGTGCAACTCTCATTGAAATGAACGGAAGTTCTTTCTCTCTCTCCAGTATTTATATACCGCTTTTCAGCTGAGCAGGATCTGGAAATGAATACCATTCTGCCCCACTCTTGCTCTGCCACTTTCAAACCATATATGGTTTTCCTAATGGGGTACATAGAAGCATGGAGTGGTGGAACATTCAAGAAAACAGCACAAAAATGTGATCTGGTTGAGGAGTCCCTTCCACAGCTGCTGCTTGCAAAAGCACCATAGATGCAGTCACATTCCCAATCCTATTGCTTTCCTTATAGATCTCTTGGATGGTGTGAAGAGGATAGAACTGGACTTGCGAGCCCTGGAGCTGGCACAGTTGGAAGAAGAATGTCGCAAGGCTAAAGCCATGGCAGTTGCCAACTATAACCAAGCCCTGGTACTGCTCCTACTCATTTTCCCCTAAGTTATCCATAGAATGACCAAGAAAGCAGGGTAGGAACAGGCAAGAGTTAAAGTATGTGAAGGCTACTTCCTTGTTGGATCTACAGGTTATGGGGTAAGGGCAATGGAAAGTCCAGGCCATGCTACCTCTCTAATTGCATCTCTTTTCCTGTCTCCAAACCAGGCAGCAGAAGTTGCTGAGCAGCAGCGTCGAGCCCAACAGCAAGAACAGGATGATAGCTGCACAGAGATTTACAATACCTTGACTAGCGACATCTTAACTGAAAATCCCGATGTAGCCATAAGCCTGTATGGGCCACAACGCATGGTCCCCTACCGCTGGAAGGGGATGACCCCTGAGCAGCTAAAAGAGATGTGGAAAACTTGGGGAGATCAGTGCAAGGAGAAACAGGCAAGTGGTAGAGGGTGAGGTGAGAACTGAAGCATACTGCTTATTGTTTCAAGAGACTCAGGAAGGTACAGTACATTTGAAAGATACCATGCTTCTCTATAGCAATTACTGGGAATGCGTTGGGTACAGGTAAATCTTTGCATATCATATAGAAATATGGAGGTGTTGTCCAGTGGTTTGGACTAGTGGTTTCAAAGTGGAGGTTGGGACTCTCTGGGGTCAAAATTTCATTTTTTGGAGGGAAGGGATGGGAGTAGGGTCACAAAAAGATGGGCACTGCCATCTTGCAATGCGGCACTTAGATTTCAATCCATACTTTCCTGGGAGTCTCAATGAACACAATGTGACTTACTTCTGTGTAGACATGGATTACTCTGGCATCACAGTTATATCACTTCTATCCATGACCACTTCCAGGTTGATGACTCACTTATGGGGCTCCTCGACAGGCTGAAATGCTTGAGAATCACTGTGGAGGAAGGGTATCGCTGTCTCAAGAAGCTCTTTATTTAGCCCCCATATTTAGGCTCTTCCAGAACCGTCTTTTAACAGAGCCACTTCTTTCAAGGTGCTAGGATGGAAAGATAGAAGAAGGCCTCGGAATACAGTGATACCTCACTTATCAAGTGCCTCGCTTAACAAGTGATCCACATAACAAGCACAAATTTCTCTAGGATTCTGCCTCACATAACAAGTGTTGCTTCACTTAACAAGCACACTCGTTGGCTGTTGGGGCAGACAAGCTGGCCGGCAGCCCTTTTAAAAAGCCTCAAGGCTGCCTAGCGTGCCTGCCCATAGCGAAAGCAATACGTCTGCTGTTCCTCCTGTGGCCGGGCATCCGCTGGGCAGAGGGAGAGAATAGCAGTAGAGAAGAGGGAAGCAGCTCAGGGCTAGACAGAAGGGAGCAGGGGAGAGAGAGGCTCAGGATGAAGAAAAGGAGAAAGTGGGGAGACATTTTGAAAGCGTCTTTGATTACAGAAGAAAGTGTCTTTGATTGCAGCCTTCTACCTAGGTCTACCATTGTGATAAATGGATCTTACTCCCAGGAAAGTGTCTTTAGAACTGCAGCCTAAGTAGACTTCATAGGATCATGCATATTGAATTCAATTCCAGTGTTATGTCATCATTTTTACATCCAGTTAATATTTTTATATGAATATTTTTGGGGTTGTGGAACCAATTGTCTGAGTTTCCATTATTTCCTATGGGAAAATCCACTTCACATAAAGAGTGTTTCACATAACAAGCATGCTTCTGGAACAAATTAAACTTGTTATGGGAGGCACCACTGCACAAGAAAAGCTATGAAGGAAGGGGTGCACCAAGAGGCTTGAGCAGGAGATATCCTGCTAATCCCTGTTAAGTGGGTAAAATTCTAATTCAGAGCACTTTTTCAAGTGGGTGCTCCTCTTTTATTTGGCTGGGAGAGAGTAACTGTCCCTCCTCACCTAGCAGGGTCTTTTCTAGTGACTGTGTGCTGGTGTTCTTTTACATCTTTTTAGATTGTGAGCCCTTTTGGGACAGGGAGCCTTTAGCCATGTTATTTGATTTCCTCTGTAAGCCACTTTGTGAACTTGTAGTTGAAAAGCCATACATAAATCCTGTTAATCATAATAATACACTGCCAAGGACCTGTAATAATAAACTGCCAAGGACCTGTAAGAGCACAATAATCATGTGCACCATTCTTCAGCAGTGCTTCTTCTGCCAAGGCATCACTTTGTAGAGCACCACTCTGCTGCTAAACTACAAAGTGATGCCTTGGCAGAAGCAGCACTGTTGAAAGGAGGGTGTACGTAATTGGGTTTCCTATACCCTGAAAATATGATCCAAATCTGCATATTTTCTCTTGTCATTTGCCACTTCAGTTTCTACTTGAGAACAAAGTACTGTACTTATTTGTACCACCACCACTTGTTTAAAGGTGTAACTTCCTCCTGATTACCATCTCTTCCAGGCAGGGTGACCATATGACCGGAAAAACCCGGATTTGTCCGGATTTTTAGCCTCCTATCCGCGTATCCTACATTTTGGCTTTATTTTGGAACTTCATGATAGTGCACAGTACCCCATCATGCCATATGTCATTGGATTCATATTGAAGAGCAGAATCCAGTGCAAACATTTGTCTGGATTTTTAGCCTCCTGTCCGGGTATCCTACATTTTGGCTTCATTGTCCTACATTTTGGCGTTGTTTTGGAACTTCATGATAGTGCACAATACCCCATCATGCCATATGTCATTGGATTAGTATTAGTATTAAAGAGCAGAATCCAATGCAAAAATCAGTTTTGAGATATCTCCTTTCTATCAAAAGTTATGGCCAAAAAATAAAAAACTATAAAAACAAAAAAATACATTTTTGGCAATTTTTTTTGTAGCAGGTAGGAATTGTGGATTGGGGGGGTAGGAATTTTGCCCTGGGGGTAGGAATTTTGGCCTTGGGATAGGAATTTTGGCCTTGGGATTCAGGAATTTTGGGTTTAGCATCTGTTCACCCTGCTTCCAGGTCCTAGCAGGTTCTGTATTTGGCCCACTGTATGAAGCACATTTGACACTCCTGGACTAGAATATTTACCATCAACCAGGTGTTTGAACTGACCAAGCAATATGCAGCATAATCTGCTTAACCTTAGCAACCGGCAACTTGGGGAAAGGGTGGAATGGCTCATGATGGGGTGGTGATGCAGCAATACCTGTTCACTGAAAGCACCTATATTTTTTGCCTTTTCTTAGGAGGTTATTTGGCATGGCAATGTCTCTTGCCAGTGAAAGGTCAGAATAGCCAAGCACATTTTTGACTTCCACAGGAATTTCCAGTGGTACTTCTCACTGCTGGCATTAGAGAAACAGTACAGGTGATGGTGCGGAAACTTCCAGATTGCTGGGAGATATCATTCTAAAGACACCAAAGATACAATTATATTGCTAACCCTTACAACTTGCTTTTTAAGTTCTACCACCCCTTACAGCAGACTTTTAAGAGAGATGACAATTGGTTCTATATTAAGCATTCAGGGGTGAGTTGTTGTCCAAAACAATGGCTGACATCAAATTGCCTTGTGAGTTTCTGGCGGAGAAGGGATTAAAAACTAGACATGATATGCTCACAGCCTCTGCTCTGCAGCAGCTTTCAAATCTTTTTCTCCCAACAGAGGAGGCTGGAAAAAGAGCGGCTGCAGGATGCTGAGTGGGACCAGCAGCGGCTGCTGGCTGATCGTGCTGCCATGGTGTTGGAGATGCAGGAGCAGGATTTCCGCCATCAGTTGCGGAAGGGCACAGATGTCTATAATCGGGAACTGGCAGATGCACAGAAGTCAAAGTGAGTTGGGGAGAAAAGAGGTGGCTCTAGTGGGATGCAAATGAAACACCTGCCTCACTCTGACAAAGGGTTTTGGGTGTTTGAAAGAATGGGACATACTAGCTGGCAGCTGGAACACAACCCATCAGAAAGTTCTCCTCCACTGAAATGAAAAGAACTCCACAAGAACACCCCTTGTTAAATAGCCAGATAGAGAATGCATGATATAAATATGGTATGGGTGAGCCTTGCCATAAGGCTTTGCACCAAAATGTCATTAGGTTGGCAATGGAGGGAGGGGAAAAAATTGGTCAAGACAGTCAACATATCTAGGCTTTAATTTTCAGTAGATACTGCAGCTCAAGCATGTTGGGAAGACCACATTCTCAACCCCTTTGTAATCCCTGTGACTCAGTGTCTATAGATTCTCAAGAGGTTCAAGCCAGGGTGACTATATGCAACATCTAGATTTAGAGGTAGCCTACCTCTAAAGTACCAGGTGTAAGGGAGTAGAGACAAGACACAGGTATGTTGTCCTGTGTTCTCAGAGGCATTTGGTGGGCCACTGTGACATAAAGAAAGCTGGACTAGTTGGGCTTGATCCAGGAAGGCTCTTCTTATGTTGAGAGTGAGGCAAATGCATTATGTACATGCTTTGGGTGGTTTTCAACTCTGCATAGGTGAAGGTTGAGCTCTGCCATTAAAAACAAATGACAGAGCTGATACACATGAAGTCCTAAACCAGGGATGTCAAATACCCAGCCACCTTGGGCATTTGCATGAGAAAGGTGGAGTATAAATCCTTAAAATAAATACAAGCCTTGCAGCCCAGATACAGCCTGCAGATGCTGTTTATCTGGCTCATGTTATAATTGGGATGTCCCAGGCAAAGGAAAAGGAGACAGCCACAGAAGGCAAGGAATGTAATGAGCAAAAGGTCAGACCAAAAGGGGTGAGAAAAGGAGACAATGTTAAAGTGTGGAGACAGCCCAACGATTAAGTGTGTTGCCCTTTCATCAATGCTACTTCTGCTGAAGTTCTACTTCATAAAGCACTTGAGCTGCAAAAAGTTCAGCAGAAACAATGCAGCATGATAATTGGGTTCTCCTGTATCTTGAAGATATGATCAAGATTTGTATGTTTTTTTTTCTTTTACCACTAGAAACTAATTAGTTCCTTGGAATAAAGTACTTATTTCTGCCCATCAGCTGCTTTATATCACTTCTAGCCTTTAAGCAGACATTATTACTGCAATTCAGTATGCTGTATTAAACAAGCCTGATACCCTTCTTAAACCCACCTATTTCATCCACTAAATACATCTGTATTGTTTTACAGCTTGGAGTATCTGGAGAAGGAAGTCTACACCAATGTGCCTACAGCTCACTACTACCTGCAATTCAACACCAGCAGCCGCTGACTGAAGGATGCGCAGATCACTTGCTGCAAAGTTGGCAAGTGTGTTAATCAGAACAGGGATTTGTTTTTGTAGACAAAAGGTGCCCTCTGGTGGCTGTAGATTAAAACTGCAAAGATCAGACATGGGCTGCACACTACCAATCAAATCCAGATGGGGACAGTTTACTATTTTCAGAGTTCACTTCATGTGGGGCATTTCCATGTCTACAGTGGTGTGGGAGACTGCAGTGGTGTGGGAGATTGCTCCACCCACATGATAAGTTGCTTTGTAGAAATAAACTAGGTCCCCATGAAATAATTTGCATTGGCCTCTCTTTATCATGAACCTGTCTCTTAACGAAGTGAGTTGGGATGGGAGCTTGTTTTTTATATAAGTTCATCACTCAAGTGCCGACACAGACTTTGGAAGCTGAAAGATGCATTCTTTCCTGTAAAGGTAAAGTACTGGCTTTTAGTGTCTCTGGTGCCAGACATTCAGGATGTTTCAGCAAACAGTAGTTTCTCATTCATCCACAAAGCTGACAAGTACCATCACAAGATCAGAACCAGCTACATTATATCCCAAGGTTGGCTTCCTGCTCTTAATATGGAGGGTATCCTGAGCAATGTATCCTGCAACTCATGTCAACAAAGATAACTTCTTCAGTGTTTGTCCTGTGTAGTGATAGGGTCTGCTTGTTGTGGATTGGAGTCATTCAATCCATGATGGATGCAACATGGGAAAACGTGGCCGGCCTGTCGCCAGGACATTGCCTTTCCAACTGAAGTGGACCTATTTATCTACTTGTATTTCCATGCTTTCCAACCAATAGATCGGCAGGAGCTGGCTAAGGAAAGGAGCTCACCTCATCTTGCAGTACTTGGGTCTCGAACCACTGACCTGCTGATCTGAACTGCAGTCAAGCAGTGTTCTAACCCCAACGACCTCATCATTGAGCCACTGCAGCTCATGTCTACAGTTATTAGGCATTATAAATTGAAACCAAGGCTGTAGACAAACACTATAATTTTCACAGATGTAACAGCAGAAGTGTGGCTTTCCTGCTTGTAAAAGCTTGAAAATGTAAAGGCTGAGTCTGGTGGCTTTTATTCCTCAACACATGAAGGAAAACCAGCACTGGTCTGATATTCCCCACTGAGCTTCCAATTTCTGGCTCTCATACTACCTGAACAACCGTGTCTCCCCAGAGACCCCAATATTCAAAATATCCGGAAGTTTTACAAAGGGAAAAAAGTGAAGCAAGCAACTTGATTTGCAGAATTTACTTTGATAAGATTTTGATTTCTGTCATAGATATTTGAAATGCTTTGATGTCATATACCCACAGTCTTCTTTTTGAGATGGGGGAATAAAATTGGCAGGTCTTTTGGATGGTAATAATAGCTCCTGGATGCTCTGAGAACTGAGTGGGTCAGATGGCTAGAGGACAGTCATTCCAAGCTTTACCCTAAAAGCACTGAAGGGAAGTCATAGCAGTCAAAGTGATGACTGTGTATTTAAATATTGATCATCTGATGATCTAGATTCCACTGAAGGAGCTCTGCACAGGCAGCTGTAATTATCAACAGGATCAATTTCCCTTGATTATGATCCACTGGGAATCAGATAAACATCTTGTGGATAACAGGGCACAAACAAGCCCTTTGTGCGTTACCAGGTCAGAACTGTAAGTTAGGGCTGCATTCGAATAGCTCCATCAAGTCGAATCACCTCACCATTGAGCATTGGATTTTCTATTATGCATTGCACCAGGTGGGCATACTCCCCTGGAGCACCCAGACGACTTGGAAAGGGCACCTGCCGTGCCAGAAAGGTCCGCACTTTCTCAGGAAGAGATGCCAGCAGAGGAGTTGCAAACAAGCCTGAAAAAAAACAGACTCTCAGTGCTGCCCAATTCTCTCTCCTGCACAATATCTACTAAACATATGCCCAATATGCACAAAACAAAATTAGGCACAAAATGCAAATTCTTTTAAGTGTTCATTTTTTGAAGCAAGCAATCACGTGAATCAGATTTCCGACCCTTTGGCTACAAAGATTCGACAACAAGGGTACATGGAGAGTGTCTACTGAAATCTCAAGTCATAAGATAAGATTAGGGATAAGATTTTTCAGATTGAAATTTCTATGTCCTGCAGAGCTTTTATTCTTCCCTTCCATGACTAGCAAAACCAGAATAAATTATGTCAAATAGAGAAACATTCATAAAATTTATATAAATCACATTTGCAAAGATCTTAATTTGCATCACATGCAGACTTTAGATTATTTTGCTTCAAAATACACACAACCTAGTTAAATACTGCTTCAAAATACACACAACCCAAAATACTCCACATATTCTACCCTTACCCCCAAAATGCTTAGATTGACAGGATTGATACCTGGTGCAATGGTAACAACTCTGATCCCCATAGGGGCAAGATCCCTGGCAATTGGAAGTGTCATTCCCACGATGCCGCCTTTGGAAGCAGAATAGGCAGCTTGGCCAACCTGAAGAATAAATAATGAAGATCAAGTGTCTACACTAACAAGTCACAAGGTAGTACCCCCGCCCATAGTTTGGAAAACCCTGCTCTAACGTGAAGGCTAGGTAGCAACCATATCAAATCTGCTAGTGTCATGGGATGATTGAAAAAATCCAAATGCAATCAGTTGTCAACATAAATGAAGGGCATATAATGTCATGAGGTTCGGGCTAACAATTATGAATCTTTTGGTGGCAAATAACTAAATAAGGCTGCAATGCTAACCTCTAATTAGACTGGCCTAAACCCCAGCCTAAGTCCTGTGCTGACCTGGAGGTGTCACCAAAGTGCCTGTAAGACACTTCTACTCCACTACTAGCAGAGGGTTAGGCCAGTGCACAGACATGCGCTTGCCTTCCTGCAACACCACAGGATTGGAAAGACTAATGAGTTGTGCTGGTTTAGGTTAGGATTGCACCTTAAGTCCAGAACATGAGATGCTGCTGTTCTAGTGTACAGTAAAGCAGTCCTCACCACCTTGAAGTAGATTTGGCTCCCACTTGAGTACAGGCTTGCTTTGATGCTATAAATGCCATATGCCTTGGTTACTACTGTCACACACCACTAGCCATCTGTATAGTGGAGTCTGGTGACCTATAGATTAATTTAGTGCTCCTACCAGGTACTTCCAAACACAAAACATTTCATATAGTCTTGCAATCCTAGAGCGCATCTGCAATCAAACATAACAAGAATAAGGTAGCCTTCTTTCCCCCCTATCACTACATATTCAGGACTTGCTCATCCCCGTAAGCAACTAAACTGATAGTTTCAGAAGTGGTAGCCAAACAGTGAGTTTACTAGATATTTCCAGCTTCTGCTACAGGACTAGAAGGAGATACACACAGTGATGGGCTTCAGGGGTTTCTCATTGGTTCTATAGACCCCTTTGCTAATGAGCACCTGGCTCTGAGAATCGCTTACTAATGGGACATAAAACCTGTTGTTAATTTAGGTTATTAGGACATAGAACCTGTTAATTTATTTGCATTCCACCACTGGATGCACATCCTTGGATTGCGAAGTACAGCCATGCAGAACTAGCAAAATGTTTTAGGAAGATCTTAACTATACAATATTCCTTTCAGATAGGATCACCAATCTACACAAGCTGTTAAGTTATTTAAATTTTTTTACTCAGTTCAAGAACACCTTTTAGTTAGAGTCAGTTGTCAGTAAACTCTCCCCATACCAGGAGTCTATTGAGCAACAGAGATTAAGAAGAGTTCCAAAGACAAGGAACTCTGGCTTCGCCCAAGAGATAAGCCCTTTCCTTCCTCATGAATGCAAAAAACATGTTCTCAGAGGAAAGAGGATACTAAATTGTCTTTTTAAATAAGTGTCATTACCTGTTGAATACGTATATTTTAGCCTTCCCTACTCAAGGAGTCAGCCTATTGTTTTGTGTTTAGTGCAATACTTTACCTTATTTGGCAACATGCCAGATCTGTCTATCTTGAATGCCTAAACAGATGTGATTGAGGTATATGTGTTTTGAAACCCCTTTGATCGGGGCACATGATTCTCACTCTTCGTGGCTGACAGACATCAAGTGGAGCATTAAGGAGCATGTGACAATCATAGAATCATAGAATTGGAAGGGATCCAGTGGATCATCTAGTCCAACCCCCTGCCTGTAGCAGGAAATCCTCAACTTGTGGGGATCTGGGTCTCAAACCCTGGTCTGCTGGTTAACAGGCACAGTGTCTTAACCACTTGCGCCATCGGACGTAAAATGAACACTTTTTGAAATGAATGCTGCCAACTCTCTAAAAAGTCAATCACTAAGATGTATCTTGAGGGAAACCTCCATATTTTCCTCACACTGGTGATGATTGTCTCACACATGGGAGCACACTGTGAGGTTTATAGTTTTAAGACAGTGCTATCTGGATGTTGCTAGTCAGACCGAAGAAGGTTAGGACTCACCTGCCCCTCAAAGGCAGCCACGCTGGCAGTGTTGATGATCACTCCTCTGTGTCCATCTGGGTCAGGCTCATTTCGGCCCATCTCACCTGCTGTCAGACGAATTACATTGAATGTTCCAGCAATATTCACCTGAGAGACAGAGACAAATGGAACCAACAGATCCAGGGGATTGCCTCTTGATCTGCGTGGACCCAATGAGACCAGGCGATTCAATCTTACTCAACAAGCACATGACAGAACTAACAACCATAGACCAAGCAAACACAGGCTGTCCCATAGTCTGAATTATGTAGTTGTACCTTATATTTCCTGTTGCCTCTTTCCAGCCAGAGAAATTGTTGGGGCAAACACAGATGACAACAAATGGAAAACCAGAATGACAGTTCTTCGTGCAACCTACTCACATTGATAACTCTCTGGAAGTCCTCCAAGTTGTGAGGCTGATCTTTCTTCATATTGTAAGTCTTGACTGCTACTGCAATGCCAGCACAATTCACTGCAGCATCCACACGCCCAAACTTCTCCCGTGCCAGAGCCAGGGCAGCTTTCACATCCAATTCTGATGTGACCTACAAAATGAGGCATATATTTTGCCACCTCAACCACCACATATTGCTCCCCACCAAGAGCTGGGGTACAGAGAGTTCCAGCCTGGTATTTCCTCATCCACAATTACTTACATCAGTAGGAGCAAAGACACATCGTTCCCCCAGAGACTTGGCCACATTCTCCCCATCCGAAGTTGGTAGGTCCACAAGCACGGCACTGCCTCCTTGTTGTACCAGCCGCTCTGCTGTGGCACGCCCCAGCCCTGATGCCCCTCCTGTCACCAGGGCCACCATCCCCTGTGGACAAGAAAAGAAAGAGAAATAATTAAAGGAATAAAACAGCACTTTGACTAGGTATGACGTTTGTGTGTGTGTGTGTGAATAAATCCAGAGCCTCAGGTGCCTTTCCCAAACCTGCACAGGTAAAGGGTGACCATGCCATAACCACAAAAACAGGACAAGCCCTCCCAAAGTAGGAAATCTATGTATCATAGAGTTGGAAGGGACCCAATGGATCATCTAGTCCAACCACCAGCCTGCAGCAGGAGATCCTCATCTTGTAGGGACCCAGGTCATTGACCCCTTAGAGTCAATGGGGCTTACTCCTAGGAAATTATGGATAGGATTGGAGCCCTGATAGATTGTAGGCACCCAAATGTAGGCACTCACAAAATGTAGAACATATATAGATTGCCTTCATGTTATTAGTTTAAATGCTATATTACATATTATTAAATTAGAAACTTACATCTTATTTAATACATGTAATTTGTCAATTACAAGAATTCTACATGCTGCCTGCTCACTAGAAAAAAGAGGACAATTAAGTTTTTTCAGCAGACAAGGCGAAAAAAGAGGACATGTCCTGGAAAAACAGGACATATGGTCACCCTGAATAGTTTACATATATACACAGAGAGAAAACATGAATATAGAAAAATATATAGTTTAAATATAATATGTACTTGGTTAGATAGATCGATAGATAGATAGACAGAGAGAGAGGGGGGGAGGGAGGAAGGGATAGATAGATAGATAGATAGATAGATAGATAGATAGATGGGCAGGTAGGTGGGTGGGTAGATGGGTGGGTAGATAAATAGATGGGTAGGTAGGTAAGTGGGTAGGTAGATAGATAAATGGATGGGTAGGTAGGTGGGTAGGTAGACAGACAGATGGTGGCTACAATCCAGAGTAACTATGGGACCATAGTTATGGTGCCACCTATGGGAAGCCCATGGGAAATGCATAGAGGAATCCAGAGTAAGTGCCTCTTATGTCTTCCCATAGTTACTCTGGACTGTAGGGAATGTGTTTAATGGATTCACTCCCTCTGAAGTGTTCCGGAGCATCTTCTGTGCCTGAAAATGCTGCCTGAGTGGCCAAAATGCAACAGGCTTCTTCTTCACCATACAGAGACAACACTGTAGGCTTGCATATGTTGCATCTCTACCTGTCATGCAGATACCTGAGGCACAGAAGCCTGCTCTGTTTGTGTGTCCGTGTCAGTAACCGTGTGTGTGGGGTAGAAATGCAACTCCCCCACCTCCCATGCCTCCAGCAGCCTATTTCCAATGCTGCTTTCTTTGTGCCTTCACCCACTTGTGGAAAGAGAGTCACCTGTTGAAGTTCTGCCTGCCAGGCACCTGTTAAAGGCACAGGAACCCTGTTGTTTGAAGAGATCTTGCTTTGTCCTGTCATTTGCATTCATTTGGGTCCTTCTGGTTACTGTTAAAGAGATGAGCTTTAGGTGCCATCTTAAGTGGTTATGGGAACCCATTCTCTCTAGGTGAGGACACTTCGCTCATATATGCCCTGCAATGTCAGGGAGATCAGTTGTCCTCTTTCCAGGACGAGTTTTCCTTTCTAGTCTTGTGTCCTGGGGGAAAAAAGCTTCATGGTCCTCCTTTTCCTTGTGAGCAGGAGCATGTAGTTTTCTTGGAATTCTTACATGTAATAAATTATAATTTAATCATTAGCAAAACAGTGTTTAAATTAAGCACATGAAAGGAAGATATATGGTTATTTTTAGCTTTTATTTGTCCATGTCCTACATTTTTCTTGGTTGTCCTACATTATGTCCTCTATTTGGAGTTAAGAAATCTGGTCACCTGGTCAATGGAATCTCTCCCAGGCTGGTCTAGCCCAGATACTTTCACACTGCAGACGATGGAACGCTGGCGATCCTACGTTCCATGAATGTCCCCTGCGAGACCCCGTAAGAGACCCCCACCCCTTTACCTTCACGCTTCTCAAGGCCGCCGCCATATCGCTCCACAAACAGCCTGCCCTCTTAAGCTCCGCCCCCTTCCAGGAGGGAGGGCAGGGTGGAACGCTCGCCCCTGGATTTGGAGTTCTGAGCACGCGCAGGGACTGCAGCCTCTCTCTGCACGTTCCTGCTTGCTCTCTGTATAGGCTCATGTGAATTCTCCTATCAAGCAGAGCAACTGCCCTATTCAGTTGTAAGTCCCATGAAGGCTTCCAATGGGGCTTCCTCCCAGGCAAAGGTGGAGAGGGAGGCAGCCTCACAGTCCCCTCCCAGGCAGGTCTCCTCAGGAGTCTGTCCCCTCAGAGTCAATGGGGCTTCCTCCCAGGAAAGGGTGGAGAGGGAGGCAGCCTCACAGCCCCCTTCCAGGCAGGTCTCCTCAGAAGTCAGTCCCCTCAGAGTCAATGGGGCTTCCTCCCAGGAAAGGGTGGAGAGGGAGGCAGCCTCACAGCCCCCTCCCAGGCAGGTCTCCTCAGGAGTCAGTCCCCTTAGAGTCAATGGGGCTTCCTCCCAGGAAAGGGTGGAGAGGGAGGCAGCCTCACAGTCCCCTCCCAGGCAGGTCTCCTCAGGAGTCTGTCCCCTCAGAGTCAATGGGGCTTCCTCCCAGGAAAGGGTGGAGAGGCAGCCTCACAGCCCCCTCCCAGGCAGGTCTCCTCAGGAGTCAGTTCCCTCAGAGTCAATGGGGCTTCCTCCCAGGAAAGGGTGGAGAGGGGGACAGCCTCACAGCTCACTCCCAGGCAGGTCTCCTCAGGAGCCAGTCCCATCAAAGTCAAAAGATAAGCGTCTGTTAAGTTGCAGTTAATGGCTTAAAGAAAGTCTGCAAGATGGGAGGCAATTAAGCTTTTGTTGGAAAAGTTCATGAACTTTTAGTTTCATTGTGATAATCACTTGTGAATTGCTGAGCTGAAGCTGCTTACAAATTGCAGGAGCTTTGGATCCTTGCTGGGCAGTTAGCAACCACATGAAAGGGAACTCATATATCTTGATCCATTGCCTGCCTTGTTACCTTGTTTTGCTTTGTATAAAGCAAAAATTATACAAAAAGTTAATCATGGAGGTTCTTAGAATCAAATGTCACAAAAAGGGAGGTTCAACTGCCTGTAGGTGGCCCCAAAATTCAGGAGATGAAATTTCCAGATTTTTGCCAGCTTTACAGACGTGTTCGATATGCAGTACTGCTAAGTAATCTTTCATTCAGAGCCCAACCCTATGCATGTCTATTCAGAAATTAATCCCATTGTGACTATTTGGAAAATTTGGTTAGGATAGTAGCCATTCATCAAGGTAGAGTTGGCACTTCAAAAGCAATAGAACCTTAACGGCTGCTATCCTAAACTCCAGTTAAACTTCCCTAAGCCCCTTTATAAGTCTTATGTTGACTTCGGGGTGTTAACAAAAGTGCCATAAGGCACTTCTGCACCACTCCTGGAGGAGGGTTAGGCCAGTGCACAAACATGTGCTTGTCTCCCTACATCATCATGGAATGGGAAGACTGATGAGTTGTGTAGGCCTAGGTTAAGACTGCACTCTATAACTCCTAAGTTCAAAAAGCAGATAGGACAGCAAGTCCATACAGTTTAAAAATAAGTATATGATGATTCATAGCAATAACCCATAGAAACACACTTTTGCCAAATCTCCAAACTGTATTTTGAATAACTTGGTGTCTGACATTTTAGGGTTTTTTTCTGAAAGGCCAGTCTGAAAAAAGAATGGATGGATACACTGAACAATCTGTTTTAATTGTAGCCTCTTTGTCTCAAGATACCTGTCCTGTTTGCACATCTCTGTGGCCACATTCTGCACCCCACCATTCCCTTTTATAGTGAACTTGAGTGGTTGACTGACTGTCAATTTGGAAGAGAAATATGACAACCAAAAATAAGAAAGTGGTTTGTACACACTTGGAACTCCTTAGGTATACAGAAGTACAGTATGTTGTTTGAGAATTAAAGGAATAAAAAATACACCATTCCCCACAAGGCCTTGTGAACTTTCAGAATCTTAGCGAGAAGTTAAAAGCATAAAAATATGAAAACACTAGAATAACTAGGCTATTTTTCTCTTTTGGGACAGGGGGAAATCACTGGTGTTCACTCACAACTACTCTAAATCCTGAGTAGTTTCATAGGGCAGCTCTAACTTCCACTATAGGGGAAGAAATAAAGGGACAAAAGCAGTGTTTTCAGCCTTTTTCCCCTCATAGCACATTCTGTGCTAAAACTGCCAAGGCACAACATCAATTTTTGAACAATTCATATTGTACACTACAGAACTGGTTAGGGACCACATCTCCCAATGGCAAATGCTGTTCTGATAAATTATCATTCTTCAGACACTTGTGCAGTCTGTGCAGACCATTCAGAATATACCATTGTGCCAGAAGCACAGTTGTTGAAAATAGCTAGTCTAAAGGAACTGGAAAGTGATCAAATTTTGTGAGTTTATCCTATGATGGAGGTCTCGGAATGTATTTGTGTTTTGGGGAGGGAGGGATAATATTGCAAAGAAATTACGGTAAACAGAGGCAAGGTCTACCTATGGATTTGAGCAGCCAAGGACAAAGGATAGCCTATTTACCCTGGCCATCTGTGGCACTAGGTATGCCACTGCCGAACTGTGCTACAAGACTCTTGCTTCATATATTAACAACTGGGGACACCCTGCAATATATGTTGCATTTTCCTACTTGGATGTGGTCTAACAGTTTCCTCCTAGCCCATACCTTGCCATACTAGAATGCTAATATTAGAAAGAAGCCCAATAAACAGCACTGAGCAAAAAAGGCCCGATGTATGATTTTTTTCAATATAGACTACTCTATCCTTGAGTGGATGGGTGGACTGGACATTAACATTTGATTTATCACAAGTCCATGTATTTGCCATACACTAAATAAATAAATATCAATTGAACAAACTCATATTTGCATATCCTGATGATTTATACAGTATTTTCTGAGCACAGAATATAAATAATTCCGGCTGTAGGTTTCTAAAAACCATCTAAAACCCACAACTTTTCAGTGGAAAAAGGCACACACCAAGTTGGAAAGCTCTCTGTATATTAAGTGCTTTTTTGTAGTAAAAAAACGTACAAAGTCCTGATACGAAATATACAAAAAACGCAGCAAAAGAAAACAGTTGCTTTTCTACAAGTATCAGTAGCATTGCATAGAACAGCCTCTATGGGGTATAGGGACTCAGGAATGGGTCCAGTGGGGTTTGATGCTTTAGAATCATTGCTAGGGAGTTATTTGCATATATACATAAATTAGAAGAGTGCCCCAGTGTGTGGGTGCAGGGAATGGGGAGATAACATCCATCTCCTACTGTTGTGCTACTGCAAGAAATATTATTCCCCATGACACCACCACAATTATCTTTGTAGAGCTTTGGGGAAAGTGCCTCAGCCTTTCTAAGCCAGCGACTCATTCCCTCATACACAACAAACCTGAATAAAACACCATGCATCCAGGGAGCTATTATTGCTTCAACTAAGCCAATAGGCACAAGCCCACCTTTTGGATTGGCAGCAACGATTTGAACCCATTTTAAGTTGGCAGAGCACTGGCAACAAAAAGGACCCTAAATGTGTGGGGCTTATTCCTTCAGCATGGGAAAACGACACAAGGGCTATGTTATGAGTACAAAAGGTGCTCACTGACCCCTAGCAGGTATTCTGAAGCTGAAGTATCTACAGGGCAAGTAGAATCCTCATAGCCGGAAGTGCAGGAAAGGTGCAAAAATCAACAGCTTAATAATGCTGAATGGAACAAGGAACCCTGAGCTCTTTTGAAAAGGCCACTGGGCAGGCAATACCCTGAGTAGCCACCAAGGGAGGGGCAAATACAAATATAGTCCTACACAGGCAAGTAGGAAGAGATGCTAAGCATCAGACAATTAAGGGGAGCTGCTGGTATGTGGTGATCCCCCCAGAGGGCAGGAAGGGAACTGCAGTCGCTGCAATAAATAAAGGTACAAAACAACCAACATGACTGCTCCTGAGTAGGAAGTTGCCTTTGAAAACTTCCTCATGTCCTGCCATGTCCAAGTGCAATTGGTCAGAATCAAAGTGCCACCTAGGTCACCATGGGAACGTCCAACCAGACACACTGTCCTTCCACAACGATCTAGCTATCTTCTGCCTCAGAATCTTTCCCATCTGGCCTTGCAGAGAGGGAGGACCTGGAATCAGCATCATCCTCTTCTTGGCCACTCAGGACCTCCTCCACAGTTTCCCCTGTATTAGAAAAACAAAATGTGTCAAAATGCTTCTCAGTCACAGACCTACTAATCAGAACTATTCTTCTAAATCTATATTCTATATTTCTGGCACCATTTGTGTGAGAAGACAGATGCCTGTATCAAAAGGGCCAGTATCTTCGTTGTTCCTCAGTTCCTGTGCCACACCTCAAGTTACTACCAAGCCTTGTTCTCACAAGCAGCAACTCTCCTGTTTTACTACTCCTGTTCTGGCCTAATCCTCTTTTGGTATTCAGCAGCTTCAGCTCTTCAGTGGGGATAAGTGTATTCCACCCTTACTTACCTCGTTCTCCTTCCTCCTCATCCACAATTTCATGTACATCCACCACCTCCTCTTCTTCTTCCTCCTCTTCCTCTCCATCATCATCCACAATCACCACAAAGTCATCACCATTCTCTGTCTCACTAAATACACAAGGAGAGAACATATCATTTATCTCTTGGCTTCTGCTAAATTTCCAGTTGCACATCCTGAAGTCATCATTTCATGGATCATACCTCCTTATGATTCTTTACACAGCTCCTTCTGCTCACACAAACCTTGACAGAATCCACACACAACATGGCAGATTGAGATTCTTGCCCAAAATACCACTTCTGCTTTATAGAAGTTAACCCACAATCTTACTCACATTCTGATGGACTTTTTTTCCCCACAATCCCAGCCTCTCTCAATTCAACAATGAGTCAAGAAACAGTGGGCTTCTAGTCTTCTCACCTGTCTTCTTCACCATTTTCGCCACCCTCTCCCATCAGATAGTACTGCAGTGGGTTAGGCCAGAGGTCCTCCTTAATAATCTATAAGAAAGCATAAAAATATGTAGGATGGAGTATATGGACGCAAGGAATGATGTGGGATAGCAGATGGAGGTACAGTTCCCACCTCAGCGATGCGATCTCCTGCTGGGAAGTTGTGGTCACTGAACCAACTGAAGAAGCTGCGGTTCATCTCAGAATTCTTCCGCCCATGAGCTAGCGGATCCTGGCCACGCCACCAGCGGATAGGTGTTGAGTAGGACACCATCCTCCCTGGAAAGGATGAAGATACAAGCAGGAAGAATGAGTACATCCTAAGTTCAGTGCAATCCCATTCAGTGCAATCCTAAGCATCTCAACTCAAAATCCTACACAGTCCTACACAGTCCCATTGAGTTAACTAGTACCTACTCCCAGGAAAATGTGGTTAGGATTGCAGCCTGAGAGTTTTTTAATTCTAAAAACAATGCCCCAGACACATACCAGAAGAGCCACACTGGAATTCCTTCACAATGATTTCATTCTGGAAGTAGGGGTTGCTGTTGAAGAAGAATTTGATCTTGCAGCCTGACTTCGCATGGGTGAAATCTTCAACCTGGTGAAATCCAGAATGGCAGAATCATAAAACTAGCAGTTACCAAACCCCAACCCAAAACAGGATCCTTCAGGTTGAAAGAGCCCAGAGGTCTAGGGTGCAACCAGATTTCCCACTACAATTCAGAGTAACCCTAGCTCCCGTATACCAGTCTCCCCAAAGTCACCTGAAGATTAGTCATATAGCTCAGGGTATCCTCATCCCGATCATTGATCATGGCTGAAAGTTGGGGATGGTTAAGAAACTGGAAAGTCAAAGTTAAGGAAAGAAATCCCATATAAATCACTGACTTCCTTGGATAAAAGGTAGGATGTAAAAAAACATAGATGTCAAAATAAAAAATTCTTTTCTTTTCTACAATACTGCTCAGTCTAAAAAGAAAACTGTGTCCTAAGCTTTTATACACATCAAGAACTCCTTCCAATGACTCTTCCTAGTAACTCTGTTTCTGATTATAATCACCAAAGGAAGAATTTTATGAAGAGTGCGGTTATTTCTCACAGCTTGCTAAATTATTTTATTCAAGGCATAAGGGAGACCAGGAATGCAGATGGGTATAACAAACCCTAATTTAGGATTTTGGACAATGTCTGCCTTGTGTTGACCAAGGCAATACCAATAACAGATCTAGCAGCTGTAAAAGAACCCTTTCCCCAGACTCTGAGGCTTCTATTATCAATTTTAGACAACAGCAAGCCTCAAAATCCAAAGCAAAATATGATCTTCAACCCACTTTTCACTGGTTTCACATGATACATCTCTGGGGGAGAGGCCACAGGTCAGTGATAGATCACGTGGCTCTAATGTCAAAAGGCCCATGTTCAACCTATGGCACTTCTAGTTCACAAGGATCTCAGGTTGACAAGTCCTTCTGCCTAAGACCTCCTGAAAAGGCAACTGCCAGACTCCCCACAGCTGTCAACGGGCAGCAGTGTTAGGATACGGCCGTGACCCAGAAACCTGGGATGTTCTGAATGATGAGGTTCCGCCGTTCCAGATGCGGGCGCCTCACATGACCAAACTTCGCCTTGAGCTGTGCGAAGGCGCGGGTGGCTTGCTGGTTCACGGCCTCCAGTTCCAGCTGCACGGCCTCCAAGGCTTCCAAGTACTGCTCAGTTTTACGGGGCACCTGTGACCTTCCTTTGTTGTCTTCTTCATCATCGTCGTCATCGTCATCATCCTCATCTTCATCGTCGTCATCTTCTTCCTCCCCCACGGAGATGATGGAGCACTCGTCCTCCACGGCCACATCTGCGGCCTTCCTCCTCTCCTTGGCCTCCTTCCTCTTCCTCCTGCCCTCCCGGCCATCCTCGGTCTCCTTGGTCACAGTGGAGGTGTGGAGGCTCACCTCGGCCTGGCTGGCATCCCCTGTCACAGTCTCTGTGGCACTTCCCTGCTCCTGTTCCTCCTCGATGGCCTCAGAGTCCCCACCTGAGTGGCCATCCCTGGTGTCTGAGTCTGTCCCAGGGCTGCTTCTCTTGACAGCTGCGGGGGTTTCGCTTGCCCCCTGCCGGCCGACGGTTTCCAGGCTCCCCTTCTGTGCGGCGGCGGTTTCGTGCGCCCCCTGCAGGGCGACGGTTTCAAGGCCCCCACTGCCCCAAGCCGTCATGTCAGCCAGAGCTTGGGCGGCCTCGGTTTCCTTCTGCAACTGACAAGCCGGGTCGAGCCTCCGTCGCTTGGAGGACGGGGATGGCGGGTCCCAGTGCCCACCGTCCCCACTCATGGTCGACTAGTCGACTCCCACTCGCGCCGACGGATCGAAGTCGAAGCGGGGTGGGAGGGGGGAGCAGGAGAAGGAAGGAGGGGGGAAGCGCGAGCCCAGCCGTCAATTTCAAATTGGGAAGAGGGGGAAGGGCGCGAGGAAAAAAAAAACGGACTCTCAACTGCCACAGCGCGAGAATCCTGCGTAGGTTCTTCTGATTGGTCGCTGAGAACAGAGCTCGGGCCAATAGCGAAGAAGATCCCGCCTTCCTTTCATCCCACGTGGGGAATGCAAACATCGATAGGTCGAATCTCAATCTCAGCGGAACGCTTCTCCACAAGCCTTGTTTCGCCCGTGTTCGTTGGAAGACGAAACGACCCGAGCGCCTCTCAGGAGGCCGATGCGACTGCGCATGCGTACTCGGGCCAGGTTTTTCCACCCTTGGCGCATGCGTCGTGGATCCTTATTGGCGCTATCTCCGGGCGTGTGCCCAACGGTCATCGATGAAATGGCGGGGGAGGGGTGGTCGCGCGCAGATTGTCAGTGCCAGTAATGGCGAGTGTACACCAAGCAGACAGCCTGATCTCCAGTCAGCCCCATACTGCTGGCCAATGTACATATTAGGATGTATAAGCTGTACAGAAAGACACAGGTTGCCACCCTCTCCACACTTTCCTGGGAGGAAGCCACTTTGGCTATAATGGGGCTTACTCCTGAGGAGACTTCCATAAAAGTGGGCTGTGGGGCTGCCACCTTCTCCACACTTTCCTGGGAGGAAGCCCCACTGACTATAATGGGGCTTACTCCTGAGGAGACCTGCATAAAAGTGGGTTGTGAGGCAGCCACCTTCACATTTTTTCTGGGAGGAAGCCCCATTGACTAGAATAATGGGGTTTACTCCTGAGTAGGCATATATAGGAGTGGGCTGTGAGGCTGCCATCATCACCACATTCTCCTGGAATTGGGCTATTAGTTGCTTAAGGCTGCAATCCTAAGAGCACTTTTCTGGGAGTAAGTCCCATTGAATTCAATAGAATTTACTTCACTGTAGATACGATTAGGATTGATTGATTGATTGATTGATTGATTGGCCAAGTATGAACTCCATACCCAGAATTTGGCTTTGGCAACGGCTGCAGACATACAAACACCAACTCACAAATATCAAACAATACATACAGAGCATACATCAGATAGAACACTACTTGCAGCCTTAGTCTGTGGTGAAAATGGTCACCACAGACTTAAGAAAGAATGAACAATGGATAGTGATTAGGCATTATACATGCTTTTCATAGGTGGTGTGCCTCTTAATCCCACAGGCTAAGGGGCAATTAGTGGGGATCTCCCTTCTGCATTAGCAGGGCACTCACTGACTACCTTCTGGCTCTGACAACATATCCAATTGGCACCCCTTTCCCTCACAGATAACCTTGAGTGCTCTTGCACAATTCCTCTATTTCAGTGTCTTTTCTAGGTACCACAGTGGTAGGCAGCTCAATTCTGTGGGCAGAGCTCCAAAGCATGCTTTTCCCTGCTTGAAAAAAAACCCTGAGCCTCTTACTGGTGTTTGTTCCAAACCAGAAATAACTGGTGATAATGTCATTGCTAGTTACATCCAGTGGACCATTGCCAGTGGAGCATGTGGACAATAGGGCGGAGGACAAACCTTGATAAACTGCTAAATTTCATTGGTTTAAGAACAAAAAGGTTATGGATAAAGCCATATGAGTCATAGTTCTCCCACCCACTCTCAGTGTCCATAGTTCACCATATCTGATATTTAAGGAGGGCTTTATTTCTCATACTCTAGTCTCATTTAAGTTTCATAAATACATTTTCTCCAGGAGGATCATACTCAAACATTCATGGATTTCCCAAAATTCTGATCTTAACATTTTAGAAAGGAACTCTGATGGACAGGGGCATTCATGGAATAGAGGGAGAGGATCCTCCATTGGGAAACTGTATTACTGAAAGGCAGGTGCCCAAGTGTCCACTTCAAAAATGAAGCAGTTCCCAAAAAAGCAAGAATTTTTTTTCAAAACTTATGTCAGAACTAATGTATGTCTGTCATGAGGTTCAGAAGGAAAGGTTTACACAAGTTTTTTTTCTGTCTTCACACAGTTGTTCAAATTCAGACCCCAGAATCATCAGGATGAGTGCACACGGTATAACATGACAGCATTAACAGATCACCATGCATGCCATTCACTGCTGGTATTTCTGCTCCTCATCTTATCGATCCAAATCAGAGCCATGAAAAAAGAGAAAAATGTCTTGCACGTTTTGATGTGTAATAATGTTGGGAGGTCCTTTTATGTTATGTTAGGCCTTGTTATGTTTTTCATTGTGCAAATTCAGCCACAGATGAGAATGAACATGCAGAAGTTGACAGCATGCACACTTTTGCCATTCACCAGTTATAGGAATAACATGAAGGACTGATAAGACAAGAACCAAAAGGAATGATGACTTGTAGCTAAGACACTGACTTAAGGACAGCATAGTAGTCCATAATAACCCATCTGAGACAAAAAAAAAATCTAATGGAAGGAACCATTGCTCATTGGTAGATAACATGCATAGGGTCCTTATTTCTAACCAAGGCATCTGACTGAAAGATTCTATAGAATCAGAGCCAAAGAAGAGCTATGATGAGGCCTGACAAACCATTGTCCACATAAATGAAATAGTTTCTGCCTGGCACAGTATAAATCTAAAACCTGATTTGCACAAGTGGCAAGAATTTGTGACACAACTAGACAGGCCTGACTATGAACTACACTTAAGTCTACAGGTACTTCTACAATCTGCACCATTGCATTGCTGCTTGTTCCCAGAATCCATAGACTAGAGCAGTGATTTTCAGTCTTTTTCATCTCGTGACGTACCAACCAGGTGCCAAAATTGTCAAGGCACACCATCAATATTTGGGCATTTGACAAGGCTCACTATACTGCTGGTGGGGGATCCAATTCCTCAATAACCCTATTAATAATTGATGTTTATTAAAAAAAATTGTCAAAACTCCCATGGCACACCTGTGGACCACTCATGGCACACTGGTTTAAAATCACTGGACTAGAGGCAAAGCATTTCAAGGCTGCAGGAGGCACTGTCTCCATACATTTGACTTGTGGCAAACATGGTGCCAAAACAGTCATCACAGATAAACAGTTTATATCTTCTGCAAAATTCAGTTTTAATAAGGGGACATGATTAAGAGGACAGACAATATATAGAAAGTGAATGATTTGTAGCTCAACCCCTGCCATTTATAGGATCTCAGGTAGCAAGAGATTTTCAGGAAAGACCCTGTCTGAGATCCTAGATGGTTGAAGTAGGTAGTATTGAAGTAGAAGGGAATACGTTGACCAACTGGGCACTAGCTGAGGTCCATAGCCATCAGAGAACTTGCCTGACTAGGCTGGGTTAAAACATGTTAGCGTCATATAATGTGTTGAGGCACTTGCCAGCTCCATAGTGAAGAGTGGCTTTATAAGTTGTCTATATAAGTTGTCAACTGATTTGAGCCTATTAGGTTTACAGGTCTTTACCCTCTAGCACAATATTGCTATTGCTAAATTGCAGTATTGCTATTGCTAATAGCACAACATTGCTATCACCTTTTCATTTTGTCAAGAAATGAAAATAAATACAATACTACAAGACAACTGTTCAAAAAAAATGAAAATGTCTGTAACATATTCATATGAAACTGTGCCTCGCAAAAGGAACAAAGACTGCTCATATAGAATGAATCGGTGTGGGGAGTTGGTTTTTAACCTTGTACCATATGTGTAAGGGAACAGTGAAGATGGTAGAAAGTGAAGAGTTTTTGGCTCCAAACTCCACAAGGTGGCAATGTGAGTCCAGTTGTATATCATGAAATATTGGAAGCAGTTGGGGAATCTGTGTTGCAGGGAAGAAAAGGGAAGCCCTTTTCCCTGGGTTGGAATTTGATGTAAAAGAAGCCATGTGATGCTATGAAAAGGGAGCAGAAGGAACTGACCTCATCTCCCTCTTCAGGTGTCCCCTTCCACTTACACTGCTAGTCATGACCAACTGTTGAGTGCTGTGCTCATTCCCATTTCTAACCCTTTAGATCCAGTCTTGTCCAAAAAGACTTCTGTGGTCATTGGGCTGACATGACTGCTGAAGGCACACTTTACACTGTTTTACCTTCCCACCGAAGTAGTACCTGTTTATCTACTTGTATGTACATGCTTTCGAACTGCTAGGTTGGCAGGAGCTGGGCTAAGGACAAGAGCTCACCCCATCTTGTAGGACCTGGGTCTTGAACCCTGGTCTGCTGGTTAAAAGCCACAGTGTCTTACCCACTTGCACCACCACAGCCCTACTTTATCTCACTTTTCAGAGCCCTTTAATTTTATCCAAAGGAACAACTGAGATAAATTTGTAAATATCTTGGAACACTATATAAATGCACAATGAAAATGTGATGTCATAATTTTTAAACAAGTCGGGGTATGGTCTTTCCATCTACAGATGAGATGATGTGATCATTTCCTGATACGACATTTTAAGTGAACAATGTAGATCTGAAATCCATATATTTTGGGTTGTTTTCCTTTAAACAGTTTGAAAGTGAAAACTTTTATAATTGGTCCATAATCTAGAAGAAATTACTGAAAAATTTCCAACCTATTTTGCTAAGCATTGGTTACTGTTCCCATTATGTCACCTATGCATATACTCACAATGTAAGAGATGTCTCTACCGTGTTTGCATCTAATTTGCTAAGAGAAATGTAGAATAACTGGTCTTTTAAGCTAAACTGGAGCAAGGTAGGAAGTTGTAGGCCAGCAGAAAGAGAGCTTTCTGGACCATAGAAGAAAGTGCTCCAATGTTACTTTTCAATCATGGATAATTACCGTAACTTGCAGGTGCCACTAATGGCACAGATAGCAGCAGTTTTGTAGCATGCCTCTATGAGATTAGAAGATTGTGTGGGCCTGCATGGGCAAAGGTTTTTACATTTTTGTCTACATCTCCACACAGTTCAGCTCCACAAGATTCTGTAAATCAGAGAAAATTGTCATCCTCAGACCTGTAGCACAACTGCCAAAGAGATCAGCTTCCACTGTTTCATATTTCCTGTGAGATATAAATGTCATCTTTTTTGTGGCTCAGAAATAAATGGTGCCCCAAATCTACTACTGCTTCAAGTAGTAGATTCACCCTATGCCAACTAGGGTGAATCCCAATCTGCTTTCTGTTTCTGTTCTGGATACAAATATTCCTCATATATTTGTATCCATATAATTTGGAATTCAACTCATATAATTCAATTCATATAATTTGGAATTCTCAAGGTCCCCTTCAATTTTTTTTATCTAGACAAGAAGACGATAACATTAGTATTAAGATATTTGTGTGCTAGATAACTGTGTCCTGGTCAAATATGTCTTGTCATTAGTGTCCCTAGACATTGCACCTGGGTTTGTGACTCAAGGTGCAGTCCTAACCTAGGCTGGCACAACTCTTCAATCTTCCCATTCCCGTGGTGCTGCAAGGAGGCAAGAACATGTCTGTGCACTGGACTGGGGCAGAAGTGTCTAACAGCACTTTTGTGGCACTCCCAGGCTAGCACAGGACTTATGCCAGAGCTTAGGCCAGCCTAACTAGAGGTTAGGATTGCAGCCTTCCCACTAAAACGGCAACCAACCCCTTGTTACATTGTATATCCTAAGCCTCTTATCCCAACCCTAACTCTACTTTTGTGTTTAAAAATTAGAAAAGCTCATATACATATTTTGAGATATACGTGTCCAGGACATGAAAAAGACACAAATGTCCAATACTGGGACACATTTGACTGCAACAGTTGTCCAGGACACAGTTTTCTTGTCATTCATGCTCCCACTATTAAATCACTCCTTGGGTTTGGTAATCTAACCCACAACAAATCTATGGAAGAGTTTGATGCACTTTCCACTTCTACTATGTTACATTAAACCTTTGACATAGGTGACCACCCCAGCTTCTTCAGCTCTTTGCTGTCCCTCCTACATCTCCTGATGGTTCATACCTCCAGGTTGGATTATGACATTGGCTCCACTGTTGCTTCTGTGTGGCCATGTGGGTGCACAGCTCAAAACTCTGGAAAGCTAAAAGCTTGGATTTTGGTATTCCCAGAAGTCCAGTGATGATGATGTATGGTGCCAAGCAGCTGCATAGGGGCTATAGAGGTACAAACCCCTTAGAGAGAATATTGTTTGTCCCCATTCTACCAGTTTTCCTGTGCTGAGCAGCATTGATATGTTGTATTGTTAAGACCGTTACCTTTCCTTCATCACTTGAAATAGAGATATTGGTGGCCATGTTTTTACAGTTTGGGGAAATATACAGTATAGTATAATACTGTAGACGTGTGGAACACCAGAATAAAGAGAAGGGAGGAATCAGGGCTGGCATCAGGCAATGGCTGTGGACTTACACCCAACAGAGGATTCACCTGGTTAACCTGACCTGAAGTTCCTGTACCCAGTCAATAGTGTCAATGGATGGGCCTAGGGCCAGAGTCTCGTTTAGCAAACTGGCACCACAGAATAACCCAGATGCCTGTAAAATGGGGGGGGGGGGTTTTCAGTAGTGTTGCCAACTCTTGATTTTAAAAATGGGGGGTAGGGAATTTGAGGGATAATTGCAGCCCCTGTGGAATGCATCCAGTTATTAGTGGAACCCAGCAGGTCCCAGGGTAAGGAGACAACAATACAACTCTGTTGGACCCTTTCAGAATTCAAGTGGCTCTTTGGCTTTAAATGTACATAGGACCATGCATGTGCAAGTTGGACCCATCAAATAATGGAAGGTTTTCAATTCTCTTTTCAAATGTGGGGCACTTTTCAAAAGGCTTTGGCAAAGGCTTTTCTCTCATGCAGCAAGATAAAAGGAAATGGAAGTGAACAGCTGTGGTGCCTAAAGGAAGTCAAAGTGCTTGAGCATCTCTTGCTTCTTACACTGAAAGAGGACTAAAAAGTCCATATTTGCACTTTAGCTTGGCTGGAGATTATTTGTGTATTATCTCTTTTGCCATTTTCAAACAATGAGTTCATAAGTGAGGAAAAAGTGCTTATTTCTGGTCACCTTCTTCCCTCAGCAGGTGCCATGAATGCCCATTGTATGAAGTATGACACCCTTGAGGTATTGTTTCTGCATACCCGGAGGATCCCCCAGAATAAACAGAAGTACTTCATTAGTACTTCCACAAGCAAAAGTTTCTGCATTAGGAGAAATTAAAAGAACAATTATAGGAGGGAAAGCCCGTTGAGACTGTGTGAGATAAATGAGCATGCTTCCCCCCAGAAAAAACAAAAACAAAAAAGCCCCATGGAAAATAGCATTTTTGCAATGCTATTGCTTCCAACCAAGGTTTATGAAGGCTGAATATATAAGGTTAGGGGTACTGTGTGAGGAGATACTCTATACATGCTTAGTGACATTCCTCTTCTTTCTTGTAAACCTGTGCATATCAGTGCAAATACTTCTCAATTTGTAGGGCCTGCCCCTAATTAAAAAAAAAAAAAAGATTCAGAAGTGAAAATATATGGAAATTCAGAGATGAAAACGATTCAGAAATGATTCAGGCATACAGTTTTTCAAATAAAAACCTCTCTGGAAACCCATACTATAGTTCAGCTTCAACCTCAGTTAGGTTGCCAGCATTCTGCATATTTACAGGCCAGCCATAATTTAATCTTCCTGGCCAGACGCCAAAACCTAAAGGAGTAAAATGAGGGAAAATATTGTGCAGTTGATTACTGCTTTATTTCCCTATTTTGTACAAGATGTGGGGATGAAAATAATTAAAAGATGGTAATTTTCAGGAGACCATTCTGCACATGCGGAAAGGCATTTTGTCCTGACATCTGTTATCATTATAGAAAAGCACTATGCACAAACTATGAAGAGTTTTGCTTAGCGTTCTTTTAAAAAATGTGTCTTGGAAAAAAGCATACTGCACATGATCAGAGGCACTGGTGTGGTGTTGGAATTCCTGAAAGCAAAAGCATCATGTTATTTAGCCCAGCACTGAGTAGAATTAAGGTTTCTAAAAAGGAATGCAAGCAATAGAAGGAAGACACAGGAAAATATTTTGTACCCATATTGTAATTGTCTCTCCCCTCCACCATGTGTTTCTATTAATAGTTGCTGCATGGAAACGGGACATACCACTAGGGAAACAGTGTGGGAGGAAGAGTTAAATCCCCCCTCACCAGTGTCACAGCCCCAATCCGGCACCTCAGCTGCTTTTAAGCCTACAAAGAGATAAGGAGAAATCTGTTTACTGATCTTTTATGGGGCATCTAACTTAGCCTGCATTGAAGTGTTTGGGTCACTGTTTTGTTTTTGCATCTGGTTCAAAAAAAATCACCCAAGAATTTTGAATTTCATTCCATCTTTTTTATATATTTATAAAAAAGAAAAAGAAACAAGAAAGGCCCCCAAAAAGGGGGAAGTGGAAACAAATTTGACACAAAAAAGGGTGGTGGGGTGGGATCAAACTCAATCCCTACCCCAAATCACCATCTCCACCCCCGATCCAATCCCCCCAACGCACCCACCCCAAGCTGCCCCCCATCTAAAAGAAGTCCAGAAGCATACATTGTAAGGGACACACATCCATCCATCTGTCCTGTGCCCTTCCCTAACCCTCCCTCCCCCACTGAAATCACAATTTCTTTATTCACTTCCCTTTACAAAAACAAACAAAAAGAAAACCTCTCCACTTCTTTCATGCCTCTTTCCAGAAAAAAGAATTCTGGAAAAATAAGCTATGTTCATATCGCATATTTCTTCAAATATGGATTTCCGTGGGGTGGCTACAATGCTGACCAATTATTAAGGCCATACTGTGGTGGCAGGACTGGAGGGTCAGATGAACAGTCTTGTCTTCAGAGGCAAAATTCAACATCAGGGTCCTTTGGAGGGAGAATTGTGGAGGGAAACCCCAACCTCCTCACTGCTATCTTATCTGGTTCCCCATGTCCTCCTCTCACCCTAAAACTCAGATTCCTCTACCTCTTCAACTGCGCTCTGTTCCATCATCTCATCCCCTGGCCTATTCTTCCTCCACGCCCATTATGCTAACCTCCTACAATACTCCAACAGCGCCTCTTTTAGGCTTCACATCCACTTTATTTTTCTGCATCCTTTCTGTCTTCCTACTCCATCAGGAGCTTCTCAGTGCCAGCAACTGTCATATGGTACTGGAATATCTTCTGTGCCCCTCTGTTCCTCAGGGATCTGACAATCAAGCTATAAATTGATACATTTGAATGTTGGGTGTTCCTATCTTGGGGGTAATGTGATGAACCAGCTGGATGGGCATCACAACTAAGAGTGCACTCAGGAACTCTGACTCCCAGTCACTCCTACTGTCAAATGTCAGGCCCAGTCATCAGAAGTTCTGCCCCAATACATGTTCCCCCACCTTTGAAATTCATAGTGTCCATACCAGGAATCTGTTTTGCCTCTTATACTTACTATACTCCTTTTTTCCTCCCAGAAGCAGGAAAGCACTATATCCCCCCTTCTTTCTAGGTATTGTACCTTTCTCAGATCCAGCTCTAGAGCTACTTTCTAACACATGGGGCCATTTGTCCTCTTTCCATCAGTGATCCAAAGCACCAACAACCATGTTTATCTACTGAATCGTATTGTCTTATTTTGCTCACTGAAGGAAATCCAGATTTAGGAGACAGCAACTCTTGGAGGGGGCAACTTCCCATACTTGGTCTTAGAAAAGGACTAAGCTCTGAGATGATGTGATGTAGCAGAGATGAGATCAATGTGTGGTAGGATCTGAATGTGTGAGAATAAAAGAGGGGGGAGCACTATAGTGGTATATACACCCTGCAATAATGATATTTTTGCTTTCTTTTTTAGCAGATGCCACACTGACATCATTGCTCATTATCCCTGTGAAGTCATTCCGCACTTTTACAGAACTGAATGCTCTCCAGTGTCTGCCTTGCACATTGATGTCTCTCTTCTTCTACTCTCTGGGGAATGCACTAGGTTGGATTTCCTCGCCCCCCCCCCCCCCGCCCCAACCCACACTACATCTTCCTGCTTCATTGTTCCCAGGTGATGTGGTCTGCAGTGCCTTGGATTGGTTGCTGCTATAGCAACTGGGGTGGGATTTTTCAAGGTTCCCTGGTTACAGCTCCTGATTGACAAGGAACTAAGTCATGGGTGGCTCCATGGCATTCCCTTGACTGTGTCTGCTCCTTTCTTTCCTCCATTCTCCTTCACTCCATCTTTCCTGCTGAGACCACTTGAGTTCTGTGACCATGTGGGATTGATTTCACTGATGGACTGACTGCTTAGAGCAGAAAATTAATCTCATCTTAGAACACATTCCATTTTTGGAGCTCTGCTTCCATCACTGCCCTAAAGTCAAATCAACCTTTGCTTGGCTACATTTGGCGTTTGCCAAACTGTACAAATGCCATGCATGTTTTTATATAATGTGAATGAATCACATGGGAAATGAGAGGTGAAACGGCAAGGAAATCTCACAAAAATTTTCTTGCAAATGATCACACCTCATATAATTAGACATGAGGTAAGCATATAGTTTAGATGAGGTCTACTTCTACTCCAGTGAGTTGACTTTGGAAAGATGTAGAACAAAATCTGATGCTAATCCTCTCAGCAATGCCAGGCATCCTTTAAAGCTGCCAGATCAAACAGAAATAATCAACATTAAGTAAATTAGGATGCTGGTTGTATTGAGTTTTGGGTGTTTGACTTACAAATGATTTGACTAGAAACACAGAATGCCCCACAAAGCACAGAATATTTTTCACCTCTTCTAAGAACTGGAATATTACTGGGGACCAGTTACTGTCATCATATGGTTCTGGATTTCCCCCAGGGGAGCTGAGACCAGAATCCAGCTCTGATCTCATTGCAGTTAATAGGTGATTTTGAATATTTGCTCTAGGATAACTGAGAGATCAGCATCTATCTATGACATCAGTTACTCTGGGGAACCATGATTAAGGTTGCAGGGGAAGCAGAACGACCCATTGTTTGGCATCTTGTGTGATGTATAAAATAGAAAGAAACAAAACCCAAATTCAGTTTGGCACAGGCAGAGGCCTTCCAGCCAATCCTCAGCACTCTTCACATGACACAGTAAGGCTCTCTTGGCAGTTCAGGCTCTGTCCTCCAACATGGAATATGGGCAATCAAGCCCTTCTTGAGGTCCTTGTTGAGTAGAAAGCAAACTATGGGGTTGACAGCAGCTTGGGCAAAGCTCATCCAAACAGCTGTGGAGAGGTAGCGGTGGGGAATGCTACAGGCTTTGACAAATACCCTCCAGTAGCAGGCCACAATGTAGGGCGACCACAGAACCAAGAAAAGCAAAGTGATGACATAGAACATCCTGCCCAGCCTCTTCTCAGCCTTGAATTCTTCCATGCCCAACAAGCGTCGGTTGGCAGCATGGGCATTCTGCCGAATGCCCAGTAAGGTGGGAGGCATGGGGCCACGGCCAAAGCCAGCAATCCAGTTGGCTGCGGCTTGCCCAGTGGCTCCGGGCCCATGGAACGTCCAGTTTTGGCTGATAGCTGGGACCATCTGGACAGGCTTCATCTTGCGGTGGCGATATTCAAAGAGAAGCAGCTTGATGTAAACCACATGAGTGGCAAAGATCAGCACAGCTAGCATGAGCATGAAGCCTAGGGTGTCGTTGGCCTTGAAGTAGCGATGCTCAAAGATGCACTGGTCCTCCTCACGGATGAACTTGTATGTCCCAACATCAAAGACCGGTGGGAAGGCCATGGCCACTGATAAAGTCCACACCATGCAGATGACAGCAACGCACGTCCAGAAAGTCATGCGTTTGGCATAGAAGCGATGGTGGGCTACAGCCATGTAGCGGGTGACACTGATGCAGAAGAGGAGGAAGGCAGCATGGAAACAGAAGAGGACAGCCATGAAGGCCACAATCTTGCAGCTCAGCACACTGTAGGTCCAGGCAGAGCCGTGGCGGATGGAGACAAGGACAAAGGGGAAGCAGACAGCTGAGCGGATCACATCAGCCAGGCACAGGTCCAGGAGGAAGTAGTAAGGAGCCTTGTGGAGGCTGCGTTCTTTCAACACCAGCAGCGAGAGAGACAGGTTCCCAGCCAGACTCACACAGATGATAAGACCTAGGAGCAGCAGTTTGGCATAGGTGGAGGCTGCATGGGGTGCTGAGCCATGGGCCTCTTCAGTCTCATTGGCACTGGCCATCTTTAGGTGTGCAAGAGAAAGGGGGAACTGGGTCAACGGCGACGTGTCCGGTGATGGCCCATGATGCCAGTGCTAAAGGGGGGCATTATCTATAGAGGAAGGTAGAAGAAAAAAGCATTCAGTTAATATGCTATTAAGCATCAAGCTGTTATAGAAATTAATATTTTTTCAACCATTGGACTTTATAGGGCAGCAATTTTTAATCATTTTTGTCTCACTGCACAAAGTTGAGCACTAAAATCGTCAAGGCACACCTGCAGTTTGTTGACCATTGACAAGGCTCACCATGCTACTACTATGGGGCTCAAATCCCCCAGTTGCCCTGTCTGATAAATGAGCCTCAAACTCCCATGGCACATCTGTGGACCATCCATGAGGTTTGCCACAGCACGGTGATTGAAAATCACTGATACAGGGCCTTTTTCAGCTACAAAGACTCACAGTGTAATCCAAACCTCTGGTAAGGCTAGCCTGGAGTTGTCACAAAAGTGCTATAAGGCCCTTCTGTGCCACACCTGTGGGAGGTTAGGCCAGTGCACAGACAAGAGCTGGCCTCCACACACAACTGTTGGAACGGGGAGATTCACTGGCCTGAATTGGTTAGGATAGTGCTGGAATAACCTGGAATAACCAATTCTCAGATTCAAATGAGAGATCCTGTGGGAAGGAGTGCCTTCACAAACTATAAATATGCCCTGGTGATGCTGCGGAGGTCTTGAGGATTCACTCCACAGAATTTGCCTGGATTGCTAGAAGCAAATGAACCCAGACTTGCCTACTGTTTATGTTGTCATGAGTCACTTCACCTGTTGGATTGTACTAGAGTCAAAGTGGATCTGTAGCTTACTTGTGTGGTTTAACTACCTGTATACATTCCTATGCCTCTACACTTCATACACTTTCTTAAACCACGCAGTGGCTGACAGCTAGGAGAACAAAGAAACTCTCCTCCAACATAACTGGTGATTGGAGAAGAAAGATCTATGCCATTCTCTTTTTCATTGAGATGGTATTAGACATGGTCCTGGGACCATCTTCTCAGCTTCCATCAATTAAACCAGAAGGGCTTCTGACTCGCTTCATTCGGCTGTTTGGACAAGAAACAAGGTATCTGCACAGTAATATTCTTATTGGTATATCAGATTGGGTGGTTTAACTGAAGCTAGTGTTGCCCTATTGCTATTTAACTGTTGTATTGATTTCTGCTTTTGATATTTTATTGCTTCTTGTTTTAATGTTTGTTTTTTATATTTTCTTATGACTGTATATTTTTTAGCCTCCTTGGGTATTCACAGTGTGAGGAAAAGGCAAGGCAAAATTGCATTAAATATGTAGTGTATTCAGGAGCAAAGGCCAAAACATATCTAAAAGCAGTCTCTATGACATGGAGCTGAGACATTTAATAAAATAAAAAATGTTCATTTTGCTATGAAAATGTAAAAGGAGAAAAATGTAAAAGAAATGTAAAAGAAAATGTAAAAGTTGGAGGGAGAGGAGAGGAAGAAAAAATTGCTACTAGTCCTAATAAATCCAGATACAATCCAGATATAGGCCATATAAACCCTGCTAACTGGACAAAGAGACAATTTTCAAAATGGTATCCTCTTATATTAACCAATTCTGTGGGTACAATCCTAAGCATGTCTACTCATAAGTAAGTGCTATTGTGTTCAGTGGGTCTTAGGGTGCAATCCAGAGTAACTACGGGGAGTCCTTGCTCCGGTGTAAGAACAACTTACTCTGGATTCCAATATGAATTTCTCATAGGTTTTCACTAGGTGTTGCAGTAACTACGGGTGCACGTAATGCCTCTTATGTGCTCCCGTAGTTACTCTGGATTGTAGGGTTACTCTCAGGAAAGTGCCTTTAATGATATATGATAATGATAATGACACTTTCCTGGAAGTTAGAACCATTAAACACAATGGGTCTTACTTTTGAGTAGATAGGTTTGGATTGTGTTCAGTCTTCATCCAGCATGGCATCTTTCCTAGTGGCTGGCCGGCTGGCCGGCCTTTCTCCCTTCCTTTCTTTCTTTCTAACATCATGAGTCTGGGAACCATTTACAGAAGATCCCCCCCTATCCGAGGATCCCATACTTGCAGAGTCTTCTTTGGATCAGGTTTGGGGGCCCTAGCACATGCACATTCCACATGCACTCAATCCAGACAAGACTCTGAGCATAGCAGAGGGTAGGAACTGATGTCCTTGGCACTGAAGCTTGGTACAGAGAAACTGGAAGTGATGTTTTTTACTGAGTCCAGTTGCCCAGTGTGTACCTGTTGCCCACTGGTGCCTGGTAGGGATGCCCAGGGCCTGGTGGTGCTGGGTGCCAAGTGGTGCCCAGTGGTGACCACTGCCCACTGTGTGGTGGTGCCTGATAGTGCCTTGTAGGAGTGCCCACTTCCTGCTGGTGTCCAGTGGTGCCTGATGGTGGCCAGTGCTGCCTGATGGCTCCTGGTGTCCAGTAGGTATGCCTGGTGCTCGGTGCTGCCCGATGCTACTCAGTGGTGCTCACTGCCCAGTGGCATCAGCTGCCTGCTGGTGCTTAGTGCCTGGTAGGGGTGTCTGGTGCCTGTTGGTGCCCAGCTGGTACCTACTGCCTGTGTCAGTATCTAGTGCCCAGTAGGTTTACCTGGTGCTTGGTGCTGCCTGTTGCTGTCCAGTGGTGCCCACTGCCCAGTGGCCACTGCTGCCATTGCCTAGCTGTTCCCAAGGCCCAAAAATATTCTTGAAATTTTATTCCCACAACAACATGCAAATTCCACTAAATATATTTATATACAGGTGTAGCCTAATTATATGTGAATTATTTATATGCGATTTTGATTTAAAGCAATTGAGGCTGGCTTTTTAAATTGAAAGATAAGTTTCCCACAAAGGAGCAGTTAATGGCTTACTGTGGGAATGTGGCAGGCAATTCAGCTTATCTTAAAGGTTGGGAACTTCAGTTAGTTTTTGTTTGGTTTTCCCTTCACCCAAGTGATAATTGCTCTCAGCTCCAACAGTTTGCAAGAGCTCAGATCCTTGCAGGGTAGTCAGCAACCACATCAAATAGAACTTGATTCATTGTTGCCTTGTTACCATGCTAACTAATTGCCTTTGTATAATGCAAAAATAGTTAATTATGCAGTTTCTGGGAACCAAATGTTACAAATGGGGAGGTCCCACCTGTATTGGTTTTCAGCAAGAGTAGTTTATGAAGCAGTTTACATGGTAAAATAATACATGTGTGTTTCTTTCTCTAAGGAGTTTCTGATCTGGAACCCCCCCCCCCAAGGGTAGCTGAAACAGAAGATACAGTCCTGAGGGGTGCCCACCTGGCAGCAATGGTGTAGCTAATGTGGGGTGCAACTGCACCGGGCTACAAGCTTTAGGAGGGCTACAAGGTGAGCTAGACGCTAGTGACTAAAATTCTGAAAAACGGGGTATGTATAAATGATACAACCATCATGTTATATATCACTGGAAAGGTAATTTTATGCAGAATGCAGTGAAACAAATTGAATTGGAATATCTGTATTCTATCAAACATTATGGCCAATTAACCAGAAAATGAAAACACAAAAGCCTATGGAACAAAGGTGGATTTTTTAAACTCAAACTTTCCCAAGATTCTGATGGCTCTGAGAGCCAATGAGATGTAACTCTGATATTGTATGGAACTAATAAGTTGTTAATATGAATCAGCTCTCAGTACATATTTCATATATAGTACATATATCATAAAACAGTTACCCTATGCTAACTGGGTAAAGAGGCACTTCTAAGAGATCTCTTATATTTAGCAGGGAAAGAATAACCCTTCATTTCCTTACTCAATAAGGAAACAGTACAGTTTCCTTAATAAGGGACACAATTTTCATTTTTTTACTTAATTAAATTTGATTTTGTTTTTGCAACAACAAAATCTTCTTCAACTCCGGATAGCAAATTGGTGCTTTAGCTATGCCACTAGCAGAGCAAATGGTGGTGAACTTTTGTGGAGGAAGAGGCACGTTTTCCGCCAATTTTTGTTTTAAAAATACCTGGGGATGACATCACTTCCAGTTACATCTTGAGCTTTGCACCGGACTGCATGAAAATTAGCTACACCACTGCCCCGCAGTTAGGGGAGCAAGGCCAGGGGCATCCAAGCTTGCTTCTGCCAACCTCAGACTGAGCTCTGAAGCTGTTTCCAAAAACAGGGACAAACCCAATTTTGAGGGATTGTGTTCACTTACTGGCAAATGGGACAGAGGTTCCTGTCCCAATTTTGTTGAGAATTATGGCAACCTTACTCTAACAGGATCCCCAGAATAGGGGACACACAACCCATAACTGTTAAATTGTTATTTAACAGTGTTTCCATGAACCTTTGCTACTGGCAAAATATGTTTGTAATATCTATATGCCCTCAAAATATTTGGCTTTGTGATTGCAGCTTTTGATACCTCTGTTTTGGTTCAGATAAGATAAAAAGTAATTTCTGAACTGCATTTGGAACTGCATTGAACAGTCAGAGCTATAGATGAAAACTGCTCTAATAATTATCCTATGTTTCTTGCTCTAGCCTGGGAAATGATGCTTACTAAATTTAACACTCACTCTACAAGTTAATGTGTTTTATTATAAGTGTTTGATGAACCTTTAGTTTATTTATTTTCCATATTTTCATCTCAAAAAGCAATTTCATTAAACATAACTGTATATGAGAATTGTGCTATCCTTTCAGTCTAACCCAGCGGTCTCAGGGTAACCATATAGAATGGAGGACAGAGCCCCTGTACCTTTAACCATTGCATAGAAGAGAGAATTTAGGGAGGTTTAGCTCAGCATAGAAGAGTTTAAAGAGCAGCACTTACCTAAATTCCCTCTTCAATGCAATGCTTAAAGGTGGAGGCACTTTGTCCTCCATTCTATATGGTCATCCTGATTGGTCTTATCTGAACCAAAAAAACAGAGGTCTATTTGAATAATCTTATTTGAACTAAAACAGGTCTCCAAACTCTCACCCATGTTTCACTGCAATATTCATTCAGATGCGGCAGTAGTGAAGTGTTAACCATTCTTGTACACAGCACAACCAGTTTTCATGCCATGTAATTGCAGAGCCTTATGTCAGGGAGCTGCTGCTGCTTCTGATCACCCCAGACAGCTCTGTGTCCTGATTTTGTGAGGATGTGGCTCCTCAGTGCAAGGCTCTGCATTCACATGGCAGGCAAGCTGGCTGCCGTGGGCCAGAATGATAAAGCTTCACCACTGCCTAGAATGAATATTCTGCTGGACCAGTCTGAGCTGCAGGCTACAGTTTGAACTTCAGGTCCTATTCTAGCCAATAACTTATAACTAACTCCAGAACATAAAACACTTTTTGAAAAACCAAAATGAGCTCATCCTATTAAGGCAGCAGTCCTATGCATGCTTAATTCAAGGATGGAACATATCCCAAAAGTAGAAGGGACACATTGTTTCAGGTTGAATCCTCAGAATTTTCTATTTAAATTATTTCTGGTGGGCAGTGCTGGAACAGACTAGTGCCTGATGTCCAGGAGATACTGTAGGTACCATTTCAGTGGCAATGCAACAGTGTTCCATGCTTCACAGTGATGTTTTTGAACAATGATGGCCTTGTGACAGGGAGGAGCACCAACCCTCGAGTTGGTCATTACTCGCAAGGCAAGCTGTGAGGGACAACCTTCACCTAAAGGTGCAGGAGCAGAGACCTCTGCATTATGATGGTAGCCCCAAGGCTGAAAAAATAGTTATTTGTGGGATGTCTGGCAAATGAAGGCATGGATTGAAGCAAGATCTAATGCTATAACTTACTGATTTACAGCTTATGCTTTCACACATTATGCTGTGCTAGCCGCATACATGCATGTACAAACACAAGCATACTGAGAGTTGCTGCAAATGTTCTGGCAAGAGCACATTAATAATTCAGCCTTGTAAATATCCCTTATTAAGCTCATGAAAAGGGCAAGGAGGCATAGATGATAATTTAGGTTGCACATTTCTGCTCCATATTGCAAGAAGTATGCATTAAAACCCATCTCTGCCTGGCACACTTGTTTAGTTCCTGTTGCAGAATGGCTTAACTGCAAAAATTGCTTAAATATAGAAAGCATTTCAGTAGAAATGGCTGAAGCATTTTTGATGTACTTTATAACATATCAACAAAGACAATTTGTCATGCAGAGGGTAGCATGGAATTCAACCACGTTTTGTGCATACTACTAGTACCGGTAGTCCTAACTACATGTTAGAAGTGTTTGAAAACAGTGTTTTTTATTTTACTCAGATGCAATCCCATTGTGTTGCTATTATTATTATTGTATTTACTGTATATCCTGCCTTTCTCCCACCCCAGTGGGGACTCATGGTGACAGACAACAGAATTTTTAAAAATATTCAAACTTTAAAATATTTAATATTATTAATATTAATTAATATTAGTTAATTAACAAATTAGTTAATCAGTAAATTAACAATTATTGTGTTCTGTAAGACTTACAGCTCAATCCTGAATTGCCCAGTGAGCAAGCCTGCCATAGTGGCAAAATGGCTGCTGCGGCATTCAGAGCGCACCAGGCAGCAAGCCGCAGTTCCTCGGGAGAAGGAAGTACTTCCTTCCTCCAAGTAAGAAAAGTATCCCTGCAATGGGGCTACTTGATTCTGCAGCTGTTCTGGAGCTGGTGCATATTCAAGAAGTCCCAAGTCGGGCTGTTGGGCCCTGACGTGCTCTGGATCTGATGTAGCTGAGCTCTGCCAGTCTCAACCCCCCTGTCCCACTCCCTCCTTCTGCAACACCTCTTCTCCACACCAGAATTCCTCCCCGTACCTCTCCCCAGACCCCAACTCACCTCTTCAAAACCTGGTGTTCTGAGTGAGCTGCCAGGCAGAGGAGTGCCAAAGCTGGCACAGCACAGCTAGCTCTGGGCTAGCTCCAGTGCTGGAACAGTGTGACTGGTCGCAAACTTAGGTAACATATTTGCAAAGGTGTTCACCAGTGGTAAGCCATAGTATAGGGCTCTGAATATAGGCCCTTAGGTTTAACCATAGTATAGGGCCCTTAGGTTTAACCCATATTCACTACAAACACCTTTAGTTATACTGCAGTTGCCAAATCTGTTAAATGGATTCTTCCCAGGGTAACACCTCAGTCAAGGGCAACTGGTTGTGACGAAATAACTTTAGTTTCATTCTGATAGATGACAAGACATATTGAACTATAGGCATCCCCACTTAGGGACCAGAGCCACGGCCAAAAGTGAAAACTGTTGAAAAGTGAAACCCAATCTTTTTTAGTTTATAAATATTGTATCCAATTTTTAGCTAGCAAATTGCAAATACCCCTTTTAATCTTGCAAATTCCTGCTGCTGCACAAAAATTTCTGCAGATGGATTCTCATCCTTTGTGAATGGGATTAGACCAGAAGCTACAACATGGGGGAGGAAAATGTTGGCCTTTAAACCGCAGAGAGAGGTTGAAAGAGCAGAACATGCACTGAATGAATGAGTTCTAGGTATAATTGAAAGGTATTGAGTGGATCATCAGAAAATGAACCATCAGAAAGCAGCTGATGCCTTTATTAATTGAAACTGAATCCATTGTAAAGTCTTTGTCCATCTTACCTCACAACCAGTACATGTCTATTCAGATGGAAATCCTACTGAGTTCAAGTTTCATTCCTAGGTAAGAGCATAAAGTGTCGTATACCCAGATGTGAATGTTAAAACTCATACTCATTTTTAACACTACATGAATTAATCCAGAGGATTTACCACTCCTCAAATATACAATATTTTTTAAGCATTTGTACTCTGCTCTTCACCTAATAGTCTCCCAGAGCTAAACCACCTCTCTACTACATCATCAACCTCTCTCTGTCCTCCAGTTCCTTCCCTAAAGCATTTAAATATTCCAGTTCTCAAGACATATGCTTTCCACCTGTCTTCCTTCTCTAAATTCTCCCCTGACCTCCTCCAAACTCCTGGAGTGTGGTACCTTGACCTTCTGAATCAGTTCCTACTGGTTTCTGCACACTCTGCAAACTCTCTAACAAAAATCTACAATGATCATCAGACTGCCAACTTGAAAGGGCTCCATACTGTCCCCATCCTGTTTGACTTCTCTACTGTGCTGCAGCTTTTTTGTTTGATTCCCTTTATGTCTTAGGTCTCCATAGTCCTCAGCTGTCTGTCTACTTTGTCTGATCATTCTTTCAAAGTTTCTGAAGGGAGGGATCTCATCGTTTGCTTTCACTATCATCCATCAGGGATCTCATTTTCGTTTCCCCGTCTCTCTCCTTAAGCAACTTTATGAAATCCCATGGCTTCCAGTATCCCATAGAGGTGACACCTCAATACTACTTTTCTACTCCTGAACTTTTTCCCTCAATCCAAGCCTGCACCTCCAACTATTGTGCTTGATTGCTTTCTCATTGTCTCACATAATATGTCCAAAGCAGAACTTCTCTTCTTTCCCCACCCCATACCCTCCTCTCTCCTCCCTTTATTGACCATATCAGTCACCAGCTAGCTTCTCCCTATACAAAATTTCAAATAGCTTCTCCCTATACAAAATTTCAAATATACATCCTCTATGTCCTCTTGGTGAAAACACTAGTTCATTCTCAGATAATGCTGTACCTCACTTCAGTTACAGCACTCTTCTTCTCTTTGATCTTTCACTGGCTCTACTCAGCCTCCTTTACATAAGTGGTTCTCAAAGTGGGGTTTGGAACCCTTTGTCTTTGGGGCTCATGGCTTCATGGCCACTCAGGCTTCAATCTATACTTGTACTGTTCATGTCATATCCCTCCTTCAATCACCGCATTTGCCAGATCCAGTACAATCTCCTACTACAGCACTTCCCAATCTTTGGCAACTTGCAATGCCCACACATGCTGCCAACACAGAGTGAAGCTCCTAGAAGTCAACTGCAAAGGAGTCATCACTAGCTTTATCTGTGTTTGGGGACCGTGATGGGAGCTCTAAGTGGAAGTAAGAGGCTTATTGGGCATTGCCCAGCATGTAGGGAGAAAAAAAAACATGCATAGGAGTTCTGCTTGCTGGACTGCGCCTCCTACCACTGTTTGTGGTTGCCATCGAGGTTTTGCTACTAGCCAGTCTGCTGTCCACAAAACCTCAGAGAATGCAGCATAGCACCCATCCTTTCCCTCTGAAATACTACTCCCTACTTCCATTTTTCCCACCTCCACCTCTGCACTGTGTGGAGCAGCTCTTACCTGCTCCAGCAGCCTTGTAAATCTAGATTTGGTGCAGATTCAGCAGGACTTCCCACCAGTGCTAGACTGCACTTTTACTTTGGCTAGATGTGGCACAGCAGCCACTGCCTCAGCACTAGCAATCCATAGTATCAGTCCATGATTCTAATTTAGTTCTTAAAAGTCCTAAAGTATTTACTGTATCATAATGGAACTTGTAGTTAAAGTTAATTAGGGACTGAAAAGGAAGCTGAAGTCCCACTGTTTTTCTTGCAGGCCTCCAGAATCTATGCTGAAATTCAGCTATTGAAATTTATGTTGCAATCCTAAAGACACTTTCCTGGGAGTAAGACCCATTGAACACAATGAGATTTACTTTCGAGTAGACATGGTTAGGATTGTGCTCTTTGTTATCAAATGGGAAAAGCATCACCTGTTACATTTGCGCATTCAGGAGGCTGCTAAGGGCACAAAAGCACTACCAGAAAAATGGTAGTAACTTTTAAAAAAATGAAAGGATCCTGCTAGGGTGAGGGGGAAGGTTGGAAGAGGCATGGCAGAGGAGGAAGCTTGGTGGGAGGGTGTGGGACCGGTACACCTCACCTCCACCAGGTCCTGAGGTCTGTGTCATGGACCAACACAGAGCTCTTCTCAGTTCAAGAGTTGCTGCAGAATTGAGTAGTCCCATTGTGGGCTACTTTCCTTACTCAGGAGGAGATAAAAGTCTCCTTCTCCCAAGGAGAATTCGCCTGGAGCATGTTGGATGCCATGGCAGCCATTTTGGCGCCACAGCAGCCCCATACCCCAAGCAGCTCAGGATTGGGCTGTAAGTCACAGAACTGGCTAGAATTAGATGTGATCGTGGGATTATTTTGTTGTAAACACTGCTTCCTGCCACACTGTCTGGCACCAAGTGTGTTGTAACACATCCCCAGGTGTCAACAAGCCAGTGAAATGAGACCCAACAGCTTGAAAGACAAAAAGCTCCCCTCAAATAGTACTATTTTTCACCTCCTCCACTTGCTTTACTGGATATCAGCAGGGCAACCCCTGCTCTGAACCCATCATAGGTGCCACTGCCACCCCGGATTAGGACAGAGTGAGGAAAGCTCTGCACCTTGGGAAATACTTCCATATGCTGCCTCCTCTCCCCCCCCTTTGAAAAAATGTGGGCAGTAAGGAGGCAGCCCAGGCTCTGTTCCCGCCACTTCCAGGAGCTGCTCCCAAGACCAACACTGCTTCCAGGAGGTAGGCCATGCTCATCTTCTGAGCACCACTTCCACCAGTCCCAAAGCACTGCAATGGAACCTCCATCAGATCCTCCTCTATACAATTGTTAAAGGTCCAGGAGAGGCCCCTGCTTTAAAGAAGGGGAGGTAACCCTCAGAGCGGCACTGAATTACATCAACAGTGGCTGTGCTCCTGCAACCGGTTGGCTGTTCTTGGAATACTTGGCGGGGGCAGGTTGCAGCAGTGTCCCCCAAAATGGAACTCAAGGTATTTGCCCCACTTGCCCACCACTAGGTATGCCACAGACTCAATGTATTGTGTACTACAACAATATAGGTTGGTATTGCTAGTGTGCATGTGTGGACATACTAACTGGCAAAAATCTGACACATATCACTGATTTGTAAAGCACGTCATTTTGAAATGGTAGGCAGAGCCAAGCAGTGCAGTCCGAGATATTTTAATTTAAATTAGTCCAAGAGAGTTTTATAGGATTTGCTCCCCAATAACCATGCGCAGACATGCAGCCAATATATTAGGATGTGGGCCTTAGAAAGCTGACTTTGGATGAAAGCAGGATTGCCTAACATGGAACAGGAGTGTCAAGTATGTGGTGGGAATGTCATTATTGAGACTTCAGTCTCAAAAGCAGCATTTCCTTCTTTTTCTTTTGTGTTTATCCCACACAGTGACGGGTCAAGAGTAGCATTTTATTTACTCCCATTCACTTCACTGGGAAAAACAAGCAACTGCTTTCAGAAACACCTGTTAGGATAGACGAACGCATTTACTAATAACACTGGTTGTGCCCATTTTGGAGAACAGGTTTGGTCTTCCACCAGACCTGTTGCAAAAAGCAGCATTTTTTTAACCTTCCACAAACAGAATTGCCTCCCTTCAATTCTGTGAAACAAACTTTCAGTTTGGGCTGAGCTGGAAAAGCCAGGTTGCACTTCCCTCCTGTTGTGGGACAGGGAAATTTTATTTTATTTTCCCCTCTAAAAAGCTGCCTCTCCTTGTTGGCCTCAGTGATAGGCACCAGTGAAGAAGAAAATGGGGAAAGAGGTTAAACTCACACCCAGTGTGATTTACTTCTCTTCCTATCTGTGATTTTTTGATCCAGCAAATAAGTCTGAGGAACCCACTGAACATCTGCATGGATTATCTGCTGTTAACTGTGCACACATTTTTAGTCATGCAGAGGAGATTTTAATGGACATTTTAAAAATACTGTTTCCACCTACTCACCTCATCATGCAGTTCATTGCAGTGTGGGCCAATGCTGGATTTTGATACAAGAAAACTTTCTATGCAGGCAATGTTATGTATGTATGACATGAATCTTGTCACTTTCTGTCACAGAAATCCATTCTCACACTCATGCACATTCTCACCATAGGTTCAGATGCAGAAAAAAAGAGTGTGGGTTCTCCCTCATTATGACACAAGCACACAACACACAAACCCAGCTCTTATGTTGTGCCCAATAATGGCCCATGGAGGTAAAAAAGAGATTTTCCTCTTGGGCTATTCTTCCCTCTCTCCCTAAATAATTATAATTAATTTGAAGTGTTCCGTTATGCAGACCAATTGTGATACATATGGCCTCTTTTAAAACATGAATCTGTTTTACACGTTGTCCTTTTGGTGGTTCGTTCTGTCTGCATAGTCCCACATTGCCTACCCTGACTAGTAGTCAGTCTCCAGAGGACTTTCTCAGCTCTTAGTTGAGATCCTTTCAACTGGACATTCCAGGTACTTTCTGTCTCACACACAACAAGTGTGTGACCCTTGAATTGATAAAGAATCTATAAAGAGTTTTGCTTTATTTTTCAGGATGAACCTGATTGCCACATTTGGAGATGTGTAAAGAGTTGTCCAGGACTAAAATGGCTAATTACATGGAAAGGAAATTTGCTTTGACTTGCTTTCTCTCCTCAACTATTAACACAAAGTTTGGCTCATTTAATCATGTGAAACAATTCACTTTGCAGCCTTAGGCACAGTTTGTTTTGAATTGCTTGGGTCGGTTTGCAGATGGTGTTGGCTATGGAAGAAGTTAGTACAGTACAGGAGACCTTTACTGTCATACAAAATAAAATAATTTACACATAAAAGCATAGGGAATCAAAATGTTTAAAATCATCAACGTATAAGATTTTATACGTCGATGAACATTAGAGTTTAGATATCATCTTGGAAATAGCTTGGTGACGCTGGATGACTGTATGGCAGGAGTTGTTCTAGAGCGCAACTCAGCAACTAGGTTTCCCAGAAGGCTACTCTGGTGAAGGATGGTAGATTAGGGACCCTCTCCCACCCCTTCCCAAGTGGACAGCCAAGAAACTTTTTTTCTCGCTACCACTTTCCTGCTCTCTTGTTGCATATCTTTCTTGTGGCCAGTAGTTGGGTGTGCCAGTAGTTGCTGGTACTAAATGCTTGAATTTGAACCTGGAGTCTTCAGAGTGATGATTAGGCTGGATGGTCTCTTCCAGGTTCTTAATTTTCTGATCATGTCAAAACTCCAGCAGAGTTTTTAATAACTTTCTTCCCCCAGATGTTCCTCTCTACACTGGTTAAATAAGCAGCATCAGCCTAGAGAGCATACAAATATATGAGCTGAAATCTGGGGCAGCACCAGTATAAAGACTAGTCTACGACTGCTACAAGACTAACACCTGTAGCCTATAATGGGAACTTCAGGGTAACTAGTCAGTAGCACACACCAACACACATAATTTCCCTAATAAGACACACTGTGGCTGCAATCCTATATACACTTTCCTGAGAGTCAGTCCCATAGAACAGAATGGGACTTACTTCTGAGTAGACATGCTTAGGCTTGTACTCTCATGCACTGATATAATCACAGTATTATTTATACTTTCTCATGGACATATAACCATAATTACATGTGCATGCACATACACTACACTGTATTCAGTGCATGTTTTGGGCAGCCAGTGGCTCACTCTAAGGCAAGGGTCCCTAAATTTTTCAGCCAGAGGGTCACATCAAATATCTGGCATGGTGTTGAGGGCCAGAAAAAATTTAAATATAAAATTTAAATAAATACATTAGAGATAGAACCTAGTTGAATGAATAAATGATAACAAATGGGTTCAAATTTCCAGGATTTCCCACAGAAATAAAGCACAAACTCAAATGGATCTTCATTTCCCTACCTCCCAAGCATCTTCCAAGGCCTTCAGATGGCACAAAAAGTTTCTTCTGGTTTTTGGGAAAACCAGGAAGTGATTTTTTTAGGCCCTCCAGACATGGCTATAGTACAGCTCCAGTTGTGTTTGATCAAGTGAGCCAAAAGCTTGCAGGAGCCACATCTGGCCCCCCAGGTCTGGAGACCACTGCTCAAAGGCAAGGGGAAATTTTCCCCCTCATCCTGGGGTGAGCCAATGCAGTTTCATTGAGGATACTTGGGACTGCACCATCTTAATTCCTGTTCCAGGCTGTACAGGAAGGGGGTCCTGGCCCACCTCCTGTTCCCTTCACACCCACTCATGCCCACCCTCTTCCTGCCCTGAAAGGCATCCCTCCACCTATTCCCTATGCCCTCCCCACTGCTACTAGTGGATCTGGCGCAAGGAGGCCAGCACAACAACTACAATCACCAGCCTTCCCAACTCACAAATTGGTGCAAATGGCACATTTTCAAAAATACTGCTCCAGTTCAGTATTTGGCACTTTTGATGACCCAAGAGAAAGGTTAGGATTGTGTCGTTAGAAACACAGACCAAAGCACTTACCACCCACTCAAATACTTACAAAAAAACCAATGTATTCTTGTACTCATGCATATACATATGATCTGAAACACATGACAACAGACACCTCCTCACTCATGCCCAGGCAATGCATGAGGACATATTCACAAACAAACCCTGGCAAACATGCACTTAGGCTTCAAACCTGTCCACACTTCTCTCATTCTTGAAGTTAGGTGACTAAACAAGCTTAGAATCACACTTCATGACACATTCTTCATGCATGCATCTTTTCATTAAGTTATATTATACACAAAGAAATTGCCATTCATTTGCCTACACACAGTGAGAAATTAACACATCCAGTGAAAAGCATTTATGACACATATGACCTAATGAAGATTCATTCATGCACTATGCCACATTCAAATTCTGACATATACAGATTCATACAATTCTTTCTTCTGCACATGCACAAACACACACACTACTTACTCTCTCACACCAATTTTCACATCCATAAGCGTTCTGACTCACAATTAGTGAAACAAAGCCAATCGTTCCTGAAGACAAAGTACTATTAATCTCTTCATAAATGTTAACTAATTTGCTTTAAAAATCATACCCATAGTCTTTGGAGAAGTTACTCTAGACTCACAGTTAATTTGCTAAGATTTTACACAAAGAGGAAATCTGCCATTGTTTTAGTGGACTAGATCAGTGTTGCTTTTCTACAAGGGGCTTAAGAAAAGGAATGAACCTTCGCAACTTCTGAGCAATGTTTAATTTGCATCACAGAGTCATTCTCTCTATTGTCTGAAATGATGTTGCCAATTTACTAGTTTTTTTAAGCCATGCACAAAACTTGATTTTTTTTAAACTAGCGTCCTATTCTCTTATGTACTTTTTTCTGGGAGGAGCTAAAAATCAACAAAGAGAGCTTTTAACCTAACTTTTATAAAGTATTTCTTACTAATTGAGGAAATTCTGACAACTATCTGACACCTAATTATGACTAGGCAAGTGGCTTTTTACAAGCCAGAATGTATTTATTTTTACATAAACCCAGTTCTGAGGGTCAGTACATTTGCTCCAATAGAAATACAAGCAATTCACAATAGATGTACAAGTATCCCTTGTTATCCACTAAAGTTCCATTCCAGAACCTCCTGTGGATAAAAAAAATCAACGTATAAAGACAACAATGGAAAAATAAGTTTAAAGACCTACTTCCAGGTTTCTTGCTCCTCAATTGTGCCTAATGGAATAAGGTGGTGCCTCAGTATCTGCAGCGTTTGTTTCTGGGATTGAAAAAGTGGAATGATTGCTTGCATGACCACCTATCTGCAACATCAAAAAAGTGGTTTTTAAAACTGATGTGCAGTGGCCATTCATGTTGAATCAAATCTGTGTACTAAAAAATCTGTGTTTAGAATTGAGCTGAATGGCAAGAAGTCAGATCTAAAACTTCAAATATCTATCTATCTATCTATCTATCTATCTATCTATCTATCTATCTATCTATCTATCTATCTATCATACCACTTTTCAACTGATTTTACATTATCTCTGATTTTACACCTGGTTTACATTGGGTGGGAGGTATTCAGATTCCTTTTTATAAAGTTGATATCATTTTATACCAGGCAGTGGCAGGAAACTGAGAACCAAATGTGTTTTTTTTTTGTTTGCTTGGCAAACATTTCACACCTGAACATCAACTGGGGTGGGGTGAGGTGAAGAATCAGCTTCAGTTTTATTTGATGGAAAAAGTGGTCTCTTTATCCACAATAGAGCCCACCTAGTTGAATTAAGCTGAATTAAGAGTCACATTAGGCCTGATGAATTGGAACAAAGAGACCTCCCTCTCCTCTGCCCATAGCCTACTCCCCCCTTTGAGTATCTCACAGACATCTCAGGCCTTCTGTTGTTGGTTTGCAAATTCATTGGCAAATTAAAAATCAGGTGCTGCATCAGAAACAGGCTTATTCCAAAAGTGGTCCCATTTTGGTGGAAAGGCTCAACCCCTTTCCTATATGAACACTTGCTGAATGACAAATTTTGGGGAAGGGGGGATGATGGTGTTTGAGCAACAGATCTGATGAAGATCATTCACCACTTCTTCCCATGCCTTCAAAGCGCTTCACAGAAGCAGAAAAGCAACCATGGATGGAGATGGGGTGGGGGTTCAGAAGCAACAGGGAGGAGCACACAAAAGGAGCTAGTAGGCAGCAAGAAGGTGGGGTGGATGGAGCTCTCACAACATGGAAAAAAAATTTAAAAAAATACTCCCACACCCAGCTTGGTCATGAATACCGGGGGTGGCTAAAGGCCTCCGCCACCCCCTCCAAGGAGAGGCAGAAACAGGTGGTGGCTCCATCTGAACAGCAAGGATGAAATGGAGAACTAGAACACTGGAGTGGAGGGGAAATGGATGGATATGAGAGCAGTTCTTCTTTGTGACACAGACAGCAGGGCATATGTGGGAGGCAGGCAGAGAGCAGGCATCACGGGTGGACCAAGTTGGACATGAGTGGAAGATGGAGAAAGAGGCAGATGGAGAGATGAAAGGATGAAGGAATGGGAGTGGATGGGAGACAGCCACAGACAACAGCCCTGCATCACCAGCTTTGAGCATGCGGTTTTGCCTGGTGACTGGGCCTGCTCACCTCCGCTCCTCTGGTCTGGAAAAATCAGTGGTAGAGATGGCACTCCACTGCCAGCTCAGAGCCTGAGCCCTGGTCCACCTATCCTGTCCTGGGTGTTCAAGGCTCACACCCTATCAAGGGATGCCCTAGAGCTGTTGCCTTGGAGACAACAGGGCCAGTCCTGCTTCCTTCTCCCAGGAAGGAGTGGGGATGGGGAAGCTCTCATCATCTCCAAGGGATTGCCCCCTCCCCCTCGGTCTCTTCCGCCAGGCCCTGATCCTGGCCCCCACTATTGTCCTCTGTAGTCAGCCTGGGTAAAGTGGCATCTGGAGGAGAGATCCAAGCCTCTGTCGCTTTCCATCATGGTGATTAATGCTTAGGAAAACGACAGAACCAGCCCTGGTTGAGGAGGAGGAGGGTTGGTGATGATGGAGTGCAGACTCTGCCACTGGGTTCTAGGATCCATCCAGCTGAACTGGTCCCTGAATGCCATGTCTGGATCAAGGTTACTTCATCTTTTGTGCCATGGAATTCCAGCTGGTCTACTTGGTCTCTCCAGTCAATCCATCCATCAGCAGCAGCAAAGCCAGGCTGCTTGCTTCTCCTCCTACCTACCTACATGATCCACCTTGGATCAGTCCATTTCCAAACTGAAATCCAAGCAGCACCTCCTACTCTGGAAAAATAAAAAAATGATAATAATAATAATAACACAATTATCCAGACTGGTCCACTCCTACAGGAGAACCTAGGATGTCATCAGATCAACCCAAAGCCACATTCCCAACACTGTGAATCCCAACAAGATGTGCTCCGACTGAGTCCACCCCCAAATCCAGCTGAGCTGAGAAGATCAAGCCATCTTGGTCCCATCCAGGATAAGTGGGGGGAGAAAAGCTGAGGCCCCCACAGTCTCCAAGCTCCAGAGGGAGCAGGTATTGGTGGTGCAGGATCAGATTGCTTGAGCTGATGATGTCCTGGGAGGGACCAATGCTGTGAGATGCTGGAGGAGATGCTTCTGAATGCTGCTGGCAGGAGATGCTGGAGATGCTTCTGAATGCTGGCAGGGAGGACAATGGCCAGGGATCAGCGCGCGCGCACAGCTCTCTCTGTCTGTCTCTGTGTGTGTGAAAGTGTGTGTGCGTGACTGCGAGTTGGAAGGGGTGGGGGGGGGGGAAGCCTCGGGAATTTCCGGACAGCTTCGGCCCCAGCAGCGAAGGGAGGGGCTTGGCTAGGAGGGAGCATCCGCTTCCACTCTCAGCATCAGCTGATGGGAAGATCTTGGAAGGGGAGATCTGGTCCAGGTGTCATCACCCACAAAAGAGGACAAAGTGTAGGACACCCAAGAAAAATGTAGGACATGACAAAATAAAAGCTAAACACAACTCACCTAGATTGCTTTCACTGTATTACTTTTAAAACTATTATGTATATAATTTATTACATATAGAGGACAATCCTAACCATGTCTATCAGAAGTAGGCACCATTGTGTTCAATGGGGCTTACTTCCAGGAAAAGTGTAGGACATGACAAAATAAAAGGTAAAAACACTCACCTAGATTGCTTTCCGTGTATTACTTTCAAAATTATTATGTATAGCACAATCCTAACCAAGTCTACTCAGAAGTAGGCACCATTGTGTTCAATGGGGATTACTTCCAGGAAAAGTGTGTTTAGGATTGTGGGAGGATTTCTTTGTTCCCAGGCTCAAAATGAGGAAGATGATTTCTTTTTCCCTGGAAAAAGAGGACATCTGGTCTGATGGCTCACTTCTCAAAAAGCCTCCCTGGGAAGATCTAGCCAATTCCCTCCAAAGGGCTGGAGACTGGAATGGATGTGATACTTAGGGCCACAAAGTATTGAAAATAGAGGAGGGTGACCATATGTCCTTTTCCAGGACATGTCCTCTTTTTAAAGACTTGGTCCTGGGAAATTTTTTTTTCAAATTCCAAAAAAGTGTCATCCTTTTTCTGAACAGGCAGCACACAGCCTTCTTGTAACTAATGCATTATATGAAATAAATTACATGTAATACAGTAGTTTTGAATTTAATAAGTAGTACAGTGTTTAAAATAACCATAATATACTTGAGTGTTTTTAGCTTTTATTTTTTTGTGTCCTACATTTTTGGGGGGGTTCCCTGCATTTTGGAAGGCCTTGTCTTTTGACATATGGTCACCTTACTTTAAGCAACCTGGAATGCCCCTCATTTAACTCTGATGATTCTTAAGATCTGTGTCCCTCTCTCCCTCCTGCACATGCAAATTCTACCATGGCAGCAAAAGGAAAACATCTTTGCATCGGGAAACTGAAACGTTAAGACACCCCCAATGGTTCTGATCCAGCTGTATCCAGTTCTTTAGCATGGAGGTGTTGCTAGACTGGGACTCTATAGGATGCACAAAGGTGTTGGATTCATATTCAGAAATTTTTAAAGAACCTGCCCATGTGGTGACTAGTGCCTGGTCAATAATTGCCAGGGTAATGGGGCTTGTGTCACCTTCTTCACCTGCCCAAAGTCTTATTGTAACGCTGCTCATTTGCCTTCATTTCCCTCTAGGACAGTGATTTTTCAACCAGTGTGCTGGTGTGTCACAGATAGTCCTCAGGTGTGCTGTGGGAATTTGGAGATTGACATTCATTAATAGGAAAATTGAGGGATTTGAACAGTCCGGTGTGCCTTGTCAATGGTAAAAACAACTGATGGTGTGCAGTGACAATTTCAGTGCCTCATTAAGTGAGATGAAAAAGGTTGAAAATCACTGCTCTAGGATTTGGAGTGGCAGGGGGCATCAGTTAAAGGACTGCTAGATGGGATACTATGGGATACTAGTAGGGATACTATACTATCCCTACTATGGGATAATAAAATACATTGGGTTGGAAGAGAAAAAACGAGAAAAAAGACTTTGAGCCATTCGTAATCATTAGGCTGGATACTTACTTCATCCAAACACTTCCCAGTCTTTCCTTGAGCATCAGCATGGCAGGGAATTCTTTCACCTCCCTGAGTAGCTTGCTTATTCCATGAAACACCTGCAGTTTTAAGATTTCTTCTTGAGGTTAAGCCTCATCCTGACTTTGAGAGCAGTCTCTCTACTTGTGTGAAAGTGCATGGGTGCCAAGACACAAGGTGATCTGAAAGCCAAATAATCTGATTTGGAGCCATTTCCAAATCCCCATTGTATTTACTCAATAGACTGAAAAAGGCACTCTTCATAGGCTCAAGGATGCTCGTCTTAATTGTGATTTCATATTTTCTAAGGTTAACTGTAGGCACACAAAACAAATTCCAAAAAGCCAAACACTGGCTTTGGTTATCAAGCCTTACAAGCATCTTAGGAGACACATACAAGCCTCTTCAGTCACTTTTTGGATTGCTGGATCGTATTTTGTTTGCACATTTGCTTATCACCGAATGGCCTTTTAGAGCTCAGTCCTAGGCAAGTCTACTCAGAAGTCAGTCCTGTTATGGTCAATTAAACTTAAAGCGCAATCCTAACCATGTCTACTCAAAAGTAAGCCCCACTGTTTTCAATGGGTCTTACTCCCAGGAAAGTGTCATTAGGATTGCAGCCTTTGTCCCATGTAAATATGCATAGGACTGCGCAGTGGTGGGCTTCAGGGAGTTCTCACAGGTTCTGTAGAAGCCTTTGCTAATGAGCACCTGGTTCTGAGAACCGGTTACTAATGGGTCAAAGAACCTGTTGTTAATTTAGGTTAGTAGGACATAGAACCTGTTGTTTATTTGAATCTCACCACTGGACTTCAGCCTTGATCTGACTAAGAGCCACAGCGAAAAAGCAGCACCAGTTTTTTTCCCTTTTTTTAGGACAACTACTCAAATAGATTATCGTGCTGCCTACTATAGGTGGCAAGTTGTCTCAGGACATATCTGTTCCAGGCAGTGAAATCCTACGCATATTTACTCAGAAGTACAGCCCACTGAACTCAATAGGACTTGCTGTTAAGTACACAAAGGACTTAAGGCATACACTTGTTGAGTGGGGCAATTCCATGTGCCAGGAAGGTGCAGTAGATGGGGCTTTTAACAAAGAATTTTAATCACAACTCAAGTTCTTGAGTGGATTCTTTGGGTGGCAGCCATGAGACACAGTGTAATATAAATTCTAGAGCAGATCAGCCCTCGTTATATTACCAAATACAGATCATTCTGTCCAACTCATGGTTTTGGGCCATGATTTGCAAGGGAGAAGGAAAAAAGCAATAAACTATGATTGGAGTTTTCTTCTTAACACTGAAAAATTTAGTCAAATCCTTCCAGTGGCACCTACTACTCATACTGGGCTCGTAAAAAGTCCCAATATAGCTAACATGTGGGCTGATACCTATACCAACTCTACTGTACTCCAAAAAAATTCCAGGGACACGACTGCTGTGGCCAGGATGTTTTTATTAGTGCTTCCAATGCAGACACAGCTCAGATGTGTACACACACACACACACACACACAAACGGACACACCCCTCTGAAATTACATACTTCATCCTTGCTCCTTACCCTATAGCTAGTGACAGGGCAGTGGATACATAACAGAAGAGTCTTCCCACCATCCATGTTTCCTATCTTCCCCAGATCTGCCCTTATAGCTAATTCCCTGCTGAGAAATATCCCCAAACCCTCTGGGCTCAAAAATCCAATTCCAAACTACTACACAGTTATCTCAAAATTGAAAGACGATTGCTGTGGTTTTATCATTACCATATAGAAATGCTACAGGAAAATCAGCAGCACAAGTGAGAGTAAAAATCATCCCCTAACCATTACAGATCAGACTACTGGAGTGAAGGAAGATCTTTGTGAAACTATTTAAAAAGCAAAACAAACAAGAAGTCAAACACATACATTTAAAGTTGTGTGATTTTTTTAAAGAGCCGCTTCAAAAAATATTTTTATAACTCTAGCTAGGAACTGGCCAAACAGTAAAAATGCTTAGCATGTTTACAGTGCGTTAGACCGTTCAAAACATTTCACTTACATTTTCAGTACTTAAGGCCTGATCCAACTAAAGTTATTGCCAAATCCTACCGGCACCAAACACTGCCAGAACAAGTATTCTGGTAGCATTAGACACTTATGGACTGTTGCAAATGGCAACACCCCAGAGTAAGTGCTCTGGCCGCTGCTGCAAAAGATGAACTGCTAGATCTGTGCACCAGTGGATCACGGATGCCCTCTAGCCCCAATGAGCATACACAGGGGGTCGCAGGCAGGGGATTGGCAGAATGGCAGGGAATAGGGCTGTGACTACAGATCAGAACCAAGGAGACAGACCTGGTGACAGTGGTGTCTACCAAATCCTAATTCTCTTTCTGGCCTTAATCCTCTGACCCAGGCCCACAGCCCCTGCATTCACTATAAAGCTTACCCAAAGGAGCTGCAGAGTCTGAAACTCCCTTGCAGGCTACAAAGGATGCTGCTGTATCACTGTGTGAGGAGTTGCATTGATGCAATTCCCATTTTAATGTCCCATTAAAAAAGTCAATGGGACAAATCTTAAATCCCACTCATGTCAAAGAAACTTCAGAGCAACCATCTTTAATTGAATTAGGGCCTTACAGTGCAATCCTAAACACTTCTACTCAGAACTAAGTCCCATTGTGTTCAATAGTACTTACTCCCTGGAAAATGTGGTTAGGATTACAGCCTCAGTGGCTAGATATTAGTTTTCTTATTAACTTCACATAGTTCATATGAATTGTCTCAAAAATCCTTCCAACAACCCTATAATCTTGGCTAGTATTACTATCTCCATATATCAGATAGTTGGATAACAAGCCTATCCTTAGGCTTGCCTAAGGCCATATAGTTATTTTGGGGCTATCTAAGATTGACCTAGGTATAGGTTGTCCCTTGTTATCCACTAGGGTTCTGTTCAGTGGATAAAAAAATAGCTGAAAAAGATTTAAAGTTCTGCCTCCAGTTTTCTTGCTCCTCCGTTGCTCCTAATGGAATAGGATATTCACAATGGAATAGGATATGACCAGATATCCACCGGGGTTTGATTATGGGCCTCCCCAATGATACAAAAATGTGTTAAATAAAGAGTAGTTTAAAAACGGTATGTCCCTTTACAGTTGTTAAAAATAGCTTTTCTTACTATTGTAGAGAAGCAGTCAGTAATTAGAAATGCAAAGGACCCTTGCCATTGCCTGGCTCAGCTGAAGAATGAAATGATTGCTTGCATGACTGCCTCTCTACAACAGTAAGAAAAGCAGTTTTTAAAACTGATTTTAAAGTGAAGAATTTTTCCCCTTTTCCAGGGATCAGCATGTTCCTTCTAATTTACAGTGGCCATTCATGTTGCGTCAAATCCATGTACTGTATAACAAGGTTCCAACTCAATTCTCTGCACATTATACAAACTCCTTCAGGCCTTCCCACCCAAGTGAAAATGGTTCAACAGTGTTCAACAGTGTCAACAATACAGGTGGTGATAATGGGAGGCTTGGAAGGGTCAGAGCAGGGCAATTCAAACAAGCAATTTAAATCCTAGGATGTGTTACGAGTTTGCAAGGAAAGTCCAAAATTTTAACTTCAGGGCTCTTGGACCTTTAACAATTGTGTAGAGCAGGGAATTTCAGCATGCATCTTCTCATCTCACAGATCACAAGCTGTACCCGCAGAAATTCCCTCTTCTACACAAGTTGAAAGTCTAGATATGCCTGTGCTACTACCTCAGCTTACCATCTAACTCATTGTATAAATTTGACTCTGAGGCATAGATAAAAAGGGATTACAGTACATTATTTCCTTTACTGGAAATATGGCCAACAGTATGTCATTGAAACATGCTAGATATGCACTGGGAAGACCCAAGTTTGTCCCTGCTCATTGGATAACTGTGGGCATGTAATTATTACTCAAGATTTTTGTATGATGATGAAAGAATCAGTTCACTTCCATCACGCATCTGACAACCTGGTTTGTCTGTTTTTGTTGCTTCCAGATTGTACATTTCAGGACTCACCACAGCTCAGTGCCATTTACAGCTTCTTCATGACTCACACATTATGTACATGCTTTCTCTGATGCACCCAGACACAACCTGCATGGCAAGATTTATTATCCAAACGCCATACTGCTTCTGCCAGGTAGGTTGATTACTGTTCTTCAGAGAACTTTGGCAGCTAAAGGTTACCATTGAGACATCATTGGTGAAGGATATGATCAGTATTTCTCATCATTTGTCTTCCACCATACCACTTAACACAGTCCATCTATACAAAGTGCCACCAGACGTAACTGGTGATGACACACTGCCAATTATTTCTTCTGGGTTGAGAGAAGGATACAAACATCCGTAAGAAGCTTACAGTGCACAGAGGGCTTTTTACAAGTTTAGAAAAGTATGTTTCCTGCAAAGCCTAGTCTCCTATGCTATTTCACTGCTAAGTGGCAGGCGTCCAAGGGCCCCACAAATACCATTACTCACCACTTCTAGTATCACTAGTGGGACTCTATACCACTGGTTGAGAACCAATGATTAGGTAGTACATGGGGCCTATCAAGAGCAAAGTCAGACCAAAGTTATTTGCTCTGTTCCACAGACAATTTTTGGCTGACATACTGAGGCCAAGTTTAGGTCTGCACTGCCTGCGGCTATTGGTGAGGGGCTCACGCCAATAATCTGAATGTTCTGAATAGACAGAATGTTCTCCATACGAAACAGTTTCCTCCACTTGGGGCACAATCCTAACCAACTTTCCATCATTGGCATAGCTGTGCCAACGGGGCAAGTGTTGTATCATGAGTTGGGGGACAATCAGTCGCCTTCTCCAGGTAAGGCAATGTTTGTATCCTTACCTTGGTGATGGAAAGTTGGTTAGGATTGCATCTTTAGAAAGGTAAATGTCATGAAGAAGGGCTATCACCTAGCCTTCTTAATGGAATTTAATTTTCTACATGGAGAAAATTTTGTGAGGAAACTGAAATGGTCAGTTTTGCCACAGCAGTGGGAACTAGGCCTGAGAGCTACCAAAAACCAAGATGTGCAATGCCCCTTACACTGTACCAAATAAACTAGTTTTAGTTTCTACTGAGGGCAAACATTTTGATGTTTGGTGCAGAAAAATTCAAATAATACCTTTCCCTTCCTACTAAATAACATGGACCTGACGCATCACGAATTTTTCTTGTACAAGATGCACTGAACAAAAGTGGTGTTGTCACCTGAGTGCCCTGGTTAAATTTCTGATCTTTTCAAGGTAATTTGTGCATAACTTCCAAGTGGATTATATCTCAAAAGCTACGTCTGCCTGCCCATACTGTGGACCTTGATACTCCAAATTTATACTGAGGCAGCCATCTCACCTTGCTTCATGCCTAGGTTGCCTCTCTTTTCACCAGTGTTTCTGCATAAATAATATAGGCAAGATGATAGGTCAAAACATTTTGGTCTGTTTCCAAGCCTGAGGTGGAACAGCTATCTTCAGATCTATTTGCACAAACAGTATGTCAAGGATAAGGAATCAGACACACTAAGGCAGAAGAGAAAACAGTGATGGAAGACAAAGACAAATTAACAAATGTATGAGCACACACACATACGCACACACACACACTCACACACATACAGCTGTGACTGCAAATTACATTCTGATCTCAGCTCCCATTTGGCATATACAGAGTTTTTCTATTGACAACTGTGAGATCAGGGCTGGACTCTGATCTCCATTCATGAAGCACAAAGAACATTCCACTTTCCAAAACCAGCTACATTCCCTTGATAAAAGTGTTTGCCGTTGGATGGGTAAAGCAGGGCCAAGTTTGGATCAGAAGAGGGAAGTGGCCTCAGGACCTGCACAAACACCTCCCTCTTCCTTCACAAGGCCTCACAAATTATATCACAGCAGCAGTTGACAGCACAACATTCAAGAGGAAGTAACAAAACATGTTTAGCAGCATGGTGGGTTGGGTGGCTGTCTTATAAAGTTCAATGCCAGTTCAACCTATTGCACACAAAGGCAGGATGTTTCCAATCTACTGTTCTGCTGCAGACATGTACATGGATATAGAATAATAAATTATTTTCATCCTCTGCAAACCCACCAGAGTGGAATTGCACTGCTAGTGGTTAATAAATAAAATCTCTCTATCTTGGGGTGAGTTCTATGGTAGAGGTCAGACCTTCCTACCAGGTACAAAAATAAATAAGACCATCTGTTTTAGGGTGCTTTCTTTTAAGTCCTCAAATTGGACCCTGCTGGTGGCAGATAAGCATGGGGTGGATCCAGGAGCAGAAAGGGGTCTTGAAGCAGGGTTGTAGCCTGAAAGTTCTCACTAAGAAGCTGGGTTATGCGGCAGGCATGTGGCATGAATAGGACTGGGAGACCATCTGGAATGATAGAGGCTGAGTTTTGCAAGATTTTGATGGACAGACCACCACAAATTTCACCACTTCTTTGGAATGAAAAACATCTTTCTGTTTGCATATTCTAGTAAAATAATGACATAAACTATGGGAACTCAAGGCACTATCTGGGAGGACATTATTCTGCAGAAGCCTTCATGAAATGAATGGGAGGCATCCAAAAGCATTACAGTGTTATAGGACACTCATTTCAATGGGGCTTGCAAACAAGAACATCCCACTAGAATGTGCCCTATTTTTAATTTTTTTAGTGTTAACATTTTGACTTTCTAGTAAAGAAATATTGTGGCTGGGCAGTGTTGAAGTTGTAGCTTTATCTTTCTTTTCCATGAAAGCACTAATAAAATTGTTAGATCACATACTGGTTGCCACATGGACTGGACTGTCAAAATTTCAAGTTTGTATACTTTCAAGGAGAACTGTAAATACTTCTTTAAACAGGCATAGGTTAACATTAATTGAACTGTTTAAAATTGTGTTTTGTTTTAAAATAGTTGGAACAAATTAAGTAGTGTCTTTACTAGTTATATTTCTTACACTGTAGGGTGGAATCTCAAGGGCTTTTAGCCGATGGCTCCTCTGAAATTCAATCCACCCAGGAATCTAGTTGTCAATCTCTGCACTGTGTGAAGCATTATATAATGGGCACCTGCGAGAGATGCTAGAGGCAGGGGGTTGGACTAGATGACTTTGTGGGCACCGTCCACCTCTATGATTCTAGATTAGTTTTTGCTTTTAAGATGTGAATATTTGATTTATTGGTTAACATTTTCAAAGTGTTTAGTATTATCCCTTTTAAATCTTATTTTACTTTTGCTTTTTTGCAAAACAAGATACAGGTCTACCTGCTCATAATACCTTATAGAAGTATATTTTATCCATTTTAAAAAATAATCAATTATAATAGTTTTTGTGACTTCTCACATCAGTCATAAAACTGTCCTGTCACAAATCTAAATTAACAGGATTTAGAGCACAATCCTAACCACGTCTACTCAAAAGTAAGCCCCATTATGTCCATTGGGTTTTACTCCCAGGAAAGTGTCTTTAGGATTGCAGCCTTTGGGTGTAATCCTAAGAAATTTAGGCTGGCCTAATTCAACTGGCCTATCTTTCTGTGATGGTGTGGGGAGGTCAGTGTATGCCTGTGCATTGGCCTAACCCCCAGGAATGAGGCAGAAGTGTCTTCTGGAACTTTTGTGACACCCCCTGATCAGCACAAGACTTATGCAGGGCCTAGGCTGCCCTAAGTGGAGGCTAAGATTGCAGCCTTATTCTTAATTAAGTGTGCTTAGAGCGCATGCCTAACCAACCTTCCAGAACCGGCATAGCTGTGCCAGTGGGACATTACTGCAGCCTATAGGTGGGAAGGGGGCAGTCATGGAGGCCTCCTCTAGGTAATGTAGTGTTGGTTCCCTTACCTCAGAGTTGCATTACCCTTACCCTGGAGATGGAATTTGGTTGGGATTGCATCCTTAGGATTTCAGCCATTTGAAAGAGGAAGGCTGGAATAATCAGATTTAAGCCTGCCAAATCTCATTCTTAAGGAAGAAAAAAACCAATTCTTTCATTGCCAGTTCTTACTAGGCAACCAGGAACCAGATACAAAGCAAAAATGGAAATCATTTCACATGATATTGGTTCCAGGATTTGCCCTGAGGACAGTCTTAGCCTAGGCATCCTCACTGGGTTCCCTTAACAAGGAAGTGGTAGGACTGACAAACCAAGAATTCCTTCAAGTGGCCTCAGAATGCAGCACTCTTGGGGCAGTGATTGGCAGTTTGCTATTTAAGGGGAGGCAGCAACTGCCCACAAATGTTGCCTTTGTAGCAAACTCTGATCGTTTTCTCATGGATGGTCACAATTAATGCATTTTTCCCTCTCATCCACCTCTAATACCAGATGATTTCACAAAAATATAAGTATACTGAACTTTGTAAAACTTTGAGCAAACTTCAACTTAGACATGCCACAACCTTTCAAAACAGCTTGACTTTCCCCCACCCTTTCTGCTTTTTTCTCAGCTATGGTTATTCAGAAGAAGCATAGATGGAACCAAGCCACAGAAGTTCCCCTGATGGGACCTTTTAACACCTCAGGGAGAGATGTCAAGCTATGAGAACCAATCCAGGAGAAGGTAAAGTGTAATGGCCACTAGGGGCATGCAGCTGCTGAAGACCACAGGCAGGAAGATAAAGAAGCTGAGGATCCGCAGGGAGCGCATCAAGATCTTTTCAAGTTCACCATGAGAGCTGGAATTGGTTTCCGGTGACTTGTGGACATGAAGCCCCTCACCCAGCCAGAGACTGCCTTGCCCTATCAAGAAGCCCTGGCTCTTGCTCTGTCCCTGGACAGTGAGAGGACTGGAAGGTAGGTCTGTGGGCCACTTTGGTAGGGGTACTAGTGTCCGAGCAGGAACTACAAGGGGAATCACAATGGCCTCCTGAGCAGTAGGATGTGGAGTGTTGGGTGACATCACTTTCAAGCTGACAAAGGAGTCTGAATCCTTAGCTGGGCTCTGCTGGATGTTTCCCTCTTCCAGGTGGTTTAGAAAGCAGCCTTCCAGCAAAACTGGTGGGCTATCACGGCCTGGTCCCACCACCTCAGGCGGTGCCAGGGTTGCAAACCCTGGGGTGAATCCTTCTTCTTCACTGTCTCTGGAGTCATCATCCCGCTGCTTGGCATAGTGCAGCGTGATCTCTTCAGCCAGGGAACTATTCAGTGCTCTTTCAGGGCCCGTCCAGTTGACTATCAGGTCACGGTCAGTTAAAACATTTTGCCGCAAGGCAATGAGAGATGGTGCAGGGCTGCTAGTATTGCCTGAGCCCTCTTCAGCCCACTCCCCTCTCCCTCCAAGCTCCTCTGCTCGGAGTCGACTCAAATGGGACAGATAAAGTTGTTCTAGCTCCCGATCTATGGCATCTTCCTCCAAGTGGTTGGGCAGCTCTTGGTACCTTCTCAGCTGCTCCTCCATGCACTCTTCCATGAAAGAGCCCTCTGTGGTGAGGTCACATCTGCTGAACTCAGGCACGTCCAGCTGTCCCAAGGGATGAATTTCAGTTCCCAAGACCAAGCCCCATGGCACTTTCAGCTCCTCATGGGATGTAGAATGAACTTTAAAAGAGAGTGCTTCTGGCGAGTCAGTGAAATCCACATGATGGTCCTTCTTTTCTGGGGAGTTTGTGGTGATTGTGAGTTCTGGAATCTAGGAAAGGCAGAGAAAAATAAAAGACAGATGGAAAATGGCAGAATACTATTTTCTCTCGAAAGCATCTCCCACTAAATCTTAAAACTGCCAGTGAAATTTAGAAACAGCACAAGCATCTTGCAAGTGTCACAATTCATCAGTAAATCTGCAAGTTCTCCCTTTCTTTTTTTCTTTACATTGCTTAATACGTGATAGACTGCATACCTACAAGGCGAAAAATGGTCACAAATTTTACCCTAAACCCCACCCTTTAACCAGTTGCTCCAACAGGTATTTATCTTACCTATTTATTTTTTTAAAATGGACTCCAGTGATAAGGATTCAAATTCATAAACATCTACTTGGCATAAAGTTCCACTGATAAGGAAGTCATGCCCAATGCGTCTTTCCATGTTGGCTGAAGCCAGATGCAGCATTTATGTTCTCTGCCAGCAACAGGTCTGCAGAGCATGAGAAACAGGAACACCTACAGTTTCCTGGAGTCTCCACCTGGGAGTTCTCAACAGTTATTAAATCTGATGATATATAGGCATAGCCTAGTTAGCTGATTTTTCACCTCAATTTTATCTCAACACGAATGAGATTGGACACTGAAAGATAAATATCCCTTTAGGTTTAAAAATAATCTGCTTACCATGGACAGGCAATTAACCTCCCTCTGTCTCTCAGAGGCTCTGTCACTCAGCGGGGTCTGCCTCCCAGCTGAAATAAAACCCCTGAGAGGTAGAAGGGAGGTTGCCTGTGGTAAGAAGGCTATTTTTAAAGAGCTGCCTAATCTTTTAATTGCTTTTGTTTAAAAAGAAATCCAAAGTTCCTGGAACAGAACCCTCCTGGATGTCAAGACTAATGTCATATGATATCCAGTAACTGAAAAACTCAGAAGAGTCGCCTGAGTCAGAAACCAGCACCTTACTCTCTGTGTTACTGGGATCATTTGTCTGAGGAGGGACATTCACATGCCAAACCAGGATCCTTCTAGTCCTGAAATTTGTGGGAATGTTCAGAACTAATTCTGTGTCACAGCCAGTTATGCTGCATAGTGTGAGCAGCTCATTTTCAAAGAAAACGATGATGTTTTAGACTGCAATCCTAACGACACTTTCCTGGGAGTAAGACCCATTGAACACAGTGGGGCTTACTTTTGAGCAGACATAGTTAGGATTGTGCTCTCAGTCTTCTTTAACCTGCCTTATCTATTGTGTTTCCTCTGCTTCAAGACCTTGCACTTCTCCAGCTATGCTCACTAGGCTTTGCCTGCATTTGGACCTGGGGTGTCTTGGATTTGTCCTCCTCAGAGGTTCTTCTCAATCTTCTCTAGAGAATTTGTTTTTTCAGGGTAAAACTTTCCAAAAGCAAGAACACACAGCTAAAAATACCTGAGCTCTGTTGCCTACTTGCTTTTTAGATAAGTTTTTTCCTCCTGTATAAAAGTTACTTATCTTTTAAAATATTAAGGATATAAATATTTTTATTTCTACAAGATGAAGGTGCTTAAATTACTAAATTACGAGTATATAGCAAGACATAAGGTTTAAAAGCAACTGTATAAGAGATACTGATGATGACCTGAAAATGCTGAAATGGAAAAATAACAAGGTAAATACGTCCCCCACAGCTTGTCCTGCTAGTGATGACTGACTTTCAGGAGTAGTGCTCATCCCTATTACAAGGCCGAGAGCTAGTTTTATTAAGAGACGCTTCTATAGTCATGTGGCCGGCATAACTAAATGCCAAAGCACACAGAACTGTATTACCTTCCCCTCAAAAATGGGAAGATATCCATCTATAAAATAAATATGAACAAAACATTCAGCAAGTATAGATAAACTGATAAATAGGTTTAAATGGTGTGAGCAGTGAATTAAATATTTTTTAAGTACATAAATATGAAGGAAGGACTGTAATGATCTATATTAAAAATAACATTTCTGAACTGATTTTAAAATTGGAGGGAAAAAATGACATTATTTTACACATTTTCATCCCACCATTAAAAATACAATTTCCCCATTGCAATTTTTAGAGATTAAAGTAAAACATACAATAATCATACCTCCTTGGTATAATCCTACCTTCTTGCATGGTAATACAGTGTCACGATTGACACGATTGTAACTTCTGCTACATCCTGTGGGGGATTGTTGGTTTGGCTTCTGAGGTCTCTTTGAGGTAATGGGACATTTGTTTCTTGCCCCAGGGTAAGCCCCAGCAGCTCAGATAACTGGCACAACTCTGCATTGACCCAGGAAGGCAGATCAGACCAGGAAGGTGGCTGGGATTCAGCATGCGCCCCTGCTGATCCTGCCTTCCTCCTAGGCTTCTTCCACCCCCTTACCTGCTCCCATCACTTTGCTCACCCCTGCCCTATTCCACTGCCTACACAGGCTTACCTGCTTCAGTGGGTCTCCATCAATTCATAGTATACCAGGGAAGGCACCAGCCTTCCTACCAGTGCTCCTGTAGCACATGATGCTAAAGTGCACTTTATGGCTATTTTGCAGCAGCCAACACAGATGGAACATGTGTTCTGCTGGCAAGGAAGCCAATTAGGATTGGGCTATAAAACAGAACAGCATAAACATCCATTCTAATTTAATTCCTTACTTAAGAGTCAGAGATAAAGCAACAAAGAACTATGCAAGACCTTAAAGAGTAGCATGCTTTTTTCAGCATAAGCCTTTATGGATCAGTCTGCTTTACCAGATCATAAACTATCTTATGGAACAGAAGTATAAAATAGAAAGCCTAAAAATAGAAAGAAAAGTATATTCTGAGGAGACATGGAACCACCACCAAAATGGCTCCGTCTTTCTGAGGAAACAGTGGGTCAGACAGCCTGTGAAACCAATTTGAAAGCTTTGGTAAGCCTATGGGTTAGCCTTAAAATCACATGGTCCTAGGATGCATCAGGTTTCAAGTTAGTACTAGTACTTCAGAATGAATTTGGAAATGGATAAATTTGAGCCTATGACTTTCCCTTCTCAGTGGTTTCAGGATGGTTCAGCCTCTGGCATCTGGGAAGCTCTTTTGTCCTAGTCAGGCAGAGTCAGATAATGGAGACCTTGCTTGGAGGGAGGGGCTCCCTGGAATCTCCAGACTTAAGCAGGCCTTGAACCCCTCCTCACTTGTTGTATACCATCCACACTTGGCGAATAGCCTCCAGTCCATTCACTCTGTAGGCATTGCTGTCATTACCTCACAGGTACTGGGTAATTTTATACATTCTGAAGGGCAGTCCCTCTAGCAATTAAAGCATTGTTCCTATGGGAATGGTGTCTTGCTTGCTTGCTTTTCTGGTCTCCTTTATTCTGTTTTCTTTTTTCCTTTCCAATATTCCTTTCTAACATTCTTCCCATTGTATTTGAGCCATTGTCCATAGATACCTCCACTGTCCATAGATACAGGCACACAGAATGCTGTTACCTTCCTACTAAGGTGGTACCTATTTATTGACTTGCATGCTTTCCAACTAGTAGGTTGACAGGCACGAGGCAAGGAACTGGAGCCCATTCCCTCTTGCAGTACTCAGAGATCAAACTGTTGACCTGACAGTCTTCAGACTACAGACACAGCGCCTTTAAAGACTAAGCCACTGCAGCCCTTTGTGAAGGTGGGTACTGAGCTCCAAATGGCTGCTTGGCATACTAACTCAAGAAAGGGTGAGGCTTATTATGCAGCTGATGTGTTAGGTGTTGTAGGAGCTGGCCAAGACATCACTAAGAGGTCTGGAAACCACAGGCACCTGTGATATCACATCTATCTTCTTCTGCTGGATCTTCCAAAGAACCTTCGGGATTAGGTTGAAGATGGAAAGGCATATGGACCAAGGGTGGTGCAGGGCATTGACACCCTTGGATTCCAAGAGAACTCTATCTGAGAGGAAATGTCTGGCCAGTTTTTTATGGCCTATACTTTTGATGCAGTTCCACAAATATCTCAGGGTATAGTTGCCACTCTACTGTAACTCTACCAGGGTATACCAAGGAGGGTACATCCTTGGAACGAAGCTCAGGTGGAACAGAAGAGCTCTGTATCATTAATGCCATCACTGGTATGCAAATGGTTGGTCTTATTGGGATGTGAAGGTACATCTCCTACAAGTATTAGTGATGCCCAGAAGCCACCCTGTTGGACTGCTTGCAAAATAGACCTCAGAGTATCTAACATGAACCTTTGCTTCCTCATCCTTCTCTCTAGCCATTTGAGGTCTAGGAGCGCCCGAGCGTCTCCTGACTTCTTGGGTTGGATGAAGTGGGAGTAGAACAATTTCTTCCACTGTGTTCCATAAATACATCATTTGACCTAGATGAGATGATTAATTGCCTCTGAGGAGATTGCATTTTGCAGTTCTGTTTGCAGGCAGCAAGGGGCCTATTCTCTTATGGAGTGGGATCCTTTCCCCTACCAGGAAATCTAGACATCCAGGATGTCTAAACAGTTTACCTCCCCTGAAGGGCACCACTGCTAACCTTGCCTGAGATACTGGAACTATATCTTAGATCCCTCCTCAGGAAATGGGATGCCCCATCTACATTGCTGTCCCTGTTAGCATTTGAGCTACCCCCAGTTGTGCGATAAAGAAGGCTAATTGTGAGGCTACCATCAGCTTTATCAGAGCTGTTAAATCCAAGTAGAACATCCACTGGGCCATAACTGCCCCTTCGCCTCAACGGGCTTTGGCCCCTGGATGAGCAAAGGAAGAGGAGTATAAGCAGGTTGGGCCTGGTAGTAAGTGGTGTCTTCTTATCCCTAGGCTGGATCAGCATACACATCACTTTCCAAAACTGAGAGCTCAGGGGAAGGTGTTTTGGAGCCGGCGGTGGAAGTACTTACATGCATTACCAGATACTCCTTCCTAGCTAGCTCATCATCACTGCCTGATATGGAGGTGGCAGATATGGCTCTGTCTGTACTGTGCAACTCTGCCCTTATTCCTTCCCATCTCCGCACGTTGGTGACACTGTTATCCCACAAGACAAGATCAGTCTGGGAATTCCAGGGAGTCCCTCTCTCTGAGCAAGATCTTGACCATCCGACCCTGCCCAAGATGGAAGAGCTTTTCAGACTAGGGAAGGGGTGTCCAAACTTTTTGGCTGGAGGGCTACATCATATCTCTGACACTGTATCAGGGTGTGTGTGTAAAAATGATTTAAATTCCAAATTTGAATAAACAAATTTAAATATAAGAGTGTATTAGATATAGTATAAGGCTTGTCCGTGGGCCAGATGGAGAGGTAATGTCATGGATTGCACTGAGATATTGCGGGCTGCATCTGGCACCCAGGAGTGGGGTTTGGACACCCCTGTACAAGGATATTGGTGCCAGACATGCAGTAAAACCTTGGATTGTGATAACTTGTTTTGCAAATGTGTTTAGTAAGATGAGCAAACAGTTCTAATAAATCTGACACTTGATAAATGAGCAAAAAAAATTATCAGACTATGCATGTCTATTCTAAAGGAAAAAGGCAACTTCATTTGTACCATATGGTGACAGTGTCCACTTGTTGTGGATTGGAGTTTTATCCAATCTATGACTTGGGAGTTCTATCCCAATCGACTTGGGAAAACCTGGCCTGCCTGTTGCAGGGGCCTGTCGCCAGGACATTTCCTTTCCCACTAAGGTGGAACCTATTTATGTACTTGCATTTCCATGTCATTGAACTGCTAGGTTGGCAGGAGCTGGTCTAAGGAGGGGAGCTCACCCCATCTGGCAGTACTTGGGTCTTGAACTGCTGAGCTGAATTCTAGTCAAGCAGTGTTCTAACCCAGGCTATTAAAGTAAAACTATTATAATCAGTGGGGGCTCACTTCGGTGTAAGGGTGGCAGATTTCAGCCTGAGAGACTATGTGTAGAGACTAATTTGTTTTATTTGTCTTTCTATTTTCATTATTTTGTATTATATTACAGTACAGTGGTTCCTTGATTTAACAGCAACTTGAATTAAGAGCATTTTGTATTAAGAACAAAATCTCAGAAATTTTGACTTGATTTAAGAGCATTGTCTTGAAGGAAGAGTACTTCTTAGGAAGTTTGGAACAGACTTCCATGGCCAGGGAACTCACAGGGTGATATGGGGGAGCATCCTGAGCCAAGTGGGTGCGTGGGATCTCTGTGTGGCAGTGTGGAAGTTGTGCCCTGTCAATGTGACAATGCTGCTCCCCACCGGCAGCAGGGCAATGTTAAGATTTCATTGAACCAATGAATAGCTGTGACTCCGTTAGTGACAGTGAAAGTCATTCTACAAAATCAGTCATCCCTCCTCTCTCTTGTCTCCCTTACACTAGCCATGAAGGTTTTCAAAGGTACAGTATAGTTCAGTACTGTACAGTATTTTCTTTATTACTACTACAGTGTTTTGTAATCATTTTATCTTACAGTATTTATAGACTGCTTTTCAACTAAAATATTCACAAAGCTCTTTACGAAGAAAATGAAAAAATAATAGCTAATTAATAGCTGATGAGTCCATGTCCCAAAAGGGCTCACAATCTAAAATGCAAGAGAACATCAGCAGAAGCCACTTGAACAGATATTGCTGGGAGGTGTGTAGGGACAGTTACTCTTCCCCTGCTAAATAAAAGTGTCTCTTGCCCAGTTATTTTTATATAAATATTTTTGGTTGTGGAACCAACAGTCTGAGTTTCCATTATTACCTATGGGAAAATCCGTTTTGTATTACAAGTGTTTTGAATTAAAGCATGCTTCTGGAATGAATTATGCTCATAAATCAAGTCACCACTGTATTGTAATCATTTTTATTTGAATATTTTTGGATTGTGGAATGAATTGACAGAGTTGCCATTATTTCTTATGAGGGAATTTGCTCGCAAATCAAGGTTTTATTGTATAAGACTGTAAACAGATAAAATGGGTGGTGGTGTGACTCCCTCAGTTATGTGGGAAAATAAAAACATACAAGAAAAGGAAAGTTCCTAAGCAGATATGGTGAGATACAGAAAAAAATTATCAACTATAAATAAATACAATCTGTAGGAAAAGAAACAGTATGCAAAGGGGGAGAATCATTATGTGATTGCCAAATTGAAGCTTCAGTGAGGTGCTCAAGATGGGTTTTCCAGGGTAATTCACTGCTTCTTACCTGAGTCATAGGAAGCAGGGGCTGCAATGCTGAAGGGGTTGCAGATTCGCTGGCTAGGTCCCTTTCAGTGTTCCCTTCTGCAGAGAGAAAAAAGGAAGGCATCAGAATTGTTCTTCCCTCTCTCAAACAACAGTTTGCAGCAATCCCATGTAGAAGGTTAAACCTGTACAGCTCACAGACTCAGTACCAGTGGGCACAATCTGGGCAGTGTGTTTTATACTTCTGTTAGCACAATATTTGAACGCTGGCAAAGAATTCATTGCGGAGAATGTTAAGCTTGTATTAAAAATAGAAACAAAAGAAACCCCATCCATTTATTACAGTTGCAGCAACCATTAAGATTCTGAAAATATGCCTGAATGTGTGTGAGCTAAACCTGAAATAAACTTGAGATAAACCTGAGGGGTGAGAATGAGGCTAAGCAGAAGGTCCAGTGGGCAGGGGAAGGGATAGCTGAATAACTCACTGGCCAAGCAGAAGCATAACAGATTAAGGACAAAATCCAGAGCAGTTATAGGTCCACGCAGTTACATCACTCTCTAGTGTTATCTTATGGAAAGTCACCTTAACTGCTCCGGAGCAAAGGGCTTAATTTGACTTTAGGATATTGGCCTAAGTAAAATAAGCACAAGTGCACACATGCGCATGGAGACACACACACTGAGCATGCATACATGCAATTTGACACAATTTATTCACACTGCAGGATTTAGTTTTTCTTTTTATGGAATTACAGCCAGCCCTGAGCATAATCCACTAACTTTGGTGCTCCATATCCTCTACCTATATACACATACAAACACACACCCAAAATCTGGGAATAAAGAATTCAGAGAACCTGAGTTCTCTGGTTACTTCGTTTATGGTGCCGATACAGTATTTAAAATGCATATATGAAAAAGCAGACATATGGAAAACTGAAACACTGAAATATATACCATAAACTGAAACAAAGAAACAATTCAACAGTCTATGAAATAAATGAATTAAACACCTCCTAGCTGGGATCCAAAGAGTTACTTTAGGCCATTGGCTCAACTACCACCTCTTCCTACTGCAGCACAGAGTTTACTGAAACTAACAAGAAAAATACCAAAGAACTTTAACATTTCCACTGCATGCTGAAGAGACAAGGTTTTAAGGTTTAAATTTAGAAAGAAAATTTGGTGGCTTCTATAGTGCAAGCAGCTGTGGTGGAAAACTTCAAAGAAAGTTTCCCTATTGTGTGCACAGTTCTTCCCCAAATGTCTATAAGATAAGAAAATGTACTGGTCCACAAAGAATAACGAAATCAGAATAAGCATTTTCGGTATGAGAGTTTTAGAACCATAGTTTTAATTTTATCCAAAGGCTTGCAAACATCCAGCCTGTTTTAAAAATACCTCTGTGCCATGATGCAGAAACTTGTTTTGGAAATGTCACTTGGTATCTAAAGCAGTTTACCATGGAAAATGAGGTGTAGGGTGGTGAAGGTGAGATGATGGTCAAAGTCCCCTTGTGTGCTGAATTAAATTCATGACTTTTTGAATACCTGGCTCCTAGATGGAATTTTGCACAGCTAGACTTGTTAAATCCTATTGAATTTCTCCGAGATCACTGGGAGAAATATCAGTAACCTCAGATACAACGACAATACCACTCTAATGACAGAAAGTGAGGAGGAACTAAGGAACCTCTTGACGAGGGTGAAAGAAGAAAGTGCAAAATGTAGCTTAAAACTAAACATGAAAAACAAAGATCATGGATTCTGCTCCTATCTATTCATGGCAAATAGAAGGGGAAGAAATAGAGGTTGTGATAGAGGTGTTTTTTGTTTGTTTGTTTTTCGGGGGTTGGGGGGCTCTAGGATCACTGCAGATGGCGATTTCAGCCAAGAAATTAAAATGCTTTTGGGGAGGAAATCTTTGGCAGGTCTAGACAACTTAATTAAAAAGGTTAATTAAAACCTGAAGAGCTGTGGAATGAATCATCTGTGTTCCCATTATTTACTATGGGAAAGCTCACTTTGATATGCAAGCATTCTGGTTTACGAGCATGCTTCCGGAACGGATAATGTCATGAACCAAGGTACCACTGTACTTGCTCACTCCATGCTCACTGACCCCAATGACATTCTATCTAGTTCCAGATTCTGAGAAACCAGGCTGCACCTACCTTCATTCCAGAGGGGCTGAGCTACATCCTCTACTCGCAGCTCATTTTCACCTGACCTGAAATGGAGGAACAAGACAAGCAAATGAATGCTGGCAGTTAAACTAGTTGCTAAATTGGTCCCCAAAACTAATAGGCTTCAATAGAGTTCAAATACTTCCTTCTTACTGGACCACTATTGATGGTGCAATTTGAATTCTTTGTTATTTTGAATAGGTTTCTGGTGAGTATATATATATTTTCAATTTGTTAGGTTAAAAAATTAACACCCGAACAATGAAAGTTTCATTTGTCAACCCCTATCCTTGGCAAAAAGATGATAGGAACATGTATTGGGTTGGTGAGTCAACATAGATGACTCAAGAAACTACACACATGCCATCAGCTATTCTAAGCCACGCTATTCCATGCCTTTTAGAGATGGTTCCCTTGGGTTTGAAGGGCACATTAGAGCACCAAACAAATATATCCACAGCAACTATCTGTATGTGGCCCCATTCAATGTCTATTAAAAAAGGAACATCTTTCCAATACCCATGGAAATGATATGCTCAGTCTTCAGAACAACACAGCATGTCTACAGTGACATTGTATCAATAATGCAATTAAAAATACTATAGGGAGGTGTGTTCCTATCCCTCGCAGCCTGTTCTTTCTTTTCTCTTTTAATCTGCTTTTAACTATTCTGCCAACCTCAAATAAAACTCTCAAACCCACTCTTGAAACCAACAGAGGTTTTTAGAAGAGAAAGTAATATATATATTACTTAGGTTACATGGCCCTCTACAGAATTCCAGTTGGGCCTGTGGTAGAATGTGGGGAGAAAACCAGCTTTCATGTGAACTGATCAATCACTTTGTCAAAGCACTGTGACTTTGGAAGGCAATTATGATCTTCAACATTTCTCAACTCTGGAGATCCAGAATGAGGATTTAGGCCTAGGCGGCAATCCTAAGTACATTTTCCTGGAGTAAGCCCTATTGAATATAATGGGACTTACTTCTGAGTAGACATGGATAGGATTGCATCCCTAGTCTCACAGTTGTGCTAAGGCCGAACCAAATTCCAGCTTTGATGCAGAACTTCCACTGATGTAGATTCCAGAACTTCCAGCCATGGGACCAGGACATGCGCTGCAACCTCTGGTAGGTGTAAAGTCACAGAGGCTTCCACGGAGGAGCTGCATTGGCAATGTAAAGTTGGATAGGACTGACCCTAACTAATAGTTGCTGCTCCTGATTTGACCCCAAGAACCAGACTTTGTGGTCATTCCTTGATTTCATGTGGTCAGGGGACAAAGACTACATTAATTTGGTTTTCAGAGCATCTCTATGGACAAGAAAGGGGACTGCTAGGGAACATACCTAGACAGGGATACCCTCAAGTACTGCTAGGTTTCAGAAATTCTCTTGAGGAAATATAGGCATCAGGCCAAAAAAGATGCAGGAACAGCATACCCCTAATACCTTAAGGCAGGAGGAGCTGGAGAAAAAGCTATTTTATGTGTTGATCATTGTATTTGTTGACTTTGATTGACATGAGTTGCCTCTTCAGAACTAAAAGATAGCATTAAACAAAATCTCCATCCTAAACAAATATATACTGTAACACCAAATACTCCTAAAGCAATAGTTAGTGGTGATGAGGCATCTAAAGTGCAAAGATGTTTGCATGTCATATGAGAGAAGAGTCTTCTAGCCCACCAATATATCTTCTTCTGAAAAGTTGTTTTTCTTCTAGCAGGTCTCTGAAACCAGAAGCAACTTCCAGTGGGAGAAAAAAACGGTTTAGAAACAGCTTGGAGTAGAACATATAAAAGGAGCTTCCCCCTCATACTGTGCTTTGAATCACTTTCCCCTCCTCTACCCTCCACTCTTTTAGATGTACCCTCACCCTGAAGAGTTTCCCCCAGCTATACATTTCAATCACACCTCACAGCAGAATCTATTTTTGACTTTCACTGACATGAAAATCATTTATTTCTGCCTTCTTGATTACTTCTCCCACAGTAGTGGTTCTCAAAGTGGGGGTCGCAACTTCATTTCAGGGAGGTTGTGAAAACTTGGGTACTGCCATCTTGGAATCTGGCACTGGCACCACCATCTTGGAATGAGGCACTCAGGCTCCTTTCCTGTGAGTAAGTCTCATTGAAGACAATGGGACTTACTTCTCAGTTGACATGGAGGACCTCTGGCACAACAGTGATGTCATTACCTGTTTGATGTCACTTCCAGCCATTGAGGCACATCTGAGGGGATGTCCCCTGGACAGAATGTCATTCTCAAAAAGGGATGATGGGCTGAAACGCTTGAGAACCACAGCTCCCTCCATCCAAGTTCTGGACATCTGCCCTAGCCATAGATCCCCATCAAATGTAAAGTTTCTTCCAAAGAGAATCCTTCAGAACCAGGAGGAGGGTAAAAAGGAAGTTCTTTAGCAAGCTTTATTCCAAACAACCAGCCTCATAGAAGCTTGAAGGGACTAAGCCTAGCAGGTCTTTAGAAGATACATCTACAGGAAGGGGACCACCACAGAAATGGCCCTGATCCTTGAAGATAATAGTGAAGCCTCTGAGGGTAACGGTAACTAAAGAAATGCTTCTCCAGAAGAGCTCACAGGATAAGAAGTTGGTATGACTGAACTAAAGATTCAGTTGTGCCATTATAAATCAGAAACTGTGGTAACCCACCTTTGCAGAATCAAACACTTTCAGGAGACAACAGTGGAGAAAGGTTGAGGTTCGGAAGGCAAACAAATGTGTCACCTGTCTGTCTGTCTTTGGACTTCTAGACAGCGAGAGCAGACGTCTGTGAATGGCAGAAGATATTGTGTGGATATGCCGCACAATACCTTGTGTGCTATTACTCAATGGAAAAAAAATTTGATCTAACTTAAATGTGTGATGTTTGCATACAGTCTTTCCTCAAACCTTTCTGGGTGGGGTATATGCACACCTTACACAGAGCTGGTGGGAAGGATCACACAGAGCTTATGGGCTATGTCTTAGCAGGGCAGAGATTATGCAGGCCTCATTCATACTTTCACAGATCAGTGTTTTGAAACAGAACTAAATACACCCCTTATGACACCCCTGCTAAGAGGTGAACTCTTCTGTGGCAACTTAAAACTGTTTGAAGGTACATTTCTTTAGCACTGAAGATCATGAGAATTGTCACTGCAGAGATCCATGGATTCATAATTCATAGTCATTCTCACATGCAAAAATGATTATTGGAAGCAGGCTGTGATAGCATCTACATCAGGTGATAACACCAGGTTGGTTTCACAGAATATGCAAAACCATACAGGTGAAATAAAAACTATTTAATTTTTTTAAAAACTGAAAGTTTTAAATCTACAGGTTTTTCATTAACCAAAGACATTCAGAGCAATAATCAATTCAGTTTTGTTCTGTACTCAGCCTACTTGTCAGAATAAACCCAGCCTAAAGACACTTTCTTGGGAGTAAGACCCATTGACACAATGGGGGTTACTTTTGAGTAGATACAGTTAGAATTGTGCTCTTTGTCTCTCTCACACACACAAACCCTGGGGAGGGGGGAAAACTGGAGTAGTAATTCCCAACATCCCCCAGGGAAACACTACTTTGAGGGTGTAATACACACAGCTGAGTACTGTAACTATCTCTGTCTTCCTCAACTATATGTAGTGAGGGAAGGGAGTAAAATGCCCTGATCAATTACAGCAGGGGACAAATTATAGCAGGTGATGACAGTGGAAGCAGAGTAAAAGTTACCACTAGCCAAAGCAGCTAACACTAAAATTCATTATCTAATTTCAGATAATCATTACAAAGCAAACCATCTTGTGAAATCAGGCATTTAACAAAAGGAACACCACAGGAGTAGGAATAATTTCCTGGGACCATCAAAACCCTCTAGCCAGTTTGCTAGAAACTGGGGATGGATTCAGCAAGATAAAAAAATTCAAAGACAACCGAAAAAGCCATCAATCCCACTGCTACATCCTAGATCAGTTATTTTCAACCAGTATGGTGTGGCACAAAGGTGTGCCACAAATGGTCTACAGGAATGCCATGAGAGTTTGTGGGATCTCTAACCAGAGGCATGACAAACACCTCCAGCACACAGGGGTTTCTAATCTTTTTGACAGGTGGGCCACATCGTCTGTCTGATATTGTGTTGGGGGCCAGAAGAAAAAAAGAATGGATTTACATTTCAAATTGGAATAAATTTTTATAAATGACTATATTAGGCTGCAATCCTAACCACACTTTCCTGGGAATAAATCCTATTGAACACAATGGGACTTACTTCTGAGTAGACATGCTTAGGATTGCACTGTACGTGATGGAAGTTGTGAATGAATGATTGAATTCAAATCAGTTCATAAGCACTTTCCAAAACAAAGAGAGGGTGATCTTCAAACCAGTTCATAAGCACTTTCCTATACAGAAAGAGGGGGTGTGTACAGTCTCCCCAGCTCTCAAAATATCCTCCCAAGATGTGGAGAGCAGAGCTTCCCTCATCTCTGGAGGACTACAGGGTTTGCCAGAAGGACTGGATGGAGGCTTGCCAAAGGCCGCATTGTGCCCTGGGGCTGGGGTTTGGAGTCCTGGTCCCATGCTTGAGAAAGATTTCCTGCTACAGGCAGTGTGTTGGACTAGATGACCTGTTACATCCCTTCCAACTCTTTGATTCTGATTCTATTTATTTACTAATAGGGCCATTGAGGTATATGATCCCCTGACAAGCAGTGTGTTCCTTGTCAATTTTTCAAAAACTGATGGTGTACCCTGAAAAATTTAGTGCCTTATCAGTGTGCTGTGAGGTAAAAAAGGTTGAGAATCTCTGCTCTAAACGAAAGAAATTATAGTGACTTCTGCTAAAAATGATTTATCTGCTTTTGTCATAATCCAGACTAAACAAGAGTTTTGGACCTTCATTCTGTGGTCTTCCCCTCCTCCCCAGTCTCATGGTTGTAAAATATCACCTGACATAGCATGTTACAAAGGTCGTCACTGATCCAGCATGTAAAAGGTAGGTGGGGATTTCTGCTGAGAGGGAACTATCAAGATACAATCTTCTCATTTTAAATACTATAATCAGTGAAGTCAAGAGACCACAAAGACTAGTTGCTTCCATCTGAGACTGGTACATAAAATTCAGCTTTTTGGTTTTTTAACTCTTTCCTTCACACATAGACAATTTAGCATATATTTTTAAGATTTTGATAAATGCATTTATGATTTGTTTTTTTAAAATGGCAAAAAGTATTTCTGGAATAATAAAAAGTGAATTTTCATGAAGTGTAATCCTAACCTAGGCCAACACAACCTATCAGTCTTCCCGTTTCCCTTAGTGATGTAGGGAGGCAAGCGCATGTCTGTGCATTTCCCCTAGGAGTGATGTAGAACTGTCTCTGTGCCACTTTTGTGACACCCCCAGGTCAGCACAGGACTTATGCCAGGTCTTAGGCTGGGCTAAGTGGAGATTAGGATTGCAGCCATACAGCACAATTCTAAGCAGGTCTACTCAAAAGTAAGCCCCATTGTGTTCAATGGGTATTACTCCCATGAAAGTGTCTTTGGGACTGCAGCCATACCCTACAATCCAGAGTAACTATGGGAGCACGTAAGAGACATTATGTGCACCTGTAGTTACTGCACCACCTAGTGAAAACCTATGGGAAATTCATATTGCAATCCAGAGCAAATTGTTCTTACACTGGAGCAAGGACTCCTCATAGTTACTCTGGATTGTGCCCATAGTCTCTTTTCCTTCAGCTGTCCCACTCCAGTCCTAGCAAGCCCACCCAGCGCAACAAACTACCTCAGTCACTAGGCCAAATTACGCGGTAGATGACCTCTAAGGGCATTACAGAACTTGGAAAAGCTTTGGCTTACTAAGACTCCAAGCACTGCTTCCCTAAAGAAGGGAAATTGTATCTGGCACTTTGGTTTTTCTCACCATAAGCAGCAGCAACCTTACTGAAGAGCTGGATGCTCTGGTCTGGTAAAACAATAGATATTTGCTACTAACTCTGATGCAGCCATGCTGAGTTAAGGATGCTCCATACATCATGTGAATCATCTGGTGAACAGCAGACTTACAGCAGCACCATGTGGATAAGGCTTTGGGTGTAGTCAGGGCCGGAATAACAAATACAAAAAGGGACATTGCTCTTTAAAAGCTACATATAGGCAAGGCTGGATTTTCAACCATACTGAATTTAAACTTTCAGTTAGGTCATAATTGTGCTAGCGTGGCAACAGGATTCCTAATGCGTAATGTCCTTTAGAACACTACTCACAAGTTAGAAAGCAAGTCACTGATATAAAGTGGTGATTTTCAAACTGGAGCAGTGGGGCACCCCAGTCAGAGTGCCCTGCGCTCTGCCCACTTATAGGGCAGGGGGAGTGACACAATCTCTGGAACTGTGCCGCTTTGGAGGGTGCATTGGCTTCCCTGAACTAAACACAGCCTGAGGAAGCCTCCCAGGGGTATGGGGAGTACAATGCTAGCGTCAACTGAGCCCTCTAGTTTGCAGGCAGGGTGAAAGTTGCAATTGTGACCCACTTCTGATTTGCGAGCAAAGCAGCAGCATCCTGGCAACTGCAACTCTGCCTTCCCCCTGCCCCCCACTTACAGCAGCTTAAACGCTCCCTATTTGAAAACTGCTGAGGATATACATCAACCAAGGAAATACTGTACTGTATTTCAGATATCACCAAAACGGTTTCACAAACATCAAGACTGCTATTTGTAACTCAGGAGGAAAGAAATGTAAAGAAAAAGAAATTATGCAAGTTGTTGGATGTATATGAGGAGTACATAATATTATTCTGTTATGGGGTTACTATTTTTGAGCTCCTTTTAATTGCTTTCAGGGCTTTGGATAAAAAGCAACTTATACCATTTAAATATATATACTATTTAAATATATAAAAAAGCAGGCCTTTTTGGTTGGAAGACTATGGTATCAGTCTTGGAAGACTATGGTATCGTGCTCGGCGCTGCATATGCTGCATGCGAAGCACAAAAGCCTGGGTTGGATTGTTATGGAGGATCGGCTGTTACCCAAGCAGCAAATCCCCCCTCTCCACACCACTGAATTAGTCCAATGGAAAGGCAGATCCACTATGATTGGACCCAGCTGGCGTCGCAGAGCTGGGCTAAGGACAGGAGCTCACCCTGTCTTGTGGGGCGGACCCGGGAATCGAACTCTGGCCTGCTGGTTAACAGGCACAGCGCCTTAACCGCTTGCGCCACCCATAGCCCTATATATACAACTAAAAAATCACTGACTGACTGAGAATGCAATCCTAATGTGTCTACTCAGAAGTAAATTCCACTGAGTTCAATGAGGTTTACTCCCAGGAAAGTGCTCTTAAGATTGTAGCCTGACTCACTCATTCACTCATTGATTGACTCATCAACGCTCAGACAAAACCGCCGTACCTAGAAGCGTGAAATTTGGGGAGGGTGTTCCTTTCATGATAGCGGCGCCCACTAAGAACCAGTTTTCATAAATTCCAACCAGAAGGGGGTGAAAAGAGGTGCAAAGTGTTTTCTTCCCATACTTTACATTGAAGAATAGCTGACTGGTCAATACCCTGCCCCAACCGCTGGACCTAAAAGCGTGAAGTTTGGGGAGAGTGTTCCTTATGTTATATGAACACCCACCAGGAACCGATGTTGAGAAATTTAACCTTTAAGGGGTGAAAAGGGTGCAAGGTGTTTTTGTCCTATACTTAACATGGAAGACTGAATGATCAACATCCAGCCAATTTTGTGCCCGGTGCTTGATGCACTGGGAGGGAGGTTGGCCTAGGGGGTTGGTGTGCATGGGGGATGGTGCACAAGGGGGATGAAGCGCATGGGGGTGTGACACGCATGGAGGTATTTTTCTTCCGCAACATGGGTACATTTCACTAGTACTGTATAAACAATTGATTAGAAAAAAATATATTAAGCAGCCCAGTCCAGAGCAACTAATCTGTCCACATAAGAGCCCTTAGGTTGCCCTATCTAACACTAGGTTGGAGCAACTGCAAGATGCTCCAGCCCAGTTACTCTGAAGGAGGCTTAGGGCAGAGCAAGGCAAGATAGGGTGCCCTAAGAGAGGTGGACCTGCTCTGCCCTAACTGGGGCAGCCTAAGCAGCTCAGGAGAGGCAAGTTGGGGGCATGTTTAGCATTGCCTAGGGCAGAGCAGTTACTCTGTATCCAAAGCCTGTTTCCAAGGCAGAAATGCCCTCTTCCAGCCCTCAGAGTTATACCACCTCAGGAGCAGGTATAGTAAGGAGTAGACCCATAGGGGTCCATGATAAGGCCCGAGTAAGAATGGCAGTGTTGACCAAAAATCTGAGTTCTTGGCCAGCCTAGCTGCAACCCCTGCCTCTCAACCTCAGGATATGGAACAAACTACGGCTGCCCACAAACCTCAGGATACAGCAGGCCACTCCAAGAAGCCCCTTGTATTCACTGTAGAATGTACTGGCATCTCATCAGGGACTCCTTATAAGGCAGGCACCCAGTGGCGTCACCAGACTGGTGCGGCTGGTGTGGGCTGCATTGGGGATGCGCTCCGTATGGGGTGATGTGCCGGAGGAGTTTGACTGTCCTTTGGCAGGCCCCGGGCATCAGCACATCCCTTCAGGCCTGCTCCAAGGCGGAGAATCAGCCAGAAGCTGACACTTGTCTGAGGAGCTGGCCTGAACGGCCATCTGAGATGCACTGCGCAGAAACACACTGAGCATGCCGAACAGCTTCAGAGGAGACTTCCTTAAAGCAGAGAAAGTCCGCGCCTCTGCACAGCCGTTCGGCCTCACTCAGGAGGCGGAGCGGCAGCCGAATGGCTTCAGAAAGAGTACTGCACAGGCACCAACTCTGACGCCTGCACAGTCTCCCCCGAAGCCAAAAGGCTTCAGAAAAGTACTGCGCAGGTGTCAGAGATGGTGCCTGCGCAGTACTCTTACTGAAGCCAGTTGGCTTCAGAAACAACTGCGCAGGTGCCAACTTTGGTGACTGTGCAGTCCAGGTGGGGGGGGGGGCGCATCCCAGGGATGACGCACACTTCCGCACCAGGTGATGTGCAGAGTCATGTCACCACTGTAGGCACCACAGCTGTTCCTTGTTCAGTGTGATCTGAGGGGTGTCTCCTCAGGAGCAAGTCTTCCCCTTGTGTCAATTACTTAGCATGCTCTGGAGCAGTTAGGGCAGCCCAGGCTTCCTGACTCTCTGGATTCAGCATAACTTTCTGCTCTGGATACAGAATAGTTAGGAGAGTGCAGTTAGGTCAGAGCAGGCTGAATTTGCTCTGGATTGCAGCCAAGGTGTGGAGAATTCAACTTTGGGAGAATCAAAGCTTTTTATAATAAACATGTTTCGAATCCTTATGACTGACATCTCAGAAGCCAAAAAGCTTCTTATATCTTCTCTGGGCTGGGCTAGAGTCTCCTGCCCTGCAGAAATTCTCACCCCTTAAGTGAAATAGGGTGCAATCCTAACCTACGCCAGCACAACTCCAACAGTCTTTTCATTCCTCTGGTGATGGAGGGAGGCAAGCACATGACTTAACCCTCCCTAGGAATGGTGCAGCCACTTTTGTGACATCCCCAGGCCAGAACTGAGTGAGTGAGGCTGCAATCCTAAAGAAACTTTCCTGGGAGTAAGACCCACTGAACACAATGGGGCTTACTTTTGAGTTTACATGGTTAGGACTGTGCTCTAAGTAAGTAAACTTTTAAAAAGAGCAAAATTCCTTTAGGTCCAATGCAACATGTGCTTTTTTCCCCAGCAAGACAGTGTTCACAAACCATACCTGAAAACTGAAGCCCTGTATATTCTAGATTCTAATTCTTCCCTCCTTGGATAATTAAAAAAACCTGGGAAACTTGTTCTAATTTAAGTCTTAGTTTTTTCACACTTCCCTTATAACTTATAGGAGTCCCATGAGATAGTATATTTTAAATTATGATTGCCACTTTACCAAAGATCATAACCCAAGGGATCATTAATGCTATCACTGGAAGCCTATCCCAAAGCAAGAAAACAATGGTTGGAGCTTCCCCAAGTATAACTAGGCCAACCCAATAGGTGAGTCACTTTTGCCATACCCTACAATCCAAAATAACTACGGGTGCACGTAAGAGACTTTACGTGCATCCATAGTTACTGTATCACCTAGTGAAAACCTATGGGAAATTCATATTGCAATCCAGAGCAAATTGTTCTTATACCGGAGCAAGGACTCCCTGTAGTTACTCTGGATTGCGCCCATAATCAGTACACCATCAGTGTAACAATCAAAAACTGTGGGACTGCATATGCTCAAAGAAAATCTTACAAACCCCATTGGAAGAAAACACAACCTGTTGGTACCACATCTAAAATGCTGATATGAGGAAAGGTAATAGTGTGACTCTCAGTCCTAAGGAAGGAGGTTACCATCACCAGTAAAAAAGTTTCTTTTTTTCCCAAAATTCCTTCTCTGACAGAGTTAAAAGTTACAGAACGCTTTGTTCATAAGTCTCTCTCCAATTGATTGATCCTCTTGATTGCCAAGTATAAATTATACCTTTGAACAAAACAATGTTTTATTGCAGTGAGAATGTGGGATGGAATGTGGTGTGTGCTCTGCAATCTGGTCCATGGGGGATCATTTTCACAGAGGTCACTGAGAGTATCCCTAAATGTATGCTGCAAATAGAACTGTGATGTGCATACACTGTTGATTCTAGCAATAAATATACAGTACAGGTAGGGGCTCTATATCTGTGAAAGATCTGTTCTTGAACCCCCTTCTTGCATGGATGCAGATTTTTCATGGATAAACAAATCCACAATCAGCCCCTTTAAGCCCTCTGGAGGTGACCAAAGCTCTCCAGAGTGCTAACTGAAGCCTGCAGAGGCAGCACCTGACTACACGCTGCCTCTGCAGGCTGCAGAATAGCTGTTTCTTTCTGAAAAAATGTCACTTCCAGTTTCCCCTACCAGGGTGACCATATAGAATGGAGGACAGAGTGCCTGTACCCTGAAATATTATCCATGAAATAGAAGAGGGAACTTAAGCAGGTGCTCCTTTTTAAACCCTTTTTAAACCCTTCTATGTTGAGCTAAATGTACCTAAATTCCCTCTTCTATGTCATGGTTAAAGGTATAGGCAGTCTGTCCTCCATTCTATATGGTCACCTTGCCCTAGTCACACACTACTTCTGTGGAATTCAGAAAGCCTTCTGGAGACAAGCAGAGCACAGATTTGGTCACCTCAGGAGGGGTCAGGTGGGGCCAAGTTTGGCTCCACATGGGTCTGGGGACCCATATTGAGCTAGATCCACAGTGCATAATCTGTTGATATGGAGGCCCCAGCTGTATGGAGTGCAGACAGGGCCATCCTTACTGAAGCAGCCCACTTCAAACAGTACATTTTGGAACATCATTATAAGCAACAACTTGTCAATTATTTTATTGGTTAGTAGTTGTTGCTTTTTTACTTTTCTTTGGCTTTTTTGGCAAAAAAAAAGTTTTTATTTTCGCCTCAGGCACAAAATGTCTCAGTTCATCTTTGAGTGTCAACGTACCTTTTTGTTTGAACACTTGTCTATACACATGTGAGGCTTAGGTGTTATTGAAGTATTAAACCTCTGTCTGTGTTATACTACTTCAGATTGCAGGTGACGGACCTGCATTTTTGAAATCTTTCCACACTGAATACAGTAAAACCTTGGATTTAGAGTAACTAGCCTGAGAATGGTTTGCAAGACAAGCAAACAATTCTAATAAATTTTAATTTGATATACAAGTGATGCTTTGATAAACAAGCAAAAAAAATTGTCCTGGCCAGAATATGGTCAGTTTTGGTGCTCAGCTAGCACTTCCTTAGTCTCGCCTGAGAGACCAGCCTATGCATGTCTACTCTGAAATAAGTCTATTACAGTCAATGAGGCTCACTCCTATGAAAGTGTAGCAATGGAAAGGAATCTGAGAGACTACTCTAAAGCATGTCTAAGTAGACATGTCTACTCTAAAGCAAGCCCTATTATAATCAGTGTGGCTCACTCCTGTGTAAAGGGGGGCAATGGAAAGGAGACTGAGAGACCTAGAGCACAATCCTAACCATGTCTACTCAAAAGTAAGCTCCACTGTGTTCAATGGGTGTTACTCCCAGGAAAGTGTCGTTAGGATTGCAGCCTTAGACTTGCATGTCTACTCTAAAGTAAACCCTATCGGTGGGGCGCACACCTGTGTAAGGGGGGCAGACCAGAAGAACAATTTACTACATAGCAGTAAGTTTCATTGAGTGCAATGGGGTTTACTCCCAGGAAAGTGCTTAAGATTGCAGCCTAAGTGCAGGTTAATTTGTTTATTTTACTTTATATTTTGTATTTTCTTTATTATTTTGTATTATACTGCAGTATTGTAATAATTTTTATATGAATTTTTTTGGACTGTGGAATGAATTGACTGAGTTTCCATTATTTCTTATGGGAAAATTCGCTTTAATGTAAGTGCTTTGGATTACAACCATGTTTCAGGAACAAATCATGTTATAAACCAAGGTACCACTGTATTAGCTTGGCAGGTCAAACACCTGAACCTTAAGTTATTGTCTACTTTTCTATAAAAAAGGAGCACATAATCAGATGAGACTTTACCTGCAGTGTGAAGTGGTATAGCCCAGAAACAGGTTTGCCACCTCAGTGAAAACTAGGCCTGAGAAGCCTGGCCAAATCAGTATCCCCGCACGCATGTGCACTGATAATACTTGTATCTTATTCATACTTATGTTTGCTATGAAAAATGTTGGGGGTGCACTGAAACTGTATGTGCATGCTGCAGAAAGCAGGAACCACTCTGTAAGTCCTGCATTATTCTATAATCCCAATAAAAAACCCAACATTACCTCGATTACACATTAAATTTAAAACTGGCCTCTTTCTGCTTTCTTTTCAATCTTAACAACATGCAAATGTTATACCTATAGCTAAACTTTCAGTATCATGTGTGAAAATGTCTCAAGACATTAACTGGAGGGGAGTAAAGGAAACTTAAAACTGTGTGCACTTCCCAAGTCCACCTCATACTTGGAGAACCACTACATAGGAAGAAACAAGGGGACAAACCAAAACCAAATCAAGAAAGTTGAGAGGACAAATTTGAATCAAGCCATACTGTTAATGTATTTTCTTATCATAAAACTACAGTGGCGCCCCTTTTCACAAGGAAATTTTCTATGTAATAAAAGATCTTCAGTTTGAAAATTGTGGTGTTATTGCATGTGGCTTACAGGTTAACTGGAAGCTATTTAGCCTGCCAGTCATGAAAAGGGATACAAACCCTCTCCTTTGGAAAAGGAAAAGAATCTAATGCAGGAGTGTCCAAACTTCTTTGCCAGACGGCCACATCATCTCTCTGGCACTGTGTTGGGGGCCAGAAAAACAATTTACATTTCAAATTTGAGTAAATTCACATAAATTTAAATCTAAGAATGTATTACAGATCTTGTTTATGAGCCAGATGGAGGGCTCTTGCCATGGGCCACACTGAGGCTTGTTATGGACCACATCTGGCCCCCAGGCCAGAAGTTGGACACCCAGATCTAATGAATACAGAAATACCTGGACCAAGGTAGGTGACAGGTAACTTTCAGGAACCTGTCATATTTGGACAGAGGAATGTATGATGCCAAGAAGCATTACCTGATTTTGATTGGCCTCATACAGCTCTTGAGTTGGCGAGATTCACCTTCTTTACCAGGCCTCTTGGGCAGACCGACGAAAGGTGCCACCCCCTTTAGTACCACGCAGTAATTCTTGCCCTGGTTGTTGGCCCAGTAAACTCCTTCATCAGTCTGGTATCGTACCACGAAATCCAGCCGGGCTCCTTCTTCCTCCTCATCTTCCATCTCCTCATCACCGAAGTCCAAGCGGAAGGCAAAACGGTCAGTCAGACCCCCATCGGGCGAGCCCTCCGGGATGTAGAGAGCAGGGTAATCGCGATGACTCTGCCACCGGTCTCGACTGGCCCGTACGTGTACGGCTTTGTGGTACGAGATGTTGAGCACGCGCACGGTGCCACGCAGCACCCGTGGCTCATCCGGCTCTGGGGGCAGCACCTCTTCCAGCTCCACCTTGGTCTGCTGTAGGCGTTCAAGCATCTCGTCCTCGTCTTGCCCCGCCGGCGGCAGCACAAAGGATGGCAGCAGGTAGGGGGTGAGCGCAGGGGGCGGCAGAGCGGCCAAGGGGGGCAGCACCTCAGGGGGAGACTCGGGCGAGGGTGGCGGCCACGGCTGGTAGCGCCGCCAACGTGCCAAGGGCAGGCCCAAGGCATCAGCGAACAGCACATGCCGACCCGCGGCATGCTGGGGAGGCTCCCCGACAGCGGCGTCACCTGTGCCAAACAAACCCGGCTGCCCTTGACCGTGCTGGGAGGGCAACCCTTGGCCATCCTGCACTGCATGCTGGGAAAAAAATGGCCCCGGCAGGCCTGGGGGTTGCTGGGAGAGTGGCCTGGCTATGCTAGGGTGCTGCTGCTGCTGCCCCTCCTCCTCCACCTCGTCGTCCTCTGAGGATGAGCCGCTGCCCCCGCGGGCCTTGGAGTGCTGGGGCCTGGGCACCGGGGAGGAGCGCAGCACCAGGGCCCGAGGCGGGGGCTCCTCCTCCTCCTCCTCTTCTTCCTCCCCCTCCTCCTCCTCTGCCGCCTCCCTGGTCAGGGCGAAGGGAGGCAGTGGTGGGGAGGAGGAGGAGGCCCCCGCGCGGGCCATGGCGGGCTGGCTGGCTGAGGGAGGACGACGGACCAGCCGCGCAGAGAGCAGCAGCTGCCGCCGCCGCCAAGGCTGCCGGGGAGGGGGGAGAGGAGAAGGCCGAGCACGACGACGAGCCGGGGTGGGTGCGGGGGTGGAGCGAGCAGGCTGAGGGAGGTGGAGCGAGCCGGGCATGCGGGAGAAGGACTGACAGCGGGTGTCAAGTAGGCAGGCAGGCAAAGCGGAGGCGCCAATGGAAGGCAAGGCAGCGCCTTCCCTCCGCTTTCTCTTCCCCCGTCAGGGAGAATAACAAACACACAGAAAACTGGGGCGACGGAGACACACAAGTCATCTAGGAGACACACACACTCCCTGGCACCCTCAAGCTGGGCACACTGTTGTGTTTTGTAACCATGTCTACTCAAAAGTAAGCCCATTGTATTCAATGGGTCTTACTCCAAGGAAAGTGTCTTTAGGATTGCAGCCTTTTATATTTGAGTCTCCAAGTTATCTGCATTGTGAAAGCCAAGGCATTAAAAACAGGTGGTTGAACCCTGTATTTCTCTCCCTCTTTGTTGAGAGACTCCTGAGGTACCCAAGACATCAGCCATCACCAAGTCATCAATTAAGATGACTTTGGGTGAAAGGAGTGTACAGTGAATGTGCCAGTCCTCTTGGAAGTCCATTGGTGCTATCATTGCCAATGGTACTGAAGATTCAGAAGTTGACTTGGATAGGTTGACTCTCTGATCAGTGTGTGTATTCCTCTAGGTCAAGCCTGGCCAGCCCCTAATACCTTAACAGACAATATCATTATTATAAATTACAGCCAGCTCACAGGCCCCTGGGTTTATTGAACAAGGGACTTCATGTAGTTTCCAAACCTCTTTCTGCCGTCATAACAGAATACTAACCAGGTCCATTAGACCAGCATTTATAATGTACGCAAATTAGGCTATTTTTTGATGGTATTCTAAGGGAGGGGAATACAATCCAATGGGAATACCTCCAATGGGGAGGAGAAGAACCATAGTGTCTGAAAGCAGTTCCATCCCGATCATGTTTTCAAATAGCAAACTCATATAAATGTACATGTACTGCTTTTCTATTGTCACACACACTCTGTGCCCCAAATACTAACAAAGAAAAAACACCAGGTAGATGATTGCAAATTTGTTAAGCAAGTCAAAAGTGAAGTAGATACCTCAATACATGGAGTTTCTAGGTATTAACTGAGGAAACTGAAATGACACATGAAATCCCCACAGTTACAAACATTGTTGTGGAGAGGATTTATAGCAGGAAAATAATTCAGCACTTCCTCCCTTGTAACTTCTCTCAAACTCTTTCCTCTGACACAATGTTTCAAGCTTAAAAAAGGAGGTGGGCTACAGTTGCAGATATTTGCATATACAGTGGAGCCTCGCGTAACAAATTTAATTTGTTCCGGAGGCATGTTCTTTACGTGAAACATTCTTTATGTGAAGCGAATTTTCCCATGGGAATTAATGGAAACTCAGACAATTGGTTCCACAACCCCCAAAATATTCATATAAAAATATTAACTGGATGTAAAAATGATGACAGAACACTGGGATTGAATTCAAAACATGCATTCAGTGTGCATGATCTTATGAAGTCTACTTAGGCTGCAGTCCTAAAGACACTTTCCTGGCAGTAAGACCCATTTAACACAATGGGGCTTACTTCTGGGTAGACATGGTTAGGAGGCTGCAATCCAAGACACCTTCAAAGTGTCTTTCTTTCTCCCTCTCTCCATCCTGAGCCTTTCTCTCCCTGCTCCCTTCTGGCTAGCCCTGAGCTGCTTCCCTTTTCAGAGGGAGAGAGCTCTTCTCTCCCTCTGCCCAGCAGACGCCCAGCCACAGGAGGAACAGCATGGAAGTGTTGCTTTCACTATGGGCAGGTGCGCTAGGCAGCCCTGACGCTTTTTAAACAGGCTGCCGGCCAGCGCATCTGCCGCAACTGCCAACGAATGTGTTCTTTACGAAGCACTTTCTTTACGTGAAGCAGAATCCTACAGAAATTTTTCTTTGTTATGTGAAACATACTTTACGTGAGGCATTCTTTACGTGAGGCGCCACTGTAATATGTAGTTTAGTCCTTATATGCATGCCATCTACAAACAGTCCGAAAAAGGAAGTGTGTTATGAGTATTCTCATACAAATCAGTGGCTCCCAAACTATGAATCAGGTCCATGGATGGATTTTGAGCTGATTTTTGGTGGGTCATTAAGACATGATGCAATGGTGGATTCTATAGACCCACAAGGGGTGAGTCTCCACCCAGACAACGACATTCAGTTCAGGTGCAGGAAATTCCAAACCAAGAGAATGAAAAGTCTCTTCAAATGTTACCTGATCTGGTCAGACTATCTGAGGTTCTATCACCTCAACTCAGATCTGCCTGGAATAAAAGATTCACTTGTAGAGGAGCACAGTTCTGAGATGTCTTTTGCAGTGATTTCATCAGCAGGGATGAGCTAATGCTGCCTTTGACACTTCAATTTAAAATGCAGGTTCCTTTCATTAAAGCGGTCCTGGGTATCTTAGAATGCACTCACATGGATGTTCCTTCCTTCTGCACCTGACAGCCAGACAGGATATGACATTCATCATTACATTTGGACCCGAGGTTAGGTTTTCCCTTTTGTTGTTAAATACCTGCTTTGTAAGGGAAGGGGTCTGTGTGTTTGTGTTTGTGTGGGCTGTGGGTGGTGCAAGCAGTTAAGATGCTGTGCCTGTTAACCAGCAAGCCAGGGTTTGAGACCCGGGTCAGCCCCACAAGACAGGATGAGCTCCTGTCCTTAGCCCAGCTCTGATCCAATCGTATTGGCTCTGCCTTTCCATTGGACTAATTCAGTGGCATGGAGAGGGGGATCTGCTGCTTGGGTAACAGCCTATCCTCCATAACAATCTAACCCAGGCTTCCGTGCTTCGCATGCAGCGTATGCAGCACAGAGCATGACACCATAGTCTTTCAAGACTGACGGAGGCCTGCTTTTTTAAGGGAAGGGGTCAGTACTGAGTTTTGGTGGGAGTTTTGCATTTTTCTCTATCTTGGCCTCAATCCAGATTACGGGGCTCTGTGGCTGCTGATTCCCATGTGGGAGGGAAGCTGCCATTGGAATCAAAAGGAGCTTCATTCACAGGGGAATAGCTGGCCCCCTCAGAACACATTGCAATATGTGGTTTTATTCCTGATTAAGGCACTCAGCAGGTGATAGCAACTTTTAAAAAAACACATGGGGCCAAGTGCTATAATCAATATCACATCTCATTTTGACTTGGTGCCCTGGATTTCCCCAACTTGAAGTATGGCAGTTACAACGAACAGAATGTTTTTGGTTGTGGTGCCATCTTGGAATGTCCCCTCTTTTGAAAAGGGAGAATTGAGTAGCCCCAACTTTATAAAATAAATTTTGTAAACATTTGCCTTTTTAGAGAGGACTTTGTAAAGTCATTGTAAAGGTAAAGTCTAAAAAGCTATTGTGTTTTTCTGTTGCAGCATTGGTGCTCTGTGCTCTTTTTAATTTAAAAATTTTTATCCACTGTTTTCATGCCTGCCTATTTTGCTTTTTCTGCAGTGGTTTTCTTACTGTTATTATTTTATTGTTGTAAGGCACTCAGGTTTCTTTTGAAGAAGACGAGTGGACCATTCAGTTAATTAATTAATGGACATGTAAAACCATATCTCCCTTTCTGGGCCTGAACTGTGTTCTGGTGTTTTCACTCAGCACCCTTGTTACTCTGCGCTTGGATAATGTGATGCATTTTTCACAGGACAAAATCAGATTATTTGAATTTTTAAAAAAAACAGAATTGCTTTACAGAAAGACATTTAAAGAAAAAGTTCATATAAAAGTTCACATAAAAATATAAACACGCACACCATTTATAGAAAATAAACAAAAGATACAAGCTTGAATTAAAAACAAGCTTCAGCTACCCTTAGCGCTGGCCGCTTCAGCAGGAAGCTGGTTTAGCTTCTTGATAAACAACATCAGCTAAAAATTTCTCACAGTGTGGGAAATTTTCTTAACCAAAACCAGTTTTCTAAACCAAAACAATAATATTCCTAATGTTGTATTTTTGAAGGCAACAAATGTAAAGGTTAGTTTGGTTACTTTACAAGGTCCACTCACCTTCTCAATGTCAGTTGTTTCTTTTTAGTGATTTCTACTGAGGAAGCTGACCACTGTCATACTTTTTGTCTTTTTTAGTATTGTATTATGGCATCCATCTAAATTGGTTTCTAATAAACCATTTCTGGGCAAGGTGAGTAAACAAATGATGGCAACCAATTTCTGGACTATATTATCTGTATCCATTTCAATCTTGCTCCACACATGGTTTTGGAATGGAAATAACTGACTACCGTGATGATCACCAACTATGCTGAGAGCTAGAAAGGAGGAGTGTATTTCTATTGATTCTGCTAGATCTCTTTCAACACCCTTTAGTACAACTGACAGTGATATTTTCTTGGAAATTTTCCAGCTGACATGGGGCTTTGGTACACTGTTTTGTGATGGCTAATTCCTTCTAAAGGGAGCATGCCAGAAATCTGTGTTGGGGGCTCCTACACTTAAACATAGTCAGTGGAATTTTTTTCTGACATCTTGCTGCAGTGATACATGACATTCAAGAAAATTCTGGCCATGCCCTTAAAAGAATCAACAGTGCAAAGAAATGTAGAAAACACCAAGTTCCCTTTACATGCCTCATGCACTGGCCCCTGCAAACTAATAGAACAAGAGGCGACATCCAGATGGGTGCAAAAAAGGAAACATTTATTTAGAGTGTTACCTTTTCCAGCATAAAATGGACTGCAGTGGCTCAGTGGTTAAAGGCACTATGCCTGTTAATTTGATGACTGGTTCACGATCCAGGTGTTGCATGATGGAGTGAGCTCCCGTCACTAGTCCCAGCTCCTGCCAACCTAGCAGTTCAAAAGCATGCAAGTAGACAAATAGATATTGCTTTGGTAGGAAAGGCAACATCCTGGTGACAGGCCAGCCAGAATTACCCATGTTGTGTCAATCATGGTTTGTATGACTCAGTCCACAACAAGCTAACCCCATCTCCATAAGGAACAAACACTGAAGAAGTTGCCTTTAAAAAAATTCCAAAATGTTTCAGTATATTGCCATCTTTTGGGGTGCAGGGGAACAAATATGAATAACCACAATAAAAAAATAGAATAATTTTTTAAAAGTGTGTTAGAATAACAATAATATATTTTTGTTGATTCCAAACAGTATTTACTCATTGTCATTCACTTTTAATGTTGTGTTAGAGTTTAAAAATTATTATTTGTATATTTGGTGATTTTCTAGTGGCCCAAACGAAAATCTTAAAGTGCCCTAGGCCAATATCAGTATGTGACAAATGTGTCCTCTGTACTGTACTGAACAATGTCAGCTGACCTGAATATGCCCCGTTAACCTCACACGACAATGTGTTCAGACTAGACCGTACAAAACCAACTCAGCTTGATCATCAGTCTAAGCAATGTGTTTTCAATGTTTGGCTCATAGGTACTCATTCAAGGGTATCAACTCAAACATCAAACCAAGGTCTGAGAGGTCCACACATCATCTCTTGGTGCTCGGAGCTTCAGCACCTGCATAATGCTGTGCCAGTCTGAGCTCTGCAGGAGTTGCTACAAGCTTCTGGAGGTCAAGAGAAGCGCAGGGAGAACACCAGGGAACATGCAGTGCAATCCTAATCCCTGGTTAGGCTTGCATGAGTCCCAGCACAAGTTTCATGCTGGCCCAAGTTCCATGGGGGTGTCGCAAAAATGCTGTAAGACACTTCTGTGCCATTCCTGCGGGTGGGAGGTTAGGCCAGTGCACAGACATGTGCTGGCCTCTCCATGCCACCACAGGAACAGCGAGATGGGTGAGTTGTGCTGGCCTAAATTCTTCTTCTTTAGTCCTTAGATGGCGATTGAGGAGGGGTTGTCCTCTCAACCAATACGTAGGTGCTGCTGAATTTTGTGCATTATTCCCAATGTGCTTTCACACTTGGCAATGTTTTTAGTCTCGTTGATGGTCAGTTGCTGGTTCTTTAGGTCTTGCTCAACCAGTTTGAGCCACATCTTCTTTGGTGCTGCTCATTGAACTCTCCAGTGTGAGGTCGCTTTTGCCAGAGGAGCTTCTATGGCAGCCGATTGGTGTTCATTCTGCAGACGTGGCCAAACCATCTCATTCTGCTTTTTTGGATTAGATCTTTGACTGAGGATCCCAAGCCCAGCTGAAAAAGGAAGAGGGTAGTCACACTGCCACAGTGTCCAGAACTGGGAAACCAGGGAAATGAGGCAAGAAAATGTATGGAACCGCTGGCCTAAATTGGTTTGGATTACATGCTCAGTGAGAAATACTTCAGAAAGCAGCATTCTAATATACCTGCTCTATCTGTTATTTTTCTTAAATCATCTTTATCATTACTATATTTGTTTTAAGCTATTTGCAAATGACTCCAAGTGTTTGGGAATGAAATGAGTTAGATCTTTAAATAAAGTATAATGTTTCAGGAAAGTGGGAATGAATAGCAGGAGAAAAAACTCCGTAATGAAGAAAGTCAGATTTGAATTTTTTTGTACAGCTGTAGTGGAGTGTGCCTTTGGGGAAAGTCACAACTGATGCCGTGTCAGTATTTACGACTGAAGCATTCCCACCCACCACCACCACTAACATTTGTGTTTAGTTCACATTTATTTTAGTCCATCTCAGCATACTACTATATTATCATTCCTAAGGTGATGTTATCATTACCAGATTATCACTTGTCGATTAATAGGTGAGACTCAATCTTGTCTTGATATACAAATTACAGAGAAGTGGTCATGTTTGTTGTAGCAAAGACCAACTGAGTCCAGTAGTAAAGACTAGCAACTGTGCGATGGCAAATGAACATTTGCAGTCATGTTGGTTTTAACCCCTGAAAACATACCCCATAGGGTGATCACATGACCAGAAATGCCTGGACAGAATAAGAAATGAGGCTCTGGAACTGGAAGTTGCTAGAGAAAGAGGGAGAAACTCTGTTGCTGTTTCCTGCAAAGAAGGAGAGAGATGAGCTGAGGCTGCTGGAGAGGAGAGCAAAGGAAGGAAGGAGCCTTGGAGCTGCTTTGAAACCTTGCAGTGAGTTTGGCTTTGGAGAAAAAGGGGAGGGTGAATTATTTTTTTTAAAGCAGGGTTGCCAACTGATCAGAGAAACCCCAGCCTCCCCTGCTCATATGCCTTTGTAGATGGATCCACCAATGCACAAAAAAGCATGTAATTCTCAACAAGGGCTTGAGTTGTTCAGGTTTGGGGCCTTTCATCCAGCTGTTGTCAAATCAGAGGAGAAGGGCTGGGTGTAAAGTTGGCAACCTTCTCAAGGTAGGGATGGTGGGATAACTTCTGGCTTCTTAAGTTTTAAGCCCCCCAAGCCCAATTGTGTCCACTCAAAAGCATTATAGTCAGTGGTGGGCACCAGCAGGTTCGCACCTACTCTATAGAACCGGTTCTTAACAAGAGATAGTACATATAAAGTTTAAAAATAGCCATTTAAAAGTGGCTGCCAGATGGACAGAGAACTGGTTCTTAATTTCTTTGAAGCCCATCACTGATTATAGTCAATGGACTTATATTGTGTAAAGTGGCAAAGGAAAGGAGGCTGAAAGACCAAGCCTCTGCATGCCTGCCTGGATCACTTAAACATGTGCTTTTGAAAACAGGTCTTGCTAAGAGGGTGCTAATAATAAGTAATTTAGTGTTGAAATTAAGTACAGGAAAGCAATATGAGTGTTTTTAGCTTTCATTTTAACATGCCCTGCATTTTTTTGAGTGTCCTACATTTTTTTAACATTGTCAGGAATTTTGCTTGGATGTCAGAAATTTTGGGGGACTTTGTCATCTTTTTTGGGTTGCAGCATCTGGTCACCCTGATAACTCATGATATATGCCAGATGCTGGATCCAGATGTCATATGTGCTCTCTGAAGCATTTGGTGGGCCACTGTGTGATACTGGAAGCTGGACTAGATGGGCCTTTGGCCTGATCCAGTGGAGGCTCTTCTTATGTTCTTAAGATGTTAGTCTTGATGTTGCCACAAGGCTTGGTTTCCTTCCATATTTTTCAATTGATCTAGTTTTTCAGAAGATCTCCGTCCGCTTACCAGCAGGAATTTGCCAGGTATTCTAAAAGAGAGAAGAATGAATGCTTTATTAAAATAGATAAAAGGCAAACCACCAGGGTTTAGCTCCTGCCCTTACAGTGCAAGTGACAGGACGATTTCACTTTCTCAGGCGGGTTGAAGAGAAAAAACAGGAGGTAGTGAAAGTATGTCAGACAGCAAGGGATGCTTAGCTCAGGTGTTTATACTTGTGTTCAGTGTCAAAGAAAGTACAGAAGAAAGTGCCCCATAATGAACAAAAGAGAACCTATGGTGTGGCCCCCTCCCCTGAAACTTCCCCACCTTCTTCTCAGGGGGTTGCACCACACAGTTAAGGAGGGGCCTGCAGGATGACGTAAGAGGCCACACCAATAAAATGAGGTGGGCTCAGGTGTAGTTGCACAGAGAGGTTTCTATCTGCAAATTGCTTAGCCACTGGACTTGCTGTGCGTCGTGAAGTAAGGATGAGACCACCTGAATACCCTAAGGTGAGAGGATTAACAAACACTGGCATGTCTCAGGCTCAACTATCAACTGGGTGCTAAGAGATAATAAGATGGTGGGAGGAAATTATTAATTGATCAATTCTCAGTTGCCCCAGGTGTGATATTGCAAGGATTAAACCTCAAAAAGCAGGGCCACCTGCCTCACACCATGTTTTGTTCTGAGGCCATCTACACCACTGACTAAGGTTCAACCATCAGATCCTTGGAATATGTTGTTTTTGTGTTACCATTAAGTGGTGAACCCATTGTTCAGGCGTAAGCTGTGTGGAATAAGCCTTGGGGTATGTCTGATTAAAGACTGGCAGTTCATAATTAGATGCACATACAGTACTGTATTCCTGCATTGTAGATTTTTATATCATTTCATTACGCAAAGCCACACATTAGGATATTTGTGTTTGAATGCATTGCATTGAGTTGAATGACTGATGTTATACCCATACATTTGTAATAGCCATGCATTTGTTCCAGGTTGGTAAATGTCTGCATAGGTTGCTTGTTTGGGTTTACAACCCGCTCATCTCACAGATTCAAGATGGATCACAAAAATGTTCATGGGAAAACAATCAAAATACTAACAGATTGAATAGCATTTACTTTTACTTTCCCCTTAACTCCAGACAACAGGCAGAAAGATCTGATCCTGCAGTTGGAATGTCTTCGTTAGAATTCTGGTATAACTCTAGGGACTTCATATATGCATGGGTGATTGTGGATCCTAAATTCTGACATTATCTACATTTATGGCATAGGGGTGTTTTGGGAGGCTGTTCTAAATATAAAAGGTAGCAAGGGGGAAAAGACACTAATGGCACAGTCCTATGTTTGTCTACTCAGAATAAGTTCCATTGTCTAAATAAGACCACTTAGCAAGTGTATAAGATTTGTAGCCTTATACTGATTGGGCATCTGCCTTGGCAAGGAAACGAGGGGAATGAGTGACAGGAGAAATATATAGTAATGCAAGTATTTACAGTATATTATTCTTTATTTGACCTTTTTGCTTATTTGTGAATTTTATATGATAGTATTTACTTACTGCATTTCCTTTCTTTATATATTTTGTGCATGCATTTACTTGCATGTGCATGAGTTGCAGGTACATCAAAATAGTCTCTCCTCCACATCTCAGAGATTTACCCTACAATCCAGAGTAACTATGGGAGCATGTAAGAAACTTTACATGCACCCGTAGTTACTGCACCACCGAGTGAAAATCTATGGGAAATTCATATTGCAATCCAGAGTAAATTGTTCTTACACCGGAGCAAGGACTCCCCATAGTTACTCTGGATTGTGCCCTTAATGTATAGATATCTAGAGGAAGGTTACTGAACCCTGAAGTACTCTAGAGATTGGAAGTGCACACAAGCCAAAATCTGCAACAGTATCCCCAGCATCTTTGAAAAAAGCAAAATAAGGACAGTAATTTACACCAGGGATAGGTAGCAGGAATGGGTAAACATTGGAATATATGCATTGATAGTGCAGTGTGATCCTTTCCTCTCTATTTATGTTATTCTTGTGTTTTGTTTTGTACTGAAATTTTTGCTTTGTATTCAGGCAGATAAAGGAAGGACCATGCATTGGAATAATATAGTAATAATAATAGGAACTGAATCACAATAGAGCCAATTCCAGCCAAACACCTGGCGACTGTGAAATAGTGCATAATAATAATAATTGCCTTGCTTAGCAAATTAAAAAACCCCACCTGGTTATGCAGAGAGAAACCACATCCTCCTGAAAGCTGTGACAATTTTTGCCAGTAAAAGCTAGTAGCAGTATCTTCTGAGGAACTTCATTATCTTTTTTATTTGTTTGCAGGCTTGACAACTGACCAGAGAAAAATAGTCTAGCCTTTCTCCGTGTCTTTAAAAAGCAAATAATTTCAATGATGAAGAGAACAAACAAGGTAACAGGTCCAAACATAATGGTATTGAAAGTACAAGAAGAAAGACTGGTATGAAAGTTGGCACCTCAATTTGTGCTCTTTAACAAAGAAGTGCGACTCACAGTGGCATCATTAGAGAGATGCAGCCCACACCAGGTAACATGCTCAGGGATATGTGACTTGCACTGACGGTGTGACACCCAACAATTGCTAAATTGCAGAGGTTAGGAATATCCCAGTAAAGCTATATATGGTACCTTTGGATGTGGAATTTACAGAAGAATGCAATGAAAAAAATCAGAAAAATCTCCTATCAAAAGTTATGGCCAAAATACAAAATGAAAATGCCTGGAACCCTATGGAAAGTGGAACTAAGCTGGATCACACAGTTACTTGTGAGCAGGCAAATTGCATTAGTCCATTGGAAAGGGTAGGCTGAAAGGAATCCTACCGACATCAGAATGGTCCTAATCCAATGAATACAGCCTCCCAAAAGCACCAGAGAAGGAACTACCTCTGTCCAAGCTGACGAAAACATTGAGCCTTTGAAAAGTGAAACTGTTTGCATAAGACTGTCTTTTTGTGAATACGCAAATGTGCCTTGGCGCATGTTCAGATCTGGCAAAGAGGAATGCAAGGCTACCAGAATGTTTCCTATCTGATGAAAGTGGTGCTCAACAAACTCTCCAGAAGGAAACTCTCCTACACTAAAAAGGATATAAAGAGAAGCCATATTTGCTTAGGTGAATTTTTTTTCTTTTTAGATATGTAAAGTCATGCGGGTTCCAATAGTCATATGGTTTAAATATAAGAACTTAAACTGAACTGAGCATTATGTAGGGCTGAAAATCTTACTGATTTTGTGTGTAGGAGGGTGTTATTGCAGGCAGGCTGCAAATTCTTTTCGTAGAACAGGGACTTATTCCCCTTATTCATTTAATTATTTGTAATTATTTTACGGTGGTAACTTGTGCTGGTGACTTGTGCAGAGCTTGTGCTGGTGACTGCAAAGGGAGTTCAGGGTATTCTCCATGGACACCAGCACAAACCCCCCTTGTGGGGGGTGCCCTACATGTTCTAGGTGCTGGCACAGGTCCTGGGTTGCCCAGGGACATGACCTGGTGCCGGCTTGGGTCCTAGGACGCCCATGGACCTGGCCCAGTGCCTGCCAGTGTGGAAAGTGACCTCCCCCTTCAGTGACCCAAGTGGGCAGATGTCTCCCCTCCTTGCCACCTTCAGCCACTGCGGGCAACGAACCTTGGAGTTGCTGGGGAATGTCTCCTTTCCTTACTGCATTCAGCCAGTGTGGGCAGTGGTTGAAGGCGGCAAGGAACGAGAGAGCCCCCATCGTCACCAACACAAGTGGCAAAAAATTGCTTGTATTCATAGTGAGGGAGCTCAGACAGTTGGTTCAGCAATCCTTCAAAGGGCTGTGGAACCAATTATCTGAGTTCCTATTTTTTTCTAATGGGATAGCTCACTTTGGTAGGCAAGCATTTTGGTTTTTGAGCATGCTTCTGGAACATATTATGCTTGTAAACCAAGGTACAACTGTAATTTGCTTGATGATTTCACTTTCAGCCATGATATCATTTGTGAACAGATTGTTATTCTAAAAAATGGGTCCCAGTCAGTGATGGGATTCAAAAAAATTAACAACCGGTTCCAGCTATGCCCATTTGGCAGCCACTTTTAAATGCCAATTTTTAAATTTTATATGTCCTATCTCTGATTAACAACCGGTTCTATAAAATAGGTGCAAACCTGCTGGACTCCACTACTGGTCCCAGTGCTAAAATTTGAGAACTGCAATAAGGTATAAGATGAAACCATTAGAGACCCAAATTGTGGAAACTGTGGTTTTTAGGAATAGTATTTTCATGTTACATACCTTTTGATTAATAATTTACAACAGAATGCAGTTAAAAACTGGAGTAAAATATAGTATCTTTCAAAAGCTATGTCCCAAAAAATAGAAAAAAATGCAACTGTCTAATGTGACTAAAAAGTACATTTTCTTAATTCATATAGACCAATGAGACAGATTGTTCGAAGATATAATCATGACAGCATGGAATCATGTGATATAATAATGACAGCATGGAATCACCCTGGAGTGGGGTGACAGCACTAGTGACCAAAATCTTGGTTTGAAGGAATAATACCATAATATTAAAAACCATTAGATGTGTAAATTTATAGCAGAAAACAATGAAAAAATTGAGTGAAATATCTCTATTCTATCAAAAGGTATGGCCAAAAAAACAACGGGGATAGGCTGATGGTACATCTTCACAATCACCACTTAGGATGTTGCACTGCCCACTGCATAGTAGAGGTAACATGCTGGCCTCCTGCACTGGGTGACTCAAACCCTAGTGATACTACTGGCTACTCACAAAAGATTAGTGTGTTCTGTGTTTTTGTCTGAAGCAAGCAGACAGCCTTTGGAAGAAGCATCTGAGTCTAATGATGTTGGAGTGTTTGGTTGCATAATCGGAACATAGGATGCCATTTCTTAAAGCAAACAAAAAATTCTGGTACCTGGTCAGGGTCTGAGATAGAATGCTGTCTAGAATTGTGCTTATAGAGCCTAATGCAACTCCAGAGATGGACCCCAGTGGTTTGAGCAGGGGCGACATTACAGTGCGCATCACCCAGTGCAGGGATGAACATGTCACCCCCAGGACACATGCACCCCTTCTGGGTGCAGGCGCCAAAGTTATGTCAGTGTCATATCAGTTGTAAATCAGACCTCCCTGAATTTGTGATATTTACAAGCCAAGCCAAAATTGGTCAGATAATCCTGGGCAGTGGTGGGATTCAAACAAATTAACAACAGTTACTATGTCTTAATAACCTAAATTAACAACAGGTTCTATGTCCCTAGAACAACAGGTTCTATGTCCCATTAGTAACTGGTTCTCAGAACCAGGCTTTCATTAGCAAAAAGTTCTGTAGAACCTGTGAGAACCCCCTGAAGCCCACCACTGATCCTGGGGCTCAGATATCGTTACTGAAAACACTCACTGTCTTTTGCAGTTGAACTGATGAAAACATGTATCGAACTGTAATTACCAGTAAGTAAACAATATTTCAAAGAAGGATTTTACATGAACTTGGTGTCCAGGGACAATCTTATACAATGGGTAAAGGAATTTGTAAGTGTGGATATTATTTCCATGTTAGGGGCTTGAAAGGACCAATTGAGAAACTCTGTTAAAGACAAAATGATGCATATACTTGTGCTTCCCAAACCTTTTAGCAATGAGAAGCACTTTTATGACAATCATTCTATAGCAATCAATTAGACAAAAAAAAGACCAAGATAGAAATATTTTTATTTAATGATAATTATGATGGTGATGATAGTGTTAGTGGCTTGGGGTATGTGAATGTTGCAGAAACATCAATGTTAAAAAAACTCATACAGATTCAACTTTCTTTTTTACATTTCCTCCAAATTGTGTGTAAGGTATTTGAATTTCTCTTTAGTGAATGTATGACATAATGCAAACACGCACAACCTATATATACCTACATTTTGTGGTTTAGTATAGAAGTCTGATTTTTTTACTTGTGGTATGCTATTTTTCAAAGGAAAGAGAAAATCATGTATTTGCAATCATGTGCAAAAGGGCATAATTTGCATATAGTCAGATGAAGAAAAAAAATACTATAATCGTAAGCAGTACCCTAATGTTCTGTGGCTTCAGGAGGTGGCTTCCTATCGTCATATAAATACAGACTTGTTTTTGAGGATTCTTCACTATTTATCCCTCAGCTGACCCAATCTGTGGTAAGTTGATTCTGTTTATTCAGTTTTCAAAATATTTGGACTTGAAGAGTTTGACAAGACTGTTCTTTGATTTACGAACAAATGACGAAGCAGGAAGAAAAAAATTATCCATATTTTGGGTCATCTTGGATTTATTGGAATATGAGCAAGTGAGACAGGATGACTTCTTGTTTATTGCAGTCAGCTTTTGCCTTTTAAAGGAAACAAAACTAGATTCTTTTATTTGCCCTCTTAATCCAAAGGTCTCTACTAGCTGTATTCTGTAAGAGCTGGAGTTATTCTGTCCCAGTATTTGAGATGATTCTTGAGGTCCCTAAAATCATCCATCCATTCAACTTACATGAATGAATGAACGGAATCTCTCTTAAGTACACATGACTGGATTTGAGAATAGTAACTTCTCTAGGGGATCAGGTTTTAACATTTTTCTGCCAACATACTTTATAGTTACACCTATTGATATGTACATTATGTGCCCCATATACTGGTGTGCACTAGATCTGTACCCACTAACACTATAGTTTCAACATTTTGAACATTGTGGTATTTGGGAATTAGGTATTCACAAGTTTTCAAATCTTAATAATACACAGGTTTGTTATGTGGCAAGAAATGTACTGTATTTTGAAGTGCCCAGAAAGTCTCTTAGTAACCTGTTATGATGAGCCATGGTCTCAGAAGTGTACAATATATTGTTTACATCAGACAAATGTTGGATGGTAATATAATTGTAAAATTCAGCAGAAGAAAAATTTGATCCTAATCCAGAGATTTGCTTGTGTTTTGATTCATAAATACAGTCTTCTGTAAGTATAGAGAATTGAGCCTTCCAGTAAAATGGTCTGGCATTAGGGTCAGAAGACTACCCCAAAAAAGAACTAATCACACAACATAAACTTAAATTGTGGAATTCACTGTGCTGGTCATTCTTCGAAGGTATTTAAAAGCAATTGGACAAATTGATGGAAATTGGGGATCTAGGCAGATCTAGGCATCCTTGGAAATTCCTAATTTCCATCTAGGCTCTATAGTTGAATGGAACCTCCATATTCAGAAGTACTCTGAATATCAGATTCAAAAAGGAAAACAATCACACTGATGGCAGGGAAGAGGGGATACAAAAATGGGTGCATAGAAATGTCCTCTCCCTTAAAGCACTGGAAAAAGCTGTTACTTGGGGAAAGAGGTTATCATTCAAGAAGAGCTGCTCAGTTGGACTATTTAATTTTGATTACCTGTTTCTGAGTCCTGAAATCCAATTTATTGTTTGATTAGTAAAAAGGAAATGAAAAGGTCTGTGTTTCCCTTGGGAACCAAAATTCCAAAACAAAAAATACTTAATTACTTACTTACAGTGCAATCCTAAGCATGTTTACTCAACAGTAAGTCCCGTTGTGTTCAATAGTGCTTACTCCCTGAAAAGTGTGATTAGGATTGCAGCCTTACTTACTTACCGTAATTTCTATCTTGTGTTTCTCTAAAAAGACCCATGCAGCTCACAGCATGATAAAAACCGTACTTAGCAAAAATAAAAATTTTTAAAAATGCTATGTATCTCATGCATGGAATATATTAAGATATGCTCTGTTTTCCAAAATGCATGATCAACATAAAAACAAACAAACCAGAGAATGAGGAAACTTTGAAAAAAAACTGACCAAATGGTCAATGGTTGAGACTGTTTTGTCTCACTGCAACTTGAAAAAACAAGGGTATATAGTGCAATAAGCATAGTTATTTGATAGGTTTTTTAATAAAAAGTGTAAGAAAAAAACAGTTTAAGAATCTCATACATTAGTCCACAATTATGTGATGCAAAAGAGCCTTTCCTGTTGAAAAATCTGGAGCAACTGCAGTAGACAATTTCTTCTACACATTTGCAGTAACTTCACACAAACACAGTTGCTCTACTTATCAAAGATCATACACTGATCCCAAAAATTCATAAAGTCAATTCAATGATGAAGATAATATCCACATGTTCCTGTCCACCTGCCATCATCTCTGGAGTGTTCCATGTTCTAATCCACGGGTTTTCAAACTGGGGCCAGAAGTGGCCCTCAGCGAGTCTCAATGTGGCCCTTGGGCAAGACCCCTCTATCCAACCCTTGGGTAAGCCTTGTAATGTATGCCAATAATTCTTATATGTAAATTTATGTAAATTTATTCAAATTTGAAATGTAAATTAGTTTTTTGGCCCCCCGACACAGTGTCAGGGAGATGATGTGGCCCTCCTGCCAAAAAGTTTAAAGACCCCAATCTAATCTAAAGCATTGGAGTAGAAGTTGTGGGAACTCTAGATTTTTCTGTTGATATTTCAAGAGTAGTTAGGATGAACATACACGGCACCTGCAATTGAGTTCATCAGCACTATAGCAACTGTTTCTAATGGAATAAGATAGTTTTGGGTAAGGGCAATTTGAAGCAGAGAAGTTGTATATTGTAAATGTAAAATAAGTGGTCACTGCATTTGTTACAATCACATACAATATCCATAAGTTTTCATGGCACATATTTGCATGCAACTTGCAGTACAGTCTGGCTAATATATTTAAGATATTAAAAAGATCAGAATAGCTGACTGCTGATTCCTGAAGCTCCTTCTATGTGGTCATGAACAGTATTGATTCTTTCTAGGACCATCACATAGGAGAGGGGCCTGGTACATGTTCATTCCATTGCATTGCTAGCATTCCCAACAAAAGAAAGTCTGCTAGTTTTGTGTATGAAATACAAGGAGTGGGGTGAGTCCAATACAAAGATTGCTTTGTACATTTCCAGTGTATAGATTTCCATGAGCATCACTCTTTATTTCCACCGTCTCTGTATGGGAGGCAGTTGAATAGCATCTCAAAGCAAATTCTAATGAATCTTTTATATTGAGCCACCCCATCTATCAGCTATTTGGTTCTGGCCTTCATTAAATTTAATTGTCCACTACTATTTTATCATATCAAAATGGCTGGGTAGTTTAGACAATTTTATTTTGCTGCGTAGATGACAAAATGCATCATGACACATTAGAAGACAACTGGTTTGCTGTATTTGTCTTCTTGCTTAGTTAGGTGAACAAAAATGTCTCTGGGGTATAATGTTAAATGGTAGTTTTATTGAGGTTTGATAATAACATTTTGTATTATATCAGTTGACATGGTGGCCAGCATTTAAAATAACTTCCACTTTGTACACTTAGTAAATATATCCATGTTTCAGAAGCATGGCAAAAATCCACTTTTACCACTTTAACCAGATGGTACTATATTTGGTGGTCTAGATTGCAAATGGTGTGAATTGTAAATTTTTGAGTGGGTTGTCGTACTTCCAGCCCCTCAATCTGCCCAAGAGAGGGGAATTTTTTAACATCACGGAAGTGGTCTGATGCTCTGTTTGACGTGTAGGAAAGTGCTAGGCATGCAGTACCCGCCGCTGGTGACGCAGGTTCTCTGGGAAAAGATGTCAGCAATTTGAAACCCGTTGCAGCGAAATACTCCCCCCTTCTAGGAAAGGCCTGGGCCCTTATCCTTCAAATCATATTGCTCAAAAGCAAACTGATGTCTAAACAGTGGGAGGGAGAGGAGTGGCACCCGCTGGTTAGAAAAAGGGTGGAGAAAAAAAACCAAGTTTACAGCGCTTGGAACGCTCCAATATGGCTCTCTCAACAGCTCTTAACAATCTATTTAACAAAAATTGTAACTGCTTTTCTTCAAAATGGACTCACAGCAATTGATAATTACAAACAACAGTATTTTTTTAAAAATTAAAATCCATATTGACACACAGTATGCAATGCAAAAACCGCAGAGAAGAAGCGTGTGTGTATATGTGAGAGAGAATTTACATGCAAATGCATGATATGCAGACATGTTTGCCATCAGAAGTGCCTTTTGTTTATTTAAAAATAAATAAACCACATGAAATCAATCTAAGCGTTTGTGGCTGCAGTTAGGCTGGCATAAGCCCCAGCGTAAGTCCTTTGCTGAGCTGGGGATGTCACAAAATTGCTGTAAGAAATTTTTACCCCACTTCTGAAGGAGATAGACCAGGGCACAGGCCACCAAGTTAGGCCGGCCTAAATTACGGTACTTGGGATTGCACCCTTTAGCTTTAACTTTGTCATTTTCTACATTTTTCTTGACTGCCCTACATTTTGGGGAGAAGTTATCCACTGAGAAGATAAATACAGGTGTTAATTGTTATCTACCAGGGTTCTGTTCTGGAACCTCCCATGGATAAAAAACAATGGAAAAATAAGTTTAAAAGACCCACTTCCAGGTTTCTTACTCCTGTATTGGATCTAATTGAATAAGTTTGTGCCTTAATATCTGTTTGATTCAGAGACTGAAAAATGGAATTATTGCTTGCATGACTACTTCTGTACAACAGTAGAAAAGCAGTTTTTGAAAGTGATTTGTAGCGGCCATTCATTTTGAGTGAAATCCGTGTATAAAAAATCCATGTATAACAAGGTTGGATCTGTACTAGAATTCATTTTTGCAAATTATTAATTTACAGTATTTAACAGTATATGGTTGCAATCCTGAAGACACTTTCCTGGGAGTAAAACCCATTCAACACAATGGGGCTTACTTCTGAGTAGACATGGTAAGCCTAGTGCTCTTTATTATTTAATTAACTAACTGAATCCTAGAAAATGAAAGAACTATACAGCATTTCAGTTCTGTTGTAGCAATTATGACTTGATTGGCTGCAGCAAAACTCAACCAGAAGCTCAAACTAATCCTAGAAGTGGTGGTGGAGAGCTAGAATATGAATAAGTATTGAAGAGAGCCATACTATAAACTTAGCTAAAGAAAAGTCAGTTTATTACCTGAAATGAATGCTTAGCTTTCAGTTTAATTTTAGATTTATAGTCTATAGCTAATAAAAGCGGTAGGATTAGCTCCCAGATCAGTTTCAAAAAAGGTATAATTGCAGGAAGACTAAAAGTAGGACAGAATAGAATTCCACCTTTAATTAATCCCACCTTTAATCAGCACACATTGCTTACTTGAGGAAATCACCTTTCCCAAGGGCTAATGTTTACCTAATGTCAATTAAATTTGTACTCAGTGTGGTTTGATACATACTAGAAGCTAGTAAAGTAGTGCTTTGGTTTATGACCATAATTCATTCCGGAAGCATGCTTGTAATCCAAAATGTTTGTAATCCAAAGTGCATTTTCCTATAGGAAATAATGGAAATTCAGTTGTTTTGTTCAACAGTCCATGGAAGTCTGTTCCAAACTTTGCCCAGGGCCCCACTGTCTTTCAAACTACTCTCCCTGTGAGTTCCCTGACCATGGACGCCTGTTCCAAACTTCCTCAGAAATGCTCTTAAACCAAGACAGTGCTCCTAAACCAAGTCAAAATTTTTGAGAATATTTTGCTCTTAATCCAAAACACTTTTAATCCAAAGCTACAAACCAGAGTAACTACAGGAACTTTTACACCGACATAGTTATGGAGCCACCAATGGAGAACCTATGGGAAATGCATAGAGCAATCCAGAGTAAGTGCCTCTTACGTCTTCCCGTAGTTACTCTGGATTGTAGAGTTAGTCACTCTTAAACCAAGGTACCACTTCTTCTTTTGAAGACTAAAGTAGGTTGTACTATTCCAACAGTCCACAAGATGGAACTGTAGGGTACCCTGATGACAAATGATTTAAACACGGTTTGAGCAGCAAGGTGAGATCACTACTTTGGGATGAGTTTTGTGCTTCACTTTTCACTTTATACACAAACACACAGTGGCACAGCTAGGTCATCTGGCATCCAGGGCCCATAAATTTTTTTACACCCCATACAACAAAATTCATCAGTATCAAAAATCAGTATCAATTACTAAATATAATATTAATATTTTTATGCCACCCTTTTATATCACCACTCGGAGTGCTGTATGTAGTTCCTTCCCTTTTTTGTCCTTGTAACAACCACTCCATGCACGATTTCCCTGGTGCAACAACGCCTCCCCCAGCCACATGCAACATGTCCCCAACTGTGCCCCATCTCCCAAAACCATGGACACTTCTACCTTGCAGGTGCAGGATATGAGGCTTGGTGTTGATCAGTCTTCAACGTGGTGGATGCTCACAACACATAAGGAGTATCTCTCCAACTGTCATGCGTCTAGGTTCAGGGGATGGGGCAGGGTGTTGATCAGACAGCAATTCTTCAATGTAAAATACAGGGAGGAAAACGTGTTGCACCCCTCTTCACCCCCTTCTGCTTGGAATTTCTATAAACCAGTTCTGTCACGGAAGGAAAACCTGTGCTATATCCAGCACAAAGTTTGGGGCTGCTGCTGTGCTACTTTGGGGAGTGGGAACTTATCCCCCTTCCCTCGGGTAGGGCTGCAGAAGCCTCAATGTGTCTGTATTTGCACATATCTGGAGACAGCGTAGCCTTTGTCTGCTTGGTAGCACACGGTGGAGCACATTAGGATCTGGCCTATTGCTGAGTTTCAGCAGCGTCATCTCTCCCTCCCTGCCTACTCCAGGAATGCTCTCCCTCATTCTCCCTGCCCTCCCCGAATCCCTTTGCTGGCTGAAAATTGCAACTTACTTTCTATTCCTGTGGTTGCTTGCAGAGGCTGGTGCATGTCCTTGTGCCAGCCTAACTGCCCTGTGAGTGAGGAGTGACTTACAGCACCTTTGCAACACTGCCAGGCCAGAGCAACTGTTAAGAGTTTTTAGGTTTTCTTAGGTCTCCAGAGGAAGAATTTAAACCCAGAGAGGTGGAACCAGACAGGAAAGAGGTTCAGTTCTTCTTCCACTGAAGATCCCAAAAAGAGGCTTACTGAGCTCTTCAGTTGCCCTGAAGCTGTGTCCCCTGAAGACTCATCAATGCCCAAACCTGAGCATCTTTCAGGCAGAATAAGAGCACAATCCACAAAGTAAGCCCCATTGTGTTCAATAGGACTTACTCCCAGGAAAGTGTCTTTAGGATTGCAGCCTGAGATGCACATGTGTGGGTAGACTGCTGGAGTGCTGTGCTGTGCAGAAAAGGTTTGTTAATTTCAGTTGGTTTCATGACATTCTGTTCAACTTTCATCCCAGACAATTTCCATTCCTGATGCCTGGCTCCAAACTGTCTCCAGCTCTTGAGAGCCCACTTCAGCCCAGCCCAAGAAGAGCTGTTCAGAATCGGCCAACAGTACTGGCTCATGCTGCACCATCCAAGCAACAAGTAAGTCCTGGAGAGGAAATGTGGGTGACTATAGTCCCAATTTTGGCCAGTGTCAGAGATTACCAGGGTTGTTGGGACACCCTGCTGACAACAATGCAGGCATCTTTCCCCTCTGACCCCAAACAAGGTAGGATCTTTACTGTACTACTTCAATAAGTAAGGAGTATACCAATTAGGAAGGGCTGTGGTGGTTCAGTGATTAAAGACACTGTGCCGGTCAACCTGAAGGCCAGCAGGTTTGAGGCATGAGTACCACACAATGGAGTGAGCTTCCATTACTTGCTCAGCTCCTGCCAACCTAGCAGTTCAAAAGCATGTAAATGCAAGGAGATAAATAGGTATCACTTCAGTGGGAAGGTTAACAGCATTCCGTGAGCCTCTGGTGTTTAGTCATGCTGGCCACGTGACCAGATACATCTTTGGACAACACTGGCTCTTCAACCTTGTAACAAGGATGAGGCGGTCACGACTACCTTGGAGGACACCTTTAAACCAAAAAGTGAGGGTGCACAGAGGAGTTTGAGGCTACTTCTTTCCATCTCTTGCTGGCTTGCCTTTGCTTTTTCCCGATTGTTCAGGGGCCCTTCTGGCCTCCAGAAAATAACTATAGTTTTGCTTGCTTCTTCTCAGGTACATGCATCAGTGATGCTGAGCCAATCAAGGACGGCAACTGTTTCTTTCCAGGACAAACAGGACCAAGCAGTACTGAATCAACAGGTACTGCCACAAATGAACTTTGTGTTTCCAAGGGCTAAAGGGAGCATATGAACTCAAGGGATCAGAGAAAGCTGAAATTCCAACCTATGATTCCAGGTCCCATGGGGTAGTAATCTTGTACGTGTATCAAAGGCTCAGGGAAGTGTAATATATTTAAAGTATTTTTACTAACCCCGCATGATAAAAATTTAATAACTAAAATACTGATTAAAACTGAAACACAATCATGCTTAACATTGTAAACATAAATACTGTAGATACAATGCATATGATATACTCATCATACGATACAGGGTGACGGATAACTGGGTACAAGGCCTTTCCTGTTCCCTCTGAATCAGACCTTCTCAAAATTGTGCCATTTAGGGCCTCCTCAAGAATCTACCTCTCAAAATATTAGGTGGCTTTGATTACCTACTGTTAGTTTCAAATTAGAGATAAGCAAAAGAAGCTGGACATAGAGTAACTCAGGCCCACACCCTGCCTGGTAGTTTCCAGGAATCAGCTTCAGTCTCACCATGAATACTGAAAGGAATGTGATTAACAGGGCTTCATTGGAGGACTGGCCTCAACTCAGCCAAATAATGTGATATATGCATATATGAAGCGGCAGATTGGTGGGGAGCATCTCTATCCATCCACTATGGATGCGGACATAATTCAGCATGCAACCTCAGATCTCCAGAGCTCTTGGGCCAACTCTTCTTTTTACCTTTACGATTATGACACATCATGTTAGGAAACAATCTCCAGGAAAAGCTTCAATCAGAGCTTAAATAGCTTCCTAATCAATTTTCTAGCATTGGCATAACTGTGCAAGTGGGGCATGTCCTGCAAGGTCAGGCAGTGTTTGTTCCCTTACCTTGGAGTTGGACAATTGATTGGGATAGCATCCTCAGGCTCTAGCAAGACCATGTGAAGAAGAGATCCTTTTGGTTTAGATACCTGTTATTATTCATAATAAAAAATTTTTCACTCTATACTTCTTCAGGCTGCCCACACAGATAGCAGTCAACAACAGCCATTCTTCCAACCCCTTTCAGGACTGCTACTGGCACCAGACGTTCAGGCTGTAAGCTCAGGCTGTACTCTTTCTGACCGTAAGTAAACAAAGAAAAGAGATGGCTTGTGTGAGCACAACAAATTTCCTGCCCTACCGCTTTCTCTCCTGTATTTCTTTCAGGAATTAACACAATGAAATGGGACTGGAATCGTACAGCTCCACAATCCAGAGATAGGTCTCCAGGGAAGAGGCTCTCTATAGATGCCCTTCCTTATTTCCTTCGTTGGGAAAGGTGAGTGGAATTGCCTAGTCCACCAAACAACTGTTGGGTGGTTGTTTGATTTCACCAACCAACGTGTACTTGTTTGTAAGTTGACATAAAGCCCAATCCTGTGCATGTCTACTCTGAAGTAAGCCCCATTACAATCAATGGAGCTTACACCCAAGAAAGTGTGGATAGGATTGCAGCCATAGACTTGGAAAATCCAGGATTAAATTTCTGCCCAGCCATAAAGCCTTCTATGCAAGAAAAAGGATCAAACAAAAAAAAAATTATATAAGCATGGCAAGAGTTTTGACTCCAAGGATTGGGAGCTGGCTTAAATTTTAACTGTTGTGGCAAAAGTCCAAAAGAAGCCACAGATAGTCACTGATGATGATGCTCGTGGAATATAATTTTGGAGAGCAAGGTTTTGGGTGGCTTTGCCTGAGAAAAAAGCTTTGAGTTCTCTTTTTTCTACATAAGACTGCTGCTGCTGGAAATGGCCATGATGTTCTTTACCAAGATAAAGCAACAGGAAGGAAAGCAAAAAGAGTTTTTTCCTAGGTACAATAGGCCTCGATTGTAGATACTTGGGATTATCCCAAGGGAAACAGGATGGCTGGAAGGTTTGGGCTGGAGATCTTCAAGAGTTCATTTGTCTCTTCCAGAGTTGCATGCAGGGAACCAAGAAGAAGCAATACTGAGTGGCAATTGCAAGAAGAATTGGTGCATACATTAGAAGATAAAGTAAGGATCACCTTGATATGGGCCCTTTGTAGGGGTTGTAGAGTAGAACTTGAAACCTACTGGGCTGAACCTGGCATACACAGCCTGTCCTGTACGTTTGACAGCCAGCCTGCTATTGTCAGGGATAAAGAAAAAGGAAGTTTATCACGGTCCTGATGCATAGATTTTCAACCTTTCTCATCTCATGGCACACCCTCGAGGCACTAAAACTGTCGCATCAGTTTTTTGACCGCTGAGAAAGCCCACCATGCTGCTGGTTCGGGAACATTGTACCACAGCACACTGATTGAAAATCACTGCCCTGATAAGTCATGGGTTGTACAGGGAATGTAAACCTGGAATGTTACTCATTTCCTACAGCAGGCCAAACAACATTCATGGCATCTGCTAGAGCTAAAAATGATGTCTTTAAACAGGTGTTGACCAGAAATTCACACTATTCTTAGCAGCAAATGACAGACAATACACAAATCTTGATCTTATAATCAAGATATGAACCTGATTATCTTGCAGACGGGGATTATAGTGTCACCAAAGTAATGAACTTGAATTTGGATAAAATTTGGAATCTAGTGGAGGAAGTTGAGGATAGGGTGGCCTGACATGCTGCAGTCCATGGATCATGAAGAGTCAGACACAACTTAACAACTAAGTAACAGCAGTCGTACTCTTTGTTAGGTTCTGTTGTGGGCCTGTGATTATACCGCCACCAAAATCTCCTTTGACTCCCACCCAGATCCAAAATAGCCTCTTTGTTCTCCCCTTGAAAGGGGACTGCCAACTTGAAAGGAGGAAAAGTATGGCATCTTTGAACAGAGGTCTATGTTAAAATTCTACACTACCTAGACAAGATGGATGGCATATCTGGAAACTGATTGTATTTTTTCCTTCTCCTTCAATGATCTAGCTGGCACAAGAGAAGCAAAAACTGTATACTATGCAGGCACAGCTGGCACCCAAGTCCCAAACCCAGCATACATATTCACCAGGGATGATCCTGCCAAGCCAGACCAAAGGGCCAAGGAGCAAGTTTGAGAGTCAGGGATATCTGTCTTGCAACTATGGAGGCCACACCTCTTCAGGTGAGAAATGTAGCATGAGAGGCCATACGTGGTTCTCATCACTGGTTTTGGAAATTGGAGTCACATTCCAACCAGGACAGGGAGAGATTCCCAAAGAACTGGGAATTAAGGATGGCATGAGTGATGGTTGAGGGTAGGGAGAGGACAAGTGCCAAAATGGGACTGTGAAAGTATCTGCATTACTTCAGCAGATAAAATGAAATGGTGCATTAAGGATCCTGACCATATAGATATTTTCTCCCTCAGCTTATATGCTGTTCCCTACTTTGATTGTTCTTAACCATCCAGATGAATTAATAACCCTTCCTGTGCTTAAATTGACGCATGACTCTTGCCTGTTTTGGTTAAGGCCCATGCCCATCATTTCCATTAGCAGTGACATCTTCTATACCAGTGGTTTTTGAGCATTTCAGTCCAGGGTCTCTTTATCTCTGGGATCTTCTGGAAGTGACATCACCAAATTGGAAGTGAAGCCATGGCCAGAAGCACATCAAATGTGATGCCAGAGCTCCTCCATATCTTCTTGGAAGTAAGACCCATTGTGTTCAAGATTTACATCCAAGAAAGTATGGATTGCAGCCTGAGTGCCCCATTCCAAGGGCAATTTCATCCCAATGAAATGAAATTGGGTCTTATATCTACCAACCTTCCTCAGCAGAAAGAAATCCCAGCATGGAATGGTACCGGCTCAGCACCACTCGCCCACCCTTCACTTATGCTGCTCTCATTAGTTGGGTAAGTTACAGCAAAAGTGCTATGATGCATACACAAATAGTAGATGCAAAAGTTCTGCACAAACAGCATGTGACTATTTAAAATATGAAGCATGTTTTTTTCCAGCTCACTGAAAGAAAACCTTAGATCCCATTTTCTAGCTATGCTTAAGTGTCCCTGCATTTGAATACACAGATGTACTGCCCTCCTTTTGCAGTGTTAACACCAGCTTATTTCCATAACTTTCTTCCTTCATGGCCCTTAACACTGCCTTTTCTAGTTCCCAAGTGGTCTCCTTAGTTCCTCTTTGTGCACACATTCAACGAAATAAGAATCTTTATTACTTAGGTGGTTACAGTGTTGATTAAAAAATTAAACTTGGGGGAAAGGGCCATCTGCATGGCATAGGATATTTTGCTGATCATACATACTGGCCCTAACATTGGGGACAACAACGTGTGGGAGTGGACTACAAGAAGGATTTGTTCATCTACCAGTTCTGCAATGGATGTTTGAATATTAATACTTTGAAGGGACAGCAGAGAAGGGTGCATTCCTGTCATCCCAAGAAATTTTGGAGATGCAGATGACCAGTTGCACACAAATCAGCCATACCCAATATTTTGTGTGACATACAGTACATAGCAGCAAACTACTATCTGGCTGTGCAAGATAGTAGGGTGGGTGATGGAGACAGTGTTTGGCCATCATTGCAAATTTGTCCTATAGAATCAGATATACCATACTAGTATGGAGCTCTCTCGAAGCCTGTTGTACCTGTCATCTGCCACCTTTCACATACACGAGGGTTAGCACTATAGGCCTGGGAGTACAAAATGTTCCATTGCTTAGCCTTCTTCCTCTTCACCAAATAAGTATGGCTATGAAAGGAAGCCAACCCACTATTACTTTTTATTATTTTCAGGCAATCCTAGAATCACCCAAAAAACAGCTGAGCCTGAATGAGATTTATCACTGGTTCAGCGATAACTTTGGCTACTACAGAGAGAACACACCTACTTGGAAGGTAAGACAATCTCATTTTGGGCAAAAAGTGAATGAATAGAAAAGGAGAAAGCATGTGTGAAGACCAGGGAGGCTAAGAATAGCCCAAGCTCATCAGAAAGACGATATGGGAGCTTTAGGCTTGTTTCCTGCATTAAGCATCCTTGTTCTTATAACCAGAAACCCCCAACTCTTCCAAGTCCAAACACAACACTGTCCCATTTTTAGCTACAGTGAGTGCCTTTCCTCTCCACCTCCAGTAGAAACATTCAAAAGTCTTAACTGTATAGGTACTTCACAGAATTTTGGGAATGCAGCTTTTTCGGTTATATTTTAGATTAGAGAAACATAGCTCAGAATGGTAGGGCAGAAGGAGAAAAATGAAGACTCTATGAAAAATGTAGGTCAATGTGAGGTATGAACTGGTAGATAAACCTAGGTCAAGATTATACATGCAGATTGGAAGCACCAGAGGTTTTTTATTCCAGCCTTCAAGATAGACTAGAAGCTATTTGGCTCAGTGGAAGAGCACCTACTTTACATTGGAAAGGTCCTAGGAACCTGCATTAGAAAGTTTACAGGCACTGTGCATGCCAAAGATCTCTGTAAAGCTGCTGCGAAGTCAAAGAGAAAGTACTCACATGGAGAGTCTAGTGACTCAGCCAATTTATTTCATATTTCCTGGTTTGCAGTGCAATGTAATCAGGCCCATAATGGTTAAGTTATATAGAAATGTATCATCATTGGACTTGCAAAGAGCAGAATAAAAGGTTTGAGCATATAAAGAATTGTAGGATAAGGTAAAATTAAGAATGTTAAGAGTGTGAGGAAGAGTGGGGGAGGCATTGGCAAGGTAGCCAAGGTTAACCCCTGCTAACTGGGCAAGAGACACGCTTTCAAGTGGGTGTTCCTCTTTTATTTAGCAGGGGAAGAGTAACTGGCCCTACACACCCCAGCAATGTCTGTTCTAGTGGCTTCTGCTGGTGTTCTTTTTGCATTTTAGATTGTGAGCCCTTTTGGCACAGGGACCCATTAGCTATTAATTAGCTATTAATTTTTTTCATTTTCTTGTAAACCACTTTGTGAACTTTTCAGCTGAAAAGCGGTATATAAATACTGTAGATAGATAGATGCTGCAGTCAGTTTCTGGGAAGGAAGTGGGTCTCGTAACCAGTGACCATCACCACAATTATCCTCATCCCTCAGAATGCTATCCGACACAACCTGAGTTTGCACAAGTGCTTTGTCCGTGTGGAGAACATGAAAGGAGCTGTGTGGACGGTAGACGAGTTGGAGTACCAGAAGAAAAGGAACCAGCGCTACTCTCCTTATCCATACCCACTTTCAGATAGCCAAGGAGGCTCTTCCACAGCATGGAAGACAGTGGGCCAGATGAAAACAGAAAGGAGCATCCCCTACAGACCAGAGTCCTCCCTCCCCCTTTTGTTTCCTCAAGGACTGTGAGCTGAAGGATCTGTCGCCAGCTTCTCCTTCAAAGGCCTGGCTGGAGAATATGTATTCAGCTAGCTTCTCATACCCATCAGCTCCCCCGGTGTTGCTGTCCTCTCCACACACATAAAACCTGCCATTTACTCTTGATTCAAAATTGTAAAGAGTTTCAATTCAAACTGTCAAGAAAGGCTCAAACTTGATGATGGAAGAAAACAAATATATCATTCTTAAAGCACTCAATGCATACCTGATTTTGTTATTCTACAGCAACTGATGCCAGTACTTGCAAAAAACAACAAAAAGATTTTATTGTTTGGAGGAAACAATTTTGCTTGAAATAATAAATGGAGAAAACAAATGCTCCCTTCTCCTGCATCTGCTTCTCGAATACAATCTATGTGACAAGGATGGCACAAGGGGTCCAGTTTTCTCCCCCTCCCCCAAGCTTGCTGCACTTTGGCTCAATGTTAGGCAATGCATGTTGCAGAGAGCCTGGAAGGGTGAGCCCTGCTCACTCTCCATGCCCCCTCCCCCATTAGAGGCACATAGAGTCTTAATGGAAAAAGGTCAGACCCCACAATCATCCTGTGATGTGTACTGCAGATGAGTCTTCATGTGTCCTGGATACGACTGAGCAGCACTGTGTTTTCCTGCTTCATGGCCCGGTAGTCACTGAGGATCCTCTCCAGGTTGCTCAGAGTTTTCTTGTTGGTTTCACTCTCAATCTGGGAGACAGAACATAAATTGGCAGCATTTTACATTTACACTGAAGGCTTGCTTGCACAATTTGATCTACCAAGCTGAACACAGCCTAGCAAAGCCTTGACAGAACCATTTTTGGTGTCTACTTGAGCCTTGAATGCAGTGGGTTGTCAAGTACCCAAGAGAGCAAACAAGTGTATCTATATAATAGAGAGATGGCTAGGTCACTTAGGGCATATCCATTTATATGCACACAGTGACAGTTTCCAGAACAAAATAAGGTGGATTTTCTCCTGAACATCCACCACAGATCCTAGCAAATGCCAGTTACAGTGAGGGCACTGTGCTCAGCAAGTTAAAAAAAAAAAAGCAGGCCTCCATCAGTCTTGGAAGACTATGGTATTGTGCTCGGTGCTGCATACGTTGCATGCGAAGCACGAAAGCCTGGGTTGGATTGTTATGGAGGATAGGCTGTTACCCAAGCAGCAAATCCCCCCTCTCCATGCCACTGAATTAGTCCAATGGAAAGGCAGAGCCAATACGATTGGATCCAGCTGGCGTCGCAGAGCTGGGCTAAGGACAGGAGCTCACCCTGTCTTGTGGGGCCGACCCGGGTCTCGAACCCTGGCCTGCTGGTTAACAAGCACAGTGTCTTAGCCACTTGCGCCACCCACAGCCCAGTTAACTCAGCAAGTTAAAGGGACTTAAAAAACAACTTCTCCCACTTCCACTACTGAATAAAGATAGTCAGCTAAATCAGGCAGTATTAAACACAGCCCTGATGTACAGGTATTGTATAATAAAGATCATAATTCAATGGCAAGAAATTTGCTTTGCATAAAGCCAACAGCGTCAATATGTGGTATCATGATTCATTTTGTTTCTAGTTGTCATGGGGAACAGCAGACACCCTACCCAGCAATGTAGGTCACTGAAACACCACATTCTATCTTTAGGAAATTCTGCTTAGCTGTTCATAAAACCCTTCTACTTTGTTCACATTTCTAATAATGGAGGGGGGAGAATGGAAGAGATTGCCTTTTTTGTTATTAACTGCAAAGCAAAATTCTTTGGATGCTGTAAGTTGTTTGAAATGCAAATTAGCTGCTCTAAAGCTCAATATCCCTTATTATGATGTATAATATTTATGCAGTTTGCCTGGACTTTTATTCTTTATCCAGCATATATACATTATTAGTAAAGAGGTATGTAAAGGGCAGAGAAGAGAGTTATGGGGGAATCAAGAAAAGCAGCGTATCCTGAAACTACAACAGACATCACACATACTTAGCACAGAAGCTGCACAATTTTTCTTTCAAATAGGGCTTTTCTTTAGGGATTCCTGGTCTCATAAGGAAGTGCAGTTAAGTGCAACATAGCATTGCCAGAATACATCTGGGATCCAAAACAAGCAGCACTCCCTCACTTCATCTTCCTCAGATCAGTCTCACCTGCTCTTCTAGGTCCCGAATTTCACGTAGGATGGTGCCTGTGTCCTCAATGGTCTGGATCAGCTGACTGCAGTTCTAAAGTTAAAGGGAAGATGTAGGGTCAAACTAGGAAAACATTCAAGAAGGTAAAGGGGTTTAAGCAGGAGAAGGCACACATCTCACCTCATGCAGGGCTGCCAAATACTTATAAGCTTTCCTCACTGCCTCATCACGCTTGGCATCCTATAAACAGAAACGTGAAAGAGGCAAATATGAGAATCAGCAACAGGAAGGTCAGCCAAACCATCCACTCCTTCCCCCATGAATTATTAAATCCCAGCATTCACCTTGAAAACCAGCTCATCTGTGACTGCAAAAGTTCGGTCTAGCTTCCCAGTCAGGCCATTGATCTCCTTTTGAAGCCCCTTGGTATCCGACAAGATCTTGAGAAGCAGATAAAATAAATGTGAAGAAGTCAAAGCTATGCAAATAAGATATTATTAATAGTTGTCACAGCACTGCTGAAAACATCGCTTCAGCTTGGAAATGAAAGTTTGCATTCTTAGCTCAAGCCTTATTTAAAAAAGTTATCGTCCTGAAGAACTACCCACTCTCAAAATGGTTGTTAAAAAGTGGATCTGAAGACATTTTGGATTTTCAAACCTGATCCTGTATACGTGGTTATCAACGTGGGAGTCAGGACCTCCTTGGGGGGTTGCAACTTCATTTCAAGGGCAGTGGTGGGCTTCAGGGGGTTTGCACAGGTTCTATAGAACTCTTTGCTAATGAGTGCCTGGTTCTGAGAACCAGTTACTAATGGAACATAGAACCTGTTGTTAATTTAGGTTATTAGGACATAGACCTTGTTGCTGATTTATTGGAATCCCACCACTGTTCAGGGGGGTTGCAAAAAGCTGGGCACCACTATCTTGAAGTCTGGCATTAGGTGCTGCCATCTTAGAATAGAGCATTCAGGGTGCTTTCCAGAGAGTAAATCTCATTGAACACAATGGGTCTTAGTTCTGAGTAGACATGGAGGAGCTCTGGCATTAAGTGATGACACTTCCTGTTCTGGCTGTGACATTTCTTCTGAGAGGTTCCAAATAGGTTGTCATTCTCAGAAGGAGGTCCTGGGCTGAAATGTCTGAGAACCACTGCCATATAAAGTACACCACACTCCTCCAGCTGCACCAAAAATCAACCTACTTGCATTGTCAACTCAGGTCCTTCCCAGCTTATATCAAGATTTCTGTATGCAGATGAACACAGAAACCTTTAGTTCTTAAGACATTTAAAAAACCATTTTCCTAACAAATAAGACCCAAAAGGGCAGTGGTTCTCAAACTTTAAGGAAGATTTACTCCCCAAGTAAGTCTTTGTAGGGAAGGGGCAAGAGCAGTGATGCAAACTCAGGATTGCATTACAAAGGCTGGAGGAAGAGGAATGCTTTAGCTTACACTGCTTTTCTATTTACAATTTTCTGTGGCAACCTAGAAACAGTTTATTGCCACTTACTGGCAACAAGTGATTCAGTTCGACTTAGGAGGCTCAGATTTTTGTTGACAAAGGGAGCTGATTCACACACACATGTAAACATCATCTGAGCACTTTCCACTTAAGAACATGAATTTCCCTTCTTGCAATTGAGGCAAAATATTACATTTGATCTACAATAGTTGTTTGATTTCACAAATGCAAGTCATCACCTAAGGCTGCATCCAACACACAACTAGCATGAATGTACAAGAGCACTGTGTTGGGATTCTCTTATAAGAGGCAGCATGCATGATTAGCAGTTGGACATGATGCATATTTCTCTGGACTATGCCACTTCGAAGTGTGGATGACAGAAACCAATGTTTCAGATCCTTTCTCATGTGAATAGCTCACGAGATTCAGACACAGAATCTTTTACTCTATTTGCTAGTTCTGCACATGTAAGACATACAGGGGAAGAGTATTCAAATATTTTACAGTATTTTTCCTCCAGGACAGGTCCAACCTTGTTATACACAGATTTGACTCAGCACAAATGGACAATGCAATTTTTTTAAAAAAAACTGTTTTTCTACTGTTGTAGAGAGGCAGACATGCAAGCAATCATTATATTCTAACTAGACAAAGGCAGGAGGTCCTTTGCCTTTCTAACTGCTGACTGCCTCTCAACAAATGGAAGGAAAACTTGCTTTTAAACCACTGTAGAAGGACATGCTTTTTTAAAAATTGTTTTTATTCACCACTTTTTTGGTATCGGCAGGGAGTCCCAGAATCAAAACCATGCAGATATTAAGGCATGACCTTATTCCATTAAGACCAATAGAGGAGCAAGAAACCTGGAAGTGGGTCATTAAATCTATTTTTCCATGGTTTTTTATCCATGGGAGGTTCTGCAACAGAACCCTACTGGATAACAAGCACACCTGCAGTCTGATATCCAGCAACAGATATGTCAATGGGTCTGTTCACCATGCACAGCTGAACCAAGAAAGCATTAAGAAATCATGGAGAGCTATCCTGAAGGGATAGTTTCCCAGGCAGACTTTTCTTCACCTTTTTGATTTCCTCCTTCTGTTTACGGATGTTGCCAACAATTTCCAGGATGCGTTGGGTATAGGCAGAGCGAGATACATCCTTAGGAAGGGATTCCAACTCCACAAGCTGCAGACAAGGAGAAAACAGGAATGCAACTGGAATACAACAAGGCTACAGATGTGTAATGGCTAGCACATCCTTATGCTATCTAATCTATAGTATTTATATAGTATTTATTTATAGTATTTATATAAATACTTGTGAATACACTTTGTGAATAAAAAGTTTACAAAGCGGTTTACAAGAAAATGAAAAAAATTAATAGCTAATTAATACCCCATAAGGCTATGGATGTTCAGTGGCTTATTTATGCAGCACAGATCACTTCAGCATTGGGGAGATGGTAACCATTTATCAGATGTAACCATTTAACCATGTATAAGGAATAATCTTATACAGGCTAAATTAGTTAATATTCTCAGCAATGTTATCAGCATACAGTTAATATTCTCAGCAACATTAGGAAGGGTAGGATTCTTGAAACATGGTACAAGAGAAAGGATAGAGCTATAAAAATATAAAGCCTATAGGTAGCTTTCCTCTTGGCATCACCGAAGCAGAGAGGGGCTATCCTGCCAGGTAAGTTTTTTCCCCAGAAAACAAAATTCTGGGGCTAAATCTTCACCTAGAGTTTAAATGAAATGTATTTCCACAAATTTGTTGCACATACAGAAGATAAACCTCATGCTTCTCAACAGAATCAAGAGGTGTGCATCCATTAATTATCTCCAGCATACCAAGATCTACCCAGCACACATAAATGAGCTCTCATTCCCACCACCCAAGTGAAAACCACTAACCAACTGCTTGTAGAGATCATCCTTGTGCTTGGCCTCATCAGCAGCTGATCGGATCCTTTCATGCAGCTCTCTGATTTCTGACAAGCGCCGTGATGATTCCAGCTGCAAGGAAAAGCAGAGAAAAAGAGTCACCAATGTTTATCGTCCCACCCTGAGGAACTCTCATAATTTTGCTAGCCTCACCTCCTTGGAGTCGTGAAGCGCCTTAAGTTCTCGTAATTCCTGGATTAGAGGCACTCGATGCTTCTCCCACTGAGCAGCCAGCTGGATGACCCGCTGTGCACTGCCCTCAACCACCACCTGGGGGAGACAAAGATAAGCTGAGATTTCAAGCTATTACATCAACCTGCCTTCTAGATGTTTGCTACATGACATTCTCCACTGTTTATGGGGCAAGAGGGGGTAACCCACATATCCACATGCAATACAGTAGTTCTTTTCCTCCCTCATTACCAACTGATGATCAAAAGTCTGTCTCCAATTTTTTGGCTATGCTGGAATTTAACAATTTCCTATACTAAAAATACCCTTCGGATGGGGGACAAAAGTGTTCTCAATATAAGTTAATCCCAAATGTGATGGAAGGTGCTTTTCTTCTCACCCCATTCATAACCACGGTCTCTCCCTATTTTTCAAAAACGTCCTTGCACAGCCCATCTACTATTTACATCTCCCTCACTGCAGCTTCCGATGTAAAAACAGGAGCAGACTTTTAAAGAGCTTTTTTTTAAAGCTACCATTGTCGTATCCAATTATACCAACCTGCCTCTTTCTGGAGCCTCTCCATATCAGGATTCTTAACTCCTAGACAACAAAGGCAATTTCCTCTTTCAGTCCTGTTCCCCAGTGAGACCCATTACCTGAAGCTTCACCATGTTGTTCTCCGCATCAGGCAGCAACTCCACAGTCCAACCTTTCACGCGCAAGGTCTGCTCCTGCTCCGCTACTTCTAATTGCCTCTGCCGCACTTCCCCTTCCACCTGGGAAAGACACAAGACTCCCATTAGAACTGAACCAGAACTGAACCCAATTTTTTTCACTCTGAACCCAATTTTTTCATGTGGCCAAGTCTAAAAACACAAGACCCGATTTATAATAAGATTTCAGATACCATAATAATTAAAAAAAACAGACAGCACACACACACACACAAAAAAACACTTCAACAGCAGCTCACAATGCACAGCAGATAGTATCTTTTCAATACTTTTCAATGCAGGGAATTTGACAAGGAATGGGAGTCATTATGGAGAAGGTTCCCATGTGCAGGTCATTCCAATGTGCAACTCGGAAAGCACACAGTGCAGAATCTTTACCAAAGATCGAACAGGGAGATTCGTGTGGCTGCGGCTGTCCTTAAAGGAGTGAAGACCCAAACCATACATGGATTTAAAGGTCTTTGAACTGGACTCAGGAACAAATGGGAAGCCAGCAGAGGGAGTAACATGCTACCCTATCCTTTCAAGATAGCCATGGAGAGCATACTACAATAACCCTATCAGGATAGGATCAAGACATGGATACCTGTGGCCAGAACTGCTTTCGCATTACATCTTCATTAGTTCACATGGATGCAATAATCAGGAAATTCCACTCTGAAATGAACAGAGTTATACAAGAACACTACACTGCTCTTATGCAGGTCACATGGGTTCTAGGAAGGCTGCTTCAAGAGAACTTCCCTTTCAACTGTGCCCCTGGGGTCAGTTGGCACTGTGTCTCTCAAAAATAAGCAGAGATTACATTATGCCCGAGCTATCAGCTATCTCATAATTTATATTTCATTTTTCAACCTGCCAAAAAAGTCTCTGTTACTGTACTGGCATTTCATAACCTGCAAATGGTGTTCAAGGCACTCTCTCCTTCCAGTTGCTATGGTTCACTTGATACTCCAGGTAGTATTATTCCCACCGGTGAGTCTCACCTGTGTAAGGGTCAGTCCCAGTGTGGCCATTTGCCCCTCAAGGTCCCCAATCTGCTCCATGAGGCTGTTCAGTTCACCTTCCAAGTTCTCTAGTTCTGCTGCCTGGTGTTCTCGCAATTCCTAAAATAAAGAGGAAAAAGAAAAAAAATGAGAGAAATTTTCAGGAAGCACGGTCAAAGGAATCTGTAATTTTACCATTTCTTGTACATGGTACAAAAAGCAAAAACCAAGCTGTATTACAGATAGCAAGTATAAAACATATTGCTGTTGCATAAATGCTAATTTTGATTACCCTATGTCCCAGGGTTTGCTCAGATCTTTGTGTCATAGATTTTTAAAAGGGAGATGGAAACTCACAAGCCACCAGCAGACACAAAGATCAGATAGAAGAATTTGCCCCAGTGAACTATTTACTCCTTTAAAGGGGGCTTAAGGACACAGTAAACTGCTGGGAGCATCTTGCACAACATCTGCACTGGCTGCCTTTTCTCTTCTGGGCATAATCTAAAGTGCTAATTATAATCTATTAAACATCCTACTTACTCATAGGTACCCCCTTATGATCTAGAGATCCATTGGGAACAGCCTCTCTTAACAGTAGTATTGATCAGTCAGCTTCTGGGATAGGTTAGCTTTGATAGATAGGTCAGTATCAATTAGTGAAGTTCTCCCTCCCTAAAAACTATTCAAAGCACTGAGTATTTCACAAATGTTACAAGATCATTTGTCCTGGTTGTGAGGGGAGGAAATATCTTAAAAGCAGTGGAATTTTGCAGAAGACTTTGTGTTTTGGTTTGCTATTCCACCAATCACGTGGAATGGGAGAGGCTAAAGAATTATTTTTGAATTATTTTGAATTATTTTTGAGGCTAAAGAATTATTTTTGAAAATGCCAATTGTGGTAAAGTTTCTACAATACTTAGAACAGTGGTCTTCAAAGTGGGGGTTTTGACCCTTAAGGGGTGGCGAAGGCTGAGGGACCACCATCATGGGGACCTAAAAAAAACACCTTTGTGATGGTGTGTCATACCCCATCATGTCATATGTCATTGAATTAGTCTTGTAGAGCAGAACCCAATGCAAAAATCCATTTTGAAATATCTCCTTCCTATCAAGTGTTATGGTCAAAAAACTAAAAAGCAAAAATATGCATAGAAAATGAAAGTAATTTATTTCAAGGCTTTACTCGCAAGTAGGCAAACGTGCCATAGTCCAGTGGAAAGGGCAGGTTGAGAGCAATCCAAGGACACCAGAAGGGTCCTGATCCAATAAGCGCAGTCCCCAGAATCACCCCAGAAGGAGGTTCCCTCCTTTCCTGTTGCACTGAGCTCCATTGAAAGTCTAGAAGGTCAGTCCAGGGGTGCAAGGCTTCCAGAGGCACCTGGAGCTTACAAGTGTTCCAGAAGGCAGACCCCCCACATACATTCTGAAAATGATAAAAACTGACTCTGCAGGTAATATGAAATTTAAAAAAATGTATTTGTAAAAATAGTCCAAACTCTTCTTTCCCCTCTCCCCAAGCTTAATTTCCTGTTCTTATCCCTCTGGGGTTTTAATGCTTTTGGGGGAATGGTTAAGGCTGTTTTAATTTTATTTTTATTAATTTTATTTTTATCAGATGTCCTCCTTCTCCAGAACACGTCCTCTTTTTATCCTTGTATTCTGGAAAAAAATCTTCATTATCCTCCTTTTCCTTGTGAGCAGGCAGTCTATAGCCTGTTTGGAATTAATAAACTATGTCTGCAAGCCTAAATACACTTTCCTGGAAATATGCCCCATTGAAGAGTCTGGGGGATTGGGAGCAGTTGGGGGTAAGAGAGGACCTGTGGGGTTGGAGATGGGGATGGGTGGGAGAGAGCATGGGGACTTGGGGGTAGAGTCTTCTAGGACACATCCTCTTTTTTAAAAAAAAAACACCTTGTGTCCCGGATTGGGGGTAGCAAGTTTGACAAGGGGGTCCTGGACAGATTCCAAACATTGAAAGGGGTTCCGGGCTGAAATGGCCAAAGACCACTGACTTAGAAGCTTATCTTTGTAGAAACTTCTTCACCACCCGACTCCCAAGATTCAAAAGCAGATCAAATATTTCAGATTAAATATATACTCTGGGAGCCAAGGTCTAAATCATAGCTATACAAAATTCCCTTGTTCTAATGGGTTAAATCTGAAATTGGGACAATTTAGAAGAAATTGTATTTGTACCCAGACTGCAAGATGGTTTTTGAACATACATGCTATTGGCTATGTATGTGGGTTTTAGTTAATTCAGAAGTGGAATTGAAGGAGTGGAATCTGTTCTGAATTGAGCGAATATTCTTTCCCACAGAAAGGACTTCTTTCCCAATCCCCTCATACCTTCAGGTTAGCCACCCACATCATGTTACCTGTTCTGATGTTCGAGAGACTGGCATCGTTTCAACTTGTGTTGGGGATTCTGCTTCCTGTTGGGAGACCAAATGCAGAGCCAATGTAGGATTTTTACGTTTTCCATCTTTCCCTTCTGTCACTTCTACAAACTGAATTCTCCGGCTGGTGATCACCAAATAGATCACCAAATCACTCTGCCCTATAAGTAAGATCTACATTAAGTCTACATTTTACGAAAATCATAACCCCATCTCATACCTGCTTATATGCCAAGTTCTGAGTATGTGTAAAACGAGAGCCCTTGGCCAGAGCTCCAGCCCGCTCCTGGCCAGCGCCAAAAGAGCCCAGGAGTTGAACCAGTTCAGAAGTTGTTGTCCCCTGCTGGGCGGACCCAGAACGAGGAGCTGCTTGGCGTAGCTGGTCCAAGAGACGACGCTGAAGCCGCTGACGCTTCCACTGGCGGTACTCCTGAAGAAGGGGAAATGAAACTGGATGTGACTGGAGAATGAGTAAGCAAAATTCATGAAAATAGTAATCAGCTAAGATGGGATTGGTGTTACTGAATTTTATTCTGTTATGCTGAAACTATGCTGCTTAAGAATGTTACGGTTTTGGAACAGTATGCAGAATGCAGCAGACCTGAGCCCCAATTCAGAAAATCCAGGTATTCAGAAAGATGCCAGAAAATTTATTTGCTCTACAGTGAAGGTACCCTGAATTATCCTCTCATCCTCAAAACCAGCAGGTGGGGTAAGGAAAGAAAATTATCAAGCAGTGAAGCAGACTGCTAATGTGGAAGCAAGATCCACAATCGAGTAGAGAAGCATGCTGGTGTAGTACTCTAAGCCAAAAAAAATCCCCAATTCATCATCTTTCTAATTAGAATACAGCCAATATTCCCTTACCCCCAACCCTACTGCTCATCCGCCATAAAAGGATTAATAATATTTTACTCCATAGCGTAGTTACTAAGGATCAGGGAGGTAATAATTGTGAATTGTTGTTTATACCAATTATCATTATACCAATGTGAATTGTTGTTTATATGGCCATTGAGTGCAGTTGCAAGAACACTGACACAGAGCACAATCCTAACCATGACTACTCAAAATTAAGCCCCATTATATTCAATGGGTCTTACTCCCAGGAAAGTGTCTTTAGGATTGCAGCATCAGTCTGCAATCCTCTCCATACTTACCTGGGAACAAGCCCTATTGACTATAAAGGAGCCAATTAGTGAACAGACATGCATAGGATTGAATTATCAGTTCCATCCATCATGCCCACCTCTGGAGTCATTCGAGATCCAAGGCCCTGGCTCTTCCACTCATTCTCCCAGTCTTGGGTTGTGCTCAGCTCAGCCATATTCAGCTCCATCAGGGACGGCACCAAGGATGTTGGTCGAGGCAGCTGGGCTGACACAGCAGGCAGGAACTTGACAAAGAACTCCTTCCTCTCTAGGGAGATTAACAGGTGGATAAGTTAGATCCACAAGATCCCCAAGTTAGATCCACAAGAACTTGTAAGCCCTCAACTCCACACTACAACAGTACTATCTGGAATGATCCAACAAGCCCAATGCCAGAACAGCCATCATCCCTTTTTTAAATCCAGAGGCTTACCACCAAATGCAGAGTAACTACGGGAGCACTTAAGAGACTTTTCATGCACCCGTAATTACTGCACCACCTAGTGAAAACCTATCAGAAATTCATATTGGAATCCAGAGTAAGTTGTTCTTACACCGGAGCAAGGACTCCCCATAGTTATTCTGGATTTTGCCCTTAGAACCCTTTGACTTACAAACCTCCACATCTCATAACAAGAAACCACAAGTGAAACCAAATTCCATTAGTCTCAAGGAGATGCAATGGGACTTGTAACCTAAGCTCCACAGGACTGAATGGGATTGCCTCTCTAGAACATATGAATAAATCAGGATGTAGATCTGCATACAGGTGTGCTTTGCTTAGCAAAATTCTCATTGCACATGCTATGGTCTCTTGTTGGTGTACTGGTCTACTGGTAAACTGGCTTGTACTTTAATACAAAGCTCTTCCCAGAGCCCTCTTCTGGAGTCGCAACAGCTCTAATGGCCTCTGCAGGCTACAGAATGGCCTGAAGAAGCATCTAAAATCTACTTCTGTTTTTGGAAAGCCATTTCTGGTTTGCTTCTGAAAACTGGAAGTAGATTTCAGAGGTTTCTACGTATGTGCCATTATGAGGCCTGCAGAGCGAGTTGCTGGCCCAGTGCACCCTGGAAGAGGCCTTTGAGGCTGTCACCTCCAACCAAGATAAGGATTCACTTAACAACTGCTTTGTTTAATAGTAGGGTCTGGAAAAGAAATAGTCATTAAAAAAAACATACCAGAAGTGAACACATACATGTTGTTAACTTGCTTCCAGAAGTAAGAAAACATTTTTGGGTTCAGTTTTCCAGAAAAAAACCCCAACCAAAATGGGAATGAGTCTTTTACATGGACACATTTTCCAGGACCCAAGATTGTAATTTCCTAAGAATGCTCTGTTAACAGAACTACTTGTGCCTTAATGACAACATTAAAAGGGCACAACAGAAGCTAGCTGCTTCACATCTAAAACCTCCCTCCAACCTTTTGCCAGGAGACTCAGTAATAAAATCCTTTTAGGTTAGTGATTTTCAACCTTTTTAATCTCATGGCACACCAACAAGTGCTAAGGTAAAAGTATTGGCATCCATCAGTCTTGAAAGACTATGGTATTGTGCTCGACGCTGCATGAGAAGCACGAAGGCCTGGGTAGATTAATATGGAGGATAGGCTGTTACCCAAGCAGCAAATCCTCCTTCTCCACGCCACTGAAATAGTCCAATGGAACAGCAGAGCCAATATGATTGGTTCCAGCTGTGTCCCAGAGCTGGGCTAAGGACAGAAGCTCACCCTGTCTTGTGGGGACCCAGGTCTTGAACCCTGGCCTGCTGGTTAACAGGCACAGGTTCTTAACCACTTGTGCCACCCATAACCCAAAAAATGTCAAGGCAAAACATTGGCTTTTCCCCATTGACAAGGCACACCATGCTGCTGGTAGGGGCCTCAAATCCTCTAACTGCACTCTCAAAGTGCTTAAGCACACATACAAACCATCTGCAGCACACCAGTGAGTCATGGCACAGTGGTGGAAAATCATAATTTAGGTAGATATCTGGAGGCCAGAAATTTTAACTTTCTACAAGTTCTCTTGTATTTTTTAAAAATCATGGATTGAAAAGGCATGGGGGAGAAATAACTGGACTCATGGCAAAAAAGTAACATGGTAGGTATGGGAGAATGGGTGTGCAAAGGCCACAGGGATGGTGACGAGAGCTGCAGGCAATGCTGGAGGTTTTGCTGAGCAAAGAATCCCACCTTCACAGCACTGGGAAGCTTAGCTGCACTTGTAGGGTCTCCCAGCAAAAGCCCCCCCCCCCCCCCCCCCCAAAAAAAAAAACCTGCCGGCTTAGTTTTCCACAGACATATGAACAAACATTGCTTAAAAATATAAATTCTTTCACACATTTTTGCCTGGCCCAAATGTGTACATTTGGTCCCTGTTGCATAAATACAATATTGGGCAGAAAAGATTTAAGAATTTACTAGATGCAGCATGCCACAATTACAGTTGCTGCCCAGCTTTTCCTACCCTCCTGTCTTGATATATACATATGCGAGCAGTAAAAGTCCTGTCCAAATGCAATTTAGCTCTCAGTATCTCCAATCCTAGGATTTAACCAAGCACAACTCACCTTGAGAAACCTTCCCAGTGATTGGGTCCGATTCCCGAGGTAGAACCAAGGGTTGAGCCTGGAATCGCTTCCGTAGGCAGGAACCCTACCAAGGTGGAAGAGGGAAAGTATCTGAGAAAGTGTTCACTACATTAAAGCGTTCTTGGAAGGTAAGATAATTATTAACTAAAAATCAGTGAGGTATCAGTGATGGAAAACACTAAGCAATCACCACAATGTGGAAGAGGCAGGATGAATTTACTAACTCCCAAATCTAGAGTAACGACGGGAGCATGTAAGAGACTTTATGTTCACCTGTAGTTACTGCACCACCTAGTAAAAACGTATGGGAAATTCATCTTGCAATCCAGAGTAAATTGTTCTTACACCAGAGCAAGGACTCCCTGTAGTTACTCTGGATTTTGCCCTAAGTTTACATACTCTGAAAGAACCCAAGTTCTTTGCTTAAAACAGACACGTCAATATTTGGGATGTGAATATACAGTGGCGCCTCACGTAACAAATTTAATTTGTTCCGGAGGCATGTTCTTACGTGAAACATTCTTTATGTGAAGTGGATTTTCCCATAGGAAATAATGGAAACTCAGACGATTGGTTCCACAACCCCCAAAATATTCATATAAAAATATTAACTGGATGTAAAAATGATGACAGAACACTGGGATTGAATTCAAAACATTCATTCAATGTGCATGATCTTATGAAGTCTACTTAGGCTGCAGTCCTAAAGACACTTTCCTGGGAGTAAGACCCATTTAACACAATGGGGCTTACTTCTGGATAGACATAGTTAGGAGGCTGCAATCCAAGACACCTTCAAAATGTCTCCCCACTTTCTCCTTCTCTCCATCCTGAGCCTCTCTCTCCCCTGCTCCCTTCTGGCTACCCTGAGCTGCTTCCCTCTTTTCCACTGCTCTCCTTTCCCTCTGCCCAGTGGACGTGCGGCCACAGGAGGAACAGCATGGAAGTGTTGCTTTCACTATGGGCAGGTGCGCTATGCAGCCCTGACGCTTTTTAAACAGGCTGCCGGCCAGCGCGTCTGCCCCAACTGCCAACGAATGTGTTCTTTACGTGAAGCACTTTCTTTACGTGAAGCAGAATCCTAGAGAAATTTTTGTTTGTTACGTGAAACATACTTTACTTGAGGCTTTCTTTACGTGAGGCGGCACTGTATATGCATGATTTATCTTAAAACTGATGCTTGAGTTTCTGCAGATTTGAGTTGTTTGTATATACAGGTTGAACCTCCCCATTCATGATATTTGGTTCCAGGAACCTCCATAATTACTTATTTTCATGTTATACAAAAGCAATTTTTTACCATTGTAACCCCACCATAACCCATTGTAACCAGTTTATAGTGGCTGGTCACCGATATTCTTTGACATCTTTTTAGACTGTGTGACAGGATTTCATCTTGCTATGATTGTGGGACTCTGGGACTGTAAGCCGTTACTTTTTTTCCCTCTGTAAACCACTGGAAACTTTTTATTGAAAAGCTGTATATAAATACTATTAATAATAATAGTAAAGGTCAAAAACTCCCCCGTCCCCACATCAAAAATACAAGCTAATTCTCAGAAATAAAAATTCAGCACCAGACTCTGCTTACAAAGCTATGAATATGATCAAAGGAGGAACAGCACCTGTAGGAGCTGCAGGCGGGGGGTACGGCAAACAGGAGGAACCCAAGGGATAGCCAACTGATCCTTGATGGCAGTGGCGATGGCCTTATGAAGTGTTGTTGATTTGCCTGCAAGGGCACAGGAATTTAAAGAAATTACACCAGAGAACTTTGCCTCCCCAAGCCCCAAATCTGTTTTTGCCTAGCTTTCTCCATACCCACAGGCTGGTCAGCATCCTCTGAGGCATCACGGGGTAGCTTTTCTACCAGGAATAGAAGGAGTCGTCGGATTTCAGGCTCACTGCTGTACAAGAATGTCTGATATCCAACTTCTCCCTGGTATCCTAGGTCCTATAGGATGAAAACAGAATGAGAGAGAGAGAAAGTGGGATGGGGTAGTCAAGAGAAGGAAAAGAAACATTATTTGCTCTTCAGTTGTAAGAGAGAGCACACTTAAAATTCAGGCACTGGAAGTTGGATCATATCTTTAAGGGATTGTACACTCCCTGTTGTGAGTTAATATATGACCAGTGGGCAGCTTTGAGATCCACGAGAGTGAACACTTTGGAGTGAACACAAATAGGATTGTAGTATTAGGTTGCATCAACACAACAAAATGACACAATATAGTAGGGATAATTTAAGAAGAAAATGTTCACATGCATGATGCACATGATTGCATTTCCTTTCAGCCACTCGCTCAAATAAAAGTCGAGAAGTTGTATTGAGGCTACTGCAAAATCTCTCTACAAAGCAGAATGAAGCAGTAAGTATATTTATACTATAAGTACACTGAAAGGCTACAGAGTTTAGGTCCAAAGCAGACATTAATCGAACATCAAATGGAATTGAGATTCCCCAGGAATACGAGTTCTGCACATATTCCAAATTTCTCAGAAACTTGAAATGAAAGGCAGTGAGCATCTAGGGACACAGTCCTAACCTAGGCTAGCAAAACTCATTGGTCTTCCCATTCCCGTGCTGATGTAGGGAGGCAGGTGCCTATGCACAGGCCTAACTCTCCCCCAGGAGAAGGCGCAGAAAAGTCTTATGGCACTTTTGGAAACCCAATGGTCAGCACAGGACATATGCTGAGGCTAACTAGAAGAGGGCAAAAGAGAGCAAAATCCAAATTCTCCTCTGTCAAATGCCTTAACACCAGAGTTTCATTATACTCACCTGGCAGGCTTGTGCCAGGCTCATGCCAATCCGGAAGCGGGCAGACATGCCAGGAGGAAGGATATGGCTGAGGCTTGCCCCCACAGAAGGGTTGATGACACGGAGGCATCGCACCACAGATTCAACTATCAGTTCAGTAGTGAATTCGCGGACACTCTGTACTTCATCTGGGATGTCTCTGTGGGAAACAGACAAAAACCATGTACAGGCATTATCAGCTCCCACTAAGCATCAATGCTGCTTACTCACTAGTACCACCCTTTCTCACTGCAGCAATTGAAAATGACGGGTCCTACATTTTTCATTCCACACAGTCATTAAATGGCAACTGGGGCAAAGCATGCAACACAAAGTGGCAGAAAACAATGAGATCTAATTTCAAGTCAATAACCTGGAAGTAAAGAACTAAAATAAGAGAATGGATTGGCCACTGCCATATCTTTCTGCACTATCTGGCCTTCCACAGAGTCTGCTTTGTCATCATACTGTCTCTACAAGCTGCCAGCTTGCAGGGAATATGATATATATTTCTCCCTTTCCCAGGAGTTTGCAATAAAACAAAGTAACTGCAAGTCTACAGTATATTTTCAACAGCTTCCTCAATTACAGCTGCTATACCGCAGTGATAAAGGTTGCAACCCTATTCACACTTCCATGGATGTAAGCCCAACTAAGCAAGGCTTACTTCCAAGTAAACATGCAAAAGACTGGATCAGGACCACATTTGTGCCACTTAATCCTTTGTCCCCATACCAGTAACAAAATTTCTGAGTTTGAGCACAATCCTAACCATGTCTACTCAAATGTAAGCCCCATTGTGTCCAATGGGTCTTACTCCCAGGAAAGTGTCTTTAGGATTGCAGCCTTTGTCTTGCAAAGGAAGAGACCTTTGCCCCAAATGACAGCTTTTCTCCTGGACTAAAGAGCAGGTTCAACGGGATGGTTTTCCCTGCAAAGTGTCATGTAGTCAAAGATTAATCTCTCCTCTCCAGATTCCGCAGTCTTGCTTACATTGCTCCAATTCATGTGCCATAGTCCTTTGGTATCTATTTTCATAAATCAATTGATGGCCTAATTACTTTTGAGGAGGATGCACCTCTTCAGAGATACCTGGGAGCTCATCTGATGACACATTCCTCCATACAATAATAAATGCCTTCAAAAACAGCATGGCAGGGAATGACTTTCAAGCTGCGTCTTCTTCTTTTCATTCTACTTTTTGTAGCTCTCATGTACTCATTATAAATCCACACTGGCCATCTGAGTGGCACAGCCTAGGCACAGGTTAAGAATCTGAGGCTGTAATCCTAAAGACACTTTCCTAGGAGTAAGACGCATTGAACACGATGGGGCTTACTTTCAAGTAGACATGACTAGGATTGTGCTCAGAACTAGACCAACAAGGCACATTGCAAGTACCCATCCTTTGCCTAATACAACATGGACATGCAACTTCATAGGATAGTCAGGTTACTATAACTTAGGGGTGTCCAAACCTTTTAGCAGGAGGGCAACTTTATCTGTTTGACACTATGCTGGGGGCCGAAAAAATGATTTACATTTCAAATGTACAAAAAAGAGTGTACGAGGGACAGATCTGGAGGGTTATGATGTTTCTCTGTGGGCCGGATGGAGGGGTTTTGCTGTGGGCTGCATTACTGTGGGCCTCATGTGGTCCCCAGGCCAGAGTTGGACCCTCTGCTATAACGGTCTCCAGCTATGAGGGAAATTAAGAGACACTGAAATAACGATGCGTTATGATGACAGCCATCACATTATGAACTTGGATTGAGGTAGGGTAAGGAGCAAGTTCACCCCGTTAATATCAAAGTGTCCCTCAGATCCCCTACAATCCAGAGTAACTACGGGAGCACATAAGAGACATTTAAATCGACGTAGTTATGGCATCACCTATCAAAAACCTATGGGAAATTCATATTGCAATCCAGTGTAAATTGTTCTTACGTTGGAGCTAGGATTCCCTGTAGTTACTCTGGATTGCGCCCATCATCACACTACTCTGAAAAGCCTCCACCCCAAGCAAAAAGCAGCTGAATGACTACTTTGGTTGGAGTCGCCAAGCAACTGTCAGTTACTTCCTCCCACGCAACTCTGAAAGCAGAGCCTGCTTTGGCTCAAACCAGCCATCAGCAAGAGAGAACAATTTCCCAGGCTGAAGCTAAGGTCTGACTTAGAGCCCCATCAAGGCTGCAATCCTATCCACACTTTCCTGGGAGTAAGATCTATTAACGATAATGAGACTTACTACTGAGCAAGCAGGCATAGGATTGGGCTCACTGGCCTTTAACAAACCCCACTAACCTAAAGCTTCAGAAATTCAGCACTCTCCTCTCCCTGCACAACTATGACATCTGCTTTGTGAACACTCACAATAGGGAAGTATTTGGGATTGCATCAGATTTTTATAATTCCTGGCACATGGCATTTTGGCGATCAAGCCACATTCTGTTCCCCATGTCAATGCCTGCACAACAGCATGGCCTCTTCCTACCCATCGTCCAGCTCACATGCAATCTGGAGAACTCAGCATCTCAGTGCTCATCTCTCACCCACGACCCATGAACATATATGAAACACACAGGACAAACATAGCCTTACGTTCCAGAGAGACGGAGGTAACGTATGAGGATCTTGTCCACCTCTTCCATGATGGCAGGACATCTAGGGAGATGGGAACCACTATTTAAAAAAAGAAGTAATATAAGAGTCAGCGACTCAAATGGTTAACAAACCAAACACCAAGTAAAGGTATAGGTGGTTCCAGTGGTAATTGGCACACTGGGTGCAGTGCCCAAAGACCTTGGCAGGCACCTGAAACTATTGGCATTGACAAAATATCACTCTGCCAACTGCAGAAAGCCGCTCTTCTGGGATCAGCACGAATTATACGCCGCTACATCACACAGTCCTAGACTCTTGGGAAGGGCCCGACTGGTGATGTGAATGAAACCAGCACGAAATTGTTTGCTGTGTATTTATGGATGGTCATCATCATCATCATCACTGTTTGCTGTGTATTTATTTTTGATTTTCAGTAAAATAATAATAATAATACTATGCCAGTATGTGAGTGTATTATATATGATTATATATATACATACACTCATGTACATAATATAAGGGCTGTGAGTGGCGCAAGTGGTTAGGTCACTGTGCCTGTTAACCAGCAGGCCAGGATTCGAGAGTCGGCCCCACAAGACAGGGTGAGCTCCTGTCCTTTGCCCAGCTCTGCAACGCCAGCTGGATCCAATCGTATTGCTCTGCCTTTCCAATGGACTAATTCAGTGGCGTGGAGAGGGGGGATTTGCTGCTTGGGTAACAGCCTATCCTCCATAACAATCCAACCCAGGCTTTCATGCTTTGCATGCAGCGCCGAGCATGATACCATAGTCTTTCAAGACTGATGGAGGCCTGCTTTTTTATGTACATATATACACTCATACATACATTTATACACATACACTCACACTGGCAGATTTAGTTTTAAGAAAGTGCTGCCTGCTCACAGGGAAAAGGAGGACACAAGTTCTTTTTGAGGACACAAGGCTTAAAAAAAGGTCATGCACTGGAAGAAAAGACAATGGTTGGTCCCCTGCAGGGGAGAAACCTGAGCAAAAAGACCCAAAGGAACAATGCAGGAGTTAAGAGCCCAGGGGTGCTATCCTAACCACACTTTCCTGGGAGTAAGTACTATTGAACACAATGGGACTTACTTCTGAGTAGACATGCTTAGCGCTGCACTACATGTCACTCCTTTCCTCTCCATGGGTTCCTACCAGATACAGATCTGAGCTGCAGATTCACAACTCCCACATATATGCAACATATACTGTATATACAGTATTGCATATAATGTATATATTGCATGTATACATGCAATACCCATGTAGGTTATTTTTTAAAGCACATGCAAATCTTGGCTTATTTCATCCCTTGCAAGTTCAGCCCAGGCAGGGAATGCAAGCTGGGCAATGCAAAGGGCACCATCCCAAACGCCCATGCTGAGAAGGTTGCACCCCCTGCTTCTGTGCCCACCATGCATCAAGGCCAACCCCATGACATCTGTGCTGCAGCTCTGCAAAAAAAAAAAAAAAAAGCAATGGGTGCAGCCTGTTGATTGACAGGCAGGCAGAGGGTGCACGCGCAGGGGGTTCAGGGGTGGCAGAGAACAGGGCTGCACTCACCTCTCCCTCCCTGAACCGGGCCAGGCACTCAAGTCACAGGACCGGCCGCAAAGCACTCTGGGAAACGTAGTGCAGATAAGGAGAGTAGTCTTCCTACCCTCTAACCAGGCCGCGTGACGTCATACGCGCAGCACAGAGCATGCTGGGAGTCGTAGTCTCTGCCCATAATTCTGAGCCAACAGCTGTACTGTTCAGTGCAAGGCCTGAGATGCTCAGCAAGGCCTCTTTGTTGTGACTGATCATCACCTTTGAGAGAGCCCAATCCCAGCCTCACTTTCTTGGGAGTCAGTCCCATTGAACTGTGTAGAATACACAGTAAAGAGTAGACTGCAGCAGCTCCAGTACTTATGGAGGCCAGCCAGACGATAGACTGCATTTACTCAAATCTAACGCTCACTTTTTCAGCTGAATTTAGTCTCCAAGACCAGGATGTGCATTAGATTCAATGTAAATGTGTATTTGAGTAAATGTGCTATTTTCATTATAAGTATAGGGTGTGCATTAAATTTGAAGGCACATTAAATTTGAGTAAATATGGGAAATTTAGGTGGACCACTTCTTCAACAGCTGCACTGGATGCCCATTTGTTTCCAATCCCAGTTCTAACCTTTAAGTTCTCAGTTCTAACCCCAGTTAGTCTGAGGCTACAGTCCAAAGTTACTATGGGACCTTTTACAACAGTGTAGTTACACTGCTACCTATGGAAAACCTATGGGAAATGCATAGAGCAATCCAGAGTAAGGGTGAAATCCAGAGTAACTACGGGGAGTGCTTGCTCCGGAGTAAGAACAAGTTACTGTGGATTGCAATATGACTTTCCCATAGATTTTCACTAGGTGGTGCAGTAACTACGGGTGCACATAATGTCTCTTACGTGCTCCCATAGTTACTCTGGATTGTAGGGTTAATATCTGCTCTAACCTTTAAGGTCCTCCATGATCTGGGTCAAGCTATCTGAAAGACCACCTCCTGCCATCTGAAAGACCACTAAGAGCCTGCCCTCTAAGGTCATCTGTGGGGCTCTCCTACAAATGTCACCCTTGTACCTAGTGAGGGGGTGGGAGCTCAGGGGCAAGTCTTCTCTTCAGTGGCACCACATCTGTGGAATTAAGAACTTTTCAGGAAGGAATTGATGGAACTTTTCAAATATGGAATTGATGGCTTTTCAGAAAAGGCTCAAAACACAACTGTTTATTCTGGCATTTCACTGCTGAATGAATAACTGCTCTTTTTACCTCTTAAAAACTCGACTGTGACAACTTGCTCTCCGATTTTAATTTATTAATAGCTTTTACCCTGTTCTGGCTACATTCCCACTTTGTAATGGGGCAGCACAACTGTAATTTGCACTGGATCAGGCAGGCTGGTTCAGCCTGCGCTTAATCCAGTGCAAGAATCAGAGCTGCTGCTGCTCTAACACAAGGAAAGGGAATATCTTTCCCGGGGTAGGGTGGCAGTAGGTCTATGTGGATCTAAGTCTACTCTAAGTTACCTAGCAAGCAAGGGCTGCTCTGGGCAGCCCAGGGTTTGAGGCTTGTATTGATTCCAGCATTACATCCAGATCCGAGCCCACCTCCTACGGAGTTTGCAATTTCAACTTTCTCTATATAGAAGCCATGGCTGTGCTACTTGAAAGGACCTTTGCCATGCTAGCCACCAGTGTCCGGCAGAGGCTCCGCCAGTGCTGGTCATGTCATGGATGGGGAGAGAGTAGAGGGTGTTTCAGGGTTGGGAGGGGAGGATTCTCGCAGCACCAGTGTGTTTGTGGGACACAAAAAATGCCATCTCAATTGACCTCATAGGATGGGCTTTTTTGTGCTGCAGGAAGTGGTCTTTTAGGTACTTTGAACCCAAATAATGCAAGGGTTGAAAGGTCAAAACCAGCAACTTGAATTGTACCCTTGGACTGGCTTATAATTCAGTTAATGGAGAAGAGACATCACACCTTTTGCCCGTCATCATGTAGCCAAAATTCCCAAACAGTCTTCAAGGGCTGCTCCATATATAGCAGCTTACAGAAATCTAGACATAATGTAATCAATGAACATAGTGCAATAGCCCATAAGCGCAAGCCAGTGCTAGCACCTAGGTAATTGAGGTGCATTGCTGGATCCAGGAATATTCCCCAAACTGCAATTTGCTTCTTCAGGGGGAATAAAACTCCCTCTAGAATGGATAACAATCTTCATCCTGGGGAACAGGTCTCCCAATCAACAGTGAATTTGCCTCCTCAGGTCTATGGCAGCACTTTTGCTGGCCTAGATATGAGAATAAAAGAGGCTGTTCAGGTTTGAGACAGGCGGTCTGGATCCCATGACTGCTACTATAATGGAGATCCACTGCTGTTCCACCCTAATCTAACCCCAGCCAAGCCTACTTACTATCACAATTTGACTCCACTGTTACAACTGCACCTATGGTAGATATGTGCAGGGCTGCTGCCAGTGCATTATGTCCAAAGCCTTTGTACCAACAGCCAAATTCAGATACTGTTTGATAGGTGGCTGTGATGGTGCAGTGATGGACCATCTTGAGGTACAGTGATGAACCTCAAGATCTGCCAGCATACTAGTGCCAGGATTGGGCCCTTAATATATTAGGTTGATGGAGACCACTTCTATCTCATATGCTGGAGACCACTTTCCATCTCAAAAAGTAGAAAACTTCAGTCTCAAATGCTGGATGGAAGCCAGACTGAATGGGTCCAAATAATAAGTCTTGCCCAGAAATTACTGGATCTGGAGTATTGTCCTGCTCCAATACTATGCTCAAGAATTAGGGTTGCCATATGTCCTGGAAAACCAGGACAGTCCCAGTTTTCATGATTACATTCACATAATATCAGGTTTGACAGGGGGCACTGTCCCAGTTTTGTGGCAGAGAATTATGGCAACCTTATCAATAATAGGATACTAGAGACTTGAATAGTAGGTACTAGAGACACCCCATTACTAGAGAATTATCCAAAAGAATGGGGGCAAGCGAGAGTTTCTTTAGGAGAGAGTGGACAACAGTCACTTTAAGATGGGATGGAACTCTGCCCTCACTTTAATCACTCTCCTGGTGCTCTCAGCCAATAATCCCCCAAGGATATTTCCTCCAGAAACCTCTTGGAAATGAATGCAGCTAAGCTGCACACCTTTTATTAAATGGAATTGGGCTCACACAGACTAAGGTCCCAGTGGATTGCACCACATCCGTCAGATCTGCTACCATTCTGCTAGTTTTAATGGCATCCAAAATCTCCCCTCAGCCAGCTACCTAATATTTGCAGTGCAATCCTAAGCACGTCTACTCAGAAGTAAGTCCCATTGTGTTCAATAGCATTTATTCCCAGGAAAGTGTGGTTAGGATTGCAGCTGTAGTGTCAGTTTACAACATGTCCTCTTCATTTGTAATCCAGATGGCATCACTATTACATGAGATGACAAAGGTTGCCTCTTGCAGCTGCTTTATTGTAGTAAAGGAAAATTTTCAATAAATTTAGCTTTTCTCCATCTTTTATTGGACATTGTCAGGAACCCCAACCCGGGTGATGTGGGTCGACGAGGTCTCTCCACCGGGCGTAACTAACGAATCACTCCCCCCGTTGAAGTAATTCCAAGGAGACATGTGAGGTATCGTAACCATCACTTCTTTACTTCCATCCATTTTTGGAGGCACTCCACTTGAACAGTTACAACAACAGTGAACAGGTAGGTAATTCAACCAACATTTTCTAAGACGTCAGAACTCTAAGCTCACACGTCAACAGGTAAGTATACATACATTGCATAACCAATACTTCCAAACAGGTAAGTATCACAGTCTCTCTTTGGGCCAGGCCTCCATGTAACACAAGCACAGTCACAATCCTTCCTCCTCCTTGCCCATACTACCTTGTTTCCCGCCCTTTTCCTTCTTTTCTTAATACCATGAGCCCCGCCCTGTGGGGAGTTTCCACCCTTCAGCCCTGGGAGGGGGTGGGAGGTTCCACCACCATTCTGGCCCTCTAATAGGTCCCAGCCTCCTAAGAGTGAACCCCTCTCGAGGGGCCATCCTAGGCCTCCTTTTGGCCAACCATTCTCTCACTTTTGGCCAACCATTCTCTCACTTCTGCAGCCTCCCTCCACTTCCTCTGGTTCTCCTCTTACTCTTTGAGGGACCTCTCCACCTCCTCAGGGTCCTCCACTCTGTTCCATATTTCTTCAGTTTCTTTGTCCATGGCTTCCTGCTCTTCTGGAGTTATCCTGGACTGCTACCCCACAATGACAGTCCGGATCCCCCTCCACATACAACATCTCCAGGAACATAAGGTCCTCCGCCAGTTCTTCCTCCGGGGTCTGTTTCCTGGATCCCCCACATTCATATATCTAGATTGGACTGATTTCTTGAAGAAAAATCCATAACACGTTATTAAGTTATAGGTATGTGCAAGGTCCAGGTTTTAGATGCTGGCGACTTCAGTATGAGCACAATCCTAACCATGTCTACTCAGAAGTAAGCCCCATTATGTTCAGTGGGCCTTACTCCCAGGAAAGTGCAGCCATAGGATTGCAGCCTATGTTAGATATAAAGGAACAGCAGCAGGAGGCAGGTATCTTGTCATTTGTGCAGTGGTTCTCAAAACTTTTATCATTGGGACTCATTTTTTTAGTATGATAGTCTTTTGGCACCCACTGGAATGATGTCATTAATCTGAAAGTGATATGGCCAAAAGTGACATGATCAAGTAGAGAACTTGATCATGAAATTTTTTTTACAATCCAAGGGTGCAATCCTATCCAAATGTACCTGGGTCCCTAAGGAGAAAGACAAGCCCAATTGACTGTCATTGTTAAAAGTATACACAAAGTCGCTTTTTAAAAGTACAGATCATGTTTTCCCTAATGCAGTCATATACCATCACATGTATATGTGGATAACATCAAGTTTAATCAATTAAAAATAAAATATTGAAATGAATGAGGACCCCCCCCCCCAAATTGGTTTGTTACCCACAGAATGGGTTCTGAGTTTGGGAAATACTGCCCTCTATCTGGTGGGTCACTGTGAGATACAGGAAACTGGACTACATGAAGGTTTGGCCTGATCCAGTGGGGCTGTTATGTTCTCTTATGTTCTTGTGTTCTCATCCGAACAAGACAAGTGCTTCCAAAATTCCCCCCCAGTACAGTCTCTTTAATCAAACAAATCCTATCCAGCATTAGAGTACTGATGCAGCATTGCCACTGTATGCCATAAGAATAATGGGGGAGCACTAGTAGAGGACCCTTCGATGTACAGGAACATTTGTTCTCTGTTTTGGGTTGGTTTTGTGGCTGCATCAGCACTGAAAAGTTCAATAGGATTGGACCCAAGAAATTTTACTGATGTGGCCCACCTTAAGCTTCTGCAAGCCATCAGATCAATTATCTAAATTTCCTGATAGTGTCCTGTTTTTTGGGGTGTGTGTGTGTATGTTTGGTTGGTTCTTTTTTAATGCCTAGTGCTAGGAGATGGGGAGTACTCATACATGCGAAGCCTCTGTCAATATTTTTGAGTCAACAAGATTAAGATTGTGGTGTTGTAATAATCATACAGCTAGCTAGGATTGTCCTCAGATATTTCTCTGATTAATTAGCCTACTTAACTACAAATATTAAGAATGCTATCAATTTGCTAATCCCAGTTGGCAATTTGCCTACTTTCTGAAACAGATCATATGCAACTCTAGTGTGTGCTGGAGGAAGAAAGCAGGGGCAGTTCTTCCCAGTGTATCTGAAAGTGAAAAAGCAAGAGTCAGTGTTGCGAGTGATCACTACAACATCCCATCCCATAGTATACCCCAGAATGGCAGCAATTTTGTCCTTGAGCAGGAGGTGATGCGTGTGTATGTGTGAGTGAAGCCAGCATGCCTGGAAGAAGAGGGAAAACAGCTCCTGGCTTTTAAGACTAAGGGCGCAATCCAGAGTAACTACAGGGAGTCCTTGCTCCAGTGTAAGAACAATTTACTCTGGATCACAATATGAATTTCCGATAGGTTTTCACTAGGTGGTGTCATAGCTACGGGTGCACATAATGTCTCTTACGTGCTCCCGTAGTTACTCTGGATTGTAGTAACCCTACAATCCAGATTAACTATGGGAGCACGTAAGAGACATTATGTGCACCTGTAGTTATTGCACAATCTAGTGAAAACCTATGGGAAATTCATATTGTAATACAGAGTAAGTTGTTCTTACACTGGAGCAAGGACTCCCTGTAGTTACTCTGGATTGCGCCCTTAGTGTTTATGAGCACAATCCTAACCATGCCTACTCAAATGTGTTCAATGGGTCTTACTCTCAGGAAAGTGTCTTTAGTGCCTTCTTGACAATGGATCATTAAGATGTTTATTCACACTGTTTCAACACTTTTATTTAAATGAGGTTGAGACTGTCCCCACTTTGCTCACAGCACTAATGATACTACCTTTTACTGGGCCTAGCGTGGCCGGCTGCCTGGGATGTCCCCAGCTCTTCATAGTCAGTGACCTAACCAGCTGTGAGCTCCCTCCTCCCTGCCTCCCGCGCTGCCCTTTAAAGTAGGCAATCTGCCTTAATCCTCAACCGAGTGAGGGAACAAGCAGAGAGAGCGAGAGAGAAAGAGAGAGTGAGAGAGACCGTGAAACAGACACAAGAGGGACTCAAATTCATCCCAGAGGGAACCCTGTGTTGAAAGCAAGAGGTGCATCTGAAGGGTGACCAGCAAAGCCATTGCCCTTCCATGAAAGCACCTGAGGCTAACTTGGCCCTTCCTCCCTTTCCAGGGGGAAAGGCCAAAATTATGGGGGCTCCCCCTTTGCAAGGCGAAGAGATAGTGGGGCCGAAGTGCTAGCATTTTCTGAAGATTTACGCATCTGCCCTCCCAGCCCCACAACCAAGCCACAAGATGTCAGAAGCGGAGTGCAATGGAGGACGTGAGTGACCTCATGTTGATCTGTTTGGCTACAGGGTACAGGGTAGGGGTTGAGGTGTTTGGAGGCAGATAGGGGTCTTTGAGACGTGGTTGGAAAGTACTGCGGCGGCGGTTGGAAGCACTAATAGTTTTGTGGGGATTAATAGAAGATGGGCCATTTGGGGTCCAACTGTTCCAAACTTCAGGCAAAACTTTGGAATTGTGAGTCAGGGCTAAGCATGGGATATCGCAAAGTAAAGGTCAGAAAAATGGTTTGGCTAAATGTGGATAGAGGCTGAGGAAGATTAGGGATGAAACAGCAATATGAAACAATGCAGAATTGGATATTTATTTATCTTTTATTTAAAAAATTTGGTGCTGAAGTCAATTTGGGCAGGTTAAATTGGATATATAGATTAGGTAAATATGTCTCCTCAGGTTGCCCTGCTAGTTGTGTCTGAATTTAAGGGCAGTGTTCCCCCCCTTTACAAGGCCAAAGAGCTAGTGTTGTCCGAAGACTTCTCCATGCTCATGTAGCGAACATGACTGAACATCAAAAATGCATGCAACTCTGTTACCTTTCTGCTGTAATCGAACTTATTGATCAATTTGCATTTACATGCTTTTGAACTGCTAGGTTGGCAGGAGCTGGGCAAGTAATGGGAACTCACTCCATCATGTGGTACTCAGGTCTTGAAACACCGAAAAGGATGACAAGCACAGCATTTTTAACCACTGTGCCACCATGGTCGTACCATACATAGTCTGGATAAATGTCTAATGCTGTGACCCACATTGGAGATTCAAACCAAATGTTTAAGGCAATGGTTCTCAATCTTCCTAACGCCATGACCCCTTTATAAGTTCCTCTTGTCGTGGGGACCCCCAACCATAAAATTATTTTCGTTGCTACTTTATAACTGTAATTTTGCTACTGTTATGAATCGTAATGTAAATATCCAATATGCAGGATGTATTTTCATTGTTACAAATGAAATGTATGTTCTATGCACACAATGGGATTTATTTCAGAGGATTTGGCATAGGATTGGGCCCTGATGCTGCAATCCTATCCACATTTACATGGGAGTAAAGGCCCCCTGACTATAATGGGATTTATTTCAGAGTAGGCATGCATAGGATTGGGCCCTGAGGCTGTCAGTCTACCCCAGTGTGTGTGTGCAGCTACAGCTGGAAGTCTGGCAAGCCTGACCTAGCCCCCTGCACCAGTGGCCTTTAGGCGACCCCCAGGAAACCTCTAGGTCCTGACCCCAACTTTGAGAAATGCTGGTTTAAGGTTTCATTTTAACTGCTACTCTCAGAGGCCTCAGTCTGGTCTCTGTCTTAGAATAATCTTCTGGAGGATGCTCTGTCATATTGTGAGGAAATTAAATGATCTGTATTTTTCAGGGAAATTATGGATTTTTTAAAACACAGAAGACAAATGTCCACCTTTTGATTTGAAAAACAAGGTACTAAGGGTACTGGGTCTCCACTTAAAACTTCTTTTCTTCATTCCACCTCACCTCCCCACAGCTCCTGGCACTCCTGAGGCAACACGTTCAGCGGCCGAGGCTTTTGTAGAGGCAACAGGCCAGGCCCTAGCATGGACGCTTACCAATGGTGGCACAGATACTCTAGGGTCTACAAGCAGCAGTTCCCAGAAGAAGCGTCTCCAGCACAACAAACACAAGACCCAAGGCACCAATGTGGTCCACCGTTCACCACGAGCCCTCTTCTGCCTCAGGCTGAATAATCCCATCCGCCGTGCCGCCATCAGCATTGTTGAGTGGAAGCATCCTTTTCTTTTCAAAGTGGGACAAACTTGAATTGAAGGGGGAGGGCTGTTGCTTTTTTATGAGGGGAGGGGAAGAGAAGAGTTTCCCATTTGCTTCCTTAACTGGGTGCTTCTCAGACCCTTTGACATTCTCATCCTTATGACCATCTTTGCCAACTGTGTGGCCTTAGGGGTCTACATTCCCTTCCCTGAGGATGACTCCAATGTCTCCAACCACAACTTGGTGAGTACCTTTCTCAAAGCTTTGGATGGAAGGATAGCAGGAAGGGCTAAGGTCCGTATTAGCACAGAACATGCTTTGCATACTGAAGTTCTGCTTCTGGCATTTACAAAGATCTTCACCAGGCAAGCTGGGAAAGACCTTTGTCTAGAACCCAGAAAAATGGCTACCAGTCAATGTAGACCATCGTTTCCCAACTTACATGAGTTTGTGGGGAGGCAAAAATTGAAATTATTGAGTAGTCTATGCAAAACCCTCATTCTTAACACCCTGAACATAAAAAATACAATTAAATTTAGTAGTCTGTTAGTGAATGTTGGAAATGCTAGTTGCAGCTACACACAGCCATTTTCTACTATCTCTGGTGGTCTCTGGTGATGCTGGTAATTACTGATCTTTTTTCCTCATTCTTGGGGAACAGGTTGGGAATTACTGTTGCAGACAGAACTAACAGCCCAATCCTATCCTTTCCCCTTCCATGCCAAAATAGGCTTCCAGGAGGGGCTGATTGAGAGGTTTGAAAGGGGACAAATACTTTAACCAGCATATCCTTGCTGTGAAAGAGCTAGCACATGTCCAAGAAAACAAAAGGGTGTGTAGGCATGCTCTGGCTTACTCTGGAGGGTGTGTAGGCACGCTGTGGCATTTGGTTTCAGAGTGGATATTTGCCCTCAGTGTTTCTGAAATATGGTTGTGACTTGCCTGTGACTAGCCCTATAGTATTTGATAGATTTTGCTGTTTTGGTTTATGATTTACTAGATAAAGTTAAAAATGTAATGGTTTTTTGATATTTGATGTTTTAACCTGTTGTGATACTTTGTACTTTAAAGCTTTGTAAGCTGCCTTGGGTATTTGCTTAGACATGGGGAAAGCAGGATATAAATTTCATGAATGAATGAATGAATGAGTAAATGAATGAATGAAATATCCAGCACAAGTCGTCCATGCCAAGTGATATCCATTCTTTCTTCTGACATGCCCCCTGGCTCTCTCCCATTCCACTGGCTGCTCCCACTCTCCACCCCATTATACCCACCCTGCCAGCTAACAAAAACAAATTGACAGGCCTTCTCCTTGATGTTGGGTCCTTCTTGCCCTTGGAAGTCTATGGCTGCACTTCCAGTTAGCCTTCTGCGATGACCACAAAGTGGCAGACTTGTGTAGGATTGGGCCATGAGTGGACCAATAGCTTGACTCAGGACACAATCCAACCAACTTTCCAGTACTGACATATCTCTGTCATATGCTGCATCCTGCAGTTGAGGGGCAGTCAGGGAGGCCTCCTGAAAGTAAGGCAATGGGTGCAATCCAGAGTAACTACGGGGAGTCCTTGCTCCGGAGTAAGAACACTTTACTCTGGATTGCAATATGAATTTCCCATAGGTTTTCACTAGGTGGTGCAGTAACTACAGCTGCACGTAATGTTTCTTACGTGCTCCCGTAGTTACTCTGGATTGCAGCCAATGTTTGTTACCTTACCTCAAATATGCATTGCCTTTATGCCTTTGCCGGAAAGTTGCTTAGGATACGACCCTCAGTGAGATAGCTTCTTACATTCATACAAATCCAGAAACCTTGACTGCCGTTCTCATTCCTTGAACTAACCTATCATAGCTCACTTTCCCCCCAAAAGAACCAAGAAGTCCTACATCCCATCTGGTGCTGCTTGTTTACTATCTCAGTAAACTTTTGCCTTGGCCTCCTTCTTTCCTAATGTATCCATCTTTACCTCTTGATTTCCGCCAAAGGCAATATGTTAATGCCAATTAAAACTATTTATCTCTTAATAACCATTAATCCACCACCTGACTAGAGCTAGCTAAAGCAAACTGTTAGGCTCCCTGCCTCACCACCATCTTTACTCTGCAGTTCTAAGCACATTTTCTAAGGAGTAAGGCCACTGAACACAATTGCACTTGCTTCTGAGTAAACATGATTGTACTGTAAGAGTCTTGCTATGATGTTGGAGCAGTTATGTGAAACTGAAGTTATCTGCTGACGGCAGCTGGGGTCAGAGCTAGAGTTTGATCTCGGCTTCACTAGAGTAAATCCAGAGTAATCTGTTGACTAAAACTGGACTAGGGCCAGTTTCTGATCCCTGTTCTATTTTCTGGGGTAAACTTGCTTGACACAAATGAGTTTAGGAATACAATTTTCCTTTCTATCATATTTTTTCCCTCTGGTGTTAGTGACAAGCAGGAAAAGAGGCACAGTTTACAAGGAGAAGAATTTAATGCATTTTTAATTCTCTGATTTTTCATATTGTGATTCCATGTATGCTCCTGGATCCTGTTAGGTGTGTGCATGTGGTCATGCTGATCATTGTTGTTGCACGTGTGCATGCGTTCCTGCATCAGTATATGTGTGTGTATGTGTGTGTGGGGATGGGAGGTACGGCCAGCTGTTTGCCTGACTGGCATTTGTGTTTGTATGTCACTCCTGTTTCTCTTCTGGCTCAGTAAGCTGCTCATCCTGGTGCTGAACTGAGATGGTACTAATCCAGAGAAATCCTTGCCCATTTCCCTTGATGGGAGTTTCTAGTCACTAGTTCTAATGTTAGCTTTCCAGTTGTAGGCCTTTGATATGAGGTTCTTTGGGATTGTCCTGGATGCAGGGCATTATTTAGCAGCACCTCTGTGTTCAAATCTCAAATGATGCATGGCTGCTTTTCAATAGGCATAGATGGTAAATGTTTTGGAAGTATGACTTGGAATTCCTGGCCTTTTTTCTCCCAACTCCACAGGAACAAGTGGAGTATGTCTTTCTCATCATATTCACGGTGGAGACATTTCTCAAAATCCTTGCCTATGGTCTGGTCATGCACCCCAGCGCCTACATCCGCAATGGCTGGAATCTTCTTGACTTTGTCATTGTTGTGGTGGGGTAAGTTTCATTGGTTGCAAAGGAGGCTGTGAATCTTCAGCAAGTTCCCTGATTCTGTTTCCCAAACTGGGAATTCAAGGGGGATTGAGTTGAATAAATGACTACGGTTTAGTCTTCCTTCAGCAGGTCAATGGGACTAAATGTATAGAGAGTGCAATGGAAACAAAGAGAAAGAAATAGCTCCAGTTCCATAGAAGACCCACAAATCTTTAAAAGTTATACAAGAAGGAAAATACATAGTGTGATGGGCAAAGTGGATCTGGCAGTGGATACTTTCTTCTTAGCTCTTAAAACTATGAAACCCCTCTCAAGACCTGCACCTAGCAATTCCAGGAGGATCAGAGGGGGTCCAACTCCTTAGTCTGAGTTTTGTTTGAAGGCACTGAATTATAGCCACCAGCTCCTCAATCCAAGATAGTGCCCATAATTGTAAATCTTTCAGCTCCCCACCCCTTTGTATTAAACATACCATCTCAATGGTGTATGTGTTCCCATACATGTACAGTTGATTAATCTGTAAATCTATATCCTTCAAACTAAAATGGGTGGAAGATAGCATATGTTCAAGAGAGCCAGGATGGTGTAGTGGGACAACGAGGACGATGTGGTTAGGAAGTTGGACCTGGAAGATCCAGATTCAAATCCCTCCTGGCCGCAGAGCTTCCTAGGTACCTTGGTCAGTCACTCACTCTCACAACCTGGCCTATCTCATAGGGTTGTTGTGAGGATAGCAGGAGAGAAGGAACTGAAACTTTGTAAGCTGACTTGGGCATTTATTTTGGCATGGTAAAGACAGAGTAAATAAATATCTCCAGCATATTGTCTCCAGCATACAGTTATACGAATAGGACTTTCATTGTATACATGCCACTAAGATATATCAAGTATGTAACATTTTATTGTATTCCCTCATTATCTATATCTAATTTGTTTCTGGAAATCTGAAAATCTGGATAAGTAAATTTATTACATTAATCTCAATGGGGAAAAATTCAAAGTTCACTAAAAAATCACTCTGAATGTCCAATCCCCAAGGAAAATGCATGGCATTAAACAGAGAACCAAACATCTCCTGTGCAATGATGTGACAGCTTCATCAGCATGGCACCTGCTGAATCACATGGGGCGAGACTTGGCCTCTGGAGGCTTCATGGGGCTTCATTTTTCACACCACAGATTACTTAGAGTAAGCCCACACTGGCCCAGTTGGTCTACTTGGATCTGTGCCAGTTCTATAGCTAGCACAAGCCTACATAGAACCCAAGTCAAGGGCAAGAATGAGGTTAGAATATTGGCATGTGTCTGTGGAGCTGATACCCACCCTTTTCTTGACCCCTGTCTGCCCAAATCTCCACTCTTTTCTCTTACCCTTTTCACCCTCTCCCCATCCCTCCTCCAATTCCTAATAGGGCCTCTGAGATGAATTTTATAAGGGGTACAAAGCTTCTTTTGGGCCTCTTCCCTTCTCCATCGTATCCTAATTTTATATGATCAATTCATACAATCCTTTCATATGATCACTGAACAATTCATACATTCATAATTTCTATGAATTACAATAGACAAAACCATGTAGATTTACACAAAATGTGAATGCTAGTTCTCACACAAAACATACAATCTTTTTCTGAGATCCTAGGAAATTTTGGGACCCCTCCTTTGACTTTTATACCCCCTTTTTGACCTTGGGCCTGGGTACGATTTCAGTGATGGGCTTCAAAAAATTTAAGAACCGGTTCTCTGCCCATCTGGCAGCCACTGTTAAATGGCTATTTTTAAACTTTATATGTACTATCTCTTGTTAAGAACCGGTTCTATAGAGTAGGTGCAAACCTGCTGGAGCCACCACTGTACGATTTATCTCCAGCATACCCCTCACCAGGGCTCTTCTTCACAGATTAGCCAGTGCAAACTAGACTATAGGGTGTCTCATATGCCAAGCCATGAACCTTCCCCTCAGAGCCTTCTCCCCTGAGCAGTTGTTCACAGATAAATCTTCTTTGTAGGGTTCCTACATGAGATCACCAACAGGGCCTGTTCAAGACCTCAGACATCAACCTTTGGAGGACGAGCTGTTGTAGTGTGTTAGTATGTCTAACAATATTAGACTTGGACCAGGGAGTTCTAGGTAGATTCTATTTAAGGAAACTTAACCCAGAGAAAATAGAAGTTTTCAGAAATTGGTTGGTCTTTTCCAACTGGGGAAAAAATCTGTCCAGACATTTCCAAACACTGGGCAAATCAAAGGATAAGGGCAAAATCCAGAGTAATTTGCTTACCCTGGAGTCCTTGCTCCAGTGTAAGAACAACCTACTCTGGATTCCAATATAAATTTCCCATAGGTTTTCACTAGGTGGTGCAGTAACTACAGGTGCACGTAAAGTCTCTTACATGCTCCTGTAGTTACTCTGGATTTGGTTATAAGTCTACAAAGAGAAAAGGAATGAAGCAAGGTTGTATGAGCCTTTGATGTGTTCTAAGATGTGACAGCAAAACCTCTAGAGAAGGGCAGAGGGCACTGTTGACCTGGTGATTTTTCAGCACTGATAATCTGCATGATAGTCAGTACCTCTGAGCCAACCAAGTATGCCTTCTGGAAGGGAATCAGGGAGGATCCTGACTCTCTTGATAATTGCTTAAGGAGATTATACAGTTGTAGTCACTTATGGTGCCTAAAAGCCATAAGAACTGTTTTGGGTGCACCGCTAGGTGGTAAAAATTCATTTAACAACATCAACATGGGTTATCCATGTTTAGAGGGAATAAACTTCTGAATTCTGGGTACAAACAGGAGATGGCAATCATCTTCTTTTCCTTCTTGAGAACTTCTAGCTTTTAAAAATGGAAATCTTGGAAAGATGGACCTCAGTGTAACCCTTGTTGCTTCCTCCCAATAGTGACCTGCTACCTCACACTTTTAGAAACACTTTTATAGAGAATAAAGACTGTGTATGTAGGAGGTAGTAGTTTGCTGCTATTTGAATTTGAGTGACCCTTCTTGGCAGGAAAGCCCCTTATCTCATTCTGTTTTCCCCACAGTCTCTTTAGTGTCATCCTGGAACAAGTTTCCCACAAGCCTGGGGAAGCCCATCACATGAGTGGGAAGCCTGGTGGATTTGATGTCAAAGCTCTCAGAGCCTTCCGTGTCCTGCGACCATTGCGCCTTGTCTCCGGTGTCCCCAGTAAGCATCTCTCTCATTCTCTCTCTTTTTTACCTATGTGCAATCCCTCAGTAGTGATCATCTGTGGGAGGATCACAGAGGGGCAGATTTGTTTTTTTTTGAAATAAATTATTGTCAAGAATGCTAGGATAAATATTCTGAGCTACATTTGTCATCAGGTGTCATGAGATTCCTTTATTTTGCAAAATGCAAATTAGAATTCTTATTGTACTTTAGAAAGAGGCAGTGATGGGATTCAAAGAAATTTACAACTGGTTCTCTGCCCATCTGGCAGCCACTTTTAAATGGCTATTTTTAAACTTTATATGTCCTATCTCTCATTAACAACTGGTTCTATAGCGTAGGTGCAAACTTGCTGGTGCCCACCACTGGAAAGAGGACATCCTTACTTTCCAAACTGAGTTTTTGGTAAACCAATTCAGAATCTGATCATGACTAAACAAGAAAGTGAGCTCAGGTCAAGCTACTGAGTAGAGTGGTCAATGAAAATATCAACTTGGTTGGTTAATGAAAAAGTAAATTCCATGCTAGGGTTTATTAACTAAGCTATGGCATTGATAATAAAACTGCCAAAATTGAAGTGCTTTTATAAAAACAAATGATCATTTAGATACGTTAGGTTCTAGTCTGATTATCCAATTTCAAAAAGGATGTTGGAGAGCTGAGGGAGTGTGGTCAAAAGGTCTCCAAAATGAACAAAGGTTTTATTTGAGGAGATGGTTTCCTTCCATCAAAGAAAAGGTTATATGTTTGAGGCCTTATGGGTACATGACAAAGGTATGTAAAAGTATCATGGAGGCTGGGCTGCCTTGCTGTGCAACACTAGAAGCTATCCAAAGAAATTGATGGGCAAAGGAGTCAGGACCCAAAAATCAAGTATTTCACAGAACACTGACACAAATTCAGGCTGCAATCCTAAACTCCAGTTAGGCTAGCCTAAGTCTCAGCATAAGTCCTGTGCTGATCTACGGGTGTCACAAAAGTGCTACAAGACACTTCTGCGCCATTCATGGGGGAGGGTTTGGTTGGCAGTGCACAGATATGTGCTTGCCTTTATACATCAGCACAGGAATAGGAAGACGAATGAATTGCACCAGCCTAGGTTAGGACTGCACCCTCAGTTAACCCTAGCATGCCCAATTTTTTAATTTACACCCGAGTCTGCCCGGAGTTATTTCCTCCCATACTGACATATGGCACATATAATGAATATAATGAATAAATGTTGCTTCAAGTTTCAGCATAACTTTGTTTTTTTTTATTAGGAAGTGTTGTGGAACAAGAATTTTGATATATTACACCTTGCAAAACATTGATTAACCATATATCTGACATAAAGTTTATAGTTGATAGTTCATAGTTCATAGTGCAGTCCTGTAATGCAGGGCAGGCAGCAGCACAGCAGAACAGATGAAGCTGTGACAGGAGCTGTTGGCCTAGCAAGGGGTTAGAATATTATATAGCCAGAATATTATATAGCAAAAATAATATTATATTATATAGCAAAATAATAAAGCACATGATGATAGCTGATAATTGTTTGTGAAGAAACAATAGTAGAAATGAACCATCCCTGGTTCTGGCTTTCTGCACAATAATGTGCAATAATGGGAGGAATATTTAGGCCTGGCCTGCTTCAGGACTGCTAAACCAGAAGCACAAATCAGATAGATAGAAAACAAATGAGCACAAATTAATTCTCTTTTACAAAGATACCTTTTATAAAAGATGAGGCCTGGAATTTAGCTACCAGTTCTAAATGACTTTAGCAAGCAGTTCTAAATGAATTTCAAAGGCTTTCAACTAAACCATTTGTTCACACATACTGCTGATTTTCCTGTCCTCAGAGATGTTAATCGGTGCATATCAGCATATGGCCGCCACTAATCCATCTTCACTGATGCCTTGCCATAAAGTTGAATCAACATACAGATACAAGTTCAATGTAACTGCACTTTTGGAAATTTCTCCATCTGGTACCAAGTGTAAAATTTTAATTTTTACAGGAAAAATAAAAATTCAAACAATTCATGATTTCAGATTTAAAACGGTGTAGGTATGAGGAACAAAGTCACCAGTTCTTGTCAAATTATAAGCATAACTTCCATTAGAAAAAAAAAGAAAAACTGACCATTTTGGAGAATTTGCGAAATGGGCATGCTAATTAAGGAATTCCCTGCTGCAAGGTTTGGCGACCACTACGGATTTAGTTGGTAGTGAAAGGCAGCAGGGCTAAATTCATTTCTAGCAACATATATTAGCAATGATAGTTAAATGGAATTCTATGTTCAGAGGCCAGATAGCTCAGTGCAAGTGGTTGGCTTACTGTATCTCCATTCTTGCAGCCATTAGGTGGGCCTGAGGAGTTAAAGATATTCTGCAGCCCCCCATTCCTTCCATTATCTCCATGCAGGTGTGCCCCACTTCAGTTTAAGATGAGAGTGACAGCAGCAGCCCTTTTCAATACCCACTTACCACTGCTACTTCCAGATGAGGAAAGGAGGCCCTGGTGGTAGCAGTCCTGTGCTTGATCAGGGAACAGGAAGAGGATTGCTGTGGCCGCCACAACCTCCCACATCACCAAAGTGGCTCTGGAGGCAGCTTACCTGATTTCTCCATACTCACTCTGTTGCTGTAGGTTTTGAAGTAGAGCAGATGATCAGGGCCAGAATGAGGAAGCCCGGAGACTTTCCTGGCTTCTTTGTTCTACATTACTCTGCCTGCTTAAAAATATACAGCAGCAGAGCAAGAAGAAAGAGGTGAGGGGAGAATGATGTCTAACTGAGGTGTCTGTAGAGGTGGTTGATGGGTGTAGGCTGCTGTGTATACCAGTGGTAGGCTCCAGCAGGTTTGCACCTACTCTGTAGAACCAGTTGTTGACAACCGGGACATATAAACCAGGACAACTAAGCAGGACATAGAAAGTTAAAAAATAGCCATTTAAAAGTGGCTGCCAGATGGGCATAGAACCGGTTTTTAATTTCTTTGAATCCCATCATTGGTTTGCAGTGATGAGTCTATTTCTAGGGCAGTGGCATAGCCACCTGGGGCAATGACTTCATGACATCACTAAATGCTGTGACATTACTTTGGGGTTTGAAAGCAGCAGCAGCTTCGTGATGTGACTCCCCCTTCCTGTTCTTACTCCAGCAGCTCACCAGCTGACGTTGGCTTCTTTCCAACCACTGCAAGCCTCCAAGCTGTGCTTGGAGGTTTGCAGTGGTTCAGGGGAAGTTAGGAGTTGTCCCAGAAACTGCTGCTAGCTCAGAGCCTCCAAAATAAGAGGAAGGGAGTGGTCGCTAGTCTCTTGCTTCTGTGTGAATCCCATTCTGGCCCCCTCTTCTGGCTGAGACACATGGAGAACATGAAAAAGCCACTTGGATCAACTTAGAGGCACTTGGACAAAAGTGGGTACCAGAAAGGGCAAGAATGCTGTATGTGTAGAAGTGAAGAAGCTGCTTCACTGAGATGGTTTGAGGTGGTTAAGAAAGTAAGAGTTGGCCACGGCAATCTCGGCTGGCCTCATGATACCCCTTTATGTGATGCCCTGGAGTACTTCCTGGGGCAGCATGTCTTCTACTCTCTGCTCTCCACCCTCACAAGCTACACCACTGACCAATGTTGATTTGATCCTGTATCTGGGGCCAACGTTGCACTGTATGCTGAAATATTGCTCATAGGCACAGTCCTGCTGTCATGTCCTAAAACCTTCTTCACTTTCTACCAGGCCTGCACATTGTCTTGAATTCCATCATGAAAGCCATGGTGCCCCTCCTGCATATTGCACTGCTTGTACTTTTTGTCATCATCATCTATGCAATCATTGGCCTCGAGCTGTTTATCGGTCGCATGCATAAGACCTGCTTCATTGTTGGTTCAGGTATGGCAGGTACCAGGGAGGTGGGGTGGTGTCTCCTGACCTTCCACTTCCAGAAGTAATGACCTCTTGAAAGTGAAACAAAAAATCCCCAAAATCAGTTGCCACTTAGCATAAAAACTTGGATTTTTAAATTTTAAAAATAAAACAATACAGAGTCTGTTAAAATTGCTTTGATTTTAAATATGCAAAATTTTATTTTATTTTGTTTTTTAAATAAAAATCGTTTGAATATTTGCATGCCTTTGAGCATTCTCTGAAAATTTCTAACGTACTGGATTGCTGAAATTTCAGGAGATGTGAAAATGTTGGTGGAATTCAGCCCCCTGTTAAACAAGCACTAATAAAAGACTCAGTGGACCTCTCCTTCACTATCCTCTGTCTTCACCACCAATCTCTTCCTCTTGCAGATATGGAGGCGGAGGAGGACCCATCACCTTGTGCCTTCTCTGGGCATGGTAGAGAGTGCACAGTGAACAACAGTGAATGTCGTGGGAAATGGGAAGGGCCCAATGGTGGCATCACCAACTTTGACAACTTCTTCTTTGCCATGCTGACAGTTTTCCAGTGTATCACCATGGAAGGTTGGACTGACGTGCTTTACTGGGTGAGCCAAGCCTCTCCCATCCTAACGTGGGGATGAGGATCAGCAAGGCCAGCAAGGCCCCAAGACCACCAGTATTAATTCCTTGATCCTTTTCTTCCCTCTCTGTTTCAGATGCAGGATGCGATGGGTCATGAACTGCCATGGCTTTACTTTGTCAGCCTGGTCATCTTTGGCTCCTTCTTTGTACTCAATCTGGTTTTGGGTGTACTAAGTGGGTAAGTCAGTTAATTTTTTATTTAGTTTATTTTAATTGCAATTTTCAGGATACAGACTCAACCGATCACTGGAGTGTTGAGCCACTGCATGTACATGCGCCGCCACATTAATGAGTATGCAAATCAGCTCTCCTTGTGCACTCACTTTAAGGGAAAAAACAAACAAGCCAGACTGTATACTGTAGTATACAGTACTATATACTTATATTCTGAGTGAGAACCATCTTCATGTCAGGAGAAAAAAATATCTGAAAGTGGTAATTTGCCCTTATTGCACCAAGAAAATCTTCTGTTATCTGTTGCAAGGGTTAAGACACTGTGCCTGTTAACCAACAGGCCAGGGTTCAAGACCCAGGTCCCCACAAAATGAGGAGTTTCTGCTACAGGCCGGGAGTTGGACTAGATGATCCACTGGGTCTCTTCCAACTCTAGGATTCTATGATCAATGCTCCTATGACTGACCTAGTGCTCATTTTCAAAATCTAAATGCTATACACTTTATAAGTGCTATACACTTAATAAATAAACTTTATTTATTTATTTATTTATTTATTCATTCATTCATTCATTCCTTATTCTTCAAAGAGCTCAGGAGGTGAATAACATTTTCCTACCTGTTTGTCCTCACAACAATCTGCAAAATTCCTTTAGGGAACCCTACATATGTACTGATAAGGGCAAGCCATGTGCAGGAGATCAGGACCTTGGTTAGTTCCAGGTAAAGCATGTATCAGAGAATGAATTCAAAGCAACCCAAAGCAGTAGCTTTTATCTGGAGCAAGTTTTATAATTCTGCATTAGATAGTAGTAGGACTCATTTTGTGGGAACTTTTGACCCAAACTTTCTAACTTTCTAGTATTTTGATTGACCTCTGTATATGTCGTAGGGAGACAGAGAGCTGTCTGGCTGTGCCAAACACAAAACAAGCAGCAGAATCAAAGGCTGTACTATAGCTAGCAGGTGGGCTTTTCATTTCCTGGTGTGCTGAGCACTCATGTGCACAGCTAATTTGACCTGTTACTTCCCACAGAGAATTCTCCAAAGAGCGAGAGAAAGCAAAAGCTCGGGGCGACTTTCAAAAGCTACGAGAGAAGCAGCAGATGGAGGAAGATCTGAAAGGCTACCTGGACTGGATCACCCAGGCTGAAGACATAGAGCCTGATGAGGATGGGGATGAGGCAGACGATAAGCACACCCGTAAGAACACCCACCTGCCCCCTTTTTCCAGACCAGGTTTCCCAAAGATGCTCTGCTGTTATTGGGGATGGCTTAGTCAGGAGCCTAGATGTTTCCATCTGGGCCTCCTGGCAGCTCTGGGTGAGGGGATTAGAGAGGAATCTATCCAAGTCACAGCAAGATTAGCAGGAACCTGAGCAAATTGCCAGATTGGGAAAGAATCCTGTTTGGTGTGAACAAAGAGGGGAAAATATAAGATGACAAATTCATGCTGGGGAAAGCAGGACAGCCCCAGCCGTTGGGAATGTGTGGGACGTGCCAAACTGAAGGCAAGAATAGAACTGATGGGCAGAGCAGGCAAATCCCTCTGCTGCTTCACTTTCCTTCATACTGTTTGTGTCATCCTCCTGCCCTCTGCCTTTTGGTGAGGGAAGGGATGTGCAGGTTGTGCTCTTCCTATTAGCAGTGCCTAAAACTGGCCAATTAGTCACAGCTTTTACTTGTGTATGTCCTTCCCTGTGGCTCCTTTCTGCAGCAAGGAAAAATGGCAGAGTGTTCCAAGGGTAGCACCCCTGGCACTGAATTAATTAGCTCTCAACCTTGTTAGCTGCTTGGGGATCACTGAGCCAGTGGCGAGAACAGCTCAGGTCAGAACAGAGAATCGCAGAGAATGAGTCAATGTTGTCTTCCATATTTATCCCATCAGTCTGTATTCCCTCCCCAGTCAGCTGAGGATAAATTCCAAGAATCTTGGTCCAGAGCCCTTTGCTGCTTTAACTCCCCTCTCAGAAATGGAACAGATCCTTTTGTCAGGGGAGGGACTGAGATGAACCTCAAAGGGAGCCTCAACAGCATTCAGGTAAGACAGGGTGTTTGTATTTCAGTGCATAGACATACAAGACGACAGTCAGAAAAGGCAGGATCAAGCCCATTCAAGGGCCTTGCCATAATCAACAGGACTCTAACCTCTGGTCAGTGGTCAGAAACACTGAGGGGGCAGATATTGAATCCACACTGGCTAGTCTACAAAGTTACTTTCTGAGGGCAGGTAAAAAGCACCTCCATTGGATATTTAGCATCCTGAAACACTGAAATAAGTACACCTGACTGGGAGATTACATTGCATCTGAGGGAGCACTGCCTGGACCAATCAGTGGGCTTGCATGTGACACAGGGCACCCAGTGTAGTGGCCCACCCATCTATTCTCATTATTCCTGGTGGCAGTATGGCTCTCCTCTCCCTGTAAATTTCAGCCTGAGGCCAATTGAGATAAGAAACAAGGAGGGTGGGGAAAATGGATCGCTATGTGCCAACAAAGCAACAACAAGCTTGATTAGATCAACATTTTTGTTGTGAAGTCTCAAAGATGGAGTTGCAACTGAAAGGAAAACAAGAGAGGTTGCCAACATCTCATCCCAGTAGGGCTCTTGTGCAAATAATATAACAAAGTAGCAGATATCAATGATGTCTGGCTACACCAGTTAGTTCGTCTCTGTCATCGTTTGCAAAGCAACACAAGATTGTCTGGAACAACTAATGGTCCAATCTCATGGGCTAGTTATGCTGCTGGAATAAGTGTTAAGGTGCATGCTTTCCACCAACAAGCACTCTGAACTCAGTGTTTGCCAGAAGCAGAGAGCAGTTGGGTCTGTATGGTGTTAGACACCAGATATCTACTGCACCAGGTAGAAACAAATAGAGGGTGGGGGAGGAACATGGTAGGAGGCAATGGGATGGAGAATGGATCAGGCACAGGATAGAGTCAGGTTCATTTCAGTGGCATCTGCCAAATCCTCACCCACCCAGGATTTTCACCTGGGTGAAGGTAAATCTTGACTAGTCCTTGTGGATCCACCATCTTCACAGGTAGATCCACCAGATTGGAATTCTGAGAAACAATTCTGAGAAAACAGGTTCACAAAGGATAATACAAGCAGGCTGCTTGTATCGAATGCATGAGCTTTTAAATTCCTGCAGCAGCTCTAACACTGACATTGCATTTTGTCAGTGTTTGGAGCACATTCGTAATAAAGACCACTCCTTATCCCCTCCCAAGTCTCCACCCTGGTTTGGGGTTCACCCTAAGAGTAATTGCTTCAGCATCAGAGGCAGTGGTGGGCACTTACTGGTACGGGCCTACGCGCCCGTACCGGATCTTCCCGTTTCCCTGCCGCTAGTGAACCGCCAGCAACAAGGAAATGCAAAAACATAGCGGACCAGTACCGACGAAGTGCCGACGTCGGCGCTTGCGCAGTGCCTGCCTTGAAGCAGGCTTCACCCACTCCAGGGCAGGCACTATGCAAGCGTCGATGTCGGCGCTTGCGCAGTGCCTGCCTTGAAGCAGGCTTCGCCCACTCCAGGGCAGGCACTGCGCATGCGCAGACGTCGCTTGCCCCGTCCACACCCCGCCCACGCCCCCTGACCCCGGCTGGCCCCTCCCACTTCCGGCGTACCGGATCTTGGGATGGGGCCAGCCCATCTCTGATCAGAGGCAGGTCAATGCAGCACTGTGCTATGATCCATTGTGTATTTGTCAGCAAAATAGGGACAGTGATGGTGGAGCTGTTGTTGCACTGCTGTCCAATGGCACATGTCACATGCTACACCCCTCTTATATTTCAAAAGTATAGAATTACACTGCTAACTTTCTAGTTGAAGCCTGGAAGCAAACAAAAATGCAAGCAAAGAACAAATCTTTCTTTTTCCTTCATGGTTTTTTATGTGACTCATATCTGTCTATTCTATTCTTCATCCATGATTGCTCATCCTTGTTCTTTCCTCTCCACCCCTCCATCCATCCTTTCATGCATCCTTTCTGCCTCCCTTCTGAAAGGCGTAACTGTGGAGGACCTAACAGCAAAAAAGAAGAGGAAGACATGGTTCAAGCACAACAGCCATTCCACCGACACCCACAGTAATTTCCTCATTTACCTCTTTTGTTACATTATGTATCCATGTTTCATTTCCTTTAAGAACTAATCCGAGGACGATATTCCAGATAAATCATATGTTCCCAAACCATGCCTACTCCCCCCAATACTTCATCCATTGAACTTCTGATTTCTCAGTGACTCACTTCATTGTACTGAACTCTGATGTGTTTGTATTTTGTGTGTCACTAGATTTTCTTATGACCATCTGCTTGGTAGTCTTTTGTCCAACTGCATTCCATCCTGTCATCTGATTCTCCCCTTTGAGTTCAGTTTGTCATTAGACATCTTTCCTCAATATACATTAAGGAAGAACTGGGTTCTCTTGCAATTTTCCTGCATCAGGGCTTTTGGATTGTTGTCCAGTGAGGCAGAGACATTAGCTCAGTGATCGTGGCAGAGTGCATGTTTTGCTTGCAGAAGGTCCTTGATTCAAACTACAATTGAATCTAGATTCTGTAGTTAAAGAAACTCCAGAAGAAAGATTCAAAAAAAATATTCCATCTAGATACATCCCAGATCAGGGCTAAAATGGACCAGTGTTCTAGTTTATATAAATTAGCTTCAGGAATGGTCACTCTGGAACCTACCCATTAGTTTTATGGTGATTGAAGTTGCTGTGATAATATCCATGTGCAGTGCAGAGGAGGCAAACTGCTTTTCAATATACTATTAGAATGTACCATTTAGCGCATTCAAAAACAGAACATAGGAATGTCAAAGAAATGAACAGAGTAGATTTAGGCTGCAATCGTAAAGACACTTTCCTGGGAGTAGGCCCCATTGAATACAATAGGCCTTACTTCTGAGTAGGCATGCTTAGGATTGCACTGTTACAGAGATAAAAGAGCACAAGCCTAACCATGTCTACTCAAAAGGAAGCCCCATGGTGTTCAGTGGGTCTTACTCCAAAGAAAGTGTCTTTAGGATTGCAGCCATAAATATATAGAGTATTTATAGAGCAGTGAATCCAATCTGAAAGTGCCCTTGAACTGTGTTTAGTCGAAAAGTAGAATTTCTTTCCAAAGTCAAGCTCTGGATTTTTTTAAAGGCTATGAATATTTGCAGCATATATATAGGACTGTTTGGCTGGTGCTTGTGATATCCAAACCTGAGCTGGAACTGTATCCACTGGAACTATATCCAGTGCAGATTTGGGGATCCTGCTGCACTGATAAATTAATCATTTATCCTGATTAATGCTATCACAGTGACAATGGTCTATTACTTAGATCAGCACCACCAATTTTGGTTTCACAGATCTGAATAGCCATGGACTGCTGCAGGCTGCCTGGGAATGGGGTTTAGATCCAGCACAAGGGCCGGGTCTGAGACCCACATCCTAATCCTTGGCCACCTGCCCACATTCCTACCCTACCTTGAAACACCTCCATACATGATGGGAGAGCAAAGCCCCTTTCAAATCACTTGCATCGCTCTTTTGCCTCCAGCCTCAAATGTCTTTCTAGGAAGTAATCATGTTTTCTTATATTGTGATTGTAACTTTTGAACGGGCCATGACTCTGCATGGTTTACAAGCAAAGTAGCAAGCCTGGAGACTTATAGGAAATTCTGCAGAGGGGACTTGAAGCCATTCTGAAAAATCTCATCTTTTCTCTCCCCAGCCAGTCTCCCTGCCAGTGAAACCACCTCAGTGAATACTGAGAATGTGGGAGAGGAAGAACACCATCAGAACAATTGCTGTGATGTGTGCTGGTGAGTTTGATTGGGGGTAGGAGAATGCTTTATTTTCAGTACCAGGGGTTCAAGGTTGACTCCTGTGGGCAGAGAATGAGCAACTCAGGACTTTTCTTCCTGTAAGCAGCTCTGCCTATAAGTAGCTCTTCCCATAAGCAGCTTCTTCTAAACGAGCTCTCTATGTGAAAGGTTGCAAGTACAAAGCCTTTATAACCAGTTAAAAGACTGGGAAATACCTTTGCTTAAGATCTTGGGGAGCAGCTGTCAGACAGGGAGGATAAAATGGGGTAAACTGATCCAGTGGCCAGATTCATATGTTGCTTAGCTTTTGCAAGTAGTGTGGGGGGAATGTTTGCTGTAGGATGAGGGATTTCATGACCATGTGTTGGTCACAGAGTTGAAGTGGGCACAGACTTTGACTTAGGGTGGATGGGGCAGTTGCCTCTCTTTACTTTGTGTTAGGGTCTCCTTTGGTGGTTGATGTTTTGAATTCATCTGCTTGATCATAATTTTGAAAGACTTGTTTTGTTGCAACCCAAACCTCACCTCACTCCCCCTCGGAGCTAGTATTCTGATACCAGGAAGTGCTTTACAGCTTATGCAAAGAGCCTGCTGATAGCACAGCAGCTTCTGTTGCTGAATCCTAACTCCATCTCAGACCCAATCCAGCCACCTGAGTCCATGCCAATCTTCACATTTCTTCTGGATGCACACAACTGAGCAATGGCAGCAAAAATTGAAATGGGAACTCTTCTAATGTCAAGGCTCTTTGGATATATCGAGTATCTGAGCATTTCAAATTCTTAATTAACTGTTTTATGTATTCTTGCCTGTATGAAGTTTGGGAAAAGAACTCTTACTTCCAAGAACTCCATTTTCTCCAAAGGTCAATACCCCTGTCACCAATTCCATCCTGTCTCAATAGAATGCATTCTCCCTTCTCTAGCTTTTGGTATTCCTACTGCAGAATAATTCTCTTCCCACCTCATATGTGTGCTTAGTAATGGAACTTATCTACTGAATGCCAGCCAACTGCTCTGAAACATGCCCTGTAACCAATGACTCGACTGTATTAGTATTAGGTCAAAGAGTTGGACTGAATGGGTGTCATTTATCTCTGTCCAAATCTGAAATGTTTATCAATTGCTGTCAAACTTTTTGCTTGGGCCTCTTGTGCTTTTAATAGCAGCTTGAGGTACAGAACTACAGCAGGTGTAGTTGCCTTCTGGTGTGGAGATGCAGTGAAAGGCTTTATTCCCCCCTGCTGAATTAGGCTGTGTTGAAAAACAGAGAAGGAAGATAGGGTAGCATCCCTACCCTAAGTTTAGAATATATGAGAAATAGGAACTTGTGAAAATTGATCCTGAATTTTTCTGTGAACAGCTGACCTTGCATGTCTGCAACTGCAGCAGGAAGACTTTGATTTCTTTTAAAAGTTGTCTTATTTTTTTCACAGGGGAAAGCTCTCAAAGACCAAATTTGGGTACGTATGATTCAAGCTATTTTTCCTATTTGCCCTGTGCTTTCTACTCTGGGCACTCATTAAGTGATTCTTGTCCTCCTCTTCCTGCCACAGCCGGAGAGTGCGACGCATCAACCGCCTCTTCCGGAAGAAATGCCGTCTGGCTGTCAAATCTGTCTCTTTCTACTGGATGGTCCTGATCCTTGTCTTTCTCAATACCCTCACCATTGCCTCTGAGCATTACAACCAGCCTGACTGGCTCACACAAATCCAAGGTGGGACTGCAAAATATATTGAATATTGAAAAGTCAGGGAGTCTAACCATTAGAGCAACATCAGAAGACAATCTAAGAGTACAGTTTGTGCCTTGTTATTCACAGGGATTCTGTTCTGGGAACCCCCCGTGGATAAAAAAATCAATGGATAACAAATCATTAGAAAAATAGATTTAAAGAACCACTGCCAATTTTATTAATCTACCATTGTTAACCCAGAATGCATTGGTATAGATGTTATACTGCATTCAACCACTAGAAGGGATGACTAATGGAATTTAGTGGAATGAAATTACTGTATTCCATAAATCTATTTTTAACCCTGAGAAGCTTACAAGTGCGGTTTAACAGCACAAAAGTAGGAAATTGGATTTTGGTGCTTTTTTCCTTGTTACAAGGCATACAAGATTACAAGTGGATCCCAGTACCAGTGATGAGCCAGATCAGTGGATACTGAGATTCCAGCTGTATTAGCCTTTGTATTTGGTTTGATGCTGTAAAACATAAACTGATGGATTTGAATCAAGCTCTGAGATTAAGGGCAAAATCCAGAGTAACTACGGGGAGTCCTTGCTCCGGTGTAAGAACAACTTACTCTGGATTCCAATATGAATTTCTCATAGGTTTTCACTAGGTGGTGCAGTAACTACGGGTGCATGTAAAGCAGTGGTCAGGGAACAGGGGTAAATTACCCCAAATAGGGTAAAAATGAAATTCCTGGGGGTAATGGACAGTTGCACTGCTGAGACACAGCCGGGCATGCATATGAATCTATATGCATTCCTGGCTGTGTCTCAGCAGCGCGACTGTCCATTACCCCAGGAATTTCATTTCATTGCATATAGAATCCATGAGACATTTGCACTGATGTTCCAAATATATAGATTCTATATGCATGCCCGTCTGTATGTGTTACAGTACTGTAGTGTACAAGGACCTGACACAGTGCACTATATTAATAATATATGATTTCCTTCCTTTCAAATCAAGGGGGTAATGTCAGCATTATCTAAATATATTTAGGGATAAAAGGTAAAAAAGTTCCCTGACCCCTGATGTAAAGTCTCTTACGTGCTCCCGTAGTTACTCTGGATTTGGGGGTAAATGTATTGAATTGCAGAAATGATTGGATATAGAAAAGAGATAGCCTCAGAGCACAATCCTAACCATGTCTACTCAAAAGTAAGTACCATTGTATTCAATGGGTCTTATGTCCAGAAAAGTGTCTTTAGGATTGCACCCTAAGTCCTATTTCCAACTATTTAAGAAATAAAATACCAGCCACCTTACAATCCTACATTGGCTTAGATTTTTCACTATCATCTCCTGTTCGTGTTTTACAGCTACTGTAGGCCAGAATTAAGAGTAGTGTACTTTCTCCCCTGTAATGTTTACCTTTTTCAGTTTTCCAGATTGATAAAAGATAATACATATACAATACATAAACTAGCTAAAGGTAAAGCACAGCAAGTATGAAGCAGTATGTCTTATTTGCTTATATCCCCACTGTATTCATTCTGCACTGCAGATTACATAATACCAATCTCCATTGTAACTTTTTATACTTGTTTGTCACTAAACTTTTCTATATAATCAGGGGTGCAATCCTAACCAGCCCTTGGTCTGGGACAAGTCCCTTGTGTTGGCTAGTACTGTTGCAAATGTGCCTGACGGCATATTTGTGCCAACTTGAGAGTTGAGGCAGTTGGCGCAAGGAGTTGTGCTGGCCTCCCTGCACCAGATCCAGCTCTAGTAGCATAAGTTTGCGTTGGCCAAGCTTGGCTGATGCAAGGGATTTGTGGGGCTTGGGGAAGGCAGGGAGGATGAAGGAGGGAGGGGCAGGGGAGGGAAGATGGTGGGTGGGACTGTAGGTAAATAGGTGGCACCAGGATCCAGCATTTGTATCAGATCATAACTGCATTCCTATGGCAGTCCCAGGCTGCTTGGATTTGTGTTGCCAATTGATTGCCAATGGGTTTTATTCAGACTTAGGCCACCTTTGGAGGTGGCCAAAGTCTGGATAGAAGAAGCAGCCAGAGGCTGCTTTCAGTTGCCCATGTAGCAAGGTTTGGATCTGACATAAGTGTCGGATCTGAGCCCTGCTTCCCATTTTCCTCCCTCCCACCTTGTGGCACATTTGTGATACCCCCAGGCATCACAGACTTGTGCTGACCTAACCAAGGGTTAGGATTGTGTTGTGTGTGGCATTGGATTAAAGCTTGTTCGAAGTTAACTCCATTCCATTGTCTCTCCACACTTCTCTTCTTCTCCCTCCCCAGCTTATGCCAACAAGGTGCTGCTGTCTTTGTTTACCCTGGAGATGCTGCTGAAGATGTATAGTTTGGGCCTCCAAGCATATTTTGTCAGTTTCTTCAACCGCTTTGACTGCTTTGTGGTCTGTGGTGGAATCCTGGAGACTGTTTTGGTGGAATTTGAGATCATGCAGCCCCTTGGTATCTCTGTGCTCCGTTGTGTCCGTCTTCTACGAATCTTCAAGGTCACCAGGTTAGGTGGCAGTCATTAGCTGACATTAACTGGGAGTGGGGTGCTCAGGGGTACCATAAAGACTGGTATCTGGGTGACATGAGGATTACTATTGCTTTATTTGATTGCTAAACATATCATACTGAAGTGCTCCAGATGGTGATTGACAGTGCAGTCCTAACCCCAGTTAGGCTAGCACAAGTACTGTGCTAGTCTTGGGGTGTCACAAAAGTGCCATAAGTCACTTATGCCCCACTCCTGAGTGGGTGGGGAGTTAGACTACTTTCAGGAATATGCTCTCCTCCTCACACCACTTCGGGAATCATAGAATCATAGAATCATAGAATCATAGAGTTGGAAGGTACCTAGTAGGTCATCTAGTCCAACCCCCTGCCTGCAGCAAGAATTCCCCCTAGAGCATCTCCAACAGGTGCTCATCGAGCCTCTGCTTGAAGATCCCCAGTGAGGGAGAGTCCACCACCTCCCTTGGCAATCTGTTCCACTGCCGAACCGCCCTCACCGTCAGGAATTTTTTCCGGATTTCCAGCCGGAATCTCCTTTCTTGCAGTTTGTACCCATTGGTTCTAGTTCTGCTTTCAGAAGCAGCTATGAACAAATTGGCCCCTTCCTCCCTATGACAGCCCTTCAGGTATCTGAAGAAGGCAATCATGTCTCCCCTCAGCCTCCTCTTCTCCAGGCTGAACATCCCAAGTTCCCCCAACCTTTCCTGGTAGGGCTTCCCTTCCATCCCACTGATCATTCTTGTCGCTCTCCTCTGGACTTGCTCCAGTTTGGCTGCATCTTTATTAAAGTGAGGTGCCCAGAACTGAACACAGTACTCAAGGTGAGGTCTGACCAATGCAGAATGAGGAGGTGGGTGAATTTTGAGAGCTCATACTTGGAGCAGTCATCCTCAGAGGGGGAGCAGTGCTTACTTCATCCTCTTCAAATGGAGTTTATGATCAGCTTGCCTATGTAAAACACCTTGATTGTAAGGGAAGGTGATATATAAACACTGCACTGTAATAAACAAAGAAGCAAACCTTAATTTCTCTTTATTTTAATATGACATCCTGGCAATATGCTTAAAAAATTCTGAAAAAGTCCATTTTTGAAATCTTAACAATAAAAATATCAACTCAGGATATCTTTTTCTTACATGGACTGATACCTAAGTCCAGAAATGCACCCTAAACAATGGTGAAATAGTTCCCCAAAAAGCCTTTATAAGTGATATCAGCAGTTTGGCTCTCATAATCATTCAGGTAATTCATACTTCCCTGTGCCCTACTTTCCAAGGTGTCCTGTGTTTCCCTGTGTCCTACTGTGTCTCCACTTTCCCTTTTTCTCCCATTGAATAGGCAAGGACTGGTGGTCTGATAGCAACTTGTGTGCAGCCTCCCAAACTCATCTCTGGTCTTCAGAGCACTCCCAGGGAGTAGGATGCAATTTCTACATGGCTAGTTTCCACCTTTGAGACATATCTCCTCCTGACTTCTTTTCTAGGCACTGGGCCTCACTGAGCAACCTCGTGGCCTCCTTACTGAACTCCATGAAATCGATTGCTTCTTTGCTTCTCTTGCTTTTCCTCTTCATCATCATCTTCTCATTGCTGGGCATGCAGCTCTTTGGTGGCAAGTTCAACTTTGATGAGACCCAGACCAAGCGCAGCACTTTTGATACTTTCCCCCAGGCATTGCTCACTGTCTTCCAGGTACATGATGTCTGGGTGTTGTTTAACAAATCTTAAAAATGTTTTATTTATCAGAGATTTTGTCTCAACACAAATGAGATTGGCTCTTTAAAACATAAAGATCCCTTAAGTAGCAGCACAATGGCGAATGCAGAACTGTGTAGACCTGTGTAGAGCTTTCAGGTGTAAAGGGGGGTATTGGATCCAATGGCAGCCTCTGTTGTTCCTGACCCCTCCTGGTCCTAAACTGCCCTTCCCCTGCCCAGTTTTGCCCCTGCACCACCTTCCCATGTCCTGGAACACCTCCACATTGTTTGGAGGGATACTCACTGCCCGGATGGCTCCTAGTGTTCATCCAACTAGTTCAGAGGCTCATCATCTGCCCACATTGGCTTTCTCACTGGTATCACCTTCTGGCTGTCATGATGTGCCTTACAAAACGTTTGCAACAGCTATCTCCCATGTGGCTTGTGGAAGACTGGAGCTGGAGCAGGCTAGGGTTGGGCTACAAGGGGTGTTGGCTTCCCAATCATTGCGCACATACTAGCCTCAACAAGAGACTTGGTCAGAATCTTTTGATGGAGTAAAATTCAGCCATGAATTCAGCCAATATCCAGAAAACTTGTTTGGAAAGCTGTGTGGCCCTGGAATGAATTTAGAATTGCAGAAGAAAGTCTTGGCGATTTTTTGGCTGAGCCATCACAAAATCACTGGTGTGTCTCAAGAAGTAATACTGTACCTTAAACTTGCTCTAAGACTATATATGAAATAATTATAGCTTTGTTATTGCCATTGTCTGTTCTACAGATTTTGACAGGGGAAGACTGGAATGCAGTGATGTATGATGGCATCATGGCCTATGGTGGCCCCTATTTCCCTGGTATGTTGGTCTGTGTCTATTTTATCATCCTCTTCATTTGTGGCAACTGTATCCTTTGGCTGTTTGGTTGGTGCTGAATATCACTGGATCTTGAGCCTCAAGACCTGCACTAGGCTACTAAAAAGCTCTGTACCAAAAATAGTGGCTGCCATGTTGATCCCCCCAATTTAATTCCATGCACAAATTTAAATTGGTGCAAAAGCTTGGTCAGACAATACTTTTTAACAGACTTCTTTCAGTTCCATAGGAAAGAAAATATATTTTCTATACGTAAAGCAAACTTTTAAACCATTCAGCATTCCTAAAATCAAAATCTAAATTCTATACTCACTTAGGCTGCAATCCAGAGCAAATCCAGCCTGCTCTGACCTAACTGCACTCTCCTAACTATTCTGTATCCAGAGCAGAAAGTTATGCTGAATCCAGAGAGTCAGGAAGCCTGGGCTGCCCTAACTGCTCCAGAGCATGCTAAGTAATTGACACAAGGGGAAGACTTGCTCCTGAGGAGACACACCTCAGATCACACTGAATAAGGAACAGTTGTGGTGCCTACAGTGGTGACATGACTCTGCACATCACCTGGTGCGGAAGTCTGTGCGTCATCCCTGGGATGCGTGCCCCCCCCCCACCTGGACTGCACAGTCACCAAAGTTGGCGCCTGGGCAGTTGTTTCTGAAGCCAACTGGCTTCAGAAAGAGAACTGCGCAGGCACCATCTCTGACACCTGCGCAGTACTTTTCTGAAGCCTTTTGGCTTCTGGGGAGACTGTGCAGGCGTCAGAGTTGGTGCCTGTGCAGTACTCTTTCTGAAGCCATTCGGCTGCCGCTCCGCCTCCTGAGTGAGGCCAAATGGCTGTGCAGAGGCGCGGACTTTCTCTGCTCTAAGGAAGTCTCCTCTGAAGCTGTTCGGCATGCTCAGTGTGTTTCTGCGCAGTGCACCTCAGATGGCCGTTCAGGCCAGCTCCTCAGACAAGTGTCAGCTTCTGGCTGATTCTCCGCCTTGGAGCAGGCCTGAATGGGGATGCTGACGCCCGGGGCCTGCCAAAGGACAGTCAAACTCCTCCGGCACAACACCCCATACGGAGCGCATCCCCAATGCAGCCCACACCAGCCGCACCAGTCTGGTGACGCCACTGGGTGCCTGCCTTATAAGGAGTCCCTGATGAGATGCCAGTACATTCTACAGTGAATAGAAGGGGCTTCTTGGAGTGGCCTGCTGTATCCTGAGGTTTGTGGGCAGCCGTAGTTTGTTCCATATCCTGAGGTTGAGAGGAAGGGGTTGCAGCTAGGCTGGCCAAGAACTCAGATTTTTGGTCAACACTGCCATTCTTTCTCGGGCCTTATCATGGACCCCTATGGGTCTACTCATTACTATACCTGCTCCTGAGGTGGTATAACTCTGAGGGCTGGAAGAGGGCATTTCTGCCTTGGAAACAGGCTCTGGATCCAGAGTAACTGCTCTGCCCTAGGCAATGCTAAACATGCCCTCAACTTGCCTCTCCTGAGCTGCTTAGGCTGCCCCAGTTAGGGCAGAGCAGGTCCACCTCTCTTAGGGCACCCTATCTTGCCTTGCTCTGCCCTAAGCCTCTTCCAGAGTAACTGGGCTGGAGCATCTTGCAGTTGCTCCAACCTAGTGTTAGATAGGGCAGCCTAAGGGCTCTTATGTGGACAGATTAGTTGCTCTGGATTGGGCTGTTAGACTACAATCCAAAGTAACTATGGGACCTTTCACACCGAAGTAGTTATGGGGCCACCTATGGGAAACCTATTGGAAATGCATAGAGCAATCCAGAGTAAGTGCCTCTTCCTGTACATATCCCCAAATCCAGAGTAACTACGAGAGCACGTAAGAGACTTTATGTGCATCCATAGTTACTACACCACCTAGTGAAAACCTATGGGAAATTCATATTCAAATCCAGAGTAAGTTGTTCTTACACCAGAGCAAGGACTCCCCGTAGTTACTCTGGATTTTGCCCTTACTCTGGATTGTAGGATTACTTGGGTGTAAGTCCCATGGAGCTCAGTGAAACTAACTTATGCGTAGGATTGTGCTGCCAAGCAGTCTGCTGGTGCTGAGTTTCTTCATGCTTCTTTTCCTTTGTCCCTACTTGTGCGATTCGTTCTGGTTGCTCCAGGCAATGTACTATAGTATTGGCAATGTACTGGCAAACTTGGCAATTTGACAAACATAAGACCCATTTCAATTTCTCACTTTCCTAGCACCTAGAATTAGCAATCTTCACTGCTACATGAATGCTGCATGAATGTATGTCACTGCAAAGGACTAATTTTGGAAAAAGAATTACTCCAAGTCTCTAGGGTAGCTGGGAAAGGATGTTTACTTTTATGGGTCAGTGTTGGCATGCTTATCCTGACCTAATTCTGGCTCAGATTTTGAGGTTCTGGGGAGGGGGGTTCCCTTTGTATGAAAAATTCAAGTTACCATTTCTTGAGCTTCCAATATCAGATATCTTGCTGAATGTCTTCTTGGCCATCGCTGTGGATAATCTTGCAGATGGGGACAATATCAATACCTCCAAGGAGGAAGGGCATAAAGAAAAGTGAGAACTGCCCCTAATTGGAGAAGAGAAGTGGGATATGATGGATTATGGATTGACAGGGTGGGAAAGAAAGCCAAGGGTCCACTTCTGGTCTAGAATGAGTTTTTGTGGAAGGTGGGAACACTGAACTCCTAAATTGTAGCCCTTGAATGGGACAGGAGGAAGATGGGATTGAATTATTTTAAAAGAGTTTTTTCATGGAAGATGTATCTTATGATAGCTTTGAGCAGTGTGTCTCAAAGTGGGGGGTTGGGACCCCTTTGGGGGTCACCTAGAGCTTTTCTGGGGGTCGCCTAAAGACCCCTGGTGCAGGAGCCATGTAAGGCTTGCCAGACCTCCAGCTGTCACTGTGCGCGCACTGGGGCTGACTGACAGCCTCAGGGCCCAATCCTATGCATGCCTACTCTGGAAGAAATCCCATTATCGTCAGGGGGGCCTTTACTCCCATGTAAATGTGGATAGGATTGCAGCCTCAGGACTCAATCCTATGCATACCTACTCTAAAATAAATCCCATTGTGTTCAACGTGTGCATAGAACACACATTTGATTTGTAACAATGAAAATACATCCTGCATATCGGATATTTACATTACAATTCATTACAGTAGCAAAATTACAGTTATAAAGTAGCAACAAAAATAATTTTATGGTTGGGGGTCCCCACAACATGAGGAACTTATAAAGGGGTCACTGCGTTAGGAAGATTGAGAACCACTGGCTTAGAGCTAAATGAAATCCCCTGTCCAGAGGCTGTTTAGCATTCAGCAGCAAAGTTATGGACAAATAATACAACCTTGATGTTCTGCATCTGGACCCCCAATGCATCTGGCTGACTGCTTTTGGAAACAAAATACTGGACAAATTGTCCTTAATGCTGCCATGGTTCAGGAGCTCCAGTATCATTTGTGCTCCAGACTCAATTCACTCTTGGACTGGGTAGATAATGTGGAGGATGCCACATTCTCTCCACTCCAGTTAGTAATCTGTGGTAGGCAAATTGATGATCTATTGGTAGGCAAGTTGTGGTAGGCAAATTGATGATCTCACAAGGCTGGGAGGATGAACATAGCAAGGATGAATGTAGGAAAGGAGGCAGAATAGTTCATATATGAAAAAGAGCTATACTAATTGGTTGTTGAGTGATGATAATATGAACATGACCTAATGTAGGGCAACGTCCCAGGGCTCTTTCACATTTCATATGTAATGCAGAATCTACTGTGTTCCTTTCTGCCTGTAATATTGTCTTCTCTACCTGATTGTGATGCAGAGAGGCACCAACTGATGAGGAACAGAGCAAGGAGACAGAGGAGAAGCCTGTGAAGGTGAGAATGGTACCCTTGCTTTTGGTTTCTGAGTGTCTTATTTCTGGATATAGCTGTTTATCTCTAGGATCCAAATCGCAGCACTGGATAAATGATGTAAACATGCTGGTTAGTCCATCTCCTGACAAATTTTATCATTACCAAAAACCACTGCAAAATAATACAATTAGGTTCAGAAAAGGGTATGAAGACGCTGATCTCTTGTATCATATGCCTTTCAGCCCAAGTGGACCCTGGAGGCTCTGTCAGAATGCCCTCTTCTGTCAGTTTCCAGAAAGCAGAGGCCTTAGTTATATGTTTGTGAAATCTGGTATACCACTAGCCTGTCCTGATATTCCAAAAGAGGTTACAAACATCATGTGAAAATATAGTTCATACATCTGTAAAAATATAGTTATTCTCTCCTTTCTCCCATTCCACAAGTTGAATGCAAGAAGACAGAATTATTATTGTTATTAAGAAGCTTTTCTGAAGAGAAATGTTTTTAGGCCTCGCTGAAAGGGTTCAAGGGAAGGAGCAATTTTTAAATCAAAAGGGAGGGAATTCCATACGGTTGGTGCCACTTCTGAGAAGACCCTATTTCTTGCTGCCGTCCCACATAACTCCCTAGGTGGTGGTATTTGTAGAAGGGCTTTCTCTGATGATTTGAGGGAACAAGCTGAATTGTATGGAAGTATACTGTTTCTTAGATAGTTTAGCTCCAAGCTATATAGGGCTTTATAAGTCAAGACCAGTACCTTGAATTGGGCCCAGAAAGGACTAAGCAGCCAGTGCAGTTGCTGGGGAAGCGGCCCTACAGAGTTAAATCACCTACTTCCAGCTTCCCAACACTAGAACTAGCCAGCTTTCTCAGCACTAGAACTGAAGAAGCATAAAGGCGCAATCCTAAGAAATTTAGGCCAGCCTAACTCACCTGGCCTATCTTTTTGTGATGGTGTGTGAGGTCAGTGTATGCCTGTGCGCTGCCTAACTACCCCAGGAGTGGGGTAGAAGCGCCTTACTGCATTTTTGTGATACCCCCGTGAGCACAGGACTTATGCTGGGGCTTAGGCTGGCCTAAGTGGAGCTTAGGATTGCAGGCAGCCTATGTTGATATTAAATCCTGGATCAGAGGGGGATGGTAAAAACATGAGGCATTTCTTGACAAGTGAGAGGAGTAGAGAAATGAGTGCCTACAGCTCCTTTTCTTTTTCAGGATAGTGATGGCTACTTAGCATGGCCACTAATGTGGTGGTGTGCCCATTCCTTCCTTCTAGTCCAATTTTTTGGGGGAGGGAGGCAGGGTGGCAGGAGGCAGAGAAGTGGCATGGCACAGCATGCAGTCAATGTAAAGGATGCCTGTTTTGCAGTCTTTTGACCCTAGTGGTTTCCACACTTCTTACATAAAAACCATGCTAGACATTAATAGGCAGCCTCTATTGTTATATTCATGACCAAAGCAGAGACTGAGTGTGCAATCCCAAGCAATTTAGACTGACACAACTCACCCGTCTCCCCATTCTCTATAGGATAATTATCTATAGGAGAGATATCTATAAAGGGGTAACCAGGCAATACCTCTATCCTCTAAAGCCAAGCAAAAGAAATTTCTTTAAACCTTGACAGAGACTTTGTAATGAAGTCCTCAAGTCTTCTGTTAACTGAATCTGGAAAAATGATGCCACAACAGAAATGGAGTTACTTTGCATACTGAATCCTTCTGTGCCGGGTGGCAGGTATAGGGTGAAATGCCCTGGTATAACCTTTTTCTGCTGACCAACTCTCAAGCTGAATACAAAGCTCATTCATTCAGTAGGTAATATTGTGATGATCTTTTAAGAATGATTTCCACTCTTCTCCAAATGCCTTCCATTGGTAACAAGCAATTGTTTTTCACTTCAGGTGGAATGTGAAGAGGAAGAGATGGAGGAAGGCAGTGAAGAAGCAGGTGGGAAAAGGAACTCTGGTTTGGGACCATAATAGCAGTGCGCAATCCTAACCCCCCCGTTAGGCCAGCAAAAATCCTTTGAGTGTCACAAAAGTGTGGTAAGGCACTTCTGCGTTACATCTGAGGATGTTAGGCCTCCCCACACCACCAGGGGAATGGGAAAATGTGCTGGCCTAAATTGGTTAGGATTGTGCCCTAAGAGTTTTGAAGTTCATATCCTACTGGAAACAGGGATTATTTGTGTTATCATACATCAGGCTTACAATCAATGACCAATTATTTTAAATGCATAGTCCGTTCCATTTTTTTTTTGTTTTTAAATAGCAGCAGCAAGAGTAGGATCAGGATTGGGATTGCGGTAGCATGCCACACTTTCCTGGGCAGTAGTCTTGACAAAAATTCTCCTTATCCAAGGTTCTGTTATGCTGGGAGAGAATTTGCTCATGGTTAGAGTACATAAATCTGCTGCATCTTGCTCTCTGGAGGTTGCTTCCCTGCACCTCAGAATACCTCTTGGACAATACCAGAAGCCACTTCTGGTAACCTCTAAAAGGTCCTCTGAGGGTCTGCAGCTGTCGTTCAGCATCTATGGATGCTCAAAACTACAAATGTTTGTCTGCAGACAAAGAGGGCTGACTGCATAGCTAAGCCAAAGTATACGTAACTGAATCAAATGTGTTTTCTATTTTCCCTCACTACTTCTACTCTATCCACTGCCCTCCCCCAATGTATAATTTTAAGTTTCTTTAGTCAAGAACTGAATTTCTTGCTCATGCAGGTTTTGTACCATGCAAATCCATAGCACTATGTAATTAATTAATCAGTGGTTTAATAATAATAATGGCTTCATAAAAAAGATGCATACCTTGCATCTAGGACATCTGGTGTAATGGGTGCAGTTCCAATGGAATCTCTTGTTTAAAGCAACACCCTGCCTTGCTTACAGGTGAAGAGGAGGAAGAAGGAGAAGGAGGAGAAGGAGACCAGGAGAGCTTGGCAGAATCCCACCTAGAAAAATTGGAAGAGGCCCCCAAAGAGAAGGTGTTGCCAATTCCTGATGGAAGCTCCTTCTTCTGTCTTAGCAAGACAAACCCGTGAGTGCAGAAGGGCCTGAATGGGAGAGAGGTTATAAGATGCCTTCCTCACTGCAGTCTGATCATATGTACAACATGTAGGAATATTGTGGAATATCGTGGTAAACCTACACCTCTAACTTACATCACCCTTATATCTGTTTCATGTGGTTATGTGGTCTCCCAGAGAATACTTTCAAGTCTAATTTAATTGTACTGAAAAGTCACAAGGCAGAGCCAAACAGTAAGCATTTTTAGATGCTGCTTCTGAAAAGGCTCCCCGTATTAGATACTTGCGTTTCACCCCCAGGCTACCTCCCCTAACCTTCCAGAGATCTGGCAATTTGATTTTGAGCTACATCTCACTAAAACAGTTGTCTTCTTTTCTTCCCCAGGCTTCGTGTTGGGTGCCACTCGCTGATCCATCATCACATCTTCACCAATCTCATCCTTGTCTTCATCATCCTAAGCAGCATCTCTCTGGCAGCAGAAGACCCTATCCGGGCACACTCTTTTCGAAATAATGTAAGGCTAAGCCATGTCATGTAGGAATGAGATAGGGTAGAATAGTAGAAAAAGGGGTGGTGGTAGGAGATGAATCTTACTCCAGTCCTCCATATCCTTTTCTCTCTTTTTTCTGCTCTATTTTATTCTTATTTTTATCCTTGGATTTACTCTCTTTCCTTTCTTTCCTCCATTACTCAGATTCTGGGCTACTTTGACTATGCCTTCACTTCCATCTTCACTGTTGAGATCCTGCTCAAGGTACTGTGTTCTAGAGGAATGAGGATGAAGAAGCAGGGAGGGGCCAACTTGTTAATTGGACAGATGGGACATGTTTCCCAAAGGCTGGTGGCATCAAATAGATTCTAACTGCTAGTGTGAATGCTTTCATGCCTTAGTGACACTAGTCCTGGAGGAAAGGAATTAGCAACTGTAGAATAAATTCCAAGTAATTGCATTGAGGAGGAGGAAATTATCAGGACTGCAAGTTTCAGCTCTGTGTTGTGTTTGGATATTTATTATTGCTATTACTTAGCATGAGTTTAGTGCTAGGCACTCAGTGATGGGCCCAGGCCGGTTTGGGCCGGATCGCCCGAACCACTTCCTAATTTTGGCCACCCACTACCGTACTGGTAGCTAAGGGCGGCCAAAAACCCAGGCGGACTGGTTCGCCACCCCGGGGAGCCCATCACTGCGCCTGTGTCAACCTTGATGCAGGCGGAGTTGCGTCCTAAAGAGGACACAACTGCAGCTGCGCCTCACCTCGCCCACCCGCACCCACAGTGCGCTGGGGTGGGTGGCATGCTCTCCCCGTCCCCGTCCCTGCCCCAGAGCCTCCCCGTCCCCGCCCCCTGACCGTCCCCACCCCCTGACCCCAGCCCTGCCCCCTGAGCCTGGCCTGGCCATGCCCACTTCCAGCAAACCGGTTATTGGGCCAGGCCGAGCCCACCTCTGTAGGCACTGTATAGAAAAGGGGTGTGTGACCCACTGGTAAATTTCTGGCTAACCTCCCTTGGATCATTGAGCACCAGCTGGTTGCTTAAATGCTTGCAAGGCATGCTGAACTTTATGGTGCTTGGTCTGATCACTCAAGGCATTTTTTTAGGTGTTAAACCAGAGTGTATACTCAGGATCACTTCAAGAATGAAGAGCCATGGTTACCAGGCATATTGTAATATTTCCAGCAAATTGTTTTACAGATTGATTTGTAGTTATTAAACAGTTTTGCAACATTCTTGAATCCAACATAGCTAAGCTGAACAGAGAAACATGTTAGCCAATGGCAGCACAGGAACTAATTTCCAAGTTCCTGGCTTCCAGCCCCAGCTTTGAGAGAAGAGGGAAATAAAACCTAGGATTTGGAATACAGATACAATGCATGTTTCTTTCCACAGCTAGGGCTGTGGGTGGCGCAAGTGGCTAAGACACTGTGCCTGTTAACCAGCAGGCCAGGGTTCGAGACCCGGGTTGGCCCCACAAGACAGGGTGAGCTCCTGTCCTTTGCCTAGCTCTGCGACGCCAGCTGGATCCAATCATATTGGCTCTGCCTTTCCATTGGACTAATTCAGTGGCGTGGAGAGGGGGGATTTGCTGCTTGGGTAACAGCCTATCCTCCATAACAATCTAACCCAGGCTTTTGTGCTTCGCATGCAGCATATGCAGCGCTGAGCACGATACCATAGTCTCTCAAGACTGACAGAGGCCTGCTTTTTTCTTTCCCTTAGATGACAGCTTATGGTGCCTTCCTGCACCAGGGTTCATTCTGCCGGAACTGGTTCAATCTTCTGGATTTGCTCGTTGTCAGTGTCTCTCTTATCTCCTTTGGCATCCAGTAAGTTTGAATGGGTGGTGGGCAAACATACCAAGCTTGAAACCTTGAACATGAAGAAATGGACCATCAAGGTCAATCTCACTGGAAAGTATAGTGCTGATTTTGTAGGATACTGAAGTTGAAACAAAGGGACAAAGAGGAGGTTTTAGCTCAGTGCCCCTCATATCTCCTTTCATCTTTTTACTTTAGCTCCAGTGCCATCTCTGTAGTAAAGATCCTGCGAGTGCTGAGAGTTCTGCGTCCACTCCGAGCCATTAACCGGGCCAAAGGGCTCAAGGTGAGGGGTTTATTCCAAGGGTGAATGGTGACTGTAGACTGTGGAAGTTGCAGTGAATCCTACTCCTATGTTTCTTCCTTTCCATAGCACCTGGGTTGTGGCAAAATGTGCCCTTTGTTTCTCCCTTCCTGATTCTCCCCAGCAAGCCCTGCTGAATGTTGGCAGGTTTATTTCACACCCTCTGTGCCCTCTTCTCCCCATCAGCATGTGGTCCAGTGTGTGTTCGTGGCCATCCGCACCATTGGGAACATCATGATAGTCACGACTCTGCTGCAGTTCATGTTTGCTTGCATTGGAGTTCAGCTATTCAAGGTGAGGAATGAAAAATTATGCATGTGGGAGGATCAAGTCAAGTAACTGAAAAAGGTGTGCAAATCAAGGCTATGCTGAGAGTTCACTGAGTATGATTATTTTCCTTTTGGTTATTCACTCTAAATTTTCTGAAGCACCACCCTCCTAGGACCCTTGTATATATCTCATTCTAGAAAACAGACAGCTGGTATATTTGTTTCAACCATAAGTAATCAACAACAAACCCTTTGAAAGGGTTAAATACAGAAAATAAACAAGTGCATACTTACTTTTGAGTAGACATGATTTAGGATTGTTCCCTTAGGCTTGCTTGCCCTTGCTCTGACCAGTGAAAACCAATTATAACAAGTGAAAAATTCCACAAAGCAATGTTGTCAAGTAGACCAGGATAAATGTGCTAAAACGTTACAAAGAGAAGAATGAGAGCTCAAGGTAGGGCTCCTTTTTCAGTAGCAGTCCTGTGTCAAGTTAGATGTTAACAAAATAATAATTGGGCACAATGTAATAAGTTGGGTCTGGGAAGAATGGAAGCTGTTGCTTTGCTCCACCTTATGAGAGAAGGCCTGTATGTTTTAGCAGAGATGTAAGGTAGGAGCATAGAAGCTTTTTCTAGGGATGGAATATCCCTCTGACCATCACTACCTCATGTGTAGATCTTATCCCTTGCTTTTGTCTACAGGGCAAATTCTACAGCTGCACAGATGAAGCTAAGCACACTCCAGCTGAATGCAAGTAGGTTCAAGACCTGCCTTGATAAAGCGACAACTGCAAGCAATGCAGTACTTTCAGTGACTGGTCCTACCTAAGGTCCCAGTGGCATTAATGTGATCTAGCCTGGTGCTAAGACAAGCAACAAATCCACATGCCACAAGTCACTCTGCCCTACTGTATATATTTTAGGATCTGTAACTGACACTGCTCTCTCCAATTCTATCCTTTCCCTAACTGCAAAGGGCAAAATGTTGCAGATTGTGATATGACAGCAGTATCATAGTTTAATGCCGACATATGGTTTAATGCCAACCATAGTTTAATGCCAATGTATGAGACCAGAACCAGGAGCTAGAATTTGTTTTAGGGTCTCATAATGTTAAGATTTCCACATCAGGCTAGCCTTGAGATGAGCAAACTGAAAGACAGAATAAAGGGCAGCTGGGTGGTTTGTAGTTAAAATGGATTTGGGGTTAGATGGGCATAGTATCAGGATCAGAATGTAGTATCGTGACTGACTGAAGGCACAATCCTAAACAATTTAGGCCAGCTCAGCTCATTTGCTCCCCATTCCTTTGGTGATATGGGGAGGCTGGCTTGTGTCTGTGCCTAATCCTAACCTGTGATCTATATCTTCATCTAACATATCTCTGCTCCTTCTTTTCCACCACTACTCCAGGGGCACATTCATTGTTTACAAAGATGGCGATGTGGCTCATCCAATGGTACGCGATCGTTTGTGGCTCAACAGCGACTTCAACTTCGATAATGTGTTGTCGGGCATGATGGCCCTCTTCACAGTCTCCACCTTTGAGGGCTGGCCAGCGTGAGTCTAGTGGGGATTGTCCACAGAGGGGTGTATGTTTATTCTTGTTTTTAGGTGTGACATGAATCTGTTTGTCACCCTTGTTTTTAGGTATGACATGAATCTGTCACTGTGCTGGTTTTGTAGTTTGGAAAGAGAGAAGGGGGGAGAGAGAGAGATTCTGAAGGCCGTATTAGATAAAGCCAGTGCTTGACATCAGGGGTGATGGTATCATTTAGGTACTATCAGGTAGTTTAGTCCCAGTAAGGATTAGAGCCACAAGAACAAACAAGAATAAATCAACAGCCAGTTGGGGATTAGTAATAGTCTAAAGCAGCATTTCTCAAAGTGGGGGTCGGGACCCCTTTGGGGGTCGCCTAGAGCTTTCCTGGGGGTCGCCTAAAGGCCCCTGGTGCAGGGGGCCAGGTCAGGCTTTCCAGACCTCCGGCTGTAACTGCGTGCACACTGGGGCTGACTGACCGCCTCAGGGCCCAATCTTATGCATGCCTTCTCTGAAATAAATCCCATTATAGTCATGGAGGCCTTTACTCCCATGTAAATGTGGAGAGGATTGCAGCCTCAGGGCGCAATCCTATGCATGCCTACTCTGAAATAAATCCCATTGTGTTCAATGGGTGCATAGAATACACATTTCATTTGTAACAATGAAAATACATCCTGCATATCTGATATTTACATTACGATTCATAACAGTAGCAAAATTACAGTTATAAAGTAGCAACAAAAATAATTTTATGGTTGGGGGTCCCCACAACATGAGGAACTTATAAAGGGGTCACGGCGTTAGGAAGATTGAGAACCACTGGTCTAAAGCAAGTTTTAGAAGCGGCAACTGGGAGGACAGAGGAGAATGAATTCAGTCTGTCAAGATCTTACCTGTGAGAGATGTACTGCCAGGTTGAAGAGCAGGTCCAGGGTATGGCCTTTCTAGAGCGAGAAAATGAGAACATAAGAAAAAGATGAGAATGTGCCTAGAGATGACTAAGATGGTGTGAAGAAGGCTCTTTGCCAATATCTACCTTACACACAGCTGGCCCATGCTGTTTTCAGTACAGTGTTAGAAGGGGATCCCAAGTAACACAGAGGAAGGAGATTTGTTTCCCTTTATCCTTTGTTGTATCGCAGCCTTCTCAGTGGGGCTACTCAGATCTGTACCAACAAAATTGCTGACACTAATCCCAGTGTAATGCTAGGAAGGGGAGTTTGGTTCTGGCCCAAGTCTAGAGCTGGTCCCATTCTCCTCCTGGGATGTCAACCTATATAGCACGCACCCTCCCCCACCATGCAAGGCCCCTGAAGCTCCTGTGCCCTCCCCAAACCCTGTGCCAGTTTCAGTCAACCAGTGCAAACTCACTAGATCCAGGTTTGGCTCAGGTTTGGGGAGGCTGGTGTGTATCCTTGCACCAGCCTTCCTGAGTTGGTGAACATGCCTCATGGCATGTTCATGACACAGGAATCTGCACAAGTCTTTTGAGTCCACCTAATTGCCAGTTAGGACTGTGATCTTAATGAATCTGTGCCACCATGGTCCACGTAGCTTAGGATTGCATCAGCACTGGCTAGATAGATGCCTCAATTAGTCTACAGTGGGAATACATGTTCTCTACTGGTAGCCCCCAGTATCTAATAGAAGTGTTCTCTCTGTGAAACTGGAGATTGTACTTTTGACTATGAAAGGTCTTCTCTCCTTTTACCACCTCCCACCATGCTTTGTGTGCATTGCAGTCCTAATTTCACTCTTTTCTCTGCCAGGCTCCTCTACAAGGCCATTGATGCCAATGCAGAAAACCAGGGTCCCATCTATAACTACCGGGTCGAGATCTCCATCTTCTTCATTGTCTACATCATCATCATTGCCTTCTTCATGATGAATATCTTTGTGGGTTTTGTCATCATCACTTTCCGGGCACAGGGAGAAGAGGAATTCAAGAACTGTGAGCTTGACAAGAACCAGGTACAGAACTGTCTACTCAGAAGTTTATTCCATTATTGTTGTTGGGGCTTATTCCGAGGGAAGTGCGGATAGGATTGTAGACCAAAGGCACAATCCTCACCAACTTTTCGGCACTGGCATTGTCCCATGTTCCAGAGGGACATGTGCTGCATTCTGCAGTTGTGAGAGCAATCATGAAGGTCTCCTCAGGATAAGGCAATATTTATCCTTTTACCTCAGAGAGAATAAATTGTCTGTTGCCTCAGGCCCAGGAATGGGGATAGGATATGGGTTGCACCATTTCCATCAACTTCACCCCCTCCTAGGCCCAATCCACCAACCCCTGCCCTTTCCCCACCCTCCTCCTGTCCTGCCGAGCATGCTGTTCCTTCCACTAATGCTGGTGACTACCAAAAGGCTAACTGAAAGGGGGATGAGCTAAACAGTCTGAAAATATTTATGAGGATAAGCTTCATTCTTTTCAGTGTAGGAAGCTGAAGTTGAAGCTGAAACAGAGGACATAACCACTGAGCTAAAATCAGTGCTCAATATCCATATCAATAATATCAATGCTGAAATGCATTCCTGAAGATTTGAAAGTTTGCTATAAAAGTACCCTTTGCAAATAACCCCAGGTTCATTAGAAGATCTGCTTTATTTCTTCTTCAATCCTATGTTCTGGCAGAGCACTAGGTTAATGATGATATACTGGAATCAGGGGTTGAGAACCCGGAAGGGAGGGGTCATGATCTCTCAATCAACTGATAGAAAGTTATGCCCTGGGAAGCTATGGAGTGGTAGTCAGCAAATGGATCAGCATCTTGGGGTCCTGGCCTGAGAACTACAAGATCAACACAAATCTAGGCTACAATCCAGAGTAACTACGGGATCTTTTACACCAACATAGTTACAGTGCCACTTATGGGAAACCTATGGGAAATGCATAGAGCAATCCAGAGTAAGTGCCTCTTATGTCTTCCCATAGTTACTCTGGATTGTAGGGGTAATGACTTCTGTGACTACCTTCTTTGTGAAGGGGTGTTTGAAAAATAGTGGGACAAACTGAGAGATTGACCAGTGGAATTTGTCTTTCTTTCCACAGAGGCAGTGTGTGGAGTATGCCTTGAAGGCCCAACCATTACAGCGCTACATTCCCAAGAACAAGTATCAGTACAAGTTTTGGTACATGGTCAACTCTACTGGCTTTGAGTACATAATGTTTGTACTCATCTTGCTCAACACCATTGCTCTGGCTGTACAGGTAAGAATTATCAGGAAACAGTGATACGTGTGGTGCATGTAGGGAAAGGGGAGACAGGTGATGGATGGAAGTTAAGACCAAACTAGATCTATGTAATGGGGTAGCTACATTTCATCTTCACATATTTGCCATTTTCATTTCTAAAGCTTAAGGAGGGATGTGGTGAAAATCCTTGCTTTCCCAGGGGTTATTTTTAAACATAGCTCAGCATCCTGAAAAAGCTGCTGAGCCTTCCAGGTGTGGTATCCTTTGTTGTTGTTAATTGTTAACTTGGCTTTGAACCATTTCATTGGGCCATGAAGAGCATCTGATTTCCAATAGTGAGAAATTCAGGAACTCTAATGAGCATTGCCATCAGGTGAAATCTGCTCAGTGTCCACATGATGAATAAAAGTGCACACACACCCCTTGATGTCCAGGTCTGACACTGAAAGCATGTGAATCTTTGGTGTGAGAGGGGCTTGCCTGCTCAACTGCTGCACATGTAGGTGCTGAAACATTGGAAGAGCCCCATTGATTCAGGCCAAGCAGCTACCTAGTCCAGCTTTCCTATGTGAGCCAGGCTCCTTGGCAGAGGAGGACTATGTCTGTTTTTAACAACGAAAGGAATATGAGAGTGAGGGAAGCTGAATGTTCTCTGTTCTGCATTAATTTCCCACAATCCATCCTCTGAGGCACTTTTATCTCAGTTGCCTTTAAAACTGAATATGAGCCAGGCTCAGAGAGGATTGCTTTAAGTGAGCTTATTCATCTAGGTATGGTGGAGAAGTTGGGAAAGTTTAGCCACACACCATTTTTATTATAAAGATTGCACCCCTGAAACCCCTCATACCAAGATATGAATAGGGTAGGCTCTCCTGTCCTGACAATGGGTAGGTGCCAATAGGGCAAGAGAAGGTTCAGTCAGTCAAGGTAGAAAACAGCAAACAGGGCCCAGCAGGAGCTGCAGGACCTTGGACAGTTCCATTCAGCCAAAGGACTCTCATATATTCCAGTTTCTTGTCCTAACTGCATTTCCCAGGAGGGCTCATGCCTCTCAAAGGAATACAACTGTGGGGCTTCATTCACTAGGGGTCCAAACCTATCCCCCCACAAACAGCCACATTTCCAGAACATGTGCTGCATCCTGTAGAGGGGAGCACTACCAGAGATCTGGGGGTGAACCTCCAGTAGCAGAACAGATTGACTTGGACTTGTACCAATGATTTTGTTGGCAAAAAAAATCTGAGTGGAACCACTAAGATTGACTCCACTAAGATTGAGGCTCAGAAGGGGCTAGAATATTGGTGGGGCCAATCCCACTCCAGTCGTCTGTCTGCCTCCATTCAACCCATTTTGCCCACCTTCTGTTCCTCTCCCTCCCACCCACACATTGATATTTTAGTTTTAACATGGTGCCCTGTTGTGGTGGTGCCATTGCCTGGCTGGCTTGGGTGCCACTAATTTGAATCATATGAGATATTTTGTGAGATGGTGGTTCCCAGGAGAACTAGTAAGAAGAGGACATCCTGCAGTGTTCCCATGAATTGACCATGGCAACACTTAGTGTCACAGCACATAGTTTGGGAACCGTTGTCCTAGGTCTTTCTCACCACTATTATGCACCTCAGACTTATGCCTGCAAAATAGCATGCATAAACTGAAGAGACTCATGGTCATGGTGAAGACCATCACTGGGGTAAGTGAGCATTAATTCATTTGTCTGGAGGTGACCTCAGCTGCCCCTCAAGATGCAACACCCATCCCACTGGGACAAGGATTTAGATAGGATTGGGTTGTTAACTTTTCACTGGGGCAGTCATACATTATGTGAAACCCAAGCAATCCTTGATCTTAGAAACAGTACGAATGTAGCAAGAAAGTAAATGTAGCAAGGAAGCTGAGGAAATCCAAGAGACCTAAAAAGGGTAGGAAAATATGTGGTGAAGGTAAGGCAGAGCTCATGGGACCAGTCTGCCGAAAGCTTATTTACTACACAAGCAATGAACCCTAGTAAATCAGCTGTATTTATACAAATTGGATCAGTGGGAGAAGTCCTTACTGCTTCCAGTCTATATGAAGCTGTAGAAGGAGGCAGACAGAAAGGCTAGAGAAAGCTGGTTCTCCTAATGGTGCGGCATTGGGCCAAACTATGATGGGTCTTAACTTGGGATCCAAAATAATGGACAGTGCAATCCTAACTCTTGGTTAGGCCAGCACAAATCTCTTCTGCTAGCCTGAGGTTGTTGCAGAAGTGCGATTAGGTACTCCTGTGTTGGTCCAGGAGTGTTAGGTGGAGGCATTCTGGGGCAGTGGGAGGGTGTTCCTAGGAGTGGGAGGAAGTACTCTGGATGCTCCTGTCTACTCTGATTTGCACCACCAAATCAGTCCAAATAGACCCATTGGGCCTGTTCTTGCTTTACCCCAACATTGGTGAAAAGCTTCCCCTTGCTATATCCCAGGGTGGGGGATATGTTCCAGTGCATGTGAAGACTGCACTCTGAGATGCCTCTACATGTTATGTGCCTTATCTCTTTTTTTTTCCAGCACTATGAACAGTCCCAACCTTTTAATTATGTCATGGATCTCCTCAACATGGTTTTCACAGGTCTCTTCACTGTTGAGATGGTGCTGAAGATCATTGCTTTCAAGCCCAAGGTTTGAGAGTTGGAGTTTTATTCAAGACATGTTTTGCTTAAAATGATCTGTCACACTTTCCATAAACAACCATTGGGTTGGAAGTTAACCTTAGTAGTTTGCAGATAACTGAGCACTCTGCATTAGAGGCTCCACCTGAGTCATAGACCCCCTAATAATATAGGCATCTGCAAACAGTTGGGCCAAAGTGGTAGGATTTGCTATGCTTCCCAGAGCTCAGTTTTGATCATAGATGATTCTGTAATAGAAAGAAGTTCCATAATTATGGGGAAGTGAAAATAATAAGATCTCCAAAAATGCCCATTTCTGTTTCTGAATTAACCTGACGTCCAGGTGGCATTCTTTAGATCCATTCAGTGGATCTTTGAAATTGTAGCAAGGCACAAGTGAACACTCCCTAAGATACGTAGGGATTAACAAGTTAGAACCATTATATTGAATTGTTCCAGGTCACACACTGGAGCACTATCATATTGCATTTCCAGAGTGCCTTGTCTCCATTATAATCTTATCTTTATCTTTGTCTTTAATCACATGCCATTAATGATAAGTAAATATATAATCCTTAGATGTATATCATATTAGAAACTCTGGGCGCAATCCAGAGTAACTACGGGGAGTCCTTGCTCCGGTGTAAGAAGAATTTGTCCTGGATTGCAATATGAATTTCCCATAGGTTTTCACTAGGTGATGTAGTAATTACGGGTGCACATAAAGTCTCTTTCATTCTCCCGTAGTTACTCTGGATTGTAGGGCAAAAGTACAATTGTAACCATGCCTACTCAGAAGTAAGCCCCTTCTGAGTTCAATGGGTGCTACTCCCAGGAAAGTGTCTTTAGGATTGCAGCCTTTGTCTGGCCCAAAGGGAAATGGTATCTGGAGCACTGCAATGATTTTGCTTCTCCCCCATCTCTGCTGCATTTTGGCTACCTACCTCCTCCTCTGCTTCAGTTTGGAAGCAGAGAAGGAGAACCGGTGGTGGAGACAGTAGCCTCTTGCTCCTCCATTTAGTATTGGAGAGGAGGTGATGGACAGGTCCTCATTCTCATAAGGGAAGATTCATCACCACCACAACCTTCCTGTCCCATCCAGTGGCATTGGAGAAATGCTCTTCAGTTTACCTTACATACTCTGCTCTATCATTTCAAAACATAGATTACCATATTGGGAAGAAAGAGGTAAGAAAGCAAATGGGAATTAGGTGTGGCAACAGCAGAGGTGCATAATAGGCACAGGGTGTTACTGCCCCCATTTGTTACACAAGGCAGCTGCACTTCTCATGGATGGGCTGACCCTGGTAGATGCAGAGGGGGCAGGGGCTAGTTCTTATTGTCATTTACGGATTGTTGCAGGATTGATTCCACTGAGGCTTTTTCTCTTGTTCTCTTCCAGCACTACTTCTGTGATGCATGGAACACCTTTGATGCGCTGATTGTTGTTGGAAGTGTGGTAGACATCGCTGTGACTGAAGTCAATGTTAGTTATCCTCTTTGTCAAGCGTGCAAACCCAGTTTGGGGGAAATTACATACAAACTAAAATAACCCATTTTTTCCCTTGTTGTAGTAGCACATGTCCTCTGTGTTGTTGGGGCACATCTGCAGCAAAGTTTAGATTTCAGAGTTTTGCGGTGTATGTGTGCCATGAACGATCTGGATACTTAGGCCTTTTTGCTATCTGTGCAACTCAAATATAGCTCAATTGCCATGGGGGCTATAAACTTGCTATTAAAGAAATCAAAATTATGTGCCAGATATCATAATCTGTTCTGAATTTTGCATCTGCATATGCAGGAGATTGAACAGGCCTGCTTATGTAAAACATCTTTTGGATTAAAGTTATCTGTCCACCTTCACCATTAATTGTCCATCTCTGTGCATCCATCCAAGCATCCATTCTGTGATTTCTTTTTCTCTCACCTTTTCTCTGCCATGCTGCTGTCTTCCATTGGATATAATGAATTGTGGCGTCATCTCCATGTTGTGTAACCAATCATCAACGTCATTCTCTTCACCATCTGCATTAGAATGGAGGGCATGTTGGAGAGGTATAAAGTTTTATCTCCGGGAAAGGCTTTGAGTGAGTGAGTGAGTGAGTGAGTGAGTGAGTGAAAAAGAGAGGCAACCCTGGCTTCAGGTCAGGAAATGTCATCTGACCATCTCTGGTCTGTTTGTGGGAGAAACCTGGGGTCATTAGTCTTCTTGCAATTTCTTTCTTTGGCTTACTTACATGATCCACTGGTGGGCTTTAGGGAGTTCTCAACAGGTTCTATAGAACCCTTTGCTAATGAGCGCCTGGTTCTGAGAACCAATTATTAATGGGACATAGAACCTGTTGTTTATTTAGATTATTAGGACATAGAACCTGTTGTTAATTTATTTGAATCCCACCACTGCTTACATCCCTCTGCTACCGTGAGCTTCAGCTATCACCCTATGCTTCCATTTGCATTAGCAAACTTGTGTTTTCGAGGGGCATGAATATGTTGCAGTATACACAGAGCTTGTGTGCAAAACTGGAGTACTGTGGCAAGTATTGATACAGTGGTGTACACAAGCGGATCAGGGAGGTCTATGTGATAAATGCTATATCAAAGTTTGTTCTGAGAATTGTGCAAGTTTGGTAGGTTTCATTGCACAAAATTCACACTCAAAGCACTGGATCTTGTTTCTGTGTCACACATATACATGTACCCACTGCTATGGTGGCTGCCATATTTTCCAAGCATGCATCCCTCCCTGACACTGCCTGTTAACCAGCAGGCCAGGGTTTGAGACCCAGGTCCCCATAAGACAGGGTGAGCTCCTGTCCTTAGCCCAGCTCTGCGACACCAGCTGGATCCAATCGTATTGGCTCTGCCTTTCCATTGGACTATTTCAGTGGCATGGAGAGGAGGGATTTGCTGCTTGGGTAGCAGCCTATCCTCCATATTCATCTACGTAGGCCTTTGTGCTTTGCATACAGCGTCAAGGAGAATACCATAGTCTTTCAAGACTGAAGGATGCCAATACAAATCCCTCCCTGCTCAAGCTCATGTTTTTCATTGCATATGGATACAAGAGAACGGAGAGAAGCATAGTTGCCTAGCAACTCCATAGCCCGGTTGATCATGGACCAGGAAGATCCCTGGGCCAGGACCAAAGCAGGCGGCTGCGTGCCAGAGAGTTGTAGCAGTCGTACCCAATTGCTGACTGGCTGCTCCACCCTACAGATAATGGGGGCAAATATCTCTTTTACATTATCTGCAGTCCAAAAGTTCCTAGACTAGCTGGATATTGCTCTGAAAATATAAAAAGTATCCAGGGATCAAAAATACCAGACTGAAGTAGAACAACAAGTTCTTGGGATTTTTAAGATCAGAACATCAGTTACATCCGTTATTCCGAGTAGTTTGAAAAGCTACTTGCTTTATCTTTGTACTTTGAAAATGCCTACCAAAGTTGTAGGCAAACTGTCAGGTGTGAACAGCTTTATTCAACTGTGGCCTATAAGTCTGAATGCTGATTCATTTCAACGGCTGTGAAAACCTTCAATTTTAAATCAGTGTGCTGATGTGTTTCCTTTTCCAGAGCTCAGAGGACAGCTCTCGTATCTCCATCACCTTCTTCCGTCTTTTCCGTGTCATGCGCCTGGTCAAACTGCTCAGCAAAGGGGAGGGTATCCGCACCTTGCTCTGGACTTTCATCAAATCCTTCCAGGTTAGCAGGTTTCATGATAGATTGGGAAGAAGGATAGCTTTTGCCTTTCTGTGGATCCAATATTAGATCCCAGCATACATTAATATGTCTTGGTATTGGAAGAAAGATACTATGCTGGGGGGGGGGGTTGCATGCTTTTCTCATAGGAGCAGTGTTTGATAGGGCATTCTGGATACTTTGAATGAACCAGAAATATTTGGGCCTGGCAACTGGGTAGGAAAATCCAATCTTACAAATTAACTCTCTGTGTTTTTTAAACCTCCAGGCTTTGCCATACGTTGCCCTTCTCATTGCCATGATCTTCTTCATCTATGCAGTCATTGGCATGCAGGTGAGCAGATGCAACTCACATTCCTCACTGCTTCCACAAAGCAGATGAATTGTTGCATCACACAGAGTGAGTCATGTACTCATCGCAGCTATGAGTGGGCTTGTAAGAACTGTATACCATGATTATGCAAGGCCTTGGTTGCATGGTGTGCAGTGCTCTGAAAACCGGGACATCAACAGACTTGACACATGAGCAAGTCTGTGCGTTTTGGGGTATGTATACTATTCCAGCTCTTGTGCCACAAAGGCTTCCAAGTTATGTGAAACAAGCAATGTAAGCACATGTACATTTATCATGGAGAAATTTTACAATGAAAAATACCAAATTTACTCGAATCTAATGTGCCATTGAATCTAACACACACTGCTGTACTTAAAATCAAACTACCTTATTTACTCGAGTCAAATTAACCACAAAATCTAACGTGCACCCTGATTTTGGAGTCTAAATTTGGCTGGAAAAGGTGAGTGTTAGATTTGAGTAAATACAGTATAGGTTTGGAGCATATATTGAAGCTAAAAATATGCTTGGGGCTAAAAATATGCTTGGGGCATTAAGGAGCTAAAAGCCAGAACCCATGGGTGCTGAGAGCATATTTGGCTTTCTGCTGTAGCTGTAGCAGTGACAGTGGAGGATCCTATCAGGAGACAAGCTGGTCTCTTTGCCGCTTTGCTCTGTCTCTTCATGTGAGAAGACAAGGTTATATTCTTTAAATTCAATGTTGCTTCAGTTGCTTCTGAAACGTTTTGCTTCTAGAATATATTCATTCATTCTGGCAGGACTTGAAAGAGGTTTTCTTGTATTTCAGACTTTTGGCAAAGTAGCCATGCAGGATGGAACACCCATTAACCGGAACAATAACTTCCAGACCTTTCCGCAGGCGGTGCTGCTTCTTTTCAGGTACTCCTCTTCTTCCTCCTTGACACACTTCCTCCCATTTGGCTTCCGCTTGCAGAGAACAGCATGTTTCTCTTCCCAATGCCTTTACATACTTGAGATCTTGACTATGCAGAATAAAGCTGCTAATAATCTGGGGACTTGTTCACCTGCTTTTGGAACAGGCCAACCTCAACCTAGGTCAGAAATACAAACAATTAAAGGTTTGTTATTTCACAGAGAGAAAGAAGAAACCAATCAAAAGGCACAGGATTAGAAACTTGAGGCTGCAGTCCTATATCCACTTATTGGGGAGTATGTCCCATTCAGCTTCAGAATGAACATATGTAGGATTCGCTATAAGAATATTTGTTCATGTGTTACCTTTTTATATTTTATAGTTCACTATAACAATGTTTTCTGCCATCCTTGCTGTTTGAAAACATATAAATGCACGTAGATAAACAGTTACCACTTTGATGGGAAGATAATAGCATTCCATGTACCTTTAGTATTTGATCATGCCAGCCACATGACCAAGGAGATATCTTCAGACAGTGTCAGGTCTTTGGCATTGTAAGGGGGATGAGCATTGCCCTTAGAGTCAGTTACAACTGGCAGGGCAACCTGTTTAATGTTTAAATTTATATAAGTGTTATTAACTCAGGTCAGTTTCTTTCTTACACACACACACAAGAACACAAAACTCATGTAGCCTTTTTTCAACCTTTTTCAACTTTTTCAAGTAACAACTATAAGGCCATTTAATTGTTTATCCTGTTCAATCAATATCTAAAAACCAGTGAGTTGGCCAGAAATATAATCCTGAAGAATCTTGATATATGGTTTGAAATATACGAGTTACTATTAAGAACTTTCCATATTTCTGTAGGACTCCTGGTGAATTTCAAGATGACTGACTCCCTGCTCCCTCCCCAAGAGCATCTCTGTTACAAGCCCCTGTGGGATTCTTTCACCATGTTCTTCCATATTCTGTTTTTTCTAGGTGTGCCACAGGGGAAGCCTGGCAGGAGATCATGCTGGCCAGTTTGCCTGGAAAACGCTGTGATCCAGAGTCTGATTATGAGCCGGGGGAGGAATTCACCTGTGGTAGCAACTTCGCCATTGTTTATTTCATCAGCTTCTTCATGCTGTGTGCCTTCTTGGTGAGATGCTGTTGCAGGGGAGATACCCACACTCTCCTCCCTCTCCCCTCAGTACTCTGAACCCAGAGCTTTGTGTGGTGCGCTCACACCAGCACTAAAATTTACATTTACACCTGGTTATACCTGCTTGCATATGCCACTTGCACCTGGCAATCCTAAGCTTACTTATGAAAATGAATAATGCTGAGTCTCATAGACATCCTTGAACATGAAAACTTTCCTTCCTAAATATGTGGAAACTGATTGTGGTTACTTAGTGGTTTAGGACATTCACTCTGCATACATACACAGTGATGCTCTCTATTGTAGTTGTTGTGCATAGTCTAGAGCTGAGCCAGAGAACTCATTGGCATCCTTCAGTCTTGAAATACTATGTTATCTGAGTGTCCTCTCCAGAGCATGATGGCCTGGGTAGATTAATATGGAGGATAGACTGTTACCCAAGCAGCAAATCCCCCTCTCTCCGTCACTGAAATAGTCCAATGGAAAGGCAGAGCCAATATGACTGGTTCCAGCTTCATCGCAGGAGTTACCAGAATGTGATTGTACACAGTCATGAACTGCTTCTGGGACTCTGCCTCGGGATTGACTCCTGAAGCCTTTCTCATAGACAGGTATAGTCACAAGGCAGTGGAGGTTTGAGGTGGGAGTTTTCCTTCTCCAGACAACCCATGTTCAGTGGGATTTTGGACAGGTTTAGTCTGGCTCCTCAATAAAGGCCTGTCTGGCATGGGAGTCCTTGCCAGTAGCTACGCTACCACCAGCATAACCCTTTGTATCACTGGAGCAGACAATCCTACCACCACAAAGGTACTGTCCATCGGTGGGGCTAGAGAACTAATTCAGTTTTTATAGAAAAGAAGTTACGAAACTTCATTCCCATTTAGCCTTCTGCCAATAGGGTTGTGTAGTGGTGTATGGGGGGGGTGTAGAGGTGGACATATGTGCTCCTTGAAGCATCTGGTGGGCCGCTGAGCAATACAGGAAGCTGGACTAGATGGGCTTTTGGCCTGATCCAATGGAGGCTCTTCTTATGTTCTTAATCAACCTCTGCTTTTGATCACAGTCCTCTGGATATTGAAGCCCTACTGAATTCAACTTTCCTGAGTAAATGTACACGAAACAAAGAGAAGTTTTGTCACTGAAACCTTGTTCTCTCTGCCTATCACAACCTCTTTGGAAACATCATTTAACCTTGTCTTTCTCTTTCTCTTCTAGATTATTAACCTGTTTGTTGCTGTCATTATGGACAATTTTGACTATCTTACCCGAGACTGGTCCATTCTGGGTCCCCACCACCTGGATGAGTTCAAGCGAATTTGGTCAGAATATGATCCAGCGGCCAAGTAAGGAACACACTTCTTTTCCCTGTAATAACAAGAACTTGGGATAGCAGAAATGTGGCCTGATCTATGCCAGTTTGCCCTCACTTGTAGTCCCAGCAGGGGAATCAATCCACTGTTGATTTTATAGCTGCCTTCCCACTAACTGCTTGAGATGCTCTCATGTTTTTCCTCCAGGGGCCGCATCAAGCATCTTGACGTGGTGACCCTACTACGCCGGATCCAGCCACCCCTGGGCTTTGGAAAACTCTGTCCCCATCGAGTAGCCTGCAAGGTAATCCTAAAAGCAGACATACCAGAGTCTGTATTGCTAGAAGAATTAGATCTAGTGCCAAAGACACATCCTTTGAGACTACATCCATGGCTCCATCTCTGATGGAGAGAAGGGCCAAGTGGATAACAGGCAGGGGAGCCTTTAAGGAACATTGGTTTCATTTCTTTACTTTTGCAGAGGCTGGTGGCTATGAACATGCCCCTGAACTCAGATGGGACTGTCACCTTCAATGCTACCCTCTTTGCTCTGGTGAGGACATCCCTCAAGATCAAGACAGAAGGTGGGTGCAAGAAGACAGCCTCACAGGGCTTGTCCTCAATATAAACTGATTATTTGTTCATGAGAAAAATAATTTTGCACATGCTCTGAGTTAGTGTTGTTCCAAGACAGTACCATCAGAGTTCCACAAACCTACCCATCATCCATAATTGCCCTTCCAATTTCTAGTTAGCATGCCTGGACCTTTCATGCATGCCTAGCACCAGTGGCATTCCTGGAAAGGGGGCACAACACTAAGTTTTTCAGAAGTAGCAATGCCTGTGTAAAGTGTCCCCCTTGCCTGGGTTCTGGATCTAAGCACCATTCTTCCCATGTCCCCTGAAATGACCTTTGTAACAATCCTGCTGCCTAAGGCCATGGCCATTATTCAGTTCAGAAGTTCTTGCTGTGACCACAGTTTTTCTTCACCACATTCTCTTGTGAATTGGACCTTCAACATTTTTTTTCGGTCCTGAAGGCATTTAGTGATAGTTTGGGGTATTGCAGTTCTTTCTAGTGCATGAATATGGAAGACAGTCTTCAAGGTTTCATTCATTCCTTCTGCCTCTGTAGGAGACCTGGAAGTGGCCAATAAGGAGCTCCGTGCTGTGATCAAAAAGATCTGGAAACGGACAAAACCCAAGCTATTGGATGAAGTTATTCCCCCACCAGAAGGTTGGTGGCCTTCTTATGCTAGGCATCTCTCTCCATCTCTTTCCCTAAAATAGAAACTGAATCAGGAAATCTTAGTAACTAGCCTGGCATCTGCTCTGAATGCTGCTTTCAATGTTTGATGGCTTGTTTTTGAAGCTGATCCTACTACTAAGGTAGTCATGTCAGTTCTTTTAGTAACTGGAGTTTTGGTAATTTTTAAAAGTCAGTGTGTCCTATGGCACCTGTTAAGTGTGCCAAGGAACTACCTTGGCACATTCAACAGAGGATGAAGAGGGAGAAGGAAAGACATGATGCTACAGACAGATGATGTGTCACAACAGCAATGAGTCAGGGCAAGCAAAGAGACCACAACACCTGGGGCTGGGATAAAGGTGTGAACTTGAAAGTTATCCATAGGGTGGTGTCTGTGCATGTGCATCTGCATGTGTGAACAAAGAACCTCCAGGACAGCAGACGGATGCCCTGAAAGCAGGTGGAACAATGGTGGTGGGCTCCAGATTTCTGTGTGCAAGAGATCAGTCATGGGCCTCAGTCTTCCTGTTAGGAGACCCAACTTTCCTCCAGAAAGACAACACCACTTCCATCATTTTCAAAAACTCAAGATTTCACCCTTATTTGATTAGCCCATGACTCTTAACATCCAGGGAGCTTTTGGCAGGTGCCAGCTTCACCCAGTGCTGATCATGAATACCTCATAAAGTTTGTGCACCAGGATAAACCTGCAGTGATGGGACAGGGAGCAGAACTAGAGTTAGATGGAGGACCTTATTTGAAAGACTGAGAATTTCTTAAGAAAGCCAAAGACAGCCTTATTAGTCTGTTGCAGTGGAAAAAACAAACACTCCTCCTGGACCTTTAGGATTCTCAGAATAATCTGACATTGTCTATGTGGCAAAGGTGCCACAGGATTCTTTGACATTTATAAACTAGCAGTTCCCTGAATCCTTGTGAAATTAGTGATGGCCTGAGATAAATCAGAAATGGTTTTTAACTATTATTTACTTAAATCTCTGACCTGCAGAGGAAGAGGTCACCGTTGGAAAGTTCTATGCCACATTCCTGATCCAGGATTATTTCCGGAAGTTCCGTAAGCGGAAGGAGAAGGGGCTATTGGGACCAGATGGGCCCCCAAGCAATTCTAGTGCCTTGCAGGTGAGCCCCTGCCTTGATGTAGGCCTCCTGGATAGAACAATGAACAGGACATATAATGTGGATACTGGGCACGTTGACCCTGTTTGTCTTGTATCTTCTCCTATTCAGGCTGGGTTGAAAAGCTTGCAAGACTTGGGACCTGAGATCCGCCGAGCAATGTCCTGTGACCTGGAAGAGGAAGAAGAGGAGGAAGCTGATGAGACAGTGTGTGAGGAAGAGACAGTGACATATAAGGTAAGTCTTTGGCCTGAAAGTGGATGGAGGCATTTCAGGGTGGGAAGCAACTGGAACCCAGCACTTGTGTTGGAACTAAACCCCATTCCCCAAGCAGTGCAGAGCAGCCGTGGGTTGCTCTGGACTGCTCAGCTCTGTGCCACTTGCGAGGTGCCATTCTGAGTTGCCCCATTGGGGCTGCTGCTGCATTACCTGTGATAAGGGAAAAACTGTCCCCTTGCCCCACAATAGCACAGCAGCAGTCCTGAATTTGCAGTTGTTATAGCACAAGCCAATTGGCAAGTTAGAACAGTGCTGTTAGTACTAAATATGAACGAGAAAAGCACGTTTTAGCTGAAATCACTGCTTCTGCACACCCGCTGTTTTATGCTTCAAAGAGAAAAGGCTGTGACTGAGTTGCTAGGGGGAGCAATATGTGTGCAATATGTTCCTTGGTGTTGCAGAAAAGAAGAGGCTGTAGGGCTGTGAGATATTTGGAGATGGAATATTAAAACTGTAAGTCTCTGAAGTGCTTTTAGCTTGTCAGAGCTGGATCTAGAGGTAAAAAGTTCAGGTATTTGCCAGGGTTACAAGACAAACAGGGTCCTCTACACTGCTCACTGTCAGGGACAGGGTAAGCAGATATCATAACCATAAAAGAGGACAAGTTCCCGCAAATGTTGGACATGACAAGATAAAAGCTAAAAATGCCCATGCATATTGCTTTATGTGGTTAATCTGAACACTATATTACTTATTATTAAATTTTAAACTATTACATATAACATATTTAGTACAAAAATTCTGCCTGTTCATAAGGAAAACAGATGATTTTTTCCAGGTTACAAAGCAAAAAAAAAGGACATGTCCTAGAAAAAGAGGACATGTTGTCAACCCTTGCATGAAGCACTAAGAGAGAATTTTGCACACACTTCCCCTCTTTCTGGGTGAACCCAGAGGCGGTTTTGGAGGTGCAGAAAGTCTTCAGTGTGAGACTGGCACTTCATGCATTTTCAAAGTCACCCTCTGCTTAATAATTGCTCTCTTGTGCCAAGCCCTGGATACCATTCTCAAATGGATCTTATTGAGCTTTGAGAGAAGGGAGTGAACCATATTGGATAAGGTGGCCTCCCAAGTGCCTTTCAGTGGATCACATCACATGTTTTCCTTATGCAAATATCTCCATATGTGGCATTACTATAAGGTTGGCAATGCATATGTCAGCACCAAGAAAAATATACCTTCCACACCTAGACCTTACAGTCTATGTTCCTTTCTGCTACTCAGAGATTATCTGTGTACATTATATGAAAAATCCATAGTGTACTGTGCTGTAAGGGGTTTGGGGTGACACTGCTGGCAGTGAATTTATTCAGCAGCCATCATGTAACAACATAGGCTAGGCAGGCAGAAGGTGCTCCAGCTGCTGCTCTCTGAGATGTTGTAATCTGACATGATACAAGGGGTGAAACATAAGAAGAGACCAGGTGAATCAGACCAAAAGAGCCATTTAGTCCAGCATGGATCATTTAGTCCAACCAGATGCCCCTGAGAATCAGGAGATTCTCCTGCTATTGCTTCCCAGCATTTGGTAATCAGAGGCAACACAGAGGTTCCATAGAACCATAACTAACAACTAGGTAGTCCAAGGTGGTACAGAAGCAGCCAGAATAAAAAAGCAGCTCATCCAGGGGGTAGGGTTAGAAAAGGGCACCATCACAAAGTCAAATGCAGGATGAATTCCCATGGTCATTAGGTCATTAGGTGACCATTAGGTCATTGACCTGTGGGTACAAAATAACATTGCTCTGGCCCTGTAGTGAAAACCCCACAAGTATCTGGTTCTGGAAGATGGAATGAAATGGCTGCTGATTTTAAAACTTCTGTTAATGACTGGGTGAGGCTAGTGCCATGGTCCAGAGAGTGATGTAGAGGAGAAGAAGGAAAAAAGAGCCCCAAAACAGAAGGAATAAAATGGGGAGAGAGAATAGGAACTTTGGGAGGAGGTAGGTGTAATTGATCAGGTGAACCAGAGGTAAAGAAGACTTGAGTTTTCTTTTAAAATATGAGATTTGAAATAATCTGCCAGAGCTTTGTTAACAGGCCTCAAGAGTTCATGTAATGGATGTAATGTCACCCAAAGGCAGCTGTTGATTATACACTGAGAAGATTATCAGTTTTCAAGCTGTATATTGTTCCTATCTTCCTGTAGAGCTCAGAAGCATTGTATGGAAGTGCACCAGACCACCATGGCTCAGCTACTGTTTCTTTGCCTGATCGGGAGAACAAGACTCTGGTGAATGGCCCAGTGGGGAACCAAAACCCTACAAGTGTCAACCTTTCCCATATTACCAATGGACCTACTAACTATGAGGAAGATGGAAGTAACAATGACAAACCTGCTGACTTGCCCAACTTTCCTGTCCGCCATAGGACAAGCAGGTGCTGAGTGCAGGCTGAGATTCTGATCTTGGGAGGGAAGGGGTTGTGAGTCCAAGAGGTATATGGCTGGATGGGGAAGCAGGAGACAATAATGCTTACGGCCATGTGTGTTTATCTAGACGAAACTCCGAGGGCAGTTGCATTCCACCAACCGTGCAAGAAGAAGCTATGCACAGTGAGGAATATGGAGAGGATGCCTCAGTTAAGCAGGAATACTACACCCGGGAGGAGGACTCGGAGAGCTTGGCCTCTCGTGACAGGTACTAGAAGCTGCAAGAGAGCAGACTCTGAAGCTTTGAGTACCGCATTGGCTCAACCTGCAAGTTAACACAGTAGTGGAAGCTGCCTTTCTGTGGTACAGTTGCACATTGCTCTACAACATCCCTGTGGAAGAATGACATTGTACAGTGGTTCTCAGGATTTTCAGCACAGGACCCCCTTCAGAAAATGTCAATCTGTGTGGGATCCCCCCCCCCCCACAGGTGATATGTCAGGAAGTGATACCACTATGATGCCAGAGCTTTTCCATGTCATCTTGGGAGTCAGTCCCATTGTGTTTTATGAGACTTACTTCCAGGAAAGCAGCCTAAGTGCCCCATTCCAAGAGGGCAGCTTTCAGCTTTTTGTGACCCCCCTGGAATGAAGTCACAACCCACTAAGGGGTTTCAACCCCCTCTTTGAGAATCACTGACATAGTTGCTCCCAGTATCAGTGTTACCCTCCGTTGAGCACCATTCCCAAAGGAAGGCACTATATTGTTTCTTTCCAATCACATTGGAACTGGAGCAATCTGCAATTTGACAAAAAGTGGCTCTGGTTCCATGATGCTGATGTGATTTCATGATGATAATATGTGCACCATACTTGTAGCCAATTCCCTGTGACTTATATAAGACCTGGATGTTGAGTTGGTGTCCTGTGACTGAGGGTTCCTGAAGTTCTCCACTACCCAGGTCAGAAAAATGAAGACCCAAGGCAAGTTGGGACTGATTCTGTGCAACATCATCCACTAATTTGTGTGATTCTCTCTCTCTTTCTCTCTCTCTCTCTTGCTTGCTTCCTTCTAGCAGGCAACCTTGCTTGCACAACCCTCGGCCACACCGGAGGCGCTGGGACACCGGCTATGGTGGCTCTTTGCCCCTTCCTTCTCGGCGTGTCAATAGTGGGCTTGTCAATGGAATGTTGGACACCAGGCAAACCAGGCAAACCAAGCGCAGGCGCCTCTTGCCTCCGACACCCACAGGTCAGGATGGCAAAGATGAGCCAACTGAATGAGGACTCTCTCTGAGCAAGCGTGGTCAAATAGATAGGGGGGAACCTTTATCCTTTAGGTTCAAGACCTTCAGCTAATAGAGCTAGGCGGCAGAATTAAGTTGCCAAATTTTCTGGCTGTACCACTTCCAGCTCATCCAAAGGTAAAAGTACATAAAAAACTAGTCTGTTAGGCAAAAGAGTTTAGTCTAGCCTAGCCTTCTCTCACAAGCTTGTAGCTACATATAGGGGAAATTTTCCTCATTGTTGGATGGGATTTAAAGATCGGCATGCATAAAGACACGAACACATCCCAATCTGAAGTGGTACAGTCCCAGCCAGCAGCAGCTCATAACTTGCCCTGGATACAGCACAGGCATGCCAGCCAGCCAATTCCAGCACAAGTTCGGATTGTGCTAGAGGGGAGCAAAAACATAAGGTTTACAGAGCTCCTATTGGCCATCATGCATGGCTGGAATTTCACATACAGCCTCTTGGATCATAAATAGTTCAGTTCTGACAGAAGAAATTTTTTCAAAGCAAAGAGCAGAAGATAGAACCATGTACAGAAGCAGGATCTAATTTGAAAACATCAGAGGAACACTTGATGGGAGGGAAGGAGTTAGACAGGCCTCCTGCTGGGCTAGTCTGTGCAAGTTGGTGCATTCAGATTGATTAGCTGTGCTGTGTGGCAGATGGTTCTAGCTTACACCATTGGTATCTCTCTTACCTGTTTCTTCCTTCCCACTCCCCCCTATATTGGCAGGCCGCAAACCAGCCTTCAGCATCCAGTGCCTGCAGCGTCAAGGCAGTTGTGATGACATCCCTATTCCAGGCACCTATCATCAAAATGCCCCACCTTGCCGAGCACGTCCACAGGTAATTAAGAAGAGGAGCTGGATATCTGGCCATAGTCCCATGTAGTCTAGCATCACGCTCTAACCAGAGGCACCACTGAATGTGAGAGCTTATGATTGGCTTCCTCCCACTTCAGACTATACAGAATAAATTACGATATCATATGTGCAACCTAAATGCAGTGGCTTCACGATGCCATTATAAAAAGAGTTGCAAGTATTTTACTGTATTTTCAACCTCCTCCTCTGGGCATCTGTAGGCGTATGGTGTACTATGGGTCCCTTGGTGTACTATCTGACCCTACATCCAAGACTGCATCTCACCTGCTAATATATATTCAGATATATCTCTTCCTCCCTCAATACCAGGGTTATGGCAGCTACGACTCATGGCATGGTGGCAGCCACACAACAGCTTCATCACAGTCGTGGGCAACACCGCCTAAACGGAGCCGGTTGCTTTATGCCCCACTAATTCTGGTGGAGGAAGATGGGCTGCCAGGGCACAGCTGGGAGAAGAACAGCAGCAGCCTTCCACCTATGTCACGTGCACGCTGGTACATGGATGAACCAGAGCTGCCCTATCGCACCTATGGACATCTCCGGGTGCCAGGCCCACTCAAGCACAGCTACAACGACAAGCGTGGTAGCGCAGACAGCTTGGTGGAGGCGGTGAGTGTGAGACAGACCTACTGGTTTCTAGGATGAGGCTGTTAGGGCTTAAAAGCACATCTCTGTCCCATTAAGGTTGCACACAGAACCACATGTACCTGGGAGTAAGTACTACTGAACACAATGGGACTTACTTCTGAGTAGACATTCTTAGGATTGCACTGTAAATCTCTGAGAGTCAGCCCAAAACCAATTTTGGCCAGTGCAACTAAGGGTGCAGTCCAGAGTAACTATGGGGAGTCCTTGCTCTGGTGTAAGAACAATTTGCTCTAGATTGCAATATGAATTTCCCATAGGTTTTCACTAGGTGGAGCAGTAACTATGGGTGCACGTAATGTCTCTTATGTGCTCCCATAATTTCTCTGGATTGTAGGGTTACTAATCTTCCTATTCCAATGGTAGTATGCGGAGGCCAGTGCATGTCTGTGCACTGGCCTAAACCTTCCCCCAGAAGTGACACATAACTCTTTTGTGATACCACCAGGCCAGAATGGGACTTGTGCCGGTTTAACGGGGGAGCGGGGTTTAGGACTGCCGTGTCCTGTTCATGAACACTTCATGTAACAATATGCTCCAGATATCTTACAAAACCAGGCGTGTCAAACTTATTATATGTAGTGGGCTGAATGACATTTACTGCTGGGAGCTGTAAGTGACATCATTAAGCAGGAAGTGACATTAAGCATGTTTGATATTCCTGTACTAAACTATAATTACCCTCCCTTAGCCCTGATTTTTTTATAACAGGATGATTGAGTAACTCCCTATATTGTTCGAGTGCAACGATGGACCACAAATTAGACCAGCCTAAAATGGTTAGGATTGTGCTCATAGTGCTTAAATTAACTGCATGAAAGCAATATTATTTTGCACTCAAACAACAGATTTCCAAACTTCATACCATGCTGATAGCTTGGCATGCTCCTGCAAAGTAAGACGTCCAAGCCATTTTTGTAGGGCTTCCAAATTTCAAACAATATAATCAATCTGAAACACAAATACAAACAGATTAAATTTACAGATTACATTCTCATACATTAAAGATCAAACACACAAGATTTGAGACAAAAATTACCATAAATAAATAATTTATAAGTATTTTAAAATAGGGAGCTACTTTTCAATCACTCTGTAGAACTGAGACACTGCCTTGATGGGTGGAAAAGGGATCTTTCTCTAGCACACCACTTTATCTTCTTTTTTTCCTTCTAGGTGCTTATCTCAGAGGGCTTAGGTCTTTATGCCCAGGACCCTAAGTTTGTAGCCTTTGCCAAGAGGGAGATTGCCGATGCTTGCCACATGACCATCGATGAGATGGAAAGCGCTGCTACAGACCTACTGAGTCGCAAGTGCCCTGGTGGCGAAAGCGGCCACCAAAGCAGCAGTGGTCATGTCTTGTACAGCAGCGATGGAGAACACAGTGGGGTTGGGAGTCTTGGCCCTGTTTACAGTGATGAGGAGCCCTTCCGTTCCCGTGAGGAAGAGGACTTGGCAGATGAGATGGCCTGTGTGACTTCTTATTGACCAGGATGTGCCCCCTGGTGGGGCACAGAGAGACAATCCTTATGCAGAGATATCAGGAACTTGAGAGCCTTTGGGCTGGGTCTTGTCCAAGGATGTGGCATGATAGGAGTGACAGCAAATAAACCAGAGACCAAAGGCTGAGAAACCAAATGCTGCTCTTCTCCTGGCTGATGAAAAACAGCTTATAGAAACACTGTTTATGCACTTTTCTGGCTTAGGCTGTATTCTTGCTCCTCCTTTTCCAGCTTTACTCCTCCATAGTTGTCCAGAAAAGGAAGAGCAGCCCTGGGCATCTTCCTCTGGGAAAGGATTGTGGGTTCCCCAGGAGAGTGGAGGAAGTCTTTTCTATCAGAAATAATAAATATTGCTTGAAAAATGGGGAGGCCTCAGCTGTTGTCTAGTCCTAAAATTAATGAAAATGGGGAACGGAATGATGAAGGTTCTTTGCCAACACCTTTCACTGTTCCTTATGGTGGTGGGGCCTCCCAGAAGTGCCTTAGGCCACTTTTGCAACAACCCCAGTCCGTTCAAGGAACTAGTGACAGTCTAACTGGGGCATAACTAAGCTTTTGCAATTGTGACTGACTCTGAAGGTGAGGGGGAAACTGCTTTACCTTGGTGACTAGGTGCCTGATAGAACCTACTGTAGTATTTCCCCCCCAAACAAGGAATACCAGTGTTAGCCACCAATAAAGACCAAAAGAGTGAGTTAAAGGTGCTGTGGTAACTCATGCACATCAGGTGACCTTCAGCTATTGCCATCCAGTTTGGAATGAATCCAGTGGAGGAATTCAAATAAATTAACAACAAGTTCTATGTCTTAATAACCTAACAACAAGTTCTATGTCCCATTAGTATCCGGTTCTCAGAACCAGGCGCTCATTAGCAAAGGGTTCTATAGAACTTTTGAGAACCTCCTGAAGTCCAGCACTATCTAGTCCAGTCTCCAGTGCTAAGCATAAGCTATGCTCACAAAATAACCAACAGATGTCTGACCATCCTGGTTCCTGAAAGGAAATATTAGACTTCCTAGGCAGCTTTTGCTCAACTGCTTCGCAAAGGAAATGCTAGTGTTACTGTTGGACATAGGACTGAACTGATACTATCAACCTATATTTCATGCCAACTTTTTACATGATGTCAGATGTGCTGTAATAAATGTTGGATTGCAGGGTACTCCAGTTATATTAAAAGGAGGCCTCTGTCAGTCTTGAAAGACTATGGTATCATGCTCTGCATTGCATATGCTGCATGTGAAGCACGAAAGCCTGGGTTGGATTGTTATGAAGGATAGGCTGTTACCCAAGCAGCAAATCCCCCCTCTCCACACCACTGAATTAGTCCAGTGGAAAGGCAGAGCCGATACAATTGGATCCAGCTGGCGTCGCAGAGCTGGGCTAAGGACAGGAGCTCATCCTGTCTTGTGGGGCCGACCCAGGTCTCGAACCCTGGTCTGCTGGTTAACAGGCACAGCGTCTTTACCGCTTGCGCCACCCACAGCCCTCCAGCTATATTACAATATTTCTAATTCCACATTTACTCACAAAACCTCATTATCCATTTGTAAGATAGAACATGCAAAGTAGTTCTGTTCTCTTACAGGAAGATCATCTCGAAATCTTAGAATTCTGATATTAATCTCACAGGCAAAGGACCAGCACATAGCCAACCCGGGCTATTTCCTTTCTTGGTAGGGTGGAGGCCATGGTGGAACACTGATCTTGGATATTTGTGAAACCTAACACCACTCCCCTGTGGTATCTTGAAGAACAGGGCCATTGACACCTTTGAGGTTTCACTAATTGCTCAGTAATGGATTGAAGCAGGTCACCACATAAGAGGCTGTCTGCTAAGTGGCTGAAATCTAATAGCCTAAAGTCATAAAAGCAAGAAAAGAGTGTGTTGTTTTTTTCTTTCATTAATATCTGAACTTGACCTAAGAAGCCCACTAAGACAGCACTCAAGAAGTATACTCTAGAAAGATCATGTTTGTGAAAGTGGGACTATGAAAAATGTTATTCATGCCTGAGTGACATGTATATATGCTTCCTCCACGCTGTACAACAGTGATTTTCTTGTTTCCATTGTTTTCAATGGGTCTTACTCCCAGCAAAGCGTCTTTAGGATTGCAGCCTCTTGCTCTTTCAGGAAGACAGATCAAGGCTAATGGGTGTGCCTTTTGCCAAACACCAAGGATTGTACATTCAGTTATATGACAACAACCCCAGGAGCTGAACATCTGAAGTAAAGGTTTGCTGACATCATGGGGTCATCTGACTGGTGGGGCAAAGACCACCTGGACTTTCCCCCTCTCTATCTAATCAGGAGGGTTTGGCTGCCCAACCTCAGCAATATCCATAGTTCTGGAATCTCCAAATGCTCTACCCTGTGCTGTGAGCTCTCACATTCCCTAGAAATTTTAAGTGGGATCAATTTTACAGATTAAAGTAAAAAGCAGGACCCCTTGGTCCAAAAACATGGTTCTGATGTCCTGAAAGAGCACAATCCTAACCATGTCTACTCAAAAGTAAGCCCCATTGTGTTCAATGGGTCTTACTCCCAGGAAAGTGTCCTTAGGATTACAGCCCAAATCGTCTAGGTTCAGAAAGCACATGCTCCATGTAGAGATTTTTTCCACTTTCCAAAATATGACAATCACCTGCTTGCTAACAATAGAAACACAGCACATTTTAGTACTGCTTAAGATGCTTGTGCTGCCAATAGTCATGAAAATGCTTTGCCTGGTCAGAGCAAAAAATGTTTTGAAAATATCTATTTGCTGATATGTTGGTTCAAATGAAAGCCTTTTTTTCTTGGTTAAACAGCTTGTGTAGGGATGCAATCCAAATTGAGGTCAAAGCAGGGGGATTAAGGATTCCTAGCTCCATTTTGGTCCCAACCAGGATTGCATCCAACATACACAGTTTATTCCAGAAGAAGCAAGGTATAAGATCTATAATGCCACATTTTGTGTTGCTTCATCTTAGGTCCATAACTCAGTGGACTATTAGTGTGCTTTTGGTACTCCATGAGACGAAAAATGTTGAAAATTGCTGTCTTAAACATACTTCTTTGCATAACCTTTAGAACAGGTGCCTCCTCCTTAGTCTCAGCCTAAGTAATAATTCTCCTTTGTGGTAAGCCGAGAAGCTTGAATTGATGGATCTTCTTGCATTGCAAGTTACAGACCTTCCTGTCCTGTCATTCCCACCAGTGGAGTGAAATATCTTGCCAATTGAGGGGCTCAGAAGAAAACCAGAATGTAATTGTGTCATGGCATCAGATTGGTGGGAAACAGGGTCGCAACGACCGGCGACCATCACAGCCTTGTTTTTCCTTCACAGCCTTTTTCTGGTTTTAGAATATAATAAATACAGGACTTCCATAAGCAAAATCTTTAGAATACAGATAATGTATATTTATCTATATATATAAAAGAGAAAAGTCATTCACTGACTGACTCACTCACTGACTCACTCACTCACTGAATGACTCATCACCGCCCTGCCAAAACCGCTGGCCCAAGAAGCGTGAAATTTCGGGTGGGTGTTCCTTCCGTGACGGAGGGGTGCACTAAGAACCGGTTTTCAGAAATTCCAACCGGAAGGGGGTGAAAAGGGGCACAACGTGTTTTCCTCCCTATACTTTGCATTGGAGAATTGATGACTCCTCAACATTCCGCCCCAACTGCTGGGTTCTTCTGTCACCTGAACACCCACCAAGAACCCATGTGGAGAAATTTAACCCTTCAGGGGCTGAAAAGGGGCCAACGTGTTTTTGTCCTATACTTTACATGGGAGACTGACCAACATCCAGCCAATTTGATGCTCAGTGCCTGATGCACTGGGGGGGACATTGTTCAGAGGAAGAGGTTGCACTGGTCAGGATGCTGCGCATGGGGGAAGGTTGCACATGGGGAAGGTTGCACATGAGGAAGGTTGTGCATGGGGGCTGATGCGCATGGGGGAAAGTTGCGCATGGGGGAAAGTTGTGCATGTGGGGATGATGCGCATGGGGGAAGTTGCGGATGGGGAAGTTGCACATGGAGGAAGTTGCACATGGTCGGATGGTGCGCATGGGGGAAAGTTGCGCATGGGGAAGTTGTGCATGGGGGAAGTTGCGCATAGGGGAAGTTGTGCATGGGCAAATGATGTGCATGAGGGTTGATGCGCATGGGGGAAAGTTGCACATGGGGAAAGTTGCGCATGTGGGGATGATAAGCATGAGGATTGATGCGCCTGGGTGAAGTTGCGCACGGGAAAAATTGCGCATTGAGTAAAATTGCGCATGGGAGAAAGTTGCACATGGGTGGATGATGCACATGGGGGATGATGCGCATGGGGAAGTGGCACATGGGGGTAAGTGGCGCATGGGAGTTGATGCACGTGGGGGGAAGTGGCGCATGGGGTGTTTATGCGCATGGGGTGTTTATGTGCCATGGGGGGATGGCGTATGGGGGAAATGTTACTCCTGCAATGCGGATACGCTTTTCGCTAGTTGATACATATAATGTGAGACAAGACAGCAATATTGTCTCCATATCAATTTCTTAAAGCTTGCCTTGCCCATTCTCTTGTGAAATGGCAGTCTAATCCTAAGCCTCCTGGCAGCCAAAGTGCTGATGCAGTGTCACCAAAATGGCTACTGCAGCAGCACTACCAAGGCCACCAAGGTCTCTTCAAAGTAAGGGGACTTTTGTTTCATATCCCCAGCCTTCTCAAGTCAGGCTTCTCAAGTCAGTAACAACATTCCCAGTGCAGACTTCAGAACTTCCATGTTGGAGTTTTCAGCCCAACCAGAAGGATAGTATACAAACAGTGGTGGGATTCAAATAAATTAACAGGTTGTATGTCCTTATAACCTAAATGAACAACAGGTTCTATGTCCCAGTAGTAACCGGTTCTCAGAACCAGGTGCTCATTAGCTTAGGGTTCTATAGAACCTGTGAGAACCCCTGAAGCCCACCACTGGATACAATGGAGCAGGGTTCAGCTGGTCCCATCCCTTCCTACCCCAGTTCCTTTCCCTGCCCCCAAAACTTCCCCGTCCTAAAGACCTTACCACAGCCTGTAGCTCTTGCTTGAAGTGGCATTCATCTGGCATTGGGTTCAGTGGCAAGTGGTGCAGAACTGGCACTCCTTACACTCCATGTGCCATAGCATGCTTTATGGCACGTTTTATGAGGTGTGGTGCCAGTGCTGTTGCAATGCTGTTGCTTAGAGCCCATAGGATCGGAATCCCACAGGCAGAATCCTAATCAACTTTTGTACAGTGTCACGACTGTGTCAAGGTGGGGCATGTGCTGTTGTGAGGGAAGGGCAGTCATAGAGGCCTCATCAAGGTCAAGCAAAGTTTGTTCCCTTACCTCAGAGTTGCCTCGTCCTTACTCCAAAACTGGACACTCTTTCTTCTAAGTTGCTTTGCATAGGATTGTGCTGTTAGAACCCAATCCTATGCATGTCTTCTCAGAAGTCAGTCCTCTTAGAGGTGATGGGGCTTACTTCCAGGAAAGGGTGGACAGGATTGCGGTGTTACAGTCCAATCCCATGCATGTCTTCTCAGAGTCCAGTCCATTATACTCAATGGGACTTCTTCCCAGGAAAGTGTGGATAGGATTGCAGTGTCAGCCTAGTAGAAGCTGAACTTGAATGCCTATTTCTTGCCCTTGCTGGTGCTCTCTCCCATTTTCCTTTCCTCTCTGGCTAGGGGTGGCCAGCTGTCATAACCGCAAAAAAAGTACAAAATGTAGGACACCCAAGAAAAATATAAGACATGACAAAATAAAATCTAAAAACACTTATCTAGATTGCTTTCATGTGGTTAATTTAAATCCTATACTGTTTATGATTAAATTCAAAACTATATTTATTTATTATTATTCATTGTTACTCTTAGTGAGTTATTATAAATCAATTTATTATGTCCCGCTTTTCTTCCTAGGAGCATACTCAAGGCGAGCATTATTATTCTTACTGATTATTTATTGATTCATTGTTACGAATTATTTTTCTTATTGATTATTTTTTCGTCTGTGCCCACTCTTGTTTTCTTATTGACTATTATTCTTATTATTAATCAATTTATTATATCCTGCCTTTATTCCTAGAAGGACACTTAAGGTGGGTATTATTGATTGATTACTTATTGACTACTACTACTTCTCCTCCTCCTCCTTCTCCTTCAGCTGCAATCCTATACACACTTTCCTGAGTCCCATAGAATGCATTGGTACTTACTGCTGGGTAGACATGCTTAGGATTGCACCTTATCTATGTATACAAAAGAGAAAAGTCACTGACTGACTGACTCATCACCGCCCTGCCAAAACCGCTGGGCCTATAAGCGTGAAATTTGGGGTGGGTGTTCCTTTCGTGACGGAGGGGTGCACTAAGAACCGGTTTTCGGAAATTCCAACTGGGAGGGGGTGAAAAGGGGCGCAACGCGTTTTCCTCCCTATACTTTGCATTGGAGAATTGCTGACTCCTCAACATTCCGCCCCAACTGCTGGGCCTGAAGCATGGAATTCTGGGAGTTCCTTCTGTCACCTGAACTCCCACCAAGAACCATCTGGAGAAATTTAACCCTTCAGGGGCTGAAAAGGGGGCAACGTGTTTCTGTCCTAAACTTAACATGGGAGACTGAACCACATCCAGCCTATTTGGTGCTCAGACCCTGGTGCACTGGGGGATGTTGTTCAAAGGAAGAGGTTGCACTCTGGAGGATGCTGTGCATGTGGGGAAGTTGGGCATGGGTGATGTTGCGCATGGGGGAAGTTGCGCATGGGGATGTTGCATATGGGGGAAGTTGCACATGGGGAAGTTGTGCATGGGGAGAAGTTGCGCATGAGGGAAGTTGCGCATGAGGGAAGTTGCACATGGGGAAAGTTGTGCATGGGGGATGTTGCGCATGAGGGAAGTTGCGCATGAGGGAAGTTGCGCATGGGGAAGTTGTGCATGGGGAGAAGTTGCGCATGAGGGAAGTTGCGCATGAGGGAAGTTGTGCTTGGGGGGATGTTGCGCATGGGGGAAGTTGCGCATGGGGGATGTTGCGCATGGGGGATGTTGCACATGGGGGAAGTTGCGCATGGGGACTTTGCTCATGGGGGGATGTTGCGCATGGGGGGAAGTTGTGCATGGGGGATGTTGCGCATGGGGGATATTGCGCATGGGGGAAGTTGCGCATGTGGGGAAGTTGCTCATGGGGGATGATGTTCATGGGGGATGATGCGCATGGGGGGATGATGCTCATGTGGGAAGTTGCGCATGTGGGGAAGTTGCTCATGGGGGACTGATGCTCATGGGGGACTGATGCGCATGGGAGACTGATGCGCATGGGAGAAAGTTGCGCATGAGGGAAAGTTGCGCATGAGGGATAATGCGTATTGGGAAGTTGCACATGGGGGACTGATGCGCATGGGGGAAGTTGCGCATGGGGGACTGATGCGCATGGGGGAAGTTGCGCATGGGGGAAATTGCGCATGGGGGGAATTGCGCATGGGGGAAAGTTGCGCATGGTGGAAAGTTGTGCATGGGGAGAGTTGTGCATGGGGGCAAGTTGCACATGGGGGCAAGTTGCGTATGGGTTGTTGATGCACATGGGGTGTTGATGCACATGGGGTGTTGATGCACTGTGGGGGGATTGCGTATGGGGAAATGTTACTCCCGCAATGCGGGTATGCTTTTCGCTAGTAATTACTATATACTATTTCACAGTCACCAGGTGTTTGACTGGAATTGGCTCTTTTGTGAGGAATCACAAAGGTATCGTCTCAATATGTGTGAAGTTCCCAGAGTGCTGCTTTTTGGAACTGAGCAGTTGTGATCAGTGGTGGGCTCCAGCAGGTTCGCACCTACTCTATAGAACTGGTTGTTAACAAGAGATAGGACATATAAAGTTTAAAAATAGCCATTTAAAAGTGTCTGCCAGATGGGAAGAGAACCGGTTGTTAATTTCTTTGAAGCCCATCACTGGTTGTGATCTTCTGGAGGCCCATTAAGCTTAGATGTTCCTGGAGACTTAATGGAATCCCTCCAAGAGCACCTATTATTATTATTGGAAACACAGTGGCTTTCATTTCCCAGATTCTCTGAATTTCTATCTGTAGGTCCTTATATCACGTGATCTTCTCATGTTCTTTCTCTTTATTATTATTATTATTATTATTATTATTATTATTATTATTATTATTATGACTATGATTATGACTATGATTATGATTATTATGATTATTATCAACCATAAATACACAGTGAACAATTTCATGCTGGTTTCATTCCCATCACCATCACATCTTCTTTTTCTTTTTCTTCTTCTTCTTATTATTCCACCTTACTTCTCAGGAGGTTACCCAAGGCGGGTATTATTATGAATTATTGATTTTGTCTTCTTCTTCTTCTTCTTCTTCTTACTATTATTATTACTAGATTTAATTATTAATTTTTTATTTATTCCCCTCCTTTCTTCCTAGGAGGATACCCACGGTGGGCATTACTATTCTTATTGATTATTTATTGATTTATTGTTATGAATTATTGATTTATTCTCCTTATTGGGTCAGGATTGTTGCTCACAAGGAAAAACTAGGACAGTGAAGATAATTTTCCAGGACACAAGGACAGAAAGGAGGACGTGACCGGGAAAAGGAGGACGCGTCCTCTGCACACCTGCTGCGGGGAGGCAGGGATGGCTCCTGTGCTGCTCCTCTGTGCTGCTCCTTCCTTCCCCAGCAGAGAGAGCGAAGCCCCGGGAAGAGCCGCCCCTGACCCCTCCCTCCGCGGCTGTTCCGGATAAAGCGCTCCCCCCTCCGCCGGAGCCTGCCTGCCTGCCTCCCTGCGCTGCTCTCCGCTCTGCTCCGCTCCGCTGCGGCGCCAGCCCTCGCTCTCCCTCCCCAGCAAAGATGGAGGTCGTCAATCAGGTGAGTGCTGCTGGAAGGCTGGCTGGCTGCGCACTTCAACACCCGGGACAGCTCCCCTGCACCCAGCAGGGCGGAGGGCACCACACCCCTGGGTGCTGCTGCTCCTGCACAGGACTCTGCTGCACCCCAGGGTGCTGTGGCTGCACCCACTCCCTCCTGCAGTGCTCCCACCCGCATCTAGCCCCACAGAGGTGGGGGGCTGCAGACAAGGGCGATCAGTGGGGCAAGGCTGGGGGAGGGCATCCCAATCTTCTTCCACTGCAGCAACCTGCAAAAGGGGGGGGGGATTGCTGCAGTGACTGCTGGGGGGGCATCCTAGGCGTTTCCTACTCACTGCAACACCCCTTCTCAAGGAAAACCAGGAGGAGGGAGCTGCAATCTATCCTCATTTACTTGGGAGTAAGCCCCATTGACTGCAATGGGTTTCCTCTGAACAGACATGCAGAGGATTGGACTGTCAGGTTGCAATTCTTTCCTGGGCGTAAGCCCCATTGACTAGAATGGGTCTTATTTCTGAGTAGACATTCAGAGGATTGGGCTCTCTGGCTGCAATTCTATCCTCAGTTTGTAAGTTACTCTCTGTCCTGGGAGTAAACCCCATTGAGCCTAATGGGACTGACTTCTGAGCAGACATGCATAGGAGTGGGCTGTCAGGCTGTAATTCTTTCCTAGGAGTAAACCCCATTGACTAGAATGGGTCTTTTTTCTGAGTAGACATGCAGAGTGGGCTGTGAAGCTGCAGTCCTATCCTCAGTTACCTGGGAGTAAACACCATTGATTCTAATGGGACTGACTTCTGAGTAGACATGCAGAGTGGGCTGTGAAGCTGCAGTCCTATCCTCAGTTACCTGGGAGTAAACACCATTGATTCTAATGGGACTGACTTCTGAGTAGACATGCAGAAGAGTGGGCTGTCAGGCTGCCACCCTGTCCTCACTTAATTGGGAAGACGCCCCTTTGACTAGAATGGGGCTTACTTCTGAGTAGACATGCTCAGAAGTAAGACATGCTTCCTTCTAGGATTGGATTTGTGTGTGTGAGTGTGTGTGTTGAGCTAGAACATTCTGTCCTCAACCAATGCAGCAGATGGGGGGGGGGGAGAAAGATAAAGAGTCAAAATGGCTGGGGTGATGCAGTGAAACTATGCAATGTTGACCAGGATTTGGAGAGCCAAAAGATGCTGTATGAGCTATAGGCAGTGAAAGGGGGGGCAATGCAAGACCACTTCCATATATCCCATCTGGTAAACAGATTGGGGGAGGAGTACAGCTGTAGCCAAGGATAGCACTGCACTGGTACTGGTCAATCAGCCATTGCGTGCAAGCAAAAAGTGCATTTTTAATTGGGGGGATCCTATAGTCAAGGGAGCAGGATTACTCATAGCACCAACTGGGGATGGAGGGGGCAAGTCTGGTACTGCTCCAGCTGTGCATGCAGTGAAAATAACAGAGGGGCAGGTGGAGAAGACATCAGAGGCCAAGGAAAACAATTTGGAGGGAAGATTATTATTATTATTATCTTATTATTTATTTATTATTTTATTACATTTTATTTATTACATTTATAGCTGCAGCAAAGGCAAAGGAGGAATTGCACTTCTCACCCACATTGGGGGTGCTAGATGAGAAGTGGGGTAGCAGGTGACAGCGGGGGGGGGGGGGCGGTTGAGTGCCATTGCTTCCTTTTATTGGCTGCAGCAGCAGATGGTGGTGGAGAAGCATCAATATGGCTGCGGAATGAAGCAAGGGATATGGGGGGTGGATTCTGGGAAGGAATTTTATTATTTTTTTCCAGCATCCATGGCAGGGTGGGGGAGCGCTCAGTTCCCAAGAAATAGGACTGGAGGGATGCAGTCCGGCTGTCACATGCCAGAGGAACACTGGAGGGCAGGCGAGAAGGAGACGCAGCTCTGAGGCATCTTCAAATCCTGGAGCAGTTGCAGCAAGAGACATTATTGGGGAGCGGAGGATGACAGGGGACAGGGTGCCATTTTTGTCAAGGGGGTTGCTTCTCCCTCTCTATACCAGCTGGCATGAGGGAGGAGGTGTGCAATGTTGTATAATTTTAGCTTGGAAGTTTGGTGTATAATGTTTGGTGGAGCGAAGTGGGGGATTTGTAGACGAAGAACCCACAATTTGGGGGTGGTGGTGAGAGGCAGAATAGAACTACTGAAGAGGGAGCCAAAGGAGGCCTGGCATCTCTGGGTTCAAGTTCAGAGCTGTTTGAGCAGCAGAGCGGAATTTGGAAGGGAGTGGATCCAGGAATGCGGCCTGTTCTTGTGAAGATGGTTGAAGAAAAATAAATAGATAAATAAAAGTTGGAAGAAAAAAATAAAGAAGTTTGAGGCTACCTCTGAGAAGCTCTCTCCTCTCTCTGTATGAAGCTCTTGCTCGCCATTCGCCTTCACCTTCTTACAGTGCAGCCCTAAGCATATCTACACAGAAGTAAGTCCCATAATGTTCAATAGTAGTTACTCCCAAGAAAGTGTGGTTAGGATTGCAGCCATATTAATTCAAAGCACGATCCTAACTAATTTAGGCCAGCACAACTCACCCATTTCCCCATAGTGTGGGGAGGCTGGCACACATCCATGCGCCGACCTAAGCCCCCTCCTCTCCAGAGTGACGCAGAAGTGCCTTACGGCAATTTTGTGACACACCAAGGCCAGTGCCTGTGCCAGCCTAAGGTTAGGATTGCACTGTCAAGAAACTGATGTAAAGGAAGAGAGAATTGAAGAGAGCACTCAGTGACTGGTCGGTGATGGATAGTGATTCATTTGGCCTTTGGGAGATATAAATGTACATATAATTGAATTTACCATTTCTTGGCATGAATTTTCTGTAAAATTGTACTGTTTCTATAGTTTTCAATAATTTGATTTTAAATTTTGAATTGCTCCACCACGCCTTTGGAGAGATGAGGTTTTGGTGTTTTTTTTGTTTTTTAAAAAAGGTTTTGATGGGAGGGAGGAATTGGGTGTTGAAAAGAAGCAATGAGGGGAAGGTATAGGACCAGGATGGAAAAGAAGTACTATATTGGATACTTCATCCGGGTCGGAAAATGAGATTCTCTTTAGGGTGCACGATAGGGAATTACAGATGATTGTTTGTATGCCTGTGGAGGGCAGGGCCGAACGGAGTATACAGGCAAAGTACACAAGGTGCCAGGGTGCCAAGATTCTCAGGCTGCCTGCCTCAGCTGTTCCAGTGTCTTGGAGACAACAGCTCTGATCCATCCATTTTTTCTTCAGCACATGCTTACAGGTGAAATGCAGTTGTTGGTCCATTGGTGACAAGTCTCCAAGAATCTGTATTTAGAGTTGCTTGATATGCAAGTATTTAGGTTTGCTCGACTGAGATGGAACACAAACCCTTCTGTATGTAGAGTGGTCCGCTGACTCATACAATGTCCACAATAACAGACTCCCCAGGGTTTCAAGTGGGGGGACTCTCCCAACCCTCCCATAGCATAACAGAACTTAGAGCACAGTCCTAAACATGTCTACTCAATAGTAAGCCACATTGTGTTCAGTGCTCTTACTCCCAGGAAAGTGTGCTTAGGATTGCAGCATAAGATTTGCATCAGTGCAAGGAGAGGAGATGCTCATATGTGGAATTGTTAGATGTGCTGACTTGATGGTGGTGGTGAAGTGTTTGTGGGTGGATTCTAAGAGGCCCATGGCATGGTCTGTGCTGGTTTATATTGCTGTTCTGAAGGTTTGGAGTACCTCCTTATGGTGGGCTGCGGAGCTACACATTTGTGTGCGGAGTGAGCTTTGGTGTTGCATGCGGCTGATCTGTGTCAGTTGCCTGTGGGATTAGCAGCCAAGAGTGCAAACTATGAATTCCTAAGTCCTTGGGCCAAAAGCTGGCATCACCCACACATGGAAGAAGTAAAACAAAACTTTGTCAAATCACTTTATCTCAGCCCCCATCTGCAATATGAGGCTGATTTTAATACTGGCCTCCTTTAAAGGGTTGTTGAAAGGATAACCGAGATAATGTATGTGAAGTACTTTGAACAACTGAAAATGCTAAATATTGTTTTGGTTTGTGCAAATGGATCATTTCTGTCTTGAGTTTTTTGTGCTGTGGGAGGTGTCAAGAATGCTTGGTATGGGTTTTCATTGGTGGCGTTCATAGGTTATGCTGCAGGAACAAATGATCACAAGAACTGACATTCTCGTCTAGGGTGTATCATATGTTGTTCTTTGTGGTCTGGGAGAGGAAACAGATCTCTATGAGCTTCCAGAATGGTTGTGAAAAGATTTTGCCTGCCACTGTAGATTGTACGGTGGAACATTTAAATTGTGTGCTTTGGTCCGATATGGTGGCTGCTGGTAAGTTTAACGTACAAGAGTTTGGCATGTTCCACCCCAAAACTATAGCTGCTACCACATAGCTGTACCCCATTAAGAATAGAACACACACATATGAAAATAAACTTTCATATTCTTTCATGTATAGTGTTTTCTTACGTCACTTTTGAAACAAATATGTTAACATTGAAAAATGGGATTAATTATGAATCCACTCACTCACCAACGTCCAGCCAAAACCAGTGGACCTGGACGGGTGAAATTTGGGGAGGGTGTTCCTTCTGTGAAGTAGGCACCCACTAAGAACTGATTTTTGGAAATTCAAACCGGAAGGAGATGAAAAGGGGCACAACATGTTTTCATCCCTGTACTTTACACGGAAGAATCACTGATGGCTCAACACTTTGCCCCAGTACCTGGACCTAGAAGCGTGAAATCTGGGGATTTTATTCCTTATGTGACATGATCACCCACCAAGTACCAATGTTTAGAAATTTAATTCCTAAGGGGGTGAAAAGGGGGGCAACACATTTTGTCCTATATTTGACATTGAAGATTAATTAAAGCCAAACAGAAATCTTGCACTTGCCCGGTAGGGGTGTCCACAGTTGAGGGGAAATGCTGCATGCATTGGAGAGGGATGCTGCAAGGGGCAGGGAATGTTTAAGGGGGAGGAGATGCTACAGGGGGGGAAAGGCCAAGTAGGGGTGCCTGGTTTTTGCTGCTGCCCACCCCTGCCCCTTGATACTCTCCAATGCCCAATGCCTATGGGTGCCCAGTGGTACCATTGCTCACCAGTGTCCACTGCCTGCTGTCCAGTGGTGCTCAGCCATGTCCAGCTGTACCCAGGCCCACAAATTTTACTTTTGCAATGCTGGGTAAATTTCACTAATTATACATAAAATATGAATTCTAATATGTATATTTATTCAGAAGTAAGTTCCATTTGGTTCAGTAGAACTTACTCCCATGTAAATTTGCATAAGAATTTGTCTTAACATGAATTACATAGTCCTTTAGAAGGATGGTGACTGCCATAGGCATTAACAAATGCCTCTTGGTCTGAGTTTCTTCTGCTAATCCTTCTCAATTCAGATCCCTTGAAAAATATTTTAGAGGCAGAACCTGAGTTCTGATAATGATGATCCTAAAGCCACTTGCTCCTTGTATAGGAGATGTCCTATTTCTCCATGATGGCACCTATGCTGCTGTCTCTGGATCCTGTTGAAGTGGGTTGGGGAAGGTTTGATGGTGCTTTGTGAGAGCAAAGTTGGCGGGGAGGGGGGGGGTTTGGCCTGGTGCTTGGATTGATAAGAGAATTATGAGTTTGTTTTACTCATGACTTTCTTGAAATCCATTTCTTGTCCCCAAGGGCTTGGTCTGGGGCAAATCAGTGGGAGCCTGGCCAAAATTTGGCAAGTCTAAGCAGAGGTTGGAGGATCCTGCTGATGGGCACAGTCAGGATAAAATCTGACAGATTATTAGAGGATGATCCTGGGAAGAATTTGGAATTTACTGGCTTTTCAGTCAACAGTTGCTATTTTTCTGGCAGAAGGAACCAGTTAAGAGCCAGAGAGCCAGAATGAGGTGGTAGTTAGGAGTTGGACTTGGAAGATTCAGTTCAAATTCCCCCTCAGTCATGAAGCTTCCTGTGTGACTTTGAGTTAGCTACTCACTCCAACTCGCCTACTTCACAGGGTTGTTGTGACAAAAAAAAGACAAATTCTTTATAAGCTGCTTTGGGCATTTGATTTGGCATGGGAGAAGCAGTTTTTAAATCCCCTAACCCACAAGTACTGGCAAAAGCTGCAATCCTAAACACTCTTTCCTAAGAGTAAGTCCCATAGAACAGAATAGGACTTACTTCTGAGTGCACATGCTTAGGATTGCACCCTAAAGCACTGAAGTCTGACAAGTTGGCAAATTCTCTGCAAAACTGGGAAGAGAGGCACTTTTTAAAGTGTTGGATCTCTTGGATTTAGCAGGGGAGGAGCAGTTGTCTTCACCCCATGCAGTGTCTCTTCTAATGGCTATTCTTGTGTTTATTTTTAGGAAAAAAAAACCTTCCTGTGTTTCTGTGTGAGTAGGGTTGCCACTACTGGTTACCTTTCTGTGGCTGTATATTCTGGGCTCACAATATCCTTACATTATTTACATTATTGATGGCACACTAACTTGTCTTGCATGCAGTCCTGGCACACAGTTTTGGGATTTCTAGGGAATGGAGGTAAAAGAGAAGGTCTGTGGACCACCATGATGCTCAGAAGCTATTGTGAGCTCCCATCACTACCATCAGCTGTATTTCTGAACAGCACCACTGGCCATGCCAATTATCTTGTAGGCCACCCTTTTAGTAGCACTGCTTCTGCTGATATGTCATTGCTGAAAGGGTGGCCCACATGATAATTAGATTCTCCTAGTACTGCCCTTTCAGCAGCGCCACTTCTGCTGGGGCACTAGGAGGGAGAAATGAAAGGAGGCCTCAGTAAGCAGGGAATGCCGTGGAGGAAGAGACAGACCAAGACAGGTCAATATGGAGAAGGGCAGTGATCAAAATTGAGAACGGCGGTGATGCCAAGGCTCTCAGAGAACCCAAATTACTACATAGGCTGCCCTTTCAGCAGCACTACTTCTGCTGAGCAGTGCTTTGTAGAGGTACCTCTCAGTTGCTGAGTTGCAGTGTAATACTTTAGCAGAAGCAGAACTTACTTATCAGTCCACATGATATTTGGTCTCTGCTACATCTTGAAAATATTAATTTGCAGTGAATTAATTCCTACACGAGTAAAAAAAAGTACAAGCCCAACTTTTTTATACATGGATTTTTTTATACACGGGTTTGACTCGGCACAAATGGCCACTGTAAGTCACAGTAAAAAAACTGCTTTTCTGCTGTTGTAGAGAGAGAGAGATAGTCATGCAAGCAGTCATTCCATTTTTCAAATTCCCTGCGGATATGAAGGCACTACCTTTATTCCGTTAGGTGCAATAGAGGAACAAGAAACCTGGAAGTGGGTCTTTAAACCTATTTTTCCATTGTTTCCTTTCTACACAGATTTTTTTATGCACAGGAGGTTCCAGAAAGGAATACTTATTTCTTGTCATCGCCTCCTTAAATTGCATCCCTTCCTGCTTAACAACATTACTTTTGGTCTCTAGCAGGTATCCTGAATGCTATTCAGCCTTCTGGACGACATGAGTTTGGCAGGCCTGTTCTATGTGACCTGCTGCTTTTTTACCTGTTTGTTTTCCTCTTTGTCTAGGTAGTTCTTTTTCTTGGCTTTAATAATCGCTTGAGATTGTTTTGTAAAACGACTTTAATGACGCAAGCTCTTTTGAGGGCAAAAGAAGGCAGCATAGAAACTTAATAAACAAATGAGAAATAAATAGTACCATGTGGTTCAGGACTTCTGAAATATGAATGTTGCAGCCTTGTAGGCCAGAGCAAAGCATTGGTCAGACTTCTTGCAATGCTGACACTAGTTTCCTGCCTGGCCCTGGAGGCAAATTCTTGTCATAGGATTCTAAAAACAGGATTATGGTTAATGATTACCTAGTAAGTTTGTTTTGGTCCCTGGGTTGTGTTTTCTTTGACTTGTCTTGTAAGGTTGATTTTTAGTGGGTTTGACTGAACCCTCTAAAACCCACTGAGAGTGGATTGAACCTGTTATCCCCATTAGAAGTGACTGGGAAAACCAGACTGGGAACAGCTTGATCCTGTTGTTGGCTGGGGGTAGGGGGATGCTAACATGGAGGGGAAAGGGAGGAGGCCTTTCTGTAGCTCAAAGGTAGCATGTATGTTGTGTCTCCGAAGTGCAAGGTTCAATCTTTAGTTGAAAGACCTCCGAGAATTGCTGACTGTTGAAGGTCTTGGCTAAACTGCTTGATGGTTTGATGATCTATGACGTTCCTGAGATCCAGGGACTTCCAACTCAACCAAATGTCTGCTTTTTCTTTTCACAGCTTGTGGCCGTTGGGCAGTTCCGGGTCTTCAAGGAGCCCCTAGGCTTTGTAAAAGCACTACAATGGGTAAGTTCAAGGTCCCCCCAGCAGAGTCCCTTTCTATCTAACCCAAAAAAAGGCAGAAAAAAGATTGGCCTGCTTTTTTTTGTCGTCCTCCATTTTATTTCAAAACCAGCATTTCATTTGAGTGACTAATACAGGATGCTCTTGTACTGTCATAAAAATATCTGGAAGGATAAAGGAAAGCAGACTTGAAGGGTGCTATTCAGGCTGCGCATATTGTGAAATATAAAATTTTTAGACTAGATTTTAAAGATGTCATCACTACATTTCAGTTGAAACACGTCATTTCTTTCGCCTGCCTATGTAAACCGCTTTGATTAAAGACTGAGGAGCAATCCAAAATGTCCAGAAAAGCGGTATATAAATGCCTAGTTATATTATTATTTCCATCTGCCACTGGGGAAGAAAGGGTTCTATAATTCTGAAGCAGTGCATGGTACAGATTGGTGATGCCTTTCCAGGTTATTGCCAGGAAATCTCCCCTCCAATATCGATGGGTCTTTTTTAAGTTTCTCTGTCAGAAAAAATAAGATAAATGGACAAAGAATGGATAAATACATATTGTTCAAAGCAAAAGAGACAGTTCAACTGAGAAAATAGATGGTGAAGTAAGACTAATTAAAGAGGCAGTGTTCATGTTAGTGGTAAGCACACGTAAGTTTAGAGGCAAAGCTGAGAGAAAGACTTGCATTAACATTTTGAGAATTTGCTATGAATTCTTCTTTCATAAAGTCTTTGCCTTCACCAAAAGATAATAATCTAGATTTTAAAGTGAAAATCTAATCTAGATTTTAAAGTGAAAATTTAAAGTGAAAATCTAGATTTTACAGAAAGCCTGCTTCAAGATGCAAAGGATTTCTACCCCTTTTTCTAATTGATGGCCGCCACATCTAGATTCCTTTCATAATAATATAACTGAATAAATTCAGAAAAATTCTATTCCACTTCCCCCAAAATTTGGGGAATTGTTACTGATTCTTTACTGCATGCTTACCCTGGAGCAGTTCAAGATGATTTCCCTGACAAGACAGGAGCTGTTTTTAAATAGCAACATCATCTGAAGCAGTTGCTTCAAATGGAGCCACAGATTATGGGACAATGTTATCATGCATTCTCAAAATCATTTAAATATAAATGATTTAACTGTTTACCCACCACTTGTCATATTTTTCAAACAGTTGGGTAAGTACAGTGGAGATAAAAAGTGTGGGGCTCATGGAGGCAAATTTTGGTCCACAATCATTTCAGTGATACTTATGGCAGAAAAGCTTCTGGTAAATTTTCAACACTGTTATATATACTAGAATATTGGATTCACATTATTTTTAATCTATAGCAAGGGTCTCCAAACCCCATCGTGATGGCCAGATGTGGCCAATGGCAAGACTGTATGGCCCTCTGGTTCTCTGAGAGCTTCTGGTCCACTCAGCAGAGATATGTTCTGTTGCATCCACAATGTATTCTGAGGGCCTCAGAATTTGAGTTCCATCTCTAAATAATTGATTTAAATTTTATGTTTTATTTTGGCCCTCGACATGTGCCAGATATTTGACATGTCCCTTTGGCCAAAATGCTTGGAGATCCCTGATCTATAGCATAGTTTTTTCCTGGGACAGCTTACAGCAGCCATAATATACGTACAATGTACATAATATGGGCTAATCAAATGTACATAATATGGGCTAATCAAAATTACTAAACACTAAACAAAAAAAGAAAAAATGAACTGGCAATACAATGGAAGAATTTTTTAAAAACACCCATTTGCCAGTTAGCATTTAGCAATGTGGCAAAGCTTCATTAACCAGGAAGCAAGTACAGAAACATTGGTAAGGTTGATAGCAGCAGGAACCTTTATTGCCTGGAACGGATAACTCAAAAGTTCCTCTTGCTTCTGACTAATTGACATTAGACACAATCCATTGGAAAGTTCCCTGCTTCACTGAAATCAACAGCACAAGAGCACAATAAAAACCTGGCACAGGATAATGTCCCAGTGGCTGGTTCCCATGATGGGTAAGGTCATTCCACCGTGCCACTTAATGGCATCCCAAATCTAGTGCCTCGCTTGGTTTGAGAGCAAGGTCACATCCATCCTGAGCTGCCACACTCAGTTGTTTCTCAGGCCTATTCCCTGGAACTGTTGTGTTTTTTTGATCCCTGTACTTGTGCCAAGGGCTATCAACTATTATTCCCTGTAGACCAAAGAATGAGGTGTCACACATGTTGCATGCATGTATGGGTTCTGTTGGTGGCAGTTCTTACCAAGAAGTTCTAACCATGATGTTTGAACCAAAAGATAGTGTACATTTGATATAAAGTTATAAAAGTTATAAAGATATAAAATTTGATACAAAATAAAAATCATAATATGGGACAAATTTTCTTACCCTATAATCCAGAGTAACTATGGGAGCACGTAAGAGACTTTACGTGCACCCGTAGTTACTGCACCACCTAGTAAAAACCTATGGGAAATTCATATTGCAATCCAGAGCAAATTGTTCTTACACCGGAGCAAGGACTCCCCGTAGTTACTCAGGATTGCGCCCTTAATGTGTTTTTTCTTGAACACATGCATGAATATGTACAGGGTTGAAAAAAATAATAGTGTGAGGGTGACATTTAAGCACTTCATTACAAAAGCATAGAATAGAGTTTTGTCAGATAAAGATTTAGGCAAGGTATAAGACTTAAAGCACAATCCTAACCATGACTATTCAAAAGTAAGCCCCATTGTGTTCAGTGGGTCTTACTCGCAGAAAAGTGTCTTTAGGATTGCAGCCTGCGGTTGTAATCCTAACCACACTTTCCTGGGAGTAAGTACCATGGAACACAATGGGACTTCTGAGTAGACATACTGAGGATTGCACTGTTAGGCTGCAAACCAAACACACTTTCCTGGGAATAACACCACTGAGCATAATGGAGCTTACTTTTAAGTAGACATGTTTAGGATTGTGCTCTTCTTCACATAAGAAAGTATACTTTCCTAAAACACAGGAAGGACCTCCGCAGAAAGACTGCGGTTAGGGCCCGATCCTTTTGGGTGCACAGCAGTATGTTGCACTTCTATAAGTTTATGGATCACAGCATAGACGAGAGTTTTAAAAAACTGATCATTGTTAAAGTATAGCCTTTTTTGCTTTGGCTGGCAAAAATATAAGTAACTGTATATCACATGCAAATGCTTGCAAAACCTAAATATAAAGAAAAAAAATAAACATAGGGATGTTGTGGAAGGTTGAATAAAATCACACAAAACAGAAAAGCATATGAATGAAATTTGAAATGTACCACCATTTTAGGTGTTTATAAATCTAATAAATAATTGAAAATGGCTGAAAGAGCAAAGCAATTAAAGCTAGATGAAAGTCAAGGTACTGCTGTAGATAGATGACATAGAAAAGTTTGCCAACCCCCCCCTAAGCATTTCATTAATGATTCATCATTACGTTAGGCAGAATCACTTCAGCTCATTCATATAATATATTATATGCTGTATGTGTTCCCATTCTGAAGACTTCCCTTATAACCAAAAAAGTGGACAAGCTCCCTCCCAAATGGATGATACCCATGAAAAATGTATGACATGACAAAATAAAAGCTAAAAACATTGATATATATTTCTTTCATGAGGTTAATTTTAACACTATATTATTATTCAATTTAAAACTGTTATATATAGTGTGATTTATTGCATATTTTGTGCTTTTTAATTGCATATATTGTGATTTATTGATTTATTAGGGCTGTAGGTGGCGCAAGCAGTTAAGACACTATGCCTGTTAACCAGCAGGCCAGGGTTCGAGACCTGGGTCGGCCCCACAAGACAGGGTGAGCTCCTGTCCTTAGCCCAGCTCTGCGACGCCAGCTGGACCCAATCGTATAGGCACTGCCTTTCCATTGGACTAATTCAGTGGCGTGGAGAGGGGGGATCTGCTGCTTGGGTAACAGCCTACCCTCCATAACAATCCAACCCAGGCTTTCGTGCTTTGCATGCAGCGTATGCAGCGCTGAGCACGATACCATAGTCTCTCAAGACTGACGGAGGCCTGCTATTGCATATATTCTGTTACGTGAAAACTACATGCTGCCTGCTCACAAAGAAAAGGAGGGCAATGAAGATTTTTTTCCAGGACACAAGGGTAAAAAAGAGGACATGTCCTGGAAAAAGAGTATGTGTGGTCATCCAGGTCAACTGTCCATGCCATGAACTCAAAACACCTGGCTAAAGCCCATGCATATCTGTTAACAAAAGAAGCAAATGTTGGCAATGTACTTTCATGGCTCAACCCCATAAAGGCTGTAGTGCCAACATTTTTTTAGTTTGCTTGAACAGTTCTCCCACAAGGAATAGATCAACTCAGAACTCTCCTTACCAGTTCAGCCTACATTATACCCAGCTGCAAAAAGCCCCTTTCCCTGTTCATTCTTTTACAGATGCATCTCCTTGTCCCAGAGGCTTTAGATAAACTCTAAATCCCTTTATCTGTCAAGCTCGCTGGCATTCTTAATCCACCTTTTCTCATGTGCTTTGCAAATTATTTTCAGGGGCACATCTGCATTGAGTTTTTGAAAGAGTTCAGTGCTTCCTTTGATGTACTTGCAAGGCTGTAGCTCTCATATGTAGGAGTTTCCACTAGAGCAAGATAGTTTTCTGAGCTGATGAGATGGGTCCTATCTGTCATCTTATGGTTATCTAATATCTTGAGTGCCTTTTCTGTTCAACACAGACATACCTTACATTATCTAGACAAAACTTTCTAATATATTAACAGAAGGACCAGGCTGGATCAGACCAAATTAGTCCATCAAGTCCAGTATTCCACAAATGTCAGCTGGATGCCTCTAGGAAGCCAAGAAACATTTGGTCCTTCACATAAACTGGGCCTAAGATGTTTTGCCAGCCCAAGGCGTTACAGAGCCTGATTTCTTATTATGTTGCAGAGGATGCTGGGATGCAGCTTTTGAGTGGCACATTACTCAAATGGGACACCTGTAACAGGTGCCACCTCAAGCAGCTGCTTCGGTTGATACACCAACTTCACACCTCGCATGTCAAGAGGTCAGAAACTCTTCATGCTTTTGTCACTCTTGCCCCAATCCCTGATCAGTTGAAAGTCACTTGATCCAATCTTTCTCCTATTACTATTTATTTGCAGTACTATATAAACCATTTCACTAGAAAGCTGTTAGCAGCACACATAAGGCTGCCATAATTTTCTTCCACAAAATGCCACAAATGAGACCCTCTATCCCATCTGTCAGTATGTGAACACAATCCCCCCAAATCAGGATTGTCTCTGTTTTTCAGGACATATGGCAACCCTAAGTGCGCAGTAAGTTTCATAGCTGCATGTATGTAATTCCACCAGTAATCACGGTAAAGCAAACATCTAGAACTGTTGGAATCTACTGTGTTTGCTCCTTGGAGTTTTCTTCAGTGGAGTTTTCTTTCTCTTGAGCAAATGCAGGAATTGAAGGATGCTGCTGCAGAGACATTGGGTGGCAGACGGCAAAGTGGGTCAGGCCGGGTTAATATCTCAGCGACTGGAGGGAGTAGATTAAGGGAAGGGGAGGGAAAAGCTTCCCTCCTGTCCTCTTTCTCTCCCTGCACTTAGATCACAGCCATGCTAAAAATACTCAGCATCTCACAGTGAGCGTCTCCGCTGATCCGTGATGACCGTGAACGAAAATCCACCACCACCCCCACACCCTGGGCCGGGATTACTGTTTGCAGCACCAGAAGGTGGCAGCAGCCACAGCTGGAAAGGAACCACCTGCTGGCTGCTTTCTGCAGTGCCTCTGGCTGGCTCAAGCAATCTCAACAATTTAAGAAATCATCTTCCCACCACATCCCCATTTCTTTTGCTTCTTTCACCAGCCTTGCTGCGAGAAAACCATATTTACTTGAATCTAACGCTCACCTTTTCCAGCCAAATTTAAGAGCACAATCCTAACCATGTCTACTCAAAAGTAAGCCCCATTGTGTTCAATGGTCTTACTCTCAGGAAAGTGTCTTTAGGATTGCAGCCTTACAGCACAATCCTAACCATGTCTACTCAAAAGTAAGCCCCATTGTATTCAGTGAGTCTTACTTCTAGGAAAGTGTCTTTCGGATTGCAGCCTTAGTGTCTAAAATTTGAGTGTGCATTAGATTTGAATAAACATATTTTTATAGGTCAGTATTTAGCTTAACAGTTTATTATAGTGTAATAAAATGTAACATAAATCCATTGGTGTATAAAGTAGAGCAATTAGGTAAAATTCATAACAAACCCATTGTCATATTATTATTGTCATATAACTCATTGTTGAATGCTGTAAAATTAAATTTTGCACCTGCTTTGCATTACAATTGCCAGTAAATATTTTTAGAACAAGCCTTTTAAAATGGGGTTGCGCATTAGATTTGATGGTGCATTAGATTAGAGTAAATATGGATAGTTGGAGCTGTCTTATTACTGTGGCAATGCTGATTGTGGTGTTGCTCACTGCAACCACTAGTTTTTTGCAAGCCAAGCGCCTGGCTTGTTGAAACCAAAGTAACAACAACCACTTCATATACGTACCTGCTGAGTACCTTTAGGAGGCTGTTTGTTGGCGGAAATGCCCCTTCTCCATTGCGTGGAGGGAGACCAGATGTCATAACTGCAAAAGAGGACAAGGCTCCCCCAATGTAGGACACCAAAGAAAAATGTAGGACACGACAAAAGAAAAACTAAAAACACTCAACAATATTGCTTTCATGTGATTAAGGGCACAATCCTCTCCATGTCGCAGGAAAGTGTGCTTCAGATTGCACCCTAATTTAAACACTATATTGCTTAAATTTAAAACTATTACATTTAATTTATTAATTACAAGAAGGCTACATGCTGTCTGCTCACAAGAAAAAGGAGGACAATGCATTTCCCTGCATCTCGTATCTCACCTTCTTTTTCTTTGGTCAGGACTTGAGAACCACCAAGGACAAAGCAGATGGATGCAGACTTGCAGGAGGAAAGTGTTGGATGGGAAGCATTCCTGCTATTGCCCATATCTTCTCTCCTGTCAATCACCCCAATACCATTTTGCAGCAGAGAAGCAGCAGCATGACAGCTGGGCTTTGGAGTTAGAACATAGCCATATAACAAGTAATTCTAGCTTAAAGCAAAAGTGTGACAGGTTTTGGCTTTAGGATCACTTATAAAATCCTAAGCTAAGCACAGAAAGAACCCAGCTTCTGCTACTGAAATAAAAAAGCATATTAATGTAGAGTGATTCTGCAGTGTTTGCATATTTTATTGTCATTGCACAGTTGTTTGATATAGCAAATATGGCAGGATATGGGCTGGGGAGAAAGATTGCTAGGACATGAGGAGAAACTGACGCCCTTTGAATACTGGATGGGAACTTCACCCCTGTTTATTACCCATTAGAAAACAGCTACACCATAGATGAGCAATTCCCAAATTCCTACAGTGGAAGGTGGGACTGGTCCAGGGCTGGATTTAGGTTTGATGAGGCCCTAAACTATTGAAGGTAATGGGACCTTTATATGTCAAGCTGTCCTTTGTCAACAACAAATTGCCCCTGTTTTTGGTGTTGAATATATGCTATATTGTATTTTATGGACCTACACAACACAAAATACTGTTGCTGTATGTAGGTTTTATTTTATATGTTTTTTATCTTATATTTTGGAAATGTACCTCAAGGTTTTTTTCTTTAAATTTTTTGGGGGGGCCCAAGAGAGTGGGACCCTAATCTATAGCTTGTTTGGCTTATACGTAAATCTGGCACTGCTTGATCCAAGCCCCATTCCCTAGGCAGCTGGGAGCAATCTCTGGCTACTCTCATCTGCTCAGATTTGTGCTGCCTCTGGAGTTGGTACAGATCTAAGTAGACCCACTGGGGCTGCTCTGACCCTACTCCAGGGAAGGGGAAAAGCCTGCCTGCCTATTCTAGCAGAAGTTAGGATTTTGCTGTGATTCACATTCTTGCTACAATCCTAACCCCAGTTAGGTTAGTATAAGTCCTGGCACAAGTTCCGTGCTTGCCTGGGATGTTGCTAAAGTGCCACAAGTCACAAGAGGGGGTTAGGCCAGTACACAGACATGCACCAGCCTCCCTACACCACCATGGTATCAGGGACTGGGTGATTTGTGCAGGTCTAAATTGATTAGGGTTGCACTCTGAATTGTCTAAAGTCCCCAAACATATTTAATATTAAACACAGACATAAATGTAAGCTTTCTGGGTCAAAGAAAACTCACCCAGACATGGGGAGAAAATGCAATATCCATACAGACAGGTACTTTATTTTTTTCCTCATCAACTATATCCCAAAATGAATGAAATAAGAGTGAGGAATTGCTATAAAAAATCAGGAATTAGTGAAGTAACCCCATATTTCCCTGAATCTTAACACTCTTTTTTTCTCCCTTAGTTTTTCTCCATATTTGCGTTTGCAACATGTGGCAGCTACACTGGAGAATTTCGCCTGAGTGTCAAATGTGCCAACATTAGCGAGAGTGATCTCAGTATAGAAGTGGAGTTCTCGTATCCCTTCCGGTAAGTTGGGCTTTTCTGCGATAATTGGCAGGTGGAATCTCAAACTCCTGGGGATAAGGAGCAGAGCTGGTCCTATCAGGAACCAGAAAATGATCTACATAAGTTAGACCTGTCCAGAATAACATACTGCTACTACTGAAAAGAGCTGTCATATTTCTTGTTCTGCCACATAGTTCACTGTTCCTCGGTGTTGTGATCTGGAGCAACCGTCCATTCACACTAGAAAGCAATGGCCACTTTGGGGCTTTCTGAGGAGATAAATGAATAGGCAAAAATCCATGGATACAATAATGTATGTGGACCTTTCTATTGGATGAAAAGATCTATGGAATGGAGCTTAAGTTCAACACTGGCATAAAAGGAACTAGTTGAGGATGCTTCTGGCCCCACCTCAGTTCAGAAAATCCCAACAGAATAAAGTAGTACAGTAGTTCTTTCCAAATTGGGTTGCGAAGATGGGACAATAAAGGAGTCAGCATCTAGCATGAGTAAGTGAGAATCTTCTGCTTGAGGGCTTTCATCCTCACCATTGGATGTTGGGAGGAGTAAGGCTCCACTTTAGAATGCTCTGGAAATATACATCCCCTTCTAGATGTCTCACTCTCCCCAAAGGGCTCACGTTGACTTCTGTAGTCATGCTTAGTTGTCCAAAAAGTGGTGCATACAATTGCACTTTCAAGTGTCCATGTCCTAAGTGACAGTCCGTGAAGAGGAATGGGAAAACTCAGTAACCCTGCAATCCAGAGTAACTATGGGAGCATGTAAGAGACATTACGTGTACCTGTAGTTACTGCACCACCTAGTGAAAACCTATGGGAAATTCATACTGCAATCCAGAGCAAATTGTTCTTATACCAGAGCAAGGCCTCCCCGTAGTTATTCTGGATTGTGTCCTATGTGGCAACACATCATCCATTTGGGTTATTGGACTTTCCCAAAGAAGATGGCTTGCCATGGCAAAAGAGGCAATTCTTTTACTTTTTTCATGACAGCAACCAAAGTCTTCTGCATCTTCTAAATGCCTGGTTTCAGCCTCAGGGATGGCAACTTTGTGATAATTATCCTACAAGAAATTTACACTAAAAAGGATGATGTGGGATACAAAGCTTCCTTTTGACATAATTCATGGTTTTGTACACACTGGTTGCCCAATCCATGTGTGGGAGAGAAACTCTAATATTTTTTGTATGGATGGCATAATGTAATATATTTTAATAGTATTTTATGAACAGGAATTATTCCTGCATCAGCTTCTTGAGAATTCCAGTTGTCACCTTTCATTCTATCTGGTCCAGCATCTTCTTTCCAATATTGATCAGCTGGACATTGTAGGAAGACTACAGGCAGGGCACTAAAACAGCCATCCTTCCCCTGACATTTGTTCTTGGCACACGATATTCAGACATACAGTGTTTTTGAACTGCTGAGCTATCATGTTTCATAGCCCATAGTTCTCATGTTTCAGATATCCAGGCCTTTGCCAAAAATTTGCTCAATTCATTTTTTCAGCTATTACCAACATCTTGTAGCAGTGAAGTCCATAAGTGTTGGGGAGAAGGACTAAAAATATGATTGCAAAATTCCATTTTCTTAGCTCTGAATTTGGTTTCACTAGGTGAAGGTTAAATAAAAGCACAGACTGATTTCATATATGCATGAAGCTACCTTCTCCTGAGTTGAACCATTGATCCACTTTGCTTGGTATTACCTTTACTGACTGGAAACTCTCTACTGTTTCAAAGAGGGCTTTTCAAGCCCTACCTGGTGATCCCAGGATCAGACCTTGAGCTGCAGCTTCCCACTGCAAAAGAGCATGCTTACCAGCTGCATGCAAAGCAGGTGATCTACCATTGAGTTGTAGCCCCTCTAAAGATTTGCAACTGCTGTCCTATATGTATCACTGCTAAACCTTTCCCCACTTTTGGCTTTCCACTCCCAGGCTCCACCAGGTGTATTTTGATGCTCCAACTTGTAAAGGGTCTGAGAAGGAGAAGATTTTCTTGATTGGAGACTATTCCTCCTCTGCTGAGTTCTTCGTTACTATTGCGGTCTTCGCCTTCCTTTACTCCCTTGCTGCCATGGTGGTCTATGTCTTTATGCAGGACAAGTACAGAGAGAACAATAAAGGACCTATGATTGTAAGTGCCCAATCTTCAGATTGTGAACATATGATTTGAGGTCATGCTAGCACCAGGTTCCTGATGGCCTTAGGAGCTCAGCCCTGTACTGGGCTCCCCATGGTGGACAGTCCCTTCCTTGGTGGCTCACTGGGTTCTACCATGGCCACTGTGCAAAGAACACATGAGTAGGCCCATCCATGTGGTCCCTCTGTTGATTGTCAGCCTTCTTTCAGTGGCCAAACATGCTGATCCTTGACTAGATGAAGTGCTACAGTGCCTTCCAAAGAGGAGGTAGGGAGGTGGCAGCCCACTGTACGGGAGCAGAAGCTCAGCACATGGTGGGGTAAAAGCCTGCAGTCTTAGCCCCAGGTGCTATCAGGGCTAGGATCGCCTCTGAGGACCTGCCCTCTCCCTGAGTGTGGAGTTTCCTCAGGAGCCTTTGGTGAGATACTGTGTCAAATGCCTTCTTTGTGAGATACTGTGTCAAATGTACAGATATATAATATCAAGAGGTTCATCCATAACTGCATGCCTATTAACCTTTTCAAAGAACTTTCAAAAATTACTGTGGCAAATCTTGTCCTTGACTAGTGTCCCCCTATCTGATTGACCCTTGACACCACCGCTGATCATGACTGACCAGCACTTCCACTGGCAATCGCTTACTCCCAATTCACAGGCCTGCCTCATGCTGTGGACGGCCATGACTGAAATGTCTTTTTCTGTTTCAGGATTTCATTGTCACAGCTGTTTTTTCCTTCATGTGGCTGGTGAGCTCCTCCGCTTGGGCCAAAGGGCTCTCAGATGTCAAGGAGGCCACTGACCCTGACAACCTATTCAAAGATATGGTTGCGTGCAAGACAGCAGGCAACACATGTAGCGAGTTACGGGAGCCAGTCACCTCTGGCCTGAACACCTCTGTGGTTAGTTCTTCAACTTGCTTATATGGGTCATTATCAGAGCACTTTGGTGGGGCTTTGTGCACTGGGAGCTCAATGTGCATTTTTTAGTGTTGCTGTACATGTGTCTGTGTTTTTATTCATGGTGCATGAATATTTGTGTGCCTGTGTTTGGGTATACAGTATATCAACATAAACTGTTCTGTTAATTTTTGTACATTCATTGTGCTTCTGTATTTTCTAGGGCTTTGAGTTTAGCATGTGTTTACGTAGATTATAGAATGAGGTGCCTCCTTCAGAAATATGCATATCATTACAACCTTAGTTTTGATTTACCAGTAATTGCTAGATTAATCATTTTATATCCAAATCCTAACTATGAGAATTTCCACATAATGCAATGGAGGTTATGCTGCATCCTGCTGGAAATTTTGGCAACTAAAGGTTATGAGAAGGTTAAGGTACATTTGTTCCATTTCCCTGAGTTAAGCCCCAGCAGCTTCAATGGGTCAACTCAGACCTATGTTAGCAATACACAGGAGCATGGATACGTTGATCCATGTTGGTGGATCAGGCCCAGGAAATGGGACAGGATACAGCAGAGAGTCACACATTGGAGGCAAGACTTATTGTAGAGCAAGGCCCTTCATGTCACAAACAGAATACTTCCCACTAGCACTGTACAGCAGCATGACTTGAAGCTGAGCTCTTTCGAGGTCACTTACTTTGAAGTCGGTGATGATATTACACATCCTTATGTCTGGAGGCTCTGCTGTGCAGCCAAAGAACGGCTCCACACAGCAGTGGGAATTATTAGAGAGACTCCTGCCTGCCAATAGCACTTCTAACATTACCTGATCAGCAACATGGGAAAGTGTTTCAACTGTGAATTGGACAGGATGGACAATGAGATGTAGTTCATGCTTCCTACTGCTGAGTGGCAACTCAAGGGTATAAGGTGCCCTTTCCTTTCTAGCAGGTGTTGGGAGGTGTTGCCAGAGCCTTCATCATCCAATAAGGATAGAGTTGCCAATCCTCCAAGATTGGCCAGGAGTTTCCAGGAATTGGCACTAATGTCCAGGTGGCTACAGGATGCGGTTCTGCAGATTTTAAGAACTCCCCCATTAATTTTCTGCATCACATTATGTTGAAAAAAGAACCTCCATCAAAAGCTTCAAGCAAAATTAGCAGCCCAACTCTCTCCCTCCTGCTCTTCCTTACTGTTTGCATGGACCACTTTTCTGGGATTATCTGGGCTGCTAATCTAACAACCACATGTTGCAACATACCACGTGGCCACCTTCTGTCTGTATGTCTGTCTGTCTGTCTGTCTGTCTGTCTGTCTGTCTGTCTGTATGTATGTATGTATGTATGTAGGTGAATCAACCCTCAGATCGCAGTAAGAAAAAGACAAGATTTAAGAAATTTGAGAAGTTTCAAGAAATGGGCAGCATAATTCACAGCAACTCCCCATACAGCAATGCATCCCCACCAATGTATGCTTTGCTGAATCTCACTGGAGAATTTCTATCTAGGGATACCTCCTTGGGGTTAGAGTAAGTAGGTCAACTTAGACTTGTGCCAGCTTGGTATCTAGCACAAGGCTCTGTTTACCTGGAAAGAAGGATGAGATCCAGTAAGGGCAAGGTCAGAATTTGGCATGACTTTTCCCCTTCGTGGGCCTGATCTCCCCTATCCCATACCCCAGCTTATCTCCTGTGTGGCCTTATATGCTCTTATGGGTCTATTGATATATCTGGTGTACAGTCCTTTGTTAAAGAGTTTGGGAGAAGGGTCTGGGAGAATGAGTGTTGTTCCAAATGTTAACGCAGGGAACCTCTGGTTTATATGGCAAGGTGAAATCCCCCTAAAGCCGACTGACAAATCATCATGTTAGTAATAAGGTGTTCTCAGGTTATAACTCTGATCAGTGTACTAAGAAAACAGGAGAAGAGGGTGACATAGCTGCCACTGATGTCCCCAAGCCCTCCTGGTCACCTCCACCACATCTGGTATGAAGCAAACATATTCTAGTCTGAGGACTATGAATGGCAAAAGGGTAGATCCTCCAGACCTCATTTTATAGATGCATTTCAAAGACAAATGCTCATTCTGCAAGTTGCAACCTGGCAGCCTTAGCAGGCCTTATCCTAGGCAGGTCAGAGAGGAAACATCTCTGCAGCATCTCCTTTTGGCTTTCTCCCCAATGGCAGAACAAAAGAGATCAGGGAAACATTACGGATTTGATCATTTGCTCATTTCCCCATCTCCACTTGTCTTAATTCTCTCCCTCCTGTTTCCTAGGTTTTTGGCTTCCTGAACTTGGTGCTCTGGCTGGGGAACCTGTGGTTTGTATTTAAAGAGACGGGCTGGAGTGCCCCCTTCATGAAGTACCCTCCTGCCCAGGAGAAACAGCCGGCACCCGATACCTATGGCGATGCCTACAACCAAGCCCCAGGCTACGGACAACAGGACTCATATGGGCAGCAAGGGGGCTACCAGCCCGATTACAGCCAGCAGGGTTATGGTCAGCAGGGAGACTATGGTCAGCAAGGTGGCTATGGCCAAGGTGGGCCTACTTCCTTCGCAAACCAGATGTAGGCGGGTGAGTTTTGAAGAAGCACTGAGGCCACATTGGATGGTGATCTTTTTTCCCTTCCTCATAAACTGTACTGGTGTTTATTAAAGATCTGTGGCCAGACAATCCAAATCCTGCACCAAAAAATGTTCCACTTTCCTAATCCTACAGTCTTGTTTGCATCTAACAAAGTTCTTGAAAATGCTGCCTAGGATGTTCAAAAACAGTAGATGGTGGACCATCCTGTCAGTTTTTCTCTAGCTTTTTTAGGATTAGGCTGCCTCTGGTTAGGGAGGTGCTAGTCTTAATTATCATAATTCTTAAAAGGACACACTGTGGTTTCATACATTGATCATGCATTCTGTAAAGGAATTATTGTGTGTAATAATGCAGGTAGCCTTAGGAAATTTTCCCATACTATATTTAGGACATGGTCAGGATGATCACCTTCCTATCCTGTCCCTGCTTCTACCTTCTACATGGCGATCAAATTGTGGGCTTCATGTTCTAGCTTGGAAAAAAAGGCAATTAAGGGGGAATATAATCTAGATATATACACATGGTGCAGAGAGCAAATTTTTCTCACTCTTAATATTAGAACCAGAGCTCATCTGGTTCTAATATTAAGAAAATCATTGGAAAGGGATGCAGGACAGATGAAAGAACATTTATTTCCCATGCCTCATAATTAGTCTGTACCGAGTTGTGGCAATGGCCACTAGTTTGGAGGGTATAAATGGGGATTAGATTTCCCATTTAATTCATGGGGAATTAAATTCATTGAAGACGGGTATATAAATGGCTACTAGTCAAAATAACTATGTGCTACTTTAGTAGGGCTGTGGGTAGCGCAAGTGGCTAAAACACTGTGCCTTTTAACCAGCAGGGCAGGGTTCAAGACCCGGGTCAGCCCCACAAGACAGGGTGAGCTCCTGTCCTTAGCCCAGCTCTGCGACGCCAGCTGGATCCAATCATATTGGCTCTGCCTTTCCATTGGACTAATTCAGTGGCGTGGAGAGGGGGGATTTGCTGCTTGGGTAACAGCCTATCCTCCATAACAATCCAACCCAGGCTTTCGTGCTTCGCATGCAGCGCCGAGCACGATACCATAGTCTCTCAAGACTGACGGAGGCCTGCTTTTTTTATACATATGTATTATATATGTACTCCAAAATCAAGGGGCATAAATCAAGTGAACAGGGTGTGTGTGTGTCAAGCTCTACAACCCAAGCAAATGTGAAGTCTAGCATGCATCATATGGGATGTCTGTGGTACAACCCTTATCAAAGCCTATGTGTAGTGCAAAAAGTCTGTAAAATGTCTACTAGTTAGGATTCTGCATGGATATATATGCCGATACTAAAGGTTTAGAAAATAAAATTCATAAACTGTTCATCAGGAAGAGTGATGAGAGAACAACTCAAGAGAAGGTACAGTCTCAAATAGTTCAACTGATTACATAAGAGACAGGATGGGATTGTTCATACTTCCCTAATAAGGTACTAAAAGATCAGTCAGGTGACATGGACTTGAGTCAGGAAAATGCATATTTTTTTGCTGACGGTGACACATAACTCAAGCAGGGCATGGGGTGACTGTATGTCATAACCAAAAGAGAGTATAAGGCCCTCCATAATGTAGGACATGACAAAATAAAAGCTGAAAACACTCATATATATTGCTTTCATACAGTTAACTTAAACATTATACTGCTTATTATTAACTTTAAAACAATTACATAGAATTTATTACCTAGAATTTATTAATTCTAAGAAGGCTACATGTTGCCTGCTCACAAGTAAAAAGTATATATATATCTCCTATGTCACCACCTGCCCGGCTTATGTCATCATAGTAACGCTTCAGAGAAATTTCAGTTGTATCAGTTCTGGGGTGCAGGACATGCATGTTCTCTTACTGCTACTTCAGTGTGTCCATGTGTCACTGGAGCTCTGTCTTCCATACTCATTTGCTTTTTTTCTCCTTCTCTGTCTACAGGTTCCTAACCCCCATAGGAGGCGTTGTGAGGAGGAAGCCACCATCCCGTCCCTGCCCCCCAAGTCCCCTTGTACAGGGGAAAGGGGGGGCTGGAGGGTGCTCGCACTGGGAGGGGGCTGACGGGGTCCCCCCTGGGTTGAATGTAGATGTTTGTGCTGTTTATATATATATTATATATATATATGAGAAACTACTACTAGAGATAGACCGCCCCCCACTGCCCCACTGCCTCATGCACACTCACACTGACCCATACCGTGTCCCATTCCTGGGACAACAGCTGGACCCTGTACTGCTTCCTTGATACCCTGCTCCATCCCAACTATCCTGGCTAAAACTAGCTATTCAACCTCTTCTTTAATCTGCCCATTCCTCTCCCCATACCCTTTCAGTCCTACCCCATCCTCCCAGTCTTATGGAAGGCACTGCATGAGCCTCTGCACCCCCACCTCCCAACACATTGCAAACAACACCCCAACCTTCCTCCATCCCCCCCTGCATGCCCCCAACAACAACAAGTGGGGGGAGGGTTTGAGGTTGGGAACTATTCTGGATGCCTTGTGGTGGGGAGACTGGAATAGTGTAAATGCCAGTTTGGGGGGCTGGGAATTCAGTCCTATAGCGAGCACTTTAAAAATTTTACTACCCCCCTCCATTCTCAAACTCCCAATACATTAAGGGTCAGGATGGAGGGCTTCCTAATTCATGAGGTAAACGGTCCTGCTTCCCCTTTCTGCTAGTCCATACCGGGGATGGTGAAATGGGGTGAGCATAGGATGGAGCCTCAGCCTGGGAGCACTCATTCTTGTATGTGATCTCTGCAAAAGGATTGGTCCTAGTGGGGAGGCAAAGGTAAAGAGGGGGGTGGGGTGTCACTACCAGTGGGCTATGGTTCTGGGGGGTCATAGCTCCGTTATTTCCTCTAATACCAGCATGTATGCCATAGTTACCAGTGTAACTGGGGCCCACAGTTTGGGGGCAGGGGAACTGAGGGGGAGATTCCCACGATCCATCTCTTTTTCCATGCACTTTCTGTCTCTCACTCTGTCCCTCTATCTTTAATTTCTCTAAGACAGCATATTGTGTGGATTTACCTTAAAGTGGCGTATCCACCACACGATATTGGCAGGCGGAGTAATGTGCACCCACTCAGCGTACCGGTAGCCTGTTCAGGGGCTACCGATGTTCAGGGGCTTCCACGTGACCACAGGGAAATTTGTGGTGCCAGCCCTTAGTCTTGCTGCCGATGTTTTTATTGTGATTTGTCAGCTGCCTTAACAGGCATTGATCAAGAACAAAAGAAGCTTTAAATAGCAAATAAATGCTTTAAATAGCATGCAAAGTAAACACTGTAGGAATTCCTCGCAGGTGCAGATTGTATGACGCAACACCTGTACACTTGGGCAGCTATGCTTTGAGCACTCTCAGCAGCTCCAAAATGCCTTCACAATGATGGCAACATGGGCCACATGACCAGGCTCAATACGGGAGCCCCAGTTCACACAAAGAAGGGCCCAACAACTTACACTGGCTTGTGAGCCCTCTGGGTATTGCATACATTACCACAGATGCATGGAGACTGCCACATTCCTGAACTAGACCTATAGCTAATCTGGGCACATAGCACTTAATTGCAAGCATGGAACAGAGTGTGATTGTTCTGCCAAATTGATTCAGGTAGCTTGGTAGGGTGTGATCTTGGAAGCAGGTTTTGAAGTTTAGTAGATTTATTTGGAAGCTGGTTCCATCTGGGTTTACTTCCTAGTAAATGCACTTGGGATCAGAATAACCATTAATCTTTTTCTCTTCAATTTCTAAATTCAGTCTGATTTATCTCATTACAATTTCATTTCTTCCCTCTTCCCTAGATTTTTCTTTATGGTACACCCCATTTAGCTTTTCTGTTCACCTCTATATTTTTCTGCCCCCTCCCAGTCCTCTACAACCTATGCCCTCAAACCCATCCTATTTTCCATAACAGCTGAAGCTTCTCCCCACCCTTTCCCACTGCCCCAGACCATCCTACCCCATTCCCAGTGGCACTCTGACTATATATTACTCAGTGTCTGTGTATCTGATCGTGCCGTAATTGTGCGTTTCGGTTTGTCCGGCTCTTTGCCCCGGTCGATATCGTGTGATTTTTTCTTCCATCTTTAAATAACAAAAATACCAGCGACAACAGCAGCAAAACAACAGGAAAAATATGCATTAATCCCCCAAAGCTGCCCCCCACACCCCAAAAGGTATAGAGAAAAATGTGAACAAAAACCAAATAAAAAGAGAAAGAAAATGTATTTAAAAATAAATGTTTGGCGTGTCTTATTTTGTGGTGCTTTTTTCTTTATTGCTGTGGTTCCCAACTTTAAGATAAGTTTAAGTGAACTCTAAAATCGATACATTTTAGATGCAAAATCATACACTGCTATAGTTGTGTACACTAGGTATGCAAACCTTGCCTGACGTTGAGATACACCTGCGACTAGGAAGAATACTGTCAAGCAAAATATATCACTCTTTTAGATGCGAGACTGTCGAGCGAGTTATGATCATCAACATGGCCACATCCAAAGAACAAAATGTGCTGTAGCTGAAACAACCACAAATTATAATAGGAATCAAAGTGCTCTATCGATGGCTGCATGCAGAAAAGTAATTTTGGGGATATTCGTATAGAACTGAATCCTAGGGCAGCAACCATTTTGAGTTCAGTTGAAACAGAGGCACAATATTAATTTTTTTTTGTTGCTATAAATAAGCAGGAAAAGAAACATTTCCATTTTTCAAGATAGCTGGTCTGCCCTCTTTTCTGGCTATCCAATGTACATGCCTAGCAAAAAAATGCCTGTGGTCTCATCACCTACTTACTGTGGCCTAGTTTATGTTCAAGTTGTAGCAAGTGGGTGAATAAAGTCTAGCAGAGTCAATTTGGCAGGCTGGGAAACCCTGTCTGTATCCTATACAACCCCTCCCCCATACAGAAACTCTCAGATCCTGCCTCTCCATACCATATTTCAAGTTTTGCCTAAACACCAGCTCAGCAGGTGACCTTAGGAATGTTACTCCCAGTACATGCCCCTGGGCCTTCATCCATAAGAAGCAAGAATTGATTATGACTTGACAGGGCTGTTTTAGGGATTAACAGTATATGCAAGACACCCTGAAACACCTTAGAAATGCCAAGCATGATATCAGTCTCCCCAGGCCTTAGTGCTTCGCATACAGTGTTGCGCACGATACCATAGTCATTCGAGACTGATGGATGCCAATGCATGCAATGCAATGCATGCATGCGTGATAGGAATGTGTAAATACTCCTGTTTCTTGCATCAACATCTGTTCTTTTAAATATGAACACCGAAGAGAGATAAGGCAAAAAAGTCTCTTTTCTTCAAATTCTCTGTTCTTCAAAACTCTACAGTCTTTTCAAGAAATTATTTTATAGTCTTTTTCTGTAAATATATTCTGTCCATTCATACAGTCTTATTATGCCAGTATTCAAGCAGTCTCTTCAGGAAATAATTTCTTTTTAATACTTGCTTTTCACTCCTTAATGCTTCTTAACCCACTTCTCTTGACTGTTGATAGATTTTTTCAATAAGTCTACTTATTTCTCCAATTCCCAAGTCATTCTCTGCTTCAAGCCCTGTAGATGTGAGAGTTCTGGCCTATCTTCCATCCATGTCTGAGGTTATTGTTTTCCTGCTTTTTGCTGGTACTGTAATATCTCTTCAGAGCCTTTGCCCTGAGGGATAAAACAGCTTTTTTTTTTTTTTGTTCTGAGCCTGAACTATTTTTGTTGAGTTTGACAGACGGGTACATAGAGAAAGAAGATGAACCATTGTTTTAGTATATGTTATGTGTGGCCAGGATATTGTATGCACAGTATTGGAAAAACATGGATGAATGGTGGATAAAAGTGATGAACTTTGCAGAAATGGACAAACTCACCATTAAGAGAAAAATCAACAAAAATATTTAAGAATAATTGGAAGCCTCTTATTGATTATTTACAAGAGAAGGAGAATAATGAACTGGCATGTGTGGGATTTGAAGACTACGGGCAAAATCCAGAGTAGCCACAGGGAGTCCTTGCTCTGGTGTAAGAACAACTTACTCTGGCTTCCAATATGAATTTCCCATAGGTTTTCACTAGGTGGTGTAGTAACTACAGATGCATGTAAAGTCTCTTACGCGCTCCCATAGTTACTCTGGATTTGGGGGTAAGTGGCTTTAGAAATGACTATTAACAAATAAGTTTTATTTTGTAACTTATTGTTAATTGTAAGAAATTGAATTTATAAATGTAGAAATGACTGTTGTAGAGGAGGTATAGAGACAAAATATATACATAGGGGCTGTAGAAATATTTGATAGTGTCAAGTTGTAATGTTTGTAGAACGTGGTGTATTGTTGGGTGTTTATGTTTTGTGTCTAGAAATAAATAAAAATATATTTAAAAAATAAAAAAGAAATGCTAAACATGGTAACTGTTGGAATGATAGAAATTTGTATGTGCAGTTCTTTGGGAGGTGCTCATGGCTGCTGTATAATATAGTACAGTGATTCATGATGAGACATTTGAATTGCATTCTATTTCTAGGAAAATTGTCAGAAAGCTAAATTTGAGGTTTGTAGATTTCCTTCAAGTAATGGTCACAGTTCATATTTAAGTCTCATATTTGTACATGAAGACAGACAAGAGACAAATTTCAGGATTAATGTCATTTATCAAGTTTTCACCAAATTTAGTATAAACCAATTCATCATTTCAAATACAAACCAGAGCAAAAGTTTTGTCATCTTTAAAAATAGATGTATCCTCCTCCACAAACATAAGTAGTAATTCATTCAAATTACTTAATTACATCTATATCCTTCTTTTCTTCCATGATGGAGCTATGCATGGAGCTCCCAAGAGACCTCCCAGCTAGGCACTGAACAGCTCAAACCAGTTTGGCTTCAGTAAAGCAACTTCATTATATGCTTTTAAACCATACTGGGAATGACTAGGATGAGGGGACATCTGATCTGAAACAAAATCACAACTGATAATTAAAACTAGAAAATTCATTTGTAGCAACCATGTAACAAAATGGGTAGTAAACCCTGTTCAAAGCTCCCCATTGAAATTCACTGGTGTGAGGGTGGATTTCACAATTCTCAACTCAGTCATCTGATCACTTTAATTCCCTGGCCTTCTGAAGAAAGTTAGCTGAAATCAGACCAACAAACATGGGGAGGTTCTGCACTTATAGACGACCTCTGGGCTCATCCACAAGTGGTCTAACAATGCAAGGAGTATCAAAGGCACAGTATAAACTCCATTAAGGGAGCTTCCAAAATTTCTACAGATGCCAAAAGTCAGGACCATAGACAGCTCCATAGATATTTTATGCTATCTGATTGGGATCTGGAGTGGGGAAAAGGGCAACCAATGGATCTGTCTCGTCACCACTGTGATCTTCTTCATTTGGATTGGGTTGCTCCATTGATGACTACCCTGAAGTCCCATGGTGTTCAAAGGGCCTACTTCCAGAAAAGTGCATAAAGAATTGCAGCTCAATACATATAATGGTAGGGCACATTCTACTTCTGTTTTTGTGGGTAAAAGTGGCAGCTGAGGTTGCTCATTTCTTCAGTATGAGTTCTGGATTGGAGGGGCTACATAGGCTTGATCTCCATCCAGCTACGGGCATTGAAGGCTGCCCACAACATCAGTTCAGGGGCTTTCGCCAAGAACACCAAGAGAAGGCTGAGCACATCCCCTTCAGCTGAGTGGGCTCTGATGGGTTCCTGCCCATAGTAGTACCGGTACAGATCCTCCAGCCTATAGCTCCTGTCGGAAGCTTTATCAAGTTCTCTAAAAGCTAATAGTGTGTCCAGGCAGCCAGTGTCTGGAGGCAAGTCAGCCCCCACTTGCCTCAGTTCTGCACAAAGCAGGGGAAAGTCAAAGCCAAGGCCATTGTGTGCCACCAAGCAGACTGGTCTTGCTTGACGATCCAGGAACTTCTTCAGGATCTCCCCCACAGCTGGGTTGAAATCTGGCTTGCAATTCTCCTCCAGGTCCTGGTTGCTCAGGCCAGTGATCCTCTCTGCTCCAGGAGTAAAAGGCTTCTTGGGATCAATGCAAAGAGTGAGCTTGTCCATGACACGGGGTAGCTGTGGGGTCTGTCCTGGAGAACCCTGTAGTGAACAGCAGTGGACAGCAGAGAGGCTCAGCTCAGACACACGAGGTTGGTCTCGGGGTAAGCCAGTAGTTTCAAGATCAAGGAAGACAAAAGTTTGGAAATTCTGAGGAAAAGCCATGGCTAGAATCAAAAATCAAAAGGAAAGATGTTAGAATGTGTATACAGATCCAACCTTGTTACATACTGATTTTTTAATATAGTGGCGCCTCACATAAAGTATGTTTCACATAACAAACAAAAATTTCTCTTGGATTCTGCTTCACGTAACAAACTGCTTCATGTAACAAACAAACTCGTTGACAGTTGGGATAGATACGCTGGCTGTCCGTTCTTTTAAAAAGCGTCAGGGCTGCCTAGCTCACCTGCAATAGCGAAAGCAACACTTCTATGCTGTTCCTCCTGTGGCCGTGCGTCCACTGGGCAGAGGGAGAGAACAGCAGTGGAGAAGAGGGAAGCAGCTCAGGGCTAGCCAGAAGGGAGCAGGGGAGAGAGAGGCTCAGGATGGAGAGAAGGAGAAAGTGGGGAGACACTTGAAAAGTGTCTTGGATTGCAGCCTCCTAACCATTTCAACCCAGAAGTAAGCCCCATTGTGTTCAATAGGGTTTACTCCCAGGAAAGAGTCTTTAGGATTGCAGCCTAAGTAGACTTCATAGGATCATGCACAATGAATGCATGTGTTGAATTCAATTCCAGTGTTGTGTCATCATTTTTACATCCAGTTAATATGAATATTTTTTGGATTGTGGAACCAATCATCTGAGTTTCCATTATTTCCTATGAGAAAATCTGCTTCACATAAAGAAAGTTTCATGTAACAAACATGCCTCTTGAACAAATTAAATTTGTTATGTGAGGCGCCACTGTACATGGATTTGACTCAACACAAATCGCCACTGAAAATCAGTTAAAACATTGCTTTTCTACTATTGTAGAGATGTAGCCATGCAAACAATAATTCTAATTTTCACTACTCGATCTAACCCCTGCAGATACTGAGACGATACCTTATTCCATTTGTCACAATAGAGGAACCTGGAAGTGGGTTTTTAAATCTATTTTTCCATGGTTTTCTTTATACATGGATTTTTAATCCACCCTTTCATATGAACAGAACCCTAGTGGATAACAAGGGACACCTGTATAGTATCTTGCCTCCACTCAGATCGCTATATCCAGGAATACACACAACTGAGTGTCGGAAGAGTTAGAACAGATAAAAGAAAATATTTCTGTACACCTACACATAATTAGTCTGTGGAACTCCCTGCCACAGGATGTGATCCAGCAAGGCTCTTCTTATGTTCTTATACATACACAACAGGAATTTGGAAAAAGTCTACAGCAAAATAGACTTTTGAAATTTGATTTCAAAATAGAAATGAAATCTACAGCAGTGGTTCTCAAGCAATTGAACCCTGGACCTCCTTCTTAGAATGACAATCTGTTTGGAACTCCTCAAATGTCATAAACTTGATGGCCAAAAGTGACATCTAACTGTGATGACAAGCCCAAGTGAACAACTCACTGTGTGGCAGGCAAGATGATGCACTATGACCACCCTGACAGTCTTAAGATGTCTTAATTAGCTGTCATTAATTATCCTCCTTTGCTTTTGTCTCGTATTTATGTTTTTTATTGCTTCGTGTGAGTCACTTTATTATTCATTAAGGATGACAGGATCGTAGCTGAAGGCAGGATCACCGTCCAAGACATCCTGAGAACAATGATGGTGTCGTGCAGTTGTATTTGAGCATTTCAGCATGGGACCCCCTTCTGAGAATGACAATCTGTCTGGGACTCCCCAAATGTCATGAACACGATGGCCAAAAGTGACGTCAAACTGAGATGCCAAGAGCTCCCCCATGTCTACTGAGAAGTTCTCAGTGAGTTCAGTGAGACTTGACTTCCAGGAAAGTGTGGATTGCAGCTTGAGCACCCCATTCCAAGATGGCAGCCCCCAGGTTTTCATGGCTTAAAGCACTCAACCATTATGAAAAGAAATAGCATACATCTGCACATGGCTTTCATGCTGACATTGTTCTGGCCCCAGTGAAGAAGAAAAGTCACTGCCAAATTTCAAGAGTCTTGTTTCTTCAGCAGCAGGAACTGAGATGGGACCAAATTTAAACAAAACTCTATGCGGTTCCAACCCAAACTTGTATACATAAGGCTTTGGAACAGATAAGAACGATGTATAATTTAAAATTAACAGGATGCTATGCATGCAAATAATTGGACTACTGAAATAAAGAATGAGGAAGGATGTTCTTGTCTGCACCCATCTAAAGCTAGAAGTCCTGAACCACAAATGTCTTCCTGTCACCCACATGCACAGATCCCCACCCATCCCCATATGCTCCCAATGCATAGCACAGTCATCAACAGGAGGGAACCAGCCATACTTGTTCTGTTGAGTCAACTGCCAATCTATAACAGGAGGAAAAGGTTCTGTTATTGGAAGGGACTGATAACACCCAAACGTGACTCAGCAAGCCTCCCAAAACGGATGGAGGATGGGACAAGCCCAAGTGAACAGTTCACTGGGTGGCAGGCAAGATGACTCACTCTGGCCGTCCCGACAGTCTTAAGATGTCTTAATTAGCTGTCATTAATTATCCTCCTTTGCTTTTGTCTCATATTTATGGTTTTTATTGCTTCTTCTGAGAATGACAATCTGTCCAGGACCTCCCAGAAGTGATGTCATGGCTAAAAGTGTCATTAAAGGCACCCAGCGCCAGCTTCCATGATGGTTGCACCCAGTTTTTTGTAACCCCCCTGAAATGAAGTCACAAACCCCCAATAGGTCCTAACCCCCACTTTGAAGACCACTGGTATAGAGGTTCAGGAGTTGGATTGAGATCTGGAAGATCCAGGTTCAAATCCCTCCTTGGCCATGAAGCTTCCTGGGTGATCTTGGGCCACTCACTTGCTCTCAGCCTTGCCTACCTCACTGGGTTGTTGTGAGGACAAAAGGATAAAAGTTTTATAAGCTGCTAAATAAGTCTTACTGAACATACTGAGCTTACTTCTCAGGAAGTAACAAATTTTTAAACACCTGCAATAGAAAGGCAGGATGTGGCTTTTACCAATAAATAAAAATACTAACCCCAACACCACTGGAATCATCAGGAGAACTGGGGGGGGGGAGGTTCCTGGGTCCCAGTTACCACCCTCATTGGGGTGACAGACTTGGGGGTTACCAAAATAATTAAAATCACTAAAATCATTCTGAATCCCTCCATCAGATACTATACTGTTGGATTCGTATTTTCCAGCAGAATCCAAAGCAAAAATCAACTTTTAAATATCTCTTTCCTATAAAAGGTTATGGCTAAAAAACAAAACTTCACAGATCCCTATAGAAAGTGAAACTGAGCCATATCTCACTTTTACCCACAAGGAGGCAAGCGTTCGTTGGAAAGGGCAGACTGAGAGATATTCAACCCCCATAGAATGGTCCTGATCCCCAGAAATTAACTCAGAAGGAAGTCCCCGATAAATGTTATAAGCCCTATGGAAAGTGAAACTGAGCTACCCAGTCACGTTGACTTGCAAATAAGCCTTGGCTTATGTTCAATTGCTATTTAATTATAATTATTATAAACTGTTATTTAATTATATTTTTTATTATTGTTAATAAGTAAGTATTATTAAGTAAGTATATTATAAATATAAATTTTATATATATATATATATATATATATATATATATATATATATATATATATAATTGAAATAATATATTTCTTATACTTTTATAATTATATTTGAAAATTTGAAAATTATATTAAATTTATATAAATTATAAAATCTTATATTAAATATTTATATTAAATATTCATTAAATTTAAAAATTACATATATTCCATATAATTTATGAATTCCAAGAAGGCTGTCTGCTGCCTGCTCACAAGGAAAAGGAGGATGGTGAAGATTTTTTTTTCCAGGACACAAGGCTAAATAAAGAGGATATGTCCTGGAAAAGAGGACATTGGTCACTCTGTGCTCCTTCCCCCATTCATTTAACAATCCCCCCTAGAAGGAGCAGAAGGGACCAAGAGGACCCTCCCAGGTTCAGCTCACCAGAGGATCTCCTTGCCTTGCCTCACCTTCCCAGGATGCTCCCAACCAGAGTCTGCCAGGCTGCAGGAGCTGCTCAGGACTTTCCAAGGGATGTGAGAGCGGGCTCTGTTCAGGCAAGTTCTGTTCATCCTCCTCCTGGTGGGAGGGCAGGGGAAGGCTTAGGGGAGGGGAGAGACAACCCTGCCCTTCCCCTGAAGGTTGATGGGAAATGTAGTCTTTGGAACTGCTCAGTCCAGAACAGATCTGATGTGTCCCTGTCCAGCTTGAAGGTCTGCTGAGAGGTTGGGTGACCAGATATCCTCTTTTTCCAGGACATGTCCTCTTTTTTAGCCTTGGGAAAAATTCATTGTCCTTCTTTTCCTTGCAGCATGGAGACTTCTTGGAATTAATAAATTATATTATAAAATAAATGACACTGTAATTTGTTATAAATTAATAAATTATATATTAAAATAAATTATAATAATTAATTATTGTTGATTAATAAATTCTAAATTATATACAGTATTAGTGGTTCTCAAGCATTTTAACACATGACCCTCTTCCTGGAATGCTCAGGATCCCCCCACCATATGATGTCACGGCTGGAATCAGTAGTGCCATCACTGTGATGCCAGGGCTCCTCTCATTGAACACAATGGGGAGTAATTCCCCATTGTGTTCAATGATACTTATCCCCAATGATACTTATACTTATCCCCATTGTGTTCAATGATACTTATTCAGGCTAATGATACTTAGCCTGAATGCCCCATTGCAAGATGGTGGTGCTTAATGACAGATTCCAAGATAGCAACACATACATGCACTGAAATGAAGTTGCAACACTCACTCTCCCAAAAGGGGGTCCTCTCCCTTACTAATAAATTGGACTATCTCTCTCTCTTACTAATACATTCCCAGAGAGTAACTGAGTCAGTCTATATAGAAATCAAAACAATTAATGTCTTGTGGTGCCTTAAAGATTAAAAGCCCAATCCTATTCAACTAGGCCTTGGTGACTTTCCCTCCAGGATGCAGCAGCACACATTCCCCTGGCACAACTGCACCAGTGCTGGAAAACTGGATAGGATTGGGCCTTAACATGTTTATTTCACTGTATATGTTAGTGGACAACAATCACTTCATCAGGTATATAAAATGAAATTCTCAAAAGTAGACAGATGCACAGCTATAGATAGATTTTTTCTTTTAAATTCCACACAGATGCACACATTCTTTTAAATGCAACAAAGTAAATTAAAAAGAGGAAATGATACAAGGTTGATCTAACAAAGTTAAAATTATGTGAGATAAGCATACCTTGAAAAATATGTAACATCAGTCTTGTTTCATTTCCTCTTAATCCACTCTTCTGCAAATTGCTCATCATACACTGAAACCATGAGTGACAAGTAACTTCAGCTTCATTTTGAATGTACATTCTAGGAAGGGATAGAAACAGTCTTTCCTCAGTGACCAGTGGAAAACCAGCTACTGGTCTTGAGGTTGCTGGTCTCCTTTCAGACAAGCTACTGGTCTTGAGGTTGCTGGTCTCCTTTCAGACAAGCCCCTGTGGAATTGCAGGCGCTATGACAGACAGATAGATTAAAAAAATCTTTGCCTAGAAGACCATGCTTATTGTCTCTTTCTTAGGTGAGCTATTTCTTTCCTCAACATGCCTCCAAATGCAGCTCTAAAGGCAGGGATGCACTTTGTTTCCAGAATGTGGAACATTTTCATGACAGGCTTCAAGGCTAGACTGGTTATTTTCAACCTTTTTTATCTCACTGCACACTGACAGCATACTAAAATGGTCAAGTCTCACCATCATTTTTTAAACAAATGACAAGGCACACCATGCTCACATTTGACATTCACAGTTGACATCTCTCCTGATCTGCTCAGAATCTTTACTGTATACGTGAAGTTTGGTTTATTGTCCCCGTGTCACTACTTTTGCACCAACGGTTCTCAGACTTTTTACTTCTGCTACCCACCTAATCAGCCACAGCAGTAGCTTAATGCCTTAGGGCTATGAATAAATTATTATTTCCCAAACTCCCCTGGCACACCTGCAGACCATTTGTGACACATCAGTGTGCCGTGTCACAGTGGTTGAAAATGGCTAGATCAGGCCCACAATTCCAAATCCTCCCCTGACCAGTTCATTCCAGGCAGTGACTCCCTCTCATAGGGACTTAAAGCTAAGGAGAGACATAATATTTGTTGCATTTGGCTGCTGTTTTCTGAGGAAGCTCTCTTTCTTTCTGCCCTCCCTCCTTTTTTGACATTCTGTGGCCAAAACAATACTCTTTGGTTGTGCATGTTTGTTTAAGAAAGAAGACTTGAATCTTGGGTACAAGGGTTCCGAGAAGGTCTTTTTGGTGCCCCTTTGTGCTGATGCCACTATACAAGAATCCTTTTAATTTGGATGTGTTAAACTGGAATAACCACTTCTGACTCTGTATTCACAATCACCACCAAAACCTTTGTTTCGGAGGCAGCACAATGTGCGATCATTGTTACAAAACTCAAATACAGGAATTAGTGGTTAAGTGGAGTCAGTGATGTCCTGACGCTAGTATTTTTTTGAGTCTGAGGCATCCAAGTTCCCATCTATGAAATCTTCCCTGACTTTCTGTGTTGTTTTCCAAAGATCACTATTTCCCTAAGTAAGCATAAGTGATTCTGAGCAAAGCAGACTCTTTGGAACTTAAAAAAATACAAGTTCTTATTCAGTTGCTAGCAATTTACAGACAGGAAAAAACAGAGTGATAGAACTGCTTGGATTTCCCAGACTTAGAGCATAATCCTAACCATTTCTACTCCAAAGTATGCCCCATTGTGTTCAATGGGTCTTATTCTTGTGTCTTTAGGATTGAAGGCGATGGCTACGATCCAGAGTAACTACAGGACCTTTCACACCGATGTAGTGATGGTGACACCTATGGGGAATGCATAGAGCAATCCAGAGGAAGTGCCTCTTACGTCTTCCCATAGTTACTCTGGATTGTAGGGCTAAGAGTTTTTGTTGGTGATAAGAAAATAACAGATTTTGAGCACAATCCTAAACATGTCTACTCAAAAGTAAGCCATCTTGTGTTCAGTGGGCCTTACTCCCAGGAAAGTGTCTTTAGGATTGTAGCCAATATTTTTCATTTCCTTGACGCCCCACCTAGATTTGAGACAACCACACCTAAGTTCCAGTACTTACTCCTGATATATGCATTTTTATGGAAGTCAGTTTCATTGAATATAGTGGGACTTGTTTCTCAGTAGACATGTATAGGATTGCACAGCTAGTCAGGAAGGCTGGCTGTTGGCTTTCCCACACCTACTCTGAACATACCCTGTTCATTCCCACACGCAGCAGAAACATTTGTTCTTTTTTAAGGACATGTAGCTTTAACGCCATAAATAAAGTTTCAAATTATGTCCAGGCTAGTGTAATAGTTTAGAAAAGCGGGGACATTGTTTGACATATTTGAATCTGAGCGGCTGCGTCTGAGTGGCTGCATCAGAACACACTGCCAGTGTCCTGAAGGAAATTGCCCTCTAGAACAGGGGTGTCAAACTCATTTCATACAGAGGGCTGCATTAGCATTGATGGTGTCTCCTGAGGGCCACAATAGCATTAATGGTGTCTCTCAAGGGCTGCAATCCAAATTTTTCCATGTCTACTCAGAAGTTCCCTCCTTTCTCCGGGGCTCTTTCTCCTGCCCTGGAAAGCTGCTGCTGCTGCGCATGAGCCCTCCTTCCTCCGGGGCTCTTTCTGTGGCTCAAAATCAAGGCATGCAAGGTGTGCAAAATCAAGTTTGTGGCTGCCACTACTGAGCTGCTTCTGGAGGTGGGAAGATCACTTGTGGGCGGCAGGTGTGCCTGCAAAGGCCACCAGTTTGGCATGCCTGTTCTAGAGGGACCCTACCAGTGCCTCATACAGGTTTTCTATGGTGAAAAAAATGCTAGAGGCTTCACATTAGCAGTAGCCAGTGCTTTTTTCGAGGCAGGGGGAGGTGCTGGCACTTACCACAGTGGCATAGCTAGTCATCCCCATGACATTATTAATTCACTGCTGGGGGGGCAGGTGGAAAAAGATGCCAGTACTACCAGGGAGTACCCCCAGAAAAAGAAACTCTGGCGTTAGCCTTCATAAAATCCAGCAAGACAATCAGAGACAAATACCAGACTTCCTGTAAATCTGTTACATGAACAAACACAACAAAGACTCTTGCTGTATTTTAGAAACTAAAGTCCATTTATTTTCTTAGAAATTTTGGAGACTGCAGCCTTTTTCTTTAATATTTCAAGCATTGCTCAACGAGGGCTGTGGGTGGCGCAAGCGGTTAAGGCGCTGTGCCTGTTAACCAGCAGGCCAGGGTTCGAGACCTGGGTCGGCCCCACAAGACAGGGTGAGCTCCTGTCCTTAGCCCATCTCTGCGACGCCAGCTGGATCCAATCGTATTGGCTCTGCCTTTCCATTGGACTAATTAAGTGGTGTGGAGAGGGGGGATTTGCTGCTTGGGTAACAGCCTACCCTCCATAACAATCCAACCCAGGCTTTCGTGCTTCGCATGCAGCGTATGCAGCGCTGAGCATGATACCATAGTCTTTCAAGACTGACGGAGGCCTGCTTAGGTGGTGCTGTAACTACGTCAATGTAAATGTCTCTTACATGCTCCCGTAGTTACTCTGGATGGTACCATAGCCTTTCAAGTCTGACGGAGGCCTGCTGCTCAACTTAGCACAATAATCAGTTTATTTCCAAGTTTTTTTTAAGTATCCACTAGGTGTCACTGTACTCTCCCTTTAAATACCCTCACAGGAAAAGAAAAAAAACAGTTGCACCATTTAATGGAAAACTAAGAATCTTAGCTACTAGGTCTGAACTGAAAGAGGCCAGTTTCAGGTATGGAGCAGCAGACTCCAAGAGATGAGGGGTGCCCAACCCAGCTCTCCCCAAAGATTTCTAACGTTCAGACAAGCATTTTAAAACACCATTTTCAGCATTCATTGGCGTCCTTCAGTCTTGAAAGACTCTGGGATCATGTTTGAGTGTCCTCTCCAGAGCACAAAGGCCTGGATAGATTAATATGGAGGATAGACTGTTACCCAAGCAGCAAATCCCCCTCTCCACATCACTGAACTAGTCCAATGGAACAGCAGAGATTATACGATTGGTTCCAGCTGCGTCGCAGGAGTTACCGGAATGTGATTGTACACAGTCACGAACTGCTTCCAGGACTCCGGCTCCAGATTTTGCCTCGAGGTTGACTCCTGAAGCCTTTCCCATAGACAGGTAAAGCCACAAGGCAGTGGAGGTTGGAGGTGGGAGTTTTCCTTCTCCAGACAACCCACGTTCAGTGGGATTTTGGACAGGTTTAGTCTGGCTCCTCAACAAGGGCTCCTCAACAAGTTGGCCAAGTTGGCATGGGAGTTCCTGCCAGTAGTTATGCTACCACCAGCATAGCCCTTTGTATCACTGGAGCACACAATCCCACCACCACGAGAAGGTACTGTCCATTTCCAGCAACAACTTTGGAACACTTGTTTCTGAATGTTCCAAAGCTCTGTGAGCCCTCAGGGTATGGGATGATGCGGGGAAGTTCTACTGTGTTTTCTGTTTTCTTTGTGGAAGCTCTCTGCTGGGGCTTCAGGGCTATTTCTTCACCTGTGTAAGGCGCATCCATGTTTTCAATATCAGAGCTGCCTGAAAACAGATGTGACAGAGGTTTCCGTCAATATTTTTTAGGTATAGTTGTTTACTTTTCCCCACCTGAGATGCACTGGGACAAAATCAGTGGTGGTCTCCAGCAGGTTTGCACCTACTCCATAGAACCTGTTGTTAACGAGAGATAGGACATATAAAGTTTAAAAATAGCCATTTAAAAGTGGCTGCCAGATGGGCAGAGAACTGGTTGTTAATTTATTTGAATCCCACCACTGGACAAAATCATGGATAAATATTTCACAGTTAATTAGGTTCTGTAATAAGAGACTGCCCTTTTGTAGTCTTTCCCAAGTCTTATCCCATCACAAAACTGAACCAAATGCAATTTCTTAACAAAGCCCTCATCCAGCTAAACCAGGGGTGTCCAACCTTTTGGCTGGAGTGCCGTATCATTTCACTGACACTGCTGGCCTGCCCAGGGGTGTCACAAAAGTGCCATAGGTATTTCTGTGCCACTCTAAGGGGGGGAGGTTAGGCCAGTGCACAGCCATGCACCAACCTCCCCACATCACAGCAAGAACCAGGAGATGGGTGAGTTGTGCTGCCCTAAATTGTTAAGGATTGTGGCCCAAGTTGGCCAAGGAAAGGGGTTTACTAATTTCCATAGAAGTGATGAGTTTTTGTTGAGTGATGAGGAATATGAGGACCAAGAGTTACAGTAGCATCTTTTTTCTGGACAAGGAGGTAAGAAAAATCTAGAGCAATTGGGTACTGGTAGGATATTGTCAGGGCTAATATCTCAACTTTACATGTTTTCCTGTTATTGCAGAAACAAAAAACAATCAAGACATTCCACAAAGGAACTTCAAGAGGCCTAGGAGCAGGAGAAACCTCAGCTATGAGCAAGAAGGTGAGAGAGGCTTTAGATAGATAAAGAAATGGAGGCTGCAGTCCTAACCTCAAATTAGATTAGCATAAGTCACAGCATAAGTCCTGTGCTGACCTGGGGATGTCACAAAAGTGCCATCATGCACTTGTGTCCACTCCTGAAAGGGCTAGGCCAGTGTACAGTCATGTGCCATCCTCCCCAAATCACCACGGGAAGTTATGCCAGGTAGGTTATGCCGGCCTAAATTGGTCCTACCCAGTTTCAAAAGGCACAATTCACCTGCTCCCTGTTCCCAAGTTAGTGTGGGGAGGCCAACGCATATCTTTGCAATGCTCTATCCCCCAGGAGTGTAACAAAAGTGCTTTGTGGCACTCCCAGACCAGCACCTGACTTGTTTCAGGGGTTATACTGGCCTCACTGGGAGCTAGGATTGCAGATGATAAGGCAAAAAATTAGGAATCAGCCATTTCTGATTATCTTTTGGGAGAGATCTGGGCAACGAGAAGAGAAACTGCATGTGTTTGAGATGGGGGAACATCTCAAGAGGAAGTCCTTGAAATTGAGTGGTGGAAGATTTAGAACCAAGAGAAAACAAAAGCCTACAAATATCTATATTTGAGAAGGAAAAACTGAAGGAATAGACAGAGTTCATATTCCACTGTTATGTATTTATTCCTGGGTTTTCTAGCCACTGAATAAAATGATTTTCAGAGCCTGATGTTTTGCCACTTCCTTTTGGTGGCATTATCAAAGGCAAAAAACACTATCTCATCAGTCAGTCACTATCTCATCTCAGAGAGACATCAGTGTTTCATCCGTTCTCCTCCCCATCTCTTGCTTTCCCCAGCCCCAGAGCAGCCTTTAGACAGCTTTCCAAAGACCTCTTGGCATGAACCTCTGGTCTTCACCAGGGTTGTGAAGGTTCAGCTGGCATGTGAGATGGTGTCTGATGGGGGGAAGCCTAGAAGTGGGCAAATAGCACAATCCTAACCATGTCTACTCAAAAGTAAGTCCCACTGAGTTTAATGGATCTTACTCCCAGGAAAGTCTTGAGGATTGCAGCCAAAGGCAATTAGACCTATATCCTAAAGTGAAATTAAGCCCCTTGCTCCGGAGCAGTTAAGATGACTTTCCATAAACTAACACTTGAGGTGATGTAACTACGTGTACCCGCGTAACTGCTATGGATTTTGCCCTTACTTACTAACAAGGCAAGCAATGAACCAAAATGAATCAAGTTCCTTTCAAGAGGCTTAAAATTGTTTAGTTTCAGCTCAGAGGCAATTCAGAAGTGATCATCTCATGGAGGAAGGGAGGAGATCTGCCTCCCAACTGAAACCAAAGCTGAACTCTATCTGAAACTTTCCAAGGCAAGTTGTCTTGGAATCATCTGCAGCTACAAAAAGCAGCAACCCAAAAATCTTCTATATAAATAATACATTTATAATAAATACTCTCTAATTATTACAAATTTAATTGTATTTTTGTGTGTATCGGGATTATAGTTTGGACTTGGTCCATGATAATTCCAAATTTTGACTCTGGTCCACAAGCTTCTAAAGTTTAGGAACCAGTGCTTTAATGGGATTGTAACCTCACCCAGAATCATGACATAGGGCAAAATCCAGAGTAACTACGGGGAGTCCTTGCTCCGGTGTAAGAACAACTTACTCTGGATTCCAATATGAATTTCCCATAGGTTTTCACTAGTTGGTGCAGTAACTACATAAAGTCTCTTACGTGCTCCCATAGAAACTCTGGATTTGGGGGATAACTTTCAAGACAACTAACTTCTGTTTTACCCTGATTTTTGGTTAATTAACAAGTAACCATGCTCTTTAATGTGGCCCTGAAATATACACAGCAGGGTATTATTAGCAAACAAGTAGCTTAATCAGCTTAATCTTTAGGACAATCTCTCCATATAAATGTTAAATGGCATGGTGGACAAAGAAGAAGACCAGGGGGAGTTATGTAAATGTTACAATAAGTTATCTTGGGGAATTTAGGACAATTTCTATGACCAAATTACTCTCTCCAATTTGTTTTGCTCCTCAAAGACTTACTGGAAAACTCTCTCTATGAAAATTAAAGTTAGCTACAAAACAAATAGTGGGAAAGGGAAAATACTGCTGCTGGGGAACTAGCATCACAATCCTATTCATGTTTACTCAAAAGCAGTCCCACTAAGTTAAAAGGGATTATTTGCAGGTCAACAATGCTAAGGATAGGATCTCACCCTGTCTTGTAGGACCTGGGTCTCAAACCTTGGCCTGCTGGTTAACAGGCATAGTGTCGTAACCACTTCTGCCTCCATACCACATACCAAAAAAGAGGGGCCAAAATACAGGGTAATTTGAGCTATGCTTTAAAGCCCACTGAAATTAGTGGGGTTGAAATTAATTTTTTAGACAGATATAAAAATATAATAAGACATAGGACAATCATTGCCTGTAGGAACAAGAATAGTACTTACCAATGCAATCAGTATCCTCTTCAGTAGTACAGGTCCCAGACTACTGGAGGTTTCCACTAAATTACCACACTCTCTGTAGGTGTAAATCCCACTGAATTTACCAAGACATACTACCAATTGCAAATATGGAGTTGTAAATCACACACTTTCCAACTCTAAAGGGGGAAAAAAACACAATCAACTTCTCTTAATACTCTTAACTCTTTCTAAATCCTAGATGCAGAGAGAGAGGAATCCAAGAAGGCTCTCGCAATGTTCACCCAACAAACCCTTACTAAGCCCACTTCCATTGAAAGCAACAGCATCATTCTAGGTATGTCCAACTGCTGAAGGACTCCACAAAAGGGTGGGAGGCACTGTGTTTAGCTGAACTGAGTCCTGCTGCCAGGAACTTGATGGGAGATGATATCTTTAAAACTCTACACAGTACTAAGTAAGGCTGGGGTTCAAATAGTAGATGTTTGCCCTCTAGGGAGGGCATCAGTGTAAAGTGATACTGTACTAATGTCTCTGAGATGAAAAAAATGTGGGACGGGTACATAGGGTCTAATTCTAAAGTGTATAGCATCTGTCAATTAATACTTGCTTGGGGTTAGGGTCCAATAAAAAACAAGGCAAAAAGAGGATGGGCTGCCACTGGGGGCAAGTGTAACCACCAGACCAGTATGCAGCCTCTGGGTGGATGATAAGATGGGAGGAACTGGGCTGGAGGGGCAAGATCAGTGGAACTCTGCTCTGCTGAATCCTAAACTCTATATCAGACCAGAAAGGCCGATATAGGGCAAAATCCGGAGTAACTACAGGGAGTCCTTGCTCCGGTGTAAGAACAATTTACTCTGGATTCCAATATGAATTTCCCATAGATTTTCACTAGGAAGTGCAGTAACTACGGATGCACATAATGTCTCTTACGTGCTCCCATAGTTACTCTGGATTTGGGGGATAGTGTCTCTGAGGTCTGCACCAGCAAAATAGTTTTTCAATAGTTTTACACCGACGTAGTTATGGTGCCACCTATGGGAAACCTATGGGAACTGCATAGAGCAATCTAGAGTAAATGCCTCTAAAGTCTTTCCGTAGTTACTCTGAATGGCAGGCTGTTAGCCAGCTTCACCAGAGCAAAAGATCACTGCAAAAACCTATCTCCTCACAATATTTTCAGCATTTCCACTGCGACATTATATTGACATGCTATGTTATCGTAGGCTCAGGTTGGGAGACTTCTGGGCCCAGTATATGAAAAACACTACCCAGTTAGGCAATTGTAATTTAAACATCCAGGCAGGACTTTGTTCTTGATAGCTAATATAAAACACTATTAAGATCAAACATAAAAAATCCCACTCATTTCACAAAATAATTCAACTTTTGGATAATCCAAAAGTAGTTTTCACTAAGGCAGTGAACCTCTGTAGCATTTATGATGGTGGAGCAATAAAACCATGCAATCCACCCCATGCTTGTTTCTGATGGGATGTGAGAAAAGCAAAGGAGATGCTGGCAGCCTTCCTTCTTTGGCTGGTGCCCCCTGTCACCTTCTGTAGAAACAAAAGTACACAGTGTTCATAGCAAAACATTTGTAGAGAATACAGAATTCTCACTTTCTATGAAACCCCTTCTAATCTTGAGAATTTTTCAGGATCTTTGTCAGGATCAAGCCAGATCCAGACTCGTCGGAGATGGAGAAGTCTGATCCTGAAGACAATTGGACCTCAATACCCATTTGGAGTTTGCCTCAGCAGTTTAGCAAGAATGACAGACAAGCTTATTGAAGAGGCTGAACTACTTCAGACTCCAGTTGCCAAATGCCCTACCCATCATCATTCAGGAGTTCAGGCCAGCGTTTCATCCGACCCTCCGCATGACCAGAAGAAACAGCCAAGAGCTAGTACAACAGTGACGCTTTGCAGACGAAACAAAAAACGAGCAGCCCTTCACCATAGGAATCCTGACCTGCAGAAGGAACCAAGGCCAGGTAGGTCCAAGGGTAAGTGCAATCTCAAGTGATGTGCAAATTCCATCCCCCTCCAAAAAGTTCCTGCATGGGTTAGTAGAACCTACCTCAACACCCACTCCCAGCTTCTCAGGAAAGCTGCCAGATCAAGGCAAGGGGAGGGAATTGTCGCAATCCACCTTGTTACCTGGATTTCTGGATGGTCACCTCCTGCGTCAATGTCTGTTCTGCAATATGTAGCACACAGTGGAAGTTGAGAGACTGTGGGTGCAATCTTAATCAATTTAGGCCAGCCTAACTCACCTGGTATATCTTCCTGTGGTGGTGTGGGGAGGTTGGCATATGCTTGTGGATTGGTCTAAATCCCCAGGATTGGGGAAGAGCCTACCCTCATCACCACAATAAGTTATGTCAGGTGAGTTAGGCTGGCCTAAATTGGTTAGGATTGTACCCTCAGGCTGCAATCCTAAGCTCCAGTTAGGCTGGCATAAGTCTTGGCACATGTCCTCTGCTGGCCTGGGGGTGTTGCAAGAGGCAGGTAGTTGTGCACCACTCCTGCGGCAGGGGAGGAAGGGTTAGGCCAGCACACAGACATGCACCCATCTCCTCACACCACCACAGGAATGGGGAGACTGCCAGTTGTGCTGCTGGCCTAAATTGCCTACGGACAAAATCTTGACTTAACCCATTTTCCAACTGTGGGGTAAGACTAATCTAACTTTAGGTAAAGGAAGAAACATTGCCTGACCTTGAGACGGCGTCTGTGACTGCCCCCAGCTGCAGAATGCGGTACATGCAGGTTGTCTGGATGTTACAACCACAAAAGAGGACAAGGCCTCCCCAAAATGGAGGACACCGAAGAAAAATGTAGGATGTGACAAAATAAAAGCAAAAAATACTCATATACTGCATTTATGTGGTCAATTTAAATACTATCCTAAGTATAGTATATATACTATATACTATACTATATACTATAGTATAGTATAGTATATATACTAAGTTTATATATATATATATAAAACCCAAGAGCTAGTTATATAAATAACTGAAAATCAGGGGTTAGAACTGACTGACTGACTGGCTCACTCATCAACACCCAGCCAAAACCACTGGACCTTGAAACCTGAAATTTGGGGACGCTGTTCCTTCTGTGACATCAACACCCACCAAGAACGAATGTTGAGAAATTTAACCCTTAAGGGGATAAAAAAGGGTGCAACGTGTTTTTGTCCTATACTTAATATTGAGGACACTGATCTAACATCCAGCCAATTTGGTACCCAGTGCCTGATGCACTGGGGGATGTTGCGCATTGGGGGGGTGATGCACATTGGGTATGTGTGTTGTGCAAGGGTAGTTTACTCCCACAACATGGTACATTTTGCTAGTTAAATATAGAAAACATTATTAAAATTAAAACAATTGCATATCATTTACAGTACTATAAGAAGGTTCCAGGCTGCCTGCTCACAAGGAAAAAGAGGACAATGATTTTTTTCCGGGATACATAGCTAAAAAAGAGGCTATGTCCTGGAAAAAGAGGACATATGGTCACCCAGAGTACACACTCCATTGGCACACCTATGCCAGTGTTGGTTAGGGTTGTGCAACCTTAGACTGAGAGCACAATCCTGCTCAAAAGAAAGCCCCATTATGCTAAATGGGTCTGACTCCCAGGAAAGAAGCCTCCTTAAAATCAGGATTTAAGGCTGCCACAGCTTACATGGGGGAGCAAGCCCCATTGACTAGAATGGGAATCCTCATGGGTGTTGATGTCACAGAAGGAACAGCCTCCCCAAATTTCAGGCTTCGAGGTCCAGTGGTTTTGGCTGGGTGTTGAGTAGATAAAGGTTAGGATTGGACTTTTGGATCTTCCCTAGTCCTGAAGCTTCAACTAGACAGGAGTGCTGCTGGATCTGTCTGAAACCTACTGGGAACCCAAGAAGGCAAGCAGGAACGCCCCAGTGCCGAGCTGGTGCGCACCAGCAGGGTGTGTAGCAGGAGATGGCAGGCCCCACAACCCAGCCACTCCCCACAGCCTGACTCACTTCCCTTCTGCAGACCTCCCTCCCTCCCTCCCTCCACCCAGCCTGCCAGCCCGCCCAGCCCCAGCGCTCGGAATAGCAGGTACTGAATCAATCGACCCCTCTTTCCATCCCTGGGCATTCTATGCCATTTCCCTCCATGCAACTCCAGCACTCCTTCCCATCTCCTCCTGTATGGAAGGCGTGCGCTCCCAGCCCTTGGGATACTGGGGTTGGGCTGGGCGATGGGGAGACTGGGCTGCCACTGGGAGGGAAAGTGCTTTCAAGATCTGACCCTGGAGGGTGGGTGGGGGACATCTCTGGGGTCTTTGGAGGACTTGTTTCATGGTGGATGCACCAGTAGGGGGTCATCATTTCAAGTCTCCTGAACCAGATCTGACCCTATGGAGAGTGGAGTACCTCCCTAGTAAGTGCCCTGTAGGAACCCAGTAGGTGCCAACGCCCGACCATAAAGTGTAAGCTGTCCAGTGGAGTAGCAAGGGGGGGGGTCGGTTCAAACTTGGAGGGAGTCTGACTGCTCCAACACCCCCCCCCCGGTACACCACCAATACAGTCATAGGCCATGGTGTTCAGTAGACCATATGTACTCCTTTTCCAGGACACATCCTCTTTTTTAGACTTGTGTCCTGGAAAAGAATCTTCATTGTCCTCTTTTTCCTTGCAAGCAGGCAGCATGGAGCCTTCATAAATTATACTCATAAATTATAATTATAAATAATTACATAATTCATAAATTATATTATGTAATCAGAGCACCCTCTTTTTCCAGGACATGTCCTCTTTTTTAGTCTTGTGTCCTGGGAAAAAAAATCTTCACTGTCCTCCTTTTCTTTGTGAGGAGGCAACCTTATTGCTATCAGTGATAAATTATACATAATAGGTTTAAATTTAATCGTGAGTAATCTAGTGTTTAAATGAACCACATGAAATCAATATATTGCTTTTATTTTGTCACGTCCTTCATTCTTCATGGCTTCCTCCATTTGGGGGGCCCTGTCCTCTTTTTTGGTTCAGACATGTGGTCACCCTGTTCCCAGATCTATAGTTTCTGCCCACAGGCCCAGAGGCAACAGTTGGGATGCATCTCTGATTTTGCAAGCGGCCTGAAACTGGAAGAGTAGCTCCACATTTTTTGAGTTGGGCTGCCCAGATCACCCTCCTCCAGCTTTGACTCCTTGAAAGGCGGCCCTTAAGTTTAAAAACTTGGCATCTGTCAACTTTGTGCTCCTCCCCAACCAGCTTTCCTTACATATTTGCATTCCTCCAGTTCCTGCAGATAGGATCTGGGGGCCTTTTTGGAACTGGAGGCCTGCCACCGCTCTTTCTTTGGAGGAGATCCATGGATCCATGGTTTCAGTTTCCCTCGTCCCTAAGGATGAATAGCTCTTACCCAGTGGTGGGCACCAGCAGGTTCGCACCTACTCTATAGAACCGGTTCTTAACAAGAGATAGTACATATAAAGTTTAAAAATAGCCATTTAAAAGTGGCTGCCAGATGGACAGAGAACCGGTTCTTAATTTCTTTGAAGCCCATCACTGCTCTTACCCCTGACTTGCCCGTCATGCCAACATGAGCCCCCTCTAAACATGCTTGCAAGATGTTTTGCATGAGTTGCTTCCCCTATTTTTTTGTTCCGCCCCTACAGTTAAAATTTCAAGTTAGTTCAAAGGATAAGGTTTTTTGAGAGTTTGATATTGAAATGTACTGTGATTCAGGCTTGGATAGTGTTGATTCCAGAAACTCATACCATTTTTTAAAAGGGATTTTTACCCGGCCTTACAAGGCAGCTTACAGATCTTTTATCCTTGTGTCCTCACAACAACGCTTTGAGGTAGGTGAGGCTGGGAGGGAGTAAAAAAAGCAGGCCTCCGTCAGTCTTGAAAGACTATGGTATCGTGTTCGGCACTGCATACAGAGCACGAAAGCTTGGAAGTAACTGGCCCAAGATCACCCAAGAAGCTTCATGGCTTAGGGAGGATTTGAACCTGGATCTTCCAGTCTGAATCAAACCCCTGACCCAGCCATTTTCAACCAGTGTTGTGGCATACGAATGTGCTATACGAGGCTATACGATATCTGGCCCTGCTATATGAGACAGGGCCAGATTTAGTTTTGATGAGGCCCTAAGCTATTGAAGGTAATGGGGCCCTTTATATATCCAGCTGTCCTTTGTCAACAACAAATTATCATTCTCGTTGTTTTTTATGTTGAATATATGCTATATGGTAATTTATAGACCGAATAAGAGCCTACACAACACAAAGCACCGTTGCTGTATATAGGTTTTATTTTATTTGGTTTTTTTATCTTATATTTTGGAAATGTACATCCAGTTGTTTTTTTTTAATGTACATCCAAATTTTTTTTGGGCCCCAACATAGCGGGGCCCTAAACTATAGCTTGGTTGGCTTGTATGTAAATCTGGCACTGGCTGTAGATGCCACGTGGGAGATTGGGGAAAGGTCATTTAGGGCCATTGGAGGGTATCAGCCCCCACCAACAGCATGGTCTGCCTTGTCAGTTGTCAGCAGACTGATGGTGTGCCTTGATAATTTTAGTACCTTGTCAGCTTCATAGAGTTGGTAGGGACCTAATAGTTCATCTAGTCCAAACCCCTCCAATTTCAATCACACACAAGAACATGGGCTCAGGTTCCCCAGGACTCCCATAATTTAGAAAAGTCCTAGGAGACAGTGGTTTAGTAACAAGGGTGTCCAAACTTTCATCTTTAGGGCTCCTGGACCTTTAACAATTATGCAGAAGAGGGAATTCAGCAGGTACAGCTTGTGATCTGTGAGATGAGAAGCTGCACCTGCTGAAATTCTCTTCTCTACACAATTGTTAAAGATCCAGAAGCCCTAAAGGTGGAAGTTTGGACACTTTTGGTTTTGTACATCAAATTCATGTGGCATTAAGTATTGTCTTAGGGCTGTGGGTGGCGCAAGCGGCTAAGACACTGTGCCTGTTAACCAGAAGGCCAGGGTTCGAGACCCGGGTCGGCCCCACAAGACAGGGTGAGCTCCTGTCCTTAGCTCAGCTCTGCGACACCAGCTGGATCCAATCATATTGGCTCTGCCTTTCCATTGGACTAATTCAGTGGCGTGGAGAGGGGGGATTTGCTGCTTGGGTAACAGCCTATCCTCCATAACAATCCAACCCAGGCTTTCGTGCTTCGCATGCAGCGTATGCAGCGCCGAGCACGATACCATAGTCTTTCAAGACTGACGGAGGCCTGCTTTAAGTATTATAAGGCCTCTGAGTACCTTTCGTGGAGGAATGGTGAACTTTGCTGACCTGGACAAACTTACAATTTACCTTAAGAAAAAAATCAGTAAAAACTTTTATGGACAGTTGAAAACCATTCATGGACTTTCTGCATGAAAAAGGATTATGAGTTAAATGAATTATGGATTTGATGATTAGACAATTGTTACATACTTTTTATCTCCTTTTTTCTCTTTTTGTTGGAATTTTAGAATAACTGTAGATTGTTTTGGATAGATTTTTATGTTGTGAGGATTGGTTTGAGATTGGTGGTTTTAGAGTTCTGCACTTGCCTTATAATCTTTCAATTCTTTGTGTATATTTTATTTCATTTTCTGTCCTTTTTCTTTTCTTTTTCTTGCTTTGTTTGATAAAATGAATAATTATTAATAATTATTTAACATTAATAATTCATAATAAATAAATAAAAATTATCTATTTAAAAAGGATTTTCAGGGTCGGTGTTTAATGACAGACTGGTCCCCCTCTTATCCACATATTTGAGGTCAGTGTGGGCTTTGCAGACCACTTAGCTGCCCCATCATGGTGAATACAAGGTACGCCAGTTGTATAACCCTTCACACGGGGTAGTAGTAGTGCTGAAAGGGGGACATAAAGAGGGCAAATATTTCCAAAAAGGGCGCTGCCTAACAGTCACATAACAAAGAGTCTAATCACACCTTAAAGAGAACATTTACTTTAGCTTAAGCTTTCATGATTTGGGGCCACTACATCTCCTTAATCATAAGGAAACAGTGTGGACTTCAGTGGGAGGTGCAAAGTAGGTCAAGGAAAGAACAAAGACAAATTTCAGACACAATAAATAAAACGTGTAGTTAGTCATGCTGGTTGATGAGAGGGTCATATTTATTAGACCTGACCAAAAAAAAGGGCAAGGTAATGAGAATGCTTTTTTAAATTTTTCAGAGCTCTTTATTCAGGCTAGATGTCTTTGGCAAGGGCCACGGACTGGCCTTAAGATTCAACTTTGGAACTTTTCTTGGGATATCCTGATATCCTTGGGGGACCCTGTTCTCTCTGGTTTTATGCCTGCTGCTGAGACCCTTCTGTTTCTCTGACTTGCTGTTGTCTGTTACGATTTTGAGCATAATCCTAACCATATCTACTCAAATGTAAACACCAAAGGGTCTTACTCCCAGGAAAGTATCTTTAGGATTGCAGCCTTTATTTCCTTGTGGTTTTCATTGTCCTGGGAAGAATTGGTACTATATAATATAAATATAATATAAAGATGTAAAATTCCCAAATGCATACATTAAGCAAAACGAAGAGTGGTGAAAAGAGAAACTTGAAGGAAAAGCCCCAAATCCAGCAGTTTGTAAGTGGTAAACTACATATGGCGTTAGGTTCTAGTACTAAACAAACTGAACTGGAAGTTGACTAGAAGTGGTTCATTAATATAAAAATCAGGGTTGGGAACTTGACTCAGATGATGTGGACTTAAGTCACAAAAATGCACATTATTTTTGCGTACTCAGCAGTTTATGAGTTGCATGCATGGAACACTGGAGAACACTCATGTTGGGCTTGGGCACTTGTCCCCACACATGGCTGACTCAAGTCTACCTATGTTTAGATGTGCTTGCTTATACTCCATTGCAACGTATAGCATACAGTAACAGTGCCATTCTAACCCCTGGTTAAGTCAGTACAAGTCCTGTGCTGGCCTGGAGGTGTTGCAAAAGTGCTGTTCGGCTTGTCTGTGCCACTCCTGCCACCCAGGACATGCACTGGCCTCTCCCCATGCCATTGCGGGAACAGGGAGATGGGTGAGTTGTGCTGACCCAAGTTGCTTAGGATTGTACCTTCAGTTGTATATCACCCTCTCATAGACACCTTTCATATGGGACTTTTCTCTATGTTGGCATAGCCAGACCTGAGTTATTGCTGAAAATCCAGCAGCAACCAGTGGCATCAGTGTTGGATCTGCCCCTCATACAATGAGGTAAAAGAAGGCAGCATAAGCATTGCAAATGTGGCAGTGACATTTGGCATCTATTTTAGGTAATTGAGGTTTTGACCTTCCATTCTACCTGCCATTCAAAGTGATCTTCCAGAAAAAAAATACATGTTGAATTGGGATTATAGAACTAGGTTTGTTTTTAATACAGTGTGTAAAAAAAAATTCATTAATTTTCCTATCCATGGAAAACATTGTAACAAAAAGAAATGCAACCAATCCCATCTTTTAAAATAGTATGATATCATTTTAAAGTTCCAGTAACTCAAATCCTCTGACTGCAAAGAGGTTAAGAATCTGAATTATCAGAATACGTTTCCAAGTGACTTTTATTTTTTCTTTTATAAAAAAAATCCAAAAAGCTACAGAAACTGTAGAAACTTACAAGCTCTTCCTATAATCTTTGGCAATCTGTGTGTTAATATATTGATTCAAATTAAATTGTATGCATTGCCCTTCCCAGCCCAGCCCTGCCCACTCCTAACTGCTTGCCAATTCACAGTAAGTGTGAACTATATAAGCTCTTGGTGAGTCACTGATTCTGCTGGAGGCCCAGAAACTCTTCATATGACAGGTTTGTTCTCTCTCTCTCTCTCTCTGAGCAGAAAATAGGGATACAATGTTTTCAGTCATTTTCATATGTCGCATTTCCTGCACAACCCCATTTCTTTGTTATTGGATCCAGACTTCCTGTTTGTTGTCCCACCTGAATTCCATCTTTCATATTTTGTGAGAACATGACATTATTTACCTGCATCATTAGGGCAAGATCACCCTCTAGTGGAGTGATCCTTTGCAAGGAACTTGTAGCAGCCTGGCTTATTGCCATTTGGCTTTAAGGTTGTTTGTTTTGGTCAGTGGTCATAGTCCTTTGGTTCAATCTCCTAAAATTAGTTTTATTTATATATTTACTTGCTATTAAGATCATAGCAGCAAGAGCACAAGCAGTTAACTGTTTTATTTTTTTCCCTTGCATGTTTTAGGTAGCACCATGGATGAGTATAAAGGTCTGACAGATAAAGAACTCATTGCCCGCTTGAAGAAATACAGCATCCCACATGGGCCCGTTGTTGGTATGGACTGGAAAGGCATTGTATCTGGTGATGTTGGGAAAGTAAATAAGCATGTTTTTAGAAAAGCCAAAGTGGGGAAGGCTCAGTGAGAACTCTTGAGATCCAAGTGAAATTGGTTGTTCATTTTTATTCCATTACTCCAAATGGACAATCCCTGCTGGTCCCCTTTGGTGTAAATGGTGGAAGTAATCCTACCGTGTTCATTAAAGGGAAATGGCAAGTAATAGGTGCTAAGCTATTCCTCACCATGCTTTGATACATCAGGCAAATTTCTCCCAATCTGGCACTGATCCTGGAAGCAACCTAGGCTGGAAAGAAAATTGCCTGAAGTGAGAAGGCAGAATTCATCACCCCTTACCACACACATCTTTTCAAAGTGTGTATTAGGCTGCATTAAGAGGACTGTAGCTTCCAAGTCGCGAGAAGTTCTAGTTCCTCTTTATTCAGCATTGGTGAGACCTCACCTTGAGTACTGTGTTCAGTTCTGGGCACCTCACTTTGAAAGATGCAGCCAAACCGGAGCAAGTCCAGAGGAGAGAGACAAGAATGATCAGTGGGATGGAAGGGAAGCCCTACGAGGAAAGGTTGGGGAACTTGGGATGTTCAGCCTGGAGAAGAGGAGGCTGAGGGGAGACAAGATTGCCCTCTTCAGATACCTGAAGGGCTGTCATATGGAGGAAGGGGCTTATTTGTTCTTAGCTGCCTCTGAAAGCAGAACTAGAACCAATGGTACAAACCGCAAGAAAGGAGATTCTTACACATGGCCAGGAGCAACGTAAGAAGGGCTCTGCTGGATTAGGCCAAAGACCCATCTAGTTCCTGTATCTCACAGTGGCCCACCAAATGCTTCAGGGAGCATACAAGACAACAAGTGACCTACATCCTGGTGTTCTCCCTGCATTGGCATTCTGAGGCAGCCTACATCTAAAATAAGAGAGTAGAACCTACTCTCCATGGTTTGTAATCTTTTCTTCCAGGAAAAAAAAGATAAACAGAAATGATAGGCTGTATTTTGATATGAAATACAGTCCCCATCTTGGACTCGGTTGGAGCGTAATGATTTGTTTGATATGCTTTTGTCTAAGGTATTTATGATCAGAAGGTGAGGAAGGAAAGTTGTGAGATGAGCAGGAAAGGGGGTAACTATTTCAGTGATGCAAGGGACATGAGCATTATCAAGATTAATAAGAAAGGGGAATCTGAAACTCTTAAAAGGTGACCAGTTTATAGAAACAATTAGCAGCGCCTTATTAGCTTTATTGGATGTTACCATCCACTTGGATTCTCTTCTCCAGGATCAACCCGGAAACTGTATGAAAAGAAAATCTATGAATACGAGACCGAGCGGACACATCGCACCTCACCTGGAGGATCAGTATCCTACATAGGTGAGAAGAATTTATCAGCAATGGGGAAAGGCAACCCTGCCAGGCCTGATTGTCTAATGTTTGCATTCATTTCTGCTCCTATAGAACCAAGCCATAGTGAAAGCTATATACAAGAGTCCTTTGTAAGTCCTCGGAGCAGGGACAACCTCAATTATGGTCGAGAAGGTAAGGGCCATTTTGGATCATTGACAAGGCTGGATGGGAGAGAAAGAATGCAGAAATTTAAGATGAAGAGGTGTTAGAGCTTTTCAGAGAGATCTGAGAAGAGCAGTTGTGTCTGCCTGGAATAGAGGAGCATTGGATGGTATTTTATGCATGGTTTGTCTTGTAGTGAGTATTTTTGGAGTATGAGTCTCTAGCACCTTACCATATCTATTTCCTGTACAATTTGCCCTCCCAGCTCTTGGCTCTTCAAGGACTTACTTAAGGGAAACCTATGACTCCCCCAGAAATGAGGAATACACTGCATATCAAAATGAAGGTAAGAACCATTTAAGATCCTGGAAGAGGGTACGTTTAAGAAGCTATAGAAGGAGAGTGATCTTGGGACACAGAAGAACTAATGTTGGAACACTTGCAGTCCAATCATCTGGGCTGTGAGCACCGGCAGGAAAGTCTAAGCTCTACTGTGCGTGACTCCAGACTTGTAGATACCTGCTCAGGCATATAAAGTGAGAGGGCAGAACAAGATGGGCACGGGTATAACTGGGCAGAGAGGGGGCATAATAGGGGCAGAGAGACTGCAGGAGGAGGTAGATTCAGAAGTGACTGGTTGTTGCAGATCCTCTCCCCTTTTCTGCAGCTTTCCCTCTCTGTTCTTTCCTTCCCTCTTACTCTCCACATTTCCGCATTAGTGAAATTGCTATCACAGGTCTGTGGAGATCCATTGTGGAGTGAGAGGCTTATGCAGGAATAAGGGAATGTAATCCCCTTTCCCCGCTAAATTTTCCAATCCTCAACCACCACCCTCTGGCTGGATACAGCATTCATTTTGCTATGAGCAGGTGGGAGCACTAGTGGGAGCAGGGGGGATAGGATTGGGCTGATATTAGGCTTAGAGGGCAGGAGAAGGACGATTCATGGAGTTTTGGGTTCTTTTTTATGGTAAGGCACACCACGTTCTAAATTTCTATTTTCAGACTATTGTTAACCAAAATGTATACAAAGCATCCCACTTGACTTATTGTTTCAGACAACTTTGTTCATTTTCAGTACACCAACAATCCTCGGCAGAGGAACTTAAATCTAGAGAAAGTTTAGTTAATGCATAAGATCCTACTGATATGAGGTTGTTGGGCTATCTTGACTCATCAGTCTAAATACGACAAACATTCTCTGGATCAGGGCCAGTGTTTAATTTTGCTGCATTTGGTCAATTTTGCTATGGTTGGAGATACAGACTGATGGGCTCCAAAAATCAGCTGTAAACCAACAGTAGATCAAATTTGTAATTTTATTTAAAAAATTGTAATTCAAATCTTTGCATAGCTGTTAATTTTGTACAGTTTTGTGCAATTCACTCTGAGACCTCACCAGACATTTCCTGTCTATATTTAAACATTTTTTTTCCTGATCATAAAGGCTAGAAACTTGAATTTTATTTTATTAAAGTTGGGATTTCTGGAATTCTGACCTCTTCACAATCCAACACTCTAACCTTGCACTGTGTTTAACCCTTGTAATGAACAAGTCATGGTGTAAAAGGAAAACATCTGGTGTTCAAAAAATATTGACAAGTTGGCATCAAGATTCAGAACTATTTGAAGATACTGCCTCGCTCTTTGAACCTTATTCCCACAGCAATGCCTAAAAATCCACTTCTTTTAAAGCACTGGAGACAAAAATGATCAAAAAGGTAGAGACCACTTGCTAGCATACATTTTTTCCTTCTTTGCTTTTCCAGTTCCCAGTTCCTCCAAGTCCTACCTGAGTTATAGTTACAGATCGCCTCGCCAAGAAGGACGGTCCAAATATGCAACAGAAGGTAAAACAGAATGAAGAAAAGGCATTGTTAGATATAGGCTATTCGGTGACTCCCATTCATGGAAAAATGGAGTCCCTGCAAAATCAAAGCTTCATAACTTGCTTTGACATATTCCAACCTTAATAGTGGTGTGTTTGCATGTGTCTTTTCCCCCCAGATTGGGATGTCAATTCTTCTGAAGCTTCCACATCTTCCTACAGTCATTATTTGTCATCAGCAGGCAGTGGCACACCTCTAGGAACAGTGAGCAGTCGCCAACCAGTAAGTTGTCTCCCATATTCATGAAGAGAACAAGAAAGTTGGCTGTGCACCTAGAAAGGACCCCAATGCTGAAGGGTTTTTTTTCCCTTTTTTCCTTTCAGATTACAGAGCCATATCCGTACAGTTCAGACCAGAAGGATGTACCAACTGAGAGGTGAGCAGGGAAATACAAAGACATTACCATCAAAAGCTATTCCTCATGAGATCAGGCTGCCAGTTTACATTTGGAAGTAGATCTTGGTACCATATCTGAATCATGTTTGTCTCTGGGCTGCATTGACATGGTGATAAAATTGTCAAGACTTTTTGACATCAGCTTTTTGATAATTGGCAAGGGGGGGATTCACATCCCCCAGTGGCCCTAAATAATTCTCCCCCAAATCCCCACAGCATATCTGCAGACCATTTGCAACACTCCCTTGTGCCATAGTACACTAGAATAAAATTGCTGACCTAGAAAGTTTATGCAGCTATGAGATTTGAACCAGACCCTTCCTGATTTATAGCTCATGTTCTCAATCACTATACTATCCCAGAGATCATCAATGTTTTCTTGGGGTACAGTTTGCTGGGAAAGTTCTCCTGCTCAAGCAGAACTTGAGTTGATCAAGAGCATTGCTTTGCAAGTCCATTTCAATTAGACATGAGGAGGAATTACCAGAGGTTTTTAATTAGTGGGAAAGTGGGATATTTTGGTGGGTGGTGGTGGTGGGGTGTGTGTGCGCCTGTGCATGCTTTAAAGATCAGTTGCCAAAATGCCAAAATACCTTAACCTATCATATGCACTGCTGCCTGGTTCAGTTTCCAGGACTTTATTTACCAATGTCAAAATAGAAGTACAGGAGAAATTGAAACCATATCTCAGAAAGTAGCACTTCTTAGCCACTGCCACAGTGTGGCTAGAGCTGCATCTTGCAGTAGCTATAGAAAAATTTCCATAACATGGTTGAGGGAATGGACAGATGGATTCAAAGGAGCAAAGAAGAGAGACACGAATCAGCCCGAGCAGCTGCTACTGTCTTCAATTTAGCATTGTGCCTGTTAACCAGCAGGCCAGGGTTCGAGACCCAGGTCCCCACAAGACGAGGATCTTCTGATACAGGCAGGGGGGTGAACTAGATGATCCACTGGGTTCCTTCCAACTCTATGATTCAAGGATCTATGTTTACATGCAGGAGCTGAACCAACTGGGCAAACATTTGGGGTTCATTGGAGTTTGAAGGATTGACTTTTGTGGGGACCATGTCACCTGTGGAATGTCTAGCCAATGGTACCCCAGCAACAAAAAGGTAGCTTTAAATAGGGACAACATTTAGGAGGCTACAGTTTATGTCATATAATACTTCAGGCACAGAATGAGTGAAATTCCACTATTCCCTAGTGGAAGATTATTACACCTGGAATTATCTCTTTACTCTGAAATTACTTTTGCAGAGACAGCAGTTTCTACCAGAGCATCTTCCAGCGGAAATCACCTGGTGTGTCCTCTCTTGGGGTGGAGCCACGCCGTGCCATCCATGCTGAGCGCCAGACCCAAGCAGCAGAAAGAGTTGCTGACAGCAGCAAGGAAACCAAGCGTTACCTACCCCTCTGGCCCCAGTTTCTGCTATTTGTTCTGCTTGCTGGTTTCCTGGCCTTCGTCTATTTCTTCCTGCAAGGTGGTGCTGATGATAACCCTTTTGTGCAGTATCTTCGGCACTGAGGTCTCAGCCTTGGGCACAACCTATTGCTAGGCTGCTTCTCAAGAGCCTGGAATGCATATACAGAACCTCCACTAAGTGCCTTTGTGTTTGTAACCTAAAAATAAAACTGGAGTAGTGGGGACAGGGATGGAGGGGTTTCTACCAACCTCCCTGAATCATGGCAGCTTCCCACTTCTCTCCCAAACCTCCATCCACCCACCTCTTAAATCGGCTAATATGAGGCATTTTTATCTTCTATTTTTGTAGCTTGTGCTTTATAAACCAGGCAGCTGGTGGCTTTTTCTCTTGAGGGGGAAAGGAAGGAGACTTATGTAGCTCATTCATAGCTTAAAAAATGAATACAGATGTATGAAATCTATAATAAATCACTCCAGACATTTTTAAAAGTCTGTTTCATCATTGTTTCTCAGCAGTTTATTCTTCCTCCTGCTCCAACAGCATCAGTCTGTCCCCACAACTGTAGCTAATAAAAAGCCAGAAGCAGATATTGTTGGCTAGTGCATGCATTTATTTTCTGACATTGAAGGGGAGAAGTAGGGCTTGCCATTTTAGGATGTTATTCCAGTTCCTGGGGAGAGTGAACCTAGTGGATTAGAACGGAAGTATCAGACATAAAGCCTGCAGGCTGGATAAGGCTCACAGGAGCACTTTATCTGGCTTGGATGATAACTGGGCCCTCCCAGCACCATGTTTAGCTACTCTCAGCCACGCACCTGCAGCTAAAGTAGCATTGTTGAAAGCATGGCACTGGGAGAACCCAATTATCATGCCGGCCACCCTTTCAGCTGAGCCACTTCTGATAAGGGGCATGGTGGGAGACTAAAGACGAATAGCATGGTGAAAGAGGAAGACCAAAGGGGATAAAACAGAGACTGCCAAGGTGCCAGGAAAGCCCAGTTATCATGCAGGCTGCCCTTTCACTGCTGAGGCACCAGTTTGCAGAACACCCCTCTGCTGCTGAGTAGCAAAGTGAGACCTCAGCAGAAACAGTACTGCGGAAAGGGCAGCGTTGTGTGATAATTATCTTCTGTATCTTGAAAATATGCTCAAGGTTTGCACATTTTTCTATTATGTGCAGCTAATGAATTCCTAGCAAAAATGTGCTTATTTCTACTCATCACCTGCTTAATGACGTTGCTTCCGGTCCTCAGCAGAGGCCAGGAATGCTACTTGACCCACTTTGTGAGAGAAGTTTGACACCCTGAGTTAGAAAAAGTAATAGTAGGAGTTTGGATGCCTCCTGGATTCTTTTTCAGAAGTGGAATGGGAAGGAGCCACAGTGGGGCTATAAGTCGGGTGTGGTATGAGAAGGTCATGAATTGGAAAGGAGGGTACATTGGGATGAGGCTGAAGAGAGACTGGAGGCTTCGAGGGAACTCGCAAGCTGTGGGGCTTCACCTGGAGGGGAGAGTGTGTCTGGGCCCCTGGAAGACAGACTGTCGGTGAGATGAGAGCTCAGGGAGGGGGTGGTTATTGCTGAGGGAGTGACACATTGGGGAAGTGGATCCCGTGAGCACTGTATCCTCCGCAGATTTTCCCGAACCCTGATGAATTCTGGCTGGTCCCCTACTGTATCGGGCATTGCTTCCTGCTGTTGACGCTGGAGACAAAAAGGGGATGTTTATTTGCAAATGAGTTCCTGTGCCCAAGAAGGGAAGGGAGACATCACTAAAGCCACAGTAGGTATCCAAGCCTCACCTGTTCCCGTCTCTGCTGCCAGCGCAGAAACTCCCTCTCCAGTGGAGTTGATTCCATGCAGTTTTCTACCACGTCTCGGCGTCGGTTCCGAAGCTCCAGAACCTGCAGTAACTCTGGCTTAGAACGAAGGGTCAAGCCTCTAAGGGAGAGGGGAGGTAAAAACAGTACAACTATCATTTTTTCCCACCATTGCTATGCTGATTTGCAGATATTCCTGGCAAAATATCTTCATCCCACATTTAATGAATCAAAAGACAAACTGAGGCTTTGTATAGGCAACACATCTTTGCTATAATTTATCAACTCACTGGAAATTGAATACATGTGTAAAATCTTTTCTCTATCTTACAGTACTCTCATGAAGATTATGTCACTCTGATTATCACTACCATCCAGAGTAACTACAGGAGCATATAAGAGACATTTACATTGAAAGTCTTGAAAGACTATGGTATCATGCTCAGCGCTGCATACGCTGCATACGCTGCATGCGAAGCACGAAAGCCTGGGTTGGATTGTTATGGAGGGTAGGCTGTTACCCAAGCAGCAAATCCCCCCTCTCCACACCACTGAATTAGTCCAATGGAAAAGCAGAGCCAATACGATTGGACCCAGCTGGCGTTGCAGAGCTGGGCTAAGGACAGGAGCTCACCCTGTCTTGTGGTGCCGACTCGGGTCTCGAACCCTGGCCTGCTGGTTAACAGGCACAGCATCTTAACCGCTTGTGCCACCCACAGCCCAGCACCACCTAGTGAAACTCATATTGCAATCCAGAGTAAATTGTTCTTACGTTGGAGAGAGGACTCCCTGTAGTTACTGTTACTCTGGATTGCGCCCTATGTCACTCTTCCTTCAGGATTAGTTCTTCTACTTCTACAGGTAAACTAGTCAAGAAGACTCAAGGGAAACAATGTGTGCATGAAGGGAAACAATGTGTATGCTCTATTTGCATACAAAATATGGGTGAAGGGGTCTGCACATGGAGGAAGAGAGCAAAGCCTGGCTGTCTCTCCCCTTCTTACCTTGCTGCTTTGCATGACTGCTTTAAGCTACCTGACGTGCTTCCTATAAGGGAGCCAAATTTGGGTTTGGAGGTAGGATTGCAATATGTCCCGAAAAACCAGGACTCCCCCAATTTTCAGGGATTGTGTTCACACTCCTGCCAAGTTTGACGGGGTCCTGTCCTGATTTGTGGAAGAGAATTATGGCAACCCTAGTTGGGGGAGAAATGCTTTAAGAAACAAAGTAGTGAATTAAAATAGGAACATGTGGATTTTGCTCCTCTTCTTTGCACGGTCCTTGTTTTCCTGCCTCACTCCCCTACTAAATGTTCACACAAGGTTTGACACACTGACAGCTTCTAGTCAAGTGCTTAGAAGTAGGCCAGTGAAGCAGCCCTGAAAAACCAGCTCTCTGATCAAGGCTAGCCTGGCTGGGGGCCAACTGAGGAAAGAAAGGCGACACCCGCCCTTGTCTCATGGGCTGGAGATGCGAATCAAGTTACTGAGAGAACCCTGACCAGTAGGATGGAGCGTATTTAAAACCTTAAGCCAAAGGAGGTGGGTGGGAGAGGAGCAAATGTCTGCCTGAGGAGCTGGTACAAATTGTACAGCAAGGATGGAACTGAGGAAGCAGCACTGGAGGCCTTTAAAAAACACAGACATATGTGGTATTAGTGCCATACTATTGCCGAGGTCCGAGTGGTGTACCTTTGTGCATATGTGAGAAAATACATATTATTTCACATGCTCCCGACATATGAAAGCAATCTCTCTCTTTCTCTCTTTCACACACACACAAATTGACCAATACTTCAACTGTGCTGTTGAGTTTCTTGGCTGAATGCCTCCCTTTTCTTATCCAAACTGAACCAAAAAAGGAAGAACAAGGAAAAGTGTAGAGGAAAAGACCAAATCTTAATAGCTAATTAAAAAAACCTGAATTTAACATAAAGACACCAGAGTAGAACAATCCTAACATTATTCATAATGCTCTGGCTCCTTATTTTCTCCATGCTACAAAACAAGAATTTCTACATATTCATGAGGAATAATAATAATAGAGCATTAATTGTGAAAACCACATCGTTCCAGTCCGTAGCCCAAGCACGGCCCACATTCCATATAATACTTTTTCTTTTTTTCAAAATTGTAAGCATATTTCTCAAATACACAACATACTAGTGCAAAATTTATTCTGCTACACAACACAAAAGAGCACTGAAAAAAGGGTTTAAAGAACTGCAAGGCCTAGGGCTACATTCCAATAATTTGGATGACCTCCAACATGTATTGTCTTCGTCCATTCGTCTTGGAATGGACTGGCCAAGTCACAGGGTAACCATTAATATAGTCACAAGGTAAACCCCCGGCCCATTAATATATGTCTTTTGCCTCAAAGTGAGGAAAATGAGAAACATCCATGAATGAGCAGAGTACGTGCACTCTGTGAGGTGAACATTTGTTAACTGAGCACGCAGAGTACGTCCTGGTGAGGTGAACACTCGTTAACTGTTACCTAATCACTTTACCTCACAAGTGGTAAACTAACAGTGTAATTTTATGTCTACTCAGAAACAAGTCCTGCTAGGAGCAATAGGACAATTATCCGAAAGTGTGTAATGAAATCAGCAGTCAGTGGGAGAAAGACCCTCATTCAACTTACTGGAAATCATTTCTGAGTAGACATAATTGAATTATTAGGTATTTTCACCTAATAATAATAATTTATCCGAATAATAATCAAACTAGTTAAGAGGCATTATTTCAAGTGGATATTCCTTTTATTTAGCAGGGGAAGAGAAAGTAGCCCTCGCACCCTAGCATTGTCTTTTCTAGTGTCTGCTAGTGTTCTTTTCAGTTATTTCTTTTTCTCTGTAAACTGCTTTGTGAACCTTTCATTAAAAAGTGGTATATAAATACTGTTGATGATGATGATAAAGATAATGATAATGATAGTATACAAAGATTTAGAAATTGAGAGGTTGAGGCAGAAGAAGGCCAAAGTGATTCTGTGGTTGTTGCTTTCGTTGCTGTACCTTGTAGGGGACCCAAACAGCATCAGGGCCCACAGAAATTACTGAAAGTGGTCAGTCAACTGCAAAAAGCAGCATCACTGCCAACAGATTACATTTTGAATTTATAGGATAAAAACCAGGCATCTCAGATCTTTGGGAAGGACTCTATGTCTGGATAATACAAACCAAGTCAATAACATCTGACTATTCAAAAATCCCATAGCCACTTAACCAAAATATTCTCAGGGAGGTTTATATAACAAAAAGAACAAAACAACAGTTCCCTACATCTCAACACACAACCACCAAGAGAAGCACTATGCTGGCATGAAGTGGGGTGGCTTTGCTCTCCCCCCCTTAAATATAAAAGAACTCTCACTTGAACGAATGCCTCTTCCCTCACTTAGTAAAGGGCTATTAGGGGGCAGAAGAGACCCTACCATGAAGCAAGGGGAATCTAACTGATGACAAGTTGTGAGCAAGTTTTGAAGATTGTGCTGCCATCTTGTTGCCCTTTTCTTAGCCAGCCCTGAACGGGACTGAAACCAAAATAGCGCAACAGTTGATCTCACAAGTTTTCCTCCTTGTAAAAGGGCCAGCATTTCAATCCAGTGTAAACTGACCATGTAGTCCTAGGTATATCTCCTCAGTAGAAAACTCCACTGAGGACTTACATCCTTACTTCCAAAGGACTTACTTCCATGTAAGTGGATATATGACAGCTGCCTTTGTCGGTTCCTAGAACCAACCAGGTCCATGTAGTTATGTTTTCAAAATACAAGTTGAATTTACCCATTTTTATTTTTTAACTTTTCGTTTTACGTAATTAAAAGGTGGGTGAAGGTGTTGCATTGCTCATTACCAACAACGTCACAGTGACACCTACACACTGTCAGTCCAAACTATGAGTGATGAGTGATGAATGGCACGTTCATGAAGAGTGAGTAAATGATGATGCGTGAGTGTGTGCGTGCATGTGTGCATGATTTTCTGAGCAACAAAATAATTTGGATTTTGAGTGCTGGGAAAATGGATGTTCTCCAAGAAGGACATTTGGATTCCTCACAAGCCACACATTTACCGTAAGCGGAAAAAGAAAGAAACCTAATCACTTGGAAAGGAAAAACCCAAAAGAGTTCAGAGAACCCAGAGATGGCCAAAGAGTGAGGCTGTTTTACACAACACCCAGCACACATGGTTCTTCTGACACTCAAGACACATCAAACAACAAAAGCAGGCTGGAGCTTCTGCCCATACTTGCGATGTGTAAACAATAATTCTCTATGCAGCTGCTGCTGGTTCCGGGGGACTTTGACGAGGTTTGTGACCCGTGAAACGGTCGTACGCTGGGCATCAGCGCCCCTGGACCTGGCTTCTGAGCGTGCAGCTGTGGAGAGGAGGGATATGAGGCTCTTACACCAGGGTTGTGACAGTGGGAAGCAAGTCCTTTAGGCTCTTCTTGGAAAATGACATCCTTCCTCCCCCCTTCAAATAGCACTCACCGTAGGTACTGAATCCCATGCCATGGGGTGGGGGATGCAATGCCAGGACCTGAGCCTTGGCCCAAAGCCAGAGCTCATGTGAAAGCCTAATGAGGGAGAGGAAACGGGGATCAGTGTTCACGGGTGGGAAATGAATATCCACAAATGGGTGGATATTAGGGGAACCTCTGCCTGTAACTAAGCTATTCCACTATCCTTTGCCCACGATCAGGGCTGTTAAACAATTCAAGATTGTTACAGTTGCTTATTTTTCCACTGGTTGCTTGATAGATTGCATTTCAGTAATAGTGTCTATTATGTTTAGGCAACGTTTGGATATACGCTTCCTTTAGGAAGGCAACTGACACCTCCATAAACTCACAGGTGAAATGGAAGCTCTGTTTTAATACTGTCTTATACATTTCCAACTTCAACTGCAACTGAGAAATTCTTTTTAAGGTGTGTTTTGTTCTCCGTAATAACAACTGAAATGGACTCCTAACCATTTCTCAATTAAGATTATAAGGACGCTGGAGCTCCATAATATCTGCATATCAAAACATTCAAAAACCTATATATCTTCTTTTAAATCAGGTGACATTGGAGGGGAATTGTGTGCTCATTGACATGAGAAATGAACCACAGATACTGTGGTTCTTAAAAATTGTCTCTCCAGCTTATCATATCAGGTGAATAGTTTACTATATGTAGTTTGGAGCTACACTTCTCCCCCCCAGCTTGGCTCAATCCCATCATAGCATCAAAATCACCAGCCCCTGGCAGTTTACTCTCACCTGCCGCTTCGAGCCGCCGTATCCAGTTGCCCGCTGTGTCCTGCTGCCATGTCACACCGCCTCTCCGCGCCAAGCTGGGCCCAGACAAATGGAGGTTCAGAAGCTCTTTAGCTCCCATCTCTCCCACGAAGAGATCGTGTGGCTTAGAAGTTGCCATCCCAATCCCAGGGAACAATTATAAGCAGCTAATTGCCTCTGCTGTTACTTCTTCCTGGCCTGTCACCCCCCAGCATGCACCAGCGGGAGCGTGCAGAGAGAAAGAGGGAAACCGGATCCCCCATTCTTGAGGCTGCAGAGCCAAAGCAGAGCCAAGACTCTTTGAGGAGGAGTCAGTCCTACAAACCTGCATGAAGAACTCGGCTTGGAGGGAAAAATCCATCCAGAAATTATTTTGGTCTTTGTTAGTTCTAAGCATAATTGTGTATCTACAAACACATGCCCATTGTAATTCATTCATATATGCACTATTAATAGAGGTCTACCTTAACCTTTTTGTTGTTTTAATTAAAGAGATCCATCGATATGATGAATCAGTCATCTTGATTCTTAGGCATGATGGAACAAAATGCTGATCCAATATTAAAAGAGGAGGCAGAGCCGATGCTGGCCACTGAAATTGGGAGAAGTTATAGGCAATGTTCAGAGTCACTATTTCTTCCTCCTGAAGGGGAAACTAGATCTTCACTAGTGATAACTAGCAGTCAGCCCAACTCCACATCCCAAAAGAATCTCTCGTTTACTCAACACAGTGCATTAGCGGATCATGTGGGGCCTGCTGAGTGCTTGACAATCCTACCGGGTTTATAGTCTCAGGTAAGCAACAGTAGAGATGAATGTCCTCTCTATGTCACTGCTCTGCTGTACATAACTGATCGCCTGCATTTTGCTATGTAAGAACTGCTAAAGTCTATTCTGGACCAGCACTATATAATGGCAAGCCTCAAGAGATAATGAAAAATCAGAAGACCCAGGAGATGTGGATTGGGACCAGCAGCAGATAGCAACTGGTCCACAAACCACATTAAGTGGCACTGTTCTGGAGTTTCTCAGAAGCAATATGAAGGCCTCCCTGCTTTTTTACTGGAGTCAAACTTCAGTTTACCTCTAACTTTTGGTGCAACTTGTTCCAGGAAGAGTTGCAGTGAGGTAGAAATGGGTAGTTCAGTGTGAGGTTATCAAGGGATGATATCAAATGAGGTGAATTTTGTGTTCTTAGTTGAATTTTTTCAACTTTGTTACAACTCCTACCTACTGTAGTAGCATACTGCCTACTGCAGAAATGTGGTTAATAATTTTTTATCCATTTGACTTCATTGAGGACAAGATACTATATTTACTTGAATCTATTGCTTAACCTTTTTCAGCCAAATTCAGACTCCAAAATCATGGTGCGCATTGGATTTGATATGGTTAATTAAATTTGCGTAAATATGGTATTTTGATTATAAGTATAGGGTGTGCGTTAGATTCAATGGCGCATTAGATTCAAGTAAATATGGTAGTTACATCAAATGCTTTGCTAACTCAGGCTGCAATCCTATCCATGTTTTCCTGGAAGTAAGCTCCATTGCAAAAAAAAAAAAAGGATTGTGCTTTCAAGCACCAGTTTGAAAGATCAGCAGCTGAAGGCCCCAGCGCCAAATTCAGCCCCCTGGTCATCAGTTTCTCTTCTCTACTCATTGCAAAAATGTTACGTGTAAGGGTGGCAAGTGAATCTGAATCTGTGGCAAGTGGCTGTGCTGGCAGAGATGAATGTCCTTTGTTTGGCAGCCTTCCTCCAAAACTAGTCACTGACTCTAGGGCTACAGTTTTAGAATATGTGAAAAATAAAGTTGTAGCAAAAAATTACTGTACGACATTTCTGAGAATGACAACATATGCAGATACTGTTCCCAAACCGTTCTAAACCAAACATGTGAACTTCCTACAAATTGAAGATGTGGCCAGCAGGGGGTAGCACAACCTCACAGAACTCTACCTATTTGTGGCTGGTCTTTAGACTGTAATAAAGTTTTATTATTATTATTACCTATGCCCCAACTCCATAGAAAAACTTGACTTTTTAAAAAAGAAAATGCAAGTTTCTAGCTCTTTTGATTGCAGAGGTACGCTTGAATATACGTGGGCAAAGCCTGTGAAGATCTCAGAAATTATGTAGTAAGATTACAAATAGGCAGGGTTTCAATGTCTTGACAGATTTTTTTTGTTATACTGACCCTCCTTTATAGATTTTTGGCTATATTGTGCAAAATAAGAAATCATGCAAATTTGCCTGTTACTTGAGCAGCCACAAAATTTTCTTGACACTGTGTTAACACACGTACACAGAGTACACATGACGTGTCCTAGCCCTGTCTCCTGGAACAAATGTATAAAACAATGAAATGGATAAGAAAAAAGCAGAAGAGGGAAATGGTGGCAGGCAAAATATCTAATGACCAACTGATCTCCAGGAACACTTCCAAAGCAAGAATCACATTAATCTTTATTAAAAATCTTAAAATTCCAGTTTTAACAGCTAAGAGCATCCCTCCCAAATAGCACCTCCTGTCTCTCCATTTTCTCTGGGAAACAGGATCCCCCCATCATCTGCTGTACCCATCCGTTGCACACAAAACAAAAGACAAAAAAATCCTACTCAACTATGTTGGAGGATGTAAACTTCAAGCACTGCAGCTTGTTGCTCTCAAAAAGAAGGCCAAGATGTTTGTATGTCGGTTTAACCAAAATGAAAACCCTCCCTCCCCTAGCAGATGCCAAGCACACTGGCATGGTTGGAGCATCCACTGCAACACTAAACAGAGTTAACACAAGTCCAGCTCAAAGGGCCCCCTTAACAACAGGGAAGTAAACACACAAAGAGAATACAGAATGCCAAACCGCCTGGGTCTGGGTAGAAGGCTGATCACAGACCTTACTGGTCAACTTTATGGTGAGACCACCTTATGCCTACTAGTTGCCGGGATTCAGGACTAGCTGGCCCCTCATCTAATCCTGAGGTGCTTCTTAACATTCTTCAGCAAAAGGGCATCATCAGAGTCCCGCAACACAGATTACCTATACCTCAAAACAATGGTTCTTGAGTATTTCAGGCCAGAACCCCCTTCTAGGAATAACAATCTGTCCCCCAGAAGTGCCACCACATAGGAAGTGACATTGCTGCAATCCAGAGCTCTTCCATGTCTACCCAGAAGTAAGTCCCATTGTGTTCAGTGAGACTTACGCACAGGAAAGTATAGATGGCAGCCTGAGTGCCCAATTCCAAGATGGCGGCATCCAGCTTTTCACGGCCCCTTTGAAATTAAGTCACAACCCCTTAAGGGGCTCCAAGCCCCACTTTAAGAACCACTGCCTTAAAACAATGAAGAAATTCCTAACACAACTCTAGCTTTGCTAATTTAAGAACACACATAAGTGGACCCTGGAAATTCAGTGAAAGAAAACAAAGTCTGAAGTAAGCCACTGCCAAAGTTGAGGGCATGAAACAAAGGTACACGAGCCTTTGACTCTGTGCCATGGTCTCTAGCGGATGTGCGCCATCTCTTCCAAGAAGGGTGTCTTCATGCAGCCTGTGCAAAGCTGATCCATCCAGAGGGGAGCCTCATGCTGCAATGGGGTGCGCCTTGGGTAAAAGGTATAGTTGAGATCATAGTTCAGCAAGCAGCTGAGTGAGGCCATGTAGACGTCCGAGAAGCGGCACAAGCGACGTGAGAAGTACGTGGGGTTGTGGCAAGTGCGAAAGATGCTGCCAAACTGAGGATTGAAGAGGTTCTTGGTGAGAGCTCTGCAGCAAGGTCAGGGAGGGAAGAGAAGGAAAAAAAAATTGATATCTACCATATCAATGTTTTGAAAGGGCAGTTCCTTTCTGGGGTTCCATTCTCAGCAGATGATCAAATTGGCTATGGCAAGATAGCGCATCTCCATAAAAGTTGCAGAACGCAATGCTGGCTGAAGAACGCAGCTATCTGGCCATATGCAGGTGTCCCTCATTATCCATTAGGATTCCATTCCGGAACCTCCCGTGGATTAAAAAAATCCATGTATAAAGAAAACAATGCAAAAATAGATTTAAAACCCACTTCCAGGTTTCTTGCTCCAATATTGCTTATCCAATAATTAAATGAGGTTCAACCTCTGCAGGGGTTTGATTCAGGGACTGAAAAATGGAATGATTGTTTGCCTGACTGCCTCTCTACAAAAGTAGAAAAGCAGTTTTTAAAACTGTGGTTTCCAGTGGCCATTTGTGTTGAGTCAAATCTGTGCATTAAAAAAATCCATATATAAAAAAATCAGTGTATAACAAAGTTGGACCTGTATCTATGGGCACAAAGGTATGATTCAAAGCTGCAAACCTGGCCATCTTTACAGGGCCACAGCATGCCACCCTCTTGCAATACACCACCTTGCCCCCACGGGATACTTTATAGCTTATGGAGCCTCATGCAACATTCCTAGGTACTTTGAAAGCCTTCTGAGGCTCCCAAGGCACCTTTAAACAGGATTTCCAGTTTCCCAGTGAGAACCTTAAAATGTTGTTTAAGGGCACTCCAAAGGCTCAGAAAACTTTCAGAATGCCCAGAGATGTGATATGGGGCTTTGCCTGAATGCAAAATGGCATGGCACAGAAACCCTAAACTTCAGACATCTAGAAAACTCAGAAGCCAGAGTGGTGATCAGCACTCCCTATAAGGTGTCTGAGAGCAGGACACAGGCTCCTTGCAGATTTTGCTGGATCCAAGCACTGTTCCTCAGACCTCTGGCTGCTCCTGTCAACTTAGATCTTCACCACCAGATGGTTCAGATCCAGGTAGACCTATGTGGGGCCTCTCTAGACCCTTAAGTGAGATCATTGGTGTTTTATGCATGATGTGAGTCGGTTAGCGCCCCTTGGGAGAAGGCGGGGTAAAAATAAAGTTGTTATTGTTATTGTTATTATTAATTATTATAATAAGGGGAAAACCTTTCCTTTATCCTGCAGTAGTGCATAAGCAGCCCCAACGGAGTGCTGGACACAGCACAGGCATGTCAACCTGCCTGCACTAGCGCAACATAGGATTAGGCTGCCCGTTGCAGTCTGTGAAGCTAGGGAAGATATCCCACACCTTCAGACCAATCACACAAGCCAGTATGTCCTTCACAGGGAACTTGTAATGCAATTGCGGGGTTGAGCCATTTATTAATCCAGTCAACTCATTGCTCTGTGGGTGGGGGAAGAATAGGAATGCAAACAGAGCTTCCTATTACTACTTCAGCAGCCAGATCTTCCACTTATTTAGTTTCTCACAAAAAACAAATAAAACTCAGGAAACAGATCAAGATTCTCATGCTGAGGCGCAGCTGCTGCTGCCCTCTTCTACCTCCTCTACTATAAACCTCCTAATCGTTTCCAGACTTTTTAACACCAACAACTTTTTAAAACAATGCTCTTTTGGGACTCATCTAGGTTTACCTGACTTTTTAAAAATGAGATCTAGAGAGAAGTAATTATTGTCACATTTATTTATTTAAATAACCAGGAAAAAAGACTCTCAGATTTTCTCTATATTCACACACACTTGCAAACTGCTGAAGCTACCTACCCGTGCAGGGTAGTTAATATCTATCTTGCAATCTTCAGGAACTGAGCACTTTGAAGGGTAATTAGCACTGACATTTTCTGATATGTGAATAGCTCAGAGCTTGAGGCAATTAGTTATCTGATCTTTCCATCACCATTTAGCAGACTACCCAAAATCCGGTCATGATCCACCAGTGCAGTGCTACTCAAACTAGGTTGTCCTGGTCCAGTTCATGTAAAGGTCCCTCACTCCCTTCACAGGGAGGAGGAAGGGGGAAAGCAGCAGCACAAACTGAAGGATTGCACCCAGGCAGGAGAATAGGGGGCTATTTTTAACCTCACCAAGTCTTGCCAGGGCATGGTGGTGCGGGGAGCCGTGGAAAGCACTGAAGAGTGCTTGAAGGGTTCCCCAAGGCTTGAAAAGAGTGAAAGTTGTAATTCAATTTAAACCAGAAGTCTATCATTAAAGTAATTGCTACTTGCACGCTTTTCCGGGGGGCGGAAACCCTGCAAGCACTCTGCAGAGCTACCCACACACCTCAGACCCTGGCAGGACCTTTGATAAGATTTAAAAGATAAGATTTAAAAACAGATTTAAAATCAGATTTAAAAAGATTTAAAATCTTTGATAAGATTTAAAAACAGCCTCCCATTTCCCAGCAGGGGCATGATCCTGGGTGTCATTCACTACTATAGCTTTTCCCCTACCAAGATTTACTCAGTGTAGTAAAAAGTACTTTCAGAGTAAGTTTGAAAGTTTGAAAACTACTGCACTAGTGGTTTGAGAACTAGTGCACTAGTGCACTAGTCCCAACCCACAGTTTGGGAACCACTGCTCTATCTCAACATATGCTTCTGGTTTTCATTATAACCAGCTGTGCCCAAATTCCATCTGAGCAGGGCTGTGAAATCTTGTCCAGATTCAACAAGAAAAGAAAGGGTTTGGGGAAGGAAGGGGGGAGTGTAAAAAAAGAGACAGGGAAAAATGTTTCCTCCAGACTCCAACCTAGAATCTCAAAGTTAAGAAACAACTCTACTCACTAGTTGATGGAAGGAAGTAAAACTTTAGGTTTAGAAAGAAATGAAAGATTTGATTCCTGAAAAGCAGCATACAGCTTCATGTAAATTATGAGAGGGAATTGCTCTGTCCTGCACTGACAATGCTTTATAGTCACATCTGCATCTAGTTTAAAAAAAACTGGATTTATTGTTTGTTTAACCTTCTGAGCAGATCATCCAGCATATGGCAGGGTCTGCATAAGAAGCCCTTCTAGAAGCATGGGAAGCAGAGCTCCCCTTGGGGCCCAAAGAGAAGGGGAGCATGAGGCTCCAGACTCAATCTGTAAATAACTAAAACTTCAATTATGGGATACACAGATATGAAAGTCCTCCTATATAAACATTTCATGCCATCAGGCTAGTTAAGAAACAGAAAGTAGGCACTACCTGAGCTCTTGCCGCTCCTTCATCCAGTCCTGCAGCACCTGCTGGGATTCTGAATCCTGGAACATCTTTAAAAAACAAGTCCAAGTGGGTAGACAGTTGTGCTTGGTAATCCCTAATTTCCATGAAGAATCACAGCACAATTACATTCCCCCTACACTAATTGACAGACTCATTGGGACACCTTGTGAAGTGTCCGTTATCCTACTATATGGCAACACCCTCTGTCAAGAAGTCTGTACCATTATCCCCATTCTATTCATAATAACAAAGCCGCTTCTTTCTGCCTTCTTGCTTACCTGCATACGTTCCAACAACCCAGTCAAGGCCTGTAACCAGGTGAGTGCCTGTGAATACTGCTCAGTATTCACCATTTTTGTCTCTGTCTCCAGTTCAGGAACGATGGCCCCTGTCCGCCAGCCATGGCGCAGCATCAAGTCCTGTGGGGTAGGTGGGAACATAAAAACTTAAGACATAGCTCACAGAGCCCACTCTCAATAAATTATCCTACAAGTATTAGGGAAAGAATCCACCCTGGATCTTCAACTCCACCCCAACATTCTTCCTAAAATTATGCTAATATGGGCAAAATCCAGAGTCCTTGCTCCGGTGCAAGAACAACTTACTCTGGATTCCAATATGAATTTCCCATAGGTTTTCACTAGGTGGTGCAGTAACTACAGGTGCACGTAAAGTCTCTTATGTGCACCCGTAGTTACTCTGGATTTGGGGGTAAATTAGATGTAGAAGCCAAGAGATCTCACCGCCAGGTCACTGTAGAGATGATCTCCAAAGTAGAGAACCTTGGATCCACGCCAGCCTGTAAGTCGGAGGAAGTCAAAGAGATTGCCCTGGGGAAAGGAGTGTGCAATGTGTCAACAAAATAGGAAGCATTACTAAAGAACAAAATAATAGTGATTTACACTGCAAGACCTCTGTGGGTACAGAAACAAAATGACAAGCACATTTTTATATTAACAAGAAAGGAAAAAGAAGAAAACCCAGACTGGGCTGCATCAAAATGTCTTTCCTGCCATCACAATGTCTTTCCCTCTGTACAAAAGTGACTGGGAATGCCAGTAAATAAGGTATCAAGGAGAACTGGAAGCAGCAGGTCAGGGATGTGGACACCACCAGGTCCACAACCGTCAAAACAGAGGGGAAATTTGGCTCCTTCAAAGCAGACCTAAAGTTAAAAGTGTCCTCACAGATTGTACTGCTAGTCATGACCAGTGCTCATCCCCATTTCAAAGCCTTTAGAGCCAGTGTTGTCCGAGGACAATTCCATGGTCATTGAGCTGGCATGACTGACACATGGAACACTGTTTTTATCTTCCCACCAAAGTGATAACTATCTACTTGCATTTCCATGCTGTTAAACTGCTAAGTTGGCAGAAGCTAGGCTAAGGACTAAGCTTGCATTTCCATGCTGTCAAACTGCTAAGTTGGCAGAAGCTAGGCTAAGCTAGGATGGGAGCTCACCCCATCTTGAGGATCCAAGTTTTGAACCTGGCTAACAGGCACAGTGTCTTAACCACTTGTGCCATTGCAGTCCTAAAAGACCTTCCCGCCACAAAAAAAATCTTCTCCAATTTCCTTACCTGCTTATATACCTGTCCCTTCTCCAGCTTGTTTATTTTGTCCCACTGCAGGTCCCCATTGCTGTCCAGTCGTCGAAAAGGCCTACGAAGTTTTTTGAAAAAAGACAATTTGGAGAAATTACACTTTCAGAGCTGCAAAAGAGAAGAACATGGGAGTTTCCAGTCCTTGACCTCCAAATTCACAAAATTCCATGTTCAGAACTCCTCCTCCTTGCACATATCTCCCCCACCATTTCTCTGTAGAAAGCTGTATAAAAGATGATTGCATATTACAATCGATAAAACAATTTATACACAACTTTTCAATAAAAAACAAACTCCCAAAGCCACACTTGTGCTTTCTTTAAATTCCTACAGAATTGGCTTTGGAGTGTTTAAAATTTATGTACAGAATTTAAAGAGTTCCTTCTTTGAGGCTTTTAAATACCTACAAAGCTCAAGAAGGAAAATGGGGAAGGACAAGAAGTAATATTAGACTACATATCAATCTTGTATCATTGATACAACACCAATATTTTTATGTGAGCAGAGAACAGGTTGACCAGATGCCAAACCCAAAATTCCTGAACCCCCAGGCAAAAATTCCTACCCACCAAGCCAAAATTCCTACCTGCTTAAAAAAAATTGCCAAAAAATTTATGTTTTTGTTTTTATATTTTGTTTTTCATGTTTTTAGCCATAACTTTTCATAGGAAGGAGATACTATGTTTCAAAACCGATTTTTGCATTGGATTCTGCTCTTCAATATGAATCCAATGACATATGACATGATGGTGTACTGTGCACCATCGTGAAGTTCAAAAATGAAGCCGAAATGTAGGACCATGAAGTCAAAAAGTAGGACACCCAGACAGGAGGCTAAAAATCCGGACAAATCCGGGTTTTTTCTGGTCATATGGTCACCCTGGTGGAGAATCACTGTTATAATCAAATTCTAGTCCTTTGATTTATTCACAATCACATAAGATAAACCACACACACTCACACAGACATACACTAAAAACATCTAGAGAGATGGGGAAAAAGCCTACAAACAGCATAATTTCAAGGGTGAAGAAGTACAAAACATTGAACAGGAAACCAGAATGTCTGGCCTCTCTGAAGCATTTCACCCAAGGAACACATCTGATCACCTTACCTCCCCTTTAAGGTTTACAACTGGTGTATTTTTGTTGCTCTCAGCTAGACCTGTTTTATGTGCCATGACCCAAGTAAGTTACACATGAATACTTAGGGCACAATCCAGAGTAACTACAGGGAGTCCTTCCTCCGGTGTAAGAATAATTTGCATTGGATTACAAAATGAATTTCCCATAGGTTTTCACTAGGTGGTGCAATAACTACGGATACACGTAATGTCTCTTACATGCTCCCGTAGTTACTCTGGATTGTAGGGTTAGTCTATACTGGTTTGTTAGTTGTATAGACAAGATACACAAAGGTGGCATAATTGGGGGTGGGGGTGAGTAACATCACCATTCTCACTCTGCCAGTTATGTGATAAACCCCCTACACCAAGAAAGCATAAAGCAAATACAGGTCAAACCTTGTTATACACTGATTTTGTTATACACAGATTTGAGTCAACACAAACAGCCAGTGCAAATCAGAAAGAATGTGACAATCCCTGGTCAAGGAAAATGCATCTGTTTAAGATCATAGGTTAAAAACAGCTTTTTTTCTGTTGTAAGGATGCGACCATACAAGCAATTATTCCATTTTTCAACAGAGCCAAGCAAAGGCAGGGAGTCCTTTCCAGTTCTATCTACTGACTGCTTCTCTATAACAGTATAAAAAGCTATTTTAAATCATAAAGGGACACCCTATTTTATTTTTTAAACTGTTTTTATTTAACACTTTTTTGTTATAATTGGGGAGTCCAATAATCAAGGCTCTGTGATGTCGAGTCATGGCCTTATTCCATTAAGAGAAATGGGGGAAGTTGATATTTATATCTATTTTGCCATTTTTTATCCACTGATTTTTTTTAATCCATGGGCAGTTAACATGGGTTGTTAACAAGTGATAAGACATATAAAGTTTAGAAATAGCCATTTAAAAGTGGCTGCCAGATGGGCATAGAACCGGTTGTTAATTTCTTTGAATCCCATCACTGTCCATGGGGGTTCTGGAATAGAACCCTAGTGGATAATGAGCCTATAACTGAAGATGCTCAAGCTCATCTTCCCCTGATGGATCAGAACCCATCACTGCATTTTCATACTGAATCATACTTACTTGACACAATCATTGAAGAAGTGAGGCTTGTCAGCTTGAACTATGACCACATCAAAGAAGTCCCGCCAGTCTTTACCCACCATGTACCGCATACCTTTGTCACTGGTGGGGGAGAAAACAGGAAATAAGATGTTACTAAAAGCCAACAGTAGGAGGTAAGCCAGTAGTATCTCAATAATGTGATTAATCTATTATCAGGTTAGGCACCGGATGAAGGCTAAAAGCCTACCCAATGCACAATCAGAGCATCATAGGAGGCCTACTTTGCAACTTGGCACTGTATCTCACTTAGTTCCAATAAGCTCTAGAAATAGAGGCTGTTGACATATCAGAATGCCAGCATACCTGTATTTATTTATATCCATCATTTATTTCCTACACCATGGATCTCAAGAAACAGGGTTCTAAGACAGTTTCCCAAACATCACTGATCTGTTCAACTTTAGCATGTGCCACTATGATCTGGAATATTATTATCCTATATTTGTGCCCATTCTGCCTGAGACTGTTCAATTAGAACCTGCCAACCTATACATCCAAGCAAGAGTTAAGGATCAGGGATGTGACAATTTCTTGACCTAAACATAAAGCTTCAGGGCTTGAAGATAACAGCAGGAAACAGAAAACTATAAAGAGATTGCTTTTGTTGGCTAATAGACTTTCAAAACTGGAATTTTTTCAATGCTTTTCTTGACATAGGGCTTAAGAGTCATAGCCACACAAATACAGCTAGATCTAAAGGCACGTCCACAAATGTGACACAGAACATGTAATAAAGAACCCTGACAGAATTGGAATTCTTATACTAACATTTTTTTTTAATTCCAGAAAGGTAGTCACGCTACTCTGCTGTCGCAAGAAAACGAAAATTCTGTGGACTCTTCAAGGCTAGCCTGCGTATTGTCTTATCTTTATAGCATCTAGTTTTCAAAAGTAGCATGTAAAAGTAGGAAGATGTGGACAGCAGAAGATTATAACTGAGACCAAAGAGAGTCTTAAGAGATTTTTTCCACAGATACCCATACGTTCATGCGACTGTGAAAATGATATAAGACTGCTATTGAAGCAGAACTATTTTGAACCTCAAATCTGCAGACTTGCAAACTCACACAAAGCTGAAGGGGCTGTTGGTGATGAGGAAAAGCTTCTTGCCACTTTTGGCCAGACGGTGCAGCACAGCATATGTCTCATCTCCACGCAGAATGTACTTTTCTGCAGACAGACAATGGCCAGGTAGGCATTAAGAGCAGGACGTAGGAGGAAGTAAAATACAACTACAAAAGGATTTGGAAATTTTAAGCTAATGTTTCACTTGTATTCCGTTTCAGTCTGAAAGATCCTTCCTTACTTCCTCTGAGACCGACACATCTAGAGATCGGAGGGAGTGGAAGGGGGCTTGGGACCATGTTGGTTTGCTTTAAGACTTAGGCTGGGCTCTGAGCCATAATTTCCCAAGAATGCAGAAAAACTGGAGAATGCAGTACGATAGAATTAAACTTCCCAAGAACTCAGCCTCTCTCTCTGCTTGTGCGTGTGCGTGTGCGTGTGTGTGTAAATTGGTTAGGACTGTGCCCAGAGAGACAAACAGGCAGGTAAAGTGATTTTTAGCAGATGAAGATGAGCTTTTGCCACAACTAGCAAAACCCAAAATTATATGAAAATTAATAAATTATGTACATTCATACAATCTATAGCTTTCTTGCTCATTATTTGACATTCACGACACAGAATTTGGACCAGAATAAGCCGAAGATAGAGAGATGGCTGATGTTGTAACACTCTGGTTCATCGGATTTCCTGCTCTGAGCCCCCCTGGAAGATGAACACTTACCCAAGTCCTGCATTATCCACTTGTACATAAAACCTTTAATATGAACATCACGAATGGCATCCTGTTGGAAAGAGATGATAAGAATTTTTAAAAGACTAGGAAAAGTGCATGCACAGACATGCTTGAAGATGCACTTGTAATGTTCTTTCTCATTCCCACTCTCAAGATGATGTTGGGAAAAGGGAAAAAGGTTGAAAATATCTGCTGTGTTGCCACTGGAAACATAATACTTGAAAGAGAGAAACTGGCTTTGAGAGGGATACTGTATGACAAGTATGTGCTTGGCCGCTTCTTGGCTTTGCACAGGAGCATAAGACGAAATGCTGCCGCTCCCAGCTCTTTTCGCTACATAAGGTACAACGCAGCTGCACGCAGGGAGCAAAGTAGTGTCATCCACTCTGTTAATGACAGACTTCAAACCTTCAAAGAACAGTTGAAGAGTGTACAAATGCTCCTTGCCCCCTACACTGACCATAAGCAATGGAGGAGAAGTCTGGGACACATCTACTGATATGTAGAGGGGGGAAAAATACTGTAAGCCCCCTTGGGCACCTTCCATTTGAATAGGAAAGGCAAGTTTCAAAATTTTTTTTAAAACAGATAAACACATGCAGGGAAGTTATCGACATCTTCACGTCATCAAACCTTTCGGCACCAGAAAAGGCAGAAGACTCAAAACAAGTTTGGCAATAAATTATCCTCACTGCCGTCTTGTGGTTTCTCCCAAAAATACTAACAAAGACAATTACTTTCTCTCCGTGCTTTCTCTCCATTCATACACAAATCTTTTCCACAAATAGATAGCTGTAGGACTCTTCCATGCTACCATTCAACAGCCTACCACTCCATTTTTCCCCCTCATTAAACATTTCTGTCCAAACTACTGACCTGAGACCTCAACAAACATACAGTGCAATCTTACAGTCTCAGAAGTAACTCCTATTGTAGTCAATGGGGACTACTCAGAGGAGAGTGTGTTTAAGATGGCAGCCTTCACTAAAATACTGTCCTCTTCCATCCCTGCTACTACTAGTAACCCTTCTCTAATTCATTTTGGATTGTTTCACATTGATTTGCACCTGGCCTAAGGATGGGAGGGACAATTCATTTGTGACCCCCCCCCCAAAAACACACTGTTTAGACTCTTTTTTAATACATACTCCCAAATCCAGAGTAACTACAGGAGCATGTAAGAGACTAACATGCACCCATAGTTACTGCACCACCTAGTGAAAACCTATGGGAAATTAACATTGGAGTCCAGAGTAAGTTGTTCTTACACCGGAGCAAGGACTCCCCATAGTTACTCTGGATTTTGCCCTAAGAGCAATCCTAAGAGCACGTTTGTGGGGTGAGCCCCATTGACCTCAATGAAACTTACTTCTGAGTAGACATGAACAGGATTGCACTGTTAATTCCTAGCTTCTTGTAGTCCAATACAATTTCCCCATATCAATTCACACACACCCAACCCAGTTTTAAAAAAAGTAATTAACCTATTGTTGAGGGATCTTCAGAAAGAACGACCTCTCTCCCACCACCCCTCAGACCATAGTCCACTACTAGAGAAATGCAAATGTGAAAGAAGGAAAAATGTTTGCTGTGTGGAGGAATGGAGCAAAGCTATTTATGAAGACACCAGCCTTGACCTCTTGCTCCAGACCAGGAAACTTAGAAGGCTCCAAAGAGGCCAGAGGACAGAAAATACATTTTTCACATTTCTATAAATACAATGAAAAAGGGAATTTGCCCTCTCAGAGATGGCAGGAGCAAGAAAAAGGGGCCTACTGCCTTGCAGCTGGTTTCCTAGATAAGCTTTCCTGGCAGCTAGGCAGGCAGCCCCTCCCAAACCTTCAGGACAGCTTGTTCTGCTACCATGAGGGAAGGGACAGACACGTATGTTATTCCCTCCCACAACGAGGCAATTTTAAAAAAATAAAACCAACACAAACTACGTCAAGCATTCATAATCCCTCTGGCCAGAAAAAAAACTGGAACCACCTCACTTGGTCTGCAGAGCAGGCCATATAGAACACAAAGTCCCAAAAACGATCACAAGGCAGAACACAGGAGTCCCAACATCTCACTGCCTCCCCCTTTCTGAATTCCTGGGTAATTCCTTTATACCCCGCAGTGCTTTTCCTGCCAACTTTCCACCCACGAGATTTAACAAAATACCCAGAAGAGACAAAACATACCGTCACATCTTTGTAGAGATGGATCGGGTCATAGTCAATGTCGTTGCTGATGAAGAAGTCATTGGCTACAGCTAGGAGGTACATCTCCGGCAAAGAGAAGATGTCCATGAACTGCTTTATAGCTGGGCCCTGAAATGAGAAAGAGAAAGAATGAAGAGGATGTCGGGTTTTATTGAAGCAGCAGAGTTGTTTGTAGTGTACACCAAACAATATGTATAAATCATGCACTAACAATAACACAAATTTATCACTCTGTAAAGTTTCTGTGGAAGGGACTGCAAAAGGTCACCCAGTCAAACCCTTTGGTGTGCTTGCACATTTGAGCACACCCCACCCCAATTAATGCAGCATTACATTTATCATAAAATGCAGAATTTAAATTATATAAAATTTAAAATCCATAATTAGTCAGCCTGTTGCACATACTTCCTTTTATTTCCAATATGCAGGCTATCAGAAGAATCCAGATATGAATAGGATGGGATCAGGCTGACAGGAGGCATAGAGATCACTTACAGTTACAGTTATGTCTGAAAATGAACACCAGCTGGCTGTCACACAAGTTCCTATGATGAGGGTAACCACCCTCTAGAGAGTTCAATGGATAGCACCAAAGACAATATGGCTCATACACATTAAAGAAGATCTAAGGAACCAGCAATTAAGAACATAAGATCCTCCACTGGATCAGGCCAAAGGTCCATCAAGTCCAGCTTCCTGTCTCACACCGCGGCCAACCAGATGCCTCAGGGGCACATATGACACCTGCATCCAGGTGTCCTCCTTGCATCTGGCATTTTGAGGTTGTCCACCTCTACACACACCCTTCATGGCATGTAACTTATAAGAACATAAACTGACTGCTGACAGGTCTAGACATAATTGCAAAATTCACCAAGTGGAAACATGACCGAGATGCCTATAGGCATCTACAACAGTGTACTGGTTGAGAGGATGATCTGCTACCCAAGCCCCAGCTAAAAAAGGCAACGAAGTCCATACTTAGAAGCCACATCCAAACATTGATCTGTATTCGGTGCACTCCAAACATTATGTTAGGATTTCATCAGTTCCCCTATTCACTAATCATCATTCACAGGAAACTTTTCCATGCCTCCATTGCCCAATACTGCACCAAATTGGGTGGCAATCTAAGTGCAGTCCCAAACCAGTGATCCTGAAGGTCACCAGTGATCACCCTCCATTGACTGCACTGCCCAAAGCCTCAAAGTCCACCTTGACCACAGCAACCTGAGCCAATTCCACCAGCCTTTATAGCACTCACACACACCATCCATAACTAACTGGTCAGTGAGAGATCTTAAATGGCCATACCTGTTGCTGGTTTTCCTGCCTCCTGTTAATTGCAGAATATATGAAACTGCCATATATGAAGTCAGATCAATGGTTCATCAGGCACCAGTATTACCAACTCACCAGTGTCTGAAGCCTAGCTCATTCCTAGCACTTGCAAACTGAGATCTCTTTTTTAACTGCAGACACCAGAAATGGACCTGTCTATATATAAATCATATGCTCTACAAGTGATTAGCAGTGAGATCTAAGACTGGAGCACAACTCACCTTACCTCCCCAGGAGTGGGGCAGAAGTGCCTTGTGCATTTTTGTGACACCCCCAGGCCAGCATGGGACTTGTGCCTGAACTTAGGCCGGCCTAACTGGGGTTTAGGATTGTAGCCTGAACCACAGTCATAGAATCCTCTTCCCTGAGCAGAGGTTTCAGGTAGCCCAGCTTGCTCTGCTTTGCACCAGGGGGATGGAAAATCCTATTCAAAGCCGCATTCTCACTGTGTCTCATACATAAGTTCTCCCCACCCCCAGTTTTGTTAGCTGCTGGGCAGAGAATAAAACAACAGCTCCATTGTGCTTTACTAGTGAAGGATGAATGTCAACAGCCATGAGACACTCAACCAACACTTTTAAAACCTCTTCCAATTGGATACAACCTAATATGCAAGACTACATCATCCCTTACCCATCACACCTATCTTTCTCTCCTGCAATGCCTCATGCAAAAGGATTAAGACACGAAAACTTCCTCCCGATAACTAATGGAGAAATCATAGCTTCTTGAAGTCAAGTTCAGGGAGAAGGAGCAGATCATGAGTGCAACTACTGTACTAGAGCAAGCTTTAGTTCTAGCAAGAGTCCCTACCTTGCCATAAAAGCCACTAGCCTGGTGGAGGGGGATGTGATGGGTACCGTCATACATCTGCAGTACTTCCTCATCTGGAACAGGTTTCAAGCCTCTGTAGAAAATAAAGGCAGAGAGTCAGATACTTGGCAGAGATTATAGCACAGCATTTTTTCATTGAAGGAGCACGAGATTGCACTATTGGTCAGATGGTCAAACTAAAGCTACTCACACATCAAGCTTAGTTCAGTGAAACTTGGTGAAGACATAATGTCAGCTCTAGAGTTCCAGGGTGCAGACACCATTCCTCCTCCAGCATCAATACCCCATCTTTCCTTGTTTGCCATAACTATAGTTTGGCATCATATGAGCACCAGCAGTAACGAACACAACACCCCTTATAATCCATCTGATACAGGACTTGCAAAGGTGCAAGAAGGCGCACACATTCCCTGAGGCTGGTTCCCAGCTTACATACAGTGGTAGTACTACATCTATTATCAGCACCCACAGACCCAAGAAACCATGCTTAGGGTTTTAACTTAAGAAGCAAATCAGGTCTAGAGAACAAATAAAAATCCCAACTTCCAGCTTTTCTTTGTGGCTCCTGGTTGTCAAATTCTGCTCTATATGAGCCCACTGGAAGACAATATGAAAGATATTTACCGGTAAACAGTGCCCAGCTGAATGTAATGAAAGGCATCTATCTTCATAAGCAAACCCTAGAAGGAAGAAGAAGACCAAAGTCAGCATACAAGAGCCCTGCGATACTTTGCCATTAAAGAGTGTCCTTCTTTAGAGTGTTGCTCACATTTAGCTATCTAGCCATTTGTGCTACACTGATGGACTGAATGAGGAGAAAACAATAAACCCTCTTTCCTAGACTTACAAACATTTCCCTACCAGATTGCCTGGATGTGGTCTTTAGGCAGCGTAAATGACCAAAGATGTTGTTACGATGGTGATGATGATGATGAAGAAGATGAAGCACTCATGTAATGCTCAAAGCACTTAACATAAATTACTGTATTTACTCAAATGCTCACCTTTTTCAGCCGAATTCAATCTCCAAAATCAGGGTGCACATTAGATTTGGTGGTTAATTATATTTGAGTAAATACGGTATTTTGATTATAAGTATAGGGTGCGCATTAGATTTGATGGCACATAAGATTTGAGTAAATATGGTATTTCTGTAGTTCTTACAAAGCCCTATAAAGTAAACTTGGCATCCATCAGTCTTGAAAGACTATGGTATTGAAATCGATGGTGTATGTGAAGCACAAAGGCCTGGGTAGATTAATATGGAGGATAGGCTGTTACCCAAGCAGTAAATCCCCTCTCCACGCCACTGAAATAGTCCAGTGGAACGGCAGAGGCAATATGATTGGTTCCAGCTGTGTCACAGAGATGGGCTAATGAGCTCACCCTGTCTTGTGGGGACCTGGGTCTCGAACCCTGGCCTGCTGGTTAACATGCACAGTGTCTTAATCACTTACGCCACCCACAGCCCTCCTGTAAAGTAAGGCACTTTCCATACTGCAGATGGAGGAGCATTAAGGAGAGGTCAAAACTATCTGAAGGGTTCTTTTCTTGTAGTGAGAATTGAACTGGGAATTTCCCAGAATACTCTTAGCACAAACCTGCCCTTTTATCAACCGATGAATCAATCAACAGTATTTATATACTGCTTTTCAACAAAAAGTCCACAAAGCAGTTGACAAAGAAAATGAAATAACTAAAAGCTCATGGGCTCCCTGTCCCAAAAGGGCTCACAATCTAAAAAGTTGCAAAATATCCTATTTCTTTTTATGCTGGAGTAAATCAAAGCAGTCTGCCTTTCAGATTCTCTCTGCTTTGATATTCTTGAGTCTCCTCCCAGAACCGTAAAATAAAATGTGACATTTTCAGGGTTCACCTGGGCCTCTCTCACCTTGGCAATGTCATAGTGCAATCCTCGGATAGCAAAGTTGGGCCAGTATTCATACTTCAGGATGCCCTTTGGATACTGATGGGATAGAACAAAACAGACAATTAGCATGCTGACAACCATTTTAAACTTTCAGTGTATCTCAGCACAAAGTAAAATTTAAGAGAATAATTTTTCTTGCTTAAACAAATTCTCTTCCAACAAAGAGTTTTAGGCTAGTGTTTAGGTCCAGACCATTAGGTTGTTCTTGCCTTCACACAGTCATACCTCCAAATCCAGAGTAACTACGGGAGCACGTAAGAGACTTTACGTGCACCCGTAGTTACTGCACCACCTAGTGAAAACCTATGAGAAATTCATATTGGAATCCAGAGTAAGCTGTTATTACACCGGAGCAAGGACTCCCCGTAGTTACTCTGGATTTTGCCCTAAGTTCCTCATTTCTCCAAAGCATTTTTTGCCAAGCACGCTTCAGTTTTGTCTAGCACTGACTCAGCACTGAGTCACCGAATTAAATGCTGATTCAGTTAACAAGGGTTATTGGTTCAATTCTACGGGTACCTTGTACTGCTCCACGAGGATGTCCCGAGCGGTGTTGTAAATGCAGGAATGGAGGGCAGGTGAGTAGAGTGCCAGCGTGTAGTCATAGTCAAAGCCATAGACCCCAATGGTACTCAGTGAAATTTCATTGTTGGCGTAGATAGTTGAGGGATTCAAAAGATTGCAGACCCCAGGGGGGAGCAGATCTGAAACAGGAGAGACACAAAAATAAGAAATTAAACATACTGCCCAACTCAAAGGGTTCCCTCTTAAAAGTTCACTGGCTCCCCCATTACAGATGTCCAAATTATGGGGGGCTGCATCTGCACTTTCACTGGTGCAGTACAGTACAGGTGTTGTTTGTTCAATGCTAGGTCCACCACTGTAGCTCTCCCCCATGGATCAAGCTATCCAGTCCAATGTGCAGCAATCAGGAAGAAGATGCATGACCAGGCTCTGAGCAAGTTCAGATCTAACCATTTGTCAGCCTGCCCATCATACAATTAGACATGTGGATGTGAACATCCCACACATCCAACCACCCAGTTCTCCACTCCACCTGGCATTCTCATGGGGGGGGGAGGGGGGTGTGCTTGACTAGTAATTATAAATAATTTGCCAGCACCCTGTGGACTCACCCCATCCTCTCTCTCTCTGATAGGGTCAGTCACATGATCCTGCCCTATTTTCCTCATCTTCCCTCGGTGCCTCTGTCCACATCACCCATGTCTTCCAATGCTGTGGCCCAGTGGTCACGAGGCAGAAAGAGAATGATGTCCTTCTGGGATGTCACCTCATGGGTGACCTGCTAGGACCTAGACACCTCCAAAAAGCACTAATGTTGAAGAACAAGATGTGCCTTCCAGAGGCCTGTATGACACTCTCTCAAAGTATGGTACCTAAGGCCTCAGAAGAGCTTATAAGTTGTCATACAAGGGTATTAAAATTTTGGGGTATAATGGGGATGTTAACAATTTTTGTGTCTCCAGGTGCCAGATGCCTCGGCTAGCCCACTTAGAGCATAATCCTATGTATGTCGACTCCAAAGTAAGTCCCACTGTGCCCAATGAGGCTTACACCTAGGAAAATACATACTCATGTGTACATACTCTTGTGTAAATAATCAAGTATATGAGGCTCGTATGTCTCTGGCTCCCAGCTGAGCATCATAGCTCAGGCCAGAAAGACATCAGGAGAGACACTGAGCTGCCAAGGAGCTCTCTTGTCTCTTGGTTTTCATAATTTTCAGCACATGTGACATGTCATGTGTTTCCCTATTTCCATCCTTACATTTCTGATCATCAGAGTAACTCACAGTATGGTAATGCTGTGTCCTCTGCTGTGTTTTGAGGAAGGAGGAATTCAGAACATCAGGAGCGTCTCATCTCTTCTCAGCTCAAGGAGGCATCTGAACTCTGGTCAACTTTCCTGAGACACATCCTAGCCTGCTGTTCCACACAGGTTTCCTATACAAATACATTCATCCCCCTCTACTTTTGCTATACAGATTTTCACTTTACATATGGCATAGAGGTGTCCCTCATTATCCACTAGGGATCTGTTCATTGATTTTTTTTTTACCCACTGAGAGTTCCTGATTGGAATTAGGGGAATAATGAGGCACAATCTGTATAATGTGATCAAAGATTTTGTCTTAAAGTTTTTTTTAGTTTAGAAACACACAAAAAGTGCAAGGAATAGGTAGAGAGGGCGAAAACATGGTAGAGAGGTACATGGTAGAGAGGGCGAAAAAGAAACTTTTCTTCCTCCCTTGTAATGCCAGCAATCAGCTCACTGAATTCAATTGCTGGGCAGTAAACTCAGGCATCACACAACTCATGATTACCTTAGAAATCTCACCACCACAATGCCCACAAGATGCTGTGTGATGGTAGATCTAGTTTTATATCTCCAGTAGATAACAGGCCACAGCCATCATTTTCATGCCCTGCTGGGAAGCTCTCTGGGATGTTGGCTGGCTGCTGTGAGAAGCAAGAGTGGGCTAAAAACGGATCCAGCAAGTCAGGTCTTCTACTCTTCAGGCATGAACTTGAATTACTACATTACACTGATGCTTATTTATATTTTCTGTGCAACACTGATACTTATGAACACATGCTGAACAGGTGAAGCACTCTCAGAAGGCTTTGCTGCTAATATGAATCATCTAGGCCAGTGGTTCTTAAAATTAAGTGGTTTTTAAATAACCCTACAATCTAGAGAAACTATGGGAAGACATAAGAGAAACTCACTCTGGATTGCTCTATGCATTTCCCATAGGTTTCCCCATAGGTGGCACTGCAACTATGTCAGTGTAAAAGGTCCCATAGGTATTCTGGATTTAATCTACCTTTAATCTACCAGAACTCACTTTTTAGAATGAAAATCTATGACATCACCCATTGGAAGTGATATCATGACTGTAGTGATGTCATCAAATCAGAAAATTTTCAACAATCTAAGGAATCCTACCCATACTTAACCAAGAGAAAGTCATTGCTAGAAGCATATACATAGTAGTCTGTTGAAAGTACAGATCTGTAACATTCCCCCAAATGCATGTTATGCATCAAGTCTAATATATTAAAATGTATGATCCACCTGAAATTGGTTCATGAACCACCGAGTGGGTCCAAACCCACAGTTTGAGAAACACTCATATAAGCAACTGTCAGTCTTCATTATAGTAAACCCTTTTCAAACACAGTCACAGTAATGGAGAATCTGCCTTGCACTGGATGATGAATCAGCAACGTTTGGAGCGCAGAGCCTCTGCTACACCTCCCCCCAACTGGTTGAGCTGGAAATAAATCACTGTGTTCAGCAAAAACAGCATCCCATCGGGCAAAACACCAGAGAAGCTACTAGGTAAACCACAGTCAGGCAGCCTGGTGGGGGTCAATGAAACATAGCAGTGGCTGATGCAGAGGCCATAGCTCCAGGCAAGGAACCAGCAGCAGCCAGAAAAGAAACAAATTAGGGGAAAAGAGTATTTCTGCATAGTTGTGAAGCTTGAGAAAGGAGAGAAAAATAAGACACGTGGCATCTTTGGAAAAGGTCTAGGATCAAGAACAGGAGTTCACTCACTTTGTGCTTCTAAATCATACCCTCTATTTTAGAAAGTGTTTATGAACTATTTGACTTTACAGTGGCACCTCATATAACAAATTTAATTCGTTCCGGAGGCATGCTTGTTATATGAAACGTTCTTTACATGAAACTAATTTTCCCATAGGAAATAATGGGAACTCAGACGATTGGTTCCACAGCGCAAAAAATATTCATATAAAATATTAACTTTCTATTAAAATAATGACAAAACACTGGAATTGAAGTCTACTTAGGCTGTAATCCTAACGACATTTTCCTGGGAGTAAGACCCTTTTAACACAACGGGGCTTACTTCTGGGTAGACATGGTTAGGAGGCTGCAATCAAAGACACTTTCCTGGGAGGTTTACCTGGGCTACTGCTGGAGGTTTATGGTGGCTGGTGGCGGCACTTGGGGGCAGCTGCCTCTGGCACCCCCAGGCAACTACCCCCAAGTTGGGAGCAGTTAGAGGCAGCAGCGCTAACCATCAGCCTCTTTAAACAGCCTCCACGTGGAGTGTCAGGTTTGCACAGCGTGCATGCCCATTAGGCGCCAGAGGGGTTTGCTTGTTACATGAAGCAGGATTCCTTGGAAATTTAGACTTGTTACACGGAACATACTTAATGTGAGGCACTTGTTACATGAGGCGCTACTGTATTCATAAATTCCACCTCTAATATTTTCATTTATGTAAATTTATTCAAATTCAAAATGCAAACCAATTCTTTTTTTCTGGCCTTCTACACAGAGATTGGATGGGGCCCTCTGCCATAAAATTTGACACCCATGTATTAAGTGAACATTTTTCACTGCTAATGAGAGACCGGATTGAAGAAAATAAGGATGTATCACATACATAAAACAAAAGCTCTTTAGTCTGCATTCATTTGAAATTACCACAACTGCTGCATGGACTGACATGCACAAATGTGTATCCTGATTTCATAGGCTCTGGTAGGCAAACATTTGATTACTTCCATCATCCAACCGGGATTTAAGCAGCTGAGACGTACCCCAAGGGATCCTTTCCTCTGGCATTATCTTTCTTATATACAATTTCTGTATTTCTACAATTTTTCAATAAAAGTCTTTTTAAAAGGAAAACTCATCCCACAAAACAGTATTATTTTAAAAAAAGCCACAACATATCTGTTCATTTCAGCTACCGCAGTACCTCATCTCCCAAAACAACAGACATGTGTTAATATGGAGAAATGTTACCAACAAACTTCAGTAAGGAGAAAATCTTGTATATTGTATTGTTATTTATATATATACAGTACAGTAGTCCCATCAATGTACAAACGGCTTCATACAGAATGAGTGCACAGAAGACTGCAAGGGTGGAATTTTTTTTTACAGTGCAAACCTATTTGTGCCTACTCAGAAGTAAGTTCATTGAGTTTAATGGGGCTTACTCCCAGGAAAGTGCTCTTGGGATTGCAGCCTTAGTTACTTGAAAGCTTACTACCTGAGCCATCAGAGGTTCAGTAGACTCCACTAGTCCATGCAGCTCACACACAAAAAATCCCAAACTTCAAATAATCTGCATGTATCTTACTTTTTCCACTGTTGGTAATCAGAAATGACATATTTAGTTGGTTATTATTTATTTAGTTGGTTAATTTGTGAGATTAACAAACCAGCAAATTTAAAAGATGCTCATTTATATATACACTAGCAAAAGGCGTACCCGCGTTGCGGGAGTAAAATTCCCCCGTATGCCATCCTCCCATATGCATCAATCCCCATGGATAACTTTCCCCCAGGCGTAACAACCCCCATGTGCAACTTCCCCCCATGCACATCAACCCCCCATGCACATCAACCCCCCATGCACAACTTACCCCATGCGCATCAACCCCCCGTGCGCAACTTTCCCCCGTGCGCAACTTTCCCCCGTGCGCAACTTTCCTCCGTGCACATCATCCCCCCATGTGCATCATCCCCCCATGCACAACTTTCCATATGCGCAACTCCCCCCCGTGCGCAACTCCCCCCCGTGCGCAACTCCCCCCCGTGCGCAACTCCCCCCCGTGCGCAACTCCCCCCCGTGCGCAACTTTCCTACATGCGCAAGTTCCCCCATGCGCAATTTCCCCTCATGCGCAATTTCCCCTCATGCGCAGCATCCTCGCCAGCGCAACCTCTTCCTCCAAACAACATCCCCCAGTGCACCAGGGTCTGAGCACCAAATTGGCTGGATGTTGTTCAGTCTCCCATGTTAAGTATAGGACAGAAACACGTTGCCCCCTTTTCAGCCCCTGAAGGGTTAAGTTTCTCCAGATGGTTCTTGGTGGGTGTTCAGGTGACAGAAGGAACTCCCAGAATTCCATGCTTCAGGCCCAGCAGTTGGGGCGGAATGTTGCTGAGTCAGCAATTTTCAATGCAAAGTATAGGGAGGAAAACGTGTTGCGCCCCTTTTCACCCCCTTCTCGTTGGAATTTCTGAAAACCGGTTCTCAGTGCACCCCTCAGTCACGGAAGGAACACCCACCCCAAATTTCACGCTTCTAGGCCCATTGGTTTTGGCAGGGCGGTGATGAGTGAGTCGGTCAGTCAGTGAGTGAGTCAGTGAGTGAGTCAGTGAGTCACTTTTCTCTTTTATATATATATAGATATAAGTACATATATTACAAAAATATAAAAAGTAACATAATTAGTACTGATATTAATATCAGCCATGTTCAATCACTGGTGTGCCATGAATAGTCTGCAGGTGAACCATAGGAGATTGGGGGTGGCGCAAGCGGTAAAGACGCTATGCCTGTTAATCAGCAGGCCAGGGTTTGAGACCCAGGTCGGCCCCACAAGACAGGGTGAGCTCCTGTCCTTAGCCCAGCTCTGCGATCCAATTGTATCGGCTCTGCCTGTGGCGTGGAAAGGGGGGTTTGCTGCTTGGGTAACAGCCTATCCTCCATAATAATCCAACCCAGGCTTTCGTGCTTCGCATGCAGCGTATGCAGCACCGAGCACAATACCATAGTATCTTTCAAGACTGATGGAGGCCTGCTTTTTTGGGGGGGAAGTCATTTACCGCCCTCCCAAAAAAGGCACAGTGTGCCTTTTCAATTGTAAAAAAAAATTGATAGTTTTAATACCTTCTTTTTTGTTTGTCTAAAGGTTTTTTAGATACTACTTAGGTACTAATTTTAATACCTTCTTATTGTGCTGGGAGACAAAAAAAATCTTGAAAATCATTGCTTTATACTGTTTGGATTTTAATGTATTGTTTGGATTTTAATGTTTGGATTTTATTGTTGGTGTTTTTATGGATGTTTTGTAAGCTGCCTTGAGTCCCTCTGGGAGAAAGGCAGGATATAAATAAAGTTTATTATTATAACAAATTCTTATGAAAATGGGAGGAGCCCACTTAAACAATTATAATAATAGCATAATAAATAATAGAGCTGAATATATACATAATAAACAGCTGAATAATAAATAGAAATAATAAAATGAGAATAGAATAATAGGATATAAATAAATAGAGGTGAATGGCCAAATGGAGAGGACATTAACATCTCATTTACCATACACGTACAATATGGTGTACATGTATTGTACACCATATGCTAAATACATAAACAGAGCTTTCTCTCTCAAGCAAAGGGAATGCCACATCCAAAACAGTGCCTCCTGCCAGACACATGGGTGCATCATAAAAAATTTTCAGGATTTCCACTATTATTTGCAGACATTAAAACAATTAATTTGCTATGATTTCTTGTAAAGGGTGCGTTCAACAGGACTGGTGCAGAAGAAAATCCAGTGCCCTATATAACCTTTCAAGATCAGGTAGAAATAAATGTGTGTCTTTAATGATAAACGTGTGTCTTGAATGTGCTATGCATTGTAGAGATCATCAGCAACCAAAAGACCAGGGATCTCCCCAGTGATGGGCTTCAAAGAAATTAAGAACCGGTTCTCTGTCCATCTGGCAGCCACTTTTAAATGGCTATTTTTTAACTTTATATGTACTATCTCTTGTTAAGAACCGGTTCTATAGAGTAGGTGCGAACCTGCTGGTGCCCACCACTGGATCTCCCCAAGCAAGCCCTGCCCTGAGAAAGAGACACAACACAAAGCCTATTTGAGGAGGGGGGAAGGGAGACCCTACCAGACCCTGCAAAACAAGGGGGGAGGGGAGAGCCTAGGCTGGCTTGAATGGCTGGCGATGGATGCTAGAAAGGGAGAGGAGGAGGAGGAGGATCGCAAGTGGGGTAGGCAATAACTAACCAGTGCGTTGGGTAAGGAGGAGGCCAAGTTTGGAAAGGAGGCTGGCAAGACCCAGGGTGTGCATCTACGTGCCACATCACACGTGCACATAGCCTGGAATCTGGGGATCTGTTCTTTGGGAACCTGAGCATCCGGACAAACAGCCCATGGGGCAGTCCAGAGATCATGCCTGAGATGCACAACTGGGGCCAGGGGGCAAAACTCCCCCAAAGAGGCTCCAGATCTGGTGGAACCCCAAGTGCACCCTAAAGTTGTGCGTAAAGAGAAATTGATCAGCTGGGGGAGGGTGATCTGGGGTGATCACCACCTTTTGGGGGCGATCTGGTAGAGTGGGGAGCAAGAGGGACCTACTCAGTGGGATCTGCCTGCCATACAGTTTCCTCTGCTTCTATTTACTCTCCTCCCCCAGCAGGATAAGCACAGGACCTCTTTTTCCAGGACATGTCCTCTTTTTTGGCCTTGGAGAAAAATCTTCACTATCCTCCTTTTCCTTGTGAGCAGGCAACATGGAGCCTTTTGTCATTAATAAACTATATGTAATCAAGGTGGCCAAAGGTCCTCTTTATCCAGGACATTTTTCCTTGCAATTAATAAATTAGACATTTATCCAAACAATCCATATTAGGATATGCATAATGCTATAATTCATAACTTACATGTAATAGTTTTAAATTTAATAGTAATATAGAGCACAATCCTAACCAGGTCTACTCAAAAGCAAGCCCCATTTTGTTCAATGGGTCTTACTCCCAGGAAAGTGTCTTTAGGATTGCAGCCTTATTTCTTAGACGTGGTTAGGATTGCATTTTTTTGTGTGGGTGTCCTACTTTTTTCTTTTCTGGCTGACATCTGGTCATGCTGCTGCCACCCAGCCCAAACCCCCTTGCTCACCCTGCACCAGCCTCTTCATCTCCCCGTAGCGCGCCCATAGGAAAGTCTTATTGTCCGCCCCGGGAGCCGGAGCGCTGCTGCTGGAGAAGGCACGGGCGGCAGGATCGTCGTCCTTCCCGGCGGCAGCTGCCCGCCTTGCGTGGGGCTTCCCTTTGCCATAGGGCGGTCTGGGCTGGGGGGCTGGAGTTGATGCTGCAGCCCCGGGACCCTCCGGTGAGAAGCGGGTACAGTAAGGGGAGGACGGGGCCGCCAGGCGCAGCAGCAGCCCAGCACGCGAGACGGCCCCGGGCATGGCGGGCAGGACTCTGGCTCAGCTCAGCCTGCAAGGGGAGGTTGCAGGAAAGGAAAGGGGAGGCTCCGCCTCAGCCCCAGCCCCCTCCAAGGCTCCCCCAACATCCCAGCCCCACCACCAGCTCCTCCTAGGCTCCTTGCTCCAAAGCCCCACTAACTCCAACATGACCAAGCTGACCACAGGACATGACAAGAAAAACTTCATTATCCTTCTTTTCCTTGTGAACAATTCCTAAATTATATATTAATTTGAAATTTAATGAAAAATATTATTAATTAACGTGATTATTAATTATTAATGATTTATGCACCCCACTTTTCTTCCCAAAAGGGAACTCAAGGTGGCTATACAATAATCACATGAATGTTGTTTGTCATGTCCAGTGCTGGATTTATATATAAGCTAAACAAAAAAATTTAAAGTAAAAAACAAACTGGATGTACATTTCCAAAATATAAGATAAAAACAAATAAAATAAAACCTACATACAGCAATAGTGTTTTGTGTTGCATAGGTCCATAAATTAGATCCATAGATTACCATATATTCAGCACAAACAAATAGGGAAAATTTGTTGTTGACAAAGGACAGCCAGACATATAAAGGGCCCTGTTACCTTCAATAGCTTAGGCATGTCTTCTCAGAAGTCAGTCCTGTTAGAGCCAATGGGGCTTCTTCCCAGGAAAGTGTGGACAGGGTTGCAGCCTGCCAGTTTACTCAGAAGTAGTCACTCAAGTCAAACGAGATTATTTCTAGGAAAGTGTGGAGAGGATTGAACCCTGAATCTCCTTAAGTCAAGAAATGTTACTCATGTAACGTTCCAAAAATAGCAGCTTGTAAGGTTACTTTCAATAAAGTAACCCAAGTTTAAAGGGCTTAAAGAGCTGCACTTACAATCAATGGGGACTATCATCCCAATCCTGAACATGCTTATCACTAGTGAAATGTACCCGTGTTGCGGGAGTAAAATACCCCCCATATGCCACACCCTATTGCACAACATCCCATGTGCATCAACCCCCATGTACATCATCTTCCATGTGCATCAACCCATGTGCAACATCACCATGCACACCACCACCCATGTGCATCAATCCTGCATGCACAACACCCCCATGTGCATCAACCCCCCACGCACATCACCCATGTGCACCAACCCTCGCATCTGCAGTCACCCATGCAGATCAATCCCCTACATGCAACATGCTCCCACCAGTGCAACATTCCCTCACCACATGCATCAACCCCCAGATCCATGGGCACTCCTACCAAAGCAGGTGGAGAATTGGGGGCTGGTTGTTGATTTGTCTTCAGAGTTAAGTATGGTTGAAAATGTATTGCACTCCTTTTCACCACCTTAAGGGTTAAATTTCTCAACATCTGTTCTTGATGGGTGTTGATGTCACACATAAAGAACACCCTCCCAAAATTTCATGCTCCTCAGTGCAGGGGTTGGGGCAGAGCATCCCTCAATGTATAGGGAGGAAAATGTGTTGCACCCCTTTTCACCCCCTTCCAGTTGGAATTTCCAAAAACCGGTTCTTAGTGGGTCCTTCCATCCTGGAAGGAACACCCTCCCACACTTTCATGCTTCTAGGCCCAGTGGTTTTGGCTGGCCGTTGATTCAGTCAGTGACTTTTCAATTTTATATACTGTATATAGATTAACCCTAATTTACTATGCAATCAGTCAGGATTGCTTACCACAGATGAAACAAGTTAGGACAAAAGACAATATTTCTTTGCCCAGCACTAGTTAGTCTGTGGAACTCTCTGCCACAAGAAGGAATGATGGTGATTGTCCATTGTGGGTTACAAGCCATGATGGGTTTATGTAACCTCTTGATTTTTAAAGCAAGCTTCCACAGAACACCACATGGACACCTGATGTAGATGACAAGATATAGGTCTCATTGTTTTGCTCGGAGGAATATGGTGGGCCCTTGAGAGATACAGAAGCTGGACTAGATGGGTCTTTGGTCTGAACCAGGAGGCCACTTCTTAAGAATTGCTTCCCTATCAATATGTGCCAGATAAGTGCTGCAGGAGCCTCTCCATCTTTGCCCTTCGTATGGCTTTTACTACAGGTGGAAGGACACAGCACAGGAAGGTTTTAGCATAAGCTACAGAACATAAAGCAACTAACAGGCTTGCCAAACTTTCCCGTTTAGAATTCAACAAAAACATTCCTCCACCTTTGCTTTGTTCATATTTGCTGCACAAGGGGCTTAACCACAGAATTATCTTCAGTCCAGTCCTAACCACATTGATGCAAACATTAAGTCTAACTGCTTTCATTAAGATTTACATCAAAGCATGATTAAAAGTACAAATCTTAAATTTTGCTCAACACTGTCAAACCCTGCTGCTGGCCTGTGAAATTAGTTTATGTTCTCCCAATAATACCAGGTATCTTTTTGGGGATACCAGACATACCTTTATAACTTTGATCTTCCCTTCTAGCCTACCAACGATGAGTAGTTAAAAAAAATTTTGATACATGAACAACAGAGGGCACTGTTTATTCTGCTCTGTATTGGTACATCCATATTTAAACTATGCAACTCCTGCAGTGATTGCTTTAACCACAACAGGGAAGTAGGCAGGCACAGACAGGCATGATGGGGAGATGCAGACAAGGTGCTGGGAGAACTCAACTATCACATGGGTCTGCTGTTTTAGCAGCACCACTTCCATTGTGGTGTCATCCCATAGGGTAGTGGGACAAAAAGTGATGCTGTGGAGGAAGCAACAACTGCTGAAAGTGGCACACCTGCTCATTGGCTCCTTTTTATCCTAAATATGCTATCAGGATTTGCCTATTCTTGTCATTTGCAGCTAATGAGTTTGTGAGAACAAAGTGCTTATCACTGTCCACCTTCTGTTTTAATGTCACTTACTAAGTTTGTTAGAACACAAGATAAAGAAGCAGCTCCTATTCCAGTGCACATCAAGTCAAACGTGGCATAACATCAGTATGTCACAAGCAGTGAAGAGGGAGACCGTCAGTTTGTTTTTCAAGAATGCATTCCATCTTGTTGATTTAAAAGGTAGCAATTAAGTTACATGCTGACAGTACAATATGACAGCTATAATCTGTCCCTAGCCTAGATCATCTATATGCTGAGAGCATGCTATAGGCTTCTTTCCCAAAAGCTGACAGGATGCCTTAAGTCTAAAAGATAATTTCTACTGTTTGTAACCTGGTCTGTAACTGTTACCAAATCTAGAGGGATCCCCTTCTTCAGAGGAGTAACAACAGGAGGCTGAAAGCCAAAAAAGCTTTTGCCAGATACATGTGAATACGAAATATCTCCCAGCATATCTTCTGTATACTGGGCACAGAATAAACAAACTCAAAAAGCTATAAAGGCAGATTATTACAGTTGTTATACAAAAAGGGGGGAGCCTGATACTTAAGCAACAAGAAACTCCCATAATACAACAAAGGCAAAAACCTCAACAACACACAACTGGTACAGGTTTTATCATCACACAAACAATCATCATCACACAAGCAAGGTTTTATCATCACACATTGTGTACTACAATATTGTATCAACCATACATATTGTGTGTCTGAACAGTATATAATTCATCAAAGTTTTAAGGTTTTGGTATTCAATGTGGACCCAAGTGTTAGGAACTACTGCATGATGGTTTGTGGCTTTTCCAGAAGGGGGCAGCAGCAGGCCACAAACACAGTGGTGCTGGCAGTGTTCTAACAGCAAATCTTCAGCCTTTCTAATTTTGTTTGGCCTTTTGTAAAATCACACACAGAGAAGCCCAAACATCCTTACTGGCCTGGCAGTGCCTGGCACAATCTGCTTAAAGCACAGAAAGTGCTTTCAGATCCTTTCAGCCAAACCAGACTAACCACTGGCCAGGATAACAGACCAGATTTGCATCTTTTTCCTAGCAGAAGCAAACTCATTCGGAAACTAGATGTGCTCGCACAAACGCACAAAGATCAAGACCACCCTACAGGTCCTGAAAAGTCAGAATTTAAGGCATTTGTAGTAAAGATAAATCAGTAGAATTTTGCTATTTTTGTGCTAGGTCAGAGAAAAATGAGAAATATATGCAACCACCACTTATCTGTGTGACTAAACAAATACAGAATTGAAGATAGAAATGATTTAAGTGAACAAACGATATTAATTATGTCAAAGATCAAATACGGTAGAAGAATTCTAAAGGAGACAGATATAATTCTTTTTACAAATTACATAATGAATACACAATCCATTCTTGCCTTTAAGAATTTTTACCAGTCAAATTAAATGTTAGAATTATTCTATTACATCTTTTAATGTTTTTTTACAAGAAATTACAATTTATGCCAAGGATTCCAACTATTAAGGAAGCTACAGATAGAGGAAAACCAATTTAAGGCAGATAGCCAGGAGCTTACTAGCTCCAGACTACAAACAGTTTTGTACCATTACTATGCAAGGGAAGAAGAGAGAAGGCAACAACACTGTTGTAACCATCCCATGCATGAAGCTCCATGCATGAAGCTGGTTTTCCATTTGCTCTGGCAGTGAGTAATCACTGATTATGTGCAAAAACCCAAAGGGGGATAGGTAGAAGAAGGGGAGAAAGATATAGATCCAATATGTGCAGCCGGACAAGGAGACTGATCATAGAAAGAAGGACACTTGCCTCTTCAGTTAGCCCTGATTACCAAGGACAACATAAATGTCACTTTGACATTAGAGCTAACAAAAGGCACAGCATTAGAGGTGTTTAAGGAAAAAGCTGCACCGTAGGCAAATCCAGTGAGATTTTCAAGTTATCTTAAAAGGCACAGAGAACAGGAAGATGTATCTGGGAAAAACTTCCAGTCACAGGATCCTAGATCAGTTAGTTCCCAAAGTCAGCTCTTCCCTGCACATAGACTGCAGATCTGTGGACATGATGGAGGACATCAAACAGCCAAGTTCAAATTGCTTGAAACTTCGACCTTAGGGCACCAGTTCTCATCTCTGAAAGGATAAAGATTATATTAGAAAAGACACAGAGTAACACTGTCTTCCTGCTCCATGCATGGCAACTTTGAAACCAACTTGTACTATATCTCATTTATATCCCACTTAAGTGCACCATGTAAAGATTACTGTACTAAGATCACATTTAACAGCCATGTAAGGCAGGTAGTATTCACCTGTCACAGACAAGAGGAAATTTCCAAACGAATTGAGGCTGATGCAGGAAAATAACTAGCATTTAGTGCATTTGGCCCCTTTCCTGCTCCCCAGTGTCCTTTATTGAACAAGCAGGCAAAAGGCAACTTCTTCAGCATTTGTACCATGTGAGATGGTGTCAGCTTGTTGTGGATTGGAGTTTCCCTCCAATCCATGATGGATGCGGCATGGGGATACCTGGCCGGCCTGTCGCAGGGGCCTGTCGCCAAGACGTTGCCTTTTCCTCCGAAGTGGTCCCTATTTATCTACTTGCATTTGCATGCTTTCACACTGCTAGGTTGGCAGAAGCTGGGCTAAGGATGGGACCTTACCCTATCTGGCAGTACTCGGGTCTTGAACTGCTGGCCTGCTGAGCGGAATTCCGATCAAGCAGTGTTCTAACTCCAGCGTTCTAACCAATGAGCCACTGCAGCCCTTGTTCTTTTTTGAACAAGTAGCGCAGTGGGAAAAAAGTTTGGGAAAATATCCACTGCCACCAGCAAAGACTATAATCCCAAGACAGGACAAAACATCCTCTGAAGAGAATTCTAAACCCAGGATGTCTTATTATTATTATAAGCTATACTGACATTTTTGCCCTCTAGACAGTGGAAAACAGCTCCATGCACACCATCATGGATTCAAGTTTCTTCCTGTCTTCACAGGAAACAGATCGTCTCTTATACAACCAACTTCTAGTTATAGCGAGGAATACCCAGTGACTATATTTTAGTCAAGGAACACTCTCTGAAAGGATTGTGCTCAAGAATCTTAAGTTTAATTCATTTCTCTACAAGGCAAAGTCAAAATTAGACATGTTCTGCCTTCATTTTTAGAAGAAACCATGTTTTGCTTTACAGATATTTTTGGAAGAATTTGAAGTGACTGGGAAGGATTCCAGCATTTGGGAATGAGCTCCTGTGCCTTGTATAGCTATTTGCTCTTTAGTCATGATTTTTAACTGCTAAGTCATGGAGAAGAATCATACTCTTTGCCCCTAGACCAAACTCTGCATATTTGCTGTCAAGCTTCCCATTCTGTTCAACATTCTCATTCCTAACCATAGGGAAATAATAGTGTTGTATCTGCACCAGACCTTAACTTCAGTTGCTCTTATTCCATGTTGTTGTTCGTACTGTCTTACCGCGCTGCCCTTGGCTGGTCTGTGTGCCCTCCTACTGCCTCGTGTCCCTTCCACTGGACTTTCCAAGGATTCTAGTCGCTGCGTGAGTGCCAGCTTCTGCTGGATAGCCATACGTAACAAGGAGCTCAGAGTCTTCTTCTCATCTTCTGCAGCTGCCAGCTGCCGTTGCATCTCATCTAGCTGACTCACATACTGGTCACACCTGGAAACAGAGGCAGAATAAGATTTAAGGCCAAATGACAAAAAGGAGTACAATCTTACAGAACTGTCACTTTTACTACTGTATGTATACACTTCCTTGCAAATTCCTCCCAAAGCACAGAATTTGGTTTGCTGATGGAGGTTTAGTACAGTGGTGCCTCACGTAACAAGTTTAATTCATTCTGGAGGCATGCTTGTTACGTGAAATGCTCTTTACGTGAAGTTGGATTTTCCCATAGGAAATAATGGAAACTCAGACAATTGACACTCAGACAATGAGAAACTCAGACAAACTCAGACAATACAACCCAAAAAAATACATATAAAAATATTAACTGTTTGCAATAAATAAAATACTGTACAGTACTGTACTTTTGAAAAACTTCATGGCTGGTAGGAGGGGAACAGAGAGGGGGATGACTGTGGTTGCAATCCAAAAGACACTTTCCTGAGAGTAAGACCCATTGGACTTACATCTGAGTAGACATGGTTAGGATTGTGTTCTAGGATGGAGTCACTGCTCTCCATTGGCTCAATGGAATCTTTGTCTTTTTGTGCAACTTGAACATTCCCAAGTTGCTGATGGGGAGCAGCACTGGAACATTGATAAGGCACACCTTCCACGCTGCCACACACAGATCCTACATACAAACCTGGCTCCAGACCCCTCCATGAGTTCCCTGGCCATGGAAGCCTATTCCAAACTTTACCCAAGGCTCCACTGTAGTTAGTCCCTCTCGTCTAGTCCCCTCATCCTGCCTGTGAGTTCCCTTGCCATGGAAGCCTGTTCCAAACTTCCTCAGAAGTGCTCTTTACCCAAGACACTCTCTTTGTAAGTCAAAATTTCTGAGAAAATTTTGCTCTTCATACAAATTACCTTTATTCAAGTCGCTCTTCACTCAAGGTACCACTGTATTTGCAACCATAAGGACTAATCGATATACCGGTTTATAAAAATGAAAAGTCACTGACTAACTCATCAATGCCCAGCCAAAACCTCCTAGGAGCACGAAATTTGGGGAAGGTGTTCCTTCTGTGATGGAGGCACCCACTAAAAACCAGTTTTTGGAAATTCTCATCGGAAGGGGGTGAAAAGGGGCACAATATATTTTTCTCCCTATACTTTACATTGAAGAATCCCTGACTGAGGGACGTTCTGCCCCAACCCCTGGACCAAGAAACATGAAATTTGAAGAGCGTATTCCTTCCCTGTGAGGAATTTGGCACCAAGAGCCAATTTCTAGAAATTTAACCCCTATAGGTCTGAAAAGGGTGCAACACATTTTCTGCTTAAACATAACACTGAAGACTGACTGATCAACTGGGAGGGAGGGGTGATGGTACGCCTGGAGGTGGTGGTGGCAAGCGAGGGATGGAAGGTGTGCAATAGGGGGACTGCGTATGGGGGAGTTTTACTCTGGCAACACAGGTACATTTCCACTAATTGAACATAAAAACAAAACCTAGTGAAGCCTGTTTATTACTAGTTATACTGCTTAGACTAAATTGCTGTCATAATTTTATTCTTGCATGTTTATTGTTTTATAACATTTTATAAGTTTCATGGTTGTTTTGTCAGGAAACATGGGATATACATATTTTTAAATAGTTAAGTCTTAGAAGTAGGCAGGATACCCATGAATTGGACTTCAGTTTTATGAATGGCTATCTCCTACAACTAGCAGAAGTCACTATGTAAAAAGAAATCTGTACAACATGTATTGGTTAAGGAACTGGACTGAAACCTGGAAGAATCCAGTTCAAATCCTTTTTTGGCCATGAAGCTACCAGGGTGACCTTGGGCTAGTCAGCCTTACCTACCTCATAGGGTTGTTTGAGGACCACAAAGGGAAAGAACTAAAGCTCTGTAATCTCTCATGGGCAAGCAGGGTATAAGTCTGTTAAAATAATTTTTGAGTTGCAAAATTCAGCTTTCCATGCCTGATTCTAGCTTACTCTGGGGTAGAAGCTTTTCAAGCACAGAAGTACATAGAATACAGGAAGTTCTAAGTGACTTCATTCAACATTGACTTCTTCATCTTCCACAGCTTTCTTACTATACTGTAGCCACAATTCCTGGGAACCAAACAGACTCTCCTACTAACCTGCTGGCAAACATAGCACGCAGGGCACAGAAGGTAGCAGCATCCTCCTTCAAAGCTTTGAGCTCATGACGCAGTTTTGCCATGGTCTCCGACACCAGCACCTTCTCACCTTCATACTGGCCTTTGAGATTAGAGAGTGCCGCTTCTGCTGTCTGCGGAGAAAGTTTGCCAAGATTCAGGTATTTTCTCCATTGGAGCAGTTACACAGAATGTGTAAACAAGCTACTAACAGCCACAGCTCTAGTCTAGATAGTTTTCCATGTGAGGATGCTTTTGAAGATGGGATGCAGATGGAAATACAACATCCTACCTTCAACTTCAGACACCTTGCACATGCTTACCTTGTCCCTTGGCAAGGGACATGCCAAGAAATGATTGTTTACAAGTTAGAGGTCAGTGGAAGGCTTTTTCCATCCCTGAGAAATCTTGGTACATTTTTTAAGCAAGGCTACAGCCACATATACAGGGCATTCTAATTTCTTAGAATGCTTACTTCACCTTTCCGGTTTAAAAATCATGTTTCTAGCCCTATACGCAAAGTGTAGGACTGGAAAGAAGTTTAGTACACCCTCCTGCTCAGAGTGAAAAGGAAGTAAGACTGGAGAGCTAATGAGATAACATTTTAAGCAACAATGAATAAAAACAGTGCTCGTAGTAGAAAGGAAAGAACGCTGAACAATGGATTCAGGACAGTAAAAGGAATACAGTTCACCTGCAGTTAGTGCCGTATCTACTCTGAGGCAAGACATACTATTTGCCATGGTCTCCAGAGCACGTACTGCAGTTGGGCTGGGCGATTTTCATCTAATTGGCTACCAAGCAATGCACGTGCTCTGACCACACTTTGATGTGTGGGCACCCTAATGACATCACAATATTGCATGGTATCATGCAGATGAAAAATCTGCTGGTATTTTTATTATACCTGTACCTTGCTTTAAGGATTTGCACTGGCTATGTTTAAGACTACTGAGTATATAATGTCAGATCACTAACGTCACTGTTCAGCAACTTCCCCACTCAGACTAAAGCCAACAAGTACAGTATAAAAAATTACTATAATGTGAAGGATTCCACTGATGGATTTGTTTTATAAAGTCTCAAAAGCAGTGTTGCAAAGAGGAAAAAACTGCACAGGTGTTTACTGCCCAAGCCAAAATTCTCCAAAAATGGCATTAAGATCACACATCTATCTGAAAGAAGCACAGTGTTTTGCTGCCCACTGCAACCAAATCTCCCAGGACTCACCTGCTTGTTGGCCTTGAGTACTGTGCGCAATGTAGCAATTTGCTCTCGTTTTGTGCTTAGCAGGGACTTCAGCTTCAACACCTCCTCCACCAGCACCTCCTTGTCACGTTCTAGTTCTGCACCATGTCCCATTGGGCTCTTTTGATGGACCAGGGACAGCGCCACTTGCAGATGCCCCAACTGCTCCCGCAAAACAGCTATCAGGTTGGCCACACTAAGGGGCTCCAAACTGCATGGGGACCCAGGACTACTGATTGGAGATTGGTCACCACTGCTGCTTGACTCCACTTCGGCAACAAGAATCTTCCTGGAGGATCGCCTCCTGCCCAGACTTCTGGCTCCACGACCCTCCCGGTAATAGTCCAGTACTACACGCTGAGGAGTTATACTATGGCAAGCACAGATATGATTATAAAGAGCTGCCATCTCTTCAGAAAAACCTAGAAGCTCCTCCTGGGCCTGGGCCAGCCGTGACTGGCGCTCTCGTGCCATCCTTCTGGCCATTCGCAACTCTGTTTCTAGTTGGAAAGCCATCTCCCTCTCCCTCAGAATTGTCATCTGGGCCTTCTGCAGCTCCTCTTGATAGCGTTCCTTCTCACCAAGTGATGGACTAGATCGGTTTCGGTTTCCAATAGAGCCAACATCCAAGGCATGAAGTTGTTCTTCCTCATGGCTGCTGTGTAACTGCTGCTGGGCCAGAGCATCCTTGGTACAAGTCAACTGTTTCTTAAGGTCCTGTAGATCTGAGGCCAATGAGGCCTTCTCATTCTCCACCTGAGGATACAATAGCAATGCTTAACCTCTTAGAACAAGACATAACTGGTGGGGGAGGGGGAGGAAGGAAGAAGAAACCTAGCCTCACATTAAGCCCCATATTTGCAAAAGCCTACTTTTGCAAAATGCGAAAGGCACGTTCGTCTCATAGTGCATATATTCCAGAGCTAAGCCACACAATGGAAATAGGATGAGGCCTTCAAGTGGCTTGCAATGACCCTTTTAACCAAGAACTCTTGAATTGGCATGTACAGTCCTGCCTGTCCAGGTACAACATAGAAATCAAGGTGGTTTAATCCCATTTCTAGCTCGGCCTCAGAAAACCCTTCTCCAAAGAGGCAACAGCCTCTTACTTGGCAGAACCTACCACTGTCGCATCCCACTTCTGCCCCAGCATTAAAGAGCCAGCTGTTAGACACACATTGTGGAGCTTTAACGCTTTGATTTACAACCAAAACATTTGCTTCTTCTATATGCAGTCAGAGTAGCGCTAGCTGGAGGTGACCCATAAGCAGCTACTAGAGCATGCTCCTTAATAACACACCAAGCCCCCTGAACTGGATGCTCTGTGGAAGACAGAATACTCTTAAAAGCCTGGGGGTTGTGGTGGTGCAATAACACAATGGGGAATGAGGCTATCCTGTTTTTGCAAGGGCAATACAGACCCCAAACCTGTTTCTCCAAGAAAACTGGTTTAACAGGAGACAGCATTAGAACACAATCCATAGTAACTACAGGAGCATGTAAGAGGCATTTACGTCAATGTAGCTGTGGGTGGCGCAAGCGGTTAAGACGCTGTGCCTGTTAACCAGCAGGCCAGGGTTCGAGACCCAGGTCAGCCCCACAAGACAGAGTGAGCTCCTGTCCTTAGCCCAGCTCTGCGATGCCAGCTGGATCCAATCATATTGGCTCTGCCTTTCCATTGGACTAATTCAGTGGCGTGGAGAGGGGGGATTTGCTGCTTGGGTAACAGCCTATCCTCCATAACAATCCAACTCAGGCTTTCGTGCTTCGCATGCAGCATATGCAGCACCAAGCACAATACCATAGTCTTTCAAGACTGACAGAGGCCTGCTTTTTAATTACGGCACCACCTAGTGAAAACCTATAGGAAATTCATATTGCAATCCAGAGTAAATTGTTCTTATGTTGGAGCACGGACTCCCCGTAGTTAATCTGAATTGTGCCCTTAGTTGGCTCAGCAGGCAACAGCCTGTTGGTGAGGGGGGAGAGAAGGGGCAGACTAGAGCATGACGCCAGTGTGGCAGGATGCACAGCTTAATATAACTTCAGTGACTTCCTGCAGTTAGCTCTGCATACTCCTGGCTTGACAGGAGCACTGGTACACACCCCAAACAGTGCTGTCACACAAGAGCAACAGCTCTGGCATCCCAGCAATTCGCACAAAATAGCTTCCTCTTCGGGTTCAGTGGGGATCACTACCATGCCACAATTTTCTTTTTTCAGTCCCTGCTTAAGATTGCTTCCCATTTAGTCTCTAAAAAAGGCAGAGTCCTGCAACACTTTAAAGACGAACATATGGTACAAAGCTTAGCTACTCTAGAACAGGGAAGGGCAAGCTGGGTCACTTTAGGGTTCCTGGACCTTTAACAATTGCATAGAAGAGGGAATTGCAGCAGGTGCAGCTTGTCATCCGAGATCCCTAAAGTGGCCCAGCTTGCCCAACTCTGCTTTAGAACCACCTGGAGAAGCTGTAGGACTGGTTTCTGTGGTTCTATGCCTGTTATTTCTACAATAACGTGTGTCCTGACTTTTTGGTAAACTGCAGGGCCAGCAGTCCCATGCAGTCATCCAATGCTAGATTGTAGCCTCTCTACGTACAAATGACAGAATTCCAGTCTGTTTTCATGTGGCAACCATCTTGCTCAACATCCAGATTCCCTCTCCCAGTTATCTATGTACTGTACATATCACATCTCCAGAGAAGGCAGCTTTCTGATGGTCACCTCCAAGTCTTCTAGCAGAAAACCTGGTGTGGAGGGAAAATATTTGTCTTGTTCAAAAACCTGTTCCTCTCCTACAGCTCCAAAGAAGTAAATAAGATGTCATCACCAACTATTAACCACTGCTGAATTCCAGGCGCACATGCTAGAGATGGGTGCTTGGATGGGCTTTGTCAAACCCAAATCAAATATCCCTGTTTGTTCTGAACAATGATTATGGAGTTGTCCAAGCTAGATCCTTCTCCCTACCTTTGAATTGTGTGATTTTGTTTTCATATAATAGTATTCAAATATTTGATTCCATCCCATGAAGGGATACAATCAAGCAAAAAAACCATCATTTTGGAGACATCCATCTTAACTAGGCTGTCCTTTCTTTAAGGCAGGAAGCTTTAAGTTTTGTATGTGCAACATACAGCCAGCCCTATATCTTCAAACTCCTGGCCTAGCCAATGGAAAAAAACCCAGTTTTTAATTGACCCTGTTGGGGTTTGACATCCCCATGCTGTTTGGGTCAGGCGAGTCTAGGAGGCAGCAACAGGCTTAACGTTTTAACACATGATTTGATCACATGGTATGCAGTAAGGTAAAATGACTACAGAACTGGTCTTCTTTGTGAGGGTTAAAAAGAAGAGACTTCTGCTTGTCACTCTGTTGGACTGATTTACAGAAAGCTTTGCACACCTTGGACTGGATTTTTCTCTGACTTTGGTCTTGGATTGCCCTCGGACTTGTTTACCTGACCTGACTAAGTAACTGTGCTCTGACCAAGGACTGCTTTACTGGACACTGCCTGTATTATCTGCTGTTCAATCAATAAACGTGCTTTATTCTTAGAGCAGCTGTGTTTTATCTTTACTTGTTCAGCAACTCAGATGCCTCTACTTCTGCTGTGCACTCACTCTGCTGATCCAGCAACAGGGCCATACTTGTAGATCCTAACAGACCCATTATTCAGTTTGCTCTTTTGGTGAATGATCTTACCCTTACCCTTCAAATGGCACAGGTCCTCCTAAAACTCAATCTCTCCTTGCTGCCCAGGGCACTCTCCCCATACAGAAAGCCACCCTCCTCCAGCCAACTCACCTGTAGCAGTTGCTGTTGCAGTTTGTGGATCTCTGCCAAACTGAGCTCACTGAAAAGGTCAGCCACAAGCCCTGGCGCAGGATGGACACCATGGGGGGTGGAAGCTGTGCCCCCAATACTGCTGCCATTTGTGAAGCCACTGTCTTGCTCTTCACACTCTGCATGGCTATGGTTGAGCTCCTCCAGGTTGGTCTGCAAACTGCTGAGTGAGTCATTGCGCCCTGCTGTGTAGATAGCCAGCTCACGTCGCAGCTCCTGCTTCTGCTCCCGCTCAGCTTGCAGAGCTTCTAGCGCTTCTTGAAGCTGGTGCTCTGCTAGATCCCGGAGGCGACCCAATTCCAGCAGCTGAGTCCCAGCTAGCACCAGCTCCTCCTCACGGCAGCTCAGTGCACGCTTAACACTCTCGAACTCCACCTGAGAAAGAGACAGGAACTTGGAGCTGGCAAATGGGCTCCTCCTCACAAGAACACTGCCTCCCTCATACTAAATCTGAAGTTGAGCCCAGCAATTTTTCTAACTTCAACCATTGAACCCAGTTCCTTACCACAACTACACTTTGGTGGGCTGGTAGATAACACCCACCTCCTTATCTGTGCTGCTACGATTTGGAACTGGATATGCAGCTTCCTACTTACCAAGCATCAAACTTCAATCAATACTCTTAGGAAAGTTGCAGCATTGTTATCAGACTTCAATTGTTATCAGTTATGTCACTTCAAGGTTGCACCAAAGCCCCATGACCCTCTCCTTTTGCCCTAGCATGCTCCAAACCACATTGTGGAAATGTTTCCAAATGCTTCTTCTAAGTATACCAAAGAGATGGGGTCATGGGTCCCAGCACAATCCAAAAGTGACTTTTGACAGAGTAAGAAACTGCCCTGTGATGTGCAGATACCAAGACCACAGACAAGGAGGGACAACTGTACTTAGACCAAAAGCCTAGCCTTGTGCAATCACACATGTGGAGGAACTTCATAGTGCTTTAGCCACACATTTTATACAAGTCTCAGTGAGTGTGTTCTTGGGCATAGACATTTGCGCAGGTCTAGTCCCCCATATCCATGAACTGCATATCTGTGATGTCACCCACAGTTTGGGTCTATATCTCCCCACATGCACTTTTCTTGCCTCTGGAGGGTCTTCTGTGTCTAGCAGAGGCTGTGCGTGTCTGCCCCTAACCTCTGCCAGCTCAGACCAACTTTGAGAACAGAAACAACCTCTGGTTTTTTAAAAAAATGTGAGGGCTTCTCCAAGTTTCCTAATGCCTTATAAGGCATTTAAGAGTCACATCTAGTTTTTTAAAATCTAGAAATCATTTTTTTTCTCTTAAGAATAAATCTGAGCCCAGAAGAGGCTATAGCAACATATGGGTTGGACTCAGAAGATCCTCTAGAAGTGGGGGGAAGCTCCCATCTCTGATGAAGGGCATTTCCTGCTATCAAACATTGGGGGTTGTTTCTGGAATGGGACTCCTGTTGATAATGGAGCATACTTATATCTTCAAATCAGTGACTCTTCCCCTATCTACTGGCCAGCTAAGAGCCAGAGGAACAAGAGCACAAATGGAAGGATACTCATGAAGTGGATGCATTTTGAAGAAATGCAGAAAATAAGAGGTAGCATTACTGAGATGCCTCAGTAATGCAATGGCCATCCAATGATTAGTTTCTCAGGAGAACCCAAACATAGAGAAAAAAATCTGTGCACACAATATAAACCTATAACGTTTACCTGGCCACCCCTAAGCACAGAAACCTGTTTTTGCAAGGAGATGTTCTCCTCCTCAAGTTCAGCACAGTCCTGCAATTGACGTAGTTCTCTGGTTTTGGCCTGTTTCATCTCCTCACGTAGTCGTGTCTTTTCAGATTCCAAAGTCTGACACTCCTGGAAAGAATGGGGAGAAAAGGTCCCAAATCAGATACCATGTGATGCCCTTAACCACAAAGTTCAACAAGGAAGCACTTGCTAAATGTACCAGATGTTTTCATCAAGGCTTTATCTTTTCAGCACTTTAGGCTCTTTTCTGGGGCAACAACCATGTACTCCATTTATAACCTTGGTGCCAAGAATTACCCTCCAACTGCACCACATTTTAAAAATGTTCTGGACAGCTTGGAAGCACAATACAAGACAATTCCCAGATGGAGAGCTGAGAAGATCCATTGTACAGATGTGCTTCGACAGCTTCTAAAGCAGTGGTTCTCAATCATCCTAATGCCGTGACCCCTTTATAAGTTCCTCATGTTGTGAGGACCCCCAACCATATAATTATTTTCATTGTTACTTTATAACTGTAATTTTGCTACTGTTATGAATCGTAATGTATCTACATCCTGTATATCGGATATTTACATTACGATTCATAACAGTAGCAAAATTACAGTTATAAAGTAGCAACGAAAATAATTTTATGGTTGGGCGTCCCCACAACATGAGGAACTTATAAAAGGGGTCACGGCATTAGGATGATTGAGAACCACTGCTTTAGAAGCTGTCGAAGACTGAGAACCACTGATATAGAGTATAGTGGTGCCTCACGTAACAAGTTTAATTTGTTCTGGAGGCATGCTTGTTACGTGAAACACTTTTTGTGTGAGGTGGATTTTCCCATAGGAAGTAATGGAAACTCAGATGATTGATTCCACAACCCAAAAAATATTCATATAAAAATATTAACTGCTTATAAAAATGATTACAAAATACTGTGATTTAACACACTACAAAAACACTGTAATATACAGTAACACAAAATACTGCAATAAAGAAAATACTGTACAGTAGTGTACTGTACTGTACCTTTGAAAACCTTCATGGCTGATGTGAGGGTTACAGAGAGGAGAATGACTTCGGCTGCAATCCCAGACACTTTCTTGAGAGTAATTCCCATTTGACACAATGGGGTGTACGTCTGAGTAGACATGGTTAGGATTGTGCTCTTTCACAATAACTAATGGAATCACTGCTCTCCATTGGCTCAATGGAATTTTTGTCTTTTTGTGCAACTTGAACATTCCCAAGTTGCTGATGGGGAGCAGCACTAGAACATTGATAAGGCACACCTTCCACGCTGCCACACAGATCGCTCATACAAACCTGGCTCAGGCTGCTCCCCCCGGATCACCTATGAGTTCCCTGGCCATGGAAGCCTATTCCAAACTTTACCTAGGGTCCCACTGTAGCTCACGCTAGTCCCCTTGTCCTGCCTGTGAGTTCCCTTGCCATGGAAGCCTGTTCCAAACTTCCTCAGATGTGCTCTTTACCCAAGACAGTGCTCTTTACGCAAGTCAAAATTTCTGAGAAAATTTTACTCTTTGCCCAAAATGCTCTTTACCCAAGTCGCTCTTTAACTCAAGGTACCACTGTATATAAAAGAGAAAAGTCACTGTCTGACTCATCAACGCCCAGCTAAAACCGCTAGGCCTAGAAGTGTGAAATTTGGAGTGGGTGTTCCTTCCATGATGGAGGGAGTAACTAAGAACTGGTTTTCAGAAATTCCAACCGGAAGGGGGTGAAAGGGGGCACAACATATTTTCCTTCCTATACTTTGGATAGAAGAACTGGTGGCTAAGGAATACTCTGCCCCAACCACTGGACCTAGAAGCATGAAATTTGGGGAGGGTGTTCCTTATGTCACATGAACACCCACCAAGAACCAATGTGGAGAAATTTAACCCTTAAAGGGGCTGAAAAAGGGGGCAACGTGTTTTTGTCCTTTACTTAACATGGAAGACTGACTAACATCCAGCCAATTTGGTGCTCAGTGCCTGGTGCACTGGGGGGATGTTGTTGCACTGGGGAGAATGCTGTGCATGGGGGGCCATTGCGCATGGAGGGATGTTTTTTCCGCATTGGTGGGGAATTGCGCATGGATGGGGAATTTGGCCATTGCCATGGATAGGGAATTGTATTCCCGCAACGCGCGTGTGCGTTCCACTAGTATTCATATACAAATATTAACTGTATGTAAAAATGACGACAGAACATTGTAATCAAATTCAAAACACTGTAATATAATACAGAACACAATTACTATAATAAAACACTGTAATATACTGTAGAGTAAAACAGAAGAGAAAAACCTTTACGCCACGGATGACTCATTTTTACCAAAAGAGTCACTGGTGTCTTTCTGAGCAACTTTAACAAGGAACCTCTGTGTGTATTTCCAAGTGTGTTTCCAAGCAGGAGCAGCACCAAAGGGTTCAGCTTAATGCAAGTGGGCAAGATCCTATGCTGTCTACTCACAACCAAGTCCCACTGTATCCAGTGGGGCTTACTCACAGGAAAGTGGGACAGAGAGGGGTCCATGCAGGGAGGCGATTTCCTTGGGGGAAGGGATTTCTATTGAGGGATCCTTGGGGGGAAGGGGTTTCTATTGAGGGGGTCCAGGAGGGGGTTTCCCTCCTACCTGATGGTGGCTTGCTGGCTACAGGAAGCTTAAACATGTTTGCTGTGGAGGCCCTTGCTTCCCGTGCTTGCCTGAAGCCATGCTTGCTACCTGTGCATCCCTCTTCTGGCCAGTAACTGGTACTGCAGGCAGAAGGAGAAGTCCCACCTCAGCCACACAGCCCAGCCAATGGGCATTCGTCTTACAAAGCCCATTTGTCTTGCAAAGCAGAATCCCATAGAAATTTTAATTTGTTTTACAAAGCATTCATCTTATTGGGCATTCATCTAACAAGGTACCACTGTAGTCATCCCTCTGCATTCCCAGCTTAGGTAGAAGGCCAGGGCTCATCGTGCTCAGCACACAAATGGCTAAGTTTTCAAAACTTTTCTCACACACACGGAATTCAGCAACACATGCTACGGAAATTTAACATGCAACACAGTCCCTAATAAAGTTTCAAGCCACCGGACTTTCAACAGTCAGCTAAGGAGACTTCATAAAACTTTTAGTTCTCCTTTCTGGTTAGCACACGGGATCACAAGTGGTCCTCAAGAGCCTGAGACATACTATAGTCTGCAAACTCAAGAAAAAAAGATTGCCTTTGTTCACTTCCAGTGAGGTCCCCCACAGATGACTAGAGAGAGTGGTTCAAATGGACCGCCTACATCTGCAGCCTGCAACAAAAGCAGCAACCCACAAATCTCTATAAGCAATAAATCTTTGACACTTCTGTATTGTTACATAGAACAGGCTATATTGGTAGATGAACTAATCAATCTAAATTCTCAGTTTTGATGAGGGCCAGGTTAGGCATAGTTTTGAGGTTGACTAGAGGCTGCTCAAAGTCGGAGATGCCGTAGTTGAATTTAGGATGGATGTCGCCTGTTTCAGGTCTTAAAGCTGTCCTGAGACGGAGCCAGGAAGTGTTGTTGCTTACAGCTTGGCTGTCTTGAAACTGATCCTGCTGGAAGATTGGAAGGCATACCCAGATGTGATGACCATAACCACACCATGAAGGATTTCCATCTGGAAGAGGGGATTCCATGAACTGCCATAAAACAGTTACTGTGGAAAACTCATTTATACTCTACTATGGAGCTTTGTAAGTAAAAGGGCATTTGCTTTGGCATGGGAAAAGCATGATATACATTTCTCAAATACCTTCCTCAAATCCTGCAGAGCCAAACCCAGGCGCTCATTTTCTCCCATTGTGTTGTCAAGCTGGGATCTCAGGTGCTTCACATCACCCTGGAGCTCCTCAATGGTTTGAGTCAGATGGGCCTCTTTGGAAGCTGCTTCCCCAAGTAGATGTTCTTCTCTACTCTCCCCATCAGCTGCTGCCCGTTTGTGACTGCTGTGGGACTCTGCCAAAGCCTAGGCAAGATATCAGATTATGTATAATAGCACATTGTCTGAGCCACTACAAGATATTTTGTCCTGAGCAGGAAAACGTTTCACTCACCTCTTTCATGTGAACCAGCTCTAGTCGGAGTACTTCAACCTGGCCTTCCAGCTCACCACAGCGCTGCTTGAGTTCACCATTTTCCTCCAGTACAGCCAATCCATATTGTGCTGCCTGGACTTTCTCTCGTGTTGCCTCCCGCAGCTCTGCTACCAGCCGATCAACCTCTGCTTCCAATTTTACTGGATCTTGTGCCATGGAGGCTGCTGGCATAGTGGCCTTAGTCAAGAACAAGACAAACAACTCTTAAGGAACCTAGGAGTATGGAAGAAGCAAGAAAGTATCACCTGGTACAAAGGACAGCATACATAGCAAGCTTCGATGGCCAGTCAGTCAGGATGAACAATCCATTTCAGGCAAGTCTGATCTATGCATAAAGAAGCCCTTGGATACAAAAATGGACATGCTAGGTAGAATTGGGGGGAGCATTTCTAGGATATACAAGGCTATAGAAAGAGTCCAGAATGGAGTAGTGATAAGATTCAGATCATATATTCAAAAGTTAAAGAGGTTCAATATATGCTAGTTTAAAAAACTGGTTACTCTTATCAAATATTGTTTAAGCCTTTCTGGTGCTAATAATTCAGAACTGGACAAATAAAGATACTGATTTAGAGAACAAGACATGAAATACTGGCTTAATCTCAGAATGAAGTACAACTACCTCAAGTAAATTAGTTATTTACTAATTATATTTATACATATTTAATAGTGTAACTGTAGGAATTATTAGACCGTATATTTGGACAAAGCCATCCCAGCCCTTGATGCTTCTAGAACATTTGTAACCTTTTCTCTCTCCTAATGTGGCATAACAGTTAGCTAAGGAATAAAATGAGAGGAAAGTCATACCATAGAAACAAGTGAATTCATCCAGCCTTTAAATATATTATACAAGGACATTTCTGGCCACTAAGTATAAGGCTGGATATACTGCAATGCATTGCTTCTCGAAGGAACTCTGGCCTTGCTAGGCCTCTGGGAATGTGGAATTTCAAAGCTACACAAAGCTATGGGGGAATGCCCCCCATATCCTTTGAACATGCAATTTGAAGCATATCAAGCAGCTGCTACTGACAGACCAACTGCCACAGGATACATAAAAGTAGTTGATCTGAGGCATGTATAAAGCCAAGCTGTGTAGAGTACAATAGGCCAAGTAACAAACTAGCTGTTTCTCTTGATCAAAAATCCACAAGCAGCTTAATAACTGTCTAACTGCAGCAGACCAAGGTTCACCCAACATAACTGTTTCCAATAGCAGCCAAGGAAAAACAGCTTACAAGCAAGGCATGAAAGGTCCAGGCACCTCCTGCATGGTCCCCTGCCACAGCTATTTAGACATAACCTGGATACTACAACTGTATATACATGATACTACAACCATATACAAATGATCCATTTAGGGGCATCAACTTTTAAACTGCATCTCCTCTTTGATAAAAATGGAATGGCAACAAGACACACAAGATAACCTGGGACATTCCAGAGGATTTCTCTTCCCTTTCTGAAGTACAACTTGCTTACTGTAAACAAAGATATTTGCCTGCAGTTTCATAGCACTGGGGAAATCAGACTCAAGTAGGCATTCAAAATAGATATCAAGCCCTGGGGCAAATTAAACCAGAGTCTCCCCTTCTCAATTTCCAGATATGGTCAAGGATACTATGGAAAAAAATGGCAATTCAAGAACTATTGGTGGAGGAAGAGAAGATGACAGATTTAGACAGATTTTAGACTGTAGGAATTATTAGACTGCATCATGTCAGCTATGGTGCATATTTGGACAAAACCATCACAGCCCTTGATATGTCATGCAGGTTTGTAGCCCATCCTCTCCCCTAATGTGGCATAACGGATGGCTAAGGAAGAACAAAACAAAACTAGTAAGACCATCTACTTCTAATGGTGGGTAGCTACTAGTACAAGTGGGTACTAGAACAATATCATAGCTACAGTCAATCAGTATTGTAGCAAGATTTGGACACAATCAAGGCAAAGAAATTGATCACTAAATAAGGACTCAAAGTACAATAAAGTATCAAAGGCAAAGATTCAGCACTGCCTTCACAATTGTTTAATCCTTTCTGTACCAGCCAGTTTAATCCTTTCTGTACCAGCCAGTTCTCTCCAGTTTGTATTCAGGTTTTACTATTCTGAACCCAAGCTGAAGTCTACCTTTCTGGAAAACAGTGAATTTGGGAAAACCAGCAGCTCAGGGTGGGATGGCAACAAAAGTTCTTCCAGAAATTAGGCACTTAGCATCAGTTCTGGCCGATGCAATGAACTGAAACTGTAATTTTAAATAGTAGGAAGCAAAGCCTAGAGGACAGGCATCCTCCACTTTCTGATGGTTTGTTTTCTGTTTCTGCTCTTTCAGCTCTATTCAGTTACTCCCAGGACTCATTCATTCAACACATCCTTCACTCTTTCAACCTCTCTGCTGATCTAAAGACTAAAATTGTCTGATTTGCATGTGACATGTGATCAAACTGTTCTTGGTACAGTGACGCCTCACGTAAAGAACGCCTCACGTAAAGTAAGTTTCAAGTAACAAAAAAAATTTCTCTAGGATTCTGCTTCACGTAAAGAAAGTGCTTCACATAAAGAAAACATTCGTTGGCAGTTAGGGCAGATGCGCTGGCCAGCAACCTGTTTAAAAAGTGTCAGGGCTGCCTAGCACACCTGCCCATAGTGAAAGCAACACTTCCATGCTGTGGCCAGACATCCGCTGAGTAGAGGGAGAGAACAGCAGTGGAGAAGAGGGAAGCAGTTCAGGGCCAGCCAGAAGGGAGCAGAGAGAGAGAGAGGCTCAGGATGAAGAGAAGGAGAAAGTGGGGAGACACTTGGAAAGTGTCTTGGATTACAGAAGAAAGTGTCTTTGATTGCAGCCTCCTACCCATGTCTATCTTATGGTGTTAAATGGGTCCTACTCCCAGGAAAGTGTCTTTAGGATTGCAGCCTAAGTAGACTTCATAGGATCATGCCCATTGAATGCAAGTTTTGAATTCAATTACAGTGTTTTGTCATCATTTTTACATCCAGTTAATATTTTTATATAAATATTTTTGGGGTTGTGGAACCAATCATCTGCGTTTCCATTATTTCCTATGGGAAAATCCGCTTCGCGTAAAGAAAGTTTCACGTAAAGGAACTGCCTCCGGAACGAATTAATTCTGCTACCTGAGGTACAACTGTATTTGTTTATGATTTTCTTCAGTAAATAACTAGCATTCAAATACATAAGATATTTATTGACAACACATGCCTAAGTTCATTTTACTGTTATTTGTTATGTATTTTGCCCATGTGTTAATAAAATGTGTTGCTTAGGTTTTTGCAAGTGATATTTCGGTCTTTCTTGGTGACCATTTTGCATTTGTAAGCTGAAAATAATTTTGCTCCAATTTTCAACGGTTGTCACTTTTGGGTGGTGCTCCAGTCCCTAACCCATTCAATAAGTAGGGACAGAGCTTATTGCTTCCTTCAGAGAAATTAAGAGACTTCCGTTTTCATTTAGAGGGCCGACACTTGCACAAAAGTCACTTCACTTCCTATCCAAGCCCCCGGTAGAAGATAAAACAGGAAGCTGCTCTACCATAGGGATATGGATGGCCAGCTGAAGACTGAAGGAAGCCAAGGTCGATGAGGTCAGGTGGAGCCGGTGGTGAACCCACATCCGAGTAGTAGCCTTCTCCATAACTGCCTAGTTTTCGATATCAAGACAAAATGCTTATGCTGGTAGGGGAAGTTTATGCTGAAAGGCAATTATGAGGAGCATCCACATCTGCATCTCACCACAAGCAGCAAGACAGTGGCAGAGTATAGAGGAAATGCCCGCATCAGCATCAAGAAAAGTTAAGTTGAGGCCAGTTGTCCTTCCCTTGGAAACAACATCCCAGCGCAATGCAACTCTAGGGAGTAACAGCTACAATACACCAGCCACCCGTTTCCCACAATGTGTACTGAGACTCTTAATATCAGCGACTAATCCAGATTAAGGCGACAATCCTATTACAGGTTGTCTTCAATGACACTTCAGAATACACATGCATAGGATGGAGGTCCGAGGCTGAAACCCTGTCTCCTCACAAGAGTAAGGACCACTGAAGAAAAAGTCTTACATCTATGTAGACAGTCTCCATGTTCGTATAACATACACACTGATTGCCACCTCCCCATCCAGGTTAAGCTAACTCACTCTCAGCTCTACTCCCACAATACCAACAGCAGTGTGGACACCACACTTCAGCCTACAAAAGGTTTAGGAACCTAGAAAATGCCCATCCCCTGACTAAACTGGCTGCATGTCAGGACTGCTAAAGGGAGCTTCAGGGCAAACAAGCCCTGCAGAAACAGAAACTGCAAGCATCTGTGGAGGCGCCATGGAGGATCAGAAAACCACAGCTGGAGACTAGGTAGAATCACCTGCTCTTAGTGGGTAGTAGTGAGTAGTACTGGTACTAGTACTATTACAAGTGAGTGGTTCTAGTAGTACAGTACTGGAACTGGTGGGTATTACTAGTATTTCTGTTACTAAAAGCAGGCCTCCATCAGTCTTGAAAGACTATGGTATCATGCTCAGTGCTGCATATGCTGCATGCGAAGCACGAAAGCCTGGGTTGGACTATTATGGAGGATAGGCTGTTACCCAAGCAGCAAATCCCCCCTCTCCATGCCACTGAATTAGTCCAGTGGAAAGGCAGAGCCAATACAATTGGGTCCAGCTGGCGTCACAGAGCTGGGCTAAGGACAGGAGCTCACCCTGTCTTGTGGGGCCGATCCAGGTCTCGAACCCTGGCCTGCTGGTTAACAGGCACAGTGACTTAACCGCTTGCGCCATCCACACTGTAGCAATATTACTACAAATGGTTAGTACTAGTTGTAGTATTTGGTACTAGTACTATTACAAGTGGGTGGAACTAGCAGTACAGTACTGACACTGGTGGACAGTAATATTACAACAAGTGGATAGTACAAGTAGTACTGGCACTAGTACTACAGTATTACAAGTGAGTGGTTCTAGTAGTACAGTTCCGGCACTGTACTGGTACTAGAAGTCCTGATACTAGTAGGTAGCAACACTGTTAGAAGTGAGTAGTCCTAGTACTAATGCAAGTGAGTGGTTCTAGCAGTACACCTCTGGCAGTAGTGAATGGTACTAGAAGTACTAGTGGGTAGCAATACTATTACAAGTGGGTAGTCCTGGTGCTAGTACTATTACAAGGGGGTGATACTAGTACTACAGTAGTGGTGGGTGGTAGTAGTATAGTTACTAGTGGGTAGCAATACTACTCAAAGTGGGCAGCACTAGTAGTACTGCAACTAGTGGGTATCAGTACTAACTTGTTGGTTATAAGACCATTACGGGGGAATATTACTAGTGAACATTTATACTACTACTAAGGAGTAGCACTTGTAGTACTACCGGTAGCTTATGGTATAAGGGTCCATGAGGTCCAGCTACTACTACTACTACAAGTGGGCAGTACTAGTAGTACTGCGACTAGTGGGTATTAGTACCAACTTCTAAGAGCAGTACTGGTACTAGTGAACATTAATACTATTACTAGGGAGTAGCATTCTACTACTAGTAGTATTATATGGTATAAGGGTCAATGAGGTCTAGCTACTCCACTTCGGATGGGGTCAAGCATGGGGGAGCAACTTAGTACTACTAGTAGTAGAAAGGTGCCGTCTAGTTACAACTAGTAGTAGGAGACTGAAGTCTCCCCGCTGGCAGGCCAAGGACTTTCAGGCTCCTCTAGAAGAGCCTTCCCTGAACACCTTCCTCCCCACCCCCCGTGGCGAGCCCAACCGCGCAGAGGCTCCCTCAGCCGCCGCCGCCACCGCCTCCGCCTCCGCCTCCCCTCCGCTCCCCACCGGCGCCCAAGCCCCGCAGCCTCACCGGGGCTCCCGGTCCCAGAGGAGGGGCGTGGCCAGCCTACTTGCCGCTTCTCATCCCGACCTGAGGCTGTTTCCCACGCGGGCGGGTCTACGGCGCCGCCAGGCTCTGATTCATCCTTCTCCCCCTCCCCCCCTTATAACTCCCGCTCCTTACCCCTCCCCGGACGTTTGAAATTCCTCGCGCGCCTAAACGAGAGGCTAACCTGTCCATTATGGCTGAGGGAGCGTTTTGATTGGTCGCCTCACTCAGAAGTCTCCTTCTGATTGGTCAGTTCTCCCAGAGAAAACCCGCCCTCTCATCTCACAGCTCTCGGGTTACGCCTTCTCCGTTATCCGCTCAAACCACGCCCTCCGACTGTTGATTGGCAGGACCCGTTGGACGCCACGCCCAGTGGGAGGAGCCACCAAAAGCTCTCCATGAAGCCACGCCCTTTAGCGGGCGTCCTCGTGCCTTTCCTATCTAACGGTCAACGGGAGAGGGGCGGGCATCAACATTGACTGACGTGCAGGTGAACCAATGAGAACTCAGCTTTTAAATAAATTGACTTCTGGAGTTCGTTGAGAGATGCTCTCGCCTTTGAAAACCTGAGCGAGGTGAGGGTCCAGGCACCCCCACAGTGGCTGTAGGGGGCGATAGAGAGACACCAGCCCACAGTGGTCACATAGCAGGCACAACATGCTCCTGTGGAGCGCATCATGCTCACTCACAGTTACATGACACTGCTCCAGGTGTGCACACTGGCTCCTGGATGGATGGCGGTGGGCACAATGCACTTCCCAGCCACACAAAGAGGGTCTTGTGACAATACACACAACACACAGCTTTGTTTACTGAGTACACTTAACGGGGCAGTGCGCACTTCATCAGATGTATGAAGCAAGCATGCGCCACTTGAGTACCAATACTGTGAGTGGTACTAGTGGTACCACTAATGTGAATGCTACTAGTACCACTTGTGGGAGCAGTACCACCATCACCACCCACAGATGGCGAGTGCGCACAAGCGTATATGGTTTTCTCAATACCTGTGGCTTTGTGTTCCCAACTAACAGCCCAATGGTGCACCACTGGTCCAGCTACCACCGCAGTACCACCGTCACCACCACAGATGACAAGTGCGCACAAGGATATATGGTTTTCTCAATACCTGTGGCTTTGCGCTCCCAACTAACAGCCCAATGGTGCACCACTGGTCCAGCTACCCCACTTCCTATAGGGTCAAGCCTGGTGGTGCAATGGTATGGGCCTCACATCCTTGCCACTTGTGCCACTCATCACAGTGATGCCTGTGTTCCACATGATTATCGCTGTTTGAAAGCAGCCAGTCATGCCTTCGGCTCATCAAACATGCACAAGACCAATCTAGGTCTCTTCCTGGAGATGCTTACAGTCTGAAATTTTAAGGGAAAAAAAGAAAACTGAGGAAGGAGAGGATGGCAGTTGGGGGGGGATCCAAACTTTTCAGCCTTCCCGTCAGATCACAGACTACAAATAAGGAGTTATCAGGTTTACTACAAACTTTGTTATTAGGTTTGTTATTAGGCTGTGGGTGGCGCAAGCAGTAAAGACGCTGCGCCTGTTAACTAGCACAGGTCGGCCCCGGGTCGGCCCCACAAGACAGGGTGAGCTCCTGCCCTTAGCCCAGCTCTGATCCAATCGTATTGTCTCTGCCTTTCCATTGGACTAATTCAGTGGTGTGGAGAGGGGGGATCTGCTGCTTGGGTAACAGCCTATTCTCCATAACAATCCAACCCAGGTTTTTGTGCTTCGCATGCAGCGTATGCAGCGCCAAGCACGATACCATAGTCTTTCAAGACTGACGGAGGCATGCTTTTTTTTGTTATTAGGTGTAAATGCCGCAGGTCGATACAGAACGGCTTCCATGGTAACTGTCAAATAATTAAAATTAAATCATTAAATGAAAGTTGAACACAAGTCATGTGAAAAGCATAAACTCTCAGCAGCAGAATAAATTGGAGATTAGCAGTAGATTTAAAGGGCATGGAAAAATAAAAGGGGTTGCCTTTTTTCAAAGGCAAACCTAATCTACCATCAGAACAAACTAGTTTCATTTTATAGAAGTTTCCTATAAAGTGTTACAAAGTATTTTCCCTCTCTAGGGAAGCCACAAGGTTTGCTAAGCAGTGGCACTAGTAATTAAAATGAGTGACAAGAGCACAGCAACGCTCGCCATCAAACCAGAAAAACCTCAAGGAGTTTGCTCTATATATTTTCTAATTAACCTAAGACTGCTTAGTGTCTGAAGCAGAAGTTAGTGGCTGCTTCAGACTGACGTGCAGGTTAGGCATTGCCGCTTCTCCTCCTACTATCTGGATTGGCATGGAACGGGGAAAAGCCATAAAAAAGAAAATGCAGAGGGAAGAGGGTAATCTAGAGCACCAGAGCTACTCTAGCCCAAAGTTCATCTCACCTCCATATCGTCCATTTCCCTCTTCATGTTTTAATCAACAGAAGGTAGGGGAGGATAAGAGGAGAGCCCAATCCTATTCAACTTTCCAGCTCTGGTGAGCCACAATGTAGCCCTTATTAAGGGAACACATTTCCCATACTTTGAGAATGTCAGAGTGATGGCCCCTCCACCACAGTGCACATCCCACTGACAAATGCAAAAGACCTGAAAACTGCATAGTCAGATGTCTGCTTGCATCACACCAGAAACATATTTTCAGCAGTGGGATATTTGCCAAGCAATCTGTAGGGGTCCGCATACCGCATACAGATAGAACCTGGCACAGCATGGTATGACCCCTGGGGAAGCAGAAAATTGCCCCCATACCTCTGAAGGGGTGCAGATGCTGATGACTGTGCTGCTGTCGATTTCCCCCTTATTTCCCCTTCCCTTTCCCCCTTAAACCCATTAAAGAGAGGCTTTACATGAAATTGGGAGGGAAGTGCAACTCCCCAATTTGAGTAGCACTTGTCTAGTGATAGTTACAACTCACCCACTTCCCATTCCCATACTGATGTCGGGAGGCTGGCACATTTCTGTGCACTGGCCAAACCTTCTCAGCAGTGGAGCTGAAGAAGCTTAAGACACTTTTGCAACACCCCCAGGCCAGCACAGAACATATGCCAGAATTTATGCAAGCATAATGGGTTTAGGATTGCAGCCTGAGAATCACAAATATACAAAGTTCAGAGTTGAAGGTTTTGCTGTTTTTATTGATTTGTTGAAGGAACACCATGTTAAAGAGCACAAGTCACCTTAGGCACAATCCATTTTGACCAAGATGAACATAATTACTTTTATAATAGGAACTTTTAGGAAGCAGATAATAAGATCCAGCTGCAGATATGCAGACAAAAACTAACCATGTGTCAATATTTTTTGGTAGGAAACAGTCCAGGAAAAATCTATCCAATATGGCAAAGGAATATCAGACCTCAACAAGGAAAGCCAAGAAGGGTGGGAATCGGCCACAGAAGTAGGTGGCAAAAAGATCAGGTAAGACAAATACCACATGGTCCACGTTCAGTTACCAGAAGGCTTGAAGAGCCAGTAATTTGAGAATGAGCAGAACAGCTTAACAATCAGGGTTAAAAGAATAATCAGGAAAATTCTGTATAGCCTCTCAGAATGAATGAAAGCCTACAGAAGGAATGTTAACAGCCATCAAACCATCAAGTAAAATAATGTGCATTTAGTTGTTACAAGGAATACTTTTGTGGGGTTTGGTCACAGAAAGCTACTATATCTGCATTTCAGAAACCTTTTATTCACAGCTGCAATGAGCCCTCCCATCAACTCCAAATCAGACCATAGCACCATCAATTAGCAAAGGTGCTCTTCACAGCTGCTATGATGTTCTTCGCACTGATCCCAAACAGATCAAGGAGCTCATTTGGTTTTCCACTTCGAGGCACACCGGTCACAGCGAGGCTCTGGACTAAGATACCAGGTTCTCCTGCGACTGCTGCTGCCACTGCTTCACCAATTCCTCCTAGAGTAACCAAGTTCAAAAAACATTAGCTTTCCAGAACACTCACAGTTCTAGCTGGTTAAGTTCAGCATTTGTACAAAATTACAAGACACAAAAGCCATGTAAGTGGTCAATTGTTTCACCCTTTACAGGTAGTTCTCTGGCTCTTACCATTTCCAATCTCCATGTCATTCCAAACTCTCTCTTTGTGACCACACTTTATGACCGCATTTGCAAACTCAGAAGTACTCACAATCTTGAGGGTCTCTGCAGCATGAGAAGCACTGTAGAGGCTGGCATGGCGCCTCCTGAACTGATACAACTGGCAGCAAGTTCAGGCTAGCCCCTGTCCCCCTGTACACTTGCAATCCAGGCAATCATGCTGCTGCCTTCCTCCCACCCCTTAAAGGTGGCAGAAGTCAAGGCCCTCATGATCCTTGCAAACCACTGGTCTAGAGCTACAAGCCATTTCAAGCCAACTGATACTTATTCATGGGCTATATTTGGGCTGCAGATCATCCATTAAGAGCACAATCCTAACCATGTCTACTCAAAAGTAAGCCCCATTGTTTTCAATGGGTCTTACTCCCAGGAAAGTGTCTTTAGGATTGCAGCCCATGTCTACTCAAAAGTAAGCCCCATTGTGTTCAATTGGTCTCACTCCCAGGAAAGTGTCTTTAGGATTGCAGCCTACCTCTTTCTGATCACCGCTCCTAACACATTCAACCATATTTCTTTCAGTCTGTATTTTACAGAGGACAATCCTGTTTCAACCTCAATATGTGGCCACTCTTACAACTGGCAGTTGATGAATCAAAAGCTATTTCTGGGCAAAAGCATAAAATGGATCAGTACACACTAGGGTGCATGCTTTTTAAAACATACTACGCTACAGTCACATAACTAGAATCTGCTTACAACAAAGTCTGAAGCAACTATATTGAGTCTTCTGCTTACCTTCCCTGTAGTGATCCTCAACTGTGATAATACGACCCCCAGTAACTCTAGCACTGGAAATTATGGTATTTGCATCCAAGGGTTTGATTGTAAAAGGGTCAATTACCCGAATATGGATACCTAGAAGAAAGCAAGAGGCTCATGGCAAAGATGGCACAGAGAATCATATGAAAAAGAATAGAAATATCCTAATTTCTAATCAAATTCCTCCAGAATTCTAGATATCCATTACCCTGTTTGCTTAGTTCATCAGCAGCCGCTAAGGCTTCGTGGAGTGTGACACCTGCTCCAATAACCGTAACCTTGTCAGCATCACTCTTGCGTACAACCTAGAGAGAAAGAAGGAAAAAGCTCAGTAAGCTGATGTATGGCCAGTTATTGGCTACCAAGAGAGCATCTTATTTGGGTTACTGGCCTATTTGGGTTACAGGTGTTTAAAATCCAATGCTATCAGAGTTCTCATAGGTCAAAAAATAGTGATGTTATCTAATCTGCTCTCTGCCTCCAGATTACCTTATAAGCAGTGGTGGGATTCAAATAAATTAACATGTTCTATGTCCTAATAACCTAAATTAACAACAGGTTTTATGTCCCATTAGTAACTGTTCTCAGAACCAGGAAAGAGTTCTATAGAACCTGTGAGAACCCCCTGAAGCCCACCACTGCTTATAAGAATTTGCCAACTGAATGCAATTGTGATTCTGCATTTACCACTAGGTAATTTTATGCCTATTACAGAAAGCATAGCACTAACTCCTATGAAGACCTCATAATTCTTCCCAGTTATATCTGCTTTTGCAAATCTTTCAGAAGATGCCTTAGCCCATGGTGTTTTGGGGGATTTAGAGGATTCAGGATAAACCTTTTCTCCTTTTCAAGTTACCTGTTTTAAGCCCCATCAGTGTCTGCCAGATCACATTCTGCTTAGAGAACAAGGCACAACTTTCTCATCTCTAAATCTGGGAACACCTATCAGACTCCCCGTTTACTGGGAAATATCCCATGGGCCATTGACCGACGAAAGTGATTTCATGTTATATGATTAAGTCATACTAAGATACTGCCACCTAGTGGTAGAGACATGTATAACAAAATACTTTAAGCTTATTCTTTTCAGCCCAACAAGTCTGAATTTAGGACCTGACCCAAAAAACTATTTATGCTTAGTTCTAGAATGAAGGGTTATTATTAATGCCTCTGAAACCTTTTAATCTGGCCCTAAAGGTGTGTTCCATTTTATAGTATCGATTAAGCTATACTGCACACATTCAAAGACTGTAACGATACACACATTTGCTAAGAGAATCAGTCGCATTTAACTTGGTAGGACTAACTTCCAAGTGGACACGTTTAGCAGTGCATTGTAAGTCACCTGAGTATGTGTTGGTACGTAACTTTACATAACTATAAAGTACTTGCCATGTTTTGGCCAGATACACAATCTTCTTAGTTAAAGAAAATTTTGAGGAAAAAGCTGTTATTTCCATTTACAACAAAAGCTACTGCCCATGGTGTCAATAGACCAGAATAGTTCAACAGGAGATATAACAGTTCAACACCCAGTTCATAACATTCAACAAGATTTGTTCCTTACATACTAATCATAAAGCCCAATATTTAAGGGTCAGAAGAGCCAAAAAATATTCCTCAAATTCCTGTGCACAACATTGTCCTTTATGGAAGAAATTGTATTCCTTTACCTTTGCATAGCCAATCTCAAACTTTTCTTCGGGAGAGTATAAGATTGGAGTATCTGGACGACTTGTTCTAATGAAGCATATCCCCTGAGGAGCAAAGGTGGAAGGAGCAAAGGATTTCAGAGGAAGCAAAGAATTTCAGAGATCTCCTCACACACAGACATTCTGGGTCATAAAGGTTGCACATCTGGGTTCAGAGCTATGTGCACAAAGCAAAGCTGTACTGACAAAAGTCAGAGGTCATCTTGAAGGCAATATCATGCAGAGTAAAGTCTTCAAAATACACCCCAACTGAAGATACACATGCAAATCAGACACCCTGTCGTGGAATGTCTAACTTAACAGATGATACTCCTGAGCGTTATTTTAAAAATATGCTTGCAACAGACATTGCAGTAGTTAATTTAAGGAATTGTAAGAAGACTTCAGAAGTCAAAATTGTAGTCTTCGCCTTGTGGCTTTGAGCTCAACGGCATCAGACCATCTTTCACACTTTCTCAAATCAAGGGCTGCAATCCTAACCTCTAGTTAAGCCAGCCTAAGCCCCAGCATAAGTCCTGTGCTGACCTGGTGGTGTCACAAAAGTGCCGTAATACACTTTTGTGGCACTCCCAGGGGAGTGCAAAGTGCACAGACCTATGCTTGCCTCCCTGCATAACCACAGGAATGGGAAGACATGAGTTGTGCCGTCCTAGGTTAGGATTGCACTCCTAGAGTCTTGACTGCAGAAGTCATCCATTTTCCACTTACTTTGGCATTTGCAGCCAAACAGACAGCATGTTCAGTGGAGACTGCATCACTTGGGTAGAACACAGTGCAGCCTGGAATAGATCTGAACATGGCTATGTCTTCCAAGGCCATCTGAGAGGGCCCATCCTCACCTGAAGGAGGAAGAAGAAACTCTATTAGCCATACAAACACACACACACAAATGGCCATGCAACAGAAAGACATATTAATTTCATGCTGAAAACCAAAAGAAATACTGCATAACATCGAATACTGAGCTACCAGATTGAAAGCCTTTACAGGATTTCTCTCATGAATTTTGTATGGCATAGTATCAAATTGAATTTTGATACTCCAAGACTCCACCCAGATTTAGTATATGGTTTTACATATGAACTGCAGAAAGAAAATCAAGTCCTCAACAAGAATATTTTCCTCAAGATAGCTTCCAACAGCCAGGTATTGTTAAGATTAAGGCTGCAATCCTAATCTCCAGTTAGGCCAGCCCAAGCCCTAGCTTAAGCCCTGTGTTGACCTGAGGGTGTCTTTAAAGTGCCAAAAGACATTTCTGCACCACTCCTGGGGGAAGGTTAGGCCAGTGCACAGACATGCATTTGCCTCCCTACATCACTGCGGGGACAGGAAGACCAATGATTTAGACCAATGAATTAGACTAGGTTAGGATTGCACTGTAACAAATTTAGGATTGCACCGTAACAAATTACATTCAGGAGTAATTTTTTTCTTTAGTTTAGATTAGAGAAGGAAAACACCACACACACAATGCAAAAGAACGATGCCAGAATTCCTAGCTTATTAGTATTCTTGCTTCATTTCCAAAACTGATCAATAGAGCTACTATTATTTAGTCCATGTAGTATATAGTTCCTCAGTCATGCTAGTATGGTTTATAGGAACATACGTTAATTTTCAGTTGTGGATGACTTGTAAGAAAGCCATAATTAGATAGTAAAGGGCCTCACATCAGGCTACACATACCAATGGAAACCCCACTGTGGGATCCACAAAGGTTAATGTTGGATTGTGAGATGGCAGCCATCCGGATATGGTCAAATGCCCGGGTGAAGAAAGCAGCAAAAGTGCTGGCGAATGGAACCATGCGATTCCTAGCAGCACAGCCCAGTGCCACGCTGACCTGCAACAGAATACAAGGTGCCATTGTAAGCCATGCTCCACCAGCAGACAATAACGCCTTTTCACATTGGGACTCACCATGTTCTGTTCAGCAATGTAACACTCAATATAGCGTTCAGGGTGGGCCTGCTTGAAGAACTCAGCAAATGTGGAATTCTTGGTGTCACCATCCAAGGCCACCACACGGTTGTTAACCTTCCCCAGCTTTGCTAGGGCTAAACCGTATGCCTTGCGGGTGGCCATCTGAAAGAAAAACACAGTACAATGTACTGCAAAACAGAAAACAAGTCTGCTTATACCAGCAAAACAGCTACTTTACAGTGCTCCGTTGGTCCCACATCCTGTTTCAATCTCCCCCCCCCCCCCACTGTAGAGACTACATCACTGTGTGGCGATCTCACTTATTCCTCCAGCAGTTGTATGTCATCCTCCTCCTGCTGCTGGACTTGGCACCTGACTGGCACAGACCTTGCACTAGCACTCCCTTCTCTCCAAGTGCCATAAACATGCTTTATGGCACATTTATAGCAATCAGTGCTAGTGCCAGGGCTCGGCACCAGCACTAGGTCAGTATAGGATTGGGCCCTAAGCCTGCAATCCTGTGCAAACATACCTGGAGAAAAGCCACACAGTTGGATATATTCCTGACTAACATTATGGACATTTAAATCCTACTTTTCCCAATTCTAAAGAAAACTGAAGACCACAAAATTAAAATTAATAATTCAAAACCAATATATTTTATAGTAAAAACCAATATAAAATTTTGGATTAATAATTCAAAACCAATATAAAAACATGCACCGATATGTGCTTCAGGTTCCTGGCCTGGCATCACCACCTGACCCATCAATGGGTCCTACACATCACAGGCCATCCACCCTATTTGTTTAGAATGGACCTGGAGAATTTGAAAGAGTTAAAGAAGCTGAAAGAGTTACATCAGGCTGACCTATCCATACAGTACCTTGTCACCAATTTTATAGGCAGGCGGAGAAGGCATCTTGATATACTTTGCACTGATCTGTGGTACATCTGCTACAGGTGGCTGGATGGATAGGACTTTATTAGTCTGGATTTGGCTCTCAATAGTATTGATGATAGAGTCTACTTTGTCCTTGGGCATGGGTTTTCCATGCCAACCATCAGAATCCTCCACATCTAGGACACAGAACATTAACTTAAACACCATCCACTAACTAAACACCATCCATTTCAAACATTTTCTATCACCTCTCACCACCACCAACCCTCAGACAGAAATTTTCTATCACCTGCAATTCCTCGCCCTTTGAAAGTCTTGGCCACAATGGCTGTGGGTTTCCCTTTCAGCTGGCTTGCTTGCCACAGAGCCTGGCACAGCTCCTCTACATCGTGACCATCCACAACGTAAGTGTTCCACCTAGGAGGATATAAGATGGTTGACATGAGGACCGAGCTCCTTGTCAGAATGAAGGCCCAAGCAGCAAGCAGGACTTACCCAAAGGCTTCACAGCGCTTGCGGTAGGCATCAGTGTCGTGACATAGTGGTGCTGCTTCACTTTGCCCCAACCTGTTGACATCAAAAATGGCTACCAGGTTGTCCAATTGGTAGTGCGATCCAAACGCCAGGGCTTCCCAAACAGATCCCTCCGAGGACTCGCCATCACCCAATAGACAGTACACACGGTAACTAGAAAAGAATGAGGCACATCAGGATGAAGTGTGCTGAGAAAGGGACCTCTCAATCAGTGTTGCACTAGGAACCAATCCAAGATATTGACATGCTTCATTATGAACATGTTTCCAGATCTGATACTATGAGCTCACCTGGCCTTGTCAAAGTATTTGCCTGTGTATGCCATTCCACAAGCAGCTCCCAGGCCCTGTCCCAGTGAACCAGTGGCCACATCCACAAAACTCAGTCTCTGTTAAACCAAAGGGGGAGAAAACAGGGTTAGGCAAATAGAATGAAAATCACAAATGTCAACCATGTGACTTAGCCCTATAAGATCCATCTCTTATTCCTCACCTCTGTGTGAAGGAAGCAATTCACATTACTTTCCACTTTACTACTTCCACCCCAGCTTTTTAAAGAAATGCAGCTTAATGTCATAAGAACATGAGAAGAGCCTCCACACAGGCCTCTTGTACCACACATCGGCCCACCAGATGCTTCAGGGAGCACATATGACACCTGCATCCAAGTGCCCTTCCCTTCACCTGGCATTTTGAAGTGGTCCACATCTACACACCCCTCATGGCTTGTAAGCCATGGTGGTCCTTTCCTCTAGGAATTTGTCCAAACCCTTCTAAAAGGCATCAAGGCTAGATGCCATCACCACATCCTGTGGCAGGGAGTTCCACAGGCCAACTACATGCTGGACAATTTTATCCGTGGATAATTTTATACATGCTGGATCTTCTTTTATCCGTCCTAACCCTCCCAACATTTAATTTTAGTGGATGCCCCTAGTTCTGGTGTCACGTAAAAAGGAAAATAGCATCTCTCTATCCAGTCTATTCATCACTTGCATAATTTTGTACGTCTCAATTATGTACCCCCTCAAGCGCCTCCTAGACTGAAGAGCCTCGAACAATGTAGCCTTTCCTCACACAGAAAGTGTCCCAGACCATCAATCTTTTTGGTTGCTCTCCTCTGAACCTTCTCCATTTCCTTCATTCCTGAGCAACTAACACTATAATCAAAGTCTTGCTTTTGCAACATACAAACTGGACTACAAACATTGCACAGTGTGGCAAGGCCCATATCGTATGCCAATTATGTTCTTGCATCACTGACCCATAGCCACATAGGACAGAAACAAGAATGCTATCTTGCAATTTATATCTTTCCCACCTTTTAAAGCTTCAGAGAGCAATCATAATCCCTGGTTAAGCTGGCACAAATCATGGCATAAGTCACATGCACTTCTGTTCCACTCTTGAGGAAGGAGTTAGGCCAGTCCACAGACTAGTGCTGGTCTCCCACCACTGTGAGAATGGGGAGAGGGATGAGTTGTACTGGCCTAAATTGGTTAGGATTGCACCCTCAGTCATGAGAAAACAAAAAAGCCTACTACATGTACCATTTCCTACAGAAAAGGACTTACAGGGGTCGGATGGCCCTCCAGGTCACAGTCTATTTTCCTCAGTTTTGTCAACTCTGACTCCTTGAGGTAGCCCGCCTCAGCCCACGCAGCATAGAGCACAGGTGCAGCATGACCCTATTACGTAAGGGGTTAAAACAGAGCAGGAGTTAAAACACCAAAAACCACTTGGTTTATCAGTCAGGGATATTGAATATATCAGTGGTTCTCAAGCAGTCCAGTCCAAGACCCCTTCTAAGAACAACAAACTGTCCAGGTCCCCCCTGGAGCCCCATCAAGGCTCCTCCATGCCTACTCAGAAGCAAGTCCCATTGTGTTCAATAACACTTACTCCCTGGAAAGTGTTGATTGCTGCTTGAGTGTCCCATTCTAAGATGGTGGCGCCCAGTTCCAGATTCCAAAATAGCAGTAGCCAGCTTTTGGTGAACCCCGAAACGAAGTCAGGACCCCTACTTTGAGAACCACTGGACTATATGAAAAGGGCTGTCCACTCAGGGCAGCATGGAAAGCCAACCATAGGTGTCAAACTCATTTCATACAGAGGGCCAAAGTTAAAGTTAATGGTGTCCCCCCAAATCCGGAGTCTACTCAGAAGTCCCATTAAGTCAATGGGGCTTACTCCCAGGAAAGTGTAGTCTGAGAAGCTCTTGCAGGCTAGGTTAAATGGTAAGGTGGGCCAGATTTGGACACCTGTAGGGGAGTTGTATATGGGAAACAAGATCCAAAAGCCTGAGAAGTTCAGGTCTTACCAGCAAGAAAGGGGCTCCCATTTAGCTCCATGCTCCACACACATAAAACACAACCACACACCCCTTTACCTTGGAAAGCACAAAGCGGTCATTGCTGGGGTGGCTTGGGTCACTTGGCTTGTAGCGCATGGTGTGGAAGAACAATACCGACATGATCTCTGCAGCACTGCAGCATGATGTAGGGTGACTGCAAAGACAGAAGGCAAAAGGTTACAACGAGCAGGGTCAGGGAGGCACAGAGGTTATGCGCTAAGGACAGGCTGTGCAACTCGGCCACTAGGAGGAACCTCTCCTTGAACAAGAAACAAAAAAACCCTACAGCTTCAAGGGCCAGTCATTCATTCATCTCCACCATGGAGTGAGCATTTGGCAAGATGCCTCAAGGCTGCATACCGAATATGCTCTCTCTCATCTCAGGGACAAGGATAGGGGAAGTATAGGCAATTTATGGACCGGGGGCCCAATCCTATCCAATTTTCCAAGGATGGTGCAGTTGTGCCAATGGGGTATGCGCCACATCCTGTAGTGGAGGGATGTCACTGGGGCCTTCTCAAAGTATGTGAACATGTGTTCCTTCATCAATGGGGCTGCATTGTGACTACAATGGAGCTGGAAAGTTAGGATTGGATTCCTGCAAAGAAGGGGTGCAATCCTAACCAATTTTGACCAACACAACTCACCCATGGTGGTGTGGGAAAGCCAACACATGTCTATGAACTAGCCTAATTCCCCCAGTGGCACAGAAATGCCAGTCCATTATGAGACATGTGCCAGCCTAAATGGAGATTAGGATTGCAGCCTACAGCTCTCCAAAGCTCTAGATCTCCACTAGATCATCAAGGCTGCAATCCTAAACACACTTTCCAGGAAGTAAGACCCACTGAACACAATGGGGGTTACTTCTGGGTAGGCATGGATAGGATTGTGCTCCAAGGTCCTTGATTTTAAAAAGCACGATCAGGTTAGGGATTGGTTTGGGGATCCATTTTATTATTATTTAATTTATTTAAGGGATTTATACCCCACTTTTCTCAGGCCAAAGCAAATGCCTAAGGAAGCTTACAAAGCTTTTTAAATCCTTTTTTCCTCACAACAACCCTGTGAGGTAGTAAGCAACTGGCCCAAGGTCACCAATGAATGAAAAAGGGGATCCATGTTAAGAGGGAAAGCCCATGGAAGGATGAGATCCTAAACACATTTTCCTGGGAGTAAGACCCATTGACTACAATGGGGCTTACTTCTGAGTAGACATGGTTAGGATTGTGCTCTTCTAAGGCTCATTTCTTTCAAGGGAAATGGGGCAGATCTTTCTGCACGTGGGTGCAGGATCCCTGCGAACCCCCTGAGTGGATTACCCGGAGTTGGATGCGCAAGTAGAGCGAATGGAGAGGATGCGGAGGCGGTTGGCTGTATCTCTCAGAGCCTGCAGGCTCTTCTCCTCCAGCTTGGGGCAGCTGCCGGCCATGATCCCTGCTGCAGATGCTGTGGAATTCCACCTCTGGGATCTCAGCTTCCCCTTTGATCCGGGCTCTCCGCGCCTTCGGGAGGAAGTGAGATCAGAAGGGGGGAGTTGGCAGGGAGGAATGAATGGGGTGTAGGGCAGTGACGTCAGGCCACCCTCCCCATCCAAGCAAGAGCCAACCTGCGCTCGATCTTGTTGGCGGCTGCACCTCACATGATGCTCTCCAGTCCTGCCTTTGCCCTTTGCTTCCCCACGTGCTCCCCAACCACCCCCAGGCCTTCCTACGATCTCCAGTTCTGTTGCACGGCAAAGCCGCCTCCCACCTGGATCTAGTTGTACATTTACAAATCAAGCTCAAAACCCAATCCTAGGCATGTCTACTCAGAAGTAAGTCCCAGTAGAGTCAATGCGGCTTACTCCCAGGGAAGTGTGGGATAGGATGGCAGCCTTAGGCAATCCGATCCCCACTTCTGCAGTCCTACCTGCACTTCAGTCCCATGGAACTTACTTCTGAGTAGACACAATTAGGATTGGGATCCAAGACGCCTCTTCCCCAGAGCAAACAAGGAGTCATAGGCTGCAATCCTAAGCACACTTTCCTGGAAGTAAGACCCATTGAACACAATGGTCAGGATTGTGCTCAGTTTCACTGCATTCTACATCACTGGATTTGACCTCACTGCAAGTAGTGGCTGACTCTAGATCCCTCTGCAGGATGACCACATGTCCTCTTTTTCCAGGACAAATTCTCTTTTTCATCCTTGTGTCCTGGGGAAAAAATCTTCATTATCTTCCATTTCCTTTTGAGCAGGCAGCATTCAGCCTTCTTGCAATTCATAAATTATATAATAGATTTAAATTTAAGATTGTGTTTAAATTAACCATGTGAAAGGAATATATATCATGAGTATTTTTAGCTTTTGTCACATCCTACATTTTTTTGGATGTCCTATATTTTGGGGAGACTGTCCTATTTTGCAATTCTGCCATATGGTCTCCCTGCCCCTCTCCCCTCTTACTGTGATCAGTGCAATCCTAAGCATGTCTACTCAGAAGTAAATCCCATTGTCTTTGATAGTACTTACTCCCAGGAAAGCATGATAAGGATTGGAACCTGAGCTAGAAAATCCATTTCTACTGTGGCTGCAATCCTAAAGACTGCACTTTCCTGGGAGATTGCACTTTCCTGAGAGTAAGTCATACTGAACACAATGTGGCTTACTTTTGAGTAGACATGGTTAGGATTGTGCTCTTTGCTGAGAATGAACCAAGGAAGAGACAACCCTCCCCAACTGAACTCTTTCAAATGTCCTGTATGTTTTCAAATGTCCCCCTATATCCTATCCTATGTTTTTGACAGTCCAGTTCTACAGGAAGAGGTATAGGGCCTAGACCAGAAACATCAGGCAGCCTGGAATGTGGTGCATTCCTCTTCCTTGGACAGCTGGTATGCCTGGCATTGCAGCTTTGGCACTACATGAGGAAGAGGAGTTGCTGGCAGTCTGCCCCACTGTAACCGGTTGCCAAAAGACTGACTGATCAACAGCTGCTACAAGGGGTGACACAGGACAGCGCTAAGTGGCTGTCCACAAGTTCATGTGTAACTAAAAGTGTCTGTATATTAAGGGAGAGGGTAACGAGTCATTTAATACTATCTGCCAGCTGCCATTCGCACTATGCCTCTAAAATCAGTGTTCCCTCTCATAACAAGATAGGCTAAGTACTATTCTATGACTATGGATGCAAGCCTAACCTAGGCCAGCACAACAAATTGGTCTTCCCGTTCCTGTGGTGATGTAGGCAGGTGAGCACATGTATGTGCACTGACCTAACCTTCCCGCAGAAGTGTCTTATGGCACTTTTGTGTCACCCCCCAGATCAGAACAGGTGTTACGCTGGGGCTTAGGCTGGCCTATCTGGAGCTTAGGATTCCAGCCTTCATGCAATAATTTACTTCTTCAGGGCACAATCCTAACCAATTTAGGCTGGCATAACTCACCGGGCATACCTTCTTGTAGTGATGGTGGGGATGCCAGCGCATGCCTGTACACTGGCCTAACTCCCTGAGAAGCGAGGCAGAGTATGCACCAGACTCCCCACATCACCACAGGAAATTATGCCAGGTGAGTTGTGCTAAATTGGTTAGGATTGTTTCCCCCAACCCCCATAAGGGGGAGCAAACTCTGGCCTAGTGGCCATTTGTGGCCCTTCCGGACCTCCAGTTTCTAATGAGCCCCTGGCCCACTGGAGACTGACAGAGCCCACACTGGCCTGCAGTTGCTGGTCATGACATCCATAACTGTCCCAAGTGCATCAGCTGATATCTCCATATGTTTTCTGCTTTTAGCTAGGCATTACCAATATAGTGCCTCTGAACAACTTATATCTCGTGCTTCTGGCCTCGTCTGTATTTTTTCACTGCACATGTGCGTGGCAAACAGTTCATAGTTCTCATGTGGTTCTCCATACCTATATTGTAGTTCTCATGTGTATTATAAATAAGCTCAGTAAAATGCATTCATTCATATAAGTTCTGGCTCTGATGTATTCATTTACGTAAGTTTGTGTAAATTTATTCAAATCCAAAATGTAAATTCTCTTTTCCCTGGACCCTGACAGTGTCAAACAGATGATGTGACTTTCCTGCCAAAAGTTTGCCCTCCACACCCTAATGTAATATAGGTGACCCTACTATTTTTTAAAATTGTGTGTGCCCTTATTTGGTTTAAAAAAATTCTTGAGTGAGGTTAGTTGGCCAGCATAGGTAGTGATCTGATCTATAGGATGCAATTCACCTGTCACAAATTTGTCACAAATCCCATTGAAATGAATGAGAGCCATTCATCCAGTTCAATTTCTTTTGGGAGAAACAGGTGTTCCTCAAGGGGTACCTTCCTGGAAAAGAGCCCAGGTTTAATTGTGGCATAATTATTACAATACTGTTATTCTTACTTCCACTAGGTCCAAGACTGCAAGGGGTTTTCTATAAGAGAGAAAGCAAGATGCATTGAAGAAGAGAATCCTTTAAGCCAGGGACAAAAAGAGAGTGACAAAAAGACTTTCTATTTTGATAGTGATTTGCTGCAAATGCCCACTTCAAGACAGATTTATTTATTGGTTTGTTATACAGTATTTGTATTCCACCTTTCTCCCCAAAGGGTGCCCAAAGCAATTTGCTACTGGAAGGGGAATTTCAGTTAGGAAAAATAATATTCTCCTTAAGTGTGCCCTGCTGCCTTGATCTGCACTTCTTTATACTGTTCTTTATTTAAAGAAATGCTTAATGAGATCAGGATAAAAATCCATTCAATAATAATTATATATTGATTGTAATTTGTTCAAATATGTTTTGCTACCTGCCTCTCTGGAAACACACACAAGTAACACAGTGCTACTTCCTATAGAAAGATACAGCCAGTTCATGTGAACATTTTATATGGGAGACATTTCTGCAAGGTTGGGCCCATGATGTACTGGTGACATCCAGGAATAAGATATAGGGCGCAATCCAGAGTAACTACGGGGAGTCTTTGCTCCGGTGTAAGAACAATTTGCTCTGGATTGCAATATGAATTTCCCATAGGTTTTCACTAGGTTGTGCAGTAACTACGGGTACATGTAATGTCTCTTACATGCTCCCGTAGTTACTCTGGATTGTAGGGATAGTTAACCAAATCCTAAGCATGTCTACTCAGAAATAATCCCCACTTACTTCAATGGGACTTATTCCCAGGTAAGTATGCATAGAATTGCAGCCTGTATGTGGTTACTTTTGCTGATGCTGCAAACTTGAGGAAGCAGTTCTCAGATTGCTACACTGCATATATCAACATAGACTCAGCTGTCATTCAGCTCGAGATCTGGATGCAGCAAATATTTACTCAAGTTGGTTGCATGATGAAATTGCTGTCTCTTTGATGCTCAGATCATTTGTCAGTATACAAGATTAGTAAAACGCTGGCTTTATCATCAGTTATTACAGCTATAAACACAAAATACTGGAAGCAAAATTCCAGAAGTGTTTGCTAGCAGACAGGAATACAGAAGTAACTTGATTTTCAGCCACTTCATTTTTATTGTTTTGTTCTTTCAGCCATTTTCAAAAACAGCCACATTTCAAATTTTGTCTATGAGCTTTCTTCTTTTGTCCAATTTTATCCACTATTCCACATCATTTGTAGACATTCTTATATATTTTCTTTTATTTCTGTTTATTCCGGTGTCATACACATTTTGAATGGGCTGTATAGTCAAGTTATTTACATTTTTCACCTGCTAAAATAAATTTGCAAATTAGATAAGACAATACTTTGACAGTCCTGCATTTTTTAAACTTTTGTCCATGTCTGATAACACAAGAATGCCATAAGTGTGTGCCACTTCTGGAGTAGGGTTAGGGCAGTGCACAGACATGCGCTCGCCTCCCTGTATCACCACAGGAATGGGGAGACTGATGAGTTGTCCTCCCCTAGATTAGGATTGCACTCTGGGAATCATGGTGAAAGGACACTTGGTACACAAAGAAGCACCTTGCACAAACAACCTCTTGTCTTACACCAGTGGTATTCAAGCATTTCAGCCTGAGACCCCCTTCTGAGAATGACAATATCTCCAGGACCCCCCAGAAGTGATGTCAGTGGAATTGTCATTAAAGGTGTACAGTACCAGATTCCAAGACGGCTGCAGCCAAATTTCGTGAGCATGAAGTCATGATCCCCCAAGGAGGTCCCGACCCTCGCTTTGAAGACCATTGTCTTACACAATATGTATGGCACAATATGTATGTATAACATACATATTATGTTCTCAGTATCTTCTCAGAATATTTTAACAGGTATTTTGACTGAGGAGGACCCCAATCACAAACACTTAACTGGAACTTCTGCCTCACCACGTCATCAGGGGGAGCAAGCACAATGCACACATGCAGGTAAGCAGTGGGGGAATTCCAAACCACAGCACACTGATGGTGCATCAGTGTCTTATGTCCGTAATGTCCATTCTGGATTGGCACTGCTGACCAAATATTCATCTGAATCCCATTTATTTGTCTGGTTCCTTTGTCACAGATGACTGAATAGTGGTCTTGTGCAGATCCACTCCATGAAAAGGAGTCCGCGTCCAAAGCCATTAAGTTCTTGCCCCTTAAAGGATGCCCCTATGCACATTCTTAGTGTCGCCACTCTCTCAAGGTGTGACTGATGCAGTTATCAATTCCTTGCTGTTGTCTGTATTTCTCCCACAGGCGCTGATTCAGCAGTTGATGTTGTACAGACAAGGCAGATGTTGTGATGATGTTGCAGTAAAGATGCTGTGCAGATTCAGGCAGACTGCCTGCCTGCCCTTAGTGGAGCCCGACCATATGGAGCCCGGCTATATTCAGTGAAGTTGTTGGCCTAATGCTTTCAGGCAAGACCCTTTGGGTTTTCAGATTCCATGACAGGCAATGAACCATCTGGTGTAACTAGACATCACTGGTACCTGTTACTTCACTGTCAGATAACTTGCAATGGCAGAACAGCTGGGAGGCAATAGTAACCATACCTGTGTGTTTCTCTTTCAGATGCTGCTCTGTCATGGATACTATTCAATAAGAATTTTGACTGGACTACTCTTGTCTCCTGGTTAACAGACAGGGAATTTTATCAGGGGTACAAAATTTGGGGCGTTCCTCCGCAAAGTGAAAGGGAACAAAAGAACATGGGTTGTTGGGAGAGCCAGGCAAAATGTGATGGGGAAGGTGGTGCAATCATAGTTGAATGTAGAACCACTAATGTAGAACCCAAGTATACCTGCCTGTATTGCATTAGCAGCTAGATCCAGTAAAATGGAAAACCAAATGTACTCTGGAGTTTCTCCAAAATCTTTCAATTACAAAAAATCATTGCAGACAATGAGCATTGTCATTTTTGGGTTCACACTAGAATGGAAAGTATCCAGTGATGGGCTTCAAAGAAATTAAGAACCGGTTCTCTGTCCATCTGGCAGCCACTTTTAAATGGCTATTTTTAAACTTTATATGTACTATCCCTTGTTAAGAACCGGTTCTATAGAGTAGGTGCGAACCTGCTGGTGCCCACCACTGAAAGTATCCTGTTTGCACCAAACCATTCTTGGCAGCTATAGCCCTGCAGCTGTATCCCTGAACTACTATATGTATGCTCCTTCGTGATAAGCAGATCTACGTGTCAAAGAGCAACTGTAGCAGGCCAGTTTCCTCTCAGATTTGACACTGTGTTAAGGAGTATTATGTATGCATTCCTTGGCCTGCATATGGCTTTTGTGGCAACCACTTCTGCACACCCAGCATCCCATGTAGGCAACAAGTCCAGGTGAGATGTCAAAATATAAGATTCCAGGAAATTTCTGAACCTCTTTCTTTAGTTCTTGGACCTCCTTTGCGACCTAAGTACAAATTACCCCCATTCTAGAGCTGATGAATATTCTCACTGAGACACAAACTCTTGTCATTGAGTGGCTTGTGTGTTTCCAATGATTGCCCTGTTTTGAAGGAGCTGTCTTTCTATCCTTGTTCTTCTATGCTTGGAAAGGTAATCATTGGACATATGTGTTTGAGAGAGGTTGAAAGGGACCTGTGGGGATTCCTACCTATTCTTAGCTCCTGTCTATGTGGCATCCTTCTCTCATGTGGTGTGTGTGAGTAGGATGTCCTTGGGGCACTGTCTCCACTGGTTGACAGTGGTGCCTTTCATATGACTTCTCATTGGTCCTGGGTGTTCCTGATGCTCAGTTCATCCTGTTCCTTCTCTCATCACTAATATGGTGGTTGGCTCCTTGGTTGTCACACCAATTATGGGGCCATCACATCTGTGACTCACCAGTGTGGTGTTGTCTGGGAAGGCTTAGGATATGATGGACATTGTGCTGATCTCTGCACTGTCAGCATGATATCCAAATTAGATTAGACCGTTTCTTTTTCTTCAGAGAAAAATGGAATAGCAATCTCTAATGTCAAAATATATTTAAAAACAAAAATTAAGAGAGAAAATAGGAGAAAACATATTATTAAGCAGGTGCTAACATTACACTCATGGCACACTAGGCCAGAGGAGACCGCATTTCAGAAACAATCCTATGATGTGCATATCTATCTTATGCAGCATTCATGGTGGACCACTCCAATCCAAATGTGGGAGAAAACTCACAGCAGGCAGAAGCCTCTGCAAGCCAGGAACATGGTTCCCAGAAGACAGAAAACCTCCGTCGTGGTTCAGTGAGTGACTGAAGAAATAATCCTTTATTTGTAATCCTTGTGTATAATAATTCTTGTGTGCATGGCCTTCTTGGTGAGACCCTGTTGGACCATTATCCAGGTTCCATGCAGTAGCTCTCCATTGCTCTGATGGTAATAGGAGCAGCATCTGTCATGGCTTTAGGGGACAAATCTTTGTGATGTCACTGTGTGATGTCCTGCTGATAAGGAATCTGTAAGGGAACTTTCCCCCAGACCGAGAAGTTAGGAAGCCCATTTTATGTTTCGTGAACAAAAGTCTGATGGGACCAAAGACAGATTCTAAGGAAGAAACATTGCCCTCAAGACCAACACACTAAATCTGGGCCTCTTTCTGGACTCACTAAATCTGGGCCTCTAAATTCAAAAGATTTTTACCTCCAAAGAGGCTCTGAACTTCTACAGTTCACTATACAGTTGGCATTGCAAAAGATGTGTCTAGGCAATCAGTGCCTAATCCTCTGCCGGGGAGAGGGAGACAAGGAAGTGGAAGCTGGTGACAAAGCTGAAATAACAACAACAACAACTAGGCATTTATATACCGTTTTTCTGGACATTTTGGATTGCTCCTCAGTCTTTAATCAAAGCGGTTTACATAGGCAGGCGAATTCTAAATCCCCGAAGGGATTTTTACAAACACAGATTGTCTCTATCTTTCAAGAGACACTATGGCTGCAATCCTTAACACACTTTCCTGGGAGTAAGACCATTGAATATAATGGGACTTATTTTTGAGTAGTCATGGTTAGGATTGTGCTCTACATTCAAGATGTTACATTCACAGTCTGGTTACAGCACTGGCCCCAATGTCTGAAATGCTGGCTGACAAAGTTCTCCTTCAGTTCTCATGAAGGGCAGCTGAGAAAGCTCTTTCACTCCCACTGAAGAGCGGATGGAGAATCTCAGCTACAGCAGCCGCTTTAATTCCATTATATAGCTATAATTCCATTAGCAGGAGTGATATGAGTCCTGCTTAGCTTGGATCAAAGAGTCAGTGAGTGTTGGTGGCAAAATCCTAAGTGACAGGACGTTCATGGGTCTGGCTGCAAGGAGAGTTCACCTGTCTCAATACCTCACTCCTCTTCCACAAGTGACTGGCTCCCCATAATTTCTCCTCAAATATTTAAATATTGCGATCCAGTTTATTTTTTATCATGTAAAAATTTATCTTAAATATAGAAAACCCCTGAAGACTTAAGAAGTTGCATGGCAGAGTGCATTGTGGAATCAATAAAAAGACAGCAATGAAAAAGTACATTCAATATAAATTTAATCCAGTACATTCTGAGATAGCTAACCAGGGGACTCAGCATGAACCATGGCACTGTGAAAATACTTCCATTTAAAAAATCTGATCTTAATTTGTCTTCCTGTTACCTTCTGGTTGCAGGTGGATACAACTCAGACCCGCAGACCCTCTCTCGATTCCACATCTTCCCAGTTAAGCAGCCGAAGCCAGAGGGATGTCCTACGCCACCGCATATTTCACTTGTCTGAGTTGCTGCGGGTGGAGAAGGCCAATAGGGATGACAATACCTCATGCTATGTGGAGCTGGTGAGCAAGGCTGACCGGGAGAAAGCTCCTTCCATTCGTCAGGCCTTTGAACGTATCAACCAGCGCTCCTCAGCCAATATCGCTCACCTGGAACAGCGCCTGCAGGAATCCTTGAGCCAGCTGAGGAAGATAGAGCAGAGGAGTCCTTCTCTATCAGGGCAAGATAGCCCCACTGTTGTCCCACAACCAAGTTCCAGCCCCAGAGGCAGTTGGGACTTCCTTCGGCATCCAACCCTCAGCAAATTCAGGATCCGCAATGCAGAAAATGCTTCTGTTGATGAACTTAACCTCACTGCTCTTACAGAAAGCAAGGAAGAAGGACTTGTCCAAGAAGCTGTTCCAAAACCATTCCTTGATGAGGCAAGCCAGCAGAGGCTTCAGGAGTTGAAGGCTCAGCTGGAGAACATCAGAGCAGACTATAAGGCTCTGGAGGATGAATGGCAGAAGCTGGAAGCTGCATGGAGGGGTGACAAACAGCAGATGATGGAACACCTCCAAGAAGAGAAGAAGAGGTGGGCACATGCATTCTTGAGAACAGTGGGCCCAGGTATCCCATCTCCCCACTTTCTCTTTTGGGGTTTTCCAGTCTCATGAGCCTCTTCAGAGAAGTAGCACGCATCTGCCTGCTGTCTCTGTGGGCTTCAGAATGGCCAAAAGTGACAAAACCCCACTTCTTTGAGGGGTTTCCCTGTCCCTCAGAATGCCTTAAAAGGCAGAAAAACCTCACTTAGAGCACAATCCTAACCATGTCTACTCAAACATAAACCCCATTGTATTCAATGGGTCTTACTCCCAGGAAAGTGTCTTTAGGATTGCAGCCATAATGTTTCCCATAAGCATATCTGGTCCCCTTCAGAGGGTTTAAGGGAGCAAATACTGCAGATTTCATGATATTCACTGGTATGAAGAATAAGTGGGGTTCTGAGAACAGATCCTCTGTGAATACTGAGGCTACACCTGTTAATGTTATATTTACATTAAATAGAAATCTTGGCACTGCTTTTCCTGTAATGAGAAGAGGAAGCTTCTGTTCTCATCATGTCCTTGATTATGGGGGAACTTTGATAAAATTCAGCACAGGGAGAATGGACCTATCTGTTCATCACTTAGATCACAATCCTAACCATGTCTACTCAAAAGTAAGCCCTATTGCGTTCAGTGGATGTTACTCCCAGGAAAGTGTCTTTAGGATTGCAGCCTAAGAAGCACACAGAGGGTGAATATAAATGTGACATTTTGAAAGCAGTCAACCACACCAGAAGGACACTCACTGCACTTTGCAATACAGCTGTCAGTGATGGGAGTATCCAGAAGGGCTTGACTCAAGTCAGTCTAGAGTCATCACCAGTGGTGGGCTGCAGGGGGTTTTCACAGGTTCTATAGAACCCTTTGCTAATGAGCGCCTGGTTCTGAGAACCTGTTACTAATGGGACATAGAACCTGTTGTTAATTTAGGTTATTAGGAGATAGGACCTGTTGTTAATTTATTTGAATCCCACCACTGGTCATCCTCCCCCTGTGACTTGACTCAAAAACAAGTCATAATGGGGAGTTTTCAAGTGACCCTTTTGTAACTTTAAAAGACTCAAATCAAGTTGCCCACAGCATTTCCCTGGCTATGGGTGTTATGTTGAGCCTGAAGACCAGTTCTATATGTTTGACATTAAGGCTCATCAAGAAAATTTCTACCTCTAGAAATCCCCAGAACAATTTTAAACATCAAAAAAGTTTCAATCTTAAATTAATAACACAATGAATGAAGACATTGCAATTTATACATCACTTTTTAAAAAGTGGGCAACCCTTCTGAAACTTGGGGAAAAGGAGGCAGCATTTTGTTTGCTGGTATGAGCAAATTTCTATATTATGTTTACTTTCACCTTCACTTGATTCCTCTACAACAGTGAACTAAACATGGTTAGGGTGGTAACAAACTATGGATCCTAAATCATTCTTAGTATAAATTAGCTTGAAGAGCCAGGATGTTGTGGTGTAGTGGGGAGTTGGACTGAGACCTAGAAGATCCATGTTCAAATCTATCCTCAGCCATGAAGCTTCCTTGGTGATTTTGGGCTAATCACTCACACCAGCCTCACCTGCCTCATAGGATTGTTGGGATAAAAGCTTTGCAAGCTGCCTTGGACATTTGCTTTGAGGTGGGGTATAAATCCTATATAGAAATGGAATAGAATCATAGAGTTGGAAGGGACCCAGTGGATCATCTAGTCCAACCCCCTGCCTGTATCAGGAAATCCTCATTTTGTGGGGACTCAGGTCTTGAACCCTGGCCTGCTGGTTAACAGGCACAGTGTCTCATGTACATACATAAACCCAACACTGTCAGGATCACAACACTAACATTGTCACGTCTTAGAGGTAATGCACCTTCCCAGAGCTTATTCCTCTTTGCCATCCACAAATGTGACTTCTGACATTAATTAAGAGCTTTAAATGTTCGGATCCCCCGTTTCAGTGCTATTTCAAGTCCAGGTGCCACTGGGCACTCATGGCACTCTCTCTTCTCTATCTGTGGGATGAGCCAGCTCATCTATTTCTTGTCACTGAATGTGTCAAATGAGGAAGCAGAGCCAGCCCAGCCATAATCCATTTACCAGCAATGCCTTAATCTCCTGCTCTAACAAGATCAGACACCTGGCTATTGTGGGGTGAGGTGAAGGGGAAAGCATGACACAAAGGGTCAGACTGCAGAACCTCACTCAGTCCGCTTTGGCTGTGCAATCCTTCCCCAGGCATTACCATCTGGAGGTGCAGGTGAATGATTTGATTCAGTTAAATCTCTGTGAGATCACCAACCTCAAGCATGACCTGGCCTGCACAGAAGAGAAGATGGTTTACCAGTCTTACGAAAGGTCTCGGGACATCTGGGTAAGGACTCCCATATCTCAATAAGTCCATATTCTAGTTAGTATTTGTGCACGAAAGCAAGGAATAAGGATCATGACAAATTTACAGAGATAAACTCAAAGAATACTGGCATCTCATGTTATGGGATAAGCCAATGTAGAAGCCTCAAATACAGCAACAGTTTTGTAATAATGTGATGTTTGGATGTGAAGAAGCTCTATAGTACTAACTATACAGTTAGTGTATACAGTTAACTATACAGTTGTAAGGTTCGTAGTTAACTGTAGAATAATCTATGAGGAGAGGGGATTGCACTGATTTTCCATTTTGCCAGGGTGGTGTTGGATGGACTCAGGCTGATCAGCAGATGTATTCATGAGAATTCATTTGCCAAAAAGCTCATAATTTCTTCTGCTTGTGTTGGAACATGCAGCTTTAGCACATGAATAGACTAGCACATCATAGACTAGTCTAGAGCACGATAGTTGCAAGTGTCAAGTGACAATTTAAGGGTATGGAAATTCATCCAGGGTTAGCTGAGGCAGAGTCCAATGATTGTGGTCAAGAAATGAGATTGATCCTGATCTCCCGCCTTGTCTCTTTGGCAGGAAGTGCTGGAGTCCTACCAGACCCGGCTAACTAGACTAGAAACACAGCAGCAGACCCAGCAGCAAGAGGCAATGGAGCTACCTCAAACCAGCGTGTATAAACTGTATGGGCAGCTCATGAACCTGCTGTTGACCATTGCCACCATCCTCTTGGTGTGTGTCTCCACTATTTCAGCCTTTACCGTTCCTTTCCTACGCACACGCTGGCGTGCCATTTCCACTCTGCTGCTGATCATCACACTAACTCTTGCCTGGAACTATTTGTCGGACCTTATCCATCAAAAATGGACAGGATGGGTACCAGGATGGGTACGAGGACAGCCATAGGAAAAAATGGCACACATATTTCTGCCTCTGTCTTGCTTCTCTCCAACTCTTTCTACATGCTTTGTTTATGTATTTATTAAAACACCAAGAATGCATGATCCCATGTGCTGATTCTCCCTTATGGCAGTGCAAACCACATATGACCATCCAGATTGTTCTGTGAGATAATGAATCTCAACTCTGGATTTTGATCCAAGAGAGATATATAAATATAGCAGGGAGCTTGGGGAAGATGCCAAAAAGAATATATCTGTAGGTCTGTGTGTATGTGAGGGTGGGAGAAGAAATGGAACATGTCAGGCTTCAATCCTAGTACATCATCTTAATTAGGGGCACTTCTAGATGCGCTCCTTGTAGCGTCAGCCAGTTGTTGCTTTTCCAAGCTGCGTTCAAACCCTTCCACACAACACAGCATGTTTTGGGATACAGAAAACAACCTTCCCATATTAACTCCTTCTGCTTCTGCGGTGATCTGTTATATCTGGGCACACTCCTTTCAAACCTCCCCATATTTACTCCTCCTCCTTCTGTTGTGATCTGTTATATCTGGACACACTCCTCTCAAACAATAGGAGACAGCAGTGCTAACAAAAGTCCACACCTATTCTACTGTATGGATACTCACAAAAAGGTTGGATCTCTGTATAAATTGATGCATATGCTGATCAGATCATCCCAGTAAAATCCAAATAACATCTTACCAGACATGTTAATGAATATGGAATGCAGTCTACTACAGTGCTGTTGTATTAAACCTATTCTTATCAATGGAGCTTGCACAGGAGGATTTCTCAGTAGATAATGGCCAGATCAGTGTGTGTCCTAATCTGCCATCAAAAACTCATTGGGGCAGCCATTTCACCTGATTCATTGCTGTAGCAAGATGATACAAACAGGAGACATTACTTTGTGTGGGTACCATATATGCAATCAGTGGTTTGGCACCCGATGACATCCCCTTTTCCATGCATGGATACACAGCAGACCCCAATAAGCAGAGGGCATTGTTTGGCTGCATGGTTTGGAGGATAAGAACTGAGCTTTTATAGAGAAGTTAAAAACTTTTATTCTCTAGCTCACTCTCACAACGGCAGTTCTGCTGTACTGAGATGATTGTGAGTTGTTATTGTTGTGGCTGTGGTTTTTTCGGTTCTTTTTTTCTCATTGCATTTCTAGCTAGTTGTTCTGGTTAGGGACACAATAGGCTTTAGTATCAAACACAGTATATACAGAATGATGCTGATTGGGCTCAGCTGGGGAGAAGCACAAAACCCCTGGGGTATCCAAGGTGGCTTGTGCTGATTCTCTGTGGTTCTGCCCCATTTCAAAATTATGGCCATTCCTACAAGAGATCTATAAGTCAATTCTCTCAACCTTGCTGAGCCACAGTCACCTTGGGGGACAAACCTTATTCATCCAGCCCCTCTCCGGCACTAGTGAAAGCTTCACAGGTGGGGCAGAGCAAAAGGGAATCAGAATAGGTCTACATGGCCAAACTGTGGATTACCTCCTTGTATGGACATATTCATCAGTCCCCCCATCCTTCAAGATGGGGTGCCTGGGGAAAAAAGTGGACTCTAGAATATGTTCAGTGCTGGGAAGGTAGACTTGGACAGACTTGCTTTACAAAAGCTATATGCTTCCCACAGAGAGCCCTCTTTTTCTGCCCACTCCTGAGAGACAGACAAATGGGAGACTTAGTTAAGGATGGTAGCTGAGGGGAAGGAGTGTCCAAGCAACAACACCTGATGCCCCAGGGAAAGGTGCAGGAAGTTGGGATATTGGAGCATGGAATTCTGCACTCACCACCCCACCTCCCAGCAACAAATGAAAACATCTCCATCCCCCAAGCACAGAAATCAGAGCACCCAAATCTGGGGCACAGTCTAAGTCCAAAGAAAGGATTTGTAGAGACAGTAGGCCAGTCTCTTATATGCTCAAAGGGATTCCATACAACTCAGGAAGAAGGGGAAGATCTCATTGAGGCTGTCCTGGGAGACAGAGTTCTGTCTTGTGTCCATCCAGGCTGGGGGCTCTTATGCTGGTGAAACAGAGGAGTTAGAGACAGAGGAAACTTCAGTGCGGGAAGTGGAGGAGACTTCAGAGCCATCGTCCACCTTCTTGCCAAAGAGCTGCATTATGCAGTTACGAAACTATGGGGTGGGAAGGGAGAAAAGATGAGATTAATCAGAACTAAGTACAAATTCTGTACATCTCCATATTGTATCCATCTCCAACATAAACCGTAAGTCCATGCTTTTCTGTCCTCAAGCACTAAATGCTTTTCTGTCCTCAAGCACTAAACTTTTTTTTGCATCTTCAATATGGAACTCTCCCTCCACTGTAGGACAAAACCAATTACCTGTCTGTTCATGAAGACGTAAATAACTGGGTTGTATATGGTGGCGCTCTTTGCAAAGAAGGCAGGCAGGGCAGCTGCAAGGGGGTGGAAGGCATAGCCAGGGTTGGCAGCAGCAAAACAGGCAAAGACTGTATAGGGTCCCCAGCATACACAGTAGGCAATGATCATGACCACCACCATTCTTGATACTTCCTTCTCAGCCTTCTGTGTGGATTCAGATTCTTTCTGCTGGGCAGCAACCTATATAAAGAGGAGGAGAGAAGTGGGATTAAAGAGGGTGTGGTAACAGAGTGGTATGGGTTTCAGTCTCGGTGGCTTGTGGATATCAGATAAAACATCTGGGCTAGGTATAACAGAGAAAGAGAGAGACAGAGACAGAGAGAGAATGAACAGAACCCCACAGGAGGCTGTATTCAGGTACACTTTTCAAGTGGGGAATCAGCTTACAAGTAAGGGTTAAGGCAGCAGAGGACGAAGGAGGAAATCCACTGGAGATTAGGAATCCCATTGGGATGTGCTTAGAGGCTCATCCGGAAATTAAATAGGGCCTGGAGTCCACTATAGAACTAGAAATCCAATGGAATTATTGATATCTTGTTCAATATGCCTCTGGGGAGAGGTCCAAAAGTGAGTTCCTGGGTGACTAAGGCTAAAGCGTCATGAACAGTTTCTAATGAGATGAGGCCTATCTATTTTCTATTCCAGAGGTGTTGTCATTACAGAGGTAGGAGAGAGGAGGATTGAGTAGGTCTGGGATTCCAACGAGGAGGTGAACTCAAGAGTATTGATGCTTACCGCACGGATAGCCAACCACACTTGCAGGTAGCAGAGGATTATGATGCCTAGTGGGAAGAAGCAGCAGGTGATCATGAGCACGATCATGTAAGACTGGACACCGGGATCAGAGCTGCCGCTGAATACATCTGGGCCACATGATGTCTTCAGACCATGGGGCCAGTACCTAGAGAGCAGGCAGGGGAGAAAGGAATAATGTTTTCATACATAACACTTTGATCACCTCTTGGTTCTTTCTAGCACTACTTATAAGAACATATTTTCTGTGGTGGGCTTCAGGGGGTTCTCACAAGTTCTATAGAACCTTTTGCTAAAGAGTGTCTGGTTCTGAGAACCAGTTACTAATGGGACATAGAACCTGTTGTTAATTTATTTGAATCCCACCACTGCATATAATCATTGTTCAAACAAAAGAAAAAACCAGGAAACACAGATGAAGCAAATAAATATTCTGTCCTGGGGTGTCAATCATAAGGGTCATGGGCTGGATGCAGCTGTGACAGTTAGACTCTCCCAGAAGCACCATCCGCCTCTTGCAGCTACTGAACTGCAAAATAGTGCATTAGCAGAAAACGTTGCTGAAACGGTGGCTATGGGAGAAACCTATTATTCTGGCCATCCTTTCAGTGGTGTCACTGGGCTTTCCCAACATTTCCCTTTCATCAGCCCTGCTTCTGTTATGGTACTGAGAAGAAGAAGGCAAGGAAGGAATAGGGAAGGGACAGATAAAGAAAAGTGAGAAAGGGAAAAGCTGCAGATGCATTGGGATTGTCCAATTATAATGTAGGCTGCCTTTTCAGCATTGCTGCTTCTGCCACGGCATTACTTTGCAGAGAACCTCTTAATTGCTGAGTTGAAAATTCACAGAGGTAGCATTGCTAAAAGGGTGACCCACATAACTGGGGTCTTGAAAATATTGGGTACAATCCAGAGTACCTACGGGGAGTCCTTGCTCTGATGCAAGAACAATTTACTCTGGATTGCAATATGAATTTCCCATAGGTTTTCACTAGGTGGTGCCGTAACAACAGGTGCACATAATGTCTCTTATGTGCTCCCGTAGTTACTCTGGATTGTAATTACCAAGATTTATTTCCTCTTTAATCATATGCACTAATGAGTTCCTAAGTGAGAAATATGTTTATTTCTGATCATCACATACTTAATGATGTCACTTCTTGCTTAATGGCATATTTGCCAGCATTCAGCAGATGCCATGCTATTTGGCCCACTGTAGAAAACAAATTTGACTCTCCTGTTCTATCCTACATTGATTTAATACTCACATTACAAAACCACTAACAACTGTGTCAAAATCCCCTAAGTCGCAGGCAAAGCTTGAGTTGGACTTGCCCCCCCCCCCCCCCACTAAAGACTTGGGTTTCCTATTCAGATGTCACAACCTAATTAAAGTAAACCCTTCCCCCTCAAAAATAAAGTTCTGATTAATGTCCTATTGATTGTAAAGCAGGCAGCTGATCCCTGTAACCCCTTTCTCAATGCAAGGAGCTCCACCAGCCCTTATTTCACTTGTTCTTCCTGCCCAGTTATTCAAGGGGTCTAAAGACTTGACTGAAAAATACACGTTCTCCAAGACTTTTTATTTATCTTTCCCAATCCGTCTGAGTAGATCCGCAAAGGATTCTACTTCTGAGTAAAGCTGCAAAGGATTGGGGGTTGTAACACTTACCTACTGTTGTCACTGTATTTGGGCTCTGACTTGGAAAAGAGTTATGACTTATATAAACTTGAGTTTCAAAGACTTGTGGTTGCTGGATTCATGACAGGACACAATCCTAACAAATTTAGACCAGCCTAACTCACCTGGCATGTCTTCCCATGGTGGTGTGAGGAGGTTAGTGTATGCCAGTGCAGTGGTCTGACTCCTCCCCCCCCCCCCCCCGGAGTGGTGCAGAATTGTGACACCCCAGCCAAGCATGGGACTTATTCTGGGGCTTATGCTAGCCTAACTGGAGTTATGACTGCAGCTTGATGTTTTGTATATGTGTATGCTTGCTTACTTTTTCTTTTGCTGCTTCTGCATCACTCCAAAAGACCTCATGGGCAATCCAGAAGTTGGCATTCAAACCAGTGCAAGCAACAGACGGTAGGTGGGCTCCAGGAGGCAGGGACTGAGATGGTGGAATGGAGGAGGGAAGCTGCACGATGCTGTGGGAAGGAACCCACGGAAAGTGGGCACAACTAGGAGGGAGCAGGGAATTTGCAGTCCTAATATCCTCCTCCAAAGTTACCTGACTGACCAAAATGAGACTTCTGAGTAGAGCTGCAAAGGATTGGGGGTCGTAATATAAGCCCCCCCAGCTGCTGCAGGTGACCCTCCCTCTTGCCTGCTGCCTCTGTCCCCTCAATGCTGTATGTCTCCCTCCCACCTTGCCAAGCTTGGATACTTCCTTATTGGACTCTCCATGGTGTGATGCTTGGCGCTCCTTCTGAAGGTGGAATTGGCAGTTGTTATGTGAATGGGGGGATATCATTGCTGTGTTCTTTAGGATTATGCAGCTGGATTCCCAGCGTTATCCATAGGGTTACTCAGGGGTTCATAAAGAAGCAACTGCTTTCTGCTCTACTGCCATCAATTGAATAACCCATCACTCCTGCCATCACCCCTCATGGTTGAGGGGAAGGACTTCAACACATCGCATATGGCAGATGAGATGGGAACATCAGGGCAGAATTAAATGACAACTCTCTCTCTCTCTCTCTCTCTCTCTCTCTCACACACACACACACACACACACAACACACACACACACACACACACACACACACACACACAACACCTGTACCTAACTCTCAAAAAGGTTCAGGATGGGTTGCAATAGCTCTATAGCTTGTGAGTGAGTCAAATCCAGAGCAACTGAGACCCATGAGTTGACTTGCATCTCACCACAGTCACTACGCCACATCCTTGTTCTGTATTACTTCCCAAAGCTTGCAAAGTTTGTTCAGCTGCTTATAGAACATATGAAATGGTACCAAATCTAACCTTGTAACTCTTACCATCATCACTCCTTCTTCCATGCACTTCTGTTTGCATTACCAATTCTTTTTAGTTACTTTTCCTAGTCTGTACACTCACCTACTCCAGCCAAAGATGGGTGGTGCTGTCCAGATACAAGACCATACCCAGGAGAATACAATGCCAAGCATGGCCAGTTTGGCATCAAACTTGATATTTCCAAAGGGCTTGCAGACCACCACCCAGCGCTCCCAGGAGATAATGGCCAAAGACCAGAGGGCTGTGATGCCTGTAGGAGGAGAAGGAAGAGAGTAGCTATCACTAGGGGCATTAACCTAAGGCAGACATTCACAATTGGGACTTCTAAGGGACAGTCCATTTCCAAAGAAATTTTTCATAACTTTTGGGCTGTCCACCTTTTCCACCAACTTAAACAGGAGTGTGAAACAGCAGTTCTGCTGATCATACTGAAGTTCATACAATATTAAATGCTAAGAGAGCCTGGGAAAGAATGAGGTTAGAGCAAGGGAAGAGCCAAGAACAAGGAGAAGGCTAGTGTTCCCCTTTCCCCAGAAATTCCTGACAAGGAAGAACACAGAGGAAGGAGGGCAGTGACTTAAAAGACAGCAAGATTGAGGAATGCCAGGAAAGGAGTGAAGGATAATGAATCTGGAAATATGGGGAAAAAGTAATCCTCTTACCACAAGCAGACACGGTGTATCCCTCCAGTACGCACATCGGGTGACCAAGGATGAAATAGCCAAAGATCTGGTTGATGACACTGATGGTACTGGCAATAACGGTCTCACCCAGATCAGCAATTGCCAAATTTACCAGAATCCAGTTTAGTGGATGTCGCAGCTTCTTAAATTTGGCAGTGGCCACCAGCACCAAACCATTGGTGAAGACTGAGGCAATGACCACAAAAATCATCCAGAGAGAAGTTACGTGATAGACCCATCGTGGCGCAATGTGAAAGTTCGGACCTTCAAAAGGACCTGCCAGAGGAGGAAAGGATTAATAAAGGGATCCTAGCCAGCCTCTCAGCAATCCTAATGGGTGAATCTGTGAGGAACCTACCTGCCAAGACATGATAAGGCATATCCTTTATCAAGTTCCTTACCTGTACAGACTATTCAGGATCATTCTGCAGTTTATCTACCAGAAAAGTGGTTGAGCTTATACCTCCCTTCATTTTGCTGGCTAATCCCTTCAGCTGGACTTTTCTCTATTTATTTGCCAAGTATTTCTAAAATCTTTTGTAGATTCTTCTACCAAATTCTATTAGAACCATCTTTCCCACACAAATCTTTTATAGTCAGGGTGGTAATCAGCTGGAGTATGGCTCCCCTCTACCACTTTCCTCACTCTTTCAAGACTTTTCCAGTCTTCCCATTAATCCCCATATCCAAACATAGGGTTGCCCTCCCTCCAATGCCTCTGCTAGGCTCACCCCGGGTATTGTTGCTGTTGGTGTACGTAAACATGCTTCCTCTAGTGGTGTCATCATCATTGCTGTGCCGACGGGCAGCAAATACAGCGACATCCCAGGCTTCCGTCATGGCCCCTGCCGCCTTCTTGCCCGCCTTCCTTCTGAACTTGTCTTTTGTTGCCCTGTCCCACTCCTTCGCTCTCACTTTCTCAGTCCTCTATATGTTCTCTTTTTCTTCAGTCCTTTCTATTTTTTCTCCTTTCCCCCTGTCTACTGTCCAGTCTCTCTCACCCACAGGTCTGTGCCAGGGTCCCGGGTGATTCCTGTTTATATACTCACCCCCCCAGGTGGATTAACCCCCTGTCTTGAACAACAAGATCCCCAAAGCCCTTAAACGTTTTATCTCTTAATTGGGCTGTGATTTGGCCCCCTCCCTGTCTTTTTTCCCTCCCCTCCAGTTTGCCATGAGATGAACAGCTCATGGACATCCTGCGTCACCATTGGGTGTCTTTGCCGGACACTTCAGGTGAAGGATGAGCACAGAGGAGTGATTAGAGAGGCAAAAGAGCTCAGCTAATCCCTCCTCAGAATGGCCTTTCCTTGCAATTTCCTAATGGCCCATTTTTCTAACTAGGCCAAAGGATATTTTGGCCCAATTTCACATCAGCTAAAGATGGTTGTTTTCTCACCAAAGCCAGAACTTTTATCCCCCATGGACTTGTAGTTCATGTTGACACAATGTGACACACCTGAATCCAGCCTGTCCAACAGCAAAACCATGAAAAACCCCTAAAGCTGTTATATGCAAAAATAATGATCATGCTTGGAAGATGTAATTTAGCTGTTGGTCAGGTAATGTTGCGTCCAGTGTCCATTCACTCAATGTCCTACAGCAGCAGAAGATGCATGAACTCATGCACAGTGCGAGATCTCCTTGCAAAGGTGACCAAAACTGGTTTCAGGACCTTTGGGCAGAGGTCAAGCATACAAATGGAGCACACACCAGAGTTCTCTGCTAGATTACTTTTGTCAACAAGTCAAGCTACATAGCAATCTCATTTCTTTGTTTAATGGCATAACTGAAGGACAGTTAAACCATTCACCGTACCAGTGCTGCCTCTTCGCTTGAGAATAAAGAGAAAATAAAGATCACATGTTGTCTTTTATTTTAAAGCTTTCACCAGCTTCTACACTCCATCTGTTGGCCTCAGGATCTCAGCATCTCCCCACCCTCATGATCACTTGGGCCAGACCTTTGTGGTCAACACTGTTCATTCTGTCACAAGAGCAATGCTATACCAGAAATTGGTTGAACTTTGATATCATCACAGCCTACAGCCTATAGGTCAGCCTGACCTTATATAGTAAATAGACCCAGTGCCTCTTTTACAATGATAAGGCCCCAATATTTCATCAAAGAAGCATAAACTATGCCAGTACACAACCCATCATATCCAGTAAGAATTAGGATACTATCAGGATAACTGGTAGTGAGTTCTGAAAAGTCAATGGAACCCATATTCTGCCAAATTTTACCCACAACCCACCAAACTCTTGTCCAATTCTGTGCCCATGATGTATCTGTGCCCATGATGTAAGTGCAGTATTGTACTTGTTACTGTTCCCTTTGTCATCGTTGTCCTGTCTGCAGCCAGGGCTCCCACTGTTTTGCGTATTTTGCGTATATATGGGCATATAAATATTTTTAAAAGGATGGCCAACAAGGTGGACAATGTGACAAGTAGCCAGATGAGATCAGAATAGCAGGTGCCGGGTGCCTTTCACTTCAATTCTGCCACATCTTTCCTCCAGTATGCCACACTTGTTCTCACTTTCAGAGCCAACTGCAGCTGCAAAAGCAAAAGGATGGCTATTACACCAAGTAGGAAGGACCCATTTGTTTGTGTGTGGGATTTCTACCCTGTCTTTCCCATGCTAACGCAAATGCCCAAGGCAGATTAGAAAGCTTTAGTTCTTCCCCTCCTGCCATCCTCAAAACTCTGTGAGGTTGGCAAGGCTGAGAATGAATGACTGGCCCAGGATCAGGAAGCTTCATGGCCAAGGTGGGATTTGAAACTCCAACTTAAGTGTTCTCTCTCTCTCTCTCTCTCTCTCTCTCTCTCTCTCTCTCTCTCTCTCTCTCTCTCTCTCACACACACACACACACACACACACACACACACACACACACAAATAAATGAGAGAGAGAGAATGCTAATAACCTCCTCTTCCTGATTAAATAGAACATTAAATAGAACATGCAGGAAAGGAACTGGGTATTAAGAACAATACAATGACCAGTGGTGGGCTTCAGGGCGTTCTCAGAGGTTCTATAGAACCCTTTGCTAAGGAGAACCGTTCTGGTTCTGAGAACCATTACTAATGGGACATAGAACCTGTTGTTAATTTATTTGAATCCCACCACTGCAAGGAGCAATGTAAAAGAGAAAGACAAGAGTGAGGAAGAAGAGAGAAGAAGGAGGAAAGACATGTGCCAGAGTTTGCGAATAAAGAGCCAAGTTCAAAGGTTGACACTTTGCTTGCTGCTTCTTACAAGTTACAAAATAATTTAGTAATGAATTTCTGAAGCCTGTGGGTCAACAAGTTAGTCATTCACTATCGGGGCCAGCCAACTGAAGCACTTGTCTCAGGCAGTAAATAGGTCCACCTGCCTGAATCTACTGCTCCTCACAGCTATAACAGTGCCATTGGAAGCTAAGGGCTTTTGTCTTGCTGGAGGAGGGGGGTACTTTTGCCTGGGCAAGGGCCCACATCCCCTTCCATAGGGTCCCCCCATGCTGAAAATTGCACCATCAGAAGATCATACTGCACTTTCCAGTTTTCATGTGAAAATTCTTTATGGATGGCAGTTTTTTAGCCTACTTCAGATTCAGCCTACTTGTGAATAAAGAGCCAAGTTCAACTCTTCAGATTAGTGAGGAAGGGATGTTACAATTCAGTAGGTTTCATGATTTAAAAATTGGTGACTTATATTTAATAAAGTGGCCAAATTAAACCCAAGCCACAATCTTTGTTGGGGGTGCAAAGATAAATAGAATGCTATGTGCAGGAGAGTGGCAGCAAGCTGCAACTTGTGGTCTTGTGTCCCACTTTAGGCATCTGCTGGGCCACTGTGAGATACAAAAAGCTGGACTAGATGGGCACTGGGCCTGATCCAGCAGGGCTCCTTTTATGTTCTTATGAACTCCTTCTCCTTCCATTCCCATCGTTTGGTAAAGGCAGTGGTGGGATTCAAATAAATTAACAACAGGTTCTATGTCCCATAAGTAACCAGTTCTCAGAACCAGACGCTCTTTAGCAAAAGATTCTATAGAACTTGTGAGAACTCCCTGAAGCCCACCACTGGGTAAAGGTGACCCAATCATTGGGTATAGGTGGCAGCCTACGGCATGCCATGTCAGGTACCATGAAGTCTTGAATGAACCCTTCCCACAGCCCATTGTCTGCAATGGTTGCAGTTATCTGGATCAAGGCTTCAGTCAGAATGTTCACTCAGCTACTAAGAAGCTACTTGTTGCTGAACTTTTACATCACATAATATACATTTTCTGCCTTCATACTAATCACCTGTACGCACAAACTTATGGGAAACCATGTAGAGAAGGAACTGCAACTATAAGATGCAATATACTGAGGGATGATATGGGGCAAAAATGGTTATAAAATTTTCAAATCTCTTCAAAGTAGCACATAGCTGACATCACTATACATAACGTGAGTGTTGTTACCATAATATACTGCGCTATGGCCTAAATAAGCTTGCCACAGACACATCTCTGATATGAGCATGATATAAGCACAAAAACTGTTCCTAAAACAACCTAGCCTAAGCACAATAACTGTCCCTAAACCAACCTAGCCCAGTTCTCTTCACCACATATGAAAGTGGCTCCAGTGTGATATCAAGCATGCTGAAAGATTTTTTGCTGTAGCACATCACCACACCACACAACATAGGCCAGTGGTGAGCTTCAGGGGTTCTCACAAGTTCTATAGAACTCTTTGCTAATGAGCGCCTGGTTCTGAGAACCGGTTACTAATGCAACATTGAACCTGTTGTTAATTTATTTGAATCCCACCACTGAACATAGCCACCCAAGCTTTCAACCCAGGGTGACCATATGACTGGATTTGTCTGGATTTGTCTTCTTTTTTAGTCTTTTGTCTGGGCTTCATAGTTCTCCATTTTGGAACTTTGCAATGGAGTACAGTATCCCATCATGTCATATGCCATTGGATTTGTACTGAAGAGCAGAATCCAATGCAATCGGTTTTGAAATATCTCCTTCCTATCAAAAGTTATGGCCAAAAAACTAAAAATCAAAAATATGCATTGAGCGCTATGGGAAAGTGAAAGTGCCCAATATCATGATTTTACTTGTGAGTAGGCAAATGTGCCATTTTCTGCCAGGAAGGCCAGGCTGAGAGGAATCCAAGACTTTGTCCTCCTTTTTAGGTTCAGGCATCTGGTCACCCTGTTTCAACCTCAAGACTGCATTGCTTTTACTAAAGCTGAAAGTGATTTGAAAAGTGGGTAGAAGACATGCAAGTGCCTGACCACTGGGAATCTTACAGCTTTTGAAATAATCCCTATTCCAGAGAAACTGCTTACCACAAGTAATAGCAAGCTGAGTTTACACAGCACAAGCAGCAATCCCTCTTTCAAACTCTAAGTCTCTGGGGAAAAATATCATTTATCTCCTTTACTTATGACAACTTTAATATGATTTGACAGTAATTTCCATGTATTTCCCCACAATAAACAAAGAGAAGCTTCCAACTGACTATATTACTGCCAGCACTATTATCCTTTGGAAGGTGCACCACATGCTGGCCCTGCCTCCTTAAGGAGGTTTTAGTGGTCAGCTTGTCAATTCCTGGTCCCACGTTAGACAGAACTGAGGAGAGGAGGATGGGGGGGGGGAAATCCCCAGTATCCAAGGAAAACAAACTATACCAATGGTTCCCAAAATCCTATTTGATATTTACAGAGGTCTCAGAAGTCTTACATTGGCCTCAGGAGGGCCAAGGACATGCAGCCTCCCTTGTGGGTTGAATGGCAGTGTGGCAGTGCCCCCCCCCCCAGTCTGGCACCTGCAGCACCTGCAGCATTTGTCATCCTGCCTCAAATACACCACCTATCCAAGGCTGTGTTTCTGCTATTGCTTTAATCCACTTTCTCAATTCACTTCTCTTACCCTCAATGGATGGTGCAGAAGAGCAGATTAAGATTGACAGAGAACTGGTTCGAAACTACTTAACTGGCCTGAATGAATTCAAGTTATTTGAACCAGATGAGCTGCATCTTCGAGTTATTAAGGAACTCGCAGATGTCCTTGCAGAGCCTCTGTCAACCATCTTTGAGAAATCCTTGAGGAGTGGAGAAGTGCCACTGGACTGAAAGAGGGCAAATGTATCCCAGTCTTTAAGAAGGGGAAAAAAGAAGACCCGGGAAATTATAGACCAGTCAGTTTGACTTCAGTCCCAGGCAAAATATTAGAACAAATCATAAAACATACAATTTGTGCACATCTAGACAAGTACTCTGTGATCAAAAGAACCCAGCATGGATTTACCAAGAATAAATCTTGCCAGACAAATCTGATCTCCTTTTTTGATCGGGTTACGAGCGTACTGGACAGTGGCAATGCTGTGGATGTCATTTATCTTGACTTCAGCAAAGCATTTGACAAGGTCCCACATGACATTTTAATTGGGAAGTTGGAAAAATATGGGCTGGACGAGGCAATTGTTAGGTGGATCTGCAACTGGCTCGATAGCCACACTCAAAGGGTTTTAGTAATCGGTTCTGTGTCAAGCTGGAGATCAGTTTCAAGTGGGGTGCCCCAGGGCTCTGTCTTGGGCCAGATTCTCTTTTAACATTTTCATCAATGACTTGGAGGAAGGGATACGGGGAGCCTGATCAAATTTGCGGATGACACCAAGCTGGGAGGAGTAGCAAACACAACAGAAAACAGGAGAAACCTCCAGGAGGATCTGGATAAACTGGAATCCTGGGCTGTAACAAATAGAATGAAATTCAACAGGGAGAAGTGCAAGGTTCTGCACTTGGGCAATAAAAACCAAAAACACAGGTATACAATGGGGGATACTTGGCTTGGCAGCACAACATGTGAGTGGGATCTTGGAGTCGCCGTGGATCACAAGCTGAACATGAATCAGCAGTGTGATCAGTGGTGGGCTGAGGCCGGTTCGGTCTGGATCTTGAGGACCTGTTGTTGCCATTTCCCCGCCGCTGGCGATCCAGTAGCGGCGGGGGGAGGGCATAGCGGCAGGGGGAGGGCGGACCGGTTCGGCTGGCGCAGCAGTGAAAGGAGCCTGCAGCAGCCGGCCTGTGGCCGGGCATTTTTAAATTTGCCACTCCCAGCGGGGAGGCAGAGCATCCTTTTCCCGGCCGCTGGGGTTTGTGGGGTGCCTCGCTGCTGGGAGCAGCAAATTTTAAAATGCCTGGCTGGAGGCTGGCTGCTGAGGCTCCTTTCACTGCCGCGCCAGCAGCCAGCTGCAGCGGCTGGCACTGCAGCCTGAGAGCCCAACCTGACTCTTCAGAAGTAAGTCCCATGACAGTCAATGGCACTTACGCCTAGGAAACTGTGGCTGGCACTGCAACCTGAGAGCATCCTTCCTATGCTGACTACTCTGAAGAAAGTCCCATGACAGTCAATGGGACATAGGGCACAATCCAGAGCAAGTTCAGCCTGCTCTGCCTTAACTGCTCTCTCCTAACTATTCTGTATCCAGAGCAGAAAGTTATGCTGCATCCAGAGAGTCAGGAAGCCTGGGCTGCCCTAACTGCTCCAGAGCATACTAAGTAATTGACACATGGGGAGGACTTGCTCCTGAGGAGACACCCCTCAGATCACACTGAACAAGGAACAGCTGTGGTGCCTACAGTGATGACACAACTCTGCGCATCACCTGGTACAGAAGTCTGTCCATCACCCCTGGGAGGCGTGCACTCCCCTATCTGGACTGCGCAGTCACCAAAATTGGTGCCTGCGCAGTTGTTTCCGAAGTCAACTGGCTTCAGAAAGAGTACTGCACAGGCTCCATCTCTGACACTTGCGCAGTACTTTTCTGAAGACTTTCAGCTTTAGAGGCGACTGTGCAGGCGTCAGAGTTGGTGCCTGTGCAGTACTCTTTCTGAAGCCATTTGGCTGCCACTCCGCCTCCTGAGTGAGGCCGAATGGCTGTGCAGAGGCGCGGACTTCCTCCACGCTAAGGAAGTCTTCTCTGAAGCTGTTTGGCATGCTCAGTGTGTTTCTGCACAGTGCATCTCAGCTGGCCATTTGGGCCAGCTCCGAGGACAAGTGGCAGCTTCTGGCTGCTGCTCCGTCTATCAAAGGACTGTCAAACTCCTCCGGCACATCACCCCATACGAAATGTGTCACCCAACGCAGCCCACACCAGCCACACCAGTCTGGTGACGCCACTGGGTGTCTGCCTTATAAGGAATCCCTGATGAGATGCCAGTACATTCTACAGTGAATACAAGGGGCTTCTTGGAGTGGCCTGCTGTATCCTGAGGTTTGTGGGCAGCTGTAGTTGTTCCATATCCTGAGGTTGAGAGGCAGGGGTTGTAGCTAGGCTGGCCAAGAACTCAGATTTTTGGTCAACACTAACATTCTTACTCGGGCCTTATCATGGACCCCTATGGGTCTACTCATTACTATACCTGCTCCTGAGGTGGTATAACTCTGAGGGCTGGAAGAGGGCATTTCTGCCTTGGAAACAGGCTCTGGATACAGAGTAACTGCTCTGCCCTAGGCAATGCTAAACATGCCCTCAACTTGCCTCTCCTGAACTGCTTAGGGCAGAGCAGTTAGGGCAGAGCAGGTCCACCTCTCTTAGGGCACCCTATGTTGCCTTGTTCTGCCCTAAGACTCTTCCAGAGTAACTAGGGTGGAGCATCTTGCAGTTGCTCCACCCTAGTGATAGATAGGGCAACCCAAGGGCTCTTATTTGGACAGATTAGTTGCTCTGGATTGTGCTGTTACTCCCAGGAAAGTGTGGTTGGCACTGCAGCCTGAGAGCCCAACCTGACTACTCAGAGGTAAGTCCCATGACAGTCAATTTTAATTTTTTTTAAAAAAAATTTAATTTAATTTTCCACGGTCCCGCCCCCTGACCTGGCCTGTCCCCGCCCACTTCCGGGGAACCAGTTGTTGGGCCAAGCTGGGCCCATCAGTGAGTGTGATGTGTCTGCAAAGAAGGCAAATGCCATTTTAGGCTGCATTAAGAGGACTGTAGCTTCCAAATCACGAGAAGTTCTAGTTCCTCTTTATTCTGCATTGGTGAGACCTCACCTTGAGTACTGTGTTCAGTTCTGGGCACCTCACTTTAAGAAAGATGCAGCCAAGCTGGAGCAAGTCCAGAGGAGAGTGACCAGAATGATCAGTGGGATGGAAGGGAAGCCCTACGAGGAAAGGTTGGGGGAACTTGGGATGTTCACCCTGGAGAAGAGGAGGCTGAGGGGAGACATGATTGCCCTCTTCAGATACCTGAAGTGCTGTCATATGGAGGAAGGTTCAATTTATTTGTTTATTATAAGGCTTTATTTATTATTTATTTGGCTTATTTGTTCTTAGCTGCTTTTGAAAGCAGAACTAGAACCAATGGGTACAAACGGCAAGAAAGGAGATTCCGGTTGGATATCTGGAAAAAATTCCTGACTGTTTGGGAAGTTCAGCAGTGGAACAGATTGCCAAGGAAGGTGGTGGACTCTCCCTCACTGGGGATCTTCAAGCAGAGGCTCAACGAGCACCTTTCAGAGGTGCTCCAGGAGAATTTCCTGCTACAGGCAGGGGGTTGGACTAGATGACCTACTAGGTCCCTTTCAACTCTAGGATTCTATGATTCTATAGAAATAATAAAAAAGAATTCTGAGAACTATAGTTCATTAAGGGTAGTTCTAACTGCTCTCAAGATCTTAAACAAAGTACAGTTGTTATAGTTGTTGTTATGCAATGCATTCGCCCCCCCCCCACCCGAATGCATTGGGGGAATAAAGGTGTATTGAAAGCAGATGGGAAACAATAGTGGAAATTGCAGCATAGGTATTTTCCATAATAACCATGTATTAGTACAAGTATTAGTAGCACGCAAACATGTAAAAGTGAACCTTACATCACTAGGCCCCAGTAGGTCATCCAGTTCAGTTCACATAATTTCCTGGCTCCAATAATCAGTTCCAATCCTTGACATTAGATCAAGTCTATTTGTGTCAGTAGGGAGTACAAATATAAGTCTGGAGCAATGACAGAATGAGGAAAAAAAAATTAAAAAGGCCAGGCAAGTTTATTTCACCTGGGCTTTGTTTCAAAATCATCATGCAATAATGAGATAAATAGTGAAAGCCAGTTCTTAAAGGAAGAAAAAGCTAATGGAGAAAGTGTTACTGAGGTAGAAGAAAATAAAAGCAGTAGCGCTATATTCAGTTTAAGGAAATCCCATTTTGGTAAAAGTTTTAATGTAGTTTCAATCATCCTCATACTAAGTTAAAACTATCATTTAAAATTTTGTTTTAAAACTGTAATAACATCTTGTAGGAAAATTAGGAGGGGAATCGGTCCAATGGCAATTCTCAGCAGCCCTGCCATTAGATCCCCACATCATAGGGCAGGTTGTATATTACTGCTGCCACTGGTCCTAAGAGATGAGCATGGGTCCTTACCCAGTACACTACCTGGCTGACTCCTGACACCAACCATCTTAATAATAAATAAATAATAAACTTTATTTATATCTCGCTTTACTTCCGGAGGGACTCAAGGCAGCTTACATACATACATCTTCACATGTATGTGTGCCTCAACATATACACAACATGTTGATCATGTTTCTTTAATGATCTGTGTATGTGTATGTATGTATGTATGTATGTATGTATGTATGTATGTATGTATGTATGTATGTATGTATGTGTGTGTGTATTTTCAACAGCCATGTTATAAAACCAGTTCCCATTGAAGCAACAGTGCCTCAACGATATGAAACCATTTTAAGTGATACTGACAAAGTTGAATGACAATTAGTAAATCACATTTTGCAGAATTCAAGTTCTCTTTACTTTGGTCATCTTCTTGGTCTTTTTTCAGTACTTTTGGCATAAAATACTTGCATAGCTAGATGAAGTTGTCCATACACATTGTGGTTCATGGTAGTATATGGCATTCAGTGCATCTATATTTTAAAACCTCACTGAAGATGATTTCCCATCTGTTTAAAGCCATACATCTTTATTTTCCTATCACTACCTAACCTTCGTTACTAACAAGTGGGAAATCTCTCTATTTTCTGTTGATCGTTCTTTAGAGTCCAGGTCACAAATTAAGAATAATTGTGATCTTAAAACTTTCATGCTTTTGTGCTTTTTGAAAGGTGCCTGTTATTTCACCCTGATCTGATACAAGTATCTGGTCACTGGTAATCTGCATCACACAGCCACTTAACAATGCAATCCTAAGCATGTTTTAGGATTACAAGTAACAGCCATTTAGAAGTAAGCGCCATTGTTTTCAATACTATTTACTCCCAGGAAGGTGTGGTTAGAATTGCAGCCTAAAGCATGTTGAAAATATTTGTGACACATTAAAACCATTCATCAAAACTAAGCAATAAACACAAAAACCAGCCACAGAACATGAAAGGAACATCAAAGAAAAGATCCACACAACCAGAGTCAAAGAAGTAATCCTGATATTTCTGACATGGACAATTACTTCAGTTATGTGTTATTGCACCACAGCATAATTGTGTTTCCATGACAGAAAAAGCCCTGGCTTGTGTACTCTTGAACATAGTCTCTGACACTATGCACACAGCACACAGGGCAAGCCCTCCCTCAAAAGCTCAAAGTGCAGAGTGGGAGGAAGATATAACCTTAGGTAGATAATTTGGGGGTACCACTGAAGTCAGAAGAATGTGACCGGTCTTGTGTGCAAATCCTCTTCGCATACTCTTGCACAGGAAAACGTTCCAGTAGATTTGACCCAAGTAAATTGGGAGGATGAGGATGATGCCATTTTGATTTTCTGCTCAGGCACTAAAATGGTTCAATCCACATCCTGATATGCATGTCTATATGGGTGGCACAAGTGGCTAAGACACTGTGTCTGTTAACCAGCAGGCCAGGGTTCGATTCCCAGGTCGGCCCCACAAGACAGGGTGAGCTCCTGTCCTTAGCCCAGCTCTGTGACACCAGCTGGATCCAATCGTATTGGCTCTGCCTTTCCATTGGACTAATTCAGTGGCATGGAGAGGGGGGATTTGCTGCTTGGGTAACAGCCTATCCTCCATAACAATCCAACCCAGGCTTTCATGCTTCATATGCAGCGCCGAGCACGATACCATAGTCTTTCAAGACTGACGGAGGCCTGCTTTTTAATTGTCAGAAGGCACTCCACTGAGTTACAGTGGGTCTAACTCATAGAAGTCTTTAATAACTAAAACGTAAACTGAACTTAGGTACTAACTTGCCCAGGCTATCAAAATACCCACACTACTGCTATATCCAATGGGAAACATCTGGCTGCTGTAGGTCTCCTCTGGGTAAGGGGACATTTGTCCACCTTGCCCAAGGGTAAGTTCCAGCAGCTGCTATATGGCAACTTGGACTTGAGCCAGCTTGATTGCTGGTACAAGTCCAAGTTGATCCATGAAGGACCAGGAAGGGGATCAGGATTCAGTGTGCACAACCAAATGCTGAACCTATCCCCTTCCTAAGCCTGATCAGCCCCCTCTCCATCCCTTTCACTTCCACCCACTTCACCTCTTTCAATGCCTTCACTGCCTCCTTCCAATTCTCTGCATCGGCTTACCTGGGCTGGTGGATCTTGAGCCATCCACCAGCATGTGGAAGACCACTGTAGCCTTCCTGCCAGCAGGTCTGCAGCTTGTGCTTGGTGGAGGCTGCAACTGCTGTAAAGCAGCCTTTACTACTACCACACAATTTATAGGGAATAGGGGACACACTAGGGACGAGGACTGAGCTGTAAGGTTTGTCATCACAGCTGTAATGTGCTTTCTGTGGCTTACGTCTTGTTTAAAGGTGACACCAGGAGAGTTACTAATATGATCATATGAGGTTCCACATGCTCAGCATTAAATAGGTTCTTCATGCTTGGTAGTGTCACACTTGTGGGGTGGCAAAATCTAACTGAAGCTCTTCCTGAAGATAATTTTCTGAGCATGATGTGAGAAACTGCGAGAAATTCCTGAAGAAGTCATTAAAACCGCCAGGACTGCTTTCAGGATTTATCTAGAGTATTTATTCCTGGATAATCCAGACCAGTTACTGGTGGGTTGGGAACCCAAATACTAACATATAGAACACCATATGAACACATTTAAAAAACAAAAACACCATGCTTGGTGTTATATTGAAACCTGGCCTCACTCTGATCAAAAGCCAGGAGTCAAGTAAGCCAGCTTCACCTGCTGACCTCTCCTCCCTGGCTTTCCATGAATATAGTAAGGTTACCAACCTTCCAGAATTAGCTTGAAGTCTCCAAGAATTATCATTAATCTCCAGGTGACCACTGAAAGTAATCCTGGAGACTTCACCAGGAATTTCCAACATGACATCAAGCTGGGAAACCTAATCTTGCAGTAATTGGAGCCACAATATAATCACAAGTATCCAATCACAGGTTTAAAAACGTATTTCAAAAACAGATAAGTATAGAATTTGTAAATGAGTCACTAATGCTTAATAGTCATTATATCTCCTTATTAACTAACCTGACAAATATTATTTGATGCATTATATTTTTGTAATACAAGTTAACTCTTGCAAGTTCTCTCTTTTGAAAGCATGCTTGCTGAAATACCCCCCCCCCTTTTTTTTTTTTTGTAAACCTGGGCAGATCTTCCTGATGTTTGTTCACATACAAAATTCTGTCTTAGATAAATTTGATATATTTGGTAATCAAAATAGTATATACTTGCTTGGCACTGGCATTCCTCAGTCTCAAAAGACTATGGTATCCAGAGCATAATCTCCAGAGTTCAAAAGACTATAGTATCCAGAGCATAATCTCCAGAGCACAATGACCTGGATAGATTAATATGGAGGATAGACTGTTACCCAAGCAGAAAATCCCCCCTCTCCATGAAATATGCCATATATGTACCTATAGGGCCGTTTCATCATGAGGTCAAGTCAAGTCATGTTGGTCACCTCATCCAGCACTGTGGTCGCCTCATATAGCAGATGGTTGCAAGCACAAGCCCATCTCCACATTCCTGCATTCTTCCATTGCTACTCCTCACATTCCCTGGATTGGAAAAGGAAGATAGGTTTACAATGGAAGAAGAAATGAGGAGAGAAAAGTGATAGGCTAGAGCAGGGGTGACTTAATCTCAGCCTGGAGGCTATTTGTGGCCTCTAGGATCCTACATCAGGCCTATGGGGAGCCCCAATCTCCAATGAGCCTATGGTCCACCAGAGTTGTATCAGAGCCTGCAATGTCCTGACGCAACTGTCCAACTACCCACCTGTGGTCCGAATTTTCACTCATCAACTTGCTGCTTCATGTCTGTGAAGCAGCAGTGGAGCAAAGAAATGCCAGCCTCACTGGCATTTTATAGGCCTTTTATAGGCCTTGAGGATATCTCAAGACCTTCAGATTCATCAGTCACAGATTCCTACCCACCACACCCTCATGCCATTGAGAGTTTGAGCAGGAGCACAAGAACAATGGAGGCAATCCCTTCACTGTGGTCACCCCCTCAGTCTCTCCTCAGCAGGTGTTTTGGGTTCTTCAGGGCCACCTGTGTGCTCACCACCCTTAACCCTACCCATGAAAAAGAATGATGACTCTTGGTGGGATCAAAGCACATCCCAGATTGTCCCCTGATTTACATTATTGTAACCAGCCCCTCTGTGTGCATCATTTATAGCCCTTGCACCCACGAGCAACACCACAATATGATAATGTGTGCTACCTTTTCAACCAAGTTATTTCTGTCAGTGTGTCAATCTGGAGCCCAGCAGTGGCATCAGTAGGGTTGTAGGAGTGTGAAGCATGCTCAGTGACAGACTTGGGAGAGTGACACTGCTAGTGCTAATATTGTTTAGATTTTGATATTTTTGAATACAACCAGTGGTGGGATTCAAATAAATGAACAACAGGTTCTATGTCCCATGAGTAGCTGGTTCTCAGAACCAGGCGCTCATTAGCAAAGGGATCTATAGAACTTGTGAGAACCCCCTGAAGCCCACCTCTGGTTGTCCCCCATAACCAATGGGATTCCATTTCAGAATCCCCTGTGGTAATAATGTGAAACTGTGGCTAAAGGTGAATGCTTCCCACCACCCTCTGGAGGTTCTACTTCCCTCACCACCAAAGGGTCCTCTAAGCCCAGAAGAGGCTGCAGACATCCATCCATGGCCCCTGCCAGGCTGGTACTAATTCTTTGAGATCAAAAAAATGCAAACTCAGGTTTTGTGAAGTGACATAAGCCTTTAGGAGGCCTGGGAAAGCTCTTGAGGGTTGGTGACAGAGGTATGGGTGTGTGGGAAGTGGAAGGGAGGGGTGGATTTTGGTCACACTGACACAGACAGATCCTATCCTTTTTTTCCAGGCCACATCAAAGCCATCTTTTCTCTCCTTTGGCCACACAAAAATGGCCAGCATATGCCCAAGACCCAGTGGAGCAGTAACAATATAAATAACAAAGAAGGTAAACAATGCATCTTGTGGGCTTCCAATGGCGCATCCCTCCCCCGATCCTGTGCATACTCTGACAGTGCAACTGCATTGGTGCCAATGGTGGGAGACAGTAAGGTTTCTGAGAGGAATTTTTCAGGGGATTCACCATTTCGTTGGAACACCTTCTCCATTGGATCCTAATTTCAATTATCATTGGATCCTAATATCTATGAATTCTGATATGCAAAAATGCATTGATGTACACAAAAGCTTGTCTTCACACAATATATGTGACCTTCAAGTGTGGGATGCTTGCTTCAAGATGGCAGGTGCTAGCCAGCAGTGAGCTTTGGACAGTTTGACCAGCCAGTTTGAGGTCATGAAAACATGTCACAGCAGAGGTCTCAGGACATTGAGGAGCTAGACTACCTTCTGCGGACCCTTTGACCATTACTTGTTTTGGGGGCATTTGTACATGACAGTGGATGTAATTCCCCGTAGTTATGCAATCATGATATTTGCTTTGTGTGCTTTTGTAATTCACCTATTCCTGCAATGAAACCTTGCAAATGCCCTGTTCAAAATTCATTTCTTAGTTTTATTAATAGGTAACAAAACAAGTTGGTAAAATAAAGCCTTGTCTACTTTTTTCTTAAAAAAAAACCTTCTCATCTCTTGATTTCATTGGCATCCATCAGTCTCGAAAGACTATGGTATCATGCTCGATGCTGTATGAGAAGCAAGAAGGCCTGGGTAGATTGATATGGAGGATAGTCTGTTACCCAAGCAGCAAATCCCTACTCTAGTCTAGTCCAATGGAATAGCAGAGCTGATACGATTGGTTCCAGCTGCATCGTAGAGCTGGGCTAAGGACAGGAGATCACCCTGTCTTGTGGGGACCCGGGTCTCGAACCCTGGCCTGCTGGTTAACAGGCACAGTGTCTTAACCACTTGCGCCACCCACACCCACAGCTCTTGATTTGAGCCACTGATTAATCCATCCCCTTGCTGCAACTCTAGCTGCAGTGTCCCCAGTCTTTTGAGTAGAAATTGTGTAGACCCAGCGGCGCCACCTCTCCACCTTTCCAGTCCCCATTTCCAGTCAGAATGACCTGTAGCCAGTTTGCTTGTGGAGAAAGACCAAGAAAGAGAACGGGGGAAAGAACCTCCTTATGTACTAGCCAATTGCTTACTATGCCAGTGGCTGTTTCTGCTGCAAATAGAGATTCACCAAACTACAGCCAGACAATGGTGATTTTTCCTCCACAGATTACACAAGTAACAATGGGTACATTACCCATTCAGGAGCCAATTAGTCACTGATTGAGATGTCCTTGTCAATGTAATATATAAATAATGGTACCAGACTGCATTTTGGGACATAGCCTCATCTTGGAAACAGTTGCTTTTAAAACATCCAAACATGTTGATTGTGCAGTTTTTTCCTCCACTTTCCTTTTTTGTCTATGTCCCTCTCCCCCACACCTTGTTGAAAAAAGCCTCAGTCTTGTCCCCTGATCTTAGTAAAGTAATAATATGCTTGGTAATAGTAATAACGTAGTAAAGTAGTAGTAAAGTAGTAATAATGTGCTTGGCCATTCACCATCCAGATGCAATGAACTGCTATAGAATGGATGGCTTCCTCGGTTTCAACTGGGGTTGATTGCTTTCAGTTATCTCACCTTCAATCAATTAGCAGGTACTGCTACTCAATTCATGGGTAACTTCTGGGCTTGGAAGAGGAGCTAAAAACCTTGTAGAGAAGTTCTAGCTTGCTTTCCTGGCAAAAAAAAGTACTGAACTACCAAAGGGAGCAAAAGATGGAGCAGTGCATGCAGTGGTGGGCTCTAGCAGGTTCGCACCTACTCTATAGAACCGGTTCTTAACAAGAGATAGGACATATAAAGTTTAAAAATAGCCATTTAAAAGTGACTGCCAGATGGGCAGAGAACCGGTTCTTAAATTTTTTGAAGCCCATCACTGAGTGCATGACATTACCTGCTTGAAGCAGGAGGTTTTCTGCCCTCACAACAGTAAGTCCTCAAGGATTAAAAATCAGGGGGTAAAAATCAAGAGGGAGAGGGGGTAAAATCCCACCCTTTTGGCAGACAGTACTCCTTGGATACCTGCAAGGAAAGGAAATCTGTTGAAGGATGATTTGTAGGATTTGCAGGATTTGAAGGATGATTTGCAGGAGGAAGAACGGGTGCACTTTTGGCCCCAAAGAAATCTCAAGACTTCAGTGAATGTGTGGATACAAATTCCAAGGATTTTTATATTCTCATATATATTCTCATATATGTCACTCACATGGAACATTTGCAAATTTGGTCTGAGCTTTAAAAGTTGGGGGGCTTCTGAAGTTGCCAGAATAAAGTTGAATTTTAACTTAGATTCTTCCCCCATTTAAAGGCCAAAGTGGATTCTACTTAAACAAGAGCTTGGCAATGATATGCCTCTTTATGCAGAGAGGGAAAGATCCAAACAGGACCATTCTCCCAACCACAGTGCTGATGTGGCTCCCCCTTAAGCTGTTGTTTGCACAACCAGCAAAACTCCCTTTGGCACCTAGACTGCATGGGTATTTTTTTTAATGTGCATGCATGAGGAAGATAGAAGGAGACCATACAGTAGCATTTTCTATCTGTGGATTTCAAGGGGAATTAACAGAATATGTAGCTTTCCAGTCCTGAGCTCAAGAGAACTACCTAACTCCCTTCAACCAAGCAGATACATTATTCTTAACTGGGTTAACTGGTTTTTTTCCCTGGATACATTTTATTACCCAAGTGTACAGGTCAGGGCAAAGGTCCAACTGGAGCACCCAGCAGGGGAACAGCACAGAGGACAGTGCTCTAGTGAGATCAGAGGTGGGACAGAGATTAGAAAGATGGTGTACCAAAGTGTGAGAAATATTTGAGAACTGGCTGTTTAGCATTTGCTCTCTTTTCCCTATATTGCTGCTAATAGGTGTTTGTGAGGTGGGACTTCAAGGGTGAAACCCCTTGCTTTTCTCCTTTTGCCTTGTATAAATAGCAAGCAGGACAAAACGGTAATGGAATTGTAATTGTTAATTAGGGCTAAACAGGAGATCAGAAGAGATTAAAGACCTGGCAACATCATACACAGGTGAGCACAGGGAACAAGGAGCTGAGGATCTGGCAGGTCTATGAAGTGCATTGGATCACCGCCAGTGGACCATTTAGGGAGCCAATCAAACTGTTTGGGACCCAGCCTAGGGGTATCACAAAAAGAGGGCAGAAGGCCCCCTCATTATTCTGTCAGAATCTCTCCAATAATTTTGACTGGGGCTGAGATAAAGAATCATGATCAGCCTTCTGGACTAGTGGAAAACAGATAGGGCCATGTCTTGAGGAAGGGATGTGATGAAGCTCTGAGGTGGCTTCACCACAAGGAATGGCTATTGGTTCACGTTTTGAATGCAGCACAGGAGGTGTGCAGATCTGGCCCTTGATGAGGCACAAACCACTCAAAAGATCTTCTACACGAAGTAAACAGGAACTGTACAGGTATTTGGTATTTCCCCTAAACCCTTAGCATTTCCGTATTTCTGTCCCAAGAGATTTTTAGCTTTTTGGGGCAATCTGTGCTATGTTGGCTTCTGTTAGCCTTTCTTTCCAGAGAAATCATAAAAGGAGATGATAGACTTAGGGTGCAATCCTAACCATGTCTACTCAAAAGTAAGCCCCATTATGTTCAATGGATCTTACTCCCAGGAAAGTGTCTTTATGATTGTAGCCTTAATAAAATCATGTTGCCATTTCATTGGCCCTGTTGGTCTCTTGAGGTATTGTTGCTGCTGCTCTTGGTGACTAGATGTTCTTTGAAGTTCATAGCAGACATAGTGTAGTGTATTCAGGAATCAGTAGTTACAAAATAGTATTTATTTGTTTGTTTATTTATTTAGGCCCAGCCTTTCCCATGCCAAAGTAAATGTCCACGGAAGCTTACAATGGTTTTATCTTTTTGTCCTCACAACCACGCTGTGAGGTAGGCAAGGCTAAGAGAGAATGACTGGCCCAAGGCCACCCAGGAAACATCATGGCCAAGGAAGGATTTGAAACTGAATCTTCTAAGTCTCAGTTCCACTCCCTAATCACTATCTATCCACCCATCTACAGTATTTATATACGGCTTTTCAACTAAAAAGTTCACAAAGCAGTTTACAAAGAAAAAAAAATTAATAGCTAATTAATAGCTAATGGGTCCCTGACCCAAAAGGGCTATCTGAACAGCTGGCAGCACTTCATCCATTAACTGAAGATTATACTCATCAGCTATTAGCTGTCAGTAACTAGGTGGGCTTACCCCCAAATCCAGAGTAACTATGGGAGCACGTAAGAGACTTTATGTGCACCTGTAGTTACAGCACCACCTAGTGAAAACCTATGGGAAATTCATATTGGAATCCAGAGTAAGTTGTTCTTACACCGGAGCAAGGAGTCCCCGTAGTTACTCTGGATTTTGCCCTTAGTCTTTCTCATGGAGCCAGGACAAGTGTCCACAATGGGTACCTTCATAGCCCTAGTTTTGTATTGTTGCATTGTTTATGGTTATAAAATTATTATGGTACAGAGAACACAATTTACTTTATGATGTTTAGTGATAATGCCAGCAGAGCTCCTTAGACTGTAATCCTAACCTCCGGTTAGGCCATCATAATCCCCAGCATAGGTCCTATGGGGTGTCACCTTGGGGTATCACAAAAGTGCCATAAAGCACTTCTGCCCATCTCCTGGGGTGGTTAGGCCACTGCACAGGTATACAATGATCTCTCCACACCACCACAGGAAGATATGCCAGGTGAATTAGGCTGGCCTAAATTGTTTAGGATTGCACTCTTAATAACCTATTATAAACCTATTTGAAGTGACCTTCAAAGTTTGCCCCATTTGAGATAAGCTCTACCTGCTTCACGCTTGAGTGAGAGACCCTGTCTGTACCTTATATCAGATATAAACTCGATGGTCCTACCATGACACAATATGTGACACTAAATGTATACTGTTTTAGCTGATGATGTCTGCAATCCTAAAGACACGTTCCTAGGAATAAGACCCGTTGAATACAATGGGGTTTACTTTTGAGTAGAAATGGTTAGGATTGTGCTCCATGTTGGACAGCACTGGACTAGATCTGGGCTTTAGATCTCATAGGAAAGTTCTCTTCTGAAAGTCCTACTGAAATGAATGGGAGCTATGAAAGATCAGCTCCCATTCCTTGCAATGACATTTACATGAAATAATGTCTCAGGGCTTGTTCCTTATATGTGTGTGAGAAAGAGATGGAGGGGAGATTTTTCCACCGGAGGCAACAAAATGGCTTGGGCTGTCCAGATCCCCAATTTGGTGACCCCTTTCCTCCCTTCTCATCTCTCCTTGCCCTGTTGGCTCGTGCCTGCCCTAATTCCTCACTTCCCCTGCCACATTAAACTGCACTGAGCTGTGTTCACTCCAAGCTGCTCAGCTGATGGGAGGTGACACCCACTCCCTTGGCCCCCTCTAATCCAGGGGATTTTTGGGTCACTCCGGGGGAGTCCGATTAAGGGAAACTGGAAACTTTAATCTCCCAGCCATGGAAAAAGGGGCAGAGCCCTGAGAAGCTGAGGTGCAAGAAGACACACAACAAAGAAGGCAGCGCCAGGGGAATGCTGCAGAGACGGGACCCCGACAGGTACCTTTGGGTAGCAAAGCTGTCAGGGCCTGTCAAAGTCAAGAAGAAGGCCAACGTGAGGAAACTGGGGAAAGGGGTGCTTCAGTGATCATAAAATATGCAAGCTTGTGTGCAATGCACAGGAAAAAAATTGTAGCAATTTAGGTAATGGTGGGACGGAAGGGCCATGGTTGCTTGATGAATGTTGCATAGCCCATCTGTTTGCTGGTACAACTTAATGTAGTAATGGCATGAGTCTATGCATGCCTCCTCAAAAGTAAGTCCCATAACTTCAATTGGACTATGCCTAGGGATTGCGGCTACTGATAATGTTCTTGTGCAATGGATTCTTGTGCAACCTACTTAGTTCACATTTTGATGAGGGGAAGAGATTTCAGTGGGAGGGAGATGAGATTCACGACGTAATTCAAAGGTGTCTGCTTGGATATTTAAAAGATGAAGTTGAGTGAGCAGCTGTGCATTTTAACTACCTTTCTTATGCTTTACAATATTGGGAGAAACGATCACGTGTGGTCCTAAGCACCTGCAGAGGGACTTTCCCCCTTCTCCTAATTGTGCCTCTATTGTGCCTTTGCTGTTCCAGAGAATAAACCAATGCAGTGGGTAACATTCTGTCTTTTACCTGCTTTTACCTGCATTCTGTCTTTTACAAGGTACAGTTGTGCTGATTTTGGAATGTCTTTTGTTTCTGTACGGTTCTGCTACTAAGAGCACAATCCTAACCATGTCTACTCAAAAAGTAAGCCCAATTGTGTTCAATGCGTCTTACTCCCAGGAAAGTGTCTTTAGGATTGCAGCCTAGAATTCATCAGTGTGAACTTATGGCTGCAATCCTAATGACACTTTCCTGGGAGTAAGACCTATTGAACACAGTGGGGCTTCCTTTTGAGTAGACATGGTTAGGATTGTGCTCTAACACATGACTAAAACTCATGGATAATGATGCTCATCTCTATTGGTGGTGCAAGACAGTATGCCTGTTAACCAGCAGGCCAGGGTTCGAGACCCAGGTCTCCCAAGACGAGGATCTTCTGCTACAGGCAGGGGTTTGGACTAGATGATCCCCTGGGTCCCTTCCAACTCTATGATTCTATGATCTGATTTTCATGTGTCTGTGTTGCTGCTAGTGCAAGCTGCCACAAAAGGATCCAGACTCCAAGTGACAGGGCTGGCAGCAATATCAGTGTTATGTGCCTCTCTTATTTTAAGCTCCTTCTCCTTTTGCAGAGTAGAGGTTTCATCTGTTCTCAGAGCTCTTGTCCCTTCACACTTGATTGTCTCATCTGCTTACCCAAACCTCCTGATGCTCTCCTATTTCTCCCACCAGATCATCACCCTAACTCTTCCAGGAGTCTTATCTTGATTGTGCTGTCTCTCATGGTGGGATTTTAGTATCATGATGTCTTCAATCATTCTCACTTCCAAATATTGCTGCCAAGAAAAATCTTGGTCAAACACAAATATTCTGCTGGGTTGCATACCTAAATGTCCCTCACCCAGTTGTTGTGTGATGCATGCCATATGTGCTCATATCTGCATTTTTTTCTCTCCATCACATAGTGAATGGTGTTTAGAAGGGTCTTCTATTCTCCGTTACACGCACCGCAGCTGAGGAATGCCATGGAATTCTGTGAGCTGCGGAAACATGGGCAGAACCTAGAGTTGAAAGCTAAGTATCAACCAGGGATATCAGTCCTTCAGTATTTTGGGGACCATATATTTCCTTCTGGTGGGAGGGGAGACCCTAAACTCAATAAAGAGAGGACTGTGATTTCTCAAACCTATGTGTATAGTGGTTAGAGTGTTGAACTAGCATCAGAAAGACCTGGGTTCTGCATCCTCACAAAGCTCAACAGTTTCTCTCCCTCAAAGCTACTTTGCAAGACTGTTATGACAACAAAATGGAAAAGAACATGTGTGACACCTGGGGGTTTTTGGAGGAAGGGTGAGATCAAAATGGATTGACATAAGGAATTGACATTTGAGTTACCACTGGTGTCCATAGGTGGATAATGAAGATTCTTCAGATTGGACTGGGGTCTGATGGACTTTTTTTTAAGAAGGGGAAAGTTTTTTTAAAGAATGGGGACCAGCTTAGGGCTGTTGTGGCTGGATCCTTCAAAGTACTGAAAATATTTCCAAGTAATAGATTTGTGATCTTGGCTTGTGGAGAAGGTTGCTGTGTCTCTTCTTTTCGTTGGGTCTTGCTCCCCAGCTTCCTGGGCTCTCGTCAGGAATTCCGCTAGTTCTGAACTATTTACAGTTGAAAAAAGTTCACTACTAGCAGAACTCGGCCGCGCGCTCTGTGTTCTTCAGGGGGCAAGACCCCAGAGTGAGTTGCTGTGGGGGAGAAGGGGCTAGGCTACCCATCTCCCAGATACATCAGCAACATGTCCATGTACAGGCTCCTTGTGTTTTTAAATCAAGGCCTTTCCTGGATGGGTTGCTGTTTTTTCCACAAAGCCTGGCCCCCATCCCACAGAGAATGGGAAAAATAGGTGTCTTAACACCCATTAAGCAGCCTTCATCGTAGATTCCATATCTCCAGTGTCTTTATTGGTGTCACTAAGGGATGGTGGGGGGTGGGACACACTATGTGCAAAAAGGATTATAACAGAGATAGGAGGTCATTACAGAGATGGCAATGACATCAAAGGGGTGATCATGATTACATATTTACAAACTACAATAATCACTGCCCTGCATGCAATTCCAATTTTCATAATGGGGTAAGTGCTAAAGTGGGAGGGGGGCTAAACAGGTTCGGTATTTTAGCTATCCAGTTAATCTTGTGCAGATTGCAGACTGCTCAGCGTTCAAATTGTGGGGAAGAGATGGTGGGCCTCCTCAGCCTCCGTTCTTCTATGAAAACCTCCTTGGCTTTGTTTTTAGAAGGTTTTTGGGAATGCATGATTTGACTCCTCTACCACTGGGGCTCCTTAATTTGCTTTCCTCCATAATTCAAGCATTATCACGCATGTTGTATCATCTATAAATCACATCTCAGGCTCCCCTCCCCATTGTATGTTCCTCTTCCAAAGCTCAAATGACTGAAACACTCCTAGAGTCATGAGTCTTCTTAGCTTCATGCAGTTCTACATGTTGTTGTTGGTTTTATTCTTTTCATTTACCGTGTTCTTTTGCTAGAGTGTGCAGTGTGAGCCGGGAAGTACCTGCCTCAGCTGTGGGCTCACTAGGTGCCCTTAGGCAAAACCAGCTCCCTCAGAGGAGGGCAGTTCCCCCTAGCAATTCTGAGATGGCTTGCTTTATGTGGGAATTGTAAGGATTCCTGAGATGATGTCAATGAAATGCTTTGAACATGTTGACACGCTCTGTAAGTATTCAGTATTATTGGCTCCTATGTTTTGTGGCTTGAGAGGCAGGCAGTTGCTGTTCTCAGCAATTATAAGTATATGCCGCACAGGGTCTTCCAGTATTAACTTGATAACCCAGTAAAGGAGCAGCATAGTTGCATTAATGCAGTCACAGAGTTTGTGACTTGTGACCAATTTGAAATGGAATTGTTTTAAAATCAGGTATCTCTATGGACAGAGTAGATTATGGGTGCAATCCTAAGCTCCACTTAGGCCAGCCTAAGCCCCAGCATGAGTCCTGTGCTGACCCTGGGGGTGTGACAAATGTGCTGTAAGGCACTTCTGCTCCACTCCTGGGGGGGGGGAGCTACGCCAATGCACTAGCATATGCTGACCTCCCCACACCATCATGGAAAGATAGGCCAGGTGAATTAGGCCGGCCTAAATCTCTTAGGATTGCACCCTAATGTTGGATCTTTTCTGATGGATCTATTCAAAAGTTCATCAGAGCTATGCTTTGGTGTTGACGAACATGCGTGTCTATAGTCTCTGTGTTTGCCATCAAGCAGTTCTGTTGATTTACACCTTGCATCGGCCACTCAGAAAGGTTTTAGCTAGTGATTTAGGGACAACTTGACCCTAAGGATTTTCTGAATGTGTGAGCTTTGTGGGCACCTGCTGCCTTCTCCTAGGGAATTAGACCAGCTTTCTGCAAGCATTTGTATGTTGATGCTGCCCCCTGCTGGAGGAAATGAGAGGTGGAGGAAGCAAAAGAACAGGTTGGGTAGGATTTTTGCTACATTAGTAGGACTGGCCCATCCATGAGGCTAGTCTATTCATTAGTAGAGTTGGTTGCTTCAGGCAACAGATTGCTTGGGGAAATCCACCTGCATTCACACACTTACCTCAGTTGTTCCTCCTTTCATTCCCTGGATTGGAAACAGAAAGGGAGACAGAGCAGAAGAAGAAATGTAGAGGTCCTGGTTTGCCACTCTTCACACTCTGTGTATCCTTTTCTGCTCCATCTTTCTCTTCCTTTTCCAAGAAAAGTGCAGAAGTTGGCACATTCTCAAGCAAGGGGAGACAGCATTTGGCAAGCATTCTCTATCACTGCGCTGGCACTTTACAGCAGCATTTCATAAGCTAGGCGGGTTGCAAGCCAATTTCTGATGAGTCCCCATTCATTTCAATGTGCATTTTATTTTTGAATACATTTTACTTGATGCTAGTAGGGTAAGTGACTATATTTGGGGAAATGATACCAATCTTTCCTTTAACAGGCTACTATGTACATGCTTTTAACAATTATTGTCAGTAGGGCTCACTCCCAGGTAAGTGTGGATAGGACTGCATCCTTTGGGATTTGGGGGAATTTTTTTAAACAGATTAGGAACTGCTTGGGATGGTTAGGAGGATACTTAATTAATTTTATTTTGTCATATGGAAGATGTTAAAAATTTTCCTGCTTGATGATGTCACTTCTTGTCATGACACTTCCAGGCCAATGACGTCACATCTGGTGGGTCTACCTACAGCACCGGGTATTCCCAGGCGGTCTCCCATCCAAGTATTAACCAAGCCTGACCCTGCTTAGTTTCCAAGATCAGATGAGATTGGGGATAGTATGGCTGTAAACAGGTCCTGAGAGATTGTCATTCTAAAAATTGAAAGTCCCAGTGCTAAAAAATTTGAAAACCACTGCATTAAAGAACAAACTGCTCCCCACCTCCATGTTGCCCTCTACAAAGGAGGCACAAGGGTTCATATATACCCCTTCTGACACAGGTGGGAGTAGATAGGTACATTCCTTGTGGTTAGAGTTAATGTGTCAAATCAGCAATTCATAGTACACCCCAATCCCAGTGCCCGTAAGCCAGAACTCACTGAGACATTTCTGTATAACCCATCTACTCTCCCTTTTAGAGACCTGTCTGCACAAGCAGAAACAAGGAAGGCTGGACCAGCCAGGCACCACTTCCAAGAGGCAAAAGACATGGTTGTATTGAATACCTGGTGTATTAACTCTCTTGGATGTCTCCTATGGCTTTCAGTGCATGCAAAAAATCTCACTCACCAGACTGGGACAGGAAGAAGCAGTCCATGAACATAACATCTAGGTACAGTGCAACTTAAAAGTACAGTAGAGAGACTTGTGGAGAAATGCCTGCTGGGATATTCAACATGAGTGGTCAGCAGAGTAGGCAAATGCCTGCTGGAAGAAATGAAACTAGCATGGGCCACTTGCTGCAGTAGCATACACTGGAAGCATCCTGCTGTGCAGCTCAAGGGATGATGCTGGGTACAGAAGGAGAGTTCCCCGGAGGTAGAACAGGTAGTGTGGGTATTGCTCATGGTTATGCTGGGGATACTTGACTGGAGGACACTGAGGAGACCTGGGTGGCTTGGGAAGAACCCGAAACGTCATCCTCATCACCAAAGGGGCTTTTGCCACAGAAGACAAGTTTCATCATGCAGGAGCGGAACTGCAAGGGAGAAAGGTTTAATCAGCAGGTATACCACAGCCCCAGGGAGCAGGGAGGGAGCTTTCAGAGCCTTAACCCACTACAGAGGTGCAGTGACATCCCACTGGGAAACAGTAGGGTGTGCAGACAAAGGATTTCTGCAACTTATTTCCATGTCAACTTGGGGCACAATCCAGAGTAACTACAGGAGCACATAAGAGACATTGTGTGCACCCATAGTTATTGCACCACCTAGTGAAAACCTATGGGAAATTCATATTGCAATCCAGAGTAATTAGTTCTTACTCCAGAGCAAGGACTCCCCATAGTTACTCTGGATTTCATCCTTAGTTGTCTAATCAACTTTGCTAATGATCCTGCTGCCCAGGGAATTCCAGTGAATCTTCTAGGGCAGCAGCCCCCAACCTTTTGGATCCAGGGACCGGTTGCATGGAAAAAGATTTTCTCACAGACTGTCATGGGTAGTGGGCCAGTAGCATAGTGGGGGGCAAGGAGTACCACATGTACCCAAAATGGGAGGTTAAAAGCTGCCCCTGGACACCCTAATCCCCCCTCAAACAGCAGCCACACAACTTTGGATAGTTGCTGCAGCCTTGGGGGTGAAGCACACTGCCATCTCCTTACCAGTCCAGATGGTCCACCTTCTGCTAGAAAGGCTGCCTGGGTACTTTGAGCCCGCTTGAGGCTTGGCTATAGTCCCTGAAGTCTGAACCGGTGGTGCCAGTATAGCTTCTCCCCCACCCTCTGCTCGTGACACACACCAGTCTGCCTGGATCCTACTGCATGCTTTCCCACAGCTTGGCTCCTTGAATGCTGAAGTGGCAGCAGGCAGAGAAGCCATGCTGCTGCTGTTTCAACTTTCAGGGAGCAGAGCCATGGACAGACGTACAGGAGAACCCAGGCAGACTGGAGCATGCACCCAAGGTCCTTCAGCTGCCCGTCCACGTCCTGGCAACCCAACTCCTTAATGGGCCACAGACAGTACAGATCCCCAGCCTAATGGTTGAGGATCCCCTATTGTAGGGCACAAACTCACTTTGTATAGAGCACATCGCATACTTGATGGGCCTCACCAATGTGAACTGAGAGTGCAAGCCAGGATAGGTTTAACATTCTCCTGTGGTTGTACATTGCAGGGGAAAGTAGAACTTGCATCAGGAGGTGGCCAGGTCAGACCTCTGGGTCTCTGAGAACACGTGGGGCTGACTCTTGAAGCACCCCAATGTGAAGCAGCTGGTAGGCAGTGGTGGAGCAATTCACACCACTGCTGCTTTCTTTCATCCTCTCTAGATCAGGGAGTTTCCTTAGGAGTTAAGGGTTCTGCAGTTGCAGCTAACATGAAAGGGGACACTGAACACAGCTTAAGTGGAGCAGTAGGTCAGTGAAACATTAAGGGAGAAATGCTACCACGTATGTTAACCCCGAGGTTCTATACTCTTTGTGTTAATCCCTGGCCATAATGGAAGAGAGTGATGCATTCAGGGAAAGGAGATGGAACACCAGGGACCTGACTGACTCCAGGAAGCAGCATGGGATGAATTCTTCACTCTTTTTTCTTGCCCAGCCCAGCCTGGTCCCAGCTGCTTTTGACTATGCTGACCTGCTTGTTCATGAAGACATAGATGACGGGATTATAAACAGTGGATGCCTTGGAGAAGACAGAAGGGATGGAGGCCAGAGCAACATCAAAGGGTTCCCCACGATGTGTCACTATCCACAAAGAAAAGGAAGCATATGGCAGCCAACACACCAAGAAGCCCATCACCATCACCACTACCATCTTGGTCACCTCTCGTTCAGCCTTCTGTGTTGTTGCTGACTGCTCCTGCTGCTTGGCAACCTGAAAGGGATGGGAGGGGATAAAAGAATAACTTCTGGTGAGAGTCACTGAAGATCAAGTGGTGGAGAGTGAGCAGAACAGCACAAGAGCTATCATATTAATGTGACCTGCATACGCCTTGTTGAGGAAAGACATGGGAGAACAATCGCACTGGGTGGATTGAATGTGGTAGTTAAGTCTAAAATGGGCTGTCAGGTGTCAGGCAACTAACAGACGTCAATAGCTCTCCTTCTGCTGTGAAATAATCCAGTACAATAAAATGCTGATTCTGTTCCCAAGTCCTTTCCTATGACCTCCACTCCCATAATGGAGTTTAGTATCCCAGGAGCATCCCACAATTCTTACCAGGAATCAGAAACCAGGCACCCGGTGGCTTACCTTGTTCAAACCAGGTTGTTCCTACCTAGAACATCACCAAGAGATGGCAACCTTTTTGGCAGACTTTAAAAATCCAAAATGGTAAATTCCACTGCAACTTTTAAACCTTTCTTGTTCTACTTCATATGATCCAGAGCATGATCCACTGGGAAGTTCTTGTGTAGAAGCCCTGTTGAAATTGATGGGGTACTTCGAACTTGACTTGGCCACCAAAAACATTAATTCCCTTGCTGCTCTCCTAGTTCCTTCAGGTTTTCTTCATTGCACTTTCTGCCATACCCAGCAGAGGGGAAAATAGATTGTGGTACGACAGCAGCAACAGGGGGGCAGATGATGGCACAGATTTACACATATTGGCATGCCCTTACATGGGTGCTGCATATGAAAGCAAGCACATATTGTCTCAACAAATCAGCAAAACCAAGACGGTGGATGCAGCTGCACTGCATGCTAGACAGTTATTGCTGATGTGCACCTTTTGCCAATTATGCAGAGACAAACAATTCAGCGCTCTCCCTGTAGTTGGATACAACCATATAAATGTCCACCTATTTGCTCTGAATGTTGTATTTGTTTACCTCTTTTAAAATGGTCTGATCTAATGTGTTTTTGATCAGTGGGAGGTGTGATGCATGGTAGGCAAGAGCATTGCCTCTTAAAACCACAGGAATGGGTTTCAGTTCCTTTTTAGGCAAGTGCTATTAACCAATCACTCTGGCGTAAAATATGGAAGTGAATTGGTTAATAGCACTTTTCTGGGACTGTAATCCACACCTGTGGATTCAAGAGGAAGTGCTCTTCACCTACAACCAGACCATTTGGAAAGAAATAAGCAAATATGTGCCAGCAACAAATAGATGGGCATATACGTCAAACAATTATGTGACACATGTTCTTCATGCAGCAAATTTCATGTTTGGTCCTTGGCATTTCCCACTAAAGAAATGTTTCCCAAACTTTCTGCACTGGTGACTCCCTTGATCTTCTGGACCAGAGGCCACGGCTCCTCATTAGGGCTACACGCCTCAATGAGTAATGTGGTGGGTCTTTCCTGAGGATTTAAAGGCACCCTGCTGGTTTAGATGGCTCTCTGGGAAGCCATAACTTACAGTTTGTGGACCACTGCTCTAAAGGATCTCAAGTAGCATACCTTAGAAAGATCATATCAGAACAAGCAGTACTGAATTCAGTAGACCAGGAGAAGAACCATCCATTCATATTCACTCCTACTGAGACACGCCTCAGCCTCAGGAGGGGACCGGGAGGGAGAAGGAGTGGTACTCACAGCCCGCAAGGTGAGGAGAAGACGACCATATGAGAAGACAATAACAGACAGTGGCACCCCAAAGCAGAAGCAGAAGAGGAACATCACGTAGGATTCATTGTTCCATTTGTTGTTGGTTGTATACCAGTCAGGGCCACATGAGCATTGCAGTCCCTCAGGGATATACCTAAGGAAGTTAACCAGACAGTACATTCCTTGCAAACACAAACTGATCCTATTCTGCATATATCAGGCACAGCAAACTGGGGAGAAGTCTCAGCAAATTCATGCTGCCAACTTACATTTGCGGCCCAGCTCCCAAATCTCAACTCACTCCACACTCCCCTCCAACCATACCATTGGTCTCTAATGCATACCTGCTCCAGCCAAACAAGGGCGGTAGTGAAGCTGCCAAGCCAAAGACCCATGTTATGAAGCAGCCAACAACGGCATGAGTGCCTCGGAAAGTGAAGTTTCCCAGGGGTTTGCAAATAACAAGGAAACGCTCGAAGGCCACAACCGCCAAGGACCACAGGCTCACCATACCTGATGGGAGAGAAGAGTCAGAGATGTCTGGTTGTCTATGTCAGTCGCTGAAATCATGTGTCAATGGGATTGCAGACGAAGACGTTCCTGCACACTTCTTCCAACCTACCTTCAGACATCAGTCTCTCCTTTCACATCTTATTCTCAAGGTGCACTATCCAGAGATATACCTTTTGCTTGCTGCCAATGAATGGTACTTAAGGATGCTGAAGGAACAGTTCTAACCAATTTAGGCCAGCACAATTCACCCATCTCCCTGTTTCCACTGTGGTGTGGGGAAGCCAGTGCTTGTCTATGCACTGGCCTAACCCCTCAGGAGTGGCCTAACCAGGAGTCTATGCACTGGCCTAACCCCTCAGAAGTGCCTTACAGCATTTTTGTGACACCCCCATACAAGGGTTGCCATAAATCTCTTCCACAAAATTGGGACAGGACCTTCTGTCCCATTTGCCAGAATGTGAACACAATCCCCTCAAATCAGGATCGTCCCTGTTTTTCAGGACATATGGCAACTCTGCCCCAGTCCAGCATGCGTCTTATGCCCAAACTTATGCTGGCCTAAACAGAGGTTAGGATTGCACTGCAAGTCCTCAAATATCCCCATTATATCATATCACAATATTTTTCCTCTCCCAGTTCTGCATCATTACACTCTCCCTCCTCACTTCCCTTCCCCAGTCTTGCAAGATACGGTGAATTCTTATTTTTCTTGCTTACCCCCCAAAGTGGCAGCAAAGCCCTCTATCTTGCAGGCAGTAGGACCCAAGGAAAAGTACGTCTGACTGAAGCTGTAGAAGGCAGTGACGGATCCGATGCAGACCACCAGCAAATTTGACACAGCAAGGTTGACCAGGATGTAGTTGAGGTGTGAGCGAAGTTTCTTATACTTGAAGGTGCAGAAAATAGTGAGGATGTTGATCGGCACCCCGAGTACAACCAATATGAACATGAAAGCAGCCATGGCCATAAAGAGGCTTGGACTGCCCAGGTGAGTCTGAGGTACCAGGAAAGGGCTGAGGGTTGTGATGTTGGTAACGTCCAAGGGCACCGGGATGAAGAAATCTTCAGGGAGTTCATCCCACATATCAGACCGGCCTTTGTTCATGGTGAAGGATGACAAGGAGAACAGTGAAGCAATTGCAGAGCTGAATAGACAGTGGGATGTGTGTAGGGTTGGAGGGATAGGATGTGTATAGGGCTAAAAAATGGGGGAGAGAGAAGGGGGAGATGGGTGGAGGGGGTCTGCTTTGGAGGAGATGGATGAAGCAGCTAAATGAGGCAGGATGCAGAAAGTGATGAGCCTGGCTTCCGTTTACATCCCTTTGCCCCTGGTGGCATGGAGTGATGGGTACTCAGACAGCCTGGGGTGCCACAGGAGATGGATAATGTTACAGAGTTGTCCTACAAGTCCTTTTTATACCTTAGGGGTCCCAGGGGCTCTTCTGGCACAACTACAAGTGAGCTGTTCCACCCCCCTCAGCATTCCTGTCTTCCTTAATCGTTCTTAACGGAAAGCCTCAGCTAAGCCAAGCTTATCCTCAAGGACTGCGAACAAGTTGCAGCAAAAGGGGCTAGGTAAGACGGGTTTAGCTGCCTGCCAAGCTGCTTTGCAGGTCCATAATCAGACACTGGAGCCTGATTAACGACTCAAGGGGAGAGGAGGGCAGGTCAGATAAAGGGAAAGGCTTAAGAAGCTGAGGAGTTGAGGAGCAATGTAGAGATGCCCTTATTTCCTCAGGTTGAAATTTCTTTATTTCATGTGGGTGCAGACCCACTTGCAGCTCAGCTGAGTATCCCAACCCCATTCTGCAGTCCTTCACACTCCTAGACCCCAACTCTTCAGCTGAGATACTCTAGCACTGACCCACTACTCCTTTGCTAACCCAGCTGAAAGCTACTTGCTTGATGTGTGATGCTGGCCTCTTCTCAGTTCTAAGACTGGCACTCAGCTTCTGTCCTCCTACTATAGACATACCTACATTGGCACTTTTGGACTGATGACGATTTCTGAAATACAATGAGGATGTCTTCCTTATTAGTAAACCTACTAATATAGGCAGTGGTGGGCACCAGCAGGTTCACACCTACTCTATAGAACCGGTTCTTAACAAGAGCTAGTACATATAAAGTTTAAAAATAGCCATTTAAAAGTGGCTGCCAGATGGGCAGAGAACCGGTTCTTAATTTCTTTGAAGCCCATCACTGAATATAGGTAGCCCAACCATGATTTGCTTAGGATTGCTGCTATGCCAAAATGGCTGATGTGGCATCTTGGGCGCACCAGGCAGCCACTGATGGCTTCTCAGGAAAAGGATGGCTCCGGCCAATCTAGCAGTTCAAAAGCATGCAAAAGCAAGTCGATAAATAAGTACCACCTCGATGGGAAAGTAAACGGTGTTCTGTGCAGTCATGCTGGCCACATGACCACAGAGCTGTCTTTGGACAGTGCTGGATCTTGGCTTTGAATTGGGGATGAGCTCTGCACCTAGGCAGCAGGGTAACTTGCAGCCAGTCACATCTGGCATGGCAACCTGCCAGGAACCTTCACCTTTACATACTTGCAGTTCCAAGTGCTAGGTTGGCAGGAAATAGGCAAGTGATGGGAGCTCACTCTGTCTTGTGGTACCTGGGTCTCGAACTGCCAACCTGCAGAACTTCAGATTGACAAGCACAACCACTGAGCCACCACAGCTTTCTTCTAACTTTGATCATCCATTAAAAAAAAATAAGTGAGAAGAGCTTGTGAACTGTTAAGTTTCCTTTGCTCTCTAAACATTTGGCAGCAACCAATTTTAACATAAGAGTTTGTCACCATCACATCTAACAGCTCTCTGAGATCCAATCCAAAATTTGTATATATAGTGATACCTCACTTAAAGAGCTTAATTCATTCCAGAGGCATGCCCTTTAAGTGAAACGCTCTTTAAGTGAAGCAGGTTTTTCCTTAGGAAATAGGACTGGTTCCACAACCCCTGAAATTGGTTCCACAACCCCTGAAATATTCATATAAAAATATTAACTGGATGTAAAAACGATGACAAAACACTGTAATTGAATTCAAAACATGCATTCAGTGTGCATGATCCTATGAAGTCTACTTAGGCTGCAATCCTAAAGACACTTTCCTGGGAGTAAGCCCCATTGAACACAATAGGGCTTACTTCAGGGTAGACATAGTTAAGAGGCTGCAATCAAAGACATTTTCTTGGGAGTAAGCCCCATTTAACACAATGGGGCATACTTCTGAGTAGACATAGTTAGGAGACTGCAATCAAAGACACTTTTCTGGGTGGTTTACCTGGGCTGCTGCTGGAGTTTCAAGGTGGTTGGTGGGGGCACTTGGGGGCAGTTAGGGGCAGCTGCCTCTGGCACCTCCAGGCAACTGCCCCCAAGTTGGGGGCAGTTAGAAGCAGCAGCACTGGCTGACAGTCCTTTTAAAGCGCCTCCAGTCGGAGCGTCAGGGGTGCATAGCACGCGTGCCTATAGCACGCTTGCTTGTTAAGTGAAGTGGAACTTGTTATGTGAAACAAGATTTCTCGGAAATTTTTGCTTGTTATGTGAAATGCTTGCTAAGCAAGGCACTTGTTAAGCGAGGTACCACTGTACCTACTCCAGAGGTTCAGGCTGTGCTTTAGGAAGCTCATTTCAGCTTTCCCCAAGTATTGCTTGAAATAGTACAGAAACCTATAAAAACTAGTTTGACAGGAAAAGCACAGTAGGGTAAACAAAACAATTAGGCTGCAATTCATTTATTCAGATATAAATCCTACTGAAAAATTAGACATTATTCGCCTAATAAATGTCCTTAAGGCTTTAATCCTAACCCCCAGTTAGACTGGCATAAGCTCGAGCACAGGTCCCATGTTGCCTAACCCTACAATCCAGAGTAACTACGGGAGCACGTAAGAGACATTAAGTGCACCCGTAGTTATGGCACCATGTAATGAAAACCTATGGGAAATTCATATTGCAATCCAGAGTAAATTGTTCTTACACCAGAGCAAGGACTCCCCATAGTTACTCTGGATTGCACCCAGAGAGTGCTGCACACCCCATGGGCATCAGTCCCCCATGCGCATCAGTCCACCATGTGCAACTTTCCCCCAAGCAAAACTTCTCCCCATGCGCAACTTCCCCCATGTGCAACATCCCCCAATGCACATCAACACCCCACGCGCATCAGTCCCCCATGGCAACTTCCCCAGTGATGGGCCCGGCCTGGCCCAACAACCAGTTCCCTGGAAGTGGGCGGGGCTGAGGAGGTTTTTAATTTAAAAAATAAAAAAAATTAAAAAAATTAAAATTGACTGTCATAGGACTTACTTCTGAGTAGTCAGGATGGTCTCTCAGGCTGCAGTGCCAGCCACACTTTCCTGGGAGTAAGGCCCATTGACTGTCATGGGACTTACTTTTGAGTAGTCAGTTTGGGCTCTCAGGCTGCAGTGCCAGCCACTGCAGCTGGCTGCTGGCGTGGCAGTGAAAGGCTCCAGCAGCTGGCTGCTGGCTGGGCATTTTTAAATTTGCCACTCCAAGCAGCGAGGCACCCCACAAGCCCCAGCGTCCTTTCCCTGGCTGCTGGGGCTTGTGGGGCGCCTCGCCGCTTGGAGCGGCAAATTTAAAAATGCCCAGCCAAAGGCCGGCAGCTGGAGCCTTTCACTGCTGCACCAGCAGCCGAACCGGTTATCCCCCCTGCCCGGTAACCCCCTCCGGTAACCGCCTGGTTATCCCCCCCCCTGCCGCTCCCAGATCGGGGCACCAGCAGTGATGGGCATCAAAGAAATTAAGAACTGGTTCTCTGTCCATCTGGCAGCCACTTTTAAATGGCTATTTTTAAACTTTATATGTACTATCTCTTGTTAACAACCGGTTCTATAGAGCAGGTGCGAAACTGCTGGAGCCCACCACTGGGCACCAGGCACCGAGCACCAAATTGGCTGGATGTTGCTCAGTCTCCCATGTTAAGTATAGGACAAAAACACATCGCCCCCTTTTCAGCCCCTGAAGGGTTAATTTCTCCAGATGGTTCTTGGTGAGAGTTCAGGTGACAGAAGGAACTCCCAGAATTCCATGCTTCAGGCCCAGCAGTTGGGGCAGAATGTTGCTGAGTCAGCAATTCTCAATGCAAAATATAGGGAGGAAAACGCGTTGCGCCCCTTTTCACCCCCTCCCGGTTGGAATTTCCGAAAACCGGTTCTTAGTGCACCCCTCCCTCATGGAAGGAACACCCACCCCAAATTTCACGCTTCTAGGCCCAGCAGTTTTGGCAGGGCGGTGATGAGTCAGTCAGTCGTTGAGTCAGTGAGTGACTTTTCTCTTTTATATATATAGATAGAAGATAAGCCCTTCTGGCTGTGGGTGGCACAAGCGGTAAAGATGCTGTGCCTGTTAACCAGAAGGCCACGGTTCGATTCCCAGGTCAGCCCCACAAGACAGGGTGAGCTCCTGTCCTTAGCCCAGCTCTGCAACAACAGCTGGATCCAATCGTATGGGCTCTGCCTTTCCATTGGACTAATTCAGTGGTGTGGAGAGGGGGGATTTGCTGCTTGGGTAACAGCCTATCCTCCATAAAAAATCCAACCCAGGCTTTCATGCTTTGCATGCAGCATATGCAGCGCCGAGCACGATACCATAGTCTTTCAAGACTGACGGAGGCCTGCAAGCCCTTCTGAAGTCAGTTGGATTTTCCCAAGACCAGCACATGATATCTTGCTTCTAGAGGCAGCATGCTAAATGTTACACAGTGAAGTGCCAGCCTCTACCTCTCCCATCCTCAATGTACCAACATTCTAGCACTCTCCTTCCTTCCACATTTCCTCTTCCCCTCTGCCTGCTTCCTTTTTCAATGCAGAGACTAGGAAGAGAAGGAATTACAAGGGAGGCAACGAGGCTGACAGAGACCAATCCGAGCCCAAACTAGGCTGACAGAGACCAATCTGATTTGCTGCCTGTGGTGACCACTTCAGTGGTCTGGCCCTGGCCTGGACTTACCTTTAAATTGACATCCCTAGTATTATTATTTCAGTCAATCAGAGCCCAATGCTATGCTGGTCTACTCAGAAGTCAGTTCCATTGTAGCCCCTTTGACTGTAATAGGACTTACTTCCAAGAAAGAGTGGATAGATTGCAGCCTTAGGGCGCAATCCAGAGTAACTACGGGGAGTCCTTGCTCCGGTGTAAGAACAATTTGCTCTGGATTGCAATATGAATTTCCCATAGGTTTTCTCTAGGTGGTGCAGTAACTACGGGTACACGTAATGTCTCTTACGTGCTCCCGTAGTTACTCTGGATTGTAGGGCTAGTCAGTCAATGTACTACGGGCAAGTCTACAATATTGTTTTGCATTGTTTGAAAAACTAGTTCTCCAAGTATTTCTAAGACAGGATCCCCCTTTTAAGGGGGGAGGGAGAAACTCACTTAAAAAAAACAATGCAGGCATGCCCCGGACCTGCAGAGGTTTCTGCAACATAACTTCACATATATAACTGAATCCAAGGATACAGTAGCTTCACTAGGGAGTGCTGTTGTGGACGCTGCACCAAATGATGGACTTGAAGAAACACCATTATTGGCCAAAATTTGTAAAATTTTGGAATTTTGAATAATGCCATCATGTTAGATATCATTCTATGTGTAATTTCATGCAGAACACAATAAAACAAAATGTGTTTAAGTATTTCTGCTCTATCAAAGTTATAGCAAAAAAAGCCAGCGGAGATGGGAAAATGGTGCATCAATGTGCCCAGTACCCAGGGGATTGCCCTTCCCACTGCTTGGGTGGAGGTCTATTATGGGCTGATAAACTGGCTTCCCACACTGTGTGACACAAACCCTAGTGACACCACCGTTCCCAACATCTGGAGGCTTGTGTCTCCTATGCAAATCTCGTATGATAGCTTTCACTAAAGAGACTAGAAATATAAAGAATATACTTATATAAAATAACTAGGGAAATGTGCCCGCTTTGCAAGAGTAAAATTGACCCCTGCACGCCATCCCCCATTTCATATAACACCCCCATGTGAAACAACCCCAGGTGCATCAACTTCCATGTGCATCATCTGCCCATGAGCAAAAATATGTTGCACCCCTTTTCAGCCCCTTAAGAGTTAAATTTCTCAACCCTGGTTCTTGGTGGGTGTTAATGTCACATAAGGAACACCCTCCCCAAATTTCATGCTGTTGGGCCTAGGGCTTGAGGCAGAGCATCCATCAATCATCAATTCTTCAATGCAAAGTATAGGGAGGAAAACATGTACCCCTTTTCACCCCTTTTTGATTGAAGTTCTGAAAACCGGTTCTTCGTGGGTGCCTCCATCATAGAAGAAACACTCTCCCTAAATTTCATGCTTCTAGGCCCAGAGTTTTGGCTGGGCATTGATGAGTCGGTAAGTGAGTGAATCAGTGAGTCAGTCAGTGACTTTTCAGTTTTTATATATATAGATGGTTAGTTAGAAAATATGTACCATCTATTGCAAAATGTATAGCACATCAGTCATGAAGTGGAAGAGAGAAAAGGAATTTATGAAAGAACTGGAAATTAGTTTTTAGTGCTAACTGTGCAAGCACTTTTGAAAGTGGTCCCCTCTAAAATTCAGCAGGGAAAATGTTCAAGTGTTTCTCCTTGCCCCAGAAATGGTGTCTTTATCAGTGGCTGTTGCTAGTGTCTCTAATTTTGTGTTTTAGTGAGCCTTTTGGGAACAAGGAATCATTTGATTTATATAAAACCACTTTGACGACTACTCTTGTTGAAAGATTGTGCATAAGTATAATTATTAATAATAATTTCCACTGATTAATTATGGCTCTATTTAAACAAATTATGGTGTGTCAAAGATCTACAAGTTATGAGTTGGTAAAATACATAAATTAGGGCTTTTTTAACAAGGTTTTTGTTTTAATACTACAGCTGTTCTTTTTTTAAGCAGGAAAACAAACAGAAACAGAATTTGATCAAATCTGTGAGATTTTTCCAAATGAACTAGAACTGAAACCTATTGCCATTTACCATTTTAATTTCAGAATTTCAGAAACAGCCTATTGAACCTGTCAAGTTAAACAGTTACCATTGTTTTTATTTCACGGAATTACACGCCAGTTCCCCACCCCCACCCCGCCCCCAACAACTGATGCAGCCACACCAAAAAGGCTTGTGCTGCATCCTGTGGAGGGGACAGGTAAGTAATTTTCCTCTGGGTACTTGAGAAAAGGTGTTGGCAGCCGCTTGCAAAACCCGCAACAGCATTGTTAGCTGTGTGGTCAGGGTGACCATATGACCGGAAAAACCTGGATTTGTCCGGATTTTTAGCCTCCTGTCCGGGTGTCCTACATTTTGGCATCATTGTCCTACATTTTGGCTTCATTTTGAAACTTCGTGATAGTGCACAGTACCCCATCATGCCATATGTCATTGGATTTGTATTGAAGAGCAGAATCCAATGCAAAAATTAGTGTTGAGATATCTCCTTCCTATCAAAAGTTATGGTCAAAAAACCATAAAACCAAAACAAAAACTTTTTTGGCAAATTTTTTTCAGCGGGTAGGAATTTTGGCCTGGGATTAGGAATTTTGGCCTTGGGGTTCAGGAATTTTGGGTTTGGCGTCTGGTCACCCTGCGTGTAGTTAAATCTTAACCATTACATTTCTGTTGCTATTACTGTGTTGTGTTCTTGTTTGCTAAGATTTTACCTTTTTAAAGTTATCCTTTTAAAGTTTTATTTATGGTTTGTACCGTTTTCTAGAATCTGTTTATGCTGGTCAGTGATCATAGTAATAAAATTGAATTGAACTGGTTGTCCGTTTATGTCTTTGTAAGGGGACCCGGTCCAGTGCCCAGTGGTGCCTACCTCCCACTATTTGGTACTGCCCAGTGCCCAGTGGTGCCCAGTAGAGATGTCCCATGCCTGGCAGGGATGTTCCATGCCCAACAGTGCCCACAGCTGGATAGTGACCAGTAGGTGTGTCCATTAGTGCCTACTGCCATCCGTTGGTGCCCACTGCCTAATGCACAGTACTGTCCAGTGTCATCCAATGGTTTCTGGTCCCTTTCGGTGCCCAGTGCCTGTTGGAGCTCAGCAGTGCACAGTGCCTGCTAGTGCCCGCCGTCCAGTGCCCTCTGCCTTGTGCCAGTGCCCAGTGTCAACTGGTGCTCACCAGTGCCCTACCATCTCCAGAGCCTACAAATAATCTGGAAATTTTACTCCCACAACAGCAGGTTCGTTCTGCTAGTGTGTATTACAAACACTCTGTAAAATTCATTCATTCATATAAGTTCTATCTCTAAAGTATTCATTTATGTAAATTTATTCAAATTTGAAATATAAATTAATTTTTTTTCTTGGTCCCAGACCAATATCAGTGAGAGGATGCAGCCCTCCTGCCAAAATGTTTGCCCACCAAGTCTATACCATTCCTGTAACCATCTGCTACTTCCTGGCCTACTTTGCTGCCCCTCTGCTCCAAGTTAGAGGGGTCAGGAATTAGCCATGTCTGTCAGTGCTGCAGCATGATTCATCCCACCCCACCCTGTCTTTTCTAGGTGGGGAACTGGAAAGGTGCCAGCAACAAAAAGTAGAGCAAGAAGATCTCTGGATTGAGGTCAGGAAACTGCGACTCACACACGCAATCATGCACTCACACTCTCCACCCCCGAACGAAAATAATGGGTTAAAATGATCCATGAAAGAAAGGCAATATAGGAAAAGCTTTGCTCTGGGGGGACCTGTCCTTGTTTGTAGTTGCAAAGCAAGTTGGCAGACTAGGATGGTGGGTTTGAAAAGAAGGACACTGAACTGAAGAAGAAATATGAGGTGTGATCAATAAGTATCAGGACTGATGCTATAAAAAGAAAACTACAACACGTAACAATTTGACATTTAATCTCCTTCAAAGTAGTCCCCTTCGGAAGCCACAAACTTAATCCAGCGCTGTTTCCACTGATGGAAGCATTCCTGGAACTTGTTTTCTGGTATAATCAGCAGCTGCCTTGTCACATTCACTTGGAATTTCCTCAATGTTCTAAAATCTTTGTCCTTTCATGTGGGATTTGATTTTTGGAATGAGGAAAAAGTCGCGAGGGGTGAGATTTGGGGAATATGATGGCTGTTAGTTCTGGGGGATGTTGTGCTTGGCCAAAAACTGCTGCTCAAGCTGCGCTGAATGCGCAGGTGCGTTTTCATGGTGCAATTGCCACTCACTAGATGCATGCAATTCTGACTTTTTCCGATGAATAGCATCCTGCAAACGCCACAACATGCTACAGTAGTCCTCCTTGTTTACTGTCTGACCATGTGGAGCATACTCATGATGAACAATCCCCTTGTAGTTCAAGAAAACGGTCAACAGTGTCTTCACATTGCTTTGACTCATTCATGCTTGGTTTTGGGGTCAAAGCAATAGACCCACAATTAATCACCCATTATGACTGTTTCCAAAAAGTTTTCATCATTTTTGACACCATCAAGGAGATCTTACACAACTGAAACCTGAGTTTCTTTTTGGTCAGCTGAAAGCGGTTTTGGCACAAACTTGGCAGACACGCATCTCATACTCAGAATGGACTGAACTGAACCGTAACTAATCTGTGCATCCTCGGATAACTCACCAATGGTGATTTGATTATTTCCCCTCACAGCTGCATGCACATCTGTGATGTTTTTCTCAGTTCTGCTAGTTGCGGGTCTCCCAGAACTTTCATCACTGTCAACATTTTGTTGGCCATCTTGGAAATGTCTGAACCACTCATACACTTGTGTGCAGCTCATACACTCCTATCTATACACTTTCTGCAACTCTGCGTAGGTCTCTGCGCAGGTATCACCAAACTTTTGGCCAAATTTGACACAGATTCTCTGCTCAGCTATCTCTGTCATGGTCAATGTGACGACCACACGCTACAAACATTCCTTCCAAACACTGCTGTAAAGAAAGGATGTGAGCTAGGATGTTAAAGCTTAGTGTGCATGCACGGTTGGGGTCAAGGTCAATCTGTGCCAAGTGGCTTCACTCTGCGTATTTTAGTTCCTTTATTATGGCACCAGCCCTGATACTGATTGAACAGAACACAGGGGAGAGAAAGTAATAGGCTTGAGCTTTTCAGACCTTTTCTGCTCCATTCCCCTTCTTTTTCTACGGACTAGGGGCAGGAGAAGAAGCAACAGAGGAGCAGAGAAAGAGGAATGAGGTGGGAGCTCCTTGTCACCCCACCAGTTGAGAAGTCTATCTCGGTTGGCTTCCGGATCAGATTAGCCCTAAATATTTGGCCCTCAGGACCTCAAGGAACTAATATTTCAGTTTTTGTTTACTCTCTTCTCAGACCAAAGAAAAAGGCAACTTCTTCAGCATTTGTACCAAACCACAAAAACTTGTGTTCCAAACAAAAAAAAATTTTCCTATTCAAAGAACCACAGCTACAAAAGTTAGGTGTGAAAGACAGGTAAAAATCAGAATCAAAGGTGCATGTTTAGAAGGAAACTGATAAATCATTGGCCATTGTTGGGGAGAAAATTAATACTGAAAATAGTGTTATCACCTTTTCTTCTGGTCAATGTTCCTGTGCCAATAATACCAGAACAATAGGCAGATATTCAAAAGACGAACATTTTCTCTCTACTGCATCACTGTATCAGGAAATATTTGCACTCTTAAATATCTCCCTGCTGTCAAAAGCATATGATCTGTGCCAGGAAGAAAAGGAGGCAATCCTTACTTAAAAGGGTTAGCCACTCATTGACACAGTCTAACCAGTCTAAGGAGAGTAGAGGGGAAGTTGCTGTAACCAAAGGAGAAATGGATTATCCTTTTCAATCCCCACAGAATGGCAAAGAACATGGGAAGAAATTAAACTTGGGGGATTAGAACACAGCAGCTGTCCCTGGCCCAATTAAAGCCTGGCTCATCGATGCTTCACATTTCCAGGATTGACGTGGAGATTGACATGGAGAGAACTATCCAAGACAGTGCAGGGTCCTTAAAAATTAATAATGGGCCTCTCTTGTCAAGGGTGTGTGGAAACACTGCACTTTGTCTAGGGTATAGAGAAATGAACCTGTTCTGCATGAAACAGAAAAGATGCTGTATCAAATATTTAAATAAAACCCAAAGCCGTATGTTGACTTATTTTACAACATTTCAGGCACAATCCTAACTATCTCTCCCGCTGTGACATAGGAAGCTGGATTAGATGGGCCTTTGGCCTGATCCACCTTTGCTCTTATACACTGGTGCCTTCACATAACAAACACCTCACGTAAAGTATGTTCCATGTAACAAACAAAAATTTCTCTAGGATTCTGCTTCCTGTAACTAACAAACTCATTGGCAGTTGGGGCAGACGTGCTGGCCAGCAGCCCCTTTAAAAAGCATCAGGGCTGCCTAGCACACCTGCCCATAGTGAAAGCAACACTTCCATGCTGTTCCTCCTGTGGCCGGGCGTCCGCTGGGCAGAGGGAGAGAAGAGCAGTGGAGAAGAGGGAAGCAGCTCAGGGCTAGCCAGAAGGGAGCAGGGGAGAGAGAGGCTCAGGAAGGAGAGAAGGAGAAAGTGGGGAGACACTTGGTAACAGTGATGGGATTCAAAGAAATTAACAACCGGTTCTATGCCCATCAGGTAGCCACTTTTAAATGGCAATTTTTAAACTTTATATGTCCTATCTCTCATTAACAACCGATGCTATAGAGTAGGTGCAAATCTGCTGGAGCACATCACTGCTTGGAAATTGTCTTGGATTGCAGCTTCCTCACCATGTCAACCCAGAAGTAAGCCCCATTGTGTTAAATGTGTTACTCCCAGGAAAGTGTCCTTAGGATTGCAGCCTATCCCTACAATCCAGAGTAACTACGGGAGCACGTAAGAGACATTACGTGTACCCATAGTTACTGCACTATCTAGTGAAAACCTATGGGAAATTCATATGGCAATCCAGAGCAAATTGTTCTTACACCGGAGCAAGGACTCCCCGTAGTTACTCTGGATTGTGCCCTAAGTAGACTTCATAGGATCATGCACATTGAATTCAATTCCAGTGTTTTGTCATCATTTTCACATCCAGTTAATATTTTTATATGAATATTTTTGGGGTTGCGCCACCAATCAACTGAGTTTCCATTATTTCCTATGGGAAAATCCGCTTCACATAAAGAACATTTCACATAACAAACATGCCTCCAGAACGAATTAAATTTGTTATGTGTAAATGTTCTTTACCTCATGTAAAGAACACCTCACGTAAAGTATGTTTCACGTAACAAAAATTTCTCTAGGATTCTGCTTCACGTAACAAACTGTGCTTCACGTAAAAAACACATTCATTGGCAGTTGGGGCAGACGCCTGTATAAAAAGCGTCAGGCCTGCCTAGCGCACCTGTCCATAGTGAAAGCAACACTTCTGCGCTGTTCCTTCTGTGGCCAGGTGTCTGCTGGGTAGAGTGAGAGAAGAGCAGTGGAGAAGAGGGAAACAGCTCAGGGCTAGCCAGAAGGGAGCAGGGGAGAGAGAGGCTCAGGAAGGAGAGAAGGAGAAAGTGGGGAGACACTTTGAAGGTGTCTTGGATTGCAGCCTCCTAACCATGTCTACCCAGAAGTAAGCCCCATTGTGTTAAATGGGTCTAACTCCCAGGAAAGTGTCTTTAGGAGTGCAGCCTAAGTAGACTTCATAAGATCATGCACATTGAATTCATGTTTTGAATTCAATCCCAGTGTTCTGTCATCATTTTTACATCCAGTTAATATTTTTCTTTGAATATTTTTGGGGTTGTGGAACCAATCGTCTGAGTTTCCATTATTTCCTATGGGAAAATCCACTTCACGTAAAGAACGTTTCACGTAACAAACATGCCTCTAGAACAAATTAACTTTGTAACATGAGGCATCACTGTAATTCAATATATGATTTCATAAATATAATGAGAAATGTGTCCTCTTCCTTTTTTCACAATTACGCATACAAATATCTCCCAGCCTCTTGATATTTTTTCAAAAATGTCTGAACAGGTGCACACCACAGAGCATAAAAGACTTCACTAGTATTCCTTGTATTCACACTGCATCCACAAATGCTCCGTCTGCAGTCTGCAATGTGCTGCCTGCTGAGCTCCACTTTGCCAGTTTCTGCACTCCAAAGAGTCACAGCATCACAGAAAAATCTCTGCAGGCTTCCTGTGCTGAGCCCAGGGAAAATTTAAACAGCCAGCTTGCATCCTGTACTGCAGCATGCCATGACCTGCAAATAAACAAACAAACAAACAAACAAACCCCTCCTGGCTTTCTCCTTGGGGATGCACAAATCTCCTTGGGGGTGCGCAAAAACTGCCTACAAATCTCCCCAAATCTCCTTGAGGGTGCGCAAAAACTGCCTACAACAGAATATTTGCTGTTTTTGAGCAGACCAGCCAGGTATAGAAGAGGGAAATTTTTTTTTAATTGCATGGGAGTATTCTACCAGTCATGTGCTGCTAGCCTGCTGCCCCAAGCAATGAGAAGTGCAGCATGAGTGGCAGAAGTTCCAGGAGGATCTACAGGCACCATTAAGTTGGTAGCAGGGGCATGAAGGAGAAGGTTCAGATAAATTCTGAGGTGGGGAGGGAAAGGCAGAAGATGGGGACTGGGTCAATCGGGAGGGGGACCTCATTGGCAAGCTGCATCCTGAATCTAATCTGTCATTTTTCAGGGAATGCCCTAAAATGCCATGCTTCCTTTGTCACCTCAGACCTACCAGCTCTATAATGTAAGACGGTGCTTCCCAAATCCCTACAAGGAAGTTCGGAGGACTGTGTATGCTGGGGCTGTGGTAGCACCATGATACCCAGAGTTGCACTGCTGCTAGGATGGGAGAGATTTCTTTTTTTACTTACCAGCAGAAGATCTGGGAAATCTGGGGGTAAAGGGAGCCCTATGCATGGCTCCCTGCATCTTCAAGCATTTTTTAAAAAAAAACCAGAAGTATCCCCCTTTTCTTCTTTTAGATGTTTGGAGATGCTGGGAGACATGCAAAGCCCCCTGGACCTCCCATTATCGCCTAGGACTCAAATACTGGCTGTTGGTAAGGATGGCTGCAATGCTAACCACACTTTCCTGGGAGTAAGTTCTACTGAACACAATGGGACTTACTTCTGAGTAGACATGCTTAGGATTGCAATGTAAGAATTCCCATCCCCAGCAGGAGCACAATCCTGGGGACTGCATCGCTGCTTTCTCCCCTCCCTAGAATCATAGAATCATAGAGTTGGAAGAGACCTAGTAGGTCATCTAGTCCAACCCCCTGCCTGCAGCAGGAAATCCCCCTAGAGCATCCCCAACAGGTGCTCGTCGAACCTCTGCTTAAAGATCCCTAGTGAGGGAGAGTCCACCACCTCCCTTGGCAATCTGTTCCACTGCCGAACCGCCCGAACCGTCAGGAATTTTTTCCGGATAGCAGGAGCAGGGACAAGTGCTTTCCTGTCTTATGAATTGTGACCCACCAATTTGGGAACAACTGGTGTAAGGCCAAAATAGAGGCCTACACAAGGATAAGTAAAAATATTTTATCCTCTGGAAAGAATCCCGATTACCTTTCTCCACTACTGGAAACTGGAAGCAGCATGTGCTCCACCAGTCCAGCTGCATTGGCATTGATGACGAGGAATAGGTTTGAGTGGTTATTCCTAGTTTCAGTATTATGGCTTTCAAAGATGATTGCTTAATGGTTGGATATTGAGTATTAGTGGGAAAAGAAAAAAATTATGATGGGGTGTGATAGGCAAAAGTTCATATACCATTATGTAGCAGATATTGTATCAAAGAACTAGACAGAAAACCCAACCTGTTTTCCACCTCTGATTACTGGAAGGTGTATTGCCACAGGTCCTTGCTCCAGAGAGATAACTGTTAATCAGTTAATTTATTTCATAGCCAAGAAAGACACCTAAAGCAGCTGTACATTTTTGCTGATGTGCCCATTGATAGCATGGCCAAGGACCTATACAAGTATTTGTGTGCATGGAAAATTAAGATCATCAGAATCAGTGAGTAAAATAACAGAGAGAAGCTCACAAATGAGGCAAGCTAACAACAGTCACCCCTTGCTGTTGGTGTCCAGCATCTGGTCATCGGATGGGATAAACAGAGGTCCCCTATAGCTACTAATAGCTATATCCTCTCTGGATGTATCTAATCCTTTCCAAAGCCTTTGATTCCAATGGCTGTATCAAATCCTGTGGCAATTAATTCCTTAAGTTAATTATAAACAGAACAAAGAAATACATTTGTCCCTCCCAGTGCCAATCGTTTTCATTGGATGACCCCCCAACTTGCGCAGCATGAATTGGTCTGTGGACACATCGGACTGATCTGATTTGTTTCACTTCGTATGAAATACCCCTTTCCTGAGTAGAGAGAGAGACAAGCTGGAACCCATTTCACTTTCACAGGTAGATCTTTGTCGTTAATGTTTTGTCATCCGACATTCCCTTTCCATACTGCCTAGACTTCCTTAATAAAGCAGATTTGCATAGAGACTCACAGCACAATCCTAACACCTGTTTAGGCTGGCACAAATCCTGCCACGAGTCCTGGGCGTTGGGATGTTGCAAAAGTGCCATAAGCTCCATCAGACTGCACCACTTCTGACGGGTTAGGCCAAGTGCACAGACATGCACTGGCTTCCCCACACCACCACGGGAATGGAGAGATGGGTGAGTTTTTCTGACCTAAATTGGTTAGGGTTGTGCGCTCAGTTTTCTATAGAAGTTTTCTTGCTGGTTCTAGAAGCATATGTCCCAGTCAGACACATCCAAATACAGTATGCATCTGAAAGCACTTGTGGTGAATCTCATCTGTGCTGCTTGAAATGGATACATGAATGGCCCTACAATCCAGAGTAACTGCTAGAGCACATAAGAGATATTTATGTCAGCGTAGTTATGGCACCACCTAATGAAAACCTATGGGAAATTCATATTGCAACCCAGAGTAAATTGTTCTTTCATCGGAGCAAGGACTCCCCGTAGTCACTCTGGATTGCGCCCTATTGCTGTAATTTCATCCATACTTTCCTGGGAGTAAGTCCCATTAATTCTAATGGGATGTCCTTCTGAGTAGAAATGCATAGGTTTGGACTCTTATCCTATAGAATGTTTGCATTGTACTTGACTACATATGAGCACTGAGGTACAATCACTGTTACCTCAGAATCCCAGAAACAGGGAATGGCACCAGGATGCAGGTCTTTTGTGTGTTCCATGAAACATTTGGTGGGCCACCATGAGACATAGGAAGCTGGACTAGATGGGACCTGCTTCTAATTCAGCAGAGGTTTCTTTTTATGATCTTATGTTACAATTTGTGTACTGTGTACTCAGATTGTTGATCTGTAGAAAAGGACCCGGGAAGTTCAGTCACTTACACAATAACATGTACCTCCATACAGACATTCTGTACAGAAGAATATATGAACACTTCACCTGTGGTCTGTGAAACTGAGAGGCAGTATTCCCCTTACAGTTGAAAGGAACTGAGGGAGGGAGACTGGCATCACCAAGGTCAAATCGTCTTTCAACCTACAGTTCTTTCAACAGTGGGGATAGTTTTCCCCTCACAAAAAGAATATTTTCAGAGGGAAAATGTGGAGTTCAAAGAAACACCATCCATGCTCGTGGCCTAATTCAGCTCTCACTGAGTTGCAAAACCATGCATGGGATTGTTTCTCTAATAAAGAGTGCAGTACTGAACAATTTAGGCTGGACTAAATCATCTGGCATATCTTCCTGTGGTGGTGTGGGGAGGTTGGCATATACTTGTGCACTGGCCTAATCTTCCCCATCCCCAGAAGTGGGGCAGAAGGGCCTTATGGCATTTTTGTGACACCCCCAGGCCAGCACAGGACTTGTGCTAAGGCTTATGCTGGCCTCACTGGAGGTTAGGATCACAACCTAAGTTTTAGATTTTATTTAGTCATGTCCTACATTTTTCTTTGGAATCCTACATTCTGGGGGATCTTTGTCCTCTTTTGTGGTTATGACATCTAGTCACCCTGAATGTAAAGATGTCACATGATATCACTTCTAGGAGCACACATGTTCTCACAGCAGTGGCTAGGATGAACCACTGTGAGCACACAGGTAGCAGGCTTTCCTTTTGCTTCACAACTTGGGAAGCAAAAGGGTGAGCATGCATTCACAACAGTGGCAGGTGACCACCTTGAAATAATAGTGCCCAGGATTAATGTGCGCCGTATCACAAATACAACACTGGACGGGGTGGGGGTCATAACAGCTGTATACCAAGGAGGACAATTGGGGCAAATAGAGTGATGTGGAATTGCGCCAGGAGAGGCTTCAACACATGTCTTAACAAAAAAAGTGATTGTTTATTGTGTCACTGCAATTACTTCCGGGGCAGGAATGATAAAGTGGGAAGGGGCCTTTGGTGGAAAAAGCCCGAGGTACACCTCTGGATCACTGGATCAGGCCTGAAGTAGGTTTTGTGGTGACACACTCTGAAATCCAATCTCCTTCCTGGCCCTGATCTGCTTGTATGGATCAACCTGGGCTTGTGTCAGCAGTATAATCTGATTGGACCCATTGCAGCTGCTGGGTCTTACCCTGGGGCAAAGGGACAAATCTAATGGATAGTAGAATCCAGGGACAAATCTAGTGGACAAATCTAATGGATTTCAGAAAATCTTGAAACCCTTGGCTGCTTTGAACTTGAACCTTTACAGAAGAATTGCAGGGATTCTACACTTTATTTAAAATAAATGGATCAATAATCAGGGTGTTCCATTTTCAATTGTATAAATAATATTAATTTTCCTGCATTATTTATTATTTATTTTATTTTCATGTTCTGTTCTGGATTTGTCAATCCCTTTAAACATTCAAAAATTAACCATTTAAAAATATATCCATTTTGCTAATGAAATGAAATAGTTACTGTTTTCACTGTATAGCATTATGATGCAAGCAGTACTGATTCTGCATGTAAACCAGCTCAAAGTGAATGAACTTTCCGAGTCCCATTTTAATGTTCATGTCTGACGTGTAACTGTAAAATGCAAAATGTTAAAATCCAGACTGTTAAAATCCAAACTTTTAGGTTCAAGTTAAACTACCTGGATAAGAGTCCTAACAAGTCCATGTTTCCAGCATTTGTATTACTGAGGAAGTTCAGGATAAAGCATCTTTGATTTAAGGAATAGGTACAGTTGCTCCTCTTAAAACCACTACAGGGTTCCCAATATCTTATAAGGTTTTGCTTAAAACCGTGTGTGATACAGGGCTGATCAACAACATTAATCTCCACAGGCTGTGAACATGCAAATATGTCTGCAAAGCAGACGTACAGTATGTTGTCCTGAATATCTTTTAATAGCCTTGTCAGACTTTGACAGCAACTATGATGTGATAATAGTGCCCCCTGCTGCAGGGTTGGCTTATCAAAGGTGCATATAGGATGCTACACTGTTACATACATTTTCCTGGGATATGCTCAGGGATAATACACATGTAGTTTGCAGCTGAGCATGTGTGGTGGTGGAGTAGCAAGTTAGGCACACATATCCTATAACCATCCAATATTGCATGCTGCCTGGTACAAACAACCACATCGCCTGTGGACTTTTAGACAGCAGTGTGGTGATATGATTGCTGAACACACCTTTCTGGCATGGTGTGGTTCATAACTTCCTCCCCCTTGCTGTACAAGTTTTGAGATTTGGCTGTCATCTCATTGTGGGCCTATGTTGTAGCACTGTCCAAATGCTGATCCTGTTGGGCCAATCCTATTTAATCTGCCTTCAGACACATTTGAAAAAAAAATTAAAAATTGTTTTGGCAAGAGACAACCACTAAGGGCACAATCCAGAGTAACTACGGGGAATCCTTGCTCTGGTGTATGAACAATTTACTCTGGATTGCAATATGAATTTCCCATAGGTTTTCACTAGGTGGTGCCGTAACTACGGGTGCACGTAATGTCTCTTACGTGCTCCCATAGTTACTCTGGATTGTAGGGTTAAACAATGATTTACAATTATAAAACCATTATTATAGTAATTAAAACCATTATCCCAAGAGATAACAATTAAACACAATTTTAAAATCTATTAGAGTAAAATCCTAACTTGGGCCAAAGAGAGTGGCCCAGCTAAGCTGGCCTAAAGTAGGCCATATCCTGAACTGATAGGCCAAATCCACAGGGCGAGGAGGCTTCTAGGCTGGCCTGTCTGTTGCTGATAGTGGTCTGCAGGAGTTGTGGTGTGGTCCGTAGGAGTTGTGGTGTTGCTGGTGTGATCTGTAGGAGTTGTGCCGTATCCTGAGGTGGGTTGTTATGGTTGTGGCACATCCTGAGGTTGTGAGGCAGGAGTGTTGCTTAGGCCAGCCTAGGACTTTTTTCTTTTACTTACATTTTCTTTTTTCTTTTTAAAAAGAAAATTTTTCTTTTACTTACATTTTTATTCTGGTTTATCAGTGCTCTCAAATTTACACCTGCTCCTGAAGTGGCCTATGTCAAAGGGGCTGGGAGTGGCATGTCTGCACTGGAAACAGGCTCTGGATACAGTCTAATTGCACAGTTTTAGGCCATGCTCCGTAAGCCCCTGACGGGCCCCTGCTGAGCTACCTAGGTTAGCATTGCTAGATTGGTGCAGGTCCATCTGTCTTGTGCTGGTCTTAGTCGACATACACCACCCATGCCCTTTTCTGGTGCATCTAGACTGGCCTATCTGGCATTAGGCCAACCCAGTGCCAGATAGGCTGGCCTACGTGCACTTCAGGATTGCAGCCATAGGCTATATTCCTAACCACCAGTTAGGCTGGTCTAAGCCCCAGCACAAGTTAAAATAATTAACCAGCACATATTAAAAATGACATGTAAAAATTATATTTTAATACAAATGTTTGTGGGTGCAATCCTAGATAGGCACAACTCATCAGTCTTCCTGTTCCCACTATGATGTAGGAAGGCAAGCGTGTGTCCTTGCACTGGCCTATCCCTCCTCAGGAGCGGCACAGAAATGCCCTACATCACTTTTGTGACACTTGCAGGTCAGTATGGGTCTGGGACATATGCTAGCGCGTAGGCCAGCCTAACTGGGGATTAGGATTGCACTGTGTTTATTTTGAAACTACAAAGAAATGGGGGCTAGGATCCAGAAAGGCTACAATATTAATATCTATCTAAGAGCTCAAAGACCCCCTTGCTCTTATTTGTTTAAACTCAAAACTGCTCAAAGATGTAAACACAAGATGTAAACACAAGAAAAATGAAAGGTTAAAATCCCCTTATATTTGCTGTTGCACCATCATAAAACAATAATTATATTGTGTAGTGATATATTGCACCACATTTTAGTTCACTTAGACCTAAGATTCTTCTCCATTTACTTTAATTGGGGTCTAGAGAAATTCTCAATTAAAAATGACAAGATACAGCGGAAGCTACACAGAGCAATTTTCACTTTCACTGTAAGCACAGGCTAGAAAATTAATGAAGAAAAAGCCTCTTGCTTTTTTTAGTGTTCTCAGGCTGCAATCCTAATCCTCAATTAGGATTGCTTAAGTCCCAGTGCAAGTTGTGGCTTGAGGGTGTCGCAAAAGTGATATAAGGCATTACTGCCCCACTCCTGGGGGAGTTAGAGCCCAGACATTTACCAACCTCCCCACACCACCACAGGAAAAAGGGAACAGATAAATTATGCTGGCCTAAATTGGTTAGGATTGCACCGTCAAATGTGTAGGAAAGTGAAAGCTAGTGAATGTTGAATCTTCACAATTCCAAATATCTCAACTGAATCTTCAGAATCAAAAGATATGGATCAGAAGCTACTACAATACTTAATATAGGAATGCTTATTTTCTTGTCTCCCCCCTCAAATACAACTTACAAGTTTATTTTGTTTCAGGATGCTAACGCTGAGGTGAATAACCTATGGTTCCAAGCCTGTGTATTAAAACCTACTTTTGTTTACTACATTGTTGGTTGTTTCTCTCCCCAGCATTGTTTTTGTTTCTTATTTACCACTACTAGCAAACATTTAAGACATTCTTGGTTATCCAAGAGTGTAGCAACTTGCAACTGTCTCTAAGAGTGGCTATATTTTTAACTATTGTATGCTTTTTCCTAAATATACCAAGAAATTTTAAATTATATACATTTCATGTTACAACGTTGCCTAATTAAGAAAATCTATATTTTCTTTGATCATTGTTATATATCTGGTCCTTCATTAGCAGTTTTTTTGTTAAGTGGCATGTGTCTTTATATGAAGTAAGGCTGCAATATTATAGACATGTTCCAAGGAGCAAGCCACTCTGAATACAGTGGAACTTGCTTTTGAGTAGATATGCCTAGGATTGCTCTGTAAGGGCCCAATCTCATCCAACTTTCCAGTGCCAATGCAATCGCAGTGCGGTATTGAGGTAAAGGATCCCTATCTTGAGGAGGCCTCCATGACTGTTGGCAGAACTGTATTGGCCCTGCAAAGCTGGAGAGTATTTGGTCCATAATGTAGGATTTATTTATTTATTTATTTATTTATCCATCCATCCATCCATCCATCCATCTTTTCTCCTGAAGGCATAGTTTACAACAAATATTTTTTTTTTAATTTAAATATTTAAACATTTTACAAATATCATATAGGTGTGGGTTTTTTAAAAAAATCATCCTTAAAACATACACATTTAATGAAATATAAAGCAATAAAATTTTAAAAATCATGCATATGGCTGAGCTGTAAAAATCATGCAATTAGCTTTCAATTACTGTTTACTGTATGTAAACATATTTTTCAAAGGACAGTTATCAGAAAGGTTTTTAGACAATAAATAATATTTACATCAAATCTGTACACAGATCTTTCAGTTTTCCACCGTTTCTATGAACTATTTAAAAGCTTGTTCTGTATATCTTCAAAGACATGCTTCTAAAAGTCATCTATGGACTTCAATCTTCCAGATAAACAACATCAACTTCATTTGCCTCTAGTTCAGTGGTTCTCAATCTTCCTAATGTTGTGGAGACCCCCAACCATAAAATTATTTTCATTGCTACTTTATAATTGTAATTTTGCTACTATTATGAATTGTAATGTAAATATCCGATATGCAGGATGTACGGTATTTTCATTGTTACAAATGAAATGTGTGTTCTATGCACACACTGAACACAATGGGATTTATTTCAGAGTAGGCATGCATAGGATTGGGCCCTGAGGCTGTCAGTCAGCCCCTGTGAGTACGCAGCTACAGCCAGAGGTCTGGCAAGCCTGACCTGGCCCCCTGCACCAGGTGTCTTTAGGCGACCCCCAGGAAACCTCTAGGCGACCCCAAAGGGGTCCCAACCCCCACTTTGAGAAACGCTGCTCTAGTTCCTTCCAGTGTTTATGGGCCAAACACAGCCATCAGAGTGGGAAAGTATACCGGTTTTTGCTTTGCAGATGACCCTCATCATTACCCACTAGAGTTCCATTCTGAAGCCTTCCATGGATTAAAAAAATGTATAAAAAAGAATAAAAAAATAGATTTAAAGACCAATTTCCAGGTTTCTTGCTTTTAATGGAATAAAGTTGGGCCTTAATATTTGCAGGGGTTTCATTCTGGTGCTCCCAGCTGATAGTAAAAAAATGTGTTAAATGAAAGCAATTAAAAAAAGTAAAACGCATCCCTTTACAATTGTTTAAAAACAGCTTTTCTTACTGTTCTGGTCAGTCAGCAATTAGAAATGCAAAGGATTCCCTATATTTGCCTGGCTCAGATGAAGAATAGAATGATTGCTTGCATAGCTGCCTCTCTAAATAGTAAGAAAAGCAGTTTTTAAAACTATGACTTGCAGTGGCCATTTGTACTGAATCAAATCCATCTATAAAAAAAATCAGTGTATAACAAGGTTGGACCTGTACTGCTTTTCTGTTTGCACAGAACATTCTGTCATTCATGTCATACAATCATTAATTGTATGGAATGATGTGTAGAGTAACATTGATGAAATACGTCATTTACTGCCCACTAGTAGGACTGAGACTTGGAAGATGAGGTTCTAATCTAGTTCCTTCTTGTTCAGGAAGCTTCCTGGGAGGTGGAAGACCTTGGGCCAGTTACTCACTTACAGCTTCACCTAATTCACAGGGTTGTTGTGAGGACAAAAGGACAAAAGCTTTGTACGCTGCTTTGGGCATTTGCTTAAGCATGGGAAAGGTGGGATATAATAAACAAACAAACAAACAAACAAATAAATAAATAAATAAATAAATAAATAAGTTTTGCTGCAAGAAAATTGCTTCAATAATCGGTATACACTGATGTCATCAGAACAGGAAGGACAGCTTCAGGAGGTGGAGACCCAATTGGAAACATTTTTTGCTGGGCTCCAGGTTCACAGCCAAATTCTTGTCAAATTTCAGAGAGCAAGACACTCTGGATATAAACAAAATTTATGAGAGATTTTATAGAATGGTAGGCAATTAAAATGAGTGCTTAAAAAGTGCATATGTTAATGAACCAAATGGATATAAGCACATTTTTATATTAAACCTACAAAAAAACCAAACAATTACTGTAATTTATGATGGGTTATCTTTAAAAAGTTAATAGTTACAAAACAACTTAGTAAAAATATTTTAAAGAGAATTTAAAAATCCAAAATGCAACTGAACATAACTTTTTCATATAGTGCTGGCTCACATAACAAGTTTAATTCGTTCCGGAAGCATGCTTTTTATGTGAAATGCTCTTTATGTGGAGCGGATTTTCCCACTGGAAATCATGGAAACTCAGATGATTGATTCTACAACCCCCAAAATATTCATATAAAAATATTAACTGCATGTAAAAATGATGACATAACACTGGAGCTGAATTCAAAACATGCATTCACTGAGCATGATCCTATGAAGTCTACTTAGGCTGTAATCCTAAAGACACTTTCCTGGGAGTAAGCCCCATTTAACACAATGGGGTTTACTTCTGGTAGACATGGTTAGGAGACTGCAATCAAAGACACTCTCCTGGGAGTAAGTTCCATTTAACACAATGGGGCTTACTTCTGGGTAGACATGGTTAGTAGGCTGCAATCCAAGACACTTTCAGAGTGTCTCCCCACTTTCTCCTTCTCTTCATCCTGACTCTCTCTCTCCCCTGTTCCCTTCTGGCTAGCCCTGAGCTGCTTCCCTCTTCTCCACTGCTGTTCTCTCCCTCTGCCCAGCAGATGCCTGACCACAGGAGGAACAGTGTGGAAGTGTTGCTTTCGCTATGAGCAGGCACGCTAGGCAGCTCTGATGCTTTTTGAAAGGGCTGCCAGCCAGCGCATCTGCCCCAACTGCCAATGAGTGTGCTTGTTAAGTGAAACAACACTTGTTATGTGAGGCAGAATCCTAGAGAAGTTTTTGTGTATGTGGATCACTCGTTAAGCGAGGCACTTGTTAAGCAAGGTACAACTGTATATCCAAGAATCACTAACATCAATAAATTATGAAGTTAGTATGGTAACCACTTGCAGGTGGCTTGCTAGCTGCCCTGCAAGCTGTGACCAGCCATAGGGTGCAGTGCTTATCTCCGTTTCTGTGGCCAAAGAGCCAGTGTTGTCCAAAGATGTCTATGTGGTGTACATGGTGCATGGAACTCTGCTTACCCACAGAAGTGGTACGTATTTACCTACTTGCATTTATATGCTTTCGAACTTCAAGGTTGGAAGGAGCTGGGCTAAGGACAGGAGCTCACCGTTTTGCAGAACTTGGGTCTTGAGCTGCTGGCCTGCTGAGCGGAATTCCAGTCAAGCAGTGTTCTAACCCCAGCGTTCTAACCACTGAGCCACTGCAGCCCATCTAATAAATTATAAATCAACCGTATTATTTTTGCCTTTTAGTATGAAAAAATATTTTAATTTTTGATCTGGAAGTCCTTTAGTTATTTTTTCTAAGTTAAAATTCCTGCTAGTTTCAGTTACAGTGGACATAACTGCCAGAGAGTTTAAATGTTCAGTTTGTTGATCTCAAGCAAGCTGTGATTAGTTTGAACTTGAAATAACGTCTTTATCTTTATGCCATAGAACTGGGATGTCAAAAAAATCTGAACAGCATAAATACATTTTGAAATGCAGTAGACCTGTGATTGCAAGCACGGTATTTTAAAATGGGGTTTGGATCTCTAGTGGCAGGATTGGCTTTGTACTCAAAGTACATAACCATCTATATTGGCCAGTTTTTGTTATTTAACTCTTTAAAAAATTTGTATCAGCTTGCGATATATCAATACCGCTTCCAGATCTGCCACACATTTTCTTATGGCATCCTGGAACAGCTCCTTAAAATTGTGCAACCATCCAAATTATAATTATATGTCTTTTAAACTTTTTCAGATACAGTAAATAAATTTTTTGCTGTTCTATAATTAATATATTATCTACCTATCTACAGTATTTATATACTGCTTTTCACTAAAAAGTTCATGAAGCGGTTTATAAGAAAAAGAAAAAAATTAATATTATGTAATTCCAACCACAGTAAAAACATTAAAATACAAACAGTATAAACAAACACTACTAATTTTTAAAGAGTTTTCAATAAATAAATAAAATAAATTAGGTGTCTGCTGCAAAGTGTTATTTTATGCATTTGATAAGACTAAATAACTCTTAGGCATACAGCACAGTTGGGAGTAATTGACCCAATTGGTTTAAAGCTGGCTCTGCTGATATCCTTTGTAGTAGGACTGGAGAATCTACTTTGTAATAAGAGAAACAGAATCCATGAGATTGCAAATTTTTCCAAATTCTCAGAATTCATTAGAAATTAAGATACAATCCAATATACTTATTCTTAATTAGAAATTAAGATACAATCCAATATACAACAGGGCATAATCTTTAACTCAGTGGGTTTGATTTCTGAGCAGTCTGCATAGGATGAAGGCTTACATATGTTTATATTTTCTGAAAAATTTCCCCTTTCCCCTGTAGATGAAAAAGGCATTTTTCCCCCCAACTCGTTTTAAATTGTCCAGAAATGTTATACAGGGTGATTCAAAATGAATGGGACAAAAAGAAAACATACCTGTGACCTTTTTGTACCAGTCATTTTGAATCACCTTGTACTTCTGCATAAACTTATCCTTATTTCATTGCATTTTCCTTTTGATGAAACCTGGATCCACTGCACTTAATATCGCTAATGCTGTTTTAAGAGGTTAATTTCACAATATGTACTAATGTGTGTAAAACAGTTTCAAAGCCCTATTATTGTTTTTAAAAGGAACTGGAAGAGATGTGATTTTGAGCAAATATAATTATGTATCATTTTTCCTACTCCTATCACTTGCACAGCTTTTCACTCTGTAGGATAAACACTTCAGAAAAACAGGTAGTTGCAAGATATATTTTTAATGCCCTGAAACCTTTGGATAAGAAAAAATTAGGACGATCCAATTATTCTGCATAGGTAGAGTATAGAAAGCCAAATGCTGCCATAGAAAAGACAGAAAAAAATATAATATAATTAATCTAAAAATAAGCAAAATTATCCAAGGAGCAATTTAAATACCAAAACTGAATTCAAATAATAACTTTTGAAAAGCATTATGGAACTTGCCAGCATGAGGTTTATATATTTATTTTTGCCCTCTGCTACCAAAGATAGAGACTATAACAGTACTTCTTGTAAGAAGAAGAAAGAAGAAGATGATGAAGAAGACATAACAGAAGTTATAAATTACTTTTGCTTAATTTTATTGCCAAAGTGGAAAAAGTCAGTATGCTTGCCAGTTCCTGGTAAGTTTGTTACATAAGCTGGTGACCAAATAAATATAAGACAAAAGCAACATCAGTTCACATCTGATACATTCACCTGAACAATAGTCATTGTATATTGAAACCCTGATTTCAAAATGTCAATTCCTGTATCAACTGCAAGCAGTGAATAGTTACATATACGAAAACTATGTTATCTTTACATCACTTGAATCTCTACATCACTTGAATCTTTCTCCCAAATTTTATTCTCAGAATTGAAAAAAATCATGTTTATATTAAATGTGTATGATCTTGTACCAATGTAACTTCATTTTCCTCCACAGTATTCTGTTTCAAATAGCTTTTAAAATTATTGTATATCTAAGCGATGTAGAAGAGAAAGCTGTGCTGAAAATAATATAAAAATCACTAACTGTGTGTTTTGCACCTAAGCCATGCTGGCATATAAAGTGGCTATCTGAATTGGGGCCATTAGATGGAAAAGACTGTTTGTACTGACACTGTACAATGACAGTGTATTTTGCACACTGTTTCCAGCAGGGTGTGTAGGCATGTACATTTTCCTGAATACCCTCCTTAGTTAACAGGGAAATAGCATATGCACATAAGCACAATTTTCTCTTTAGAAAGCTCTTGCCCCAATTTGCTGTTCTGAATCAGGTAGATCCCTGAATATTAAGTTCAGGGATATAGTGGAGCACCTCCTGAAAATTTATTGTTTACTTATTTTATTGATTTTTCACATTTCTCTACCATGCTTCCTCCAAGGAATTCAGGGTGGTGTACATAGTTCCTCTCCACCTTTTGTCCTCATATCAGCTATGTGAGGTAGGTGAGGCTGAAAGATAGTAACTAGCTCAAGATCAACCAGAAAGCTTCATGGCTATGCAGGGATTTGAAAATGGATTTGAACCACTACCATCCTGGCTAAAACAAATATTGGTTGTCCTCATGAACAATGTAAGCCATACAGGGTGCAATCCTGACTTTAGGTCAGAGAATAGTCCAGCTAAGTTGGCCTAAATAGGCCATATCCTGAACGTAATTGGAAAAAATTATATGTTTATATTAAATACGTATGATCTTGTACAATGTAGCTTCATTTTCCTCCACAGTATTCTGTTTCAAATAGCTTTCTGATGTAACTAGGCTGGCCTGTCTTGGAATTTGGACAGCCCAAAGCTAGATAAGCTAGCCTAAGTCCACTTCAGGATTGCAGCCACAATAATTTAGTTTAATAGATTTTTTTAAAGGAAAATTTCATCACTATGTATTAAAGAAGCTTTGCTTTGCTCTCTACTGATGAACTCAGGATGCTGAGTTGGGTGGCAAAAGGGCAAGTAGGAAATGGTGCTTTATAGGCTCATAATTATCTGTATAAATATATAATAATCTGTACAAAAATATAAACTTATATTTGTAATAAGTGCGCACCAGGAATGATCAACTCACTATTTCTACATTAAGTTTAATGAACTTTAACATTTCTATTTTAACATTGCTTTTAAACATTACTAAAAGAAATCTTCTAACTGCACTTTGGCCTCCATGGTTTTGTCAAATTCCCGAAATGACACAGATATACGTTGTGCTATAAAATTAAGCTATTATGGAACAAGACAACTCTTTCATAATTATGAAATAGGAATAGGAATGAATTATGAACAGACAACTGCACAAATTTCAGGTGGGGGGAGAATCCCTGTTATATATCAGCAGCCTTTATATTACATAAATAAAATTGTATCCTTCCCTTCAGTGCAGCAAAATGTGCTAAATGTACTATGTGCAAAATTAAGACTGTGTATTGGTGTTTTTCAATTTAATTCAATTAACTTTTATTAGGTATAGGTAGGGACCTGCAAAAGGTGAGGTTATTTTTCCCGACAAATTATCCCCTTTGTCAGGAAAAATAACCTTGTCTTTTGCAGGTCCCTTGGCATAGGTATTCAGACTATTACATCACAGTACAGTTATTTCACAAAAAATAGACCATGACTGCAATCCTAAACACACTTTCCTGAAAGTAAGACATACTGAACACAATGTGGCTTACTTTCAAGCAGACATGGGATTGAGCTCTATGTATTAAAATCAATGCTTGTGTGGGTGTGTAGATTAGAATAAAACAGATATTAGTTTATACTAGTATTACAAAATTGCTCCATATTACTTGAGATCAGTGATTTGGCATAAGTGCAGATACTCAGAAGCAAGAATTTTGCAGCTGGGAGGGCTATATGCCCAATATTGTCCATCAACAGAAATTGTATTATAGTGTTTTCACAAATGCCTTTGTTTGGTGTGGAGAAGAGGCAAAAGATATTGGTGACAAAGCACTTGGTTCCTAGTGCATCGCAGCATATGTGCCAAGGATTCTTACAAGATAGTTGTACGTTTTCTTCTTTTTGTGTGCACATATAAATGTTTTCTTTTAAGCTATGTTTTCTAGGTCAATTCATTTTGTACAAAAGCCATCCTGTGTTAGTAATAGAAAATAAAACCTAAAGAATAATTAAGGTTGTGTAAACATAATCTATATTACCAGTCTATTGTAGCCCATTACAAATGTATTATGAAGATGGAGAAAGCAAACATGGCTTTTAAGGTTAAGCAAAAATATATGAATACACTGATCCCGAAAATACTATACAGACGTAAAGCTCAGTGATTTTATTAATTTATTTATGGCTAGGGTAAGATTAATTTTAACATGGTTAAAATGAACATACATGCATGATGGACTGACTGCATTTTCCTGTAAAACTGTTATTACAAAAAAATAAAAAGATGTTCTCATCTATGACAAAACTGGGGGCAAATCCATACACAAAATGGAAATATGTGTTTTGGGAGCTATCTTAGTGTTTTGGTAGTGAATGGAAAGTCCTTACTTGTTCAATAATAGAATGTGCTGAAGAGTTAATATGTACTCAAGGAGAAACTGAACTGGATGACTTGTATTGCACAACTACAGATTATATAGTATTTGAACATTTTTAATCACTTCTCTTCTTTCATCACATGACACGAACTAGCTTGTGGGGGAGATGTTTCCTTGGAAATTTATTTTTGTTTATTAACTCTGGGCGCAATCCTAACCAGCTTTCCAGCACTGGTATAAGAACAATGCAACTTTGAGGTAAGGGATAAAACATTGCCTCACCATGAGACCTCTGTTTACTGCCCCACAACTAATATGCAACACATTCCCACTGCCATAGCTATACCAGTGCTGGAAAGTTGGTAAGGATTGCACCCTCAGGCTACAACCTAATAATAGATTGTGACTAATAATTGTTACTAATTGTATAAATTGCACAGACAACTAATTAAAAATATAAAATACAAGTGTCTTTAGTTCTCCAAAACCTGTTGTTAAGACAAGGCAGTATGGATCCAGCTATGTGATTGTATTTGCAACGAAATTTTTGTGTGAATATGGTATTATACTGTTAATCCATTGAGTGACAAAGGACATGTATATGCAGAAGTATAAGGTGAGAGAATGTGGCTTTGTTCTCAGTGTGGCTGTGATCATGTTGAGAAAAAACCATTACAAAGACCTAGCATGACTCTGCAGTCACATTGGATGGAAAAGGCACAACTCTGCTGTCAATAAGGGCGCAATCCAGAGTGACTAGAGGGAGTCCTTGCTCTGATGTAAGAACAATTTGATCTGGATTGCAATATGAATTTCCCATAGGTTTTCACTAGGTGGTGCTGTAACTTAATCAATGTAAATATCTCTTACATGCTCCCGGTTTCCTCTCCGCTTTGGTAGTTATTCTGGATTATAGGGTAAGATGGCTTTGATACGCATAAGAAAATGGTTAACAAAAAATATGATTTCATTTTTTTTCTGACAAGGCTCCTGTGTGTTTAACAATGGATGCAAACACCTTTAGTCATTGGCCTTTCTGATGTAGCTGGTACCAGAATAGGTATACTGGCACTGTATGACTGTTCTGCTGTTTCAGGGACTTTCCAAAACTGTTATGTGATATAGTATTCCTACCAGAGCTTGAAACACAATGTGCATGTCAGCTAAAGTCTGGTGTAGATAAATAAATGGCTGCAGTCCTGTACACACTTTCCTGGGAGTAAGCCTCACTGAACGCAGACTACTGAGTAGAAATGCTTCAGATTGTTTCGTAAGAGCACAATCCTAACCAAGTTTCCAGCTCTGGAGAAAGGGCAATGCAACTCCGAGGTAAGGGAACACACCATAGGAGGCCTCTGTGACTGCTACCCCATATCAGGATTCAACATATGTTCACTTGCACTGTTATGCCAGTGAGCTATGTCACTTACAGCTGTGTTAACATTATCCATTATAAGATCTTCCTATGGAGATGTAGCCAACCTGACATGGTGGAAATGGGTTAACTCTTGCTGTTAAGTGGTTAAATCGCTATTTCAGCTATTTTCAACCACTGTGCTGGGGTGCATTAGTGTGACACAAACGGTATGCAGGTTTACCTCAGAATTTAGAGGAGGGTAATTTTTAGTAGGGTATTTCGGGACATGACATCCCACCAGCAGTGTGGTATGCCTTGTCAGTTGTGGAAGAAACTGATGGGTGTGCCTTGCCAATTTTGACATCGTGTTAGCATGCTGAGATTTTAAAGGTTGCAAATTGCTGGCAGTTTTACGAAAAGAGGAAAAAATGGCAGTGTGATTATGCAGTTCTTTGGCGAGACATTTGATACTTCTTTACTAACACAAATATATTGTGGACTTCAGTGTTTGTGGTGCCATGTGGTGATGGGTCTGCCATTTTGAACCGACGTAATATTTTGACACGTTTGTTGAGGAAACCAGCCAGCCTTTCGCAGAGGCTCAGTTGTGACCTTCCCACCAAAATGGTATTTATTTATCTAGTTACATTCTTTCAAACTATGAGGTTGGCGGGAGCTGGGTGAGTAAAGGGAGCTCCTCCATTTTGTGTCACTTGGGTTTCAAACCACCAACCTTCAAGTCAACATTTTTCTGTGTGATAGGACAAATTCAATCCTATTTGACTGTATGGGAGAAATCAGTTTTAGTACAACCCGGCGCGCTGGTGGCGCACATATAGCTAGTGGTGGGTGTATGTTGTGACATCCTGTGGTTGTCCCACATGAGCAGGACAAGCTGTGTAGTGGTTAACATGGTTTTGGCAACTCTGGACACACACACGCCAAGGCCAGTCTGGAACACAGCTGTTGACATGAGTGCCATGTTTACTAGTGGTGCACATATGGCTAGTGGTGGGTGTATGTTGTGACAGACTGTGGTTGTCCCACACGGGCAGGACAAGTTGTGTAGTGGTTAACATGGCCTTGGCAGCTCTGGACACACACGCAGAGGCCAGTCCGGAACACAGCCGTTGACATGAGTGCCATGTTTACTGGTGGCGCACATATAGCTAGTGCAGGGTGTATGTTGTGACAGACTGTGGTTGTCCCACACGGGCAGGACAAGTTGTGTAGTGGTTAACATGGCCTTGGCAACTCTGGACACACAAGCTGAAGCCGGTGCAGAACACAGCTGTTGACATGAGTGCCATGTTTACTGGAGGTGCTTTTTTACGTCAAAGGTGCTCCACAGAGCTGAGGGGAGAAGCTGAGGAGGCACAAACAACAACCGTTAGAAAAAAAAAAACCGTTGAAAACCGTTATACTTCAAAACCCCTCAGCCTGTTCCTTTAGCCCCGCCCTCTCCCTTAGAGGCCGACGAAAAGGCACGGGCCTATCCTCAGGCAACCGTCCTTCACCAGCCAATCAGCCACAGCGCGGGCAACCGTCCCCCCGCCCGCTTTTCATCGTTGTAACTGACAGCGCTTCCCGCCAATTCTAACGGCCGTCAGGCGCGAGGCGGCCTCGCCCGTGTAAGAGAACGTCGGCCAATAGCATCTTGAGTGACGGTGGGGAGCGTCCAATAGGAGGCGAGTGGGGCGGGGCCTGACTCTCCGGGTTTCCTCTCCGGTTTGGTTTGGCCCCCCCTCCCGTCCCCGCGGGTTCCTCGCTGCGAAGAAAATGGCGGCGGCGCCGAGCGGAGATGAGGAGAGATTGTGAGTGACCCGAGGGGAAGGGGGTGGGGGGAAGAGCTGGGCGGGTCCATCGAATCCCCTGCGTAGGGGGGGCGCTCTTGGACGGGCCCATCTCCAGCGAAGGGGCTGCGGCTGTGGGTTTCTTCCCGCTCGCTTCGCAGGCTCTCCTCCCCTTTTCTCCTGCGCGCGTAGGGCCCCTGAGTGCGTCACAGCGATCCCCTTTGCCCAGCAATGGGAGGGGCCGACCCTCATCCTGGAGGGGGGGCAGCAAGAGGAGGAGGAGGAAGAGGAGTGGGTGAGGAAGGCGCGGGGCGTGCCCCTTGAGGAGAGAGGGGCTGAGGTCAGGGGTGACATGTGCCCTTTCCCTGCCTGATGATGTCAGCTCCCCTCTGGCTGTGGGGCCCCTTCATCCTCCTCCAGCTGCTCAGAGCCACTTTGCCTCCTGGCCCCCCAGCCTGTGCTCTCCCCTCACTGGGCTTCTTCTCATGACAACTTTCCTAGGTTGTCCTTTGTGTACCTGCCTCTTCACAGCAGCTGGCCTGCCACAGTTTCTTTCCCCACAGTGGGTTTGTGTGTACCCATGGTCTGGTGTATGTGTGTGTGTGTGTTTGTGCACCAGCCAACACTTGGGTCTCCAGTTTAAGACAGCAGATCCTTTACACACTTTCCTGGGAGGGAGCCCCATTGAATAGAATGGGACTGACATCTGAGTAGACTCTGAGGCCGCTGTCCTATCCACACTTTCCTGGGAGGAAGCCCTATTGAATAGAATGGGACTGACGTCTGAGTAGACTCTGAGGCCGCTGTCCTGTCCACACTTTCCTGGGAGGAAGCCCTATTGAATAGAATGGGACTGACGTCTGAGTAGACTCTGAGGCCGCAGTCCTGTCCACACTTTCCTGGGAGGAAGCCCTATTGAATAGAATGGGACTGACGTCTGAGTAGACTCTGAGGCCGCTGTCCTGTCCACACATTCCTGGGAGGAAGCCCCATTGATTAGAATGGGACTGACTTCTGCGTAGACATACGTAGGGTTGGGCTGTGAAATAGGGTTTCTGTAATTTTCTTCCACAATCACCAAAAACCAGGACCATCATAGTTTTCTGGAACATATGGTGAGATGGCTGTGAGGTTGCAGCCCTATCCACACTTTCTGGGGAGTAAGCTCCATTGACTTGAATGGAAATTACTTTTGAGTACACGTGCAGAGGAGTGGGCTCTTGGGTTGCAGTCCTACTCACACTTTCCTGGGAGTAAGCCCTGTTCACTATCATGTGACTTACTGAGTGGACCTGCTGAATAGTTCAGGTGTGATGAGGCCCAGGGAAGTCCCAGATTATGTGAGTGGTGATTCCCCCTGGCCTTTTTCACTTTTGGACTGCTAACCATCCAGATTTTTAGTGTGCTTTAATTCTTACAAGCATCTATTGGAGTGTTCATTTTCCCATAGTGATGGGCCATTGTTGTCCATCATTCGTCCTGTGCCAAACCATTGATACCAACTTTTCTGCTTCATTCAGGTTTTATGGTTACTGGTTCTCAAATATTATGATGTCATTTTCAATTTCTTCTAGTCATCTCGTGCCACATGTTTTGTGTGATCCCACAACTTTCCACATTTCTCATATAAGACAGAGCCATGTGCTTTCTAGTAGCAGTTCTGTCTCAAATAGCTTCTTCCTTAAATAAATATGGATATGTAGTTCATGTCTGTTCCTTGACAGACATTTTTGATTCTCATCTGTATTAATGACCTCATGGGTATGTGTGTCCTTCCTTATCTTGTAAGATTTTTAAATACTCCAGAAGTAGTTACATGCATCCAAAAATTAAATGTTCAGATGATTGGTTCTCTGGTCCATTAATCTACTTTTTGTTGAAATTAGTAAGTTTTCCTTTGCTGTTGTATGTTCGCTATTGCAGTTTTGTTTGACAGTTAATGAATGTTTGTCACCTTCATCTTGGAGGTGTTTCCATGCTTTTTCCACGCTTTAAAAATTGCCACCTACTGTATCATCTGCTCCATGCTGTTGTGCTCAGATCTTCACATAATCTTTTGTGACTGTATAATCCTTAGGTATAGATTTGTGCTGTTTCTTTTTTGTTAAAAATTCTGCCCCATCTCATCTTGCATCCGTTCCCCTGTGGTGTTGTGAATAGTGTGTCCTGGAGCCTTTTGTTTATTGCTCATTTGTGGTTTTGGCATGGACCACAAGGTGTGACTTGTTTATCTAATTCATCAAATGAAAGTTTTCAATATTTCTAAAACTGTTAAAGTGGGGCAGAAATTAATGAATCTTTATTTTCAGTAAGGATCTTTTGGTGTAGAATGGTAATTTTAAAATTTAATCTGAGCTGTATCTATTTGGGTGCTGTGATGCCTTAACTTTCATCCACTTGTCTACTGTCGTTTTGATCTTTCAGTCATTTTTCCATTATAATCACATTTCAAATTCTATCCACGTGCTTTCCCTTTCATCCAAACTTCCATGCTATTAGTCAACTTTCTTAAATTTGTTTTTCTCTTATTTTTGTTTAAGTTTCACAGGTATTCACATTTGTTACATAGTTCTGTTTTTCACTGGCCCAAATAAATGGGCAAGCTAAATAAAACTGAATCCGTTTTTTTTTTACTTCCATCCATGTTCTGGTCTTTAGCCTCATGAAACTTCCAAGTTTTTGTAGGTTTTCCTAACTTGTCTGAATGGGCCCCGTCTTAGGGAGTTATGTTAATGTTGAAATCTCTGTTTTATTCCCTTTTAGACTATCAAACTAAAATACATGGGAAAGGCAGAATAAATGAAATTACTATATTGCAAATGTTATGGTAATAAATAACACATGTGTAAGTGATGTCATAGGGAAAAATGAGATATGAAACAATTCTGCAACTAATTTTCATCTGTGTGTCTGGGAGGGAGATATGTGGGTGACACATTTGTGTGTCTGGGAGGGAAGTATGTGGGTGGAACTACCATTTTTCTCCCTCCCCCGCTAAGAATTTGGGCACTACTTTATTTGTCCCTTGCTTCCTTTTTCTTTTTTAATAGCTTTCAGTTATGTTGTCATTTCAGCTCATGATGGGAGTGGGGTGATTATTAAGGTAAGATACTTGGATAGGATTCATAGGGCAAAATCCAGAGTAACTACGGGAGTCCTTGCTCCGGTGTAAGAACAACTTACTCTGGATTCCAATATGAATTTCCCATAGGTTTTCACTAGCTGGTGCAGTAACTACGGGTGCACGTAAAGTCTCTTATGTGCTCCTGTAGTTACTCTGGATTTGGGGGATAGTCTTGCAAGTGGTGAACAGTAAGTTTGTCTTGGCCTGGATTTTGGTTTTTCCTTTGAGTAACTTACAGCCTGATTTCCAACACTGATGGAGCCTATGATAAGGGAACAAACACTCCCTTACTTTGAAGACATCTCTGTGACTAACCCAATCTCCAACTATAGAATGCCACATGTGTCCTGTTGGGGCAGCTACATTGGTGCTGCAAATGTGGTTAGGATTGTGTGTGTGGGAGGGGGGGTTTAAATCTCTCTTTTTGGCTAATCAGCAGAGGTCAGAGTCTACCTTTCTTTCCAGTTGGTAAGGAAGGAGTCTGGTAAGCTTCTGAGGCAGGTTTTTTCTTAATTGTATTTGAATTCTCATTACTAGCTGAAGCCTATCAACATTTAATGGATGTGTGTCTTCTTGTATTGCCCATTGCTGCCAGCAGGATTAGTGAAAAACTCTTCACCTTGCTGACTGTTTTGTATACAGATTGGCCCTTAGCATCCATGGGTGTTTTGTTCCTGGACTTTTTGCAGACACTGGAAATAGTGGATAATGATATCCACTTGAATTTTTTTTAAGTATCTCTTTCAATTATGGTTTAAAAACAACTTTTTACCATTGTACCAGGCTCTAGTGATAAGAATGATTATTTTCAAGTCACTCCGAAGCAAGTCCCCCTTTTGGCCTTGTCCCCCTGCAGAATGCAATGTGGAAGTACTTATATAAATGTCTCTGTATTATGTTCTGGGGTGGCCAAAAGAAGGGGTTGTGGCCATTGACATGATCTGGAAAAAGCTAATTGAATCACCTGAGACTGCTTGCCTGCCACTCTGCAGGGAGTCCTTGCTCCGGTGTAAGAACAATTTATTCTGGATTCCAATATGAATTTTTCATAGTTTTTCAATAGGAGTTGCAGTAACTACGGGAACACGTAATGTCTCTAACATGCTCCCGTAGTTACTCTGGATTTGGGGGTGTGTGTACCACCTATTGGTACTTTCTCCCTACAGGTGCTCTCATGATGATGCTAACTCAGGGAATCGGTTAACAAAAGTAGCGTTGACTCACTCTCTTCCTAGAGGACATTTGCAGACTGAAATACATATATACATAACATAACATATGTGCCTCACATAACAAACGCCTCACGTAAAGCATGTTCCACATAACAAACAAAAATTTCTCTAGGATTCTGCTTCACGTAAAAAACTCTGATTTACACAACACACATTCATTGGCAGTTGGGGCAGACGCGCTGGCCGGCAGCCCTTTTAAAAAGCGTCAGGGCTGTCTAGTGCACCTGCCCATAGCAAAAGCAACACTTCCATGCTGTTCCTCCTGTGGCCAGGCGTCCTCTGGGCAGAGGGAGAGAAGAGCAGTGGAGAAGAGGGAAGAAGCTCAGGGCCAGCCAGAAGGGAGAAGGGGAGAGAGAGGCTCAGGATGAAGAGAAGGAGAAAGTGGGGAGACACTTTGAAATTGTCTTGGATTACAGAAGAATGTCTTTGATTGTAGCCTCCTAACCATGTCTACCCAGAAGTAAGCCCCATTGTGTTAAATGGGGCTCCCAGGAAAGTGTCTTTAGGATTGCAGTCTAAGTCGATTTCATAGGATCATGCACACTGAATACATGTTTTGAATTCAGTTCCAGTGTTTTGTCATCATTTTAACATGTAGTAAATATTTTTATATGAATTTTTTGGGGTTGTGGAACCAATCGTCTGAGTTTCCATTATTTCCTATGGGAAAATCCGCTTCACGTAAAGAGTGTTTCACATAACAAACATGCCTCTGGAAAGAATTAAATTAGTTACGTGTGGCACCGTTGTACTGGCCTGTCCTACTATTTTCAGGGGTTCTGTTTTGAATCCAATATGGTTGAGTGAAACTGCAGATACCAGCAAACTCTACCCATACCTGCCTCTGGTGATCTGAGTCCAGCAGAGGCTGTGTGTATTCATGAAAAAGGATTTCATGGACAAAAGGATTTCCATGGGAATTTCCATGAAAAAAGGAGTTCTGTTTCTTAAAAGGACATTTTTTAATTATTTTTTCAAAGTCATTTCTTTTTGTTCTCAGAATCTGATTCTGATAAGAAGCAGAATCTCTGGGTTTGGAAGACATTCCAGAGATAATGTGCACATACCCAAAGGGGGCTGCGGATCAATCTAGGTGCCCATGTGTATGTGTGTAAAATTCAGTTTGCACCTGTGATTGGAGGCAGGTCCTATGCCAGTCTTTATTGGGGCAGCAGGGCTGTGGGTGGTGCAAGTGGCTAAGGCACTGTGCCTGTTAACCAGCAGGCCAGGGTTCAAGACGCAGGTCGGCCCCACAAGACAGGATGAGCTCCTGTCCTTAGCCCAGCTCTGCGACGCCAGCTGGATCCAATCATATTGGCTCTGCCTTTCCATTGGACTAATTCAGTGGAGAGGGGGGATTTGCTGCTTGGGTAACAGCCTATCCTCCATAACAATCTACCCAGGCTTTCGTGCTTTGCATGCAGCGTATGCAGCGCCAAGCACGATACCATAGTCTTTCAAGACTGACGGAGGCCTGCTTTTAAATTGGGGCAGCACTTAGCAGGTTATATGTATACCGATATAACTGTTGTGTGCTTATACCAATGTTGTTGAATATTTTCCCAGCTTACTTCCATCTATACTGGCTGCTATTTTGATTGAAACCTTTGACTGAAACTTATTCCTCAAACAATAATTTGAGGATACCTCTCTTGTTGAAATCTTATTAATGACAGTCTTCAAGTAGTATAGTATCTAATCTGGTGTATCTAATCTAATAGTATCTAATCTGGTGTTGGAAAAAATTCTGTTTGCCAAGGTGCTGAGAATGTGATTATATTGTATCAGATTCTAGGCCCATGTATTTGTACTACGAAATTTTATGATGTTTCAGTTTCCATTGTCTGAATCCTGAAAAATACTGTTTCATTTGAATGTGAAAATGGTGTAAAGTGTACAGAAACCATACACAGTATGTGTCTAGGGATAAATTATTTTATGCATTTGACTTGTGTGACAATATAGTAATGATATGGCACGAACAACTGAATCCACAATTGCATATCTGAAAGTCACTAAGCTACAAATTAAAATGTGCAAATTTGATATTTTTGTAGAACTATCTATGACTATATCCCACCAAAAAGTCTTGTGTGGCTCACTTAGCAGCTATACCTCACTTAGCAGCTATAGTTGTGCAAATCTGTGACCATATGGAGTATTGGTGTGTTATCTGCCTCAGAAAAGCTGCCTGTGTGAATAATAGCACAGATAGTTGCTCTTGGAGTTTGAAAGTAGCTTGTAACAAATGAATTGATTAGTTCTTCTGCCCCACTTCATATATTTTGGCTCTCCTTCCCTAATCAAATATCTATCCACAGTATTTATATCTATCTACCCTACAAATATCTATCTACCCTACAGTATATACCGCTTTTCAACTGAAAAATTCACAAAGCGTTTTACAAGAAAATGAAAAAATTAATAGCTAATTAATAGTTAATGGGTCCCTGTCCCAAAAAGGCTCACAATCTAAAATGCAAAAGAACACCAGCAGAAGCCACTCAAACAGACATTGCTGGATTGTGTAGGGCCAGTTACTCTCCCCTGATAAATAAAAGAGGAACACCCACTTGAAAAAGTGTCTCTTGTCTAGTTATACATTTCTTGCTTCAGTCTCATAAAACTATTGTGTCTATACATGCCACACAAATACTGGTACATTTTTCTTTGGCTGACAAAAATACGACAACGGGAGAGTGAACAAATCTTCATATGAAACAAGCACAAGACTTCTCGTTCATGTCTTTTTTAGTATTTCCATAAGTAGAAGGGAGTTTGAAGTGTCTGTAAGAGGTAAATTTGGTTTGAAGTGTCCATAAAAGGTAAAAATGTAGAAAAGGTAAATTACAGGCCCCTGCGACAGTCTGGCTATGTTTCCTTATGTCACATCCATCCCACGATTAGATGAAACCCAATCCACAACAAGTGGGTCCCCTCACCACACGGGGCAAATGCTGAAGAAGTTGCCTTGCCAAGAACGTTGGAGCAAATAAGGGGTCTACTGTAAGGTACACAATCGCTAGCATGTTCTGCTCCTGTGTGTACATAGACTATACTCCCACTGACGAGAGTGACCATGTTTGCCTTGGGGAGCTCATGAATCTTTAGGGAATTTAAGTTTTGACAAATATTTTTAGTGAGTGAGAAAATTAAAGAGGGTAATAGTTACTGTATATTGTAGCTATAATGATGATTGGTCCTGGTTTATACTCTTACAGGTGATTGAAATGGTTCATACTTAACTTGGAACACTTGATCTAGATATGTAGGCAATATTTTGCTAGAAACACCAACATTCTTACTCAAAATTTATTATATAAACGGCTACCCATGAAGCAGGCTGCTGTGGCTTGTGTCAGTGGTAGGGAGTGAGGGGTTTGTGGATTTCGGAAGCTCTCCCTCCAAGGTTGTTGCTGCCTTCCTTCCATCTGCAGCAGAGGCAGGCTGCATAGATCTGTTTCCTTCTTGTTAAAAGTTAGCAGAAAAGTAGAAAATCTTCTTTTCATGTTCTGTTGTGTGGTTTCACAAACCAAGATAACTGGACCTTGTGGTTTTATTTAAATAAAATTGGAAGTTCTGCATTTCCTGGTTTGTTAAATCTGTGCAGTCAGTGTGGTACGGGCACATTTCCCCTAATATGGCATGGCAGAAGCAGGAGCTGTTGATCCAGGGCGCAGTGTCCAGTGGTTGAACTAGGCTGTGCCATTCCTGTACATAAGCTACAGTCATAAACTCTTGCTTATAAGACCCATAGTAATATTACAATCTCTTACAGCAGTGTTTCCCAAATTATGAGTCGTGGTTCCCTGAGGAGTCACAGAAAACGCCACTGCCCTATACAATATATAGGAACATCCCCATAAATGGGAGCCCAGCCAATGGCCCTATAGGTTACTGGATTCATCAGCTGAAAAAGTTTGGGAACCACTGTCCTATAGTATTATGGTCTTCAACTACCAGACAAAGGGCACAATCCAGAGTAAGGGCAGTGAGGAGAGCCCTAGCTGGGCTGCCCAACTATTCTGTATCCAGAGCAGAAAGTTAATGCTGGATCCAGAGAGTCAGGAAGCCTGGGCTGCCCTAACTGCTCTAGCATGTTCAATAGGCACCTGGGGTGGGCTTGCCCCCAAGGAGACCTGCCTTACCTCACACACAACAAGGAACAGCTGGGGTGCCTTCCTTATAAGGAAGCCCAGAAGTTCCTAACAACCAGTAACAGCTGCAGCAAGAGAAATGCAATACAGCAGTACCTCTAGTGGAGGGTGGATGCGTGGAGTGGCTGGGTTATCATGGACCCCTATGGGTCTACTCATTACTGTACTTGCTGCTGAGGTGATATAACTGAGAAGCTGGAAGAGGGCATTTCTGCCCTGGAAATAGGCTCTGGATATGGAGTAACTGCTCTACTCTAGACAATGCTAAACATGCCCTCAACATGCCTCTCCTGAACTGCCTAGGCTGCCCCAGTTAGGGCAGCCCCGGTCCACCTGTCTTGGGTTAGCCTGTTTTGTCATAGGCTATCCCAAGCCTTTTCCAGAGTAACTAGGGTGAAGCATCTTGCTTCTGTATTGTGCCTACAGCAGTGGTTCTCAATCTTCCTAATGCCGTGACCCCTTTATAAGTTCTTCATGTTGTGAGGACCCACAACCATAAAATTATTTTTATTGATACTTTATAACTGTAATTTTGCTATGAATCGTAAATATCCAATATGCAGGATGTATTTTCATTGTTACAAATGAAATGTGTGTTCTATGCATGCATTGAACACAATGGGATTTATTTTAGAGTAGGCATGCATAGAATTGGACCTTGAGGCTGCAATCCTATCCACATTTACATGGGTGCAAAGGCCCCCCTGACTATAATGGGATTTATTTCAGAGTAGGCATGCATAGGATTGGGCCCCGAGGCTGTCAGTCCGCCCAGTGCGCACGCAGCTATAGCTGGAGGTCCGGCAAGCCTGGGCTGGCCCCCTGCACCAGGGGTCTTTAGGCGACCCCCAGGAAAGCTCTAGGCGACCCCCAAAGGGGTCCCAACCCCCACTTTGAGAAAAGCTGGCCTAAAGGCTGCAATTCTAAAGACACTTTCATGGGAGTTAGACCCATTGAACACAGGGGGGCTTACTTTTGAGTAGACATAGTTAGGATTGTGCTCGAAGTTGACTAGACTCAACTGCTAAGTGTGATGTAACCAAGTACAATAAGAATTGTATAGAGCAGGGGTCTTCAACCTTCAGACAGCGACCCAGTGCTAGTCCGCAGTGCCTTGGCTGCACTAGGATCCAGACCCCGGTTGAACTGTGCATGTGCGGTGCAGCTGCGCTAATGCGCATGCACAGTTCCAAATGGATATGCGCATCCCCCCTGGCCATGGAAAATGTTTTCCCATGATACTTGGCCATGGTCCTCACAAGGTTGAGGACTACTGGTATAGAGTTAGAAAAACGTAGCAAGGGAAGCAGAATGTCTCTTCTATTTCTTCCTCTGTAATGGCACTGTAGGCAAGTTAGTCTTGCTTTACTAAGCAACGTGCCAGTTAAATACCAGTTTCTGACCTTCATGTATGCAGGAGCCTTCTTATATCAGTAGATTCTGTTTCTGTGGATTCACTTACCAACAGCTGTGCCCATTACCTATTTGTTTTCCTTTACAGTGGTGTCAAGCACTTTGTAAAACATTGTAAGAGGAACATGTCAAGCAGTCAACTGGAATTCTAGAGAAAGATAGCAAAAATGCTAACAGGAAGTTCACTTTTATCTGCAGTTTCTGTATCTGGGATTGGCTGGGAATATATTCGCTACTGATATTGGGAATGTCTCTATTTCTCTTTTGTCCCTAGAAGAAATGTTGCCAACAGATAGTCTGTTCAGAATTTCAGTAAAACGCATTGTCCAATATACAATTTAGAAATATTTGGCCTTGGAAAAACCATTCCACAAGCACATGCATCCAGATTGAAGTTGTTCGTAGGCTCGGGAAAGCTGTTATTGTTTCCATGCCAAATCTTCTCCACTTTGCCTTCAGTGTACAATGTGGCAATAATGCTAACTTACCTTTTACATGTTTTTTTCAGCTGCCTTGGGTTTCCTTTTTCAAGGAAGAAAGGCAGGATATAAATGAGTAAATAAATTAATAATGTATAAGGAGCTCAGAACATTCAGAAAATGACACAACATAAATACTATCAATTGACAGATTTTGAAGGAGTAATTCTGAGCATCCTTGTGTGTGTTTTAAAAGTCACATCTATTCAGGAAATACTACACCTTTCTCTGTAGCTCTGTGAAAATGTTGTAACACTTAAATCATGGGTTGTTTCTTTATTCCTGATAAAGATCCTGAATCTAAAGTGAACCCATAGTTTAGTTTGCTGCCTAAGTCTTGCTCTCAGAGAGCATGACATGGGAACCACTTGTCTCAACTTGCAACTGTTTTAATAATGGTTTTCTTTTCAGTGAAGCTGTTGTATCTATGGTTTACACAAACCAAGGTTTAAAAATTGACTTCAATCTACAATTAGGCCCCCCCTTATCCATGATTTCAGCACCACAGAATCCACAAATTCCGAGCCCACATCACAGAGGGCCTTCCAGATATGATTGTAAGCACTTCTAGTACATGTCAGCAATTTGTGGTTGTTCTCTGTTTGGTGTTCTGAAATGTTGGGAGCTTGCAATACATGAAGTCTTCTAAATATCTTGGGAGCCCAGTGCAACTTCCGGAGGGCTGAGTATGGCCTCTAGATAATAGTGGTGCTGTGTACCTCCCAAGGATTTAAATATCTGCAGGTTTTGATATTTGCATGGATACAGAGGGCCCATTATAAATTAATTTCTGACCATTTTAAATCATGGTTTGCAATAAGGAGTGAACTAAGATCATTGAAGAACAGAAAGGCGCCCGGCGTGGACCAAGCCACTGCTGAAATGGTCAACGATAGAGGAGATATCCTTCTGCAGCAGCTCCATGGTTTCTTGATGTGCATCTGGTGTTCAGAAAATGTTTCATCAGCATGGAAGAAAGCCATCATTGTGCCAATTCTAAAGAAAGACAATAGCTGAGAATAAAAGAACTACTGTGGCATCAGCCCTCTCTCAATCATTGGCAAGGTGTTCACAAAGATCATACAGTCAAGGCTGCAGGAAGATTGGGAACAGACCAGCTGGAAAGAGCAAGCCGTATTCAGGCCACATTGGGGCTGCATCGATTAAATATTCATTACAGCGGTGCCTCACATAACAATTCTAATTCATTCCAGAAGCATGCTTGTTATGTGAAATGCTCTTTATGTGAAGCGGATTTTCCCATAGGAAATAATGGAAACTCAGACAATTGGTTCCACAACCAAAAAAATATTCATATAAAAATATTAACTGCATGTTAAAATGATGACAAAACACTGGAATTGGATTCAGAACATGCATTCAATGTGCATGATCCTATGAAGTCTACTTAGGCTGCAATCCAAGACACTTTCCTGGGAGTAAGACCCATTTAACACAATGGGACTTATTTCTGGGTAGACATGGTTAGGCTGCAATCAAAGACACTTTCTTCTATAATCCAAGACACTTTCAGTGTGTCTCCCCACTTTCTCCTTCTCTTCATCCTGAGCCTCTCTCTCCCCTGCTCCCTTCTGGCTAGCCCTTAGCTGCTTCCCTCTTCTCTACTGCTCTTCTCTCCCACTATCCAGCGGACACCTGGCCGCAGGAGGAACAGCATGGAAGTGTTGCTTTTGCTATGGGCAGGCGCACTAGGCAGCCCTGGTGCTTTTAAAAAGAGCTGTTGCCTCAACTGCCCAGCATGTCTGCCCCAACTGTCAACAAGTGTGCTTGTTAAGTGAAGCAACACTTGCTATGTGAGGCAGAATCCTAGAGAAATTTTTGCTTGTTATGTGGATCACTTGTTAAGTGAGGCACTTGTTAATCAAGGTACCACTGTATATATCAACTGGTGGAAGTAAGGTCATGTGTGGAAAGTGAAACATCGTTGTCTTTATCGACTTCTAATCTGCATTTGACTGTGTTCACTGGCCCGCCCTGTGAACGGTATTGGAGAATGAGCAAGTGCCACTGAAGATGATCCGACTTCTCCAGGCATTATACAGTGGCTCAACCAGCAGCATGCTGATCCTAAACAAGCTATCTCAGGAATTTCCTATTCAAACGAGTCCACCAGGGGGATGTCACCTCTCCCTTGCTCTTTGATGTCATGATTGATGCCATTATGAGGAAAGCATTCGAGGGCAGATGCTGTGTACAATATGATGTACACAACTTCCTGACCGGTCTGATGTTCACAGATGACAGTGCCATATTCACCAATATGGATGCAGAGATCCTTTACCATATCGCATGCATTGCCCAATCCTATGACCTAATAATCAATGCATTCAAGACCAAAGTTATCACCATGGATGGATCATAGGCCATTGTTCAACTGGAAGGAGTCCAAATTGAACAGCTCCAAGAATTCAAATATCTGGGATTGTTGGTGCAGGAGAAGAAAGTGGCATCTACCACTAAAATCAGTAGTAGGATTGGCCAGGGATCAGCAGCATTTACCTCACTCAAATGGTACCTTTGGAAGAAGGCAAACATCCACCAACACCAAAATTTGTCTCTTCCAAACAGTCCTCTTCCAATCCTGCCAATTCTCCTGTATGCATCAGAAATATGGACCCTGCTAAAATCAAATATGAACAAGTTTGAGGCCTTCCAATTACGATACCTGAGACAGATCCTGAGTGTCTCCCTTCATGATTGCCACCATAATGAGACAATATGGGAAAGTGTGATTATCAGACTTCAGTTGAAGAACTAATCCAAAAACGCAAAGAGATTATTTGGCCACGTCTGCCAAATGAACACCAATCAGCTGCCACATAAGCTCCTCTGGCGAGAGTGACCTAGACACTGCAGAGTTCAGTGAGTGGCACCAAAGAAGACATGGCTCAGACTGGTTGAGCAAGTCCTAAAAAACCAGTGACTGACCACGGAGGCGACTAAAAACATCGCCATCAATTGCTAAGAATAGAAGCGCATCATGAAAGATGCACTAAATCCAGGGACACCTATCGCAGCATATTGATTGAGAGGATGACCCCTTCCCCAATTGCCAGCTAAGGACTAAAGAAGAATCATGGTTTTGATTTCCAAATCCATATATTAAATATCTCGTAGTTATGCTTTCATTGAATTGTAATGTCTTGGAGAGAAGGTGTGGAAGTTTGGGGATTATGTTTGCATTCTTTGCTGGTATGAATTGATTTTTAAAAAGAAGTTAATATTATATTTTTGAAATTGTTTTCACAACTGTTAGGATACCTTGTAATTACCACTTGCTTCCCATGAATGATTTAACTATTTTGCCTGCACTACTACTTAAAGCAACCTTGTAACAATAAGAACAGTTGGGGTGATAACTTGGGTTTCTTTCCCTTATACCAGGTGTCCTCAACCCCCGGTCAGTGGCCCAGTGCTGTTCCACAGCATGTTGGCCACTGGGCCCCATGGCACTGGGCCTCGGACAAGAGGCAGGAGCCCTGGGGATGCTCAGCCATACCCCAGCCTCTCCCTGTCTGAGGCGAGCCTGGCTGTGCCGGGGAGAAACTGCACAAGCGCAGCTTGTTGGGCCTGCGCAGTTCGTCCTGGGGTCAGGGCGAACTGTGCCTGCACATCCTGCCCGGGTTTCCCACGGTGCCAGGCTGTGGTCCTCACAGGGTTGAGGTCCACTGCCTTATACTACATAATTAAACATTTATACGCTTACAAAGAGTGGATCCATTTTTCTTTCAAATGAAATGGAAGAAACATGTCTTGTGTCTTGTCACCAGAAGGAAAGTGCTTGAAGGTTCCTCAACTATATTTGGTGCCTCCATGTTTTGAATTCACAAGTAATTAACCTTTCAATTTATATACACGTGTATGTCTCTTAACAACAGGGATGCATTCCTACACCACCTTATACTAAATGAAGCCTCTAAAACAGCTCCCCTTATTTTTGGGGGTCTTTTCTGAGCTTTATAGCGGCATCTGCATGCTGCTTTTGCACAGCTCGGAAAAGTGCTTGGAGGAAAGGGGAGCTGTACTCTCATTGGCATCAGAGGCTTTGTTTAGCATCAGGCATTAGTTGACAGTGGGGGAACAGGAATGTTAAGTGATGCATATCTGTATCTCTTATCGGGTTTGGAAGGGTTTTTTGGGGGGAGCAGAGTGGGACACAGTGATAAGTGAAGGACTGTTACATATCTGGTGAAACATTGCTATACAGTGAAACATCTGGTTCATCACTGGTTAACATGGACATTGCTAGGGAGGTCTGGGGGAGGCTGTACCAGGTGATGCACCTGAGGGTGACATGCACTGGGGGACCCCTAAAATGCAACTTTGCGATTGTGTGGAAAATCCCATCATGTCATATACCATCTGACTCATATTGAAGAGCAAAATCCAATGCAAAACTCCATTTTGAAATAGCATCTTCCTATCAAAAGCTACGGCCAAAAAACTAAGCAAAAATATGCATTGAATTCTATGGAAAGTGACCCATATCACAGCTTTACTTGCCAGTAGGTAAATGTCCCATAGTTCATTGGAAAGGGCAGGCTGAGAAGAATCCAATGACACCAGAATAGTCCTGATCAAATGAACACAGCCCCCCCCCCCACAAATCACCCCAGAAGCAGGTCCCTGATTGCTTGAAATGCATTGAAAATGAAAATGAACTCCACAGCTGTATTTAATAGAAAGTAAGCAAGAGTGCATTGGCTGGTGGAGAAGGTCAGTCCAGTAGAGTGCAAGGCTTCCAAAATGATCCTGATCAGGGATGTCACTAGGTTGTTAGAAAAGGTGTCACCCTTGCAAGGGATTGACACCCCAAGTGACCAAAATGGCTAAAAATATGGTTTGTAGAAATAATCCCATCATATTCTTTATTTTATTTATTTATTAGATTAGATTTGTACTTAGGGGGCTGCAGTGGCCCAGTGGTTAGAATGCTGGAGTTAGAACCCTGCCTGACCAGAATTCTGCTTGGTAGGCCAGGCCAGCAGTTCAAGGTCTGATTACAACCAGATGGAGTGAGTTCCCATCCTTAGCCCAGCTCCTGCCAACCTAGCATCTTGAAAGCATGCAAATGAAGGTAGATAAACAGGTACCACTTTTGGTGAGAAAGGCAACAGCCTGCCGACGGGCCCATGCAACAGGCTGGGCAGGTTTCCCCAAGTTGCACATGGGGGACTGATGTGCATGGGGGGAAGTTGCACATGTGGGACTGATGCACATGGGGGGATTTTGTGCATGGGGGAAGTTGCGCATGGGGGGATGTTGCACATGGGGAAGTTGCACGGGGGGACTGATGCGCATGGGGGAAATTGCGCATGGGGGATGTTGCACATGGGGCAAGTTGCGCATGGGGAAGTGATGCGCATGGGGAAGTTGCGCATGGGGGACTGATGCGCAGGGGGGAAAGTTGCACATGGGGGACTGATGACATGGGGTGTTAATGCGCATGGGGTGTTGATGTGCTATGGGGGGATAGCATATGGGGAAATGTTAGTCTTGCAACGTGGGTACGCTTTTCGCTATTTAGAAATAAAACATAGATGAATGAATAAATTGGATAATGGGCTAAAATTTCCAGGATTTCTCCATGCACCAACACATCACAGAAATAAAGCACATAGTCAAATAGACACCCCCCCCCCATTCCACAAGCTCCCCAAGCACTTTCTAAGGCCTTCAGAGGACACAAGAAGTTACTTCTGGTTTTGGGGAAAGTTAAAAAGTGATATTTTTGGCCCTCTTATTCTCTGGCCATAACCAGAGCGCTGCTCCAGTTATGTTCAGTCAAGTGGGCCAGAAGCTTGCAAGGGTCCAGTGGCTGACTGCGAGCCGGATAGAGGCTTGCCGAGGGCCACATCTGGCCCCTAGGGCTGAGTTTGGAGACCCCTAGGGCTGAGTTTGGAGACCCCTGCTTTTAAAGTTAACTGTGTCATGGTGGAAGCAGGAACACAAAATAGGATTTTGTCCACCAGTCTGGAAGCTGCCTACTACTGAACTATATCATTGTTCCATCTAGCCCTGTGTTGCCCGGGGGATGTTTCCCAGGCCTACTTGGAGATGACAAGGATTGAACATGGGACCTTCAGCATATAAAACACGTTGTCTTTCATGAAGCTGTAGCTCGTTAATGTGACATGAAGAGGCCTCTCTCTCAAAAGTTATTTTCTCAAGTATCTAGGTCCTGGGTAATTTAGCGCAATGGCCCTGAAACATTTTGGCTTCAAGGATCAGTTGAATGGAAATAAAATTTTCCATGGTCCACCATGTGTCTTGGTGGGACAGTAACATATACCCAAATCTAGAGTAACTACAGGAGCTCATAAGAGACTTTACGTGCACCTGTAGTTACTGCACCACCTAGTGAAAACCTATGTGAAATTCATATTGGAATCCAGAGTCAGTTGTTCTTATATCAGAGCAAGGACTCCCCATAATTACTCTGGATTTTGCCCATAGTGTGGAGCATATTTGCCGGCCCAGAATACCCTCATGATACAATATGAGTTCCTTTTGTACCAGCCCCACTTTTGTTTTTTGAATTAATGTTGTTGGTTCATTCAGTTACTTTGATAAATCAAGATGTTGAACCCTCTCAAAAACCTCTCTCTCTCTTTCAAAGTATAATTTCTGGTTTGTGATGACTGAATAAAAAACTTGCATATGTGTGCTTGCACCAGACCACCTATTTCACTCTGGCAACAGTTGTTGATGCACCTTCCTAAGGAAGTGTTCTGTGAGATATTTGGTGGCTGGCTGATGCCTTGCCTTTTTGAATTGCCTTCTCTGCATTTTCTGTTTACACAGCTAGTACTGTGTCTGCCTACATAGTCTGTTTGCCCACAGCTGGAATTGCCTTGTGTATTGCATCATCTTATGCCCTCTTTGCTTTAAAGCAGGAGTGTTCACATCAATTTTTAAAACTGATTTTTCCCCATCTAGTAATCACATTTGTGCTAATAAAAATATTCTGATAAATGAACAATCAAATGGTGGGATCTCGTACTTTGATTGCAAAGTTGAAACAATTAAGTTACCAGTTGCCTGCTGGGAACAGGAAGGTAGGTACAGATTTCACATAGGTGACTAATGGCTCAATCCAGAGTAACTATGGGGAGTCCTTGCTCCGATGTAAGAACAATTTACTCTGGATTGCAATATGAATTTCCCATAGATTTTCACTAGACGGTGCTGTAACTACGTTGATGTAAATGTCTCTTATGTGTTCCCGTACTTACTGTGGATGTAGGGTAAGAATTGACTTTTTGACTAAAAGTACTGTTGATTGAACCTATGGGCATGGGCACTGCAGAACGTTTGGGGAAATGTAGTGCTTCCTGGAACCTCAGTGTTAATTCCTCTTCTGCCTGGTTGCAGATGAACAGAGCCTTAGTAAGCCTAACAGATCTTAGCACACTGATGAAACATTGGAATAACTAAGTGTACATCTATAGCTTTCTACTGAGGCACATGCATGCCTTGTTCAGCCAGGATTTTACATTATTGAGCCTTGCAGGGATCTGTTCTAAGCATGCTCATTATTTTTTGTTTGCCTACCACTTCATCTGCTTGTTTAGGCTACTGTGTTCTTAATGCCTTGTGGAGCTAAGAAAAAGCTCCAAAGCTTAGCAACATCAATAAAAAATATCCAAGTAGAAGAGATGGCAAAAGTACAGTATGTGTGGCTGCAATTCTAACCTCTAGTTAGGCTGGCCATAAGTCCTGTGCTGACCTGGGAGTGTCACCAAAGTGCCAAAAGGTACATCTGCCCCACTCCTGAGAGGTTTAGGACAGTGCATAGGGATACACTTGCCTTCCTACCTCACCATGGGAACGGGAAGTCTGCAGAGTTGTGCCAGCCTAGATTAGGATTGCACCCTTTGGGGGGGGGGGGGAGTGAGATGACATTTTGCTGCTTGCAGCTCAGTATTCTGGAGTTCAGATTTTTATTAACAGCAATACTTGTGGTAAGGGTGGCTGTTAGCCACGTTAACACACTTATTCTCTGGTTTTTCATAATGGTAGTTCAAATTGCAGCATCCCTGACTCTTTGCTCTCAACCCCTTTTCTACTGTATGCTATTTCCCACTGCCTTTTGACTCTGAACACATTTAAGAGAGTACTATTGCAGACATCAGTTCTTCATAGGACAGTGTAAAAGTTAAAGTGAAGAGAAGGTCATTTAAATGTTACAGCTTGTCCCTGAGAGGTTCAAATGAGAGGAGGCGGTGGTTCTGACTTCTAATTTTGTACATTCCTACTGGGTTGTTTTGACACCCACTTCTGCATGTGTGACGCATGTTCCTCGCGTTTATGTCTATAACCATTATCCCAACAAGGACATGCTAACATTTAGGATTTTACCCATCTGATGCTTGAATTTCAAGAGATGGTAACTAAAAAAATTGCTCGTGTTTAGATCAGGCATAGAATTGTAAACACTGATTCTGGTGCCTGGTGTAAGTTTGAATAATATAGTAGCTGCCAGCAAAGGTAGATTAAAGGCAGTTGTTTCTTGTATTTATAGATGGAACTCTTGCAACTGTGTATGAAGGGAATATAAAAAAAACTTTGTATATTTAATGAAAGTATGTGCTGTTAAGGAAAACTAAACTCTGTTCCCTTCCATGGCTTGTCTTCCTATAGACTGGTTTTTTGTCACGATTACTTAACAGCAATTGTTCCTAACATTTAAGAGCCATGGACCACTGAGACAAAAAGTTTGAATCATAGTGGACCACATGCAGCCCACCCCCCACTTGCACATAAAAAGGCAATTAAATTTGTGAGAATCAGAGAAAATTTATTGGAGATTTATTAGATTCAAGAGTGAAGTTACCAAAGGCAATTTTTCCCCTGAGACATTAATTTCTCAGGGTCTCATGGACCACAGGTTTGGAACAAGCGACTTGCAGTAATAGAACCCTGCCTGTGAGAATAGAAGGGCTGGGGAAGGAAGTAATCAGGGAAGCATTTTATATTCATGCCTTTTGCCTTTAAGACTGGTCTTTTCTGCTTCTATCTTTTTATGCAGTTGAGGTAGTTTGTGTTTTAATGAAAGGAACTGGGTTTTCACATCTTCCTTGACTCTAAGAAAGAGCTAGGACTGGACTGTCAGTCTCATTTTATTCAGTGGACCAAGTAGCTTTCTTGGTGTCTGCTGAGGGAAGGAAATTATATCATTAACTGATGTCAGTTAAGCAGGGTGATAATAATTTTGTTCTCATGTAGGAACATATTAGCTGCAAATAACGGAAGAGAAAATATGCATTTATCAAATTTTCAAGATTTGATCAATTGAAAAGTGTTATATAAATATGATTGATTAATTGATATGACAGAGTTCCATTTATCATGTGCTTCACCCTTTCAGCAGCACATCTTCTGCCAAGTACTTTGTAAAGTGACACCTCAACGGAGACACCACTACCCAACCATAGAGTTCCCTCGCTTTCTGAGGCCTCCTTACGTCTCCCCTATTCCTCTGTAAAACTGGTGGTGTTGACAGGATGACATGGCTCACCCTTTCAGCAATGACAAGTCAGCAGAAGTGGTGCTTTTAAGAGTGGCCAACACAATAATTGGGCTTTCTTAATTCTATGCTTTCAGCAGTCCTGCTTCTGTCCCTTTTGAAGCTCAGCAGTTGATCAGTTGATTGTGGTGCTGGGGAAGCCCAATTATCATGGTCTATATCAGGGGTAGGCAACCCCTGGCACTAGTGCTGAGCTTGGCACTTGGACTGGTGCTTGTTGGTACACCAAGGAACCCCAGCACACACAGCTAGGAGGTGTTGCCGCTGCTGCTGTCCCAATTGCCAGCAGGAAACTGCTTGTCACCAGAATGGCACTGTCTCTCCATACCCTCAGCCCATCCTGCCACAATCAGAATGAAAGGGGTGGAAGTGTTCCATCCCCAATCCTGCACTTTTCTACTCAGAAGTAAGCCTCTTTGCAGTTTCCCATAGCACTATAGTGATGAAGAAGACCCTTGGGGGTGAAGAGGGAGTCACATGTTGGCTGGTCAGAAAAACCCCAGGATATTGTCTCTGTATATACATGCTATAAATGCAGGCAACATTTTGAGCTTTGCACCAGGCTACATGATCATTAGCTATGCCACTGGTGTAATGACTGTGGCTACATCTGCTGATACTGTACCAACTTTATCTCCTACCTACTGAGTACAGTTAATTATAAAAATGTGCTTTTAGGGGGAAAACATGCATGACACCACTTTTTGCACTTTTTCCATGGAGAGGGGAGAACAATCTGAATAAAAACGTTTGAGTGAATGGTATAAATTAGATGTTACTTGTAAAGAGTCCACACAGTTCTTTGTGTTTGCTATACAAAATATATTCTGAAGTGAAATAACAAATGGTGGTATACGATAACTTCTAGTATTGCTTTGGAATTTCTTGTCTTTCAGCTGTTGCTACATGCTTCATCTTTACAATATTCACTAATGCATCAGTTTGTAATTTCACACCTATAGAGTGTAGATTGTTGTGGATTTTTTTATTGGTACACATAAAGTGGTGTACCAATCATACTACATGTTTACCAACCATACTGTCTGTCTATTTGTCCATCCCACCTTTCTCCCCTGTGGGACATTAAGCAGCTTCCAAGAGTATAACAGACATAAAAATGCAATTTAAAAATCACAATGCAAATTTAAAAAAAATTAAAACAGCCTAAAAAATTACAATACAAATCCAAGTGCAACAGCAATGTGCCGTAATATACATCATCATAAAGAATTCAGCCTTGAAATTAATAGCATTAGAGTGATGTAATTGTTGCTGTTTGCATTTTACCAGTGTGATAAATTGAAAGTAAGTAAATATAGTTGAAAATGCCATGTGTCACAGCAAGCTGGTGTTTGGAATTTGTCAAGCCTGAATTTTGGCTATCAATGGTCTTTGTAGCCACATTGTTATTTTATCCACAATTTTACAAATATTCTCATTAATTTGAAATGTTTATTCAGCACATGAGGTTTCCCTGTGCTAGATAAATATTACAGACTGGCCTTAAGTTCCCTAGGTCCTAGGAATTTTGATTCACATACGTTTTTGTTTAGAATCCTGTTAGGGCATGCCTAAACAAAAGGTAAGATGTTGAATGAATATCTAACGTAAGGTGGTGTGAGAGTAAGCTCCGTTGAATAAAGTGGAACTTTATTCCATATGCATAGGATTGTACTGTAAGTTGTATAGGATGCAAAAACCAAACTGGCATCTCCTAACAAAATCTGAAGAGAACTTGTTCACCTCAAAATTCTTATGGGGCTAACTGAAGGGATTAGGAAGTTTATCAAAATCTACTGAGCACTTGGATCCAAAGGCTGATGCATACAGTGCAGATTTATGCAGAAATACGCGTATTTACTTGAAGCTAATGTACCATTGAATCTAATGTGCACCCTATACTTATAATTAAAATGTTGTATTTACTCTAATCTAATTAACCATCAAATCTAAAGTGCACCCTGATTTTGGAGATGTAGGCTGCAATCCTATACACACGTTCCTGAGAGTAAGTCCTACAGTAAGCGAAGAGTAAGCGAAAAGCGTACCCGCGTTGCGGGAGTAAAATTCACCGTACACTATCCCTCTACTGCGCATCAATCCTCCATGCTCATCAACCCCCATGCGCATCCACCCCTATGTGCACCATCCCCCATGTTCAAACACCCCATGCACCAAATTGGATGGAGGTTGGTCAGTCTTCCATGTTAAGTATAGGACAAAAACACATTGCACCCCTTTTCAGCCCCTTAACGGTTAAATTTCTGCACATGGGTTCTTGGTGGATGTCACTGTTTGTGTGACAGAAGGAACACCCACCCTGAATTTCATGCTTCTTGGTCCAGGGGTTGGGGCAGAGCATCCATCAGTCACCGATTCTTCAATGCAAAGTGTAGGGAGGAAAATGTGTTGCGCCTCTTTTCACCCCCTTCCGGCAATGATGGGCCCAGCCTGGCGCAAGAACTGGTTCCCTGGAAGTGGGCAGGGCCAGGCTGGGTCAGGGGGTGGGGCCAGGGAGAATTTAAAGGGGAATTTTTTTTAAAAATCTAAAAATTTTGAAAACAACCCTAACCACACTTTCCTGGGAGTAAGCCCCATTGACTGTCATGGGACTTACTTCAGAGTAGTCATGCATAGGATTGGGCTCTCAGGCTGCAGTCCCAGCCACACTTTCCTGGGAGTAAGTCCCATTGACTGTCATGGGACTTACTTCAGAGTAGTCAGCATAGGATTGATCTCTCAGGCTGCAATCCTAACCAATTTTACCTGGGAGTAAGCCCCACTGCCTTTAATGTGGCTTACATCTTAGTAGGCATGCATGATAGGAAGGTGCTCTCAGGCTGCAATCATAACCAATTTTACCTGGGAGTAAGCCCCACTGCCTTTAAAGTGGCTTACTTCTGAGTAGGCATGCATAGGAAGGTGCTCTCAGGCTGCAATCCTAACCAATTTTACCTGGGAGTAAGACCCACTGCCTTTAATGTGGCTTACTTCTGAGTAGGCATGCATGATGAAGGGGCTCTCAGGCTGCAATCCTAAGCAGGAGTTGCATGGAAGGCCTTGCAGAGGGGGGAAAACTACAGTTCCCATGACTCCCTAAGCACAGAGAGTCATGGGAACTGTAGGGGCTTGTGGGGCGGTTTAACCCTTTAACTGCAGTGAGGACCGGTACGCATCATTCTGGGGACCTCCTGCTGCTGCCTACTCGCCAGCGACGGGGAATGGAAGAACCCCCCCCCCAGAACCAGAGCGAACCCCCTTGGGCCCACCCCTGCCTTCCGGTTGGAATTTCCAAAAACTGGTTCTTAATGACTCCCTCTGTCACAGAAGGAACACCCACCCCACATTTCACACTTCTAGGCCCGGCGGTTTTGGCAGGGCGTTGATGAGTGAGTGAGTTAGTCAGTGAGTCAGTCAGCCCATGGGGGACTGATGCCCATGGGGGGTTGATGCGCATGGGGGAAAGTTGCGCATGGGGAGATGATGTGCATGGAGGACTGATGTGCATAGGGGGATGTGGAGCATGGGGGGATGTAGAGCCTGGGGGGTTGATGCGCATGGGGAGATGATGCACCTGGGGACTGATGCGCATGGGGGACTGATGTGCATGGGGGATGTTGCGTATGTGGTGATGGTGCGCGTGGGGGATGTTGCGCGTGGGGGATGATGCGGATGGGGGAAGTTGCGTATGGGGAGAGGATACACGTGGGGAGATGATAAGCATGGGGATGTAGAGCATGGGGATTGTTGTGCATGGAGAGATGATGCACATGGGGGGAAGTTGTGCATGGGGCAGTTGCGCATGGGGGGGACTGATGCGCATGGGGGGATGGTGTATGGGGGAATTTTACTTCTGCAACGGCGGGTATGCTTTTTGCCAGTGTGCATGGTGAAGGTGAAGCATGGTGTACCAGAGGTAAATGGAGTGTTAAGTGAACATGATACAATACATAGGCTGCAATCCTAAAGATACTTTCCTGGGAGTAAGATCCATTGAATACAATGGGGCTTACGTTTGAGTAGACATGGTTAGGATTGTGCTCACAATATTTTTTTTCCCTAGCATAATTAAGATATCCCATCTTAATTCCCAAGTGGACATTAAAAGTAGCTATGATTAGTGAGAAACTTTTCTTTTGTGAATAGTTGCTACCACAATTTCTTTGTGAGGAAGAATGCAATGTTTTTGGGATGTGGGGTGTTTTAAAGCAGCTTCAAAGTTGGGTGTGTAAGAATGATTTATAAGCCATGCTTTTAGTTGAGTTTGGCAGTGTTGTGTGGATTGTATTTTTGCAGGCTGACTGGATTCTTAACAATTTCTCCTCTTCACTAGACATTAAGCTGCTGGTCTTGGTGTCTATTTGAAAGAATCATACTCTACTGTATTTGTAGCTTGCAGCTTCCTATTGCTGTGCCATCTTGATTCCTTTGCTTTCCTTCCTTCCTATTTACATATACTGTACAGTATTGCAACTGAAGCTGTAATGTAATATGAATAGGCACATACATCTGCATATATGTATAAAATTGAAAAGTCACTGACTGATCAACGTCCAGCCAAAACCGCCAGACCTAGAAGCATGAAATTTGGGGAGGGTATTTCTTCCATGATGTACGCACCCCCTAAAAACCAATTTTGAGAAATTCAAATTAGAAAGGGGTGCAACATGTTTTGTCCCTATGCTTAATATTGAAAAATCCCTGAGTCATCAACGCCCAGCCAAAATTGCAGAACCTAGAAATGTGAAATTTGAGGAGCATATTCCTTTTGTGATAGAAGCACCCATTAAGAGCCAATTTTTAGAAATTTAACCTCTAAGGGGGTAAAAGGGATGCAACATATTTTTATCACGTAAGATTGACTGTTCAACACCCAGCCCCAACCTTTGGACATAGAAGCATGAAACCTGGGCAGTATGTTCCTTCTTTGATGTAAGGACCCACTAAGAACTGATTTGGTGCCCAGTGCCTGGTTGTGCCTGCTGCCCACCAGTGTTCACCGGTGCCCACTGGTGCCCACTGTTGTCTGATTCCCGGTGGTCCCCAGGTTCAGATTTAGGTTTGATGAAGCCCTAAGCTATTGAAGATAATGGGCCCTTTATATGTCCAAGTGTCCTTTGTCAACAGCAAATTGTTGCTGTTTTTTATGTTGAATATATGTTATATGCTATAAATGAGTAAACCACTGATATTTTAGGGAGCAGGCAGGGCCCATTACATCATAGAAGCCTACACAACACAAAATACTGTTACTGTATGTAGTTTTTATTTTATTTGTTTTTATCTTATATTTTGGAAATGTACATCCAGTTTTTTTCCCCTTTAAATTTTTTTGGGGCTCCCAAGAGAATGGGGCCCTATCCTATAGCTTGTTTAGCTTATACGTAAATCCTGCATTGGTGGTCCCTGATGCCTGGTACCTGATAGTTACTGCCTTCTGGTGCCTGGTGGTACCCGCTGCTGGGTCTTGTTCCTAGTACCCAGTAGAGATGCACGGTGCTTAGTGCTGGCTGGTATTACTTGGGTCCCAATGACTGCCCTGTGCTGGCTGGTAGTACCTGGGTCCAAATGACTGCCCTGTGCTGGCTGGTAGTACCTGGGTCCAAATGACTGCCTGGTGCTTGGTGTCACCTAGTGGTGCCTGGTTGAGATGCTTGTTGCCCAGTGGTGCCCTGTGTCCACTGCCCAATGCCTGACAGTGCCCAGTGGTGCCTGGTGCTACCCGCTGGGCCCATTGCTGCCCGCTGGGCCCACTGCATGGTGGTGCTTGCTTGTGCCTGATGACCAGTGGTGTCCTGTAATTTAAGGATGCCCATTGCTCAGTAGCGATGCTGGTGCCTGATAGTGCCCACTATCTGATGGTGCCCAGTGACCAGTGGGGTGTCCACTGCCACTGCTCCTGGTGCCCACTGCCTGCAGCCATACCTGGGCCCCACAAATATTCTTGAAATTTTACTCCTGCAATGACAGGTTAATTCTTCTAGTCCAGTGGTACTTGAGCATTTCAGCCCAGAAACCCCTTCTGAGAATGACTATCTGTCTGGGACCTCCTGGAAGTGACATTAAAGGTGACCAGTGCCAGATTCCAAGACGGCTGCACCAAGCTTTCTGCAACCCCCCTGAAATGAAGTCACGACCCCCCCCCAGGGGATCCCAACCCCCATGTTGAAGACGATTGCATCGACAGATCACTGACTGACTGACTGATCAATGCCCAGTCAAAACTGCTGGACCTAGAAGCATGAAATTTGGGGATGGTATTTCTTCTGTGATGTAGGCCACCCACTAAAAACCAATTTTGAAAAATTTAAACCAGAAGAGGGTGAAATGGGTTGCTGTGTGTTTTTATCCTGATACTTAACACTGAAGAATCACTGACTCAATGGCCAGCCCAATCCCAGACCTAGAAACATGAAATTTGGAGGGCATATTCCTTTTGTGACATGAGCACTGATTTTTAGAAATTTAACCCATAAGTGGCTGAAAAAGAATGCAGTGTATTTTCATCCCTATACTAAACGTAGAAGACTGACTGTTCAGCGTCCAAACCCAACTGGACCTAGAAGCATGAAATCTGGGGAGCGAATTCCTTCTGTGATGTAAGGATCCACTAAGAACCTATTTGGTGCCCAGTGTTGGCTGCTGGTGCCGGGAGCCCAGCAGGAATGCCCAGTGAGTGGTAAGAATGTGATTTCTGGTTTTGCCTGGTAACTGTGCCCAGCGGTGTCTGCTGCCCACTGCTTGGTGGTGCCTGGTAGGGATGCCTGGTGTATAGTTGGGCTGACAACTGCTCCCTGGTGTCCACTGGTATCCAGTTGTGTCTACTGCTTGGTGGTGCCCACTTCCTGACTGTGCCCAGTAGGGATGTCCACTGCCTGCTGTTGCCCCCTTGTATCCAGTAGTGCCTTGAACCCACATATATTTTTGAAATTTTACTCCTGCAACAACAGGTAAATTCCATTCGTTAATAAATAAAAAAGATGTCAAAATTTTTTGTAAATGAATTGTTTGAAGGCTAGAGTGGGGAGTTTAGTTTCCAAATAAACGAACAGGTGATACCTCTTACTGTGTGGCTAAGTGGGATATGATGGGTAGTCATGTTTGGTTCTAACTTGAAAAGGGACATGTAGAAAAAAGGAAGCTCAGCATTCCTTGTCCCTGACATTTCTTCTAGCATTTTTCTTATTGGCACAGTATGAAGAGAAGATCAGGAAGAGTTCAACCCCCCCTTACACATGTTCCACTTCTGATGTTAAAAGCAAACTTTTCAATGGTATTTTAGATGTGAATGGATCAAGGTTGTAAAAGTGACTCCAGTAGATTAACCTGCTAGTTGTGACAGATTCTCAGTAGTGGTGCTCAACCCTGTTACAAGGCCAAGAACCAGTGTTGTCCGAAGATATCTCTGTGATAATGTGGCTGGCATGATTAAACACCAAAGTGCGCAGAATGCCTTCCCAGCCAAGTGGTACCTGTATATCAACTTGCATGCATTTACATGTTTTTGAATGCATTTACATGTTTTACATGCATTTACATGTTTTTGAACTCCTTGGTTGGCAGGAGTTGGGCAAGAGATAGGATCTTACACCGTTTAGCAGTACAGTAAGTCCTTGACTTACACCTTTCAAGATACGTACTTCTATACATATAAACAGTGAGTGGGCAGTGTGGACATGATCTTGGGGGGGCACAATCCTGTGCATGTCTACTGAGAAGTAAACCTTATTATAATGACTGTGGCTTACTTCAGATGTGGCCCTATGCCCCCTCTTATCTTGCCATGGCTGGGTGCTGGCAGGGAAGACCCTTCTTGCTGGTGGGCGACATTCCCTTTTGCTGACCCACTGCTGTGGGCTTTTCCAGGCACAGGATGGGAGTGCAGGGTATGGAGTGCAATGTGAGTAGGCATGCTCAGCTTCCCAACTGAACGGAACTGAAACTAAATGTTCATGAAATTCAAGACAAGCTTAATTGCCTGCCACATTGTCAAAGTAAATAGGCTGCCTTTAAGTCATTAACTGTGACTTGAGAGATGCCTATCTTTCAATTTAAAGAGCAACCTCAGTCGGTTTGAGACAAAATAGCATATAAATCAACTGAGCCACTGCAGCCCTCAAATTGCATACATTAGGCTACACTTGTATTTTTTTAAGCCAAATGCTGTTCAACCTGCCATGACTACAGAATTTCTAAAGGTTTAACCTCTTCTCAGCACAAGACCTTCTCAAAAGATAAAATAAAAGGACTTCTCCGAGGGTTGGAGAAAAAGGTTCAGATTAGAAATGCATGCAAATGTGTGCTTTTGATCATTTAATTTTTTTAAATAACGTGGATGGGTCAGTGTGCAAAATGGCCCAAAACAGAAGTAGCAGGATAAGGGGCTTTAGCACTTAGCTCTTCTGTGGTTCCTAGACCACACACACACCATACCACACCACACACCCCTTCTATTGGCTTAGGCTAAAAGTGATGTTTGATCATGATTTGCCAGATTGCCTTATATACTCATGTATTGTATATGTCTATCTCATGGATATGTCGAGAAAGCCGCTTAAGCAAAAAAGCATAGAATTTGCTATGATTCATGGATAAGTTGAGGGTAAAATTTAAGGGTGTGTGAAGTTCTTTGAAAATACTTACCTGTAATTGTTCTATGGCAGCACAAAAATAAATTCTTAAAAAGAAGAAGGGAAATGAAGACATTTAGAGGAGTTGTAGGCTTTGTGAAGGAAGCAGTACATTGCAGTACTTCCATACCAGTGGTTCTTCATAATGACCACAATTCCCATAAGTGTCTTCACCTTTCTTTGTGTTTAAGAGAGTTGAAATGGCTACTTTTTTGTTTGCTTTCTGTAATTCCCTTGGAAAACAAGTGTCCAAACCCTGGCCCGGAACCAAATCCAGACTGGGGAAACTTGACCATTCTGATACAAAGCAACCCTCTGAAATGCTGGATACACAAAGCCTTGTGCAGAGACCTGTTTCCACTGATGAAGCTTCCCCTGAACGTCACCCCAGAAGGCAGTTATGGGCTGGTGTATCGGGGAAAGCGAGATTAGGAGAAAGGCAGAAAAGGCAAACATCAAGGTTAACTTCTGCCTGATTCTCAGCTCCTCAAATTATATAATACCCTTTGGAAACCTGAGAAAAGGAGTTTCAAATATATTCAGTACCCTGATCAAATTGCTGGCCAATCAGCACCATCTATTCAATGCATACTGCAAAACATCTATCCAATTCGTATAGCAAACATGCTCTCAATGCATACTGAGAGCATGTTTTCTGTTTACAAATTAATTCATTTTCTAGATTTCTCAGAACGATTTATTGATCCCCGCCAGCACATTAATCTCCACCCAATCCCTCCAAATTCACCTTTGAAAATGTTTGTCCAAAAGTTATTTCCTATCACATCCCTTCCATATCTCTCCTTCCAAAAATTCATTCTCCCAAAATTAATTTTCGCTTTCAAAATCCATTCTCCCCTCTTTTTGTGCAAGTTAATTTTGCCATCTGGTCCCTCCGATCCTTTAAAAAATCCATCCGCCGTTCAATCTTTTATTTTCTGGCCCTCATTTGTGTGTCAAATATATGACTGTCTTGCCAAATATAAGCTGTTCTCAGTAAACCTGCTTTTTGCATATGATTAATGGTAATTTCAGTAGCCCTTGTTCCCCCCCCCCATTCTTTTTCTTCTCTGCTATTACCTGGTTTTACTGTATCACTTATTTTGACTTGTTTTTTCTTTCTTCCCAACTGTAATTATGAATGGGGTTCCACTCCCCCAGAATGAGCAGGTTGGCAGCTTGGGAGTGATCCTAGATTTGCAGCTGTTCCTGTACGCCCAGGTGTCAGCTGTGGCCAGGAGTGCCTTTGGCTGGTGTGCCAGCTGTGGCCATACCTGCCTTAGTAAGATCTGGCCAAAGTGGGCCACACCATGGTGACATCACCAGTGGTGGGCAGATGCCGTTTCGGGCCTACTCGCCCGAACCGGATCTTCCCACGTGGCCACCGCTGGCGAACTGGCCAGAGCCTCAGCTGGCAAGAGCTGCGGGGACCGGTTCGCCAGCAGCCGCCATGTCTCCTGAAGCGGGGCTTCAAGAGACGCAGTGCGCTAGCATCCAACTGGACACTAGCGCACTGTGTTGCCCGAAGCCGCGCTTCAAGAGATGCACCTGCGTCCAGCTGGACACAGGCGCACTAAGTCTCCCCTCGGAGACTCAGTGCACCTGCGTCCAGCTGGACGCAGGCGCACTGAGCCGCCCCAGCTGGACGCAGGCGTGCTGAGCCTCCAAGGGGAGACGCACTGCGCATGTGCCAAGCCTGGCGCATGCGCAGTGCGGCACGGTGGGGGCCCGCCCCTCACCCTGCCCTCAGCCCGCCCCATGATCCCAGCCCCTGACCCTGGGCCCGCCCCCAACTTCCGGCAAACTGGATCTTGGGGCTCGCTGGGCCCATCACTGGACATCACCATGTATGTATGTGGGGCTGCCCTTGAAGATGGCCCAAAAGTTGCAGTTAGAGCCAAGAATGTGTTGACTTGTATGGTTGTTGGAGGTTCATTTCCAGGCCCAGTTCAAGGTGTTGACTGACCTATAAAGCCCTAAATGGCCTGGGATCAACATATTTGAGAGACCTTCCTCTTCCTACACAATCCAGTCCGTTCTCTGAGGTCATCTGAGGGGGCCCTGTTCGTTGTGCACTGTGAAAGAAAGTAGGGGAATGGCAGACAGAAAGTGGTGGTATCCACTTTGTGGAACTCCTTCCCCATGGAGTTAAGGAAAGCCTCCTCTCTGTTGTCCTTCTTGTACAGCCTGAAGATGTGTTTATTCATACAGGCTTATGATGGTTCTTTTTAGATAAGGTCATTTTACCATTGTCTGTTTTTTAACCTGAGTTTTTATATAGTTTATATTTTACTGCTTTTATCTAGTTTTTACTGAATTTTATTCTGTTGTTTTAAATGTTAGCTGCCTGGGGTATCTTTCCTTTAGAAGGAAGGTGGGATATGAATGAATGAATGTCTGGTGTACTGTACAATAGATGTCTGTAGTTAGAAATTCCATAAAATTTCATAATATTTTGGCATCTTAATTCTCAACAATTTTTCAATTTTGTGTTCCCACTAGTTTCTGTTATAGCTATTCCAATGTATCATTGTTCCTATTGTGACATTTGTTTGTATGTAGTCTGTGCAATCTTGTTATAAGAACTAATTAGGTGGTCCACTGTTTCATCTATTTCTTTACAGTTGCTTTTAACAGTTATTTTTTCTGATTGCTTTTGTTGCATTTGTAGAAAGGTAGATAGATAGATTTGATTGATTATTTGATAAGTCATTTTGACCATATCAGCACACAAACAAAACACACAAAACCAGAGTGGAACAGCTAAGATACAATACAATAAAATTCAAGTACAATACAATAAAAATAAAAGAATGCAGCAATTTTAATTAAAATACAAACTGAAAGAGAGATTTTTAGTTAAGAGAATTCCCCCTACAGGAAACTCCAATTGGTTCAATACAATGGGTTCTTATGCCTAACTCCTTAGATATATGCTTATATCTTGTACTTATTTGTACTTATTCCTTGTTCTAGTGAAGCATTTGTTAGAGCCTTTATTTCTTTCTTCAAGTTGCTTTTTGGATTCATCATCAGTGATTTTTATTTCCCAGTAAAGTCTTGAAAATATTGTCAATGCAGTAGCTTATTTTCTGCTTGGTTCCTTATTTGTTCTTATAAGCCTGCTTTGTTTTGTTGGTATTTCATAATTTCTCACTGTTAATCACTTCAAGTTCATCTTCTTTGTTACCAAGGTATGTCCAGAACATAAGGAGAATGAATTTCCTAAGCTCAAGAACAACTCTGTGAATGGAGAAGCTGGCCACAGTCGCTATGTAGCACTCGCATTTTTCATGATCAAATTCTGATTTCATGATCAATTGATGGTAATTTCCGTTTACTCTGCAATGATTCAGATCATTGATCATGATTGAGAACATTGCTCATTGCATCCACTTCCTCTACTGTTTTTGATGAAAAGGGGCGTCCTGATTATTGTTTGTCTTCAACACCTTCTCATCCTTCCTTGAAGCCTTGTGCCATTGTTAAACTTGTGCAGATGATAGTACAGCTTCTCCATAAGCTTTACTCACCATTTCCAAAGTTTCTGATGCACTTCTGATTCTCACAAAGTTTTGTCACATACTGCTGTTTCAAACTTGCTTGTATTTTTCTTTATATAAGGCACCTGAACATGGTGTCCCAAAAAAGAATGTCTCAACTCGTGACAGACCTGAAATGTAACTGATCAGTGTTCTGTTGGAGGGGTCGCTAAACTTTTTGGCAGAAGAGCCACACCGTCTTTCTGATATTGTGTTGGGGGCTGGAAGAAAAAAAGAATGTATTTACATTTCAAATTTGATTAAATTTACATAAATGAATATATTAGTGACCAAACTTATGAATGAATGAATTCAGATCAGTTCGTAAACACTTAACAACACAGAGATTAAGAGTGTGAATTTCAGACCAGTTCATAAGCACTTTAATACAGAGAGAGGAGGTGGGAGCAGCCACCCTAGTCCTCAAAATACCTCTGATAGTGGGGCTTGCTGAGGGCTGCATCTTGCCTCAAGCGTGGGGTTTGGAGATCCCAGATCTGACATATACTTGGCACCCCACCCCACATGATCTTGGAGCCCTTCTTGAGCATAAGCATTCTCGTTACTTTCTGGATGCACCTTGTGTATAACATAAAACAGTTTTCTCTGCTGCTTCTTTTAAAAATTTCTAGGGAAGGAAAAGTTTTAGCTCCACTTGGTTCTTTTTGATAGTATAATGTCCCTCGTTTTTCACTACAGTTCCATTCCAGAACCTTCTGTGGAAAAAAAATTATGGATAAAGAAAAGAATGGAAAAATAGGTTTAAAGGCCCACTTCCAAGTTTCTTGCTCCTCTGTTGAGCCTAATGGAATAAGGTGGTGCCTCAATATCTGTAAGGGTTTGATTCTGGGGCTGAAAAATGGAATTATTCTTGCATGTCTACTTTTCTACAACAGTTTTTCAAACTGATTTGCAGTGGCCATTCATGTTGAGTCAAGTCTGTGTATAAAAAAATCAAGTTATAACAAAGTTATACCCATATTACAGCAGTGCAGCTGAAATTGTCATCACCCAGTGCAGACCTTGGCAGCCCAGAGGTTTGACAGTGACATGAAGCCGTTATCATGATGCATCCAATTTCCCAAGCTTTTTGAGTTATTGGAGGGAGGAAGGATGTGTGTGTGGAGGGAGAGAGCTGTCAGACATACCCCCATTGCTATGCCACTGCAATACTATACCCCAAGGGATGGAGATTCCCTCGTAAATTTAAATGTAAATTCATGTAATACTGTAATGCTCTTCAATTTTGTTTTATTCATATGAAAAGTGTCTTTGGGAGGTTCTTATATTGAGAGGAGCAGGTGCTTTACCCTTTCCTTATTGACTTTTCCCCTGAACAGTTGCTTCCTCTGGGACTCAAGGATTTTTGTATGTTGCTGTATGGGATCCCTTAGGATCCCAACTGGGTCGAATCAACCCGATTGGAAGTTTGTGTTGTGTTTTTTACTGAATTTATTATTATTACTTGACAAGACTTTCTGAGTTTTTTACTGCTAATGAAACAGTTACAAATCGAAAAGCAGAAAAGTTTTTGAATTTGTCATCCATTAGACCCATTTTGCCTTTTACTGCCTTTTATTGACAGGGCAATAAAACCCATGCTGAGAACCTCTAAATCTTTTTGTTTGATGTGGGAAACCTGTCCTGCCATTGGATTGAATAAGCAAAATGGGTCTAATGGACCCATCCTGGGATGATATGTATAAATTGGAATTTACAGAAAAACTGTAAATTCAAAAACTTTTATTCTTTTGGATTTGTAACTCTTTCATTAGCAGTAAAAAAACTCAGAAAGTCTTGTCAAGTAATAATAATAAATTCAGTAAAAACTTCCAACCGGGTCTAATTGACCCGTCCTGGGATGATGTGTTAGAAATAAAAATGGGATCCTATGGTTTTTAACTTGGAGTTTTGCAGTAGCTGCATTTCGTTTGAAGTTTTACTCTTCTGGCTTTCTTGGTTGTACTGTATTGTATGTTTGACCATCTTCATTTTTTCATATATTCTCTCAGACTTTAAACAGTTTTTGAAGATCTGACCTTGTTCTTGATCAGAGGCCATGGAGTGCTGTAGGAAGTGCTGTAGAGTGATGCTGTTTAACATGACTCTAACAATTTTTGCACTGTGCCACTTTTCTGGGCAAGGAACTTGGAAAAAATGAGGCACGAATGGACACAGAAGAGAGATCAAGGGTCCAGAGCCATATGAGGCTGCTGGGAAGAGAACAAACTTTTCAGCTTTCAGTTTCGCTTTAACTTTTTTAGAAGTGTTAAATGCTTGTTTTTTAATGCCAATAAAGGTTACTAATAAAAATAATAAATGCTTGTTTCTCTCTGTAGAAGTTTGCATGAACATCTACTTTTATGTTAATTGGATTTTACTTGCAGTAACTAAGTGCGAGGAGACTCTGCTACAGTTTGATGTAGTTTAGTTTGTAACTTTGAGGTTGCCTCTATTACCTTTATAATTTAAAGATGTTCTCCATAATGTGTCTTGTTTATTTCTCTCTATTCCAGAGGTTCATAAACTGTTCTAAGCCCTACTAAAGAAAATGCATTGATCTGCTGTTGTATGTTTCAAATAACGTTCTACCTAGACACGAGATATGTGAAAAGTCTCCCAATCTCTTTTTGTATGTAGAGAGATCGTGAATTCTTTCAGAACAGTGGCAGAGGTAGACATGCTTCCCTATTGTCAGACTTGCTGATCAAAATTCATGCTACCATTATTTTTCTGCTGGCAGGGATTCCAAATACGATCTGTGGTGTGGGAAGTAAGCAGTAAGGATAAGAGAAACAGGTCTGAAGGAAAAGTGGTTTCCTGAAGTTGTGCAAAACCTATCTGCAAACAAAATGCTCATTCCTCTCAACATTATGCAGTCTTTTTCTTAACTATTACTTTTCCTATACGCAGCACAGAAATAAAAATAGGCAAATCTGAAAGGTGAAATCCTGTTGTTTAAGAAATTAATAATTCAAAATACATGTGGACAACAAATCTTAAGGGCAACTATTTCTGTAGGTAGTGAGACCAATGGCAGAAATGAAGAATTTTCAAAGTTACTGAACTGTTTAGTTTGTTAATAGTGTACTCTCGTTTTAAATTCCGGGAGCCCAATCCTATGCATGTCTATATAGAAATTGTTATTTAGTTTAAATAATTTTATCCTTATTCTAAATTTTAATTGATTTCATTTTGTTATATGGGGGACTTTGGTTGATGATTCCACTGCTGACCATGTGACCCCTTCTGTTAAACTGTCATTCTAAGAAGTGGGTCTCAGTGCTAAAAAGTTTGAGAACCACAGCTTAAACATATTTGGTAACTGAAACAAAACTTTAAATTGAATAAGGAAAACTTAATGAGAGATTCCATATCTATGAAATTATCAATGGATTGGGTACTTGCTCCCCCACAACCATGCACACCTCCCTCCAGAGAGGTCTCCTTGTCTCCCAACAGGCCTCTGAACTCAGCAGAGGCCAAGGATGCAGCCTCTGCAAGCTCTGACTAAAGATCATGCAACCTTTGGTTTCACAGAGATATTGGACATGAAGTTTTAAATGCTATATAAGCTCCACTTCTCTTGCCTTCGGAGGGGAGCTGCCATGTGGGACTATGGGGATGGGCGTTCTGTATCTGCAGTTTCAGTTATCCACATGGGGTTCCAGAACAGACCTTCATGGTAAGAGGGGACAGCTGTATGACTCTTGTCTATCCACTGTACCAAATACAGTGGTGGGCACTTACCGGTACGGGCCTACGCGCCCGTACCGCTTCTTCCAGTTTCCCTGCCGCTAGCGTACCGCCAGTGACAGGGAAACGCAAAACATAGCGGACCAGTACAGTCCGCCATGTTTTGCGCCCACCGCGCCTGCCTAGAAGCGGGCAGGCCGCTTCTAGGCAGGCTCTGCACAGGCGCCAACGTCGCCCCGCCCCAGTCCCGCCCATCGCCCCGCCCACACACCCCTGACCCCGGCTGGCCCCTCCCACTTCCGGCGTACCGGATCTTGGGATGGGGCCAGCCCATCTCTGACCAAATAGATTTACAACACAAAAGGGTCTATTAGAAGAATGTCCTTTTGGTCTTCATTTTTACTTGTACTAATCTAAATTATAAGATTTTGAATGTAAGATTTCCTGTTTCTTTTATAAAGAAAGTTGGTGGCAGTTTTAGGGGTCTTTCATTTTAACCGTCTCCACCCTCTTTTCCTACTTGGTAGGTATAAAAATTGGCTGCATTCTGTTGCTGTTTCCAGTCAGGTCCCTTTTTTCTATAGGATTAATACCCACCCTGGGCCTTGTGGTATTTTTGTCTCCCTGTATCCTGTTATCCTTGGCCCCACTGTCTGCTTCCTTCAACCTTTCCACCAAGTTCTATGGAGCTGTTATCCCAGTTGTTGTAGCAAGGGGTTGCGAATTTCAAAGTTACTGAACTGTCTAGTTTGTCTCCAAGCCGTTTTCATTATTTGTTTCACAACTGCACCTACTTCAAAGTCCCAACCAAACTATTCATAAGTAGGATGTTTGTAACTTTAATACTTGGAAGTCAGGGATGTTTTGTATTTGTTTGTTGCCTTGTGTAACTTGTATTTTGTTTTGTTTTAATCTGGGGTATTGTTTAAATTATGAAATAAATTACACTAGTCATTCTTAAGGGTAGAGTATAAATATTTAAAATAAACTCCTCTTCCTTATAAAGGTTATGTACTCCTTCCTAGCATCTTCTCTCTTTCCCACCCTATCAGGAACAGGTTTTTCCTCTTCTTAGTGTGCATCACACTGTTTTTTGCCTTAGTGTGCGCATGTGATAGTGCTGTTGTCTGAAAGTTTATATGCTACTACATCGGCATCTTCATTTAATACATGTTGTCTCTCTCAGAATAATACATTGTGTAGTCTGCAAAAATTTTATATAAATCTTATCTACCTGTAAAATAAATACAGTGCTTGACCCAAGGCAAACATTATTGGTGAGACAAACTCCTCCTAACTTTGCAAAGGCACAATCAGGCCACACTCCTAACCAATTTAGGCGAGCATAGCTCACCCATCTTTCCATTCCCGCAGTGGCGTGGACAGGCCATTGCATTTCTGTGCATGTATGTATATCTGTATGTATGTATGTCTGCAGGTCCGGGTGTAACCCCCTCGGGAGTGCCCCAAAGTTCCTTTCAGCACTTGACCAGATCAGCACGAGATTCGTGCCAGCCTAACCAGGAGTTAGGATTGCACAGACAGTCATGCAAAAGGAAACCATAATTTGATTCACTCTGAACTGACTGTATCAAAATATTTTATTCTAATTCTGAAGTTTGATACTTTGAAGTGGCTTTTTTTGAACTATAGTGACTTTAAAGCCAGCAGCATAGAGTCTGGAGATAATAACATGTTAGCATACTGAATGTTTCTGAATATTGCTATTTTGTAATATCAGAGTTGTTTTCACATATTATTTTGCATAGAAGCTTGCCATGTGATAGGATATGTCACATTGGAGGAAGCGCGGGTGAATGAGCCACAACAGACGCAGTTGGATCTTGTAGTAGGGTTATTTTAGTTGAATACGGAGATAAGAGTTGGCATCTAGATATGCAGCAGGTTTTGGTTCATGTGTGTTTGTGTACTATGTTGCCTCTTATTGCTGGTGAGTAGCCGTCTGAGACTGGGGTGCTGATTTTAATTATGTGTGATTTTAATTATCAACAAAATTCCCCATGCGCCTCAACTCCCCATATGCAACATCATCCATCTGCATCAATCCCCCATGTGCAGCAACCCCCATGCGCATCATCCCACCATGCACATCAGTCCCCCATGCGCAACTTCCCCCATGCGCATCAAAGTATGATTTTACTTAATCATCAAAATCAAAGTATGATTTTAATTATCAACAGAAATGATACATATAATCTATATAAAAGAGAAAGGTCACTAATCCACTGACTCACTCACTGACTCACTCATCAAAGCCCTGCCAAAACCACTGGGCCTAGAAGTGTGAAATTTGGGGTGGCTGTTCCTTCTGTGATAGAGGGGTGCACCAAGAACCAGTTTTTAGACATTGCAACCGGAAGGGAGTGAAAAGGGGCACAATGCGTTTTCCTCCCTATACTTTGCATTGGAGAATTGATGACTCATCAACATTCCGCCCCAACCCCGCCCCCCCGCCCCCCCGGACCTAGAAGCATGAAATTCTGGGAGGGAGTTCTTTCTGTCACATGAACACGCACCAAGAACTGATGTGGATAAATTTATCCATTAAGGGGCTGAAAAGGGGTGCAACGTGTTTTTTTCCTATACTTAACATGGAAGTCTGACCAACCTCCAGCCAATTAGGTGTTCGTTGCCTGGTGCATGGGGGGATGTTGTTCGGAGGAAGAGGATGCTGCGCATGGGGGGAAGTTGCACATGGGGGGATGTTGTGCATGGGGGATGTTGTGCATGGGGGCTCTGATGCGCATGGGAAAGTTGCTCATGGGGGGAAGTTGTGCTTGGGGATGATGCGCATGGGGGAGATGCGCATGGGGGACTGATGTGCATGGTGGGATGATGCACATGGGGGTTGCTGCACATGGGGGACTGATGCAGATGGGTGATGTTGCATACGGGGAGTTGAGGCACATGGGGGAAGTTGCGTATGGGGGATGTTGCGTATGGGGGAAGTTGCACATGGGTAAAAGTTGCGCATGGGTAAAAGTTGTGCATAGGGGAAGTGGCGCATGGGGGGAGTGGCGCATGGGGTGTTTATGCACCTGGGGTGTTGATGCACCGTGGGGGGGAAATGTTACTCCCACAACGCGGGTACGCTTTTCACTAGTAATACATAAAATAGCTGATAGTTGTGGTTTGACAAGCAGTGATGTTGTCAGTGTTCTGAGCCTGGTCTTTTGGTAGCTTATACCTGGATCTCAGTTTGGTCCCATCAATCTGTTCTCACCTTTTGGTTGTGTACTAGTTTTAGGAATAGTTTAAATTTGTATGTTTGAACCTCTTATCTACTGAACTTGAACAAATGTGTTTGGATTTAAGGCTTGGCTATACAATAACAAAATTGTTTGTTTTGGGTGACACTGGAAGCATATAGGTAATGTAATTCATAGGGGGTTTCTAGCATGTTGTGCCAAACTACATATTGTACCAAGCATGTGAGTTTGGCCCATTTTTTTTTTCCTTGAAAATGGTTGTTCAAACCTCAATCCAGAGGCATGATGTAGCCCATGGTAATTTATTTATTTATTTATTTAAGTAATTTTTACTTAAAGGCAATTTTTACGTAAGGCAATTCTCAGCAAGATCACCTTTATATGGCTCTTGTGCAAGTCTTGTAATCCTCTCTAATAGATTGTAATATGTAAATTTATTCAAATTTGAAACCTAAGTTAGTTTTCTGGCCCCTGACACAACGTCAAAGAGATGATGTGGCCCTCTTGCCAAAAGGTTTGGAAACCCGTGCTTTAAAATAAAAAGCAATTATGTAGGGAGTTATGCACATTTATCCTTAAATCATGGCCCAGCTGCTTTTCATATCCTGATCTGCCTCAGCCATCTAGCCATAACTGGCTTATTTCTTGTAGGGTTACTATTAATTAAAAAAAAAAAACTTCAATTTGTAAGCAGGTTAAGCTCTCCCCCCCACCCCCCAAGTCCACTTTTGGTATAAGGAAACATTCCTCTCCCCTACTGTTGTTTTGCTGAATGTTATGCAAAACCTAGTGCTATTGCTAAATAGAAAAAGGGGGAATGGACAAACTTGCATATTCTGTGTAATGTATAATTTGGATCTCATACCGTTATAAAGGTATGTTCCATGGTAGTTTCATTCCAGGACTGCTCACTGTAGTTAACTGAAATTGCAGATAGTGGCAAATGCCCCCCTCACACTCTGGAGCAGTGGTCTTCAAAGTGGGGGTTGCAACCACCAGAGGAGTCTGAGGAACCACCATCTTGGTCCTGGAGACCCCAAAAAATGAATATTGCAATGGTGCGCATTTCCCCATCATGCCATATGTTGTTGGATTCCTCGTGAAGAGCTAAATCCAAAGCAACAATCTGTTTTGAAATAGATCCTTCCTATCAAAAGGTGTGGCCAAAAAACAAAAATGTGCATAGAAAATACATGGGAAAATGAAAGTAATTCATATCACGGCTTTACTCGTGAGTAGGCAAATGTGCCATAGTCCAGTGGAAGGGTTAGTCTGAAAGCAATCTAAGGACACCAGAAGGGTCCTGATCCAGTGAGCGTAGCCCCCAAAATCACCCCGGAAGGAAGTTCTTGCCTCACTCCACAGCTGCATTTACTCGTGAGTAAGCAAACACTGTGGCTGGTGCAAGGCTTCCAGCATGGCCCTGATCCAAGGCACCTGGAGCTAAAAATGCTACAGAAGGCAGCCCTCCCCCCCCCCCCCCCCAACAATGAAAATGATAGAAACTGGCTCTACAGGCAATGTGAAATTTTTATTTAAAAAATTTTATTTGTAAAAATAGTCCAAACTCCTCTTTCCCCTTCCCCCATGACTAAGGGCGCAATCCAGAGTAACTATGGGGAGTCCTTGCTCCGGTGTAAGAACAATTTGCTCTGGATTGCAATATGAATTTCCCATAGGTTTTCACTAGGTGGTGCAGTAACTACGGGTACACGTAATGTCTCTTACGTGCTCCCGTAGTTACTCTGGATTGTAGGGTAATTCCCTATCCTTATCTCTCTGGGATTTTAATGCTTTTGGGGGTGGGTGGGTGTTTAAGGCTGTTTTTATTTATTTTTTAATCAGTTGCCTTCTTTCTCAGGGTCACATCCTCTTTTTATTCATGTATCCTGGAAAAAATCTTCACATTGTCCTCCTTTCCCTAGTGAGTAGGCAGCCTATAGCCTGCTTGGAATTAATAAATTATATGTAATAATAGTATATGTAATAAATGTAAGGTTCAGTAATATAATATTTAAATTAAGCACATAAAAGCAATATATGCAATTGTTTTGAGCTTTTATTTTGTTATATTCTACACTTTTCTTGGGTGACCTATATTTTGAGGAGGTGCTTTCAGAAAGAAGGGGGCAGCCAGGCTTGGGGAGGGGAGAGAGGGCAGCCAGCCTCTCTGTATCTCCGCAAGGGCCTCTTGCTGCAGGTGCTGCCTGAGCCTTGACAAGTGTCTTCTAAGACCTCCTAGGAGCGCATGAGATTTTTGTGTCTGTGAGTGCATGGGTTGTATATGTGTGTGTGTGTGTATGCATGTATGTGAGTGCATGGGTTGTGTGCATATTCATGTGTGTGTGAGAGTGCATTCGTGGTTATGTGTGTTGTGGGTGTGTGAATGAGTGCATGGGATCAAAGGTGTGTGTGTGTATGAGAGAGCATGTGGATGTTTGGGGCAGTGGGATGGGAGAGAGTCTGGGGGTTTGGGGGAAGTTTGGGGTAAGAGAGGACTTGTGGGGTTGGGGTCGGTGAAGTGAGGGAGAGCATGGGGACTTGTGGGCAGAGTGACCATAATGTCCTCTTTTTCAGCTTTGTGTCCTTGATTGGGGGTAGCAAGTTTGACAGGGGGGTCCTGGGCAGATTCCAAAGATTGAAAGGGGGTCTTGGGTGAAGTGGTTGAAGACCACTGCTCTGGAGGATTTTCTGAGCTCAGCAGAGACTGCAGATGTCCACGCACCCACAGTCTCTGTCAGTCTCAGACTGAGGATTAAAAAAAGTTGGCCATGAACATGTTGGTGTATTGTGAAATCACAGTATATGTGGAAATTCTTTCATCTGGTTACATCTGATATTCCTTAGTGGTCTGAAATCATTAGTGTAGTGGATCCTAAACTTTGTAGCACCCAGACCCACTTTTTAAAATGACCCGCTGTTTGGATTCATTTACCTTTACAAAACTTGAGGAAAAAAGTTTCACCTTACCAGCTCAAGTCTCTGTTTTTACCCTTTTTACTACTACAGTGGGGGGCTCTCTTCTAGAGTCTGTGATTGAGCTGCATGATCAGGACCGTTCTGGTGGCTTGGTTTTGCCTGGCCTTTGATAGGAGACAAGGCATGTTTGCTTACCAATGAATAAATGCAACAGCGTAGCTCAGTTTTTTCATTTCTCAGCTTGGAAGAGGAACAATTTCCTTCTTGAATATTTTCTTGAATAGTTCACCTTTCTTGTGATGACAACTGCTTCTCTTTTAAAATTATGAAATTAGGATATGTTGTAAGTCTATAATGCATCCCATTGTGCTTGATGCTATGTACTGATGTCTTATGTTCTAACTCAGGGGTCTCCAAACTTTTTGGCAGAGGGCCACATCATCTCTCTGACACTGTGTCAGGGGCAAAAAAAACTATTTTACATTTCAAATTGGAATAAATCTACATAAATTTACGTATAAGAATGCATTGGAGTAGGTTACAAGGCTTGCCCAGGCATCAGATAGAGGGATCTTGAGGCTTGGCAAGGGCTACATCTGGCCCCAGGGCCAGGGCTTGCAGACCACTGTTCTAACTATTAGTAGGGGACCTGTACTAGTGTGATCAATAAGTATCAGGACTGGTGCCATAGTAAAGGAGCTAAAATATGCAGAGTGAAGCCACTTGGCACAGATTAACCTTGACCCCAGCCGTGCATGCACACTAAGTTTTAACGTCCTAGCTCACTTCCTCTCTTTACAGCAATGCTTGGAAGGAACGTGTGTGGTGTGCGGTCGTCGCATTGACCATGACAGAGAAAGTTGAGCAGAGAATCTGCATCAAATTTTGCCAAAATCCTGGTGATACCTGCGCAGAGACCTACGCAAAGTTGCAGAAAGTGTATGGAGAGGAATGTAAGAGCCGCACTCTTGTCTATGAGTGGTTCAGACCATTCCAAGATGGCCAACAAAATGTCGACAGTGACAAACGTTCTGGGAGACCCGCAACCAGCAGAACTGAGAAAAACATTGCAGATGTGTCTGCAGCTATGAGGGGAAATCGTCGAATCACCATCCATGAGGATGTGCAGAATAGTTACAGTTCAGTTCAGTCCATCTCACTAAAGATTTGGGTTTGAGACACAAGTCTGCCAAGTTTGTGCCAAAACTGCTTTCAGCTGAGCAAAAAGAAACTCAGGTTTCAGTTGCGGAAGATCTCCTTGATTGTGTTGAGAATAATAAAAACTTTTTGGAAACAGTCATAATGGGTGGTGAATTGTGGATCTATGGCTATGACCCCGAAACCAACGCTCTGTCTTCACAGTGGAGGACCCCAACCTCCCCGAGACCAAAGAAAGCACGAATGAGTCAAAGCAATATGAAGACACTGTTAACCATATTCTTGGACTACAAGGGAATTGTTCATCATGAGTATGTTCCATGTGGTCAGACAGTAAACAAGGAGTACTACTGTGATGTGTTGCAGCATTTGCAGGATACTATTCATCGGAAATGGCCAGAATTGCATGCACCATAACAACACACCTGCCCATTCAGCACAGCTTGTGCAGTAGTTTTTGGCCAAGCACAACGTTTCCCAGGTCCGACAGCCACCGTATTCCCCAGATCTTGCCCCTTGCAACTTTTTTCTCTTGCCAAAAATCAAATCCCACATGAAAGGATGAAGATTTCAGAACATTGAGGAAATCCAAGTGAGTGTGACGAGGCAACTGCTGATTATCCCAGAAAGCGCGTTTCAGGAATGCTTTCGTCAATGGAAACAGCACTGTATTAAGTATGTGGCTTCTGAAGGGGACTACTTTGAAGGAGATTAAATGCCAAATTGTTATGTGTTGCAGTTTTCTTTTTATAGCACCAGTCCTGATTTGACCACACCTCGTATTCAGAACTCAGTTTTATGGTACTGGAGGAGTGGCAATTAATTCTAATTAGGCTCTGGAGATAAGGGTCTGGATCATTGCAAAACTATGTTATCTTGTGGGTTTGGTGGGGCATTCTATAGCTGACTGCCTTCAGACAATTATGAATTGTTACTGTGCTAAGATTTTTATATACCTTAGGATTTACATATAATTATTGCAGTCATTACCTTCTTGCATTTCTTGGTTCTGTGGCTTTTCTGTTTACATTCTCTTTCCTGCTTTTTGTGTGTGTGTATAACACATCTTCCAACAGAGGATGATACTTCAGGCTGCATATGAAATAGACCATAGTCCAAAATGTTAATGTTAATAAATCTCTTTTGTAGAATTGAAGTAGAGCAGCTGTGTGTACCATGTACAGTAGTTTACTTGATAATAATGCATAAAGAGAACTCTGCTAGAATTAAAGCAAAGGGTGCAGAGATTCACAATGGGTGAAACTGGGCTGAAAACATGAGCAGAAAATCGAAGCAATTAACAAGTGAGCACCTCCCAGTGTGAAGTTGATTCTTTTCTTGTTGTTTTGGTGGTGATTGTGTAAAGGAGAGCTGTGTGAGCATTTTATGATTATTTCCTTATTAAGTAGGTTGAGGCACCTTTTAAATGGTGATGTTCTCTTATATTTTAGAGAAGCAGTGTTTGTTCACCCCAGCATATTTGTCACAGTAGCTATTTGCTGGTATCTCTTTGTGCCATTTTTAGATTATGTGCTCTTTTGGAATAGAGAACCATTTTTTCATCCCACGTTGTGAATTTTGGTTGAAAAGCAGTATATAAATATTTTAAATAATTCCTTTGTGCGTATTGTACATGTACGTTGGATTTGTTGATGTAAGTATTGGATATGTTTCAACAGCAAAAGTAGTCTACAAACTAGTGCCTTCTTTCTTCATCTCCAGTTATTTGTTGTGTACATCAGAAAAGCAGAAATGTTGCCAGTGAAGGACCAAACTTGAAGCTAGGCTCTTCCTTGGTACAAGTCCAGCTTCAGCTTCGTTTTCCTATTTAGTAGCCTCAAAAGGCTATTTCAAAGTCTGGGGAAATGGTGATGTGAAGGATTTTAATCCTTCTTGAAGGAGATAATATCCTTGATTGTCTTCTCCATTATTTTGTTCCTCTCCCCCAAGAAGCTTTTTAGCTGCAGTATGTGTAACTGTCTCCCTACCTGGAGTGAATCTAGGAGGGGGAAAAGTGAATTTAAATGTGTGGCAGAAAGCAAGTGTTTTAATCCTCACTTCCTAGAACACCACAGAGTTAGACAAAAACAGAGATTAACCTCATGTTAGGTCTCCCACTCATTCTAGTTTGACCGTGAGTTGCCCTGCCTTTGGACCTGTAAACTGTAAGGGTCTTAGTGCCATCTTGTGCTGCAAATCTGAACTGCAGCTTCTCTTTTAATGTTTCTCATGTGCAGAGCTAAAAAAGCAGGCCTCCATCAGTCTTGAAAGACTATGTGGTATCGTGCTTGGCGCTGCATATGCTGCATGCAAAGCACGAAAGCCTGGGTTAGATTGTTATGGAGGGTAGGCTGTTACCCAAGCAGCAAATCCTCCCTTCTCCACGCCACTGAATTAGTCCAATGGAAAGGCAGAGCCAATACGATTGGATCCAGCTGTGTCGCAGAGCTGGGCTGACAGGAGTTCACCCTGTCTTGTGGGGCCGACCCGGGTCTTGAACCCTGGCCTGCTGGTTAACAGACACAGTGTCTTAACCACTTGTGCCACCCACAGCCTTGTGCAGAGCTACTGGTATATTTTTTCTAACAGTGAGATTGGCTGTGTTTTTAAAAGAAATGGCTGCAGTTAACCAAGAAGTTGGTGATTGAGAAATATGTTTGTTGATATAGTGGTATTTTGGTTTACAAGCATAATTTGTTCTGGAAGCATGCTTATAATCCAAAACACTTGTATATCAAAGCAGATTTTCAAATAAGAAATAATGGAAACTCACGATTTGTTCCACAACCCAAAAATATTCATATAAAAGTGATTACAATACAGTAATATAATACAAAATAATAAAGAAAATACAAAATATAAAGAAAAATAAAACAAATTACCTGCACTTAGTCTCTCATGTCTCTCGGGCTGCTAACTCTTCCCCTTAATACAGGAGTGAACCCCACTGATTATAATCGGGCTTCCTTTTAGAGTAGACATGCAAGGATAGGTCTCTTTTCCATTGCCCCCCTTATATAGGAGTGAGCCCAGTGATGGAAGTCAAAGAAATTAACAACCAGTTCTATGCCCATATGGCAGCCACTTTTATTTTTAAACTTTATATGCCCTATCTCTTGTTAACAACTGGTTCTATAGAGTCGGTGCGAACCTGCTGGAGCCCACCACTGAGTGAGCCCCATTGTCTGTAATAGGCTTACTTTAGAGTAGACATGCATAGGCTGGTCTCAGAAGAGGCGAGCAGGTGCTGGAGGAGTGCCAAAACCAGCCGTATCCTGACTAAGACTATTTTTTGTTTATCAAGACATTACTTGTATCGCAAGTCAAAATTTATTAGAAATGTTTGCTTGTCTTGCAAAGTGCTCTCAATCCAAGGTTTACTGTATGTCCCTATTCATGCTTGCCCTGTCTGCATTTTTCTTCTTTGTGAAAAGTATTTCAACCCCTTTTTTCAAATCAATTAAAGAGTGACTGCATAGCCTGTTCAGTTGTTCCTGGAGAAACAAGAAGGTGTGTCTGGGATAGAAGTGATATTTTACTCAGAAATAAGCCCATTGTGTTCAAATAGACTTCAGCGATTGATTGATTGATTGATTGATTGATTGATTGATTGATTGATTGATTGACTGGCAATTACAATTGCTTTGAGGTCCAGCAGCCAGTAAGTGTAGACTCTTTATGCTATGTTGTTATTCTATGGGCAGGTTGTAGAACTCTTCTCCTTTAGGTGGAATCCTTCACAGTAATCACATCTGGCTTCATGGAATTCCTTCCAAGTAGGTATTTTCAGGTCAGTCAACAGATTATAAACAGCAAAATCTCTGGCTCTGTTGAATCATGACAGCTTTATGATTTCCTGTCCAATAGTCATCCAGGTCTCTTCCTTAGCTTTCTTTGGCAGCCCTTCTCTCAACCACCAGACCACACCTGCTTCCATTTTAGATATAATCCTTTTTATAACTGATTATAACTTCACATATAATCTGTTTTATTCAGTGGTAACAAATATGTCTATTCATAGGTTATCTGTGTTTTATCTGGTACATTGATGTAAATAATCCATAAAATTTATAACCCACAAACATTCATACTAGCCTGCCTGAATGTTACAGTGTTAATATTTTGTTGTTGTTTTTTATGAGTATAGTATTTGTTTTTTGCCAAAAAAACAAAAGTGCTTTGCCAAGCAAAAGAATAAGAAGGACTTTCCTGACCCATAAGGGCTCACAGTTATATCTCTCTCACACACATACATGCACATGAACACATGCACGCACACAGGGAATAATAGATGAATAGGGATAATTCTTTCCTCTTAAGAATTGCTGCTTTGTCCCTTTTGGCTTAAATCAGTGGTTCTAAATCTCTTTAGCACTGGACCAACTTTTCCAGTGACAGACAATTGGGAACCACAGGAATTGATGCCATTAATCTGGAATTGCTGTATGATTGGAAATGACACTATCCATTTAGGATTCAAACCTAAGCCATGATTGTCCAATGTCCATTAAACAGTGCATTTGTGCTGACTCCTTGTGGCAAAATATATCAGTGACTAGCAGAATTTATCTGTCGTTGCAGGAATAAAATTTCAAGAATATATGTGGGCCCTGTGCACTGTCACTGGACAGTGGGCACCAACAGGCACTGGGCACAGGAGTGTACCAGCTGCTGTGGTGGGCATCCTTCCTGGGCACCACAGTGCAATGGGTAGCAGGTACTAGCGGGCACTATTGGGCACTGGTGAGCAGTGGACATCACTGGGCCCCCCCACCAGGCACCCTTGCATGGCACCCAGTCTGGGGCACTGGGGATCAGGCACCACTGGGCATCACGGGGACTGGGTATCCCTGCCATGCACCAGTTTTTCCTTCCAGGCACTGGGGATCAGTAGGCAATGCCAGGCACCAAATAGATTCTTAGTGGATTCTTCTATCACAGAAGGAATATGCTAACTAAATATCATGCTTCTAGGTGCAGGAGTTGATCAGTCAGTTTTCAATGTTAAGTATAGAGACAAAATATTTTGCATCTCTTTTCACTCCCTTAGGGGTTAAATTTCTATAAAATGGTTTTTAGTGGGTGCAGACATCTGAGTTGGAGACAGCTGTATTGATGGTTTCACTTTGTTTGTTATAAGCATGTGTGAATAGTACTGCACCAGCAAGAGCAATGTGTTTTCTGACCAATGTGTATTCCAAATTCCAGACAGACCTTGAAGATTTAGGGTGCAGTCCAGAGTAACTATGGGGAGTCCTTGCTCCGGTGTAAGATCAAGTTACTCTGGATTGCAATATGAATTTCCCATAGGTTTTCACTAGGTGGTGCAGTAACTATGGGTATACGTACTGTCTCTTACATGCTCCCATAGTTACTCTGGAATGTAGGGTTAGTGTATCAGAAGTCAGCCAAGGTGATTGCTTATATTTATACAGTAGTATTGAGAACATATGGCCTTAAATTGGATGCATTTCTGGATTCATTCTTAAAAATTTGCCAATACTTTTATTTTTAATAGCAACAGGAAAAATTATTCCATTCTCAGCGTTTATAGTTTGAAAATATGACAAGAAAGATATCAAGAAGTCCACATTCAAGTGCCAAACTTTATGATATATTGTTGCCTAGTTTAGAATTTAACATAAAAACATGGAAAGTTTTTGTTTCTGGTCCTTTCTAATTTTTTGGGTTTTTTTTCCATTTGAGGGATGAAAAATGTTTTAACCTTAACAATCTGGATAAATGTGGGAATTCCCCTATTTGTTGAAATAGATGAAATTTTGTTGTTCTGTTTTGGAGTTTCTGTTTTGTCTGGTGATGTCAGTGACGTTTGTTTTACTGAAAGTGGGCTAATTGATAGTTCTTGGTCTACTGTGGCTCTGATACTGGGTTGTTCTGGTTGTTTATACTTGTATTTTGCAATGCTTCCAAAATAAGATGTTATATTTCTGTTTTTTATCTGGCTAGGAACAACAGCTGTGTGTGTATCTTTAAGAGGTATTTACCTAATTTCTTCCTATTTCTCTGTTTTTAATCTTTCTGTTTTTAATGATGAAAATTTCACAAAGCAAAAAATACTACAAAAGGCAACAATAAGAAATAAAGCAAAACAATAGGAAAAAGTGTAGGGAAAAAATCCCAATTAAAAGTATTTTTTAAAATGTGTTAAAACTTGACACTGCAAGATTGTCAGAACAAAAATACCTTCTCACGATGTAGCTGATACCTATTTCCTAAAGGAATAATAAATACAGTGCATAAATATAAATATATATTTATGCACCATAAATATTGTACAACCAACAAAAAAATTCTGTCTGAGTCTTGTCAAGCAGTTTCACTTTAAAGGCATTTGAGACAGCATGATCTGAATGTAGATCCGAGGCAGTTTCATATGGGTCAGTGGTTCTCAAATTTGGGGTGTCGCAATGCCCTAGCCAGAAAGCTGTTCTTTGCCCTCTTAAGGGGTGGGGAAGATAGTGACGCAATTGCCAGGATTGTATCACTGTGGAGAAGCACAGTGACTTCTGTGGACTCGCTCCAGCTTGCAGCAATCTTCTGGGGTGCAGGAGCCCAGCACCAACCTCTGCAGAGGCTCCCACTTTCCACAGAGAGTGAAAGTTGTAATGTCTGTGATAATAAAACCAGAAGTGGGTTGCAATCACAACTTTATCTCTACAGCTTGGGGGCCTCTGTGGAGGCTGGTGCTGGGCTCTTCATATCCCTGAGAGACTTTAGCTCTCAAATATGGTGATTTCTCACTTTTTGAAAAAAAGTCATTATTCCTTGGTGGACGTATTAGTTAAACAACAATTAATTATCAAAATGCAGTTCATTCCCCCCCCCCCCGCCATGAAATTATTTTCAGTTAAAACTGAACATAATTGATTGGATTATAGCACTAATACTATTAAAATTTACTGGTACTGTCCAAAATTAAAGAAATCTTGAACTAAAGGTTTCACCTAGGGTTTCAAGAAATTGCATGTACTACCTAGGGGCATCACTAGGATTCGCATCACCCGGTGTCACCCCCCTGCTGTGGGCGGTGCAACAACCTGGAAGGTGGGCATTGTTATGTGCCTTTGCCCTGCCTCCGTTTGTTTTATGGCCACACGTTTTGAAAGAATAAAGATATTTCAAAGTGGTTTGTTTCACTGCATTCTGCCACAAATTACACATCCAACAGTATATAACATGATGGGATTATTCCTAAAATCCATGATTTTTAGCCATTTTTTTCATGAGTGGTGTTACACCCTCAAAGCTGCTACCTTTCTAACAACTTATTGCAGTGGTTCTCAAACTGTCTAACTTGGGACCCACTTTGTAGAGGGACAACCTGTCCAGGATCCACTAAACGTTATGTCATGGCTGGAAGTGACATCATCAAGCAAATTAAAACAAATAAATAATTGTAAATACTTTAAAGTTAATCAAGTAGATAACCTCAAAAAACCCCCAACAAAAAAATCAGTAAGATTTTCAACACCCAGTTCAATTTTTAAGTTCACGATATTACTGAATATTACATTTAAATTACGTATTACATATAATTTAATATGTATACAGCATAATCATGTCTACTCAAATGTAAGCCCCATGGTGTTCAGTGGTGCCCCATGGTGCCCCACTTATTCCCAGGAAAGTGCCTTTAGGATTGCAGCCATAGTGTTTAAATTAACCACTTGAAATATATAAATAAAATTTATTAATATATAAATTATTAATATATAAATAAAATTTCAAGTGGTTAATTTAAACACTATGGCTGCAATCCTAAAGACACTTTCCTGGGAGTAAGACCATTTATCTATCTGTCTGTCTATACATATGTATATTTCTAGTGGTTAATTTAAACACTATGGCTGCAATCCTAAAGACATACTGTCCCGGGAATAAGACCACTGAATACAATGGGGATTACACTTGAGGAGACATAGTTAGAATTACACTGTTTATTAATTATTATTAAATATAATTTATTACATATAATTGATGGATTACAAGCATACTACATGCTGCATGCTTACAAGGAAATGGAAGACAAGGAAGGCTTTTCCAGGACACAAGGCTAAAAAAGAGGACATCTGGTAAAAAATATTTTAAAAGTCAAAACTACCTTAACACCCCCCAAAAGGCATTAAACCCCAAAGGGAAGAGGTCTGGAGATCCAGATGAGGTTTGAGTGGAAGGAGAAGATAAGTTTGGACTTTACAAAGGCTTTAGAAATAAAAAATTTTAAAAAAAATTCCTTTACCTGCAGAGCCAGTTTCAGTGTTGGGGGGGAGGGAGATGTAAATAATCAAGGAGGGACCCCATGGAAAAAAGAATTTTGGGAGCATGGAACAAAAAGAAAAATTCTCTCACTATGTCATTGATGAAGACGAAGAGCCAGTATCCATTTGTATACCCCAATTGACTGTTCACTTAAAAATGGCTCATCGAAAAGCAGTGAGCTGGAATTCAGAGGAAGCGTTTGGTGAAACAATCATCTCCCTTTCTTGGCATGTTTTCTGGGCAGGCCTCTGCCAAAGTGACCTTACTGCAAGCCTGCAGCATAGAGAGGAGAGTTAGGCTGTATTTCAGTGCAGTGATGAGGGCAAGGTTCCCGATAGTGTCCATAGCACTCAGATGTAATTGCTTGTTGATCATCTGGGAGCCAACAAGTCTAAAACTGAGCTAAGAGTAATAGAGTTCTTATTGGGACATCCTTGAATTTTGTATGTGTGAGAATCACATATTTCATCCAGGAATCGTATTCAGATTCCTGGATGAGACCAATTATCTTGACCTATTTCAGTCCAACTTTTGACTTGGGAGTGAAATAGCTTTGGTTGTTTTATGAAGAATTATGACTTTGAATTAGATTGAGGAGAGAGTGTGTCTGTTATTCATTGTATGTATTTATTTAACTTTTGTGCTGAGGGCGAGGCTTTTGCAAGATACAGTTGTACCTCAGGTAACAGAATTAATTCATTCCGGAGGCAGTTCCTTTACGTGAAACTTTCTTTACGTGAAGCGGATTTTCCTATAGGAAATAATGGAAACACAGATGATTGGTTCCACAACCCCCAAAATATTTATATAAAAATATTAACTGGATGTAAAAATGATGACAAAACACTGTAATTGAATTCAAAACATGCATTCAATGGGCATGATCCTATGAAGTCTACTTAGGCTGCAATCCTAAAGATACTTTCCTGGGAGTAGGACCCATTTAACACAATGAGGTAGACTTCTGGGTAGACCTGGGTAGGAGGCTGCAATCAAAGACACTTTCTTCTGTAACCCAATCTCCCCACTTTCTCCTTCTCTTCATCCTGAGCCTCTCTCTCTCTCTCTCTCTCTCTCTCTCTCTCTCTCTCTCTCTGCTCCCCTCTGGCTGGCCCTGAGCTGCTTCCCTCTTCTCCACTGCTCTTCTCTCCCTCTGCCCAGCGGATGTCTGGCCACAGGAGGAATAGCATGGAAGTGTTGCTTTCACTATGGGCAGGTGCGCTAGGCAGCCCTGACACTTTTTAAACAGGTTGCTGGCCAGCGCGTCTGCCCTAACTGCCAACAAAGGTTTTCTTTACGTGAAGCACTTTCTTTACATGAAGCAGAATCCTAGAGAAATTTTTTTTTTGTTACATGAAACTTACTTTACGTGAGGCATTCTTTACGTGAGGCATCACTACAGTTTTTCAGAATATATTCATAGATAAATAATTCACATGTTATGGCTTATAACCATTAATGAATCTCTTCATAAATTTTTATTTCATTGAAGTCTTTCAAGCTAGTGGTGTGATCTATGAATCTTGTGGTAGTGAATTCAACTAGTTACTTACGTATTTTTGTGGAGAGACCTGAAGATTATTTTTGAAAATGAAGCCATGCAATCTACCCTAACTTCACTATTTATTATGGGCATGTATATATTCTTAGTAATTGGGATTCTGTTCTTATACCACAGCAGGGGAGGATAGATGTTGATATGAGCTATACCTAGGCTTTCCATTGTATAAATTGTTTGAACTCCATGGTCTTCTCAAAGCCCATTTCACTCTGTTATCTTTATAAGATTCACTTCTATCTTGTGCTGTTTCTTGAATAGATTTGAAAAAGGAGAAATACTGTATTGTGTAAGCTATTGATTTTCAATGAATTTTCATTGAATTCAAGACTTCAGTTGTCCAAATTAAATATATATTAATAAGTTTTATTATATGACCAAATACATATGATATCGCAAATGTAATTGGTAAAATTAAATAAACATATAAGAGAATTTAAATAATCTGGTTCTTGCTGCATCCATCTGATTTGCCAGCTTTGCATTTTGACAGTGTGAAGCCTACACAATCTTAGTGTCTTCTGCACCATGAACAGTGCACTATCTAAATTTTAAACAAAAACAAAATTATGAAATGGCCGATCCTGTATCAAGTCAAGGAAAGGACCTAAATTCCTTCTAAAAATGCTATGGAGGCAACAATATAAAAAGAATAGTTAACTATAACTGTTTTCTTAACAAAGGCAGGTCCTTTCACCATTTAGGAACATGATTAAAACTTCTCCACATCATTAATAGCTTCCATTGGTTTACCAAAAGTGGAATGAATGAGAAATAAATGGTTGTGCTAAAAGTTCAGTTAGATTGTGAGATTTTTCTATGTAAAACTGCTTTATGCACAACTTTTGATAGAAGAGTAGTGTATAATGTTATTAACAATAACAGTAATTTTTTCCAGAGATGCTTCGAACAGGGAAAATATTATGTGGCTATCTGAGAAGATTGACTTACAGTGCAATCCTAAGCATGTTTACTCAGAAGTAAGTCTTATTGTGTTCAACAGTACTTACTCCCAAGAAATTGTGGTTTGGATTGTAGCCTTAGCCACCTGACTACTCTAGTAGCCCACTTCACTAGCCTCATGCTAGTGAGGCTATCTTTTAAAATATATGACATAGTTGGGTTTTTTTCTTTGAGACAAACTTTTTGCAAAATGCTGAGGAAAACTGCATTGATCCCACACTGTATAAGTCACTAGAATTTCAGCACTGTTAAATGATTTAAAAAACTATTGTCACTTTATAAATTATATACTATACAGTATTCCTTTTTACATTTGTACTAATACGTGTGTATTAATTTTCCATAGGTTCTTGGCAAGTTTAGTGTTTTAACTGTTGTATATTAATGTTGTAGTTTGTTACACTGGTGTTTTAAAAACCAACAACTTGGCTACAGTATATATTGCCAGAGTATTATGGAGAGGTTTTTTTCACCTGAGTACAACCTACACAAGATTGCATATCTGCACAAGAGTGCATATGAGAAATTCTGTATGGGTGGAGAAAACAGAAGGTGATATTGTTTAGTTGGCAGGTGATAAGAGTTTAGTTGGCAGTTTCCAGGGAACTCTATCTCTGTCCCCAATCCCTGCACCATTTACCTAAGTTTGTCATTGGGTCCCAAACTGTTGTTCAGGACACTAGTGATACGTTAAGCACTGACAATAAAATTTAATGAGCCATATAGAAAGTGAGACTGAGCTAAATGTGTGCATTTGCTCATGAGTGGTTGGTTCTCATTAAAGGCCAGATTTGAGGAACAAAGGCCAGACAAGAGGAACACAAGGCCTTATCAGATTCCAGTGAACATAGAAAATAAACCAGAAGGTACTCTCCTCGTAATAAAAAGGATAAAAACACAGACTTGAGCAGCTGGTAAAAGGTAATTTTTAAACCTCATAAAATAGGTAGGTCCCCAAAGAGTGTCATTTTAAAAAGTGGGTCCCAGTATAAGACATCTAGGAACCACTGGTTTATATTTTTTAGCATAGTGATTTCAACCACTGTCCCATGGTGCTCTAATGGTCCACAGATATGGACCACAGATGGGCCATAGGACTTGGGGGATTTGGGACTCCTACCAACAACATTGTGTGCCTTGTCAGTGGTCCAAAAAACTGATTGTGTTCCTTGACAAATTTTAGCACCTTGTCAGTGCACCATGAGATGAAAAGGTTGAAAATAATTGATTTAGCCTTTCATATGGATTTGTGTACTTGCTTTTAACCAGATGCTATAAGTGTTCTGCATATAGCAGAAGACAAGCAGGCTGGCAAACATCAGCTAAAGGGGATAACTTGGTGAATATGCTTGTTTCCTGTTAACATTCTCTATAAATAACATTTATAAAGTAATGACATGGGGCCCCTTAGGTATAGCAGATACTGGATCCATAGTTAATGAGGAACACCTGTAAATGTAAGTCATTGCAATGATTAAAGAATTTAATAGGAGGTAGTTGAAGAAGTTAGTTAATGCTTGGCTTCCAGTTGGAGAGGAATATCAGCTGACAGAGAACAAGGCCCTTCCAAAATGTAGGACACATAAGAAAAATGTAGGACATGATAAAATAAACAAAACACTCATTCATTTGATTAATTTAAACACTCGTTAACTTAAACACTCAATCATTCATGTGATCAATTTAAACAATTAAGCTATTACATATAATTTATTATGTCTAATTTCTTAATGACAAGAAGGCAGCATGCTCCCTTCTCACAAGGAAGAGGGCATGGCCTGGAAAAAGAGGGCTTATATAGTCACCCTGTGCTGATAAATCTGCATCAGCAGATGTCTGCAGAACTAAACAAGATAGCCCTGGATGGAAAGGGTGCAAGTTGAGATTAATCACAAATCTGCCAAAAATGATCCTTCTATATCCTTCTGGAGCATAGTTGAGCACAATTTAGAGTGAGGCAGAAAACACTGAGCTCAAGAAGCAGACTGAAAGTAAATCTGATCTCCTCAACAGAGTTTAATTTTCTTGGGCATTTTGCGGAGAATGAACTTAGAAGATGGAAGATAGAGCATGTGTTAAAAAAGCTAAAAGATACCAACAGCCAGAACAAGAAACAATTAAAGAATGAACAACGAATAGAAATTCCAGAACAAGACTAAAGTGAGAAGAGGTTTACTCACAGAATAGATGCAGTAAAGTTTAATTTTTCAGTGGTGATGCTAAATACTGGGAAGAAGACAAAAAGATTCTTGTACAAGGTATTTTAATATATTTATATTGGTGATTGTGAACAATGGAAAGACTGCCATCATTGTTTATCATTTTTGTGGTTTTTGTTGACATTCTTGGAATATTTCTCAGCCATCTGTGGATTTTATTTTTGCAACAATTTTAAGGATGGAATACTGCTGATTTCTAGCGGCAGTAGAGGAGAAAATAAAAGAGCTTGCAAAATTCTTTAAACAGATTCTACGGGCACAATCCAGAGTAACTACGGGAGCACGTAAGAGGTATTATGTGCACCCGTAGTTACTGCACCACGTATTGAAAACCTATGGGAAATTCATATTGCAATCCAGAGTAACTTGTTCTTACTCTGGAGCAAGGACCCCCCATAGTTACTCTGGATTTCACCCTAAATGGTTTCACATTGTGCTGAGTTTTCTAACGTTTGAACTTCCAAATTACAAGTAATGGTTGCAAGAAAGGTTCTTGAATAGTTCCAAAAAAGGAAATCCCAACCGAAATCACTGGTGCAATAACTAAAATTAGATAGTACCAAAGAATTGTTGAAAAAGATACATTGTGGAAAGAAACAGAGAGGAAAATGACTTAATGAAAGTCCATTTGAGGATTTGAAAGCTAAAAAAGATGAGACAGGATATGGTTGCACTGATGGAACAGGCATAAAAAGAAAAACAAATTCCATATTCAGGGTAATAGAGCAGATGGGAGTTATGAATTAGAATGAGAGATATTTTAGCAGGATTTTTCCAAATGAAACCAGAAGCTGAACACTTGGGGACTTACAGAAGACTGAAACTAGGTTCATACACGATTTACAGCATGCCCATTTAAAAATCAGGAAATGTGAAATTTTAGTTTGGGTGTAAATAGATTACTTTATAACAGGTAAATAATTTTTTTCTACAAACTTGGCAAGGATGCTGGCATGCTCTTTTTAATTTTCAAAAAATGTCACAACCCACCAAAAATTGGCTTATGACTCACCTGTGGGATCCAATCCACAGTGTGATAAGCACTGCTTTTTGCACATTATGTGATTTAATAGTCAGAACTGCTGGGATGTTTTCGCCTAGCTAAAAAAAGCCAGCTTTTTTAGACTGCTTTAGTAGATTTATTAGTATGTTATTGGTAAGGCTGTAATTTTGTGTCCTAATTGCTTGTTATGACATCTGCATCGGACAGCTTGCCATTGAGGTCCTGTTAATGAGCACAAAAGTTGAGATTTTCTAAGTGGTGACTCTATTGTGGAACTTCCTTTGTAGAGAAGGTTTATAGGAAGAAGCCAAAAATGTTGATTCACACAGCCTTACTTACACTATTTATTGTTTTAATGTTTGTTTTTATTGTTCATATCTTTATGATTTTTTAAAAAATTCTCCATTTTTATAAACTACCGGTACTTTGATTTTTCAGAAAAGCTGCCTAAGGGTTAAGAAAATAAAACCAGTCTAATAAACTACAAATAGAGTACAGTAGTGCCTTGTAAGAAGAACATAATTCATTCCAGAAGTTTTATCGTTTTAATCTACTGTATTTCCCGGCTTATAAGACCCTTTTTTTGTCCCCAAAGGGGGGAAAATGTCTGTGCGTCTTATAGAGTGATAGAGCCAAACCTGGAGCACCTTACTTACCCCATCATGTCATATGTTGTTGGATTCATATTGAAGAGCAGAATCCAATGCAACAATCAGTTTTGAGATTTCTCCTTCCTATCAAAAGTTATGGCCAAAAAATAAAAATCAAAAATATAAAAACAAAAAAATACATTTTTTGGCATTTTTTTAAGCGGGTAGGAATTTTGGCTTGGGAGGTTAGGAATTATGCCCTGTAGGAATTTTGGCCTTGGGGTTCAGGAATTTTGGGTTTGGCATCTGGTCACCCTGGCACAGTTGCAATCCTAAGCTGCCTTCCCGGGCTTGGAGACTTGCTTCAAAGTAGACATGCACAAGACCTGGTCCCTCCTGCTCCATGCCTGTGCCTCCCTCACTCTTCCCTATCTATCTAGATCCCCTCACCTTTCCCTACCTTCCCCCCCAAAAGAACACCCCAACTTACCTGCCTTCCTGGACCATGTGCAATGAGATTTGTGCAAAATGTTGTTGTCTGATCATTTGCAATGAGATTTGTGCTAAAGTCAGAAATCACTGACACTAGAGATGATGAGTTTTTGGGGTTATCAGAAAATTAGATGAGTGCTTGAAGCTTAAAGTCTCCTCATTTGTTAATGACAGTGATAATGGTTCTTAATATCACTGTTGACTTTACATGGTTGAAATATTATTCTGCTATAGTTTATTAAATATATTAGGACACCATTTGGTTCAGAATTTTTCTTTCTTGTTTTGCTCCTCTAAACGTTGGTACATCTCATGGTCCGGTGCATGTAATAAACCGGGAAATACGGTATCTGTTTTTTAGCTTGTATGTTTTAATTATTTTACCAATTTTTCTATTTATGTCTTTAATTATGTTTTATGTCAGCCGCCTTGAGTCGGGCTAATTTGCCCAAGAAAGGCGAGATATAAATTTTTAAAATAAATAAATAAAAATGTTTGTCTTACAAAGCGGATTTTTCTATAGGAAATAAAGGAAACTCAGACAATAGGTTCCACAGCCCAAAAATATTCATATAAAAATATTAACTATGTAAAAATGATGACAAAATACTGTAATTCAAAACACTTTAATACAGAACATAACTACTGTAATATTAATTTTAAAAAACACTGTAATAAATAAAACAGAAAAGAAAAACCTTTATGGCCAAGGATGACTTTCATTAAAAGTCACTGGTGTCTTTTAGAACTATTTTAACTAGGAACCTTCTAATGACACTTGCTTTTGTCTCCTTTTGAGGATTTCACTGAAATGTGACATTGGGTTATCATTAACTTGCACTGCTGCAACTTTATTTGGGTGGTGCTTTTCTACAAAATTTTGCACAATTTCCCAACATTTACAAAAGGTCCTTAATCTCATGTGAGGGATTCCTCCTTATTCTCCTCCTCTTCTGCAGATGAGATCTCCTCCATAACCTCTTGCTGTTGCTCACAATGCAGATCCATTTGTTGATTTTACAACGAATTTTCCTTATAAAGCTGTTTGCCAAAACTGTCTTACAAAGCAGAATTCCTTAGAAATTTTACTTTGTCTTACAAAGCATTTGTCTTACCAGGCACCACTGTATAAGTGGACCACTATATATTTGTTATAAGCTGTATATTTGTTATAAGCTACAAAGAAATCTTTGCATTGCTGAAAACTATTTCAGTTTTCAAAGAAAAATTTAATTTGCTGAGATCCACAGACCTCTGACATACTACTTTTGATGCATTATTTGTTTAGTTTGCTTTTAGAAATTTGTAGTCTAAGTTTACTACAGAGTGCAATAGGAAATGACTCAAAATTATCAAATGCATTTTTCTTGTTTGTTGCAGGAAATGTTTATTATATTCTTAGTATAGAGGGAGTTGCTTCAGTTCTATCTGTAAAAAGTAAATATAAAGATTGTAGTATATTTAGTACATCCGTTCTATCTCTCCTCTCGCATTGTGATGTTGATAATGCCAGTTTTACTTATCTGAGGTAGTTCTCAGAAGGTTACCTAGAATTTTTACATCTTTTCCAATGCTAGTGAAAATACATTGCTAAAGTGGAGCTCTTTCATGTACCACTGTTACCACTCTGAAATATCTTGTTCATCTAAAAGCAGACTTCTGTTTTCAGCTTGCGAACAAGTAACATCTCCTCTCTGTAGCATGATTCCTGTACTGCTCTTAGAGAAAGCAAGTGCTCAAGCTGACTAGTGTGTATACCAGTGATTTTCAACCTTTTTCATCTCATGGCACACTTAACAAGGCACTGAAATTGTCAAGGCACGCCATCAGTTGTTTTTACCATTGGCAAGGCACACTGGACTGTTCAAATCCCCCCCATTTTCCTATTAATAAATGTCAATCTCCAATTTCCCATGGCACACCTCAGGACTAGCCACAAAACACCAGTGTGCCACAGCACACTGGTTGAAAATCACTGGTGTATACCATTCAGCATTTCTGAGGAGGGAAATGTTTTTCATGCATCACGTATATGGCTGCTGTATTCCAGATGATCTAGCGCTTTTTATATAGTCCTAAAACTGAATTGAACTTTCTGTTTCTTTCTGTTGTATTCCTCCTATAGTAGTACATCAGGGGCTCCAAATTCCTTGTTCCTAGTTGTTGAATCACTAGCAAATGGTGTACTGTACCAAATAAAGTGTGTGTGCCTTTTTGAATGTGTGGTTTTTATTTTACTTGGCTATATTTGGATGAAGAGTTATCTATCCACACCCCCCCACCACAATAATTAAAGTGTTAGTTTTGAACCTAGCACTCATGTGAACTCCCCCCTTTCCTTGCAGGGAAGAAAAATCTGAGGACCAAGACTTGCAGGGTCTAAAGGACAAGTCCCCCAAAACCAAAAAAGTCAAGAAGGAGAGGAAAGAGGACAAGCAACATGAACCCTCACAGCCTTCCGAAGAACCAGCTGAAGCAGGCAAGGCAGAGATGTCAGAAGGAGCCGTGACTGCTCCAGCTGCGCCTGAAGCTTCTGCATCTCCAAAGCAGCGCCGTTCTGTCATTCGAGACCGTGGGCCCATGTATGATGACCCCACCTTACCAGAAGGCTGGACTCGCAAGCTTAAGCAAAGGAAGTCTGGCCGCTCAGCTGGGAAATATGATGTCTACCTTATCAAGTGAGTGACTGTGTTAGCCACTGTGTTGCCTCTAGTACACATTGCTCTTTAAAGTATAGATTAAGCCAGTGCTCACCATAGTTTAGTTCCAGAACCTAGTTTGCACCAGGTCTTAGGCCAGGAAAATTATGAAGAGCTTTTGAGTACTGGGTGATTTAGGAGTCATACATTTGATTTGTTAGGTGTGCATAGTTGCATAGGGAGGCACGGCTGAATTGGGACATTAACCCTGCTCCTTCTTATGCTCCAGATCTCATGGCCTGCTTGTGTGTGCTATTTGATTGGGGCAGGGAAATTCATTGGTGCAGAGAGGAGCCTTTTTTTCTCAGAAGAATAGCAGCAGTTTGTGGGAAGGAACATAATCCTTTGAATGTGAAGGGGCAAACTGCCCCTCCCCATTCTGGACCCTTATCTCATGTAGCTTCTATTTACATTTGAAAAATCAAGCATGCAGGGTAGGCCCCACTCAAAAGATAGGACTAGGGACCAAGATAATAAATCTAATCTTGTGCCCTTGTTTGCAGTGTTTCCTCAATTCTGTCTATTCACTGATATGCATGTATCACCTATTATGTTATTTGATCTCTTCGATCCCATTGTAGCATTTCAAACTACAGATGGAACCACAGTTATAATTTCCCGCTACATGGATAACTCACTGCAAATAGAAAAATCAAGGCAACAAGTGGAAAGCTGGGCTAGAATCTTTTCACAAATGTGCTAACTTCCTAATTGTAGGGAGGTTTTTAAAAGTAAGAGCATTCAGAAGTGAGCCATCTTAACTGTAGTTGGAAGTGGTACCATTTATTCTCTTATTGCATTCCACTGCTGAAATCACCCCTATTGATAATTGAAATATACAACAAGTATTGATGCTGTTACCAAAAAAAACCCCAAAACCTATTCTTAAAAAAACACAGCCTGTTATCATGAAATCTGAGTTCAGTTCTCCATTAACTGGATATAAATGAAATGTGTCCAACAAAATAAGCATTGCTGCTTATCTGAGTTCCATATATTTAATTCTTGTGATAATATGCCTCTAAAAGTTTGAATTGATTATGATTATGTCAGACTGAGACCACATCTACTATATACAAAAGATAAAAGTCTTTGTTCTTTCCAATAATGTACCCTCTTGACCCTTCCCTCTTTGAAATGTTGTAGTAATTAATAGAGCAAAGAGAATTCAAATTAATTCCAGAAACTCACGTTTTAAATAGCTATATTTTATCAGTGGATGTCAGTAGATGGTATAACCATTTCTTCTAGAAAGCAGAAAAAGATTATTTCATCCTTCAAACAATAACGTTAAGGAACAGGCTGCATGTAGGTGCCTAGCACAGAACATAACTTTGGAAAGATGGGACTTTCTCAGCTGTATGACAATTGATGTAGCCATAAAGATCAGGGTGACCATATGTCCCCCTTTTCCAGGAAATACCCCGGATTTTAGCTTTGTGTCCTGGAAAAAATTTCAGTGTCCTCCTTTTCCTTGGGAGCAAGCATCATGTAGCCTTCTTGTAATTAATAAATTTTGTGTCATAGTTTTAAATGTCATAATAAGTAATATACTGTTTAAATTAAGCTTATGAAAGCAATATAACATATTTTCTCAAATCTAATGCTCACCTTTTCCAGTCAAATAGGCAGGACAATCCAGAGCAACTAATCTGTTCACATAAGAGCCGTTAGGTTGCCCTGTCTAACACTAGGTTGGAGCAACTGCAAGATGCTCCAGCCCAGTTACTGTGGAAGAGGCTTAGGGCAGAGCAAGGCAAGATAGGGTGCCCTAAGAGATGTGGACCTGCTCTGCCCTAATTGGGGCAGCCTAAGCAGCTCAGGAGAGGCAAGTTGAGGGCATGTTTAGCATTGCCTAGGGCAGAGCAGTTACTCTGTATCCAGAGCCTGTTTCCAAGGCAGAAATGCCCTCTTCCAGCCCTCAGAGTTATACCACCTCAGGAGCAGGTATAGTAATGAGTAGACCCATAGGGGTCCATGATAAGGCCCGAGTATAGTAATGAGTAGACCCATAGGAGTCCATGATAAGGCCCAAGTAAGAATGGCAGTGTTGACCAAAAATCTGAGTTCTTGGCCATCCTAGGTGCAACCCCTGCCTCTCAACCTCAGGATATGGAACAAACTACGGCTGCCCACAAACCTCAGGATACAGCAGGTCACTCCAAGAAGCCCCTTGTATTCACTGTAGAATGTACTGGCATCTCATCAGGGACTCTTTATAAGGCAGGCACCCAGTGGCGTCACCAGACTGGTGTGGCTGGTGTGGGCTGCATTGGGTGGTGCGCTCCGTATGAGGTGATGTGCCGGAGGAGTTTGACTGTCCTTTGGCAGGCCCCGGGCGTCAGCACATCCATTCAGGCCTGCTCCAAGGCGGAGCAGCAGCCAGAAGCTGCCACTTGTCTGAGGAGCTGGCCTGAACGGCCATCTGAGGTGCACTGCGCAGAAACACACTGAGCATGCCGAACAGCTTCAGAGGAGACTTCCTTAGAGCAGAGAAAGTCCGCGCCTCTGCACAGCCATTCGGCCTCACTCAGGAGGTGGAGCGGCAGCCGAATGGCTTCAGAAAGAGTACTGCACAGGCACCAACTCTGACGCCTGCACAGTCTCCCCCGAAGCCAAAAGGCTTCAGAAAAGTACTGCGCAGGTGTCAGAGATGGTGCCTGCGCAGTACTCTTTCTGAAGCCAGTTGGCTTCAGAAACAACTGCGCAGGCGCCAACTTTGGTGACTGCGCAGTCCGGGGGGGGGGGGCGCATCCCAGGGATGACGCACAGACTTCCACACCAGGTGATGTGCAGAGTCATGTCACCACTGTAGGCACCACAGCTGTTCCTTGTTCAGTGTGATCTGAGGGGTGTCTCCTCAGGAGCAAGTCTTCCCCTTGTGTCAATTACTTAGCATGCTCTGGAGCAGTTAGGGCAGCCCAGGCTTCCTGACTCTCTGGATTCAGCATAACTTTCTGCTCTGGATACAGAATAGTTAGGAGAGTGCAGTTAGGTCAGAGCAGGCTGAATTTGCTCTGGATTGTGTCCATAGTCTCCAAAATCAAGTTGTGCATTAGATTCAGTGGTATGTTATATTTGCGTAAATACTGTATTTTTGATTATAAGTAGTAATCAGCATTTAGTTTAACAGTTTACTGAATTGTAATAAAAATGTAACATAAACCCATTGTTGTATAAAGTAATGAAATTAGATAAATATCATAACATAAACCGATTGTCACATTATTATTATTACTATTATTATTATTATTATCATCATCATCATCATGATCCTCAAATAATAAATTGTTGTATGCAATAAAATTAAATTTTGCACCTGCTTTGCAGTTGCGAATTACAGTTACCAGTAAACATTTTTTAAAATCTTAAGTCTTTTTAAACAGTGTGTGCATTAGATTTGATGGTACATTAGATTTGAGTAAATATGGGTATATCAGTGATTTGCCTTTATTTTGTCATGAGCTACATTTTTCTTGGGTGTCCTACATTTTGGGGGGGCTTGTCTTTTTTGTTATTGGAAATGATCACCTGGCACATAGTCACCCTGCATAATGACAGCTCTGCCAATCACTTCCGCATTCTGAGCTGCCAAAGTCATTTGGCAGGCTCAAAGCTAAGGTTGTATGCATTTGGGTTTTTCATTCACCCTTCCATACCATTCTGGCTTCTCCTTCTCCAAAGGAGAAGCTGAAACAGCATAGCAAGGAGACTGAAAAGGCACCAGCATTTCCCACCCCACTTCATCTGACAACTGTGAAGCATTCCAAGTGCCTTCACATTCATCTGCTTAAACTGGGCAGGCAAATGATGGCAGCAAGTAAGAAAATGGAGGGCTGCATGCTGCCTATTCAGCAGGGTGGCAGTTGTTATTCCTCAAATCGAAGGTATCCTGTTGAATCTATGACATTTTCCAATCTAGTTTTGGGAACAATATATTTTTATTTCTAGGGAGTGTATTATTGTGATGATAATAACTGGTTACAGACTTTCTACAATTTCTGTTGATGAAAACAAATTGCACACTCAGCAGCTTTTGAGAAGAGAAATTCCAGTCATAGTTCTAGCTCAAAAGAGGTAATATATTTTTCCTATCTTGTCCGTCACTGTGCCTGTTAACCAGCAGGCCAGGGTTCGAGACCCGGGTCGGCCCCACAAGACAGGGTGAGCTCCTGTCCTTAGCCCAGCTCTGCAACGCCAGCTGGATCCAATTGTATTGGCTCTGCCTTTCCATTGGACTAATTCAGTGGCGTGGAGAGGGGGGATTTGCTGCTTGGGTAACAGCCTATCCTCCATAACAATCCAACCCAGGCTTTCGTGCTTCGCATGCAGCGTATGCAGCGCCGAGCACGATACCATCGTCTTTCAAGACTGACGGAGGCCTGCTTCTCCTCAAAACATTAGGCATTTTTTTTATCTCTTCTGGAAGAGAAATAGTGGTTCAGATTTGGGGTGTATCCTAGGAGCTTAGTCAACCATCATCTTGAACCAAAATATGAACGTGCGGTCTGAAGAGAAGTTTGATTTATACGTTCATAAATAGCTGGCTGTTGTATCTGTCAGGATGTTTCATCCCTCCTTTTCTGGCTTTTAATGTGCAGAAACTTAGGACCCTTAGAAGTAAAAAGTCAGACTTTTAATTGGAAATATTTCATCTGGTGGTAGGAAGATCCAAAATAATGTGGGCGCTACAACAAGGAAAATAGCCCTAAGGGGTGGAGTGGACAGCCTACCTGCCGCTCCATGTTTCAGTCAGATTTTACTGCAGAACCCAGCTCTATGTGTCTGTAGAGAAGAGAAGTTATGGGAGCAGCAGAGCTCATCTCACATCAATCCCCAGACCATGCCTGCTGTTGTTTTGGTGTGCAACTCTTTTGAGTCTAATATACTGCCAACCTTGAATTATTCAACCAGAACTTTGCATATTCAAAGCTGAAAGAAGTTTCTTGCCCATTAAGAAGTTTCTTGTCCCTTGCTCGTCAAGCTAGGTTCTAATCTGTCATGTGGAATCTGTAGTAGAATGCCATTAATTCTTCTCTCTCCCTTTTTTTCTTTTTATCCTTTCCATATCTTTGGTTCTTCTACCTGCAGCCCCCAGGGGAAGGCCTTTCGCTCCAAAGTTGAGCTCATTGCCTACTTTGAAAAGGTGGGTGACACCTCTCTGGATCCCAATGATTTTGATTTCACGGTGACTGGGCGTGGAAGCCCTTCGCGACGAGAACAGAAGCCTCCGAAGAAACCCAAAACCCCTAAAACTTCCAGCACAGGCCGGGGGCGGGGCCGGCCTAAGGGCAGTGGCTCTGCCAGGCCCAGAGGAGCTTCCTCGGAAGGTGTACAAGTAAAGCGGGTCATTGAAAAGAGTTCAGGAAAGCTTCTGGTCAAGATGCCTTTGCAGTCCTCTCCACCTGGAACTAAGGCAGAAGGCACGGGAGGGGCCACCACCTCGGCACAGGTAATGGTTATCAAGCGTCCAGGTCGCAAGCGGAAATCTGAATTGGACCCCCAAGCTGTGCCCAAGAAGCGTGGACGTAAGCCAGGTAGTGGAGCAGCAGCAGCAGCAGCAGCAGCAGCCGTCATTGAAGCCAAAAAGAAAGCAGTCAAAGAGCCAGTTGTCCAGGCTGTCCGGGAGACTGTCTTGCCCATCAAGAAGCGCAAGACACGTGAGACTGTCAGCATAGAGGTGGTCAAGCCAATCCCACCACCTCCAACCAATGCTGGGGAACGGAGCCCCAAAGGACAGCGAACGGCTACCAAAAGTTCAGGGCGCCGCAGCAAGGAAAGCAGCCCTAAGGGGCGGGGTGGTAATACAGTGCCAACCTCTGCCCCTTCTTCCTCCCCTGGCAAGAAAGATCAGCATCATCTTCCCCATCAGCCACCTCCAGAACCCCAGGGGAGTCCCCTAGTCCAGCCCCCAGAAAGCCCCAAGGACAGCAAGAGTCTTTCAACTGAACCCCAGGACTTGAGCAGCAAGAGCTGTAAAGAAGAGAAGGCTCCAGAAAGTGATGGCTGCCCCAAGGAGCCATCTAAGACTCAGCCTGGCAGTACAGCAGTACCCTACAAACATGAGCGCAAAGACACTGTGTCGTCCTCTGCGGCCATGCCCCGGCCCACAAATAGGGATGAGGCCGTGGATACCAGGACGCCTGTGTCAGAGCGGGTCAGCTGACTTTGAGGGGGTGAGTGAGCACGTGAGCGCCAGAGGAAACAAAAGAGAGGGACAGGTACTCCCCGCCCCACACACCCAGATGAGACTCCAGGCAGCTGCTGGGTAGGACTTTCCTTTCCCCACAGTGCCCCAGCTTTCAACCAATCAGCTTCCCCCAAACTTTTCTTCCTCAGTTCCCCTTCATCCCTCCCCCATTTTTAATACAGACAAGCACAGTGTGGGGTGCAGAGACATGCCTCCCAGGGCTGGAAGCCACTTTGCACTTTTTCTACAAAATGGGAGCACCCTCTTCCCCCCTCCCACCCTGCCCCTTCTGCCTAGCTTTGCTGCATATACTACTGACAAGGCAAGCTGTTTGGCAGGGGAGGGGCAACTTCAAACTCTGGCCTGTTGTCCCAATCCTGCTTGCCCCCTGTATAACAGAGGCCCTGTTGACAGATGAGGGGGTAGGGATGGGGGCAGCGTGTGTATTCCACTCCACTTCCCTAGTGCCATGATGTAATGTAGTTGTCCAGTCTTAATTGAAGTTTTGTAGTCTTCAGTAGGATGTGTGCGTGTGTGTACACATGAGAATGAGAGAGAGAGAGAGAGAAAGAAAGACATGGATGGGGCTGTGGTGCAAGGGAGAACCGATATCTCCCATCTGCTGGTCAGACCAGCAGTTAGGAAGGATCTCTCCCAAAAGGGTCAGACCAGCAGTTAGGAAGGATCTCTCCCAAAAGGACTGGTCTGCCGCTAACTGACCACTGGGGAAACGGGCAGCTTTGAAAGAATGTTTTCCCTCTTCATGTGTATTCTGAAAGGAGGGGCCTTTATTGTGTTAAAGCAATCTGAGTGTGCTGAAGCGTGCGTGTTTGTGTGCTTGTCCCATGCTAAGAGTTGAAATGAGAAGTTCTTCCAGTTATTGTCAGTGATGTTAGTTTAGGGAACCGTTTGCACTAATGGAGGCCTTTGCCCACTTGCTGTGAGGCAGTGGCATGAAAGCTGTATGGAGTGTGCCTGTGTATATCGGGGGTGGGATAGGGCACTTTGACCGAATACTGGCTCACCGGCTCCCCTTCTGGGGCAGGACGAGAGCTGAATGTGTGTAAAACTACCTGTAATTCTGTGTTGGGATTGGCATGTGGCAATGGCTGAACTGCCTACTTTTTGTCATTTTTAAGGACTTCCTTATGGTTGGCAACCAAGCTCTTCCACAGCAGTTGAGCACACCTCCCATGCTCCAGGAAAGCAGGGCTCCAGCAGAAGTGTAGCGTATACTGGGAAGGGGGCTTGGTCTCAAACTAAAGTCTCCAATTTCCCTGTGTCTATGGAAAATTGCAAAATTTAGCAGGGGGAGTACTATTCCCCCATTTTTAAAATTTTTTTAATGGTTTATGTAGCAGGAATAGGATACGTGCTCCCCATCCTGGGCAATGAAGAAATATTCAAAGAACAAGATGAAGAACACAGGTCCAAGGCAGAAATCTGGGCAGATAGTATAGAGTGATCTCAAAAAGCTTCCACTCCTTGTGACGAGATGCAAGGATTAAAACAAGCCCTATTTTGTGCTTTGAGTCTTTGGAAGGCAAAACAGACATCTCTGGAGATCTGTCATCTTACGAGATCAAATATCCTAAAGACAAGCTCAGGCAGTTCTAATTTGGATCAGAGTAGTGGTGCTGGGACAGGATATTTAAATCCATTCTTCAAATTAACTTCACACTTATCCCTACCATGTATTAGCTCTGTTGGAAGGAAATATAAGTACCTGTGTAGGTGCTTCTTCCTCAGTGGTGCTAATAACTAGCTGCAATGCAGGGTTGATTTTAATTTGAGAAAACGGTGATTGGGTAAAGAGCACCCTTGCCACTGCAGTTCTGATCAGAGTTGAAGACTCCTGTGGCCACTATAAGGATGGAAAAAATGGCCAGAGTGATCTATGTCAATTTGCAGAAGGCTTAATGTGTTAGTTGTTTTTATGAATACATCAAAAATATTTTTTCCTTCCTCCCCACTGATTATTGAAGCAAAATGTCCATTTGCTGCTGATACACTTGGAATTATAGATGTGGGATAATGCACTGGTTGTCATAGAATCCATTATTATGAAGGATTTGTGAGAATTGGGTCTACTTTTATTTTAGAAGCTTGCAGGACTCCATTTTCCCTGGACTTCATACATTGCAACCAAGATCAATTTTTTAATTATTCCCATTACTTCCTAAGTATATAAATTTGCTTGGTGATTTGCAGTAAAGTTGGGGAATGACTTGCAGTGTCTGCTTACCAAGAGTAAAACCAATGTCTTTTATTAGACTGCATTATTAGAGTTTAGGCTGGAGTCTGCTGCTAGTGGCTGATGCTGGAATCCCAACCCCCAGATCCCAAGTGAAACCTGTTAGAAAACCTGCTTATCTTTCATTTGATGGAAATGGCTGTCTTGAAAATTAGAAAGTGTCACAATTTTAAGAAGCAAAAAACAAGAATTGTGGGGGAAGGAATGATTGGTAACGTAAAAAAAAAACTATTCCATCAAAGGGCTTTCCGATTTTTTTAAGGCACTGCTTACAAACCTGTGAAAAAGGCAGAGTTAATTAGAATTCAGGCTATGGAAAACCCAGAATGGAGAAAATATATTTGTTTCAGGTTACATTGGGAGATCTTTAGTCTGCAGTTTCTACCTCTGCCAAATCCTGGAAGAATTGGTGTCCCTTTTTGCTGTGTTCAAACTTCAATTTTGCATGGACAACTCTCTCCCCATGTATTAACTTGCTTCAGTTGTATATGGGGGCTTTAGTAAAATAGGAGCAGAGCAAAACTTTGCACATTTATTCTACTCCTGGGCTACTGCTTGTGCGATATCTTTCTTACACCAAACATGTTCACAGTCCATGTATGAAAATGGCCTGTGTATTTTTTTTCCAGCTGCAATGAAATGTAGCTGGAATCTGCAGTGCACTGCCATTCACAATGTGTAATCACAGCTGTAAAATTTTTATAATATGAAGGTTTCCACAGAAGAATGTTGTGGGTGAAGCTGTCACTTGACACCTGTTCACCTGAAAGGGAACTCAAAATATGGTGGTAACATTGGAGTTGAAGCAAAAGTAGAAAAGGGGCAAGCTTGAGATTTTGTTTTGAAGGCAATGTAGGATGTGTTCTTTTTTCTGAATTAAACGGAAGTGTATCACAGCTGTGGCATGGGAGAAGGGGGTCTTTTGTCCTTTGAGGGTTGTGGTCCAGATTTCATTTCCATCTGTGGCTGCTATGTTTCCTTGTAAGAGAAACTCCTCTTGGTATCAGTGGCTGTTTTCCTTCCCAGGCAGACAGTCATAGGGTAGCCTGATCTGGATTGGGACCATATCAAGGGCAAAGGGTAAAGCCTCCTCCCCTGCACTCCCCAATCCACAGGGTCCTCAGATTAGCTCCTGTTTTGTTAAGAAAAAAAATACATTATCATTATCTATGTGCTAGTTGATCCTAAAAATAGTGATTCTTCCTAACTTGTCTCCTCTGTTGGCTTGCTACTGTGAAAGCAAACCATACCCAGGTGTTTTTTTTAATCTTATAAAAATTGGTTGCGAAGAAGTGGGAAGAAGCAGGATGCAAAACTTTCCTTTCAGTCTGTACTTAGTACTTTTTGTGGAGCTGAGCTCTATTGGTCAGATTGACTCTAAGAAACAGGTTTGGGAGGTAGCTCTAAGCAGATATTGGAAGGCTTTAGTTTCACTTACCTACTCATCACTTCTGTTCTAAAACTTGGGCATTACCCCCACCCCACAAATGCAGGTCTTCCATGATCACAAATGAATCTCTTGCCATCACATACCTTCCCAAATATGGAGCTCGTTGCATTCCAGTATCTAGGATTTAGAATCATTTCACTTTAGGCAACAAAATGGGGGTCTGACTTTGTAGGGAATGCTGACAGCATTCTGGGTTTTAGGGTGGCATACCAGCTTGTCAGACCCTTAGATAAACCTTCTGCAGCCTACAATGGGGAGCCAGTGTTGGCAACATCTGACCTTGTAGGTGGCTCTTCAGGCTTTTCTAGATATTTGATACAATGAGAAAATATACCTCTTGCTATCACATGGTTTTAGCGCTTATGATACACCACTATTTTCCCTGTCATCATGGTTCAAGAGGCACTGTTCTCTCCCTTTGTCAGACCATCCTCCTTTCCCAATAGAGCAGCCTCTTGATGTTGGAAAAAACAAGGTGATTTGTTTAGATAACTTCTTGCTGCCTTGATTGCCCTTCCTTTCATGTATTAAAGTTATTATTTCCACTTTGGATAGGATGATGCACTTTAAAACCAACTGAGAAAAATATTTCCCTCCTTGTTAGGTAGAAAACATGCTAGCAGAACAGAACCACAAGCCCATGTCAGACTACAGAGTTTGGCGGTGTACCTCAGGCAACCTGCAGAAAAGTGGGTAGGCTCCATATGAAGTTACAGAATCCGCATGGATCTCTGCTTTTAGCTGTTATCCGTCTTTTGTAATCCATCTTTTGGATTACTTAATTTCTTGTCTTTGGATCGAAAACATGCCTAGGAACAAGTTCTGGAGCTATGAATGCTGCTCTTAAATGTCTCATATAACTACTTATTCTAAGCTATCCTTGTCTGGGTCTTTCAGACAAATAAAAGCAAGGTACATTCATGTCGCTTTTTTCCTCCTTGGACTGAGGCAGGGCTCAATATTAGAGGAATAGATTTTGTTGGCAAATATAGGACCAAATTAGATGTTTGGCAGACCCAGGTTACTGCCAAACAGCTGCAAAGCAACAGAGAAAGGGCACTGTTTGTGATGGCAACTAATTCTAACTTTTCCTGGCTGCCTCTTCCACTCTTACCCATAACCCACTTTTTCTGAGTTTTCTCCCTTATTACTTGGCTGCAAATAACACCCAACCCACTGGAGCAGGGTCTTCTGCCAGATGTCTAGTTCAGCAAAAAAAAAAAAAGATAAGGAACTGATGTAAAATAAAGGGATTGATAATGGGATATGTCATAAATTTGGGCCTCTCCCCATCACTTGTTCCTGATGCGATTGTACTGTTGGAGCTAGCTGCTTCTCCAGGGCAAATTTCCCCAGTTGTAGTTTGGCAATTTTGGTTCCCTTTCTATTGGGATACAGAGTTGTGTTACAGAAGCAAACTCCTTGTGCCCACCTCTGCCCAGCCTGGCCTCAGACAAATGCAGACCGTGCCTGGTGTTTTGAGAGACTGTGCAAGAGGTTTCTACCTTATTAGCAATTGTGAACCACCCGGTGTTTCTGTGTCAAGTGAAAATAAACTTCTCGTCGGTTTCAATTATTATCCAATAATGTGTAGAGTTTAACGTTAGGCCTAACGTTTTTTGTTTGGGGGTTTAATTTCTGCGTGTGTGTGTGTGTGTGTGTGTTTTTAAAGCACCAAGTAGACACAGAAAAAAATTGTCTAATTTTATATATCTGTATATTGCATTATAAATGAGGGGCTGCTTTTTTCCTGCCTGTTGCACCACTACCAAACAGAAAACAGACCGACAAGCAAGGAATGATTTGGTCTGTTGAGAAATTAGTATGTTGCTTTTTTGCCATTATTCCTGGTCTCTGGTCTCATAGGATAAGAGGAAATAAAACCGGCCCATGAAACCTGCCTGTCAGTAATTTTTTCTCCATAGCAGAGCTGATTTGCCTCTTTAGCTCAAACTTTGTTCTACATTTTTCAAAGGGGACTTCCTTTGTTTTAATGAGGAGGGAAAATGAATGAGGTGGTTGAGTCCAGCAAATAATTTGAGAAATATATTTTTTGCACTCAGTCTGGCGGGTGGGGGAGGAGATGGGGCTCCTTTGCTTTGGGATTAATAAAAGGAAATGAGATGGTACGAAGGAGGAACTTGGAGAGTTTTTTTCCAATCTAAACTAGGACTGGCCTCCATGGAAATCTCCCATATCAATCTGGACTTGAGATTAAACTATAACCTGATTTAATGGGCATTTATGACTTCTGTAGCAGAACAGTTTACTGGTAGCATTACTCTTCGAAAACTACTTTGGGTTCTGAACTCAACTGTCTGATGCTCTTCCTCTAGATCAGATTTTTTTCCAGAAATTCTCTTTACTAAAAGAACTGCCTCTTCTTAAGTCCACCTCCTTGATTTTCAGAGCTAATATGTGTCCTGCAGCTCCTTTTAATCATGTGCCTTGTATCCCAGACGGCATAAATTGGCAACACTCCACAACAGGAGTAGTCTCCGAAGCAACCAGCTGAAAACTTACATCTGTCCTGTTTTCCCCAGTTTAGCACAAGTCCAAATTTCTATGGACACCACAGCTTTTGTTTTTGAATGCTGCAGTTTTATGGGCCATTTTTCTCCTCTTGCATACAGAGGCATGTCAAGAGGAAAGAGGGGCAGCAGAGGCTAAAAAGACAAAGCAAATGTGCAGGAATGGTGATGGTTGACCTTTGTTTTGAGCTATTACAATCTTCCCAAACAGAAACAATTCTAAACAATTCAGACAGGTTGGGTAGGCAATTCTTCATACAGACATTTGTTCATCTCCACTTTCAGCACTGCCTTTGCTTGCATGAGTGTTTTGCCAAGGGGGAGGTGGCGTTATTAGACAATATAACATTTACAACTGCTGGACACACCTGTGATGTCAGGGCCCTGCTAACATTCATATGATCAAACACTGATGCAGTTGACAGGGGAAGTAGAGCTTGGGGTCAGCTTACCAAGATTTCACTTGCCAGTCCTTGCTACATCCTGTAAGGGACCATTAGGAAGAGGACTGTGTATGACAGTTGCTCTCTATCAGCTTCCATCTGCAAGTTGCCAAAATCAGCAATATATGCTTGGGAAGTAGCAGCTTAAATTTGCCGTTCTTCCTAAAGCAGAGATCACTAGACCAAGTATAAATTACACTGCTATGGAGATGCAAGTGCAACAATATAATCTTCCTGTTTGAAATGAAGAGAGAAGATTTCCCAGTCTGTAGGCTAACTTGCTCCAGGTTATCTTCCGCCCATGGGCCTGGCATTTCTTTTCTGAGCTGTGCAGATGGGAAGCACTTGTGGTAGTTGTGTGTATCTGCACAAGAGAGTTTTGGAAATTTCTGTTTTAGATTTTCTGGGAGTGCAAACAAAAAGAAGAAAAAAATCCTTTGCAAATTCCTTCCTTGCTTTCTTGTACCTTGGAAGAGGGATGGGGATACTCCCTTTTCCTTGCTCTCATCAGACAACATACTGCTAACAACAAACCAGTTTCCTTCTGCTTCACAATTCAGTAGTGATCAACATATGACCAAATACTACAAGGACTGTTATCAAATGTATGCTGAGTGCTTGCTACCTTGTACAGCTCTTAATCCTCACGTAGCCATCCTCTCTCTCTCTCTCTCTCTCTCTCTCTCTAGCCAGTGTCGTTCCTTTCTCTTCTTGACTTTTTCAAGTTTTTTTTAATTCCAGAGACACATATTTGGGGGAGGATTTTTTTTTGTTTCTTTTCCCTTTCCACTAGTCTTTTATTCTAAAAAACTATGGTGTTTTAAACTCTCATTGTGTGTAGGTTTTTATCATCCCCCCATCCCCCCAAAAAGGAATGTTGGTGAAAACCTTCTGTGTGTGTTTTTGATGGTCCACAAGTAAGTGTTGTGAACATTTCTGTAAAGTAATTGTTCCAGGCACAAACGCTTCAGATTTTGGGATCTGTTTCAAACATTTGTATATATTTTAAAAGGGAGGGAAAAGTATATACTGTTTATTTTTTTATTTTTGTCTTGTCTGTCTTGCAGCAAAGAAAAAAGGGAGGTTAACTGGGGATGTGATAAATGGAGTGTTTTTAACAGGCATTTTCAGGGTATTTTATACTACTTCTATTTCTAACTGTCCAACAGTAGCATGAGTAAGATTTCTTCAGGTAGACACTCATTTAGTTGTGGAACAACAACTAGAAGGACCTAGTACCATCAGGGCAATAAAAATGAATGCTTTGAAATGTTATGCTATGAAGTGTAGGTCAGAGTTGAATGAGCATCCCACGAAAGAGGCTGTCTGCTTCTCTTCCCTCTCCCCCACCTCCCAAAAAAATCAATTACTTTTGCTTCTGAATGCCAAGGGGTTGCTACTAATCCTGATGGAAATGTTTGCTTCAATCACAGAAATCTCTAGTTAAGAGGAATAATTTATCAAGAATCCTACAAATTTTATATTAGGATGGGATAGAAGCAAGGATTGTAGCATATTCTGGAAGTCAACTTTAAAAGGTTTGTTTTCATTGTTCAGCCCTGTCTTTATAGACACTCCAGTCACCCCCCAGTCCTGATTGCACCTTGCATTTGGTTGATGCGTTTTTGGGACAATTACTTTTAAGAACTCTGAGTAGATTGTTTAATAAAACTTTAAATTGATTGCTCTTTTTGTAGGTTTTGTGTACAGCCAAAAAAAAGACTGAAAGCACTGACTATATTTAAAAAAGAAAAAAAAGAAATTTATTAAAGGAAAATTTGTATAATTTCAGTATGAAAATAACAAAATCCGTCTGAATGTACATGTATATGTTTAAAAGATATCCACCATCCCCCCTCCCTACCCTTGTATCCTATTTATTATATAAAAAGTTTGCCTTATAAATTTACAAGAAAACAGTCCTTTCTTTATGGGTGTCTCTTATCTTTTTCCCCTTCTTTTTTAATGAAAAACTTTTTAATTTTTTTCTCCCATCTTGGCAACAAAGACAGTGGCATCTGTTTTTATATGTAAAGTCAATAAAAGAAACAAATTATATTTTTATGTTAAAAACAAAGAGGTTCACTCCCAGGCTTAGCACTCAGCATGCATTCTACACAGTAATCTACTTGCATCTCATGTTGGTAAGTACTGTATTTGTGCTAGAACTGAATTATAAACCTATGTAAATGTTACAGATTTGTTTGAGCCTTTCATTACCAAGGTAGAAATGTTCTGCCCTGCCATTAAAATATAATTTTTTCTCTGTTGTGGAAGAGAATGTCTTTTAGTTCTGGGTTGATGGGGACAGTAACTATCTTGTCTACTGGGGCCATTTTAACTGATTCAAGCTTTGCATAGATAATTTGGGCTGGGCAGAATGAAGATGTTTTGCTAGAGAAAGGCAAGCACATGCTCAGTTACTGTATTTAAATAACTTTTAGATACTTTGTAAAGGTCCCAATCAAATGGTACAAAACACTGAATACAGCCACACAAAAATTCAAATTGATGTGGAGTTTCAGAACTCTAATAACATCTTACTGTTTTATATCAGTTATGTGCAATGGGATCTAGGCGTAGGGAGGCACAGTCACATGAATATACACTCACTCCCTCTCTCTGCCTCTTAAGCTCAGTCTCAGTGGATCTTACATTCCATGAACCCCCGGAAATAAATTTTTAAAATCTCACATCTTCTTCCCTCACTCAGAGTTAAGGAAAGCTCAGCATCATGTCACCTGAGGCAGCTCAACAGCTTCCTCCCTAAGTACTGCCTTGGCATGGGAAAGGTGGGGTATAAATCCCTTAAATAAAGCCTGGTCCTTTCATGCAGGCTTCCTGAGGTTTTCTTGGCTTTCTTAAAAAAATGAAAGGATGCAACTACCTGTTTTACATTGAAAGGCTACTACCCTGAACTTTTCTGATTGCAAGGCAGCCATGATTGCTGCCAAACTTGTTGAGGCAGTTCTACCTGTTGCCTCCCCAGTGACTGATGCAGAGGCACCCTGCCTGTTTTCATTGGAAGTCAGCCAGGATTGCAGCAGATCAACTCATAATTCCTTTCCTGTGCATTCTGATGTGTGTGTGCTGCTTCACAGTGTTGGAGAAGAACAGAACAGCAAGGAAAAGCAAGGTACAGTACTTCTTGTTGGGTCTGCTGATGCTCTGCTTCCCTGACTGCGCATCATTTGTTAAACATATCCTTCTATATAAACTATACAACTATTTCCTATTATTCTTTTATTTCAATGTCTTCCTACATATTTGCTAAAAATTAGCTGGTAGAACATTGACAAGCAAGGCTAAAGAACAAGTACAGCTGTGGCAAAACAAGAGACCCCCCCCATGATATCCAAATATCTTTCATACTTCCACAACCTATTTTTTTTCCATATTTGATTTTGTTTGTTCAAAAAGGATGGGAGGGATCTCAATGCTGAGATGGTATGGAAGCCTGTCACCTTGTCCCAATACTGGAATTTTCCAGTAGAGAAAGGAAATGCCTGCATGGTGCCATGTGCACAAGTAAAGTGCTTTCAGATAGCTGACCTCTATCAACTATTTTCTGTGAAGGGTAGAAAAAAATCCTTGCACAGTGATGCAGCCACCTTAGTATAGCATCTGCTGTGTCCCAAAGAAGTGTTTTACATGTTGAGGCTTCTTTGGGTCAAGATAACATTTGTTCTCTTGGACCTGTGCCTGGTTCACATTGACCTATGAAGTCAAATCAGATCCGGAAAAGGGGTTTGGATTTGGCAGGTACCACTTCAGCTGGAATTTTCCCCTTCCTGGGCCTGATTCACCCTCATCCTTACCCCCTCTCCTTCGTTTCCATTCGCCACCTGCCTTTCCACCCTCTTCTTGCCTCCCTCCAAATCCTTGCACTGCCTTACCTGCTCTGGTGGGCATCCAGCATCATCTGCTTGGCTGCTTGCACTGGTGCTGTTGCACTTATGACAGCCATAAAGCTGTTTGCATCAGTGAAACATGTATTCCACCCATGTAAAGGGCTAAGTGGTAAAAGTGTTCCTTGCAGCTTGCATTGCTAGTTGTGACTGACTTTAAGTGCAGTGCTCATCCCTGCTGCGTGGCCAAAGAGCCAGCAGTCTCTGTGGTCATGTGCCCAACATCAGTGGTCCTCAACAGTGGTGGGCAGTGCCCGGTTTGGGCCGGATCGCCCGAACTGGTTGTTAGTAGTGCCCCCCGCTACCGATCCGGTAGCTATGGGGGGCCCAGAAAATTGGGCGTACCGGTTCGGCTGCCATTTTTTATTGGGAAGCCCTAGACAGTGCATGCATCAACCAATGAAGGTTGATGCACGCGCACTGCGTGTCCTGAAGCTGGTTGACGTGCGCCAACCTTAGTGCATGCGCAGTGTGCTGGGGTTGGGGCCCACCCCTTGCCCCGCCCACCTGCACCCACAGCTCTCGGGTGGGTGGCTTGCCCTCCCCGCCCCCTGACCCCGGCCTGGCCCGCCCACTTCCAGTGATCCGGTTGCTGGGCCAGGCCGGGCCCACCACTAGTCCTCAACCTTTTTGGCACCAGGAACTGGTTCTGTGGAAAGGAAATTTTCCAGGGGATCAGCCCTTGGGGGAGGGAGAGTTTTGCCTTTGGTGACCTGGAGCACAGAACAGCTGCCTCCAGCTGTAAATCCCATTATAATAAATAGAGATATTGCTCAGTTACTTTGGATAGGATTGCAGGTGAGAGCCCAATGTCTCAATGCATCTACTCAGAGCAGGGATTTTCAACTTTTTTCAATGCAGGATGTATTGAAAATGCACAAAGCCATCCTAGTCACTCTTTGGAGAGTAATCCTCTTTGACTATAATGGGACTTATTTCTGAGTAACAGGCATTAGATTGGACTCTGATGCTGCAGTCTTATCCACACTTTCCTGGGAGTAAGCTCTACTGACTACAATGGGACTTACTACTGAGTAGACAGGCATAGGATTGGTCTCTAAGGCTGCAATCCTCCAACAGAGTCCTCCTGCTGTGACGAGGAAAAGAGGCACTTAGAGGAGTCCTCTTGTGGACCAGTCAGGCAGCTGCTAACGACCTCTAGTGGTCCCTGGACTGGGGGTTGAGAAACCCTGCCCAACATGACTAAACACAAAAGGCACATCTTCCCACCAAAATGGTACTATTTATCTACTTGCATTTTATACACTTTCAAACTGGTAGGAGCTAGGCAAGTAACAAGATCTCACTGAGTTGTGCGGTACCTAGAATTGCTGACCTGCCAACCTTCAGGTTGGCAAGCACAGCTTCTTTAACCATAGCCCTTAAATGTCCATTAGGATTGGACTGTTGAATTATTTAGGCTGCAATCCTCTCCACACTTATCTGGGAATATGCCCTTACTGAATTTAAGAGGATGTACAATGCAGTCATTACCACTCTAATGACAGAAAATGAGAAGGAACAAAGGAACCTCTTGAGGGCAAACGAAAAAAATTGCAAAAAGTGACTTAAAACTAAACAGTAAAATAACTAACATTGGAAAGAGAAATACTGAAGCTCAAATACTTTTGGCCACATCAGAAAAGGGAGGACTTTTTAGAAAAGACCCTGATGCTGGGAGAAACTGAAGGCAAAAGAAGGGGACAGCAGAGGACAAGATGGTTAGATAGTGTCATCGAACAATGAACACAAATGTGGACAGAGTTTGGAAGCATGAAAGTCAGGGTGGCCTGGCATGTTGCAGTCCACGTGGTCACAAAAAGTCAGACATGACTTAATGATTAAACAACAACACAATGCAATCCTACACATACCTACTTGGAGGTAAAAATGATATTTTATTTTGGTTCAAGAGCAGCCCCAGCTATTTGTCACCTTAGGTTAGTGATTGGCAAACCTACCTTGAGAGCCTCCCTTTCTTGCTGAGACGACCTCACATGTATGCTGCTTGGGCTAAAGGTGGATAACTCTATGCTGCTACAATCCAGCACAGTAAACTTTCACTATTATTTGTTCTATTGAATGGTCTCTTATAGCTTACTGAAAGTTTAGCATTGTTAATAATACTTGTAGAGTTTAGATGCCAGCAGAATCCCACAGACAGGGAGGTTTGCAGTTATGATCGCTGAGCACACTGCAGGCTATATTGTAGCCAGCTTTTGACACTGAGCAGCTCTGACCCTCACCTGTATATAAAGGGAGAGTCTGCCTGGAATCCTTGAATTCCCACTGAAGAGTTGGCATTTGACTAGTCAAATATTATACTCATGTAAATATTGAAAAATTAATTCCTTAAATTTGACCCTGAAAACATGGATCAACTTATACTGTACATAGTAAGCATGGTAAAAAAAGCTGAGAGCAGCTGCTTGGTGAGGTGGAGGAGACACTGGGCTAAAAAGGAAAAATGATGCTCACTACAAAATCTACAGTATTCTGGAATTTCAATTTTGTGTAGTCTCTCACCTCTGTTCAATTTATGCACTTTAAGCATACAAATCAGAAGTGCATTTTTTAGGATATCTAAAATTATGGCATAACTAATTCGGGTTAAGTGATACTGAGTACAACCCTTACTTAAGAGTTGGCCTCATGAATGGGCTAAAACTCTGTGCCTACAAGATGGCCTCCCATCCTTAGCCCAGCTCCTGCCAACCTAGAAATATGAAAATGTGTAAATGCAAGTAGATAAATAGGTACCACCTCGGTGGGAAGGTAAAACAGCCTTCTGTGTACCTTCAGCCATCATGCTGAAAACCCCCATGACCACAGAAGTGTCTTTGGACAACGCTGGCTCTAAAGGCTTAGAAACGGGGTGATTTGGTCTTACCTGTGTAAGCCCCCTTCTCGGTGGTATATCCATGGTGGGGTATTTAACACCCTTTAAATGTCATTTCTGGTTTCCTCCATATCTAATGCCACTGATACATAATCACTTTTCCAGGAATTTCCTTCTAAGGCCCCACTATTGCTCCTGCCCCCTGCTCCTGGGACCCTACCTGCTCAATGCTGCACCCCATTGCACTCACTCCCTATCCAGTAGCCTAGCTCTGTTCACCAGAAATAGGTTAAAATTTAGGTAGGAGGGTCCCAGGAGGACAGTGTGTTGGGAGCTGAAGAAAAAAATATTTTGAATATGAAAAAAATTCTAAAAGTTATTTCAAATTTAATAAATTTACATCAATGAATATATTAGAAATGGAACTTATATGAATGAATTTTACTGTGTTTGCCATACACATCGTGCACAAGGCAGAAACATGGAGGGATAAGTTGTTCAACTGCAGTCACCATCATCAGCTCCAACAATTTCCAATGGTTCAGAGGCTCACTGGAAGCTGGGGGCTATCTGAGGAGTACATTGGGGGTTCTTGAAGGCTGCAAATGGCCCCTGTGCTGGCATTTGCCCACCTCTGCTGTTCACTATATTCTTATTAGATCGAGCAGAAAATGTTACTATGAAGCTTGGCAGTAGTGAATGAAACTTGCAAGCAAAAAAGTGGAAATACTGTAAGTCGAAATGGGAAAATACTTTATGCTTGTAAAGAGCAGCACCTGAAGGTGATGCCAGATCATATCACATCTTTGCTGCTTGGAGTGTTGATTTTTCTTTCATGCTGCATAGATGCAACAATGAATTCTGGAGACTTTGTTCCAAGTTAACCTGGTTAAGATCCATAGGGTGAGGAAAAAACCCTTACATCATAGCTTGATCCATGTTTATTTGAAAGTTATGCTATGGGCACAAATAAAAGCTGGCCTCCATCAGTCTTGAAAGACTATGGTATCGAACTTGGCTGCATATGCTGCATGCAAAGCATGAAAGTCTGGGTTAGATTGTTATGGAGGATAGCCTGTTACCCAAGCAGCAAATCCCCCCTCTCCACGCCACTGAATTAGTCCAATGGAAAGGCAGAGTCGTATGCTAGGGGCAAAAAAAGTAAATATATACAGTGATACCTGGCTTAAAAAGCGCCTCGCTTAACAAGCGCTTCACATAAAGAGCAAAAATTTCCAAAAAATCTTGTTTCACATAACAAGTTCCGCTTCACTTAAGCCCTGACATGGAGGCTCTTTAAAAGGGCTGCTGGCCAGCGCTGCTGCCTCTAACTGCCCCCAACTTGGGGGCAGTTGCCTGGATGTGCCAGAGGCAGCTGCCCCTAACTGTCCCCAAGTGCCCCCACTGACCACCTTGAACCTCCAGCAGCACCCCAGGTAAGCCTCCCAGGAAAGTGACTTTGATTGCAGTCTCCTAACTATGTTTGCTCAGAAGTAACCCCATTGTGTTCAGTGGGGCTTACTCCCAGGAAAGTGGCTTGAGGATTGCAGCCTAAGTAGACTTCATAGGATCATGCACATTGAATGCATGTTTTGAATTCAATTACAGTGTTTTGTCATCATTTCTACATCCAGTAATATTTTTATATGAATATTTTGGGGGTTGTGGAACCAATCGTCAGAGTTTCCATTATTTCCTAAGGAAAAATCTGCTTCACTTAAAGAATGTTTCACTTAAAGAGCATGCCTCCAGCACGAATTATGCTCTTTATGTGAGGCACCACTGTATTGTATTGCTGCCTTATTCAAATTCCCCCATCTCTGAACATTGAATAGAAACGAATGCAGCGCAGGGGATCACAGGTTTGGCTGCAACTCTCCAAAATTTCCTGGGAGGAAGCCCCATTGACTCTGAGGGGACTGACTCCTGAGGAGACCTGCCTGGGAGGGGGCTGTGAGGCTGCCTCCCTCTCCATCCTTTCCTGGGAGGAAGCCCCATTGACTCTGAGGGGACTGACTCCTGAGGAGACCTGCCTGGGAGGGGGCTGTGAGGCTGCCTCCCTCTCCACCCTTTCCTGGGAGGAAGCCCCATTGACTCTGGTGGGACTGACTCCTGAGGAGACCTGCCTGGGAGGGGGCTGTGAGGCTGCCTCCCTCTCCACCCTTTCCTGGGAGGAAGCCCCATTGACTCTCAGGGACTGACTCCTGAGGAGACCTGCCTGGGAGGGGGCTGTGAGGCTGCCTCCCTCTCCACCCTTTCCTGGGAGGAAGCCCCATTGACTCTCAGGGACTGACTCCGGAGGAGACCTGCCTGGGAGGGGGCTGTGAGGCTGCCTCCCTCTCCACCCTTTCCTGGGAGGAAGCCCCATTGACTCTCAGGGACTGACTCCTGAGGAGACCTGCCTGGGAGGGGGCTGTGAGGCTGCCCCCCTCTCCACCCTTTCCTGGGAGGAAGCCCCATTGACTCTCAGGGACTGACTCCTGAGGAGACCTGCCTGGGAGGGGGCTGTGAGGCTGCCCCCCTCTCCACCCTTTCCTGGGAGGAAGCCCCAATGACTCTCAGGGACTGACTCCTGAGGAGACCTGCCTGGGAGGGGGCTGTGAGGCTGCCTCCCTCTCCACCCTTTCCTGGGAGGAAGCCCCATTGACTCTGAGGGGGTGACTCCTGAGGAGTGGTAAAGTCCAAATGGTAAACTCCTGTCCCTCCCCCTTTTTATAATATAGTGGAATGACATCAGGAAGTGCAATGACGCAGACACGCTGACTCCGCCCCCCTCCCTCCCCTCAAGGAAACTACAGTGACGGGTAAAGCTAGCCACGCTTTCATTCTTGGGAAAGGACTGCCCTGACCCAAAATGGCCGCCTGGTGGCCTCTTACGCACGGTACGCTCGTCTCCAGAAGTCAGCATGTGGTCTGTTGCAGCCACTGAAGACCCTTGCGCACGCGCAGAGCTAGAAAATGCTTTTCTTGTCCAGTTCCATTTAAAGGGGAAGTGGACCTTTTTTATCCCCCCTCCCCTTCGCCCGCCTCTCCTATGGCCTGGCCTGGGTGGAGGAGTGCGGTGTTCGGAACCAGGACCGCCGGGCATGGCCGGTTCGGGAAAGTCCCAGTTCCTCTATGATTTGCCAGCCTGGGTCATGAGCCGCTTCTACGAAGTCATGGACGCTCTGGGCCGAGAGGAGTGGGAGAGCTTCGGTGAGTGGTGGAGACAGGGACGGGACAGGAGGGGCAGTAGCAGCCCTGTGGAGTAGTGTTTGGGGAGCTAGACTGACTCTGGAAGGCCCGGGGTCGAATCCCACCTCAGCCATAAACACTCCAACGAGGCGCCAGACAACAGCCCTGAGAGGGAGTGACTGGCCAAGGCCTCCCTCCCCTCCTGCTCTCCTCACCACAGCCCTGCGAGGGAGGCCAGGCTGAGAGGGAGAGACTGGCCAAGGTCTCCCTCCCCTCCTGCTCTCCTCACCACAGCCCTGCGAGGGAGGCCAGGCTGAGAGGGAGAGACTGGCCAAGGCCTCCCACCCCTCCTGCTCTCCTCACCACAGCCCTGCGAGGGAGGCCAGGCTGAGAGGGAGAGACTGGCCAAGGCCTCCCACCCCTTCTGCTCTCCTCACCACAGCCCTGAGAGGGAGAGACTGGCCAAGGCCTCCCACCCCTTCTGCTCTCCTCACCACAGCCCTGAGAGGGAGAGACTGGCCAAGGCCTCCCACCCCTTCTGCTCTCCTCACCACAGCCCTGCGAAGGAGGCCAGGCTGAGAGGGAGAGACTGGCCAAGGTCTCCCTCCCCTGGGGCTTCCTAGTGAGCCAAAGAAACCAGCCAGGAAAGCCACACAAAAACCTTCCTATATAACGTACTGTGTAAGATTATAGCGCTAATCACAGTAAATGGTCCAGTAGGTTAAGGGATCTGCCAAAGTTGAAAATGGATAGGGTTGGAAAAGAGGGAGGGAGGAGTGAAAGGAGCCTGATAATAACTGCTACTGTGTTTCAACTCCTGCTGCAAAGAGAGACCTGAGTCTGAGAGCAGAGTTGCTTCTTGCAGTCATGATCCAAACTGTTTCAAAGTCAGCAGAGAGAGAGAGAGAGAGAGAGAGAAAACTACTGCTGAATCAGCAGTCAGGACAGGAGTGAGACCTGCAGCCATCTGCTTTGTGTAGCTGCACAAAGTACTGTACAGAAGTTCCCAAGTAGGGACCAAAGCCTGCAGATTTCCATCTTGTTTAGCTGTCCAGAGCAAAGAAGCAGGAGAGCAGGGGGACCAAGCAGGATTTGGAGCCATGCAGGCAGAAATGAAAAGAGAAAGCATCCTCCTTTGGGTGCTGTTGAGGTCTGCCTGTATTCTAAACAGCCCCCTCCCATTCAGCTCCCTCTGGTAAGACCATTTCATTGCTCCTGTATCAGGGTGTTCATGTTTCATAATCATAAAAGAGAATCCCAAAATGTAGGACACCCAAGAAAAATGTAGGACGTGACAAAATTAAAGCTAAAAACACTGACCTATGTGGCTTTCATATGAATAATTAAAACACTATGAGCACAGTCCTAACCATGACTACTCAAAAGTAAGCCCCATTGTAATAAATGGGATTAAATGGGAAATTATTAAATAATTTCCTTATTCTGAGGAAAGTGTCTTTAGGATTGCAGCCTATATTTACTTACTACATTTACAACGATTACATATGATTTATTAATTACAAGAAGTCTACATGCTGCGACACTTTCCTAGAAGGAACCCTCCTGACTGTAATGGGCATTAATTCTGAGGAGAAATGCCTAGGATTGGGATCTGTGGCTGCATCTTCTCCACACTTTCCTGGAAGGAAACCCCACTGACTGTAATTGTAATGGTCTGCTGCTCAATAGAAAGGCACAGGATTGGGCTCTGAGGCTGCAATCCTATTCACATTTTCCTGGGAAGCCCAATAACTACAAGGGGTCTTACTTCTGAGTAAACTTGAATAGATTGGACTCTCTTCCCCACTCCAGTTGAATCCTGCACTGTTTCAATCATTTGCAGGATCTTGTCCTCTTTTTTTATTATGGTCACCCTGACCTCCACATTTCTCCAATATGCAGTGACCATATGTCATAACCACAAAAAGAGGACAAGCCCCCCAAAATATAAGGCATCCAAGAAAAATGGAGGACATTTTTAAAAGCTAAAAACCCTCATATATATTGTTTTCATGTGGTTAACTTAAACACCAGATTAGGTATTAGTACCGTATGTTTAAACTATTACATATTACATATAATTTATGAATTCCAAGAAATCTACATGCCACCTGCTTACAAGGAAAAAGAGGACAATGAAGATTTTTTTCCAGGACACGAGGCTAAAACAGAGGAAATGTCCTGGGAAAACAGACCATATGGTCATCCTGTCCAATCCAACATTATTTTATCCCCTACTTCAAACTTTTCTTCCAGTTCCCCAGAAGCCACATATTTGAATTCAAATAATTAATAATATATTTTTTCCTTCCTTTCAAATCAAGGGGGTAATGTCCACATACCTAAATATATTTTGGGGTAAGAGGTAAAAAAGTTCCCCGACCCCTGCCCTATAGCTATGCTAGGGGAGAGAGGGTATTGGGCATCCAGCTCTGTATCCTTTGGAGTAGCATAACCAGAGGGGGGAGCCCTGCCTGGAAGTTCTGCCAAAGGATGTGGCTCTCTCCCAGGCTGACTGCTCTCCCTCCTCTGGCTATTCTACTGGAAGAATGTCCTGCTTCTCCTCAGCACTTGCAGGGAGGCAGGCAGGCAGGCAGGTGGTTGGGCTCCCCCTCCTCTTGCAGTGTCAGTGGTGTTGGGAGTTCCTTCCCTGAGGAGAGTGAGAGGAGCTGATGCTGCATTGCATCCAGATTTTCCTGTGTGTAAGCCACAGTGAGTGCAATGGGACTTACGTCTGAGTAGACCTGCTTAGCACTGCACTGAGAAGGACTGAACCCAGGGCAGGAAGAAGCAGGGCAGGAAGGAGGGGAATGGGGACTGCAGAGAGTGGGGGCTGCAGGAGGGGAAGAAGAAGCCTAGAGTTGACTCAACCCTCTGCTCTCCCTCTCTGCCTCCTCCTCCCTCTCCTTTCTCCTTGCGGGGCGGGGTGGGGGGAGACTCTAAGGAACAGGGGAAACTCCTCAGTACACTATACAGGGAAGAGGCTCCTTTGCAGGTCTCCCTGCTCTGCTAGGAGATAGATCCTGGGGCTGGCTCTGCTCCTGCAGGTCCCAGCAATGACCCTACAACTTTCCTTTTACTGATCCTCTGCTGGGAGCCAGTCAGGAGCTGCCCTTGCGCTAGTCCTGCCTTCTCCTTCCAGAGAAATAGGGATGTATTTTCTTGAATACAATATGCCATTGAATGTTGTGGGGGACGGTGCACATGGGAGTATTGCGCATGGGGATGATGCGCATGGGGTGTTGTACATGGGGGGATGATGTGCATGGGGGTGTTGCATATGGTGCGCATGAGTCAACTGTAGATGGGGGTTGATGCACATGGGGGTTAACGCCTTGGAGGACAGTGCACATGTGGGGACCGTGCACATGGGGGGGTGGTGTACAGGAGGGAATTTTATTCCTGCAACGTGGGTATGTTTTCACTATAATATATACAATATATTATCTTACATTTATATTAATAAATGGATATTAATAACGAGTTGCAGCTTATGTTATCTAAAATCCTTAAATGTAAATCATTTGTAATTTCTGACTTGGGCATTCCTTTGTAAAGGCCACAGGTTTTCAAAAATATAACTTGCAACTCACTTAAGTTGAGATACCTTGTGGTGCGGATATCTCGAATAAATATCCACAAATAAATATTTTCTATAGTCTTAACCCAAGACGTAAATTTCTTTATGACACCCAGAATGTATTAGTCTTTTCCCTGGACTGAAATGTGAATACTGAAGCCTGGTTAGAATTACCTAAATGTGTTCAGTTCTTAAAGGTACTGAAATGAAACAATACTGAATATCAAAAGGATATAATAAGCAAGAGAACAGGTCCGCCACAGATAATTTAAGATGGAACCTGGGGCAGGAAAATGTCTAGATCTAAGCTTGCAATAAAGTGTGACTATTACCTAGTTGAATAGGCAGGCTGTTTTGGTCCTGATGAGCAACTCATTTTTAACAGATATTGTACGATCTTAAGATAGATACGTAGATAAGTAGGCCGGTTAGGTAGATTCATTCCTTTGGAGACAAAACACAGGCAAAGGTCTATCCAACCCAATGAACTGTGGCTCCCTGGAGATCTGTGGAATGAATCATTGAAAGAAACATGCCACCCTATACAGTTATAGAATTGTAGCCCTATTGGGGAACCACTGGTAGAAGAAGTTTGGAAATGATGCATCTAACACCTTTCACCCTTGTGCAGCAACTTGAGGCTTGGCTGAGCCCTGCTCTTGTGCATCTTGGCTGACTCTATCTGTATCTTGGCCTTGGCTCCAAAAAGTTTCAGCAGTCAAGTGTTTACCTGAAGAAACTTGATGGAGCAACTGTTGCACTATAATTACATTTGGCAACTTATTACTTCAAATATAGCTCAGTAAGAAAGAATTCATCAGAAGCTGACATTTCAGAGGTTACACTGCCCTGCAACAAATGCCACAATCACACTCATGTTTTTCCTCTTACATTCCAGCCTCCAGGATCGTACGAGATCAGGTGGAGTTGCATCTATGTGCAAAGGCAGAAGGGCGGACACATAACGTCATGTGGTCGTGGATAAATCGCAATGCCCGTGTATGCGACTTGCTACAGATTCTCAATGACTTACAGCTCTACCTAGCACGGGATGTCATCACCTCATGTGAGCTTTAACCTTAGTTTTGACTCTCCTTCCCAATCTAGGTGCTCACTGATTGCTCTGGCAGAATTAATGTGCTGTAGGAGTTAAGGTGATATGGTCAAACCACCTTTTTTGTAGCCTCTTTTTTCTGTTGAACAAAGTTTCCAAATTTGGGTGGAAAATGCACACCACCTTCACCTTTTCATTGTCCCTGTAGCTGCAGGGCTGAAAGGTCCATTCCCAGAATCTTCCCCCCTGCAATTTCATTCTTTGGCTCTCTGCTTATGAACATATTATCTATCATGCCAACAGGAACAGCTAAACTGAGACTGGTGCTTTGCATCATAGTTTTCCTTTGTATTGCAGTGTGTACAATTTGCCTTGCATTGTGGGTTTCCTTGTATTGTAGTACAGCCTGTGTTAATCCAATTGCTGGTTATGGTGTCACAGCCAAATGATGAACAGTAACCTAAATAATAGTAAGTGTTCTGAGTTCCATGTGAAAATTCACTAAGACACTGTGCTGATGCAACATGCATTGCTGCAGTGATTAGGAACTTCAGGCTTACCAGAGCTGCTGTACTAGAACCTTATGATACACCAGTCAGAGCCAAGTGCAAAATAGTGGCTGAGGAGAGGGTGAAAGCATATGCCTTAAATTAAGAAGCTGTTCTCAGATTATACAAAAGTAATTATTTACTATTCTGACTAATGAATCAGTGTATTAGGAATCAGTGAATTAGGATTCATTAGTCAGTTTCCTTTTACCTGATTCAAAACAACCAGACTGTTCTTTATTCACATGCAAATGTGAGGCAATTATCACTCCAAATGAACCCCTAGGAATGGGTATGCTTTTAGGCTGTAACCTGAGATCCTTACTGAAGCAATTTGCTTTGAGACTATACATATTCATACATATACATACATATGCATATACGTATACATGTCTATGTCTCTGTGTGTGTATATATGTGTGTGTGTGTGTGTAAAGTCTCAAAGCAAATTATCTGTCTGTCTGTCTGTCTTTGTGTGTATATGTGTGTGTGTGTGTGTGTGTGTGTATATATATAAAAGCGAAAAGTCACTCACAGACTGACTCACTCACTCACTCACTCATCACCGCCCTGCCAAAACCGCTGGGCCTAGAAGCGTGAAAATTGGGGTGGGTATTCCTGCCGTGAGGGAGGGGTGCACTAAGAACCGGTTTTCCGAAATTCCAACCGGTAGGGGGTGAAAAGGGGCGCAACGCGTTTTCCTCCCTATACTTTGCATTGAGAATTGCTGACTAAGCAATATTCCTCCCCAACTGCTGGGCCTGAAGTGTGGAATTCTGGGAGATCCTTCTGTCACCTGAACTCCCACCAAGAACCATCTGGAGAAATTAACCCTTCAGGGGCTGAAAAGGGGGCAACGTGTTTCTGTCCTATACTTAACATGGGAGACTGAACAACATCCAGCCAATTTGGTGCTCAGACCCTGCTGCACTGGGGGATGTTGTTCGGAGGAAGAGGTGGCGCTGGCGAGGATGCTGCGCATGGGGGAAGTTGCACATGGGGGGATGATGTGCATGGGGGAAGTTGCGCATATAGGAAAGTTGCACATGGGGGAAGTTGCACATGGGGAAAGTTACGCATGGGGGGATGATGCGCATGGGGGGATGATGCACATGTAGGAAAGTTGCGCATGGGGGAAGCTGCGCATGTAGGAAAGCTGCGCATGGGGGGATGCTGTGCATGGGGGGATGCTGCGCATGTAGGAAAGTTGCGCATGGGGGGAAGTTGCGCATGGGGGGATGATGCGCATGGGGGGACAATGCGCATGGGGGGATGTTGCGCATGGGGGGAAGTTGCACATGGGGATGATGCGCATGTAGGAAAGTTGAGCATGGGGGAAGTTGCGCATGGGGGGATGATGCACATGGGGGAAGTTGTTGATGCCCCATTGGGGATGTTGTATGGGGAAGTTACTCCCACAACGCGAGTACGCTTTTTGCTAGTATATATAAAAGAGAAAAATCACTGACTCATCACCGCCCTGCCGAAACCGCTGGGCCTAGAAGTGGGAAATGTGGGATGGGTGTTCCTTCTGTGACCGAAGAGTGCACTAAGAACCGGTTTTCCAAAATTCCAACCGGAAGGGAGTGAAAAGGGGCGCAATGCATCTTACTCCCTGTACTTTGCATTGGAGAATTGCTGACTCATCAATATTCCGCCCCAACTGCTGGGCCTGAAGCATGGAATTCTGGGAGGAATCCTTCTGTCACCTGAACACCATCTGACAAAAACCCATCTGGAGAAATTTAACCCTTCAGGGGCTGAAAAGGGGTTCAATGCATTTTTGCCCTATACTTAACATGAAAGACTGACCAACATCCAGCCAATTGGGTGCTCTGTGCCTGGTGCACTGGGGGTTTGTTGTTCGGAGGAAGAGGTTGCGCATGGGGAGGATGTTGCGGATGGGGGGATGTTGTGCGTGGGGGAAGTTGCGCATGGGGTGTTGATGTGCATGGGGGACTGACGCGCCTGGGGGAGGTTGTGCATGGGGGGTTGATGCGCCTGGGGGAAGTTATGCCTGGGGAAGTGGCGCATGGGGCTTGATGCGCATGGGGGGAAGTGGCGCATGGGGGAACTGATGCAGATGGGTGATGTTGCATACGTGGAGTTGATGCGCATGGGGAAAAGTTGCACATGGGCGGATGATGCGCATGGGGGAAGTTGCACAAGTGGGGAAGTTGCTCAAGGGGAGAAGTTGCACATATGGGGATGATGCGCATGGGGGTTGATGCACATGGGGGACTGATGCAGATGGGTGATGTTGCATATGGGGAGTTGAGGCACATGGGGGTTGATGCGCATGGGGGTTGATGCGCATGGGGAAAAGTTGCACATGGGCGGATGATGCACATGGGGGAAAATTGCGCATGAGGGATGATGAGCATGGGGCATGTTGTGCATGGGGGCATGTTGCACATGGAAGGAAGTTGCGCGTGGGGGGAGTTGCACATGGGTGTTTATGTGCCGTGGGGGAATGGCGTATGGGGAAATGTTATTCCTGCAATGTGGGTACGTTTTTCACTAGTATATATATAAACTGAAAAGGCACTGACTCACTGACTGACTCATCGACACTCTGCCAAAACTGCTGGGCTTAGAAGTGTGAAATATAGGGAAGGTGTTCCTTCCATGATGGAGACACCCATTAAGAACCAGTTTTCAGAAATTCCAACTGGAAGAGGGTGAAAAGGGGCGCAATATGTTTCTGACCTATATTTTACATTGAGAATCCCTGACCCCCAGTCCCTGGACCTAGAAACATGAAATTTGAGGAGGATGTTCCTTCTGTGACATCAACACCCACCAAGAACCAGTGTTGAGAAACTGAGCCCTTAATGGGGTCTGAAAAGGGGTGCAATGTGTTTTTGTCTTATACGTAACACTGAAGACTGACTGATCAACATCCAGCAGTTTGGTGCATGATGCTCTGGGAAGGAGAGTGCGCATGTGGGGATGGTGCGGGACTAAAATCCCCCCGTATGCCATCCCCCCACTGTGCATCAATCCTCCACGCACATAAACCCCCCATGCACATCCACCCCCATGTGCAACATCCCCAATGTTCATCCACCCCATGTGCATCATCCCCCCTATGCACATCAGCTCCCCATGCTCACCGAACCCCATGCGCAAATCCCCCATGCTCAAAAACCCCCATGTTCAACCTTCCCCATGCCCATCAATCCCCCCATGTGCAGTCAACCCCCCGTGCGCAGTCAACCCCCCCATGCGCATCAATCCCCCATGTGCACCAACCCCCCCATGCTCAGCGTCCTCCCCAGTGCAATCTCTTCCTCCGAACAACATCCCCCGAGTGCACCAAGCACTGAGCACCAAATTAGCTGGAGGTTAGCCAGTTTTCCTTGTTAAGTATAGGACATATTGCACCCCTTTACATCCCTTTAAGGGTTCAATTTATCCAAATGGGTCCTTGTGGGTGTTCATGTGACAGAAGGAACTCCCTCCTCAAATTTCATGATTCTAGGTCCGGGGTTTGGGGCGAAATGTTGATGAGTCATCAATTCTTCAATGCAAAGTATAGGAAGGAAAACCTTTACTTGTGCCCCTTTTCACCCCCTTCCGGTTGGAATTTCTGAAAACCGGTTCTTAGTGCACCCACCCCAAATTTCACGCTTCTAGGCCTGACAGTTTTGGCAGGGCATTGATGAGTGAGTCAGTCAGTGAGTCAGTGACTTTTCTCTTTTATATACAGTGGCGCCTCATGTAAAGAAAGCCTCACGTAAAGTAAGTTTCACGTAACAAACAAAAATTTCTTTAGGATTCTGCTTCACGTAAAGAAAGTGCTTCACATAAAGAAAACATTTGTTGGCAGGTGGGGCAGCTGCGCTGGCCGGCAACCTGTTTAAAAAGCATCGGGGCTCCTAGCGCACCTGCCCATAGTGAAAGCAACACTTCTGCGCTGTTCCTCCTGTGGCCGGGTGTCTGCTGGGTAGAGGGAGAGAAGAGCAGTGGAGAAGAGGGAAGCAGCTCAGGGCCAGGCAGAAGGGAGCAGGGGAGAGAGAGGCTCAGGATGGAGAGAAGGAGAAAGTGGGGAATCACTTTGAAGGTGTCTTGGATTGCAGCCTCCTAACCATGTCTACCCGGAAGTAAGCCCCATTGTGTTAAATGGGTATTTCTCTCAGGAAATTATCTTTAGGACTGCAGCCTAAGTAGACTTCATAAGATCATGTACATTGAATGCATGTTTTGAATTCAATCCCAGTGTTCTGTCATCATTTTTACATCCAGTTAAAATTTTTATATGAATATTTTTGGGGTTGTGGAACCAATCATCTGCGTATCCATTATTTCCTATGGGAAAATCTGCTTCACGTAAAGAAAGTTTCACGTAAAGAAACTGCCTCCGGAACGAATTAATTCTGTTACGTGAGGCGCCACTGTATATAGAAGATATGCATATAAATAGGTTACATCTGTAAACTGGTAGTTTTAATACTGTTTAATTCTCTTTTTCTGTGTTCTTCTAGGGCACCCACCAGTGTGCTCCCCAAAACCCCATGCCTTGCCTAGTCATTTTCCATCTGCCCCACCTGAGCCTGAGCCCCCACCTGCCCCATCTACTCCACATCCTGGTGGCAAGTGCAGCAGGGTCAGTACAACAACCTGGATGCCCCAGAAAGAAACGCCTCCACTCCAGAAAGAAACATCTCTACCTGGTAAAGTTCTCCATATGAAATTGCTAGTGGAAATTGCAGTAAAAGTATGTCCTCTCCCCCCTTCACCCTCATCTTCTCTTTCACCAATACCTAACCCAAAAATCTTTCAATTTCTTTGCTCTTTCATAAATGTGTTAACCAGGCCATGTGAGTTATACTGTTATGATTGTACCAGCACAACATAATGAGGCAGTGAGGTCCCAGCATTGATTATGCATTATGTGGAGAGAATAAAAATACTTATTTATTAGACCCAACTGCCTATCAGTTTCGTGGGTGATCTCACATTTTAATGTTGTAAAGAGGGGAGGAGGAATTCTCCCACATTGTTTACGTACAGTACTTTAACAACTTTTTTTCCTTATGCTTCTACATAGTACTCTTTTTTAACAAAGAGTAAAAAGTAACATATGCTGTTTCAAATGTAAGGAAGCTGTGCAAATCCAATGAGGTTGATTGCCTACTAATTCTTTCTATATTCATTGCCCCCACACGTATTATTCCTCCTTGAAATGGGGTGTCCAGAACCATGCAGAGAATTCTAAATGTGGTAGGGAACATAAGTCCAAGTTCAAACCTTTATTGGTGTAATATGTAGCACCATCAAATAACATAATGAGCAAAACTTAACAAAACATCATCTTAGCATTACATAAATAAAATTGTGCATAAAAATATATAATGAAAACATTGTTATGTTAAGGCTCAAAGATTATTATGCTGGGACTCAGAAACAGAATCCAATAAAGATAAGTTAACTTGATCATAAAACGGCAGATCTGTAAGAGATTGGAAGTCCTAACTCTTATTCCAAAGAAATAATATAAATGATGGCCTTCTCTATAACAGTGCCACAAATATGGGGAAACCAGCTCAATTAACATTTTTACTTTCCCTTATGTCACAAAATGAATGTTCTAAAAATTTAAACAAAACCAGAACTTTTTCTTCATCTCTTCAGACAATATACCAAGCTATGGTTTGGCATGATGCCTGAGTTAGCAAACTATCATTTATAGTTGGGCAGCAAACCAGAAGCACGTTTGGAAATGCGTTTGCAAGCCATGGCTTGTGGTAAACACATTTCATATTTTGAATTGTGTCTGAATAGACAGATCATGCTGGATCACTCTGCTACTGGAGGTTGCTACACAATGGAAAAAAATAATTTATTTCTCTGTTGAGAGGATAAAAACATGAAAGTTGAAAACATGGGCCTCCAAGCACTAAATGATGGGCTGGATCTGCCACACCCTAATCATCATTCCTGGCGTGGCAATGGTGAAACCTTGCCATCAGCCCTGCAGCCAGCACTTTGTGTACCTGAATGTTGCCAGTCCTTACAGCAAGGAACAGCTTTCCCTGAAAATCAGGACACAGAGCTTTCTGGGGCAGTTTCCTGGGAAGCAGCTCTTTGGCATGTGGCTTGGCAGCATTTGGACATAAAAGCTTCTGGCGATTACAATTACGATTACGAATATGATTTGTTTGGTTGTAACTTTTAATGCCAATAAAAGCTTCAGGCTGCAGGGAGGAAACTTCCATGCCCAGAATTGGGCTGCGTGCTGCAGTTTGGTGACCATTGCTTTAGTTTAGAGCAGGGGTGTCCAAACCCGGGCCCTGGGGCCAAATGCAGTTCTTGGCTAGCCTCAATATGGCATTCAGCAAGACCCCTCTATCAAGCCACAGGCAAGTCTTGTAATATCTCTAAGGCTGCAACCCTAAAGACACTTTCCTTGGAGTAAAACCCATTGAACACAATGGGGCATACTTTTGAGTAGACATGGTTAGGATTGTACTCTAATACAATCTTATATGTAAATTTATTCAAATTTGAAATGTAAATCAGTTTTATGGTCCCCAACACAGTGTCAGAGAGATGATATGGCCCTCCTGCCTCAAAGTTTGGACACCCTTGTAAAGTCTTTAGTTTAGACCATGATTTGCCAGTTGGTATGTTTGGAATAGAATCATAGAATCCTAGAGTTGAAAGGGACCTAGTAGGTCATCGAGTCCAACCCCCTGCCTGCTGCAGGAAATCCTCCTAGAGCATACCTGACAGGTGCTCGTCAAGCCTCTGCTTGAAGACCCCCCAGTGTGGGAGAGTCCGCCACCTCCCTTGGCAATCTGTTCCACTGCTGAACCGCCCCCACCATCAGGAATTTTTTTACAGATATCCAACCAGAATCTCCTTTCTTGCAGTTTGTACCCATTGGTTCTAGTTCTGTTTTCAGAAGCAGCTATGAACAAATGAGCCCCTTCCTCCATATGACAGCCCTTCAGGTATCTGAAGAGGGCAATCATATCTCCCCTCAGCCTCCTTTTCTCCAGGCTGAACATCCCAAGTTTCCCCAAACTTTCCTCATAAGACTTTCCTTTCATCCCACTGATCATTCTTGTCACTCTCCTCTCGACAAAGCCATGGATAGGGTTCTGAACCTTGGTTGGGCAGGATATCTGAATTAAGCCTTTCCATGTGCATGTTTTAACTTTTATTTATTACTATGTTATCTTTTTATATTTACTGGCTCTGATTTGAGCCTTATTTGTATCAAGCTTATTTAATGTCCGCTGCTTGTGAATGGATCTGTACTGTTGTTTTTAATTATGTTGAGCTAGATTGTGTTTTAATTCCTTTATTACTCTGTCTTATTCAGTGTTTGTTGTTATGAAGAATTTGTATCAATAATAATGTCATTCCCGCTTCTTCCCCTTTCAGCAGAGCCCTGCTGTCCTTCATTCCCTCTGTCTGGCTCTTCTTCCAGCAGCCATATCAGCCATAGCAGCCCACCTTTGCCTCCCAGCCACTTTGATGCACAGGTATGGAGTGGACCTTGTTGGCTGGCAGAATGATTGCACTCTGACTTGTGGTGGAGAGATATAGAAGAATCTGCTCTGGGGCAAGCGGGGTTAACTTCTAGCCATCCGGGTTTGTAACATAACCATTTGTCTAGTTAGGCAAATAAGATAATACAGGTCCAACTATGTTATACACAAATTTCTTTAACACGGATTTGACTTGACACCAGTGATGGGATTCAAAGACGTTAACAATCGGTTCTATGCCCATCTGGTAGCCACTGTTAAATGGCTATTTTTAAACTTTTACGTCCTATCTCTCATTGACAGTCGGTTCTATAGAGTAGGTGCAAACCTGCTGGAGCCCACCACTGCTCTACAGAAATAATAATAATAAACTTTATCCTGCCTTTCTCCCAGAGGGAGAAAACATTGGCTTACAAAACATCCATAAAAACAGTAACATTAAAATCCAATATATTTAAATCCAATACATTAAAACAGTTAAGACAGACATCATAAAACAATAAATATAAAACACTGATTTATATATATGTTAAAATTTATATATTTATATAAATATAAAATTTATATATTTATAAATATGTTAAAACACTGTTTATAACCATAATAAAAGAGTTGTGCAGTAGAAGTAGCCAGACTGAAAACCGAGTTGATTAAAAAGCTTAGAAGGCTGTTTTGAATAGAAACATTTTTAGGCCAACCTGAAAAGTTTCAACAGAGGGAGTGGTTTTTAGCTCAAGAGGGAGGAAATTCCAAAGGGTTTGTGCCACTACTGAGAAGGTCCTATTTCTTGCCGGCACCCCTAGGCGGCGGTACTTGAAGCAGGGCCTTCTCTGATGACCTGAGGGAACGGGCCGGATTGTATGGAAGTAGACAGTTCTTAAGATAATCTGGGCCCAAGCTGTTTAGGGCTTTATAACTCAAGGTTAGCACCTTGAATTGGGCCTGGAAATGAATGGGCAGCCAGTGTAGTCGCTGGAGGAGTGGCCCGACAGTGTTGAATCATGCAACCACACGGGCTGCAGCTTTTTGAACTAATTGCATTTTCCAAATGGCCACTGCAAATCAGTTTTACTGTTATAGAGAGCTTTTTTACTGTTGTAGAGAGGCAGTTGTGCAAGCAATCTTTCCATTTTTCAGTACCAGAATCAAACCCCGGCAGATACTGAGGCACTATCTCAATCCATTAGAGGAGCAAGAAACCAAGAAGTGGGTCTTTAAACCTTTTTTTAATTGTTTTCTTTATAAACTGATTTTTTTTTATCCATGGCAGGTTCCAGAACAGAACCCTATTGTATAACAAGGATACCTGTATTTGTTATAGGGTTAGGAACCCAAGAGCCCAATCTTATCCCATATTTTCTGTGTTGGTGTAGCTATGTCGAAGGGGTGAGCACTGCATCCTATGGTGAGGGGGCAGTCACTGAGGCCTCCTCAGTGTAAGGGAACATTTGTTTCCTTTAAGGCTGCATTGCAGTTGACCAAGTGCTGGAAAATTGGATAAGACTGGGCCTGAATCTTTTATGCTTTGCATGGCTGTGGGTCAGGGTGACCATATGACCAGGTTTTTCTAGATTTTTCCTCCTTTTTAGTCTCCTGTCAGGGTGTCCTCCAAAAGGGCTTCATTGTCCTCCATTTTAGCTTCAGTTTGGAACTTTGCAATGGTGTGCATTACCCTATCATGCCATATGTCATTGGATTTATATTGAAGAGCAGAATCCAATGCAAAAATAGGTTTTGAAATATCTCCCAATCAAATGTTATGGCCAAAAAACTAAAAATCAAAAATATGCATTGAGCTCTATGGGAAATTGAAAGTGCCCAATATGGTGGCTTTACGTATGAGTAGGCAATCGTGCCATTGTCTGCCAGAAAGGCCAGGCTGAGAGGAATCCAAGACCTTGTCCTCATTTTTAGGTTCAGGCATCTGTTCACCCTGCTACGGGTACCCCTTTCACATTTATAATCTCCTACTGCTTAGTTTCTCTGATATTATGCTTCTCTTTTTCTCTGTATAAAGATAGCTAATTTTAAAACTTTCTCATCCTTAAATAGTTCTCTTCTTCTTCTCCTTTCTAGGCTTCTCCTGCCAAGTCATTTGGTTCATCGTCTTCCTGTTAAACATTCTCTTCATCACTTATATGCTTACTGTGATGCTCTCTTTTGCTCTTTCAAAGACCTTCCTCGATCTTCTTCAGTCAATAATCTTTCTGGTACTGGGCGGCTTCTTAGGTGTCCATGACTTTCCCTCTTCATTCCTTCCCAAGAAGTCACTTATTGGCTTTCCCTCTCCATTCTAATCCTTCCATTATTCCCCTTGATCTTTGTTATTTTTTGTTAGAGACCTTGGTGTACTTCCTCATTCCTCTGGTGTCTCATAGCTCCAGTCATTACTGACAAGATTATTTCCAACCTTTGTCTTTATGGTGTAGGGACTGAGCACATGAAACACCCCAAAATGACACTCTTTCACATCTGACCTTTGATATAAACTTATTAGATGGCCTTGGCAAGGCTCTTTCTCCCCTGCCCCTCATCTACAATATGAGGATAATGTTGACCTGCCTGAGTCTTTTGGGCGTTCTCAGAGGCTGCCAAGGAAAATGCATGGAGTCTTGTAAAAAGTGAAATTGAGCCACAGGGAGCATTTACTTGTAAGTAGGCAGACCGTTAGTCAATTGGAAAGGGAAGGCTGAGAGAAATGCAGTGTCGTTGTCCTGATCTAATGAATGCAGTCCCCAAAAACACTCTAGAAGGAAGTTTCTCCCTTTAAGCTGATAAATGCTCTGAATCTCATAGAAAGTGAAGCTACACATTTGTATGTACAATGCATGATGAGTAAGCAAATGTTTAATGGTTTGTTGGTGTTTTTTTTTGCTTTGCATTTTAAAACCAATTTGTTTCCATACAATTCAATGCTACATTCAGTCCTGTTGGTTTAAGTGGCTATCTTCTCAATGTTTTATTTTAGCAGTGTCTTCATTTGTTTCTTTTTGGGAGCATTGGGTTCATTGTTGTTGACCATACAAATAGCATACAAATTTTAAAATCTGTAAATTTAATTTAAATATTCAACTACCTGGTATTTAGCTGTGATCTTTGGGTATGGGTTTTATTCCTGTGGCATTAAAAATGTATATACAGCCTAAGTATTTATGTGCACTTTTACGCACTAGCACACCTTAACCCCAAGGAGGGACAAATATGCTTTATGGCACAATTTTAACCTTATTGGGCCAGAGCAAGGAATTTGTGCCAGCCCAGCGCAGTCCTAGGATTATGGTCTGAGGCTTGACGCAGGGGCTTCTCTAATTTTATTTGCCCTTCACCTTGATTATCTAGCCATGTGGTTTGTGTCACAGGAATCTTTTTCTGTATTCACTTGAAACTTCTGCTTGATTCTTCCTTCTTTTATGCCATCTAAATCTTAAAACTAAAACATTCTAAAACCACACTTTTCAAGAAACTGGTTTTATATGCCATTCTCTGCCACATAAATTCTTTTGCCATGGGGTTAGCAGCAGTTTAGCTACATTGAGATGTATGTATGAGATGTATGTATGAAGATGCATGTATGAAGATAGTGCCCCTTTAAACTAATTCTCTTCTCATCCAGGGCAATACCTCCAGTGATTCTGTGTGTTCTACTAGTTCTTTTGCATGGCCTTTGAAGGAACTGGTCCAGGCCACCAATTGCTTCTCTGAGCACCTGAAGATTGGAGAAGGAGGTTTTGGCTGTGTCTACAAGGCTCGACTGCGTAATACTGTGTATGCCATCAAACGGCTCAAGGAGGTATCCTCAAAGGGTTGCATTTCTGAGCCTCGCTGTTTCACTTCTGTTGCTTCCTTCTACAGCTTTCTTGTCCTCTTCCCAGCTGAGCCATCGAAGAGTGGGTTATGGCTGTGGTCTGCATGTATAAGATTCCAGGTTTAATTCCTGGCACTCCTAGCTTCAGGGAACAGGACTGGGACAAGACATTCTGGAGTGATACTTGGGATTAACAAGACTAGGACTAGTGGTATAATTAGACTTTACATGTTCATCGTTCTCCACATGTTCCTTGCTCTTAGTTGCTTGGAGTGGCTGTACTGCCAGTCTATCTAGAATGTGTTGTTATTCATCAGTCTCTCTTGACCTTGATAGTTCTTTTGTGGGGAGGTTTGTTCCTGATTGTGACTTTTACTCTCTTTTAATCTAACTGACAGGAAGCAGACTTGGAATGGAGTGTAATACAGAACAGCTTTACTACAGAAGTGGAAAAACTCTCCCGGTGAGAATTCAGTGCTGTGAACATACCTAGGAAGTTGTTGGGCGCAGAGTGGGAGATGGGATAGTGGGGAAGGAATCTATAGATGATGGGGCATCAGGCTCAAGTTGTTGTTACTGTTTCTTAATATGCTCCCCTCCAACCACAGGTTCCGCCACCCCAACATTGTAGAGTTTGCTGGTTACTGTGCTGAGCAGGGGTGTTTCTGCCTCGTCTATGTGTTTTTGCCCAATGGCTCCCTAGAAGACCACTTGCATAGACAGGTAACATTTCTGTTCTCCCTCTTCTTCTTTATTAAAGGGTGGCCTTTAAAAATTAGCCTTCCATATCTCTCCATTCTCTGTTTCTCAGGTTGGTCCCTGCCTTACCTGGGCGCAACGGCTCCATGTGGCTGTGGGGGCTGCCAGAGCCATCCAGTTCCTGCACAGTGACTCTCCTAGCCTCATCCATGGGGATGTTAAGAGGTGAGATGCATACAGGATTAAGGCATAGTGATACTGATCCCTGATAACTGGGCAAAGAGTTTCTTTTAAAAGCAGCCAAAGTAAAGCTAGGCGTTTCTGAAGAAGCGTCCAGGTTTGCTCTGACTGCACTGGAAGCAACTGCAGTGATGTAATCACATCACCACAATTACTTCCAAGTCAGAGGGAGGCTGTAGACTGACTGGTGCGCCCTGGTGTGATGTACTGGTCAGCTAAGGCAGCTGGCTCATGCTGATTTATTTCCTTAGACTGGGGCAGTGCAGTCCAAACATGCACTAGAACAGGCAAGCCAGTGTGTCTGCTGCTGCACTACCTTGGGACAAGGAGAAACTTTTTTCCTAATCCCAGGTAATGCAGCAGCGGCCCCAGTAGATCTACTTGGATCTGCACCACTTGATAGCACAGAAGTTCTGGTCAAGCAGTTGCGGACCAGATTTGGGGCCATGGCATAGGGTTGATCAGGCAGAAGAAGATAGGCACCAATATGAAGGCTTCCATCCCTCCCTGAATAATCAGAGGAACTTATGTGAATTCTTGATTGAGAAAATACGTCCTAGAGCAGCGGTGTCCAAACCCTGGCCAGAAACCAAATGCTGCCTGTGGCAAGCCTCAATTTGGCCCATGGCAAGACCTCTCTATCCAGCGTTTGGGCAAGCCTTGTAATCCTCTAACACATTCTTATACGTTAATTTATGTAAATTCATTCAAATTTGAAATGTTTCGTTTTCTGGCTCTGACACAGTGTCAGAAAGAAATTTAAGTGACGTTCACTCATTAAAAGACTTTATACTAGAGAATAGTATAGACAGTTGGAGTACAATTCAATCAGTTCATTAGTAAAGATTTTTATTTAGGCAGAGGTGGATGCAGAAGAAGGTGTGTCCAGATACTGAATGCAGCTCTTCCTTCTCTTCCCTTTCCTTCTCTTTCCCTCTTCCCACTTGCAGCTCTAACATCCTGTTGGATGCAACACTGAGTCCACGGCTGGCTGATTTTGGATTGGCACAGTTTAGCCGCCAGCGAAAGCAGGGAGGATTGAGCAGCTCTCTGGGCCGGACCCAGACAGTTCGGGGTACATTGGCCTACCTACCCCCTGAGTACGTCCGTACTGGGAAACTTTCCACGGCTATTGATGTCTACAGCTTCGGTGTGGTGAGGAATATGGGAGTGGGAGGGACAATAAGGAGCATATGGAGAAAGGATACTCTCCTTCCTGCTAATTTCTCTCAACTTTTAAATTAAGATCCCCACTCTCAGGCTTGGTACTGTGCTTCCTGAAACACACTGGGCCTCCTCAGCACCTTTCCCAATGCCCATGTTGGAGAGAGGCTGCCCCAGAGAATACAACCTGTTTGAAAAGTTTGACAGTTCAGTGTTGACTGAGTCAAGGGTCAGAGATCCTAAAACTTTATCCTGTTCACTGTCTATATACACCAACTGTAAAATAATATGAATGCAATCCTAACCAAGGATTTAGGCCTGCACAGCTCCCTGTTCCATCTCCCAGTTCCTGCAATTATCTGTGTATTGGCCTAACCCCCTAGAAGTGGCACAGAAGTCTGTTTCAACAATTTTGCTGCAACCCCATGCCAGCACAGAACTTGTTAACCACAGGTTAGGATTGTGTTGTATCAATTACACCCCCTTTACTTCTATAGCTGCAGTTTTTGCATTGCTTTTGCCAGTAGTCCCCCATAGAGCACATTGCAATTGTCCAGTCTTGAAGTTACTAAATTGCCAAGCAGAACACAGGTCAAGCCAGCAAGAAGATGGTCTCATATTGAAGATGGTTTCCCCATCCTCAAGATGTATTAGTTGAAAAGAGTTCCAACTAATGGGTTGGCAGATGCCAGAGGGACAGCTGCTGGATTAGTTGGGTAGTGGAGTTGAAGAGTTTTCTCTGCAAAGTATTTTGCAAACTCATTGCAGTGCTCAACCAGCTCCATCTGGCTGGTGGAACTGAGTGGAGGAGATTCCGAGCAACCCAATAAAGCTCAGATGGGTGACTTTTTCTAATGCAATGGCAACAGAGAAAGATGCTTTCCTTTCAGCCCTCACTGCTGCTGACTAGGCTTTAAAATAGGTCAACTTTTTTCCAGTCATATTCATCTTATTTTTATTTATTGGATTTAAAACCTGCCTTTCTATCTGAAAGGGACATTCAAGATGCTTTCTTCCACTATCACTGTAGGAAGCTATTGCCAAGTTTTTTTTTTCCCAGTTGATGGGACCTTTCCCATTGATGCAGCTAGTCCTCCAATCCTTGCTCTGTTCAAAATACAGCTAAGAATATTGAAAGCCCAAGGTTATTATCCCTGGACTATTTGGTGACCTTGAGCCATATTGTGAAGAAAGAGGAAAGGTTTCCTGTTTGAGTTGCCAACATCTCTTAATTTTTTCTCCTTCCTGCCCTTGCCATGTGTGCCAGCTGATTATAAACTTTCTACTTTCTCCTCTCCCTTCCCTCCAGGTATTACTGGAAATCTTGACAGGAAAACAGCCTATGGAGACGGATTCACATGGACACAGCAAATATTTGGTGAGATGCTCTCATGCCCCCTGCCTACATTTCATTGTTCCTTCCTGACACAAGTCAACACTGATGCTGCTCCATCCCTTCCGGTGTCTCCACCTGTTGTTTTTCTGATGGATTATTCACCTCTCTGCCTTCAGAAGGATCTACTGGATGAGGAGGAGGACAATGTCCAGTTATCATCTGCCACAACCACTTCCAGTCACTCCCAGACGTCTCAGCGTGGCATTTATCTCTACCAGAAGCATATGGACTTGCGGGTTGGGCCCTGCCCTGAGCAACTCGGTACAGCAATTGGTAGATTGGCCTCCCAGTGCCTTCACCCACGGGCAAAGCGCCGCCCTCCAATGACTGAGGTGAATGAAGCGAAAGTGGAATCTGGATTATTTTGATTTGTTTCCTCAAAAGCGCTAGCTGCTAGTGTGGGTTGGATAGGAATTCACTAGCTTGGATTTCAGTTTTGCTGTGCCCAGAAGCCTGGGTAACTGGGATGCCTTGGAAATCATGATTTTGCCAGTCACTGTTTTCCATTACAAATCAGAAAGTTTTTAAGCTAGCAGGCGCAATTCTTTGAAACATTCTTGGGTCCTGACTTGAATTGACTGTGGCCTACCCACTCCCTACCCGCTAAGGTGGCTAATATTGTGAAAAGTTTATAAATATTCCAAATGCTAATTTTATAGACCAAAAACGTAGATGGAACTATGTTTTGGAGCCAGATAGAACCAGAAGAAAAAGGGGTGGGTACTACACCATCTGCCTATTAAGTATATATGTGGGACATAATAGTGCATCATATATGTTCTTTAGCCCTAGAAGAAATTACATATGCTCCACCACATCCACAGTTTTCCATGGGTCATCAAGCTATTTCATATATGTGAGAGGCCAGAGAAAGGAATTTTCCCATGGTTTTCTGCCAGCCTTGATATTTCATCTGCTTCTTCCAGACTGTAGTGAGTGCTTGAAAAACAAAGCTCAAAGGTAGCTTTGATGTTGCAGGTACATGTACATATACAATCACCTGGATTTAATGTTGATTGTGAGGAATACTAGCCTTGATAAGAGAAAATGTATTATTTCCTCACAATTAAGAACAATAAGAAAATTAAGAATATTATTTATTGCATCACAGTTATGAGAACATAAGAAGGTGCTTTATAATGCCTTCTGGTTAGTGAAGTTCAGTACTGTCTATGTTGGGTGACAGCTTCAGAAGATTTTTTTTCCGGCTATTCCTGGAGATGCCTCAGATTTAGACTGGAACCATCTACATCTGAAGCAATTGCCCCACCACTGAGCTGATTTAAAAGTCAAAACTTGGTCATCATTAAAAATTGTTGGATGATCTCTCTTTATTGGCTTTTGAGGAGCTCACAGTTGAGAGACCAAAAGCATGTGAGTTTTCAGACACTTGGGACTGTCTGAATTATATTCTGTTAATAGAAATAATACACATTATTTCATGATATACTCAAATATATCGATGGGCCACAAATTTGAAGAAAGTGGGAAACTGCAAACATTCCTGGTGGGAGGAAAGTGGGGAATCGGAAGGCAAGATACTTCTTCTCTCTTCTCCTTTTGGGCCTGTAGCTGGAGAAATCTGGTATTAGTTGCTACTGGGTGGGGATACTCTGCCCTGTGAACTATCAGCAGTAGCCTTCAATAGCTTAATGCTAAGTTCAACATAGAGTGGGCAACAAAAAAGGGCGTAGGAGGAATGATGGCCCATTTATTGGCTATAGCAACAGTGCTAGCAAGCTCATGTTGTTGCTCTCTCCGGCTTGCAGGTGTATCAAGAGCTTGAAGAGCTGCAGCAAACATTATACAAAGAGACAAGATCCTCTTTGCTGCCTTCAAGACAGCTGCACACTCCAGAGGAGGACTTCTACCCCTCCCAGGCTCACAACCAGCCTGAAGAGAGTGATGAAAGTTTGGAGGCCAGCTCAGGCTCCAGCTGCAGAAGTGTACCGAGAGAAACTGACTCTGTAAACCAGCCAGGTAAATGCCTTTACCTCGTTCTTCACCCAGCACTGCATCCGGAGTCCTCTTCCAGATACATCTGGTTGTTTGAACAATCCACTAATTAGTAAATAGTGGTCAACTCCTGTTGAAAAGCAGTATATGAATACGCAGACATTTACATGAGTGGAACACATATTCATCATAAATTAACTTTAGCTGAACAATAAAATAAATTCTAAGTATTTATAACTGGCAACTTATTGCTAACTATCAGATGCAGATATAAATATCAGAGATAAATACAGTGGCACCTCACATAACAAATTTAATTCGTTCTAGAAGCATGTTTTTTACGTGAAACGTTCTTTACGTGAAGCGGATTTTTCCATAGGAAATAATGGAAACCCAGACAATTGGTTCCACAACCCAAAAAAAATTCATATAAAAATATTAACTGGATGTAAAAAATGATGACAAAACACTAGAATTGAATTAAAAACATGTATTCAATGTGCATGATCCTATGAAGTTTACTTGGGCTGCACTTTCCTGGGAGTAAGCCCCATTTAACACAGTGGGGCTTCTTCTGGGTAGACATGGTTAGGAGGCTGCTATCTAAGACACTCGAAGTGTCTCCCCATTTTCTCTTTCTCTTCATCCTGAGCCTCTCTCGCCCCTCCTCCTCCCTTCTGGCTAGCCCTGAGCTGCTTCCCTCTTCTCCACTGCTATTCTCTCCCTCTGCCCAGCAGAGGATCGGCCACAGGAGGAACAGTGCAGAAGTGTTGCTATTGGCAGGCGCGCGAGGCAGCCCTGACGCTTTTTAAAAGGGCTGTTGGCCAGCGTGTCTGCCCCAATTGCCAACAAGTTTCTTTGTTATGTGAGGCACAGTTTGTTATGTGAAGCAGAATCCTAGAAAAATTTTTGTTTGTTATGTGGAACATACTTTACCTGAGGCGTTTGTTACATGAAGGCGCCACTGTAACACTCTTTTTGGCTTTTATTTAGAAATTTAGGGATAATCACAACACTTACAAATGTTGCCTTTAAAAAAGGTGACATAATAATGAGTTCACAGTAGTTATAAATGACAGAACCTGTTTTCAAAAATAGTTGTGATTATAGGCAATTATACATGCTTTTAAGGCAGGTTTGTCAGACTCATCCAGCAAGTCAAAGTTAGCATCTGCAGTGTCACCTTAAATGGCCAATGGCCAATCTGACATTGATAATGACAATACCACCAACATCATCCCATCTCCCTCAACCATCATTTGCCTTCTGCCTCCTCAGTCACCACACCTTGATTCTAAGTTACTGACTTTCTTAGAAGCGTCACTTCTGTCAGCAGTCTGCACATTACACCTGATTTCATTACACCAGGCACAAGCAAGATAGGATAGCGAAGAGCAACTGAAGTCCTCACTAGGCAGCTTGGTCATGACAAGGCAGCCCTTGTCACTCACTTGTTAGGCATGTGGCCTTATGTTTGACATCCCTGTTTTTCATCATTGGCATCCGTCAGTCTTGAAAGACCATGGAATTGTGCTCCAAATGGGAAAATTGTCCCCTCCAGGGCACAAAGGCCTTTGTAGTTTAATATGGAGGATAGACTGTTACCCAAGAAGCACATCTCCCCTCTCCACATCACTGAAATAGTCCAATGGAACGGCAGGGCCAATATGATTGGTTCCAGCTGCGTCGCAGGAGTTACCAGAACATGGTTGTACACAGTCACAAACTGCTTCCAGGATTCTGGCTCCAGATTTTGCCTCAAGGTTGACTCCTGAAGCCTTTCCCATAGATGGGTATAGCCACAAGGCAGTGGAGGTTTGAGGTGGAAGTTTTCCTTCTCCCGTTTTTAAAGACTGTATATATGTGGATAAGACTAGCAGTTCTTGTTCTTCCTCTTTTCTGTCTTAAAAACCAGAAAACATTTAATAGGTCCTTACCTACAGAAGAGCATTTTTACCTTGTAGAATCAAGTGTTTTACTATAATGATATCAGTCAAAACCCTACGTTCCTCTTTTGCCACATATGTGCCAGTTTTGATACCAGGAACAAGTGTCTTTTTCTTCCTGGTTATCTTGTTTCAAGATCTTTCCCCATCCTTGGCTGCAACTATAAATCTGCCTCCATGAGTTAGTTCAAAATTGTTGTGTTTGCTTGGCAGGCTACTGTGTTCCTCAGATTATCATCAACTCCGCACGGAGGCGCATGATGGAACGGCTGGAACTCTACAAAGATGGGGCCCTGGACAGCCTGGATGTGCTCAACTCTGTCCCCTCCAGGGAAGGTAACAGTCATCCTCTCGCTCTCTCTCTCTCTCTCTCTCTCTCTCTCTCCCTCCTGCTAGTGCTACCGATAAAGGATGGCTGTAGTTGGTCCTGTAGGGATACAAGGAGGACAGTTTGGTTTCCCCATCACCCTTAGTTCCCACCCACAGTTCACAAGCATAATTTTCAGGACACCAACTTTTGCCCTTCAAAACAAAACTGAAAACATTAAGCAGATGGGATGTTGATGGGGAGTTTTCTGTGGTGCAGGACCAGGATTACCTCTACCTGAATCGTGTTCACTGTACATGATGTATTGCATGAGCAAATTTAGATCTGCCCAGAGTAGTATATGCCCTGGTCACATCAAACTAAGTGTACTGTAAAGTTCTCTACATGAAGAGCACAATCTTAACCATATCTACCCAAAAGTACGCCCCATTGTGTTCATTGTCTTTTCTGGCCTCAATTCAAGATGTTTTTAATGGGGTCTCAAACTGTTTAAGACTTTAGGATGCAATCCTAACCAGCTTTCCAAAATGGGGGCAGTATTTGTAGTTGGGAGGCAGTTATGGAGGCTTCCTCAAGGTGAAGTGAAGTGGATTTTCCCATAGAAAATAATGGAAACTCAGATTATTGGTTCCACAATCCAAAAAATATTCATAGAAAAATATTAATTGGATGTAAAAATGATGACAAAACACTGGAATTGAATTCAAAACATGCATTCAATGTGCATCATCCTATTAAGTCTACTTAGGCTGCAATCCTAAAGACACTTTCCTGGGAGTAAGCCCCATTTAACACAATGGGGCTTACTTTGGGTTAGACATGGTTAGGAGGCTGCTGGAGGTTTAAGGTGGCTGGTGGGGGCAGTTAGGGGCAGCTGCCTCTGGCACCCCCAGGCAACTGCCCCCAGGTTGGGGTCAGTTAGAGGCAGCAGCGCTGGCTGGCAGCCCTTTTAAAGAGCCTCTGCATGGAGCGTCAGGGCTGCATAGCACATGTGCCCATAGCACTCTTGCTTGTTAAGTAAAGCGGAACTTGTTATGTGAAGCAAGATTTCTTGGAAATTTATACTTGTTGTGTGAAACGCTTGTTATATGAGGCGATTGTTATGAGAGGTACCACTGTATCTGATAGACATTGCATTCCATACAAATAAAATTCCCCAAATAAGTACAGTACTGTACATGTGTGTATAGAACTGGGCACATGTACAGTCCTCAGCTGAGATCCTCATCTGGACTCAGATATGGTTGTGATTTGCCAGTTAAGACAGAACCTCCGTGTAGAGGAGATGCCCAACCTGAGAATATCAGGGAAGGTCTGTGTCAAAGGCAGACTCAATTATCCCTCCACACCCAGGCTTTGCATCAAATGCAAAGTCTACATATAGTAAACCTTTACCCAGGATGTATTTGTCATATCATTTTACAAAAGTATGTTCATGGGGTATACAGTATATGATGCAAGATGCCTAAAAGCACAATCCTAACCAAGTCTACTCAAAAGTAAGCCCTACTGTGTTCAGTGGTTCTTATTCCCAGGAAAGTTTCTTTAGGACTTCAGCCTCAGAATCTATCAAAATGGTGCAGGGTTTAATCCAAGCATATTTTCTAGACCTCATATATGAAAAAAGTAAAGACCCACTGGCTGGAAGTCATTTGTCCTGTATTGCTAGTCACCCCTTCCTCATGGTCCCTAGTCACATTTACCCACCCTCAGTTGTTCCTGCTCTCCATTTATCCACCTCTAGCTGCAACTGGACCGTGCCCTGCCCAGAACTCCAACCACTCATATCCCTGAAAAGAAACCAATCAAACTGAACATCATTCAAAAACCTCTGAAATAATTTGAATCGTGCCATTATATCTAAAGCTTTAATCCTTGTGCTGACACAAAAGTGAAGTATGTAAGATTTTATTTCCTCACATTTGCTTCCCATTTATTAGTACTTGTATCTTTCCCCAAAAGGTGTAGACTAAACTGGTAAAAACGTGTTCCAATGTTTTTTTCAGGTTTTTTAAAATCCACCTTTTTCAAAAGGGGCAGGGCATGAGTCCAGTAGCTCTCTCCTAATCTTGCTTTCCAGCAATAGATTATCTCAGAAAGTGAAAGTTTCCATACATCTATCAAGAGCTGTTATCTGATCCCCTTTTAAAGTCAGTGGCCAATACTGTGAATTGTGGCAGTGAATGCCACAAATGAATGGTGTGAGTATGTGGGAAGAACTCCTTTCTTTGGATCGTCTATGCATTTTGGCAGCAGCATGCCAAAGAAATATCTCTCAAACAACATTTCCAGCTAGACTGCCTAAAAACTTTAAACTAGGGCTAATGGGGACTGAACCTGGGTAAATTTGGCTAAGATTTTTCTTTCTTTCTTCCACCCCCCCCCCCCCAGCAGCCCCAGAGTGCATTGCAAGGCCCTCTCGTGAGCCTGAAGAGAGTGATGAGTTCGAGAGCTGAAGAAGCCCATGGACATGGAAGGATTAAAGTTCTCACAGCGCTGATGGCACTTTCCTGGTCCCACCTGGCCTGAGGTGGTTGCACACACACATTCATTAGCTGGGACTGTTTTCTACAGTGAGTTTCAACATGTGAAATGGGTACATCAAGTCTCATGACAGAAATGAGCACTGGTATGTGGTGTAACTTGAGCAGGATTCAAAAGTCCACACCAAAACTGGAGGGGGATGGGAGGAAATGATGACTAAGATAATCTTAACCCCTAAAGCCTTCCCTTCAAAGTCTCCTCACTACATAAATTTCTTATGTACAGTGGTGCCTTGTAAGACAAGTTTAATTCGTTCCAGAAGCATATTTGTTATACAAAGCGTTCTTTATACAAAGTGGATTTTCATATAGGAAATACGGGAACTCAGACAATTGGTTCCAGAACCCAAAAATATTCATATAAAAATATTATCTGCATGTAAAATTGATGACAAAACACTGTAGTCAAATTCAAAACACTATAATATAATACAGACCACAATTACTGTAATAAAACACTGTCATATTCTGTACAGTAAAACAGAAAAGAAAAACCTTTATGGCCAGGGATGACTAATTTTCACTAGAAGAGTCAGTGGTGTCTTTTTGAGCATCTTTAACAAAGAACCTCTCTCTGTATGTGAGCTCTGTCTATGCAAACTAAATAGGCAGTGTGCAACAGCAGAGGGACAAGATCCTGCCCTATCTACTCAGAATCAAGCCCCATTAAATCCACTGGGGCTTACTCACAGGAAAGTGTGTAGGATGCAGTCTGACTCTTTCCAAGTTTGCATGAAAAGCAAGAGCAGAGGGGCCAGATCCTATGCTGTCTACTCAGAATCAAGCCCCATTAAATCCACTGGGGCTTACTCACAGGAAAGTGTATAGGATGCAGCCTGACTCTTTCCAAGTTTGCAGAAGCAAGAGTGGAGTTCAGGCTGGGAATGTGGTGGGAGGGGGGAAGAGGAGTCCAGGCAGGGAAGGCTTCCTTGGGGGGAAGGAGTTTGAGGGGGGTCTAGGAGGGGTTTCCCTCCTATCTGATCATGGCTTCTGCAGGGCTCGGCTGGCTGAATTGCTGGAGACTGGGAGAGAAGGCAGCTCCCACATGCAGGAGGACAGTACTCCCTCTGCAGGCAGGAAGAGAAGTCCTGTCACAGCGACCCAGCCCAGCCAATGCAGGCAGGGGGAGAGGGAGCCCAGCCAATGGGGATTTGTTATTCAAAGCACATTCATTCAACAAAGCAGAATCCCAGAGGAATTTCAATTCATTATTCAGAGCACTCGTTATACAGGGCATTTGTTTTGCAAGGTACCACTGTATTTGTAAGATGTGATGTAATGACATTATGTAGGAGATGTAATGTCATGTCAAGCATTCTGTGACTGGTACAATAAATAAAAATTTATATATTTGTAACCTGTATGTATCCTCCTGTATTGTAGATTGCAGTTGATTATCTTCAGAGATCTTTTTTTTACTAAATGTTGTAGGAAGGGCTGCAGTGGCTCAGTGGTTAAAGGCATTGTGTCTGTCAATCTGAAGACTGGAAGGTCAGAGTTCAAGACCTGAGTACTACAAGACAGAGTGAGCTCCAATCCTTTGCCCAGCCCTTGCCAACCTAGCAGTTTGAAAGCATGTGGGCCACATGTCCATGAAGCCGACAATACTGGCTCTATGGCTTAAGAAATGGGGATGAGTACTGCTTCCTAGAGTCAGTCACAGCTAGTAGTGCAACCTGCAGGGACACCTTTACCTTTAGATGCTGTAAAGCAGGCTTGTCCAACATGCAGCCAATGGGCCGCAAGTGGCCAAGGATGCCCTTGGATGCGGCCCAAAGCTTCCTACTATGAGAGCCAGCATGGACGGAGCATTTGCTCTGGGGACGTTGCCAACTCCAACATTGCTTCTTATATACAACCTGCGCATGCGCTCTGCAGCTTTGACACTGTGCAAGCATGCACTCAGTTTAAACTTATCCGTAATGGCTGAAGGCTGGACAGAACTCAGTCAGGCCATGCCCATGTCGCGGCTGTCCCCTAAGTGCCCCCACCACCCTCCATGATTGAAGCACCTCCCCAGCATCAGCAGCCCAGGTAAGCCCTCCTAGCCATGTTTACTCAGGAGTAAGCCCATTAAGTCAATGGAGCTTACTCTTGAGTAAGTTTATGTGTGGCCCAAACCAGCTCGTCTACTTCCAATGTGGCCCAGGGAAGCTAAAAGGTTGGACACCCCTGGACTAGACAGAAAGAACGTGTTCTTATTGATCCAATAGCAGAATGAACCCAACATTGTGGGAGAAAAATTTCAAGAATATTTGTAGTCCTGGCCACCAGGACTGGCACCAAGCAGCAGGCACTAGGCACAGCTGGGAACCAGGACTGGCACTAGGCACCAGGAGGCACCATTGGGCGATAGCAGGTGTCAGTGGGAACCACCTGGCACTGAGCATCTCTACCAGAAGTGTTGCCATATGTTCTGAGACGGATAATCCTGATTTTGGAGGATTATGTTCACATACTGACCAGTGGGACTGAGGGTCCTGTTCCAATTTTGTGGAAGAAAATTATGGCAACCCTATCTACCAGGCGCCATCGGACATCACTAGACACCATTCAGCAGTGGACCCACAGGACACCAATGGGCACTGGGCATCCCTAACAGGTACCACAAGGCACCGGTCTCCACCAGGCATCCCTACTGGGTACCAACAGCCACCCCTTCTGGGCATCACTGGGCACTGCACATTCTTACCAGGCATCAAGCATCACCAGGTAGCAGCAAGCACCACTAGGCATCCATACTGAGCACCAGGCATTCCTGGGGGCACCAACAAGCACTGGGCACCAGAAAGCAACACCAGCCAGCAGGCACCAAATCTGTTCTTAGTGGGTGCTCACATCATAGAAGGAATAGGCTCCCCAAATTTCACGCCTCTAGGTCCAGGGGTTTGGGCTGGGCATTGGTGAGTCAGCAATTCTTCAACAAAAAGTATAGGGATGAAAAAACATTGTGCCCCTTTTCATCTCCTTCCTGTTTTAATTTCCAAAAATCAGTTCTTACAGAGTGTCTACATCATTTTTTAAAAAACTATTTTATATACAGCTTTTGTACATTTGTAATTTTGAATTGTGAGCCATTTTGAGCATTTGCTCTGGTATAGGAAAAGTGGGATAATCTTTCTAACTAATGTATATCTGTGATATCCTACAGCAGGATTATTTTATTCCAGTGCCATCATAATATTCCCAGAGATCCTGTCACCGATGCTGTGTTGGGAGCTGGCAATTGCTAAATATCACAAGGGAAAGAAAGAAGACACTCCAGTCCTTCCTCCAGTTCTTTATTTCCTTGCAGTATATGGAAAGGCAGATCACTGGGAGTCCAGAATCAATGTAGTTATAGGTGGTGACATGCTGGAGGACTTGCATCTTCTTTACTTTTCCATTTCTGGACACTGGGAAGTATACACCAGTTACCCTCTCAAAAAGCATGGGGAGGAATATGCCAGTGGACCCCAAAACAAGCTGGAGCCACCACTGGAAAGAGGTCATTGTACTTTACTGAGCTTATTGGATCTTTACTCCTGGTCTGATATAGTTGATCATGAAGCGTTGATGGCTTTAAAATTGCAGGAATTCATGGGGTGGCTAGAGATTCTGATGTGGTTTCGATAAGAAATTCTAGTGGCTGAGGAATGACTCCTCTACCCGGGATCAAAGAAAGAAGCTGAAATTTTAGGTCAGATCCTGGCACCTGGTAGTTTTGAACTGTGCCATCACAATCTTAATCAAGCAGAAACACTATTATCTTGGTGCTCTCCAGAGGATGAGGTTCAAACACTGTTGTGTTGGATGGGATTGCTTGTGAGGCAGTATTCTTGCATATCTCTGCTGCTACTGTGTTCAGGTGTCAGCGTTATTCACAGGTAAAGCCATGCAAAGGCCCAAGAGGAGTTGCATAAATACTGCGGTGTGATCCACCATGGTATTATTTTGCACTTGCTTATTTACCTGCAGATGGGGGACTGCTTTGGAGTCCATTGGAAGTTCAGCAAAAATCAGAGCATGCTTACAAATCTTCTCTTTGGGATCTAACGATACTTATTTTTTTATAAAACCAATGCTACCTGTCTAAAGATGGCTAATAGAAGTAGTCTCAAATGACTTTCAGGTGGAGGCAGCAGGATAGGCAGTGCCTTATGCCCACCAGCCTCTTCTTCTGTCCAGCCTCCACTTGACTCCCCTATTTGGTAACACCAACAGTACGGCACCCCAACTGCCACTGCTCTCACTGTTGCTAGTTCTCCTCCTCCAAACTTCATCTTCACCCCATTTCCTCTTTGTCGTCAAAATTCAAGGACATATGGGCCAGGCTATGGCAATGGCTGCAGCAGGGTGGTAGATATGGGACACAAAAGAATCAGGTTGTCAGGTAAAGACACCAACAGGTGCCAGGAGGATCTTGGCTGGTAGGCAATAGAACACTGAAAATTGTGGCCAATATACCTACTGCTGATTTAAATAAGACAGGACATTCTTAAAAATCTGTTTAAATTTTTATCTTTTAAATCCAGATGTATTGCATCCTTTTGTCAATTTTGTACCGAAGTAGTACAGCTGTGTGCTGGTATTGCTCTAATTAGTGAGACGGCCGTAGGTTAAATCACTGAGACTTGAGCTGCTGTTTGCCCAACTGGGTAAGGAAGAGAAAGGTGCCATGGAACTGCAACACGTCGCAGATCTTTGACCAAAAGTGTCCAGTGAACCGTTGGAAGAGCATCCACTCTGCCAGTTCCTGATCCCAGAGTTTGAGGCTTACAAAACCCAAACAAGAAACAATTCCCAGTGCCATAATCCAGGCTGTAGTGCTGTTGCCCAAGCGCATCTGGATCTTTACCGCTTTCCAGATGACTATGGCTATATGTCCAGTCAGTGCCAGCTCAAAACCTTGGGGGTGAAGCATTGCCAGAAGATAGCTTGCCAGTGATGTGGCTTCCATGGCCAAAAAGGTGCCTGGTAACCACCCATGTTCTAGATATGTGCACCAGACAGCAGCCCAAGCAAAAATTGGCAATGTCACCCACTGGTCTAAGACGGCTGCCCAACGATGCTGTGTCCAGAGCCGGCCCCATTGTATGGGCCCATATGCAAGTGCCATGAGGGCAAAAACCTCCTGGAAGTAGTGTGCCTGTCCTCTTTTGCCTCTAGAAGGCAGCCAGTACCAGCCCAGAAGTACATAGGCCAGGTTGACCAAGCAATTGGCAGGCATAGCCAATGCAGCAGGAAATCCCGGCACAGCTGGCTCAGCGTAGTGTTCATAGCCAACGTCGACGTGAACACCATCAAAGATTCCTGAAGCCACGGCTCCAACACAGAGGATCAGACCTCCAGCAACATGCACCAGTGACTCTCTGCTAGCTGGCTTCATCGCAGTCCTTGCCAAAGCCTCGTATAGATCTTTTTGCACAGCTACTGAGCTTCAGTGAACTCCTTCTTCATTCCAGTGACTGGTCCTTGTTTGCATAGATAAAGTAAGCGTGGGTGTGTTTCGCATAGATAAAGTTGATGTGGGTGAGTTTTGAATTCAGCTCCTGTCAAAAGGGGAGAGGAGAAGATTAAGAACTTGGATGCGTCTGAGTGGACTTTGATTCTTTTCTCGCGAAAGGCGCAAAAGAGGGAGATGACTGAGGATTCATGACAACGGAGGAAGTTGCAGCATTAATTTGTCAGTCTAATACCTCCCACTGCTCAACCACCACCCCCTTCTGACTTGCCTATGTCGGACTGTGTGGCGGTACAGGCCTAGCCTAGCTTTTCTTTAGCAGCCACTCGGATCACGCTCGTTCCCGTGTTTGCTGTTATGAAACAGCTGCAATGGCAGGATTGGCTGCTGGTGACATCACTGCCCGGTGGGGGTGGAAATACGGTTGTTTTTTGCCAAGATTTCATGTTTGTAACCATGGGAATTGCAAGAGCCGGGATCTGCTGAGATGTTCCCCTCCCCAGGCCGAGGCCTGCAAGAATACATCCTGTCCTTCAAATCACAGGCTATTTATTTCAGAGGCACTGCTGCTAACCTCTGTGGTATATACATGCTCAGCATAAGCCACCCATGGTGAAGCTGCATGCTCCAGGGAAGAATCTGAACAAGTAGTCGTGGCCAAAAATAAACAGACAATATTTGGAAGATGATCCTAAATGTTACACAGGAAATTCCTGGACGTGCAAAGCTAATACTATTCGGAATTTCAGGGCAGGAAGACGGATTGCCTCAACAAACATGCTCCCCAAGCTGCACTTGCCTAAGGTAAGGCAATGCTTGGTAAGCACAATATACTCTATGTGCAGAAGGATCAGTTACTAGGAAGGGGAAAGCTGAACTCTTCCGCTACCAGCTGATTCTACCTGCAAATAATTATTCCAAGCTCCACTATACAGTATTTCCTATTTCTGAACGGCTGGGTGAAAAGAGGTAATAGCAAAGACGGGAGTGTTGAGCCCTTCCTCCTGCCTGTTGCTTCTCTCCTGCACCCCCTCTTTCCCCAAAAAAGCATTTTTTCTTTTGTATGGTGCAGTTTTACTCTCTGATATTTTAAGGGAAACAGATTTGGAGTTTGGATATTGCCTGGTTTCAGAAACTAAACACAAATATAGCCTACCACTAAAAAAAACCCCTCTGAACCTAAAAGATGAGCTCTTAAAAGTGCTGGGAAATGCGACACAGAAATGGCTACATTTTATAATGCAAGTCCAGACTATTATACATTTGACAAAAGCTGTTCATGGCTTCTTGGAATGAGCCGTTGCTCTTCTATCTGTAAACTCGTCTCGCTCCCTGTGGGCTGTGGACTTAGAGCAAAATTTTCCACCCCGTTCCACCCCGTTCTGCACCCCTTCTACTGAAAGAAGACATTGAGATATGGAAGAGAAGAAACTGATCTGGGGTGGGGGATGTATGTACTCTGGGGCATTTCTAGGTGCTGAGGGTTTTTTTTTCTTATGGTACAGACACAGTGTTACCAGTGTGATTTTTTTTCTATCCCAGGTTTACTGTTTGTGCTACAGATGTACTCTAATGTGTAAATGCACAGTTGCAGTCTACCTGCTTCTACACCTATATCTACAGGATGAAATATTTACAGGCAGACAACTTTAAAAACCAGGAGTAAGAACTATACTCACTCCAAAAAGGTGCATTTTGATGCTGGTTCTCCTTCTGTGATACTTCATGTGGGTTGTTTTGATCAGGCAAAATCTTGTGGAATGTATATTCATCTGTCCATCCTTCCATTTGTAAAAATTTGCTCTTGGCCCCATATTTACAGGATGAAGTAGTGCCTACGTTCCCAGAGTAGGCACTGAAAAACAATGGTTCACTGTGGTATAAGATTTTTTGTGGGGCTATTTTTATTTGCCTGTACCATTTTTAGGTTTTGCTATCTTCTGTAAGCTGCTTTGGTGGCCCCCACAAGGATGGGGTAAAAATCTTTTTAATACCAAAGAGCCCAGAGTCTTATCAAAATTCCACACCAGTGAAAAATTAGAAAAATAATAGGCACAAGGGACGGATTGATGGTTTCATTCAGAAATGTGTATGCACTGAAGCATAAAACCACCTAATTAAAAAAAAATTAAACCAGAAATACAAATGTACTCAGAAAGTGCTGGCAACTGTACCAAAGCAAAAAGTCAATGTGCAAACTGAAAAAGGCAGCTGTGAAAGAGAGGAAGTGAACAAGGAATAAAAACAATGAAATGAAAGGGGTGATTGCATTTGAAAGTATGTCCCTTTGCAGGTGGTAAAGTCCAGGCACCACAAACCCACTGCCAGAGTGTTTGCACAGATAGAGTGGAAAAGTATATTGGTGTTGAACAAAGAAGATGCAGTCATATGCTACTTGTTGCAAAGAAAACATAATGCTGTATTTGTACAATCTTCTTGTGAAGCCCTCTTTGAGCCACTTATGCAGGGTGACCAGATTATTCCTGAACCCCAGGGCCAAAATTCCTAATCCCAAGCAAAAATTCCTACCCGTTTAAAAAAAATGCCAAAAATGTATTTTTTGTTTCTTTTTTACCATAACTTTTGATAGGAAGGAGTTATCTTCAAACTGATTTTTGCATTGGATTCTGCTCTTCAGTACGAATCCAACAACAAATGACATGATGGGTACTGTGCACTATTGCGAAGTTTCAAAATGAAGTCAAGATGTAGGACACCCGGATAGGAGGCTAAAAATCCGGACAAATCCGGGTTTTTCTGGTCATATGGTCACCCTGCACTTATGCCTCTCTGGTCAATTTTGTGGAATACACAAACAAGTCAAGTGTATACTTATTTAAAACAATAAACTGCTTTCCTTCTCCCCCAAAACAACATAGTTTTTGGTCCTTACATTTGGGGCCTGAGATAGAAAATGTGACCACAACTCAAAATCCACAGCTCCACTCTGGGGTTTCCTGCAATCCAGCTGCGTTTTGAGTAGGATTATAAAATGAATCTTGATTCTGGAAATAGCAATAAGTTCATTGGCAGAAAAGAATAGCTGGCATGCAACAAGTACAGTATGTGAGAGTGCGAAATAGATTGTAACATTTTCTCTTTGCATCTTCATCTTTGCTTGCTTGCCACCTGCTACCCACCACCAGCCACCCACAGCTGCTTAGCTGTAGATATGGCTGCATCTATTTCTCATCTCCGCAAGCAATTGCAGGAAACCCACACTTGTTGTGTCTGCTGCAGTCAGGTACAGCTTGGCAAAGATGCAGGTGGTGGTAGGCCTAACTATTTGATGCTAGTTTATTCAAAAAAATACAGTAATGTTAGATGTTGTTTTTGTGTGTATTCCACAAGAAATGGGTATCCTTTTGCTATAGGGCTGCAACTTTTCTTTGCACTGTTTCAGTGCTTTGATCTAATTATTTAAAAATCTTTTCTGGAACAGAGATAAGTATTTCTATAGTAGGTGATGCTTAAAAATGCCGAAGCAGAACCAATGTTGTGGGGACATATTGGGGCATCGTGACAATCCTAAGGTTTTTAATGAGGTGGCACTGGTTCTTACACTCTAGCGTGAATGAGAAACATAAGCATACCACTGTGGTTTTATAATCTGAGGCAGGGATAAGTTAAGCTGATACTCCAACAGCATTCCCAAGTACACCTGTTTGTTTTTGTCCATGTAAGTGCATTGTTGGCATTGTTAAAGAAAAGCACCTGAGGACACTGTTGCTGTGATGGCCCAACCCTCCAAAATGAGCACTTGGTGCCCCAGCCCTCATTCACCAGGATCCTGCAAAGGGTTGCTAACAGCAGACTCTTTCACAACCAGTGACAATATTTTTTATCATTAGGATCACAATCCTAACCATGTCTACTCAAAAGTAAGTCCCACTGTGTTCAATGGGTCTTCCTCCTTGGAAAGTGTGTTTAGGATTGCAGCCTAGGTGTCTATCCAGACCCCTAACGGCAAGGCTCTCTGCTTATTCCCAAGACTCCCTGTATGTCCACAGTCTTTGTGTGGTGGCGGCAAATGAATACCTTGATGGCCACACAGGTAGGTAGGGGTTTCTGAAAGCTTCAGTTAGGGATTCAGCAAGCCAGTTCTCCTTTGAAATCTGAAACAGACACAGTGCTGGGGGGAATTTTTAGGGTACACAAGTCCTCAGGTCACTCATCCATGTACCACTAGTCACGATGCAACATACCCTACAATCCAGAGTAATGACAGGAGTGCATAAGAGACGTTATGCGTACCTGTAGTTACTGCACCATCTAGTGAAAACCTATGGGAAATTCATATTGAAATCCAGAGCAAATTGTTCTTACACCGGAGCAAGGACTCCCCGTAGTTACTCTGGATTGCACCCATAGTCTATTAGAAAGTACCGCTGTACTTGTTTGCAAATTCCAGCAGATGAGCTGAGATAGTCTTCTAGCAAAAACGACAAAGAATTTTGTGGCAACTTTAAGAAACTTAATGGAAGCTTTTGCAATCATTGGAGTAAGGGCTGTAGACCAGGGTGACCATACAGAATGGAGGACAGAGTGCCTGTACCTTTAACCATTGCATAGAAGAGGGAATTGAGACAGGTTTCACTCATCACAGGAAGGTTTAAAAAGAACCTGCCCGAATTCCCTCTTCTATGCAACGGTCAAAGGTACAGGTACTCTGTCCTCCATTCTGTACGGTCACCCTGCTGTAGGTTCAGAACATGTTGAACATGCAGTGTGTCCTAGCCAGGTTCAATCACCACATCTGGGTAGGTCAGAAAAAAAACTGTAACCTTGAAGAGCCACTGCCACTTGGTGGGCCCAATCCTATCCAACTTGCCAGCACAGATGCAGCCATTCAGAGGGAGGGGAGGCAGTCACAGAGGCTCCTCAAGTTAAAGGAACATTTGGAGCTATATTGTGGCTGCATTGGCACCGGAAATATGGATATTATTAGGGTCAATGACATATTAATAAGCCAGATGGACCAATTGTTTTATAAAAAGTATCTTCCCAGATATAGTCCACTTCAAAAGAAGCACTGGAGTTTTATACAATTACTTATATACATACATTATTTGATCTAATTATTGCTGTGCATTTGATGAGGTGGGTTTATCATAGCTTATGCTACAATAACTGTGTCTGTAACCCCTTCAAAAAGTCCACTCCCATCCACTTCTCTTGTTTCCACTTTTTTTTCTTTTAAATTAAAAAATGTATTATTGTAATTACAGAGCATGGAAAACAGGTTTCTGCTTACAAATTTAATTACTGTATGTTTGCATCACCTATATTTGATACATATCTCCCTGTGTATAGCACCAATTTAGTCAAGTAAAAAAATCAAGCTTGTACCCATTTCAGAGTACAAAATGCAAGTATCTGACACAGCTTCTCTTTCAATGGGGTTACCTTTTCCCCCAAACATCATTTACATCAAGGCCGGAGCTCTGGCTTCCTACACCCAGGGGATTTTTTATTATTTTGGATACTGAGAGCCCAATCCTATGCCTGTCCACTCAGAGATCCTAGTGTAGATAATGAGGCTTACTCCCAGAAAGTGTGGTTTGGATTGTAGCCTCACAGCCCATTGCTATGCGCATCTACTAAGAAGCAGGTCCCATTAGGGTTAAGGGGCTTCCTCCAATCAAAGTGTGTATAGAATTGCAGCCTCTACCCAATCCTATGCATGTCTCCTCAGAAGTCAGTCCCATCAGGGGGCTTTGTCTCAGAAAAGTGTGACAGCCTCACAACCCACTCCTAGGCAGGTCAGGCATAGGTCCTCATAGGTCCTAGGCAGTCCCATCAGAGTCAGTGGGGCTTCCTCCCAGGAAAGGGTGGATAGGGAGGCAGCCTCACAACCCCCTCCCAGGCAGGTCTCCTCAGGAGTCAGTCCTATCAGAGTCAATGGGGCTTCCAAGTATGCAAGTACCAATGTAGTAAATGGGCAGGGTAACCATAGCTCATAACCAAAAAAGGACAAATCCCCTCCTAATACAGCAGGCCTCTGTCAGTCTTGGAAGACTATTGTATCGTGCTCGGCACTGCATACGCTGCATGCGAAGCACGAAAGCCTGGGTTGGATTGTTATGGAGGATAGGCTGTTACCCAAGCAGCAGATCCCCCCTCTCCGTGCCACTGAATTAGTCCAATGGAAAGGCAGAGCCAATACGATTGGATCCAGCTCATATATGTTGCTTTCATGTGGTTAATTATGAGTAAAATCCTAACGTTGGCTACAATTCAGAGTAACTACAGGACGTTTTACACCGATGTAGTTACGGTGCCACCTATGGGAAACCTATGGGAAATGCATAGAGCAATCCAGAGTAAGCACCTCTTACGTCTTCCTGTAGGTACTCTGGATTGTAAGGTATGTCTACTCAAAAGTAAGCCCCAATAGGTCTTACTACCAGGAGTGTTTAGGATTACAGCCAATATTATTTATTAAACTAATTAAAACGATTACACATAATTACATATAATTTATGTTAACATGTGTGTTCCATTCTGCCTGCTCACAAGGAAAAGGAGGACGAGGAGGCTTTTTTCCAGGACACAAGTCTGAAAAAGAGGACGTGTCCTGGAAACAGAGGACATCTGGCCACCCTGTTAGTGGGGCTAGTCCTAGGAGAGTGGAGAGCCCTGGGCAGTGAGGCTTCTCCTGAGAGAAAGCAGTTCCCTCAGAGCGCGCCGGGACTGAATGAGGTCTTATGAGAAAGACGCTGTCATCCGGGTCTCCACAAGGGAGTCCATGAAGGGAGTCCCATGGGCAGAGGCCTTGCGCTCGCGCGTCCTGAGCCGTTACTGACATCCCCAGTCCACTGCGGAGGCGGCTGCGCTTCCAGGACAGTGGCGGAGTAGATCCCTATTAGCTTTATCTCCGCTCCTGCTCCTAACTTACTCAAGGTAAACTAGGCCGTGTTCTTTGAGGTCTGTATCCTAGCAACCAGGTTTGTTTCTCGGCGCCATCTTGAGGAGGCAACATCCGGGTATCGAGCGGACGCCATCTTGAGAGACGGCGACACGACACACGGCTCCCGGGCGCCATCTTGAAAAGACTCCACAGGATTCTGAGTAGGGCGCCATCTTGTTCCCGCCTTCTACATCCGGGAACTTTGAGGCGCCATCTTGTTTTGACTCTTCATCCGGGCAACTCTCTCGATTTGGGAGCCATTTTGAGAGGCGCCCCAATGGCTGAGGGTTTCGCCATTTTGGGAGAGCTGACTGGGCGAGGAGGCCATCTTGGGTTCAGAGCGGCGCCATGTTGAGCAGCCAGCCACATCCGGGCATTTAGTAGGAGGGAGACGCCATCTTGAAGTGATGTTTCCTCTCATCCGGGTCTTTCAAGAAGCATCCATCTTGGATGCGTAAAGCCCCAGAAAGCCCAGAAGCGGCCATGTTGGACCACGAATGAAATGGGACGCCTATATACGGGCATCTTGTTCCCTGCTTCAAAGGAAGGCGGCGCATCCGGGAACTTTGTGCTTCCATCTTTGTTTTGTATTTTTGGAGGGGGGATGGGATGACAACTTCCAGGAAGTTTTCAGCCTTTGGAGAAGTTGCACAAACACGGCTCTACTCCAAATACTGTGATTGACACCCCAGTCCTAGGCATGACTACTCAGAAGGAACCTCCATTAGAGTCAATAGAGCTTAATCCCAAGAAAGGATTCCAGCATCACAGTCCCTTCTATGCACGCCTACTCAGAAGTAAGTCCCATACTAGTCAATGGGGCTTACTCTCAGGTAAATGTATAGAATTTCGGCCATACTGAACACTCATATGCAGGGGTCCTCAAAACTCAGTCCCATTCTAGTAAGTGGAGCTTACTCCCGGGAAAGTGCCTAATTGGCATTTCTATACGTCTACTCAGTCCCCTCAGTGTCAATGGGGCTTCCTCCCAGGAAAGGGTGGAGAGGGAGGCAGCGTCACAACCCCCTCCCAGGCAGGTCTCCTCAGGAGTCAGTCCCTCAGAGTCAATGGGGCTTCCTCCCAAGAAAGGGTGGAGAGGGAGACAGCCTCACAGCCCCCTCCCAGGCAAGTCTCCTCAGGAGTCAGTCCCACCAGAGTCAATGGGGCTTCCTCCCAGGAAAGGGTGGAGAGGGAGGCAGCCTCACAGCCCCCTCCCAGGCAGGTCTCCTCAGGAGTCAGTCCCATCAGAGTCTATGGGGCTTCCTCCCAGGAAAGGGTGGAGAGGGAGGCAGCCTCACAGCCCCCTCCCAGGCAGGTCTCCTCAGGAGTCAGTCCCACCAGAGTCAATGGGGCTTCCTCCCAGGAAAGGGTGGAGAGGGAGGCAGCCTCACAGCCCCCTCCCAGGCAGGTCTCCTCAGGAGTCAGTCCCACCAGAGTCAATGGGGCTTCCTCCCAGGAAAGGGTGGAGAGGGAGGCAGCCTCACAGCCCCCTCCCAGGCAGGTCTCCTCAGGAGTCAGTCCCACCAGAGTCAATGGGGCTTCCTCCCAGGAAAGGGTGGAGAGGGAGGCAGCCTCACAGCCCCCTCCCAGGCAGGTCTCCTCAGGAGTCAGTCCCCTCAGAGTCAATGGGGCTTCCTCCCAGGAAAGGGTGGAGAGGGAGGCAGCCTCACAGCCCCCTCCCAGGCAGGTCTCCTCAGGAGTCAGTCCCACCAGAGTTAACCTATTTTCCCCAGTGGCAGGCACCGGGGTGTAAAGAGCAGCGCCAGTCCTGCCTGTGCGTTATCTAACACCGCCTACAAAAGAAAAGCGTTGGCGCGTCGGCCAAGATGGCGCCATCCAAAGGGCTCTGCCCACTCCAAGATGGCGGCGCCCTGGTGGGAGGGGTTCCGTACAGAAGGAGGCTCCGCCCACCGCCGCCGCCGAGGAAGAGAGACTCCTCACAGGCGCAAGATGGCGGCTCCCAGGGCGGCGTGAAGGCGCCTGGAGCCCGCAGCCTGCCCATCGGTTCCGTACAGCGGGGGCGGATCGAGAGGCCCGCCGTGATTGGCAGCCGGAGGGAGGGGAGGCAGCTCTGGCGTGGGGCTCCGGGGGAGGGAAGCGGTTGAGACCGAAGAAGCAGCAGCAGCGCCGACTGGGGGGACGAAGGGGAGGCGGCTTCATCCTCCCTGCGGCCGCCATTTTCCGTCCGGGCACACAAGATGGCGGCTCCCAGGGCCGGGCTCTGAGCGGGGGGCGGCCGAGCGGCGGAGGTGGGGGAGGAGTAACTGCCCCACGCGGGGCAAGGGGGCAAGACTAGGGGGAGGCGTTTAAGGGGTGGTGCTGCCTGAGCCCCCTTCCTCCTACTGGGGGGCTCCTGCAGAGGGGGGTGGGGGTCTTCAATCCACCCCCAGCAGGTGTGGGGGGCTCTCGGCCCTCTTGCGGTTGCCCCACGTGGAGGAGGAGAGGCAGGTCTTCGCCCCACCTGAAGGTGTCGTGCCTGCAGCATCCCCGTGAGGAGCTGACCCAGGTTCCCAAGGGGGGGTCGTCTGGGTCCTTTGCTCGCTCAGGGCCACTGTTCGGGGCGGGGGTGGCCGCTCCCTCCTGGCCCTGCTGCTGTCTCCTCCAAGGGATCCTTCTTACTAGGAGGCAGGGAGGGAGGAGCTTTCCATGGCTGCCGCCTCTCCTGTTGCCCCAAGCGGGGGCTCCCCAACAGGTGGTGGGGCCACACCAGGGTTGCTGCAGCCACGCTGGAAGAGAGTCGTGGGGTGGTCTGGACCCGTCCCTCGACCCCGACATGGACACAGAGCAGTGGCCATCAAGGAGCTCATCGTGGTCTTCGGAGGGGGAAACGAAGGCATCGTGGATGAGCTGCACGTCTATAACACAGGTAAGGCCGGAGGGGAGGAGGGAACACACACACTGGGATCCACATGGAGGAGCCACTCTTGTAGTAGGTGCAGCTGTATGTTGAACATCTTCACTTCTCAAAGGTGCAAGTGGGACGATCCTAAATCCTCTCCACACTTTCCCGGGGGAAGCCCCATTGACTCTTACGGGACTGACTTCTGAGCAGGCTTGCGTAGTTGAGAGTGATTTCAGGCTGATTCACGCTTTCCCGGGAGTAAGCCTCATGGACTTTTATGGGACTGACTTCTGAGTAGTGTAATCCCCATTGACTCTTACGGTGCTTCCTCATAAGTAGGCATGCATAGGAGAGGGCTGGATGGTTGCAATAATGTGCACTTTTCCTGTGAGTAAGCCCCGTTGACTCTAAAAAGGCTTACTTCTGAGTAGACACGCCTAGGAGTGGTCTATGAGCCTGAAACCCTTTCCACACTTTCCTGTGATTGACTCTTACGGGGCTTACTCTTGAGTAGACGTGAATGGGAGTTCATGGGAGACGTGAATGGGAGTTGTGGGGCTACCATGCTGTCCACCCTTTCCTGGGAGGAAGCCCCATTGACTACAGTGGGGCTGACTTCCGAGTAGACATGCATGGGATTTCCCTCCAGAGAGGGCTTGGGTGTTTTTCAGGGCCTGTGTGGGATGTCCTCCTGGTGGGCTCCTTTGACTAGCCAGGTAGGGAAACTTCCCCTGTACCACGGGGTGGGAAAGGGCAGAGCAGGGAGTGGGAGAGAAGAAGCGGCCGCAGAGGGTCTGGCAGGAGGGAGTGCGGGGCCTGCCTGGCTGCCGGTGGGTCCCTCTCGGAGCGCGGGGTGCCCTGAGGACAGCGCTGCTCGCAGTGGCGGGGAAGCCTGCCTGCCTGCCGGGGCCGAGTGCGCTTCCTCTCCCCGCGCAGTGTCGCGCGCGCCTCCCACTCCCACCCCTCACCGCTCGCACTTGCGCGGTAAGCGGAGGAGCTTCTCCTCCTGATGGGCTTGGCGCGTAAAATTAAACTTTCGAACGTCGCGGCCCTTAACCCCCTCCTGCCCGGCCCTGCCTCAGCGTCCTCCCCGTCCCCAGCCTTATCTCCCAGGCCCCTCTCTCCCCTCAGCAGCTCCCCCTTGAATCCTTCTGTGCCTCTCCCCACCCCATGACGCCCTCCAGGGCTCAGGCTGCCACCCTCTCCACACCTTCCTGGGAGCAGCCCCATTGATTCCAACGGGACTTACTCCTGAGGAGACTTGCATAGGTATGAGCTGTGAGGCTGCAACCTTAACCTGGAAGTAAGCCCCACTGAATAGAATGGGACTGATCTCTGAGAAGACATGCATAGGTGTGGGTTCTGTGGCTGAAAATCTTACCTGGGAGTAAGCTCCATTGACGCTGATGGGACTGGCTTCGGAGGAGGCATGCACAGGGGGAGCTGTGAGGCTGCCCCTCTCTTCACAGTTTCCTGGGAGGAAGCCCAATTGACTCTAATAGTACTGACTTTTGAGGAGACATCCAGGGGGAGCTGTGAGGCTGCCCCCCTCTTCACACTTTCCTCACAGAACCCTATTGACTCTAATGGCGCTGACTTTTTGAATAGGTGGGGAGTGAAGGTGCCAGACTTTCCTGGGAGGAACCCCACTGACTAGATTGGGGCTTTCTTTCTAGATAATGCATAGGATAGATTTGTGAGACTACAATCCTAACCAGTTTTTTTCTGGGGAGTCAGCCTCATTGACGCTAATGGGACTAACTTCTGAGTTGACCTGCGAGGGAGAAGGACACAGTGCTGGAGGGTGTATGTCTTGAAAAATGAGGGATGGGAAAAGTAGGCCTGCATGTTCGTAGCCACTGAGATTCTCCAGGGCAGTGATGATGAATCTTTTACATCCTGAGTGCCCAAACTGCAGCCCCAAACCATGAACATACCAGTGCCCAACGCCCATGCCCAGAATGCTGGGCATGCATGCTGGGCACTGGTGCCACCAATGGAGCTGCCCTGCTTCTCTTTGGATCAGTGCTGGGGCATTGGTGAGGCAGCTTGGCTCAGATGCCAATGGAGAGGGCTTGGCATGCCTGCTGTGGCACAGAGGTTTACCACCCCAGGCACTACAAGCATATTCCTAGAAGAGTCCAACCTGTGGAATTGCAAAGTGGTTGCTGAAATTTGGAGAGGAGTGATTTGGAGAGATGGAATTCAACACCACACCACTTCAACATCACACATGCACAAACTCTGTGAATTTAGAGGTAGACAGTACCATATGTAGGATTAGACTTAAATAAACTAGAATGTATTTGCTGAAAATAGTCTTCCTTTCTTGTGCGTCTTGAATTTGAATATTAAGGTCACTAGGTTTCATTTTAGCTATTTCTATGTTTCTTCACCATGTGGTGTCACATCACCTATATGAATGTCATGTTGGAAAGATTTTTCTGATGATGAGAATTTTGCCACCTCCAGTTACAGAATTGTTTCTTTTATGACTCCCATATAAAATGAAGAAAAATATTGTTTTAGGACCAAAATAATTTGATATTTTGAGATAGGCAGATGTAGATGGATGCCTAATAGTAAACACTTTTTCCATTTTGGAAGAACCATAAAGACATCAATAAACAAAGTGGAGAGGTTTTTCTACAACAGAAGTAACATTACCCACAAATGTGAACTGGTAATTTTTTAAACACCACCAAACCTGAAATATGCTTTCTTTGTAAGTGTTTTGGCATGCATAGGATAGGGACTGTTGCCTCGGTAAAGTCTACTGTCTACCGTAGCCTCAATAAAGACCTTTTCATCAGAAAAGAGACTTTTAGATATCATGCTGGAGATACTGCATAGCTTTTCAAATATAAGTTTTTCTTGTAGAGGGCTAGATCTCTTCCTTGGGGTTCCAGGATACTTTCAGGCCTTCCAGACAATGCATATATCTGTATAATTAAGACTGATTAATTAAATGGGTACACAGCTTTGGATGACATGTTGTGTAGGATAAAGCTGTGTGTTGGATTCATTAGCATGTTTTGTGGTGGTGTAAGTGTATTTTCTCTCTGTTGCCTATTAGTTTTGGTTATTTCTTCTGGATCATATAAAACATGGAATTTCTGTGCAACCATACTGAGCAGGAGGGATGGGTTCCAGTTTCCTGATTGGTAGCCCCTGCCTTTCTCAGATTTCCCTGATAGGCTGCTTCCTTCTACGGTGTTCACTGTAAACCATTCTAGCTGGCAAAGTCCCCTGCTGCTAGATGCTGTCTTGGTCTCAGAGCATTGGGGAAAACCTTGACTGAGACTGGTAAAGAACACTCTATTCCTGTTTGTTCCCTTTGTCAATCACTATCTCTCTGGTATGCTGTTTGTGCTTGTAGGTACTATGCCCCTTGTGGTTTTATCTGCTCAAGACAGACTGTAACCTGCTCCATGCTGGACTGTGTTGACAGGCTATCATGTTTCAGAACAAGGAGCATAGAGCTTAATTGTCAACTGTGAGATCAAAAAAGAGGTGCTGTTAATGATGGCAACCTAATTTTGGGAACAAGGGCATCTGTCAGTGTAGAGAATGACAGTGTACATCTTTGCTTGTGTGTCGCTAAGCTGAAAGAATGGGGAAAGTGGAAATCCCCATGTCATGACTCCATCATATAGCAATCTGTGCAATTATATTTTTGCCTCTACATCAGTTTTTTTACCCCCATCTGACTTCCTTTCCTCCTTTTCCAGCTACAAACCAGTGGTTCATCCCAGCTGTGCGGGGAGATATCCCACCTGGTTGTGCTGCCTATGGCTTTGTTTGTGATGGGACTCGCCTGCTGGTGTTTGGAGGGATGGTGGAGTATGGCAAGTACAGCAACGACCTCTATGAACTGCAGGTGAGTAACTACAATATACAAAACTGTTTCTCCTCAGTTTGGGAAGGAAGTGGTTGCCAGAAGGTTAGGGCAAAGGATGCTTGTATTAGTAGTACTACTGCTCCAATGCCAAGTCTTGTTGTCTGGTTATTTAAATGATCTAGGTCCCTCTTGTTCCTCTGAATAAACATAGAGCTCAAGGCAATGTACAAAATAAACAGTAAAATGCAAAGAAAAAGGTATAAAATGCAATAACTATAATCAATTAAGAACCAAGACTAGTTCAAAAAAATTAAAAAAAAATACAGACTATAACAAAAAAAGCTTACAGGTCTACAAAGGGAAGGTCAAGCAGAAAAAGAAAGATTTTTTTTCATCCCTGGAAAGCTAATAGGAAGGGGGTCCTTATTAATCTCATTGGAGTTCTATAATAAAGATCTCACTATAGAAAAGGTCCTACTCCTTGCTGTCAATTTTGCCTCTGCCAGAGGAAGCACATCCAACAGGCTACCCTCTAATTGACCTCATTGACCTTAGGGAAATGGTCAGTTCATATGCGATGCGGTTCTTCATCTGTAGAATTTAAAATCTTGCTATTCATGTGCAGAATGCTTTTGACACGAAAGAGATGCTGGAATGGTCATGTGCCTTAACCATGTGGTACTTGCTTGCTTTAGGCCAGCCGTTGGGAGTGGAAGAGACTGAAGGCAAAAACACCCAAAAATGGACCACCACCCTGTCCACGCCTTGGCCATAGCTTCTCATTGGTGGGCAACAAGTGTTACCTATTTGGGGGACTGGCCAATGATAGTGAAGACCCAAAGAATAACATTCCCCGGTATGTTGGTTATATATTGCCCTGTTTAATGACTGAGCTGCTGTTTAGATTTGTGTTAACTGTACAGATATAAGCCTCTAGTGTTGGGGGATTTGTGTGTTGCTCTAGAGCTTTTTGATTCCCCCCTTTCTGGCTCATTAAAAAAATCTTTAAGCAGGGGATTTTAACCAATATGTCCCAGCACACTGGTGTGCTCTGGGAGTGGTACAGAGGCAAGAAGCAGCAACTGCACATGCAGAAGAAGTTGCTGCTTTACGCATCCATTCAAAGGAGTGGCTCCAAGCGGTCACGTTCTCCCGTGCATACGGCTGCTGCACTTCTCCTCTCTCCCCACGACACACCTCCAATAGCCAGAGAAGCCTGGAGGACCTCTGGCCAAGCTCAAACCGAAGGGGAGTGGCTGCAGTCCTCTCCACACTTTCTTGGGAGTGAACCCCATTAACTATAATGGGGCTTACTTCTGAGGAAACAGATGCACAGATGGGGCTGCGCCTCCCTGCATGGTCTGGGAGTTAATCCTCCAACCCTATGATGCATGGCTGGTACACCAGGTGTTGGCATTAGCAAAGGAGGGGAGCCTAGGCCATGAGTGTGGCTCAAAGGACACAGGTGGTGAGGTGGCTTGACTTCCAAGGAGGTTGTGCGGGTCGGGAGTGAGATCATGGATGGAATGGGTGTTGTTTCTGGGTTGACCCCAAGGAACAGCTTCCAGCTCCTGTCCACCTCTGTCTAGCATAGTGATTTTCAGTCAGTGAGCCAAGGCACACTGGTGTGTTATGAATGGTCTGAGGTGTGCCATGGAGTTTGATGGACAGTCATTTATTAGTAGGGCTATTGGGGAATGTAGTGAATTGAGCTCTCCACCATGATATGTCTTGTCATTTGTCAAATACCTGATGGTGACCCTTTACAGCTTTCGAACTGACAGTGTGCCATGAGATGAAAAAGGTTTCAAATCACTGCTTTAAAGAATAATCTCTTTGGTCCCAATTAGTTGGTTCCAGTTATAAGCAATTGAGAAGTCCAAAGCTGTGATTTCTAACTTGGCTTTTATACCTTCCTCTCTGATTTGTGTGTTTAATTTTTCTACAGATACCTGAATGACCTCTACATCTTGGAGCTACGTCCAGGTTCTGGTGTGGTGGCTTGGGATATCCCAATCACTTACGGTGTGCTTCCTCCACCACGGGAATCTCACACTGCTGTGGTATACACAGAAAAGGACAACAAAAAATCCAAGCTGATTATATATGGCGGCATGAGCGGTTGTCGGCTGGGTGACCTCTGGACTCTTGACATTGGTAATGGCATCGGGAATAGAATTTTACAGGTTGGGGTTCTCAGAGTATGTTCTTCAGGAGAAGGATTTAAGCTTGAAGTGTTATCTATATACACCATGGAAAACTGGGAAGAAGGGATAAATACTACAATAACCTATTCACTATGCTTTTCCTTTTCAGATTCTTTGACGTGGAACAAGCCAACTTTGAGTGGTGTGGCTCCTCTTCCACGCAGCCTACATTCAGCCACTACCATTGGGAACAAGTAAGCCATGTGATTGACATGCTTTAGTCTGATGGCGTACTCCTATATTTGTTGTTTCAGCATTCACCTCGTCTGATTTTTGTTTTTTGACAGAATGTATGTATTTGGAGGTTGGGTACCCCTTGTCATGGATGATGTCAAAGTGGCCACACATGAAAAGGAGTGGAAATGTACAAATACTCTGGCCTGTCTCAACTTAGGTATGTGAAGAAATTACTCTGCCTTTTCTAGTATCTCCTGCATTTCTGATTTTTGATTGATTGTTTGGTTCTTTCTCCAGACTCCATGGCTTGGGAGCCTTTTCTGATGGACACATTGGAAGATAATATTCCAAGAGCACGGGCTGGGCATTGTGCTGTGGCTATCAATACCCGCTTGTATATCTGGAGTGGCCGTGATGGCTATCGCAAAGCCTGGAATAACCAGGTTTGTTGCAAGGATCTCTGGTACCTTGAGACAGGTGAGTGATTTGAATGTAGAATGAATACAAGCTAGTGTGGTAGGATTGTGGCCTAAGATTAATAAAAAATTTTCTTTCTTGATGATGATCACTTCCAGTTGGCCCTGACAGATACTTGTTATAAAAAGTGGTTCCAATGCAAAAAGTTTGAGGACCACTGCTCTGTAACATGGAAAACTAAATTCAAAGGTAGAAGACTAGGCTAAAAGCTGAAATCGTTTTCCATGTAGAGGGCAGTGTATGATCATTTATTTATGTTGAATATGGAGCAGTATTCAAGCATACAATTCTGCCTGCAGGAGCAAATGGTACAGGCGCTATCAGAATTTATGATTGAGATGAGGATGCTATTTTTGCTTTGGTTGGCTGTGCTCTGTTCAGTGTGGAACCGCTTGTCTCCCATCCTGTTCTGGGTTCATAGGCAAAATTGTCTTTGTGGGTTTAGAAATAAGTATGTGAAAAAGTATGGAATAGCATTATCTAAGGAGTATGAGAAGATTCCTTTGTAGGGTATACAAGTATCTTCCTAATTTTTGTCTTGTTCTTCTCTTGCAGAGAAACCTCCATCACCTTCACGAGTGCAGCTGGTCCGTGCTAACACCAATTCACTTGAAGTGAGCTGGGGTTCTGTTCCAACTGCTGACACATACTTGCTGCAGTTACAGAAGTATGATATCCCAGCTGCCACATCACCAGCTGCCAATCCTGTGCCCTCTGTGCCTGTCAATCCTCCTAAGAGCCCTGCTCCAGCTGCAGCTGCCCCTAATGTGCAGCCACTGGCACAGATGGGCATCACCCTCCTACCCCAGGCAGCTTCTGCTGCTGGTGCTGTTGCTGCCGCTACCACCCCTGCTCCACCTACCACAACCACCATCCAGGTGCTGCCGACTGTGCCTAGCAGCCCATTGCCAGTTCCAGCTGCTGTCGCCACTCCTCGCCCACAAGGTAAGGGACAAAGCAGAGAGTGAGGCAGGCAGCAGACTTCCCTGTTTGTATAGTCAATGTTCATCCTTTGCAGCCCCCAAAATGTGGGGTACGTGCTTGCGAAGACATCATCTGTTGAGGTTTGATGGGAGAGCTGTGCATAGAATCCCTTCCCTCTTACAATGTGTTCTGGGTCTTAGAAATTGCTCACAGTGGGGTGCTGTCAGATCTCTACCCAGTATTATTGTGTAAGAAAACACAAAGCACATATCTTAATGCTGAGACTCTAGGGCAGTGATTTTCAACCAGTGTGATGTGGGAATTTGGGGAGAGTCCTTTATTAATAGGGCAATTGTGAGATTTGAGCCCCCTACTGGTAGCCTAGTGTGCCTTTTCAATGGTAAAAAAGATGATGGTATGCCTTGACAATTTTAGTGCCTTGTCAGTGTACTGTGAGATGAAAAGGGTTGAAAGTGACTGCTTTAGGGATACGCTGTGTTCGTGGTTTTGTTTCTGGTGTTGCTGCCAAACCTGAGTAAGCTTTTTAATATAATTTTTTTAACTTTTGAGATAGAGGAGTAGAGGAGTGATAATTCTGAATGAAGCAAACAGAAGCTAGTAACAGTGTTTGAATCTTCAAACCTGAAAAAGAATCAAGGAACGCTTTAAACATTAATTAAATGGATAGTTTGATCCTAGCATACTTTGGCTTTAAGTGCAGTACAGAGAGGGAACCCGGATTGCAGCAGGGGCAAAGGATTCAGTTCCACCCCCACAAAAAGATAATTTACAAAGGAAGACCCAAGCATGCCATGTCCACATTATATGTGTTACATGTTCCTTAACCCCAAGAGGACTGGTTTATTTAACCATGTACACTCTAAGCTTATGGCTATGGGGAGATGGAGCTACATTGGCCACCTGTGGTGTGCTTTAAACTCCCTGTTTTGGTTATCAGTGAAGCAGTCTATTCAGAACAAAACACAAAATATTAGATTTGTGTCATAATTCAGAGTGATTGGATGGTTTTGCTCTGTGTTTTCTAGCCCCAGCACAGCAGTCAAGGAAAAATACTTGGGTTCCCTGTCCAACTGTCTGCAGATAGCCAAGATGACCAACTTCAGAATCTGAAAACTATAGTTGTGGCCTACTGACTTAGAGCAAGTGGGAGTCCTGCCTCACTTTATTTTTGCTCTCCTTTCTCCCCGGCAGCTGTCCCAGCTATGCTGAAGGTTACAGGCCCACAAGCGACCACAGGACCTCCTTTGGTGACAGTACGTTCTGCAGGGCAGGCTGGAAAGGGCCCAATGACAGTAACTTCATTGCCAGCTGGAGTGCGCATGGTGGTGCCCACCCAAAGCGCTCAAGGAACGGTGAGTGTATTGATAAAGTGAGGACATGTTGGAAGGACAACCCTAACCACCCTAGTTTCCTAAGGCAAGAGTTTCTGCATGTTAACTTTCTGGCTGTCTCCTCTATTCTTCAGGTGATTGGCAGTAGCCCCCAGATGAGTGGCATGGCGGCTTTAGCAGCAGCAGCAGCTGCCACTCAGAAAATCCCACCATCCTCTGCCCCTACTATGCTGAGTGTCCCTGCAGGCGCAACCGTAGTTAAAACTGTTGCTGTTTCCCCGGGCACCACCACCCTGCCTACCACAGTTAAGATGGCTTCTTCTCCAGTCATGGTAAGTATCTGCAGTGTACTCCCTTAGCAAAGGCAGTTTAGCTTTTACTGAAGTCTACAGATAGACTGTAAAGGGCAAGGTCCACTTCAGTCAAAACCTTGACTGAACTTTGGAGTCCTTGCTCCCACCCTGTTTCTTTTTGAAAGCTGTGTAGTTTTGTGAGGGTTCTCCCTAGGTGTCCATTTCTTTTTTTAATACTGATGCTGTTTCCTAAAATGTCAGGTGAGCAACCCAGCTACCCGCATGCTGAAAACCGCAGCTGCCCAGGTTGGCACCTCCGTCTCTTCATCAACCACCAATACACCTACTCGGCCCATCATCACCGTGCACAAGTCAGGCACTGTCACTGTAGCACAGCAAGCCCAGGTGATGACCACGGTGGTGGGTGGGGTGACAAAAACCATCACGCTGGTGAAGAGCCCCATCTCAGTACCTGGTGGCAGTGCATTGGTAAGTAACAAAGTGGTGTAGTTGGGGCAAGTGGTTCAGAACATAGATCTCAGTCCTATCTTATGTAGAAATAGATGATTGTGTAAGACTGTTTTATTGTGGTGCTCTGATTTCTCTAAACTGTGGACTTCAGACATGGTCCTTCTTTAGCAATGTAGAATGACTTTGGTGCTCTCCAAGAAGTCTACTCATATAAAGAATAACACAGAAGGAAGGGAAAGGCTGCATTGGAGATGTTGGTTGGAGATGTTGAGATCAGGTCTGAACTGTAGATTCTCTCCTGTGTTCTCTCTTTGGCAGATTTCCAACTTGGGTAAAGTGATGTCGGTAGTTCAGACCAAACCGGTTCAGACATCAGCTGTGACAGGTCAGGCATCTACGGGCCCTGTAACCCAGATAATCCAGGTAAGAATTTGTGATAAGGGGCTGATGACCTTATTTGCACCATGCTATTAGACTAGGGTCAAGCGCTGATGCTACTGCCCACCACCTTATCCAGTCTGCAGATGGAACTTGTCCATTGTGATTCCCAGCTGGTGAAAATTAGAAAGACTAAAATGCTTTTGATATTAATGTTCTCTATTCCTAAGGGATTGGCCTATGGTAACATGAGAACTGAAAGAAAAAATAATGTTTCTGGTTTTCTAGTTATTTTTTTATGGTGTGATTCTTGTTTGAATACAAGATTTCTGAGACACTTCTAAACTGCTTCTTTTTGTGTTTCTCTCTCTCCTTAGACCAAAGGACCCCTGCCTGCAGGCACCATTCTGAAGCTGGTGACCTCAGCAGATGGCAAGCCCACTACAATCATCACCACCTCTCAAGCAGGTGGTATAGGCACCAAGCCAACTATTCTAGGCATTAGCAGTGTCTCTCCCAACACCACAAAACCTGGCACAACCACCATCATCAAGACCATCCCCATGTCAGCTATTATTACCCAGTCAGGTGCCACAGGTAGGTAGTTGGAGCAAGTGTGGCTGTAATCTTAACAGGACAGACTGGCAGGATAGCAGTAGTCTAACCTAGGCGTTGGTGTGGGTGGTGCAAGTGGTTATGACACTGTGCCTGTTAACCAGCAGGTCAGGGTTCGAGACTCGGGTCCCTACAAGACAGGGTGAGCTCCTGTCTTTAGCCCAGCTCTGCGACACAGCTGGAACCAATCGTATTGGCTCTGCTGTTCCATTGGACTATTTCAGTGGCATGGAGAGGGGGGATTTGCTGCTTGGGTAACAGCCTATCCTCCATTTTAATATACCCAGGCATTCATGCTTTGCATGCAGTGTCAAGCATGATACCATAGTCTTTCAAGACTGACAAATGCCAAAAAGATGAAAATAGTAGATAACAGCCAGTGGGAGTAGTGACTAGCAAGTTGGTTGCAAGGCCATGTCAAGGTGTGTGTAAGTCAGATTGTAGTGGTTAAAGCTCCTAGACAGTTCTGCTTCTCTTTGGTTCTATCAGGTGTCACCAGTAGTCCTGGAATTAAGTCTCCCATCACCATTATTACCACAAAAGTGATGACTTCTGGCACTGGCACACCTGCCAAGATAATCACTGCAGGTCATGGGCAGCAAGGTGTGACACAGGTGAGTCGCCTGGGAAGAATAGGAGATATGGGGTCACACCATCCTAATTTTTTATCTTAACCTGTCAAATTGCACCTTCACAGGTAGTGCTTAAAGGAGCACCAGGTCAACCTGGCACCATCCTACGGACTGTCCCTATGGGTGGAGTGCGACTTGTCACCCCTGTCACTGTGTCTGCTGTCAAGCCTACTGTCACTACCTTAGTGGTGAAAGGAACCACTGGTAAGTGGACTTAAGTTACTAAAATGAATGCATTTACTTTACAGATCTGCGGCTGATAACAGAGCAGTTTCATAAATGGGCTCTGCTCCTATACTCAGCTCTGGTGTTGCCTACACCATAGGTTATGTTATTCTAGGTTTCTTACATAGCTGGCTGCCAGAAACATGTTCTTGCCACTGAATATTGTATATCCCTAAACAGTTTGCCCAAATTCCTCAGAAGAACTCTTGTCCAGGAGATGCCAAGGAAACTATGAGTTTCTGAGCCATCGAAGTTAACACACTGTTCAGGTTACCAACCCACAGATTCTTGCATTTGTTTTCTCTTTTTATTTAGGTGTCACAACCTTGGGCACCGTAACAGGCACAGTCTCAACCAGCCTAGCTGGAACTGGTGGACACAATACCAATGCATCTCTGGCTACACCTATTACCACCTTGGGTACCATTGCTACGCTTTCAAGCCAGGTCATCAACCCAGCTGCCATCACTGTCTCAGCAGCACAGACCACCTTGACAGCAGCAGCCGGACTGAGCACCCCCACTATTACTATGCAGGTAAGGAGTGGACCACAGGACATTTTTGGAGTTTTTCCTGATAAGTGTGTAAAGGGTTATTTGGTGAAATGGGTAGTAGATTCAGAATGGATGCCAAAGGACTGATGGCTTTAATACATGGCAAGACAAACTGATGGAGGAAGAATTGGACAATACATAGTTTATTAGGCACGATGGTTAAATAGAATTTATAGTAGGTTATGATGAACCTCAGAGCATTAGTTGCTGGGAAGGGCTGCTGGTTTTTTGCCCTCTTTCTAGGGGTGTGTTTAGCCGTAGGAAAAGTAGTGATAAACTGAATGGCCCCTTGTTGGGAGCAATGGATGGCCCTTATCTGTCTGAAGAGTTTGGATTCTATCAAGTGTTTAGAATAGATGAAGAAAGATTTGAACATTTCCCCTCTGGAGGTTTTGAGCAAAGCAGCAAATAGGAACCTGAAAACTGGCTGTGAAGAAAAATGAATGTTCCAACTTTAAAATAAGCTGTCAGCATATACCAAATGGTCACAGATGCACTAAGTGAACTGTTTGTTGCATTGGATGAGAGAAGCTTAACAGCTCAGAAAATAGATGCAGACTGCTGCCTCTGCCTTTCTCTTATCTCTATGTGTCTAGTCCTGGGCTCTGGGAGCTGACCACAATCTTGTCCCGTAACCAACAGAATGAAGTCAATGAATGCTGCATTCTTTCATCTGCATCTTTAGTCCTGTGGCAGATTCCTAAGTCACCTGTGTATGCAGAGCTGGTGTACCGTAGTGACAATAAATCAGGCAGTGCCCAGTTAATATCTTGCCTCTATCACAAATTTACTAAGTGGCTTCAGGCAAGCTTCTCCCCCTTAATCCCTCTGGTATATAGAGATAAAATTATTATAGGGTCTCTATAAAGATTACAACAAGGTGTACACATGGGTAGAACCATAACCATGTTGAAATGCTTATATTAGTGTTCATTTTACAGACTTCCTAAACACTAATGTAGTATTGTTTCATAATCCATGAAACCAGAGTAAGAAGGAAGAAAGACTGTATAGCCATGAGGCACTGTTGTGCTATCTTGGCTTTTTGAAGTAGCCAGAATCTCATTCTCACAGGAGCAGAGCTGCTTTTAATCTTTTTCTTTTGGCAAAATAAGAGACAGAATGTGATGGAACATTATGGTGGTTTCTGGTCTGGTTCTACTTCAAAAGTTGGAGACCATATATTTAATGCCTCCTTTATCATTCTGCATATAGAAAAATAAGTGTTTTTGACAGAGGACTGTCAAACAGATAAATCTTTTGCCCTGAGGTACCAGTTTTCACCAAGCAAAAGAATGTAAGGACACATTCCAATAAGATGTAGTCCACCATCTGCAGTCTGATGCAATTCTTCCATCAGATTCTCTAATAGCTCAAATAGCACAATTGTATGTATGTCTAATCAGGTTAATTCTGTTGACATCCATGGGTTTTTCTCCTGAGTGTATAGGATTGGGTAGGCCCAATCCTATTCAAAGTTCCAACCCTGAGATAAGGGAACATGTGTTCTCTTGTCTTGAAGAGACTTTTATGACTGCCCTGCTGCATGATACATTAGCACTTGAAATTAGCTAGAATTGGGGTCTAAGTGTCTCATTTTTTGTAGTGATTTAATGAGTGGTTCTGAGATCTTTTGTTAACCTGCATATGTCTGTTTTTTCTTGTTGTTATCTCTAGCCTGTCTCCCAGCCCACACAAGTCACCCTGATTACAACACCAAGTGGTGTAGAGGCCCAACCAGTGCATGACTTGCCTGTCTCCATCTTGGCCTCACCCACTACAGAACAACCCACAGCTACTGTCACGATAGCTGAACCAGGGCAGGGAGACCCACAGCCAGGCACAGTTACTCTGGTGTGCTCTAACCCGCCATGTGAGACACATGATACTGGGACTACCAACACAGCCACAACAACTGTAGTGGGCAACCTGGGTGGGCCAACCCAGGTGCAGTTTGTGTGTGATGGGCAAGAGGGTGGTGCACTCCAGCCTAATGGTAGAGTGGTGCGTGTCTGTTCGAACCCGCCTTGTGAAACCCATGAAACAGGCACCACCAACACATCCACCACTGTGCAAAGTGCTGGTCAGAAAGTATGCTCCAATCCACCTTGTGAGACCCATGAAACAGGCACCACCAATACAGCCACCACCTCCAGAACAGAGAAGGCACCTGCAGACCCACCGTGCCAAACTTTTCAAACCAGTGCAACTAGCACTACAATGACAGTGAAGCCCATTGTGGGCACAGGTCAGCTAGTGTGCTCCAACCCACCCTGTGAAACTCATGAGACAGGCACCACCAATACAGCCACCACCGCCACCTCCCACATGGGCCGGGAGCAACCTGATGGTGAACAAAAAGAACCAGCCAGCAATTTGTGCCAAACAAAGCAGACAAATACCACCAGCACCACCATGTCAGCAAAGGCAGATGTACCCACAGAGCAACCATGCCAGGTTCAGATGATAAGCTTTGCGTCACAGAAGCCAGATGCTGGTACACTTAGTGTTGCATCTGACCCTGCCACTGCACAGATTCATGAAAAGCAACCAGTCCCAAAAAGGCTTCAGTGTGAATCCCATCACACCCACACCACCAACACTGCCACTACAGCTAGATCCCTTATGGGCAAAGGGCATCCTGATGGTGAGTGGGTAGGATCCACCAACCCTCCGTGCCAAACACAGCAGACCAACTCCACCAGCACCACCATGTCTGCCAAAGCAAGTGTGCCTATGAATCAGCCATGCATGGAACAGAAGTTGCCAGATTTGAACACAAGGCCAGCATTGTCAAGTGCACCTTGCACACCCCACAAAATGGACACTAAGGGCATAGGACCTGCTGTGTGCTCCAATCCACCTTGTGAAGTTCATGAAACGGGCACAACCAACACAACAACTGTGTCTGCATCAAATATGGGTACTACCCAACAAGTTTGCTCCAATCCACCTTGTGAGACCCATGAAACGGGTACCACCAACACAGCTACCACAGCCACTTCCAGCATGGGCACAGGGCAACAGGTATGCTCCAATCCACCTTGTGAGACCCATGAAACGGGCACCACCAATACAGCCACCACCACAACATCCAACATAAGTGCTGGACAACAGGTGTGCTCTAACCCACCTTGTGAGACCCATGAAACTGGCACCACCAACACTGCTACCACATCAACATCAAATATGGGGCCTGGACAGGGTGACAGTGCCCAGCAAGCTCCTGTGACTCCACCTTGTGATACACAGCAGACAAGCTCCACTAGCACCACCATGACACCTGGCATTGGAGGTGATGGCAGTCAGCCTTCCAGCTCAGCTCTGCCACAGGGGGGAGGCTCTGAATCGGGAAAATCCCCGCAAGGGGAGACCCCAGGAACTGTTCGGACACCACCACAGAGCCCAGCACCCAGAGTTTGTTCAAATCCACCCTGCGAGACCCATGAGACAGGAACAACTCATACAGCCACCACAGTCACCTCCTCCATGGGGTCCAACCAAGGTAAGAGCAAGTTGGAGAGGTGGGTTTGGGAAGTTTTCTCATTTTAAAGAGTCTTTCTAATTTTACACCAGGCGCTTTAAGCCATTCATTTTCAGATTGCTTTAGGTGAGGATCCTTAGTATGCATAAGGGATATTTTTTTAAAAGAACTTGAGGGTTTCCTGTTATTTGATCAACAATAGCCAAGAAACTTATCTGAAAGGCAGCTTATTTATTGTTTGCATCCCACAGTTGTATGTATTCTAGATGACTCTCACAAGATGAAACTGAGGATGAACAGAATTTGGATGAATTGCTCGTGTGCCTTAATTTCTCAGGATTTTTTTTCCAATGTGGGAGAGTCCTTAGTGGATGAGTTTGTTGAACAGATTCTCTTAAAGTGGAATGCTTAGAAAAATGCTGCTCTGGAAGGCATCAACTTAAATTTGAAGGCTTGGCTGCTCTTCACCGTTGCAGAAAACCAATTCTGCTATTGCCCTGATTTGATAAATGGGGACAGGCCCACACTCTTGTCCTTGTTGGGTGACATCTTTGCTGAGCAACATATTTCCTTTTTGCAGATCAGCCACCTGCTACCAATGGTCAACAAGGAGAGCCCGAGACAACTGTTAGTGAGAGCACTGCTGCTAGCAGCCCCACAACTGTTACTACCACTGTCCCCACCACACAAGTTCGGGCAGTCACCACCGTTACACAGTCCACACCTCCTCCAGGACCTTCTGTGCCAGTGAGTTACAGAGCAGAATCTTGGACTGAAATAAACTTCCTCTTGCTCCAGTATCTCTTCAATGGGTTTGCCAGGAGTTGGGAAATTTGGTGCCATGCAGAGTACTATGGGGGTTTCCAGAACATTGCTAGGAGAGCGTAGCTATTTCCATCTTAATACTGTACCAACCAAGTTCCCTTGGAAATCAGTAAATGTGATTTACTCCCTTTGGCAGTAAATGTGCCACCAGTGAAATTTGGGGTGGAAGAATTGCCTCTTCCCCACCCCCACCATTTTTTACCTGTTCACCCACTAATACAATATTTGCTATGCATGTATCTGTGAGGATGGAATGAAAAATAAAAGGCATTTTTAAAGCACTTTTTGCCCTTTCCTGCTTTAGGCAACTCAATGCAGATTATGAATGAGAGAAATATACAGTAAAATATTATGTGGAGAAAAAAATTGAAGGTGCTACCGTAAGCCTCATCTCTGTCCAAAAGCTGATCAGAAAAAACAAATTTTCATTTTTGAAGTACAGAATAGAGGCCAACCAAACTTGATAGAGAGGGCATTTTGCAGGATTAGTGCCATCACTGAAGGGCCTTGTCCTTGGTGGGTGCCCATTGCACTTCTTGAGATATGGGCACTATGAAACAAGATGGTTGGAATGGTGGGTCTCCATCTTGCTCTACTCAAGAGTTTTTTTCCTTAAACCCTGAAGAGGTTGGGATTCAGGATTGAAATATTGATCTAAATGGTCTTTGGTCTGATGCAGTATAGATACAGTGGTGCCTCATGTAACAAATTTAATTCGTTCCGGAGGCATGTTTGTTACGTGAAATGTTCTTTCCATGGAGTAGATTTTCCCATAGGAAATAATGGAAACTCAGATGACTGGTTCCAGAACCCAAAAAATATTCATATAAAAATATTAACTTCATGTAAAAATGATGACAAAACACTGGAATTTAATTCAAAATATACATTCAGTGTGCATGATCCTATGAAGTCTACTTAGGCTGCAAACCTAAAGACACTTTCCTGGGAGTAAGACCCATTTAACACAATGGGGCTTACTTCTGGGTAGACATGGTTAGGAGTCTGCAATCAAAGACACTTTCTTCTGTAATCCAAGACACTTTCAAAGTGTCTCCCCACTTTCTCCTTTTCTTCATCCTGAGCCTCTCTCTCCCTGCTCCCTTCTGGCTAGCCCTGAGCTGCTTTCCTCTTCTCCACTGCTGTTTTCTGCCTCTGCCCAGCGGATGCCTGGCCACAGGAGGAACAGTGCGGAAGTGTTGCTTTCGCTATGGGCAAGTGCGCAAGGCAGCCCTGACGCTTTTTAAAAGGGCTGCCGGCCAGCGCATCTGCCCCAACTGCCAACAAGTGTGTTTGTTACGTGAAGCACAGTTTGTTGTGCGCAGCAGAATCCTAGAGAAATTGTTTAATTTACGGGAGGCGTTTGTTACGTGAGGCGCCACTGTATTATGTTCAAGGTTCCTTAGAACAATGGTCCTCAATGTTTTTGGCCCCAGGGACCGATTCTGTGGAAAAGAAATTTTCCAGGGATCAGCCCGGGAGAGTTCTGCCTATGGCGACCTGGCCTTCCCCACCTAGAGCACAGCACAGCTGTCTCCAGTTGTAAATCCCATTTTAATAAATAGAGCTATTGCTTGCTTACTGTGGATAGGATTGCAAATGAGGGCCCAATATGCATGTCTACTCAGAGCAGGGATTTTCAACCTTTTTCAGTGCAGGATGCATTGAAAATGCACAAAGTCCTAGTCACTCTTATTGGAAAGTAAGCCACATTTATAATCTGACTTATTTCTGTGTAGACAGGCATAGGATTGGTCTCTGAGGCTGCAGTTCTCTGACAGAGCCCTCCTGTTGTGAGGAGGGGAAGATTCACTTAGAGGAATCCTCTCGTGAACCAGTCAGGCAGCTGCCAAGGACTTTCAGTGGTCCCCAGACTGGTGGTGAGAAACCCTACCTTAGAAGATTTGAGTAAACCCATGTGAGAAGTGCACACTTGGGAAATCATTACGGAGGATGCCAGACAGCTCTTGCTTTTACCTTGCATGGCCCTTTGTTTTTAAGTTCAGCATTCCCATCATCCGGGCTTCTAATTCTTCCTCCTCTTGTTGCAGAACATCTCATCACTGGCTGATACCCCTACAGTGGAGGCAACTCCTCCTGCTGAAGCTCCTGTCACCACCAGCACAGATGCTCTCTCTGGGGGCCCTGAGCCACTGCGGCCTTCTAATGAGATGCAGACAACAGCTCCCGAGCCCCAAGAGCAAATCCAGGCTGCACCAGTTGGCACCCCACCCACTGAAAGCCCACAAGCTGAAGCTGTTCCCCAGCCAGAGCTCCAGAATGCTGTGGATGAAGCACCACCCTCAGTTCCAGCTCAGGAGCCCGTGGCTGTGGTGGTGCTGCCACCTCCAGCTCCTCCTGCTATCCCACCTCCTCCAGAAGTGGAGCAGTTGGCCTTGCCCCAAGAGCTAATGGCTGAGACACAGACAGGCACCACCACACTTATGGTGACAGGCTTGACACCTGAAGAGTTGGCTGTGACAGCTGCTGCCGAGGCTGCTGCCCAAGCCGCTGCCACTGAAGAGGCACAAGCCCTGGCAATCCAGGCAGTCTTGCAAGCTGCCCAGCAGGCTGTTATGGGTGAGTGATCTTCTCCATCTTCAAAATAGTCCCCAAGAAGCTTTTGGACATTGAGCATCATTTTCTCTTTTTACCCTATAACCTTACTTCTTCAGCTGGTTGAGTGGTTGCTCTGGCATGATAAGGCATTTTTCCTGTGGTTTGCTCACAGTCTTGTCCTCTTTTATCTCTTACAGGCCCTGGAGAGGCCATGGACACCTCTGAGGCGGCAGCAGCGCAGGCAGATTTGGGTCACTTGGGCTCAGAGGGAGCTGAAGGTCAAGCTACCACCATTCCCATTGTGCTCACACATCAAGAACTGGCTGCCCTTGTGCAGCAGCAGCAGCAGCTTCAGGAAGCTCAAGCAGCGGCTGCTGCTGCAGCGGCTGCTGCAGCTGCCACCCAACAACAGCAGCAACACCCACCTCAGCACTCGCTGTCTTCCCACTTGCCTACCGAAGCCCTGGCCCCTGCTGATAGTCTCAACGATCCAGCCAGTGAGAGCAATGGGCTCAATGAGTTGGCCAGTGCAGTCACCAGCACGGTTGGGCTACTGCCTCCCACACCCACAGAGAGTAAGTGGGTTCAGGGTGCATGAGCAGGACGTATGGGTGATGGAGGACCAAACAAGTGTGTGGTGGAAAAGAGAAGTGCTAGTGTTCTGCTTTGTCCTCCAGTTAAATAGTTATCATCTTTGATTGGGAGAAATTAAACTGCAATTTCTATGGGAAGTTTCCCTTTTTCTTTACCCACCATGTTCAGTTCCTTTGGACACACATAAGCAAACACATATTGTAAGGAACTCCCCTTCTAGGAGGGTATCCAAAGTGGATTATTTCTTCTACCTGTCTGAAAGCCAAATTTTTCAGAGTGGAGGAACACTTGCATTTATGTACGGTAGAGTGAGGTTTCCTGTCCAAGGTTTCCTGTTAATCTTGCTCTGAGATACTTGTTTACCTTTTTGATTTTGTATTATTTCAGCCTCTTTTAGTTATGATAGAACTGAAGATTAATCCAAACCTGGATCTAGTTCTGGGGACAGAGGACCAAAATCAGGGATTTTATTTAATGTCCTCCTCTTCTAGGTCTTGCTCCATCTAACACTTTTGTGGCACCTCAACCTGTGGTGGTGGCAGCTAGTCCAGCAAAACTGCAGGCAGCTGCTGCTCTGGCAGAGGTAGCTAATGGGATAGAACCAGCTCCAGTGGTAAGTTTAGGAATATCAGGGTAAGAAATGCAGGTGTGAGTTTCCAGCTCCCTAAAGCTTATACTGTTATTTTCTCACCATGCCTAGAAACCTGAGCCTCCTGCACAGCCTCCAAAGGTGGTTATGAAGAAGGAAAATCAGTGGTTTGATGTGGGTGTTGTCAAGGCAACCAACATGATGGTGACACACTACTTCCTGCCTCCTGATGATGCATCTGCCACAGAGGTGGGTGGTTTGGACATACCTTTTGCCCCTACTCCGTCCCCCAGTGGTGCACTTCACTTGAATATCCAAACCACAGCACGTTTCCCATCCTCAACTGTGGCCATCCTCGGGATACTCCTGAAGTTCCTTTCTTACTCTGTTCACTGCAGGATGACTCGGGCACCACCCCTGATTATACTCAATTCAAGAAACAGGAGCTACAGCCAGGCACTGCTTATAAGTTCCGAGTGGCAGGTATTAATGCCTGTGGTCGGGGCCCTTTCAGCGAAATCTCTGCATTCAAGACCTGTCTGCCTGGCTTCCCTGGTGCACCCTGTGCCATTAAAATTAGCAAGGTAAGCGGTTCCTCTTTGTGCCCAAGTCCTGCTATCCCAGCTTTCTCTACTTGATAACAGAGGCTATTCTCTTGTTTTTAGTTCATCCTTCCTGTTACAGTATCTTACATTGGCCTACTGGGAGCCAAATTCTCAAATCTTCAAGCTCTCCTTGTTTGATATTCTATGTCTCAGAGTCCAGATGGAGCCCACCTGACATGGGAGCCACCTTCAGTCACTTCTGGAAAGATTACAGAATACTCTGTGTACTTGGCCATCCAGAGCGCCCAGGCAGGCGAGCCCAAGACTGCAGCTCCTGCTCAGCTGGCCTTCATGCGAGTTTACTGTGGGCCAAGCCCCTCGTGCCTGGTGCAGTCAGCAAGTCTCTCCAATGCCCACATAGATTACACCACCAAGCCTGCCATCATCTTCCGCATTGCTGCCCGCAACGAAAAGGGCTATGGCCCTGCTACGCAAGTCCGGTGGCTCCAAGGTGAGTGGAAGATGGGTAGGAGCATTGGGTTCTAGCAGTCTGCTGAGTGTGGCGAGAGAGCAGAATAAATCTGTTATGTATATCCCCACGTACAGGTCCAACCTCTAATGATATTTTAAAAAATATCTGATATATATTTATATATTTCTGTATATTTTTATATCTTCCCATGGATTTGACATCCACACAAATGGCCACTGCAAATGAGAAGGAACAAAAATGCATCCCAGTTTAAAATCAGTTTTACAGACTGCTTTTCTTACTGTTGTAGAGGAACAGTCATGTAAGCAATCATTCTTTTCAGCAGATCCAAGCAAAGGTAGGGAGTCCTTTGCATTTCTAGTTGCTGAATGCCTCTTTACAACAATATGAAAAGTTGTTAAAACAATTGTAAAGGGATGCACTTTTTTAAAACTGCTTTTATTAACAAATATTTTTGCTATCAGCAGGTAGCCCCAGAATCAAACCCCTGCAGGTATTGGGGCATGATCTTATTCTATTAGGAGCAGTAGAGGAACAAGTGGGTCTTTAAATCTGTTTCCACTGGATTTTTTTATCCAGAGATTTTTTTTAAACGCACTGGAGATTTGAGTGAATAATGGAGAGGCAACCTGTATATGAGTTACCAGGACTCATAGGTTCTTGTTCAGTATTTTACTTTGCAGCATGAAATCTCAAAAGTTGGGCTTGTTTGTACCAGTTTCTGCCCAGAGAGGCCTCTCTTTTAGCATCGTAGATCACCCAAGACCTTCACAATGGCCAGAAATACAGGCACAAAGCAAGGTGGGGCTAAAGATCCTGGAAGCGCTAAGTGAGTGTGAAGGTGGTGGGGGGGGGCTCTCTACAGCGTGAAGGACAAGCTCCCTCCAGAGCAATATGTGCTATTCACATAGGACTGATTCAGCAAGGCACTAAATCCAGTCTACAGAGCCTAGGATGAAATCACATCCTCAGTTGTGGCCAGCCTATAGGATGAAAACTTCCTGGGGATGATTGGATCAAATCAGTTTGTATATGATTTGACCCATGGCCCTTCAGCTAATTTTATTTGGGCCTGAAGAGCCTGCCAACTGTTAACTAAAGTCTAGGTACATGTGTTCAATTTGTAAAGAGAATTTCAAAAGCTTGGGCAATCATTATTTGGTGTTGCGTGTCTTGATAGCTTTTGTCCATGAAATGTTTTGCCAGAATCTGATACTAAATTTAGACCACTTTGGGAGTGAGAAAGGGGTTCTTTGAAAATGGAATGACATCTCCAGGATCTATACTATACTCTTCTCTTTATAGAGTCCAATAAGGATGGCTCCATGATAAAACCGGCTAACAAGCGGCCGCTTTCTTCTCCTGATCTGTGAGTATCTGCTAAACAGGTGCCTTGGGATGCAGATGCAGTTGGGAGGGATGCAGATAGGAAAGAACTCCTTGAGTTATCAGGTTATTTTCCCTCACTCCCCTCCCAAATCTCAGTTCCAGCTGCCCTGTGTTGCCTTTGGATAGGAGGCAGAGGATGGAGTAAGCAGGAAAGATCTTTGAGTAGCATCAACTTGCAACTCTTCTGTATAATCTAGGATAGTGAGTGGAAGAATGGGATTTATTCTTCCCATAAAGCATATGCTTACACAGATATAGTTTCGGGTACTGGTACTTGAATTGTCGTGTCTGGGCCAAGACAGAAGTCATTAACTGGGCATTACGAACACACTGTCAAATTGAGATGTTCTCAAATTGCCAGTCCCATTGGAATGGATCCTGTGTTTCATGTTAACTTGTTGGGTGATGGAAAAGCTATGCCCTTTGGATTTTCTTTCACATGCATCAAAATGTCTTCGGCCAACACTTTGTCTAAGAAGGGCTACATTCTCCCTAATTGTCACAATCTAGTATCCAAGTATCTGGTATCCCAGTACTAGTATCTAGGATCTAGTATTCTAAGGGTTTTTTTCTTTCCATCCACTAGGAGGCAGAATTGGCTGTGGCTGGATTAGCAAGCATTTCTTCCAATAGGCCAGTCCTCTCATCCATACTGACATAGATAACTTTGTCTGATGAATGGGTTCATTGAAGTTGGCTTGTTCTTCCTATGCTGAAACCATTGTACTATAAAAGTTTTTGCTTCTATTTCTTGACTTCTGAGCAATGAAAAATGCAATTTCCAGTCTCCTGATGGAGGAAGGTGGAGCTATATGCTCCCCAGTCCTGGTTTGGTCTAGACTTGCAAGGGTATCCAAACCTTTTGGTTGGAGGGGACCATCATGTCTCTGACACTGTCAGGAACCAGAAAAGAGTGTATTAGAGACAGATCTTGAGGATTACAAGGCTTGACAAGGGCTAGATGAAGGGGTCTCGCCATGTGACACGGTGTAGCTTGCTGTGGGCTATATCTGGTCCCTGGGCTGGGGTTTGGATACCCATGGTCTAGATACTAAATCTCACTTCTTCCTTTTTTTCAGGAAAACTGCTCCAAAGAAGCCCAAAGCAGATGGGCAGTGAAGAGTGTCCCCAGCTGCCCCTCTTCTTGCCTACTCCACAGCCTCTGCCTGAACCCCAGCCAGTCAGCCACCTCTGTGTGTGGAGGGAGATGGCACCACAGAAAGCACATTTCACACACTGTGGGGCTGGACTATTGGGGTGGGGGGAAGAAGAGACATAGGCTCATGTGACAGGAGCCGTCACTGTGCCAGGCCCCATCCTAGGAAGGGGGAAGAAGGAATGGAGCTCCTCCCTGACCCCTTGCTGTAGCCCTATTAACATGGACACTTATGTTAAGGGTGGGTGTGGGGGGCAATTTGTTACCGGGGGAGGGGGGCTGTTGGGGTTTTTTACAAGTTGCAGTTACAGGAATGAAGTTCTTTTTGTATTCCCCAGCATCCTGTGTGTTGGGGGTGGGAGAGCTGCTCTCCTTGCCTCCAGTTCTTGCCTCTGTACAGACCCCTCTTCCTCAGTTTAGTTTTTAGTGTCTGAGTTGGTAATGGAGAGGAATCTGTGCTATTGGAGGGATATGATGTGGTTGGACCACACATGCAGCTCATTGACTATTGGGTGGGGGGGAGTGCAGTTCATTCTACAGCAGCTGTTCTAATGCTCAGCCCTGGGTGCTTGTGGCTTTGACTCACTGACTTGCTCTCTTCCCCTAGACAAGCAGCAATCCCTCCCTAGCAGCACAAGCTGATTTTCCCTCTGCTGTTCCCCTTCCAAGCCACAAGGTGGTATGCTCTAGGCAGGTGTCATGCCATTCCTCTCCATTATTTTGTATAAAACATTTTTTAGGAAAAAAAAAATTTAAAAAATGGGAGGGGGGGTTGTAGCCTGACTTACCGGGGCAGGGCTATAGGGTAGGAGCAAAGCTGCAGGAGAATGTTTCTGTTTAAATGCAACTGTCTTTCTCTTCCCCGTCTGAGGCAGGAATGTAGGTTCTTCCTTTGTGGGGGGGGGAGGGAAATATGTGCGTCCTCTAGCCCGTCACATTCTGGTTGTCTCTCCAGACATTCCATAGAGAGGAGCAGCCTGTCTGTATTGACAGAGATGGGCTATAAAACCCCCAAAAGGTGCACACCAGTTTCTGTGCCCTGCCCCTCTGTTTTCAAGGAGCTCGCCAGGCATAACAGCCCTAAAACACATAAAAATCCACACAACCCAGGAGCAGACCTCCCCTACCCCCTTGCTCTGTGCCCTGGTCTTTTGTATTATAGTGTATTTCGCTGTGTCCCCCTTCCCTGTTCAGACCTTATGATCCTTTCCTACCTCTTCGCCAATTTATTTTCCATTGAGACAGGAATAGCCCTCATAGGAGTTTCCCATGGCTATCCAACCTTCCCTCTACCCCTAGTGCTGCGTATCTGTCGTTTTGTGCTATTTTGAACAATTAAAAGTCCTTTTTTTTGAAACAAGACTCTGTTTGCAAAGTTGGATTCTTTCACCTTCATAGGAGTTTCAAGCCAACACTGGGAGAAAAGCCTTTTTCCCTGGGTGGGGGATGGATAGACATGACTGAGCTGTAGCTGTTTCTGCCACAGAGAGCGTGAGAGAAGAGTTCACATTTATTTCCAAGGTCCTTAAATGCAAGAAGCCCATCATACCACTTGGCTTAACCCCTGGGCAGTAGACTGCCCTTTCCAGAAGAGCAAAGTTGTAGACTGTGGTCCAGCTACACTAACAGTATGCTGTCATCTTGCCATCTGCCACTGAGTCCTGTGAGGTGTGCAACTACCTCTCCTTTAGTCATTGTAGCGCAAGTATATACAGAAAGAAGGAATCTTCCCATCTGAGTTTAGGTTCATCAGCAGCCACACTTCTGCTGAGGTGCTTCTTCCTCTGGCCTGCTCTCCAGTTGAATTGAGTCAAATGGTGGCTGCTCAGATACCCTGCGCTGGGTGAAACAGAGAAAATAGCTGTGAGGGGGGCAAGATGATGGATGCCACTAAGAATGGAAGCAATGATTCCTGGGACAGAGCTTTGCTATAGTAGATACAGCAGGTGGGGGACTATTTGGAGCTTATTACGATGAGGACACGTGGTCTGATCATGACCTATTCAGTTTTATTCCTCTCAAGGTAGAACTGGTTTCTTACATGCTTTAGTACGTCGCGTACGGCCCACTCAAACACATCTTGCACATTTGTAGCCGCTTTAGCGCTGGTTTCAAAATACATGGCTGAATGAAGCCTGCTCCATTCCTCAGCTTCCTCTGAAAAGACCTAGACAAAAACAAGGTTTGTGTGTGCTCTGCGTCCCTCTTGTAGCACTAGGGGCTTGAATATGGGAATAGGACAAAACTTGATTACCATAAAAGCCATAAGTGAAATGTTTAAATTCTTGGATCTATTTTCTTGAACATTAAACTTACATTTTAATCTAATTGGCTCTGTCCTTGAGAATTAAAAGCATGGGGAAAATTGTCTTTTTTATTAATTGTGATGCAAACAGGAACTCCACCAATGTATTTTTGGTGAGCTGCCCAGGAGATCTGTTTGGAGACCCCTCCCTACTAGAAAGGGGACCAGAGCTGCACTTCCATCACCTCCAAATGCTGTGGTCCAGAGAGGCATTGCTTGACCACCTGCTGCCTCTAAACCTCAGAATGAAGGCAAAAAACCCATTTCCAGTTTCCCTTGGGGAATTTGGAAGTGATGTTTCTCCTGTGAAATCTGTCAGGATCAGTCTCTCCTTTTGGGTAGCTCCTGTCAGGTAAGTCAGCTTGAAGACTTCCTGTGGGTATAAACTACCAGGATTCCCCATTACTGACTTTTTATCTTTTGGGTGAACGGGTTAGAGTCTGGCAGTGCAATCCTAAATCCCAGTTAGGCCAGGGTGTTGGCTTGGGGGTTGCAAAAGTGCCATAAGACACTTCTGCACCACACTCCTGATAAGATTAAGCCCGTGCATAGAGCAGGCCAGGTTTCGAGAACCAGGTCCCCACAAGACTGGGATTTCCTGCTATAGGCAGGGGGTTGAACTAGATGATCCGCTGGGTCCCTTCCAACTCTAGGATTCTATGAGATGCACCAGCTTCTTCAAACCAATGGGGAAATGATTAAATTGTGGTGGCCTAAATTAGGATTGTGCCCTGGATCTGGTCCTGCTAAAATTTCCCCTTACACTACCCTATCTCACTTCATTTTCACAACAACATGAACACTGCTGTGCTTACTGGCACTCCTCCAGCATGCATGTTTCCTTGGATGGCTCAGGCTGCCTGCCTTGGTCCCAGCACAATAGGCCTGCTGCCACGTCAGCCAACTGGAACCATTCTGGACCACATGGAGCAATGAGCCCAGCAGCTGCAGCATCCGAGCTCCAGCAGCATCAGTTTGACAGTCTCTTCCTGGGTGCCCTCCCCTCAGTGCCATGAGTATTCCCACAACCAGATCCACAGATGAAAATGGATAAACAGATTCCAGCTGTAGAGAAACAATATTCATGTGGCTCAGGAGCCACAGTTTGGCCATTCTAGTCTTATACAAAGAAAATAGCATCTTCTGATGACTTAATTCTTCACCAGGTACCAAACAGCACTTTGGTATCCTGCATGATCCACAAAGCCTTCCCCCAGAACGGTGAGGAGACTTCATTAGTCTCTGCCCGTATCTGTATTAGATGCTATTAAGATCTGCAGTTGTTTACCTCACCCCTCTCTTGCCCCATATTGTAAGCCCACCTCACGCTTCTCCAGGTCAGTCTTGTTTCCAATGACAGCGACAGGAAAGCTTGTCTCTTCTCCTGGCTCAATCTGCCACATGAGTTGCTTGTACCACTTCTCCAAGGCTTGAAAAGAACTCAAAGATGTGACATCAAAGACGAGGAGGCAGCAATCAGACCCCCGGTAAAGGGAAGTCCCCAGTGCCTGGAACCTTTCCGTGCCAGCAGTGTCCCAGATCTAGAGGCAGGAAAGAGGCAAGAGGTTGACTCTTCAATGTGCCTTTTTTCTGATAGTGTACTAGTGGACCATTTGATGGCAGATTTTCTCTGGGAAAATAGTTGTCTTAAGCTTAAGAAGGTGTGGGGTATGGATTTATGCTCTCTCCCATCATGGACTAGATGACCTACTAGGTCCCTTCCCAACTCTTACGATTTTGTTATGGGAGAGATTCCGTATACAGTTATCCCCCCCCCCTTTCTGATGCTCCACTCTTTCAACAGCTTTCAATTATCCCCAGAACTCATTCATTCAACACAGTCTGCTCTTTCTAAAGGCCAAAATTGCCCTCCCCCATGTCTAATCCCTTTCTCAAAGGAGTTAATGAGAATCCATTTGCAGAAATCTCTGAGTGGCAACAGGAATATGCAAGATAAAAGATTAGCACTTGCAATTTGCTAGCAAAAAAACAACAACAAACCACCGGAAACATTCATAAATTAAAAAAGACTGGGTTCCACTTTTCAATAGTTTTCACTTTTAGACGGTGCTCCACTCCCTAACCTGTCCAAGAGGTGGAAGGGAAAGTGCCTGTACAATGGAAGAAATCCAGTCGTGTGTGAGCACATAGTCCCAGGTACATAGATACATAACCATTTCATAACGACAAAAGAGGATAAGGGCCCCGCCCAAATGTAGGACACCCAAAAAATAGAGGACATGAAAAAATAAAACATTTTGCTTTCATGTACTTCATTTAAACACTTATTAAATTTAAAACTGTTAACATATAATTTATTAATTCCAAGAAGACTACATGCTGCCTGCTCACATTTGCTGTGATTATGACTTTGCTGCTGTTCTAGGAACAGAGTCATGACATGGAGTAATCTTGGGCTTACCTGCACCGTTGCTGTGCGTCCATCTACGTGTACGTCTTTGCTGAGGAAATCTGCTCCAATGGTGGCTCGGTAGCGGCTGCTGAAGCGGTTGTTAACATACTGGTTCATCAGGGCTGACTTGCCAACCCTGCGAGAAAGGCAGCAGCGTCAACATTAAATCTGCTAAACCAGTTTGTGCTCTTTTCTCTCCTTAGCCTTCAAAGGGTTGTGTTTAGAGCAGTCTAGTGCTGTTACCATACAATCCAGAGTAACTACAGGAAGATGTAAGAGGCACTTACTCTGGATTGCTCTATGCATGTTTCCCATAGGTGGCACTGTAACTAGGTCGGTGTAAAAAGTCCCAGTGTAAAAGCTGTGATATGGGTCACTTTCACTTTCCCATAGAGCTCAATGCATATTTTTTTTATTTTTAGTTTTTTGGCCATAACTTTTGAAAGGAATGAGATATTTCAAAACCAATTTTTGCATTGGATTCTGCTCTTCAATACAAATCCAACAATATATGACATGATGGGCACTGCACAGCACTGCAAAGTTCCAAAATGAAGCCAAAAGGACAGGAGGCTAAAAAAGAGGACAAATCTGGAAATTTCCGCTATGTGTTCACCCTGCACTGACTACACCATTTGGATTCACTTCCAGGTTTTACATTCCCAGAGTTAGGATTGTGAACTTAGACTACAATCCTAACCATACTTTCTGGGAACTAGTGCTGCAATCCCATAGACACTTTCCTGGGAGTAAGACCCATTGAGCAAAATGGGACTTACTTTTGAGTAGACATGGTTAGGATTGTGCGCTAAGCTCCCTGGAACAAAATAAGTCTTTCTTCTGAGTAGCCATGCCTAGGATTGGACTGTGAGGCATCCTACTAGGAGCTGAGATGTCTTAAACACATGCATGCAAGCAGCCTAGAGAGTAGTAGGGAAGAAGCTCAGTTCACTATTTAAAGGGGAGCCAAAAGGTCTGAATAAAGAAGTACTGTATTGTATAGTATGGTGGTACCTCTCATATCAAGCGCATCACATAACAAGTGTTTCACCTAACAAGCATAAATTTCCAAGAAATCTTGCTTCACCTAACAAGTTCCGCTTCACCTAACAAGCAAGCGCGCTCTCCCCACGTGTACTATGCAGCCCGTGTGGAGACTCTTGAAAAGGGCTGCGAGGCAGCGCTGGTGCCTCTAACTGGCCCCAACTTGGGGGCAGTTGCCTGGGGGTGCCAGAGGCAACTGCCCCCAAGTGCCCCCCAACCACCTTGAACCTCCCAGCAGCAGCCCAAGTAAGCCTCCCAGGAAAGTGTCTTTGATTGCAGCCTCCTAACCATGTCTACTCAGAAGTAAGCCCCATTGTGTTAAATGGGTCTTACTCCCAGGAAAGTGTCTTTCGGATTGCAGCCTAAGTAGACTTCATAGGATCATACACATTGAATGCATGTTTTGCATTCAATCCCAGTGTTTTGTCATCATTTTTACATCCAGTTAATATTTTTATATGAATATTTGGGGGGTTGTGGAACCAATTGTCTGAGTTTCCATTGTTTCCTACGGAAAAATCTGCTTCACTTAAAGAGAGTTTCACTTAAAGAGCATGCCTCCCAAGCTCTTTATGTGAGGCACCACTGTATATTGCTCTCATGGGTTAATTTAAACACTAGATTACTTATTATTAAATTTTAAAAAGTGTAATTTATGACATACGATTTCTTAAATTTTAAAAAGTGTAATTTATGGCATATGATTTCTTAATTCCAAGAGGGCTCCTGCTCACAAGGAAAAGGAGGACAGGGAAGATTTTCCCCCCCAAGTTTAAAGAAAGAGGACGTGTCCTGGAAAAAGAGGACATCTGATCACCCATGGTAGGTCAAGCTTGTTCCCTCCCAACTCAGCAGAGCCAGCCAGGCAGATGCCCAACTTAGCCATCCCCACCTCCAAAACAAACACCGCCTTTCTAAAGCAAAGAAGAGGAAGCTCCAGTAGCGTAGCTGGAGGGGGCAAAGCATTAAGTTTTGCAGTGGGGCTCCCTGCAATCTTTCTTTTGCCCCCCTCTAGCTACGCCACCGGGCAGCCTTCCCCGTACAGGATCCAGAGTCCTCCTTTCCTAGCCTTCTTACCCCGAGTTGCCGATCAGGAGGATCTTGAGATGCGCACGTCTGAACATCACGGGGGACGTCCTCCAGAACCTGGAAAAGAAAGACCCTGAGGATCCCAGGAGTAGCCCCGTCCAGCAGTAGCTCTGCAACAGGTTGCGCTCCTTCCTCCCTGGGGCTGCTCCTCCTACGCACAGCCCTTGGAAGGGCTCCACTCCACCGCCAGCCCAAGGAGGAGGCTCGGTGGCAGGTCCTTGCCCTTTACTCCTAGTAGTAAGGCTGTGGGACTCTAGGGCTGCCTTCTCTTGCGAGGACGCATTCCTACCTGGCTTATGGAAGCAGCGCTTGAGCGTTGGAGGCGGGGGAGGAGGAGAGAGAGTGCTGCTGATAGTAACTTTCACCTACTCTGGAGCAGGAGTAAAGGGACGAATCAAAAGTATACTACAATCCTAGCCAACCTTTCCTGGGAGGAAGCCCCATTGACTATGATGGGACTGACTCCTGAGGAGACCTGCCTGGGAGGGGGCTGTGAGGCTGCCTCCCTCTCCACCCTTTCCTGGGAGGAAGCCCCACTGACTCTGAGGGGACTGACTCCTGAGGAGACCTGCCTGGGAGGGGGCTGTGAGGCTGCCTCCCTCTCCACCCTTTCCTGGGAGGAAGCCCCATTGACTCTGAGGGGACTGACTCCCATTTTACCCAGCCATTTCTCTAGAGGGGACATTGATTTGAGATGTTGGCATCTGCTTTGATTGCCCTCCTGATGCACCAGTAGCTTTCCAAACGTCCATCATTTGTGACTCCCACTTCTGCAGTGGAGCCAACTGGTGTCTGTCTCATACCATATCTCATCTCTGCCATAAACACACTACATAGCCTTTGGCAAACCGCTGTCTTGCCACTACATCTACAATATGGTACATAATAATGCTAAACTAAGAAACAGAGTTGTTAGGATTACTTAGATTAATGTTGAATTGATTAATGTTAATTAAAGGCAAATCAATTGTTCTGTTATTCCTCCATCCAGCTGATTCCTGGAAAAAATGTGTCAGGACTTATTGGGTTAATAAGAAACTTCAAACCACTCAAAACTTGGACAGACCAGGGTCTTTCCTCCCCCAAGAGAGAGAAACATGGGTATCAGGTGACTTGCATTGATCACATGACCATCAGTTCCCTAATTAGCTCTGAACATTTTGCAAGACTTTTCCCCCCAGTCTCCTTGGTTCCCTAAAGAAGACAGTGAGTGGGATGTAACAGAACAAGTTTCCCCAGGCTAGTGCTGTTAAATCTCGGTTTCCTCCACCCACTGGCGTGATCCTCTCTCATTGTCAGAGAAGCCACAAGAATGGATGTGCAACTGTTTCAATCATGGCACAAAAGAATCTCTCAAGAGCTGGATGCGGTGATGGATTTTTGGCTACGGCATTCCCATGATGAAGAATATGGGTGATGGATTCGTTTCTTATTTGTACATTTTATCCTTACGCTAACCCTGTGAGGTAGGCTGGGCTCATTGATGGTACTTAGTCTAAGGCTGATCAAGACAGTGAGTGTTATGGCTAGAGGGAATTGAACTTCTCGGTTCATGCTCTGGGAAGAGGGGGAATATATCCCCAGAGAGATGGATACTCCCCCTTCCCACCACCACAACAAGACCATGAAAACTGCTTTGCTAAATTTTAAGATTCTTCCCTCTATTCCTCTTGTTAGCTAGGATGTTAACTAAGAACTAGTTCACTAGGAAGTTCTGCTGCACAAACCTTATTGAATTGGAGGGGAGGCACGCTAAAGACTACATTTGCTTGAGCAGTCCGGTTCCCATTAATTTCAGTTTGACTTGCATAGAGTGAATTTTTCATTTGGACTATGCTCGGTGGGTGAGATCTGTTCCCTTTAATAGCATATTAAACAATTGTTAACCTGACCTAGCTACTTCCCTCAGTCTTGTGATCCAGATGAATGTGGGTGTAACTATTCAATCCTGCTTCCTCTCAAAGCTGGGAGTAAATTCCAAATCAGCATTTATCAGTCTGTTGCTGGGATCTTTAACTTCGTAGTTTCTTCCAGATAAATCTTGGTTCTTATCCTTTCTGGCCTTAACATCTGTATTTTCTTTTTTCTGCAGGGGGTTCTTTACTTGTCTGAGCCAGGATGGGAAAGTATATGATGATCTGAAATACGTCTGGTTGCAAGGACGACAGGTAGGAAGGTCCTATGAATGCTCTCAGAGATAGTGTTGTCATCTGTCATCCCTGGGCAAAATGGATGCTAGTGGAGCCTCAAATAATATCATGAGGTTCTTTTAGGCCAGGGTAAATCCGAACTCAAGCCTGAGCTCACCTGCTACTAGCCTTAGAAGCCAGATCCAGTGCAGGGAATTCAACCTGGATTATGTGAACTGAAGGTACTGGTACCCTCTAAGCATGTGCAGAATAATTTTCCCTTTACACTGAGAAACCTTAAGCAGACAATTTTCTCACCAAAACGTCTGGGATCAAGGGGAAGATTACATGGCAGATTGTGGGCACAATCCTCCCCAATTAGGCCAGCACAACTCACTTGTCTCCCCATTCCTGGGGTGGTGTGGGTAGGCTGGCCCCTGTCTGTCTACTGGTCTAATCCTCCCCCTACCCCATGAATGGTGCAGAAGTGCCTTAACAGCACTTTTGTGACACCCCCGGTCCAGCACAGGACTTGTGCTGGGACTTGTGCTGGCCTAGCTTGGGGATTAGGATTGCAACCTGTGATTTCCAAACCAGTTGACTGTTCTCCAGTACCTGTTGAGATATTGTATTCTAAAAACAATTCCAAATCAGCAATTCCAAATGCAGGCTAGTAAGTGATGGAAGACGTCTAAGGTGAGAGGAGAGCTCCTAATATGTGACACCTCAATATGTCCTTCCCTCACCACAGGTGTGGATGTATAGCCGGCTGTATCGAAAAGTACCCCGATTCCGACGCCCTGAGCTTCTTCAAGCAGCCCAAACAGGTGCTGTAATTTCCTGTCCCTACATTCCTATGTTACTATATCTAAAAGGAAAGATGAGGAAAGAAAAGGGGTTGGAGGAAACAGGTCACTGATGCTTTGGAACAGAAAAGGAAAATACCACTTAGAGCACAATTGTAATCCATGTCTTCTCAAAAGTATGCCCCATTGTGTTCAGTGGGTCTTACTCCTAGAAAACTATCTTTAGGATTGTAGCCTTACAGCCCAGTCCAGAGTAGCACATGGGTTGCCCTATCTATCACTAGGGTGGAGAACTGCAAGATGCTCCACCCTAGTTACTCTGGAAAATGTTTATGGGCAGCCTAAGGCAACATAGGCTGCCCCAAGAGAGGTGGACCTGCTCTGCCCTAACTGGGGCAGCCTAGGCAGTTCAGGAGAAACATGCTGAGGGCATGTTTCACACTGCCTAGGCCAGAGCAGTTACTCTGTATCCAGAGCCTGATTCCAAGGCAGAAATGCCCTCTTCCAGCTCCTCAGAGTTATACAACCTCAGGAGCAGGTATAGTGATGAGTAGACCCACGAAGGCCTGAGTAAGAATGGCAGTGTTGATAAAAATCTGAGTTCTTGGCCAGCCTAGCTGCAACCCCTGCCTCTCAACCTCAGGATATGGAACAGCTATGGCAGCCACTAACCTGGGGATACAGGAGGCCACTCCAAGCATCCACCCTCCACTAGAGGAACTGCAGCTGTAAATGGTTGTCAGGAACTTCTGGGCTTTCTTATAGGGCAGGCACAACAGCTTTTCCTTGTTCAGTGTGATCTGAGGGGATGTCACTCAGGTGTCACTGACTTGATGCCTATTTAGAATGCTCTGGAGCAGCGAGGGCAGCCCAGGCTTCCTGACTCTCTGGATGCAGCATAACTTTCTGCTCTGGATTCAGAATAGCTAGGGCAGCCCAGCTGGGCATGCCTCACTGCCCTTACTCTGGATTGTGCCCTTAATGTCACTATAGGGCTTTTGGTGTATTCAGAAGTTGTGCACTCTATTAATGCAATGATCATTATAACTTATAAGACTCCTGGGTGATAGTTCAGTATTGCACTCCCATGTTGTAGTAATAATATGTGAGACAGAGAGAGGTAATTTTTGTTCTACGACAGTTACTTCATGGCAGAGGTGAGAGTTGAAGTAGGGTCTTTCGAGTTTACAACTGTTGACTGCTGACTCTCTTGACTGTTAAGTTACTTTTGCCCTCTGTGAAGTGGAGAATGTGGAGACAGGGTGAAAAGATGAGGGCAGTTTTAGCATTTTTAAAGCTATGGAGCCGAACACTGTGGGAGATAAGCTCTTTCCAAATCTACTTCTCGTTCTCCAAGGTGGGGAATTTCTGCTGCAGCATGCACGAGTGTCCCCAACATCCCAGAAATGTGCCTTTGTCCTGACTCGTGATGGGCACCCAGTGAAGATCCAGCGGACCATCTTCAGTGAGTGCTTCTATGTCCTTGGGCTGGATGAGCTTGGACGGGCAACAGGGGAGCACCGATACCAGGTGAGTCCAGTAGAGTGAAATACATGTTCCTGATCATCCATTCCCTGAAGGAAGAATTTTCTGCTGAGCCTGTTCTCTTCCCACCCAACCCTCCCAAGATCCCTTGGTAAAGCCCCTTGCCCCAAACCCTGGTGGCATTATTAGGGATTGCATCACCTGTCGCAAGAGCCAGCATGTCACTGCTATGATGGACCACCTTCTATGCAGTAGGTCGGACAGCACCTTAGGCAGTGGGCATAATGATGGACCATTGTCCTGCTCCCACTTGTTTTGGGGGCTATAACTTTTGATAGAGTTTTCACTGTGGTTTGTTTCATTGCGTTATTCATGAAATTATGCATCAATTGATATATAACATGATGATATTATTCCTAAAAAGCATGATTTTAGCCAATGGTGGTATCGCCTCCCTGCGCACGACACCCAGTATGGTTGCACCCCCTAGCGATACCACTGCCTATTCTTAGTTTATATTGATAAATAACAGTGATAGGTTTGTCCCAAAGTTGAGAGACTTCTTACCTCATAGTGTCGCAGGCAGGGACAGTCTTCCTATCTCCGTGGATACTAGGGTTCTATTGATGGAACTAGATGCAGAGTAACCACATTCAATGGGAAGGTGCCTGTTGGTTGGCCAAGACTGCTCTTGAATGGTGAAAATGCTTGTTAAAAATACTGGGCTGGTAATAGGGGTTGGTAATAAAGGTTGGCATTTTTGATCAGCTGCCAGGACCCACAGAAGGTTCCACTGCTGATCCTAGTGACCACCTATGTGCCCATAGCCTTTGCCTGATAGCAGCAGCCTATGAAATAAAGAGTGGCCCCACAGGGGGTTGATTGCCCAGGGCTCCTTGAAACCAGCCTGGATCTGTTGCTGATATCCCTTGGAGAAAAATATATGGGAAGTCCAGGGCTGTGGGATCCTGATTTTTTTTAGCCACCCCCTACCTGCGATTGTGACATTACAGTGCCTTGATTATAATCAAGTCATCGGATTGGAAAGAAAGGAAGATATACTTGGTTGCTGCCTAGGAACTATTCTCCATAACTCATTTTTTTTAACTGGAAGAATATGTTGAGTGCTGAGATCTTGGGTTGCTTCAATCATGCCACCCCTTCAGAATGGTCCTGAAATCCTAGCACTGAGGCTTGACCCAAGGTTGCAGAACTGAGTTCATGTCTAATAACTCTTGGAAACAGTTATTCAGGATTGAGAACCTTAGTACTGGTATAGATACAATTAGGGTTTCCAGTCCTCCAGGACTGGCACCAGTCTTCTTAAGTTCACTGAGAGTAATCCTGGAGATGTTAGTAAGACTTCATTAACCAAAACATTGTCATGTTGGGGGTGGGGAATCTCCCGAAATAGCTTAGCAACCAATCCTATCTGTGACCAAAGTGGTTTTCTCCAATTGCCATGTGTTATGTTGGAGGAATATGATGGGACTCTCTAGTTTTAATAATGTTTCCATTGGCAGAAGGAAGCTCTGAAAATGATGGACGCCATTGTGCATTGGGTGAGGGAGGATCCCTCTGAATTGGGGCGTCCAGTTTTGACAGGAGCTGTCCCACATGATTCAATGGCTGTTCCCATGATGCTCCTCAACCTCGTGGACCAGCTGTCCGAAGGAGATGCTGAGACTGCAAGCCGATTCAGTGAGCTGGGGAGCTGGTCTGCCCAGCGAATAATCATGCATGTTCAGGTACTTGGGTGGGAGCTACCAGTGTCCTGTCTTAATCCCAAATACTTTGTTTATGCTGTATTTGATCTGCAGGATAACCGAATACCTTTTATTTCCTTACAGAGGAATGGCACTGCTGTGATGGAGAATGTTTCTGCAGATGGCAAGGAACTACCGGGTTGTATGGGAAGACAGCAAAATCCCGGTAGGCAGGGAGTAATATGCTTTGAGTTTCTTCTAGAGCACAAGAAGAGCCTCCACCCATCTAGTCCAGTTTCCTGTATCTCACAGAAGCCCACCAGATGCATTAGGGAACACACAAAACAACAAGATACATGCATCCAGGTGCCCTCCCCTGGATTGCCTACATCTATCTACACAAACATAAACACACCCATACCCATCATGGTTTATAACCTGTGATGGTCCTTTCCTCTAGGAATTTCTCCAATCCCTTCTTAAAGGCACTAAGGCTAGATGCCATCACCACATTCCGCGGCAAGGAGTTCCACAGGCTAATTACACACTGCATAAAGGAATAATTTTCTTTTGTCTGTCCTAACTCTCCCAATGTTCAGTTTTAGTTGATGTCCCCTTGTTCTGGTGTTATGTGTGTGTGAGAAAAAATAGCGTCTCCCTATCCACTCTATTCATCCTTTGCGTAATTTTGTATCTCTCAATCATGTCCCCCATCATGTCCTGCTTCTCTCTCATGTCTATGAGAGAATACATTCAGAATTGTACATACCCTGTACTTTTCACCAGTGTAGAGTTGTGGTACATGCACAGTATTTTGTACATTGCTAATAAACTTTAGGACACTATCCTAACCAATTTTCTAGCTCCAAGATAATTCAACTCCAAGGTAAGGAATTGTAGACTGTACCACATTAGGCTGCAGGTGGCTATTGAGGAGGACCATTCAAACATATGATGGATTGCTGTATTTGATCTCATCCTGCGTAATGTGTATTATTTAGGATTTTTGTACAGCTTCCCACTTGTTCCTTACTGATACCTGTGTTCTAAACCTACTTATCCAGAGTTTCTTTGGATCTTTTTTTCTTTCACAGTTATGTAAATAATAATTTTTTAAATCAAATAATTGGAAAATCAGAATTTTGGAAGAGGCATAATATATACACATGCAAATATATCTTGTTCTGATCAGATAATTCTGGTTTCCTGGGGGTGGAACTTGGATCCCAAGCCTTGCAGAATAACCATAGCACTAAATAAGTTATTCAGAGTTGAGAGTCAGTTGTAATCAAGAGCTAAAACTTCTGAGTGATCTGAGTTTTCTTCCTCTTTCTCTCAGGTCATGCAATTGAAGCAGGCTGGTTCCTGCTCCGTTGTGCTCAGCGCCAGCATGACCCTGCCCTCATGTCCCAGGCTGTGGAGAAATTCATGAAGCAACCATTCCTTTCAGGGTGGGATTCTGAACATGGGGGACTCTTTGCCTTCCAGGATGTTGATGGTTTATGCCCCACGCAGGTATGGGTTTGTTCCCAGAGTCTACTTTAATCATGAATTTAACACATACACACACCCCATTAAGAAATCGTTTTCAGACTTTTCCATCTTCTTCAGCTAGAGTGGAATATGAAGCTTTGGTGGCCACACACAGAGGCCATGATTGCATTCCTAATGGGCTTTGCTGAGACCCGAGACCGAGAGCTCCTGAAGCTATTCAACCAAGTGGCTGAATACACTTTTGCCAAGGTAAGAAGACTGGCCCCAAAAATCATGGTTTGAAGTTTGGCTTGGGTACTATGGTTTAGGTAAACTTGAAGGAAGTGTTAGGATTGGGCTCTTGTGGTGTGAGTCATGTGTATCCTGGGAGCAGACTAGCACGTGTTGGGTTATTTCATTTTATTTGTGAAAGGTGCAACTGAAACATCTTGCCTTGCCCAAGGTCTCATGATCCAAGTTTAGCATTCTGTACGCTACAATATTAATATTAATATAGCCGCCTTGGGTTTCCTTTTGTTAAGGAAGAAAAACGGGATATAAATATAATACATAAATGAATAATAATATTGATGATATTGCCATCAGTATTTATATACAGTTTTTCAACTTAAAGTTCCCAAAGCAATTTACAGAGAAAATAAAAAACTAATGGCTCCTGTCCCAAAAGGGGTCACAATCTAAAAAGATGCCAAAGAATACCAGCAGGAGCCACTAGAAAAGATACTGCTGGAATGAGGAGGGCCAGGTACTCTTCCTCTAGTAAGTAAAAAAGGAGCATCCACTATGTGAGAGCATCAAACTGGCTTTCCAGTTCTCCAGGCTACCAAAGTGTGGATCATCTTTTGCTCGGATACAAGGTTGTTTTTATGCGATTTAAACTAGCTATTCTTGTTTATTTTCTTCCTAGTTCAGTGATTCAGAGAGACATGAGTGGTTTGGCTATCTGACCCAGGAAGGAAAAGTGGCTCTTGCCATCAAAGGAGGGCCATTCAAAGGTAAGAGGCAGGGGCTTAGTAATGATGAGTGAGGGTCCTAAGATATAGAACTTACTGAGTGCCTCCATAAGGCCAAGCTCTAGAGCAGTGATTTTCAACCAGTGTGCCAAGGCACACTGTTGTGCCACAGATAGACCTCAGGTGTGAGGTGGGAATTTGAGGATTGACATCAATTAATAGGAAAATTGGGATATTTGAACAGTCTGGTGTGCCTTGTCATTGGTAAAAACATCTGATGGTGTGTCTAGACAATTTCAGTGCCTTGTTAAGTGTGCCATGAGATGAAAAGGGTTGAAAATCACTGCTCTAGAGCTAGTTTCCTGCACCATGGATCAACCCCAGAACATGGCAGGTTTGCTTCTGAGCCCTGTATAGACTGTATATTATCTCCACCAGTGAATATCACAGTCCATTCCCTGATATTTAGAATTAGAATTTTAGGGCCTAGTTCTATCCAACATTTCATGCAATAGCAAAAAATCATAATGTTGAAAACTTTACACTGATTCTCACAGTTGATCTACATAGCTCAATATTGTGGACACTGACCAGCATCAGTTTTCCTGAGTTCCAGGCAGGGAACTTTCTCTGCCCTACCTGGAGATGTCAGAGATTTAATGTGGAATCTTCTGTATGCAAAGCAGATACCGGTACTCTGTCATTGACCTATGGCTATAGGTAATCTCAAATAGTGAAAACAAAATAAAACACATACCACTTATTTGACAGTGATTGCACCTGAAAAATGTTCTAACACTGATTATAATAATTTGGAATAAAATGCAAGATGCTGCTTTATTTTTGGATAATTTGACATCCCTGAAAAAATTAAATAGTATTTGACTGCCTCTGTCCATGGCCCTTTAAATGCAAAATCATCAGATAAATAAAAGAACCAAATTAAAAGTCCTCCTAAAATGACAGGTCCTGTGATGGTGTGGGTATGCCAGCGCATATCTAAATTAAGCCACTGCTAAGCAAGTCAGTTCTATGGCTTGGAGACTACAGAGGTATCTCTGCTTTAGTTTATGAGCCCAAACTAGGCAAAGGAGAGTGTCGAACAAGGTGGAAGCAAATCAGATCATCTGAGTCTGGGTGTCCATATTTTAGAATATTCCCTTTAGGATTACAAGGTTTAGCTGATTAATAAAATTTCATGGACCAAAAGATTAATTCACAGTGCCCTAGAGTATTCAAGCAACCAATATTAACATGTTAATTATTGTTAATAATAGTAATACCTAAAGACTTGTCCTTTCTTCTCTTGCATGTAGCAGTGAGTGCCTTTTCTAAAATGGGGAATGCGTAATGTCACTAAAATTGCTATATGCTTTTTTTCTCTGAACTTTGGTTACTTCATAAGCAAAGACAATTGAAAGCGTGGTGGTTAATCATATAAAAATTATTTAATCAGATGACAGCCCTAATTCTTATTTTATAGTGAGAAAGTTACTTATTCAAAGCATTTAAATCCTTCTGCTGCAATAAACCTAGTTTGGTTTCAGGTCCAGAATGAGGTTCAGGGCAGTGCTGAACCTGGATTTAAATGGATTTAAATTTTAATGTCATTTAAATCCATTAAGCCAGTGCACAGATAAGCACTGTCTTCCCTGTGGGAATGCACTGTGGGAATGGGAGATGGGCAAGTTGTGCTGATCTAAATAGGTTAGGATTGTGCCTATTAACAGTAGCTGTAGCTCCTTATTTTTAGATATACATTACCTGTATATGTGAATGTGTTATATAGCTGATTAGGAAAAGGACGGTTTAGGGGAGCCATGGTCCCTATGTTTTGCTTCCAATTTTTCAACTTCACCTTTCCCTCTTTACAGGATGTTTCCATGTGCCCCGTGCGCTCTATATGTGCGAAGAAATTTTGGAATCACTCATAAGGGAAGCTGAATCTACCAGTCATGACTGAATCGTTTCCTCAGCTCTTGTATTACGTCTAGGGCTACTTCTTTTCCATAGCCTGTCAAAATGGGCTTTAATTCAAATTATACTCCTGCTCTTTAATCATGACAGCAAGTGTAAAGAATTACATCCACTTATCACTCAAAATTCTGACAACCATTTTCAACTCACTACCAGACTGCAGTTCATAGCACAGGTAGGAACAAACGATCATGGTGGTGGAGCCCTGCTTGGGCTGCTCTGCTCAGAGAGATTATACAGTGGTGGAATTCAAATAAATTAACAATAGGTTCTATATCCTAATAACCTAAATTACCAAGAGGTTCTATGTCCCATTAGTAACCGGTTCTCAGAACCAGGCGCTCATTAGCAAAGGGTTCTATAGAACCAGTGAGAACTCCCTGAAGACCACCACTGAGCTTATAGTAGCAGAGGTAAGGGTTAACAGTCAGTTTCTGTGGTTTATAGATGGTTGTTATATCCTCATTCACTCCTTAGTGTGAGAGCCTTTCTCACCTCCTGCTCTTCTTTCTTCTTGAAGGCTGCAGATGCAGATGCATTACAGAATTAAAATATATACTGTACTCTGAAGGAAGAACTGGACAGAACTCTGTTGAATGATTGGGTTTCTCTTTCTGTTTGGTATATATGGCCATACTAGAGGGAAGGACCATGAAGGCACAATCTTCCCATCTTCCCATACCCATGGTGGTGTGGGGATGCTGGCGCATGTCTAAATTTAGTCACTGCTAAGCAAGTCTGTTCTGTGGCTTGGAGGCTACAGAGGCATTCTAGCTTTAGTTTATGAGCCCAGACCAGGCAAAGAAGGGTGTGGCTTCAGCCCTCAAGCCAAGCAGCCTTGGGGCAGTCCCCTAGGCAGGCTTTGGTCCCCATCACTAGTCTGTCCACCCCAAGCTCCACACATTTAGCCCCCAAGCCACTCCTCTCATGATGGATGGCAAGGTAGAAGTAGCCTGAGCAGAGATTGGGTAGGTTGCAGGGCCTACATCTCCCTCAGCAATCCACCAGTCATGGCCAGTAAACTCTTCCAAGCATTTGCTTTGTTACTGTACCTCTTCTCCCCACACTCACTTTAGGAAAGGAATACAGTAAAACAGCCTTTACATCACAATCGTAGGTGCGGTCACTGGGAACTACCTACAGTGCTGTAATTCATTATGAATGGGAAGATTCTGTGGTGCCTCTAACTGGTTTAGGAAGCACCCACAGAGCCATGGCACGCAGTTTGGGAACAACTGCTATAACCTGATATGGGAAGCCTCAATGTTTTCCTATAAATGCACAGGATTGATGCCAAATGTATAGACATGTAGACCCAAAAGTATATTTTTGCCGTAGAGTCTGTTATTGGGCAGGTACACATTTTGTTGTGAAAAGCCCAGCTTCTGGTTGCTAGAAGGTTTCCTTTCAGTTGGAGAATCTAGTGAAATCTAAATAAAAACATAAGTATTTAGATTTCACTAGATTCTCCAACTGAAAGGTAACCTTCCAGCAACCAGAAAATGGGCTTTTTGTCCCATCCACCTTACAATTCATCCGGTCCCATCCACCCATTACAGTTCTTTTTGTCCCATCCACCTTATTCAGTAGCAAATCTGAATGGATTAACTTTGGAGTAATCTTGATCTTTCTAACCAGATTCCTTTCTCTGTTGTGTTTTTCATATGAATGTGTAAGTTAGAACCATCTTCTCAGCTTTCTTGGGTTGGTAACAAGCCTGACAGGAGTTCAGATTTAGCCATTCTAGAAACAGAAGACTTATGCTTTATTTTTTGGTATATATTTTTATTTTTTTACTAACATAAAAAACCTAAACATACAAACAATATACTACTAGAAAAGAAAACCACATAAAATAAACCTGAAATAAAACACACTACTAGAAAAGAAAACTACACAAAATAAATCTGAGCATGTATGTAGCCAGTTTATTTTGATGAGATGAAACCATATTATTTTATATTTGAAAAAATTAATTAAAAACCCTATATTCAGTATATCTCCCAACAGTTGCTTTTATATTTATAATTAGAAGACTGCTGCTTTAGAGGGGTGCAGAAAAACTTGCCAATCCCATTTTGGAGATTAACATGATTCAGTGGGATTTTTGTTATTGAAAGAGCATGCAGCACAGCCAGCATTGGTACTGAGCTATTTCCTATCCTCGTTCCTGTTATGTTCATAGCAGATTTATCAGCTTGTGACTTTGCTGCTCGTCTGAACTCTTTTCGTTTTGAGGAAGGAAAATTGTGCAGGCATGGCACTTTTTGAACAAACAATGATTCATTTATTTCTGTTACTTCCTCCCAGATCAGTAAGATTACTTAGTGCAGAGTATGTATAGTCCGACTTGGTTTTCTAGCATTTGAAGAAATTTGATAATCAAATTTTGAATCTTATGCTGCCATGTAGTTTTGTTGCAAAAAATATCATGCTGGGCTTATCCAGCAGGAAATGAGTGAATATGCATTGCCTTACTTTCCCTCATATCTAGCTTAGACTTATGTATAAGAACATAAGAACAGCCTCTGCTGCATCAGGCCAAAGGCCCATCTAGTCCAGCCTCCTGTATCTCACTGCGGCCCACCAGAAGCCTCAGGGAACATATAAGACACCTGCATCCAGGTGATCCTCTTGCATCTGGCATTTTGAGGTTGCCCACATCTACATCTATCTATGCACACAAACTCACACACACCCGTCATGGCTTGTAATCTGTGATGGTCTTTTCCTCTAGGAGTTTGCTTGAAGTCTCAGTAGGTCATACCCTAAGAATGTTATAATGAAGTCTTTCAAAAATTAATTGGATTTAATTTATCTGTGTGAATGAATAATTCGCATTGATTTCAACTTTTCAATAATACATCCCATTTGAGTCCTAGAAGGCTTACTCCATAAGATTAGGCAACTTCTTCAGCTTTTGTACCATTTGGTGATAGTGTACTGGTGTACCGATGGTGTCCACTTGTTGTAGATTGGAGTTTCATCCAATCCACAATGGATGACATGGGGGAACATGAGGGAAACCTGGCTGGTCTGTTGAAGGGGTCTGTTGCCAGGACATTGCCTTTCCCACCAAGGTTGTACCTATTTATCTACTTGCATTTACATGTTTTCAAACTGCTAGGTTGGCAGGAGCTGGACTAAGGACAGGAGCTCACTGTGTCTTGCAGCACTTGATCTTGAAACCTGGTTTCTCTGATGAAAGAAATGGTGTCTTAACGAGCTGCGCCTCTGCAGGTCACTATGTACTTACTCCATAGGTTTGCCTATGGAGTAAGTACATTGATTGTCTTACATTGATTCTGCTTTTTAAAAAAAAAAAAATCTGGCTCCTTCAATTGCTGGACAAAGACACACATAATCATATTGACAAGGCATATTGCAGGCCTCCATGTCTTGGAAAACTATGGTATCATGCTTGGTGCTATATATGCTGCATGAGAAGCACAAAAGCCTGGGTTGGATTGTTATGGAGGATAGGCTGTTACCCAAGCAGCAAATCCCCCCTCTCCACGCCACTGAATTAGTCCAATGGAAAGGCAGAGCCAATACGATTGGATCCAGCTGGCATCGCAGAGCTGGGCTAAGGACAGGAGCTCAGCCTGTCTTGTGGGGCCAACCTGGGTCTCGAACCCTGGCCTGCTGGTTAACAGACACAGCGTCTTAACTGCTTGCGCCACCCACGGCCCACAAGGCATATTTAATATAGTAGTTAATGGGGTACTTCCTTTGTTTGAAAGCTATCTAGCTCCTTTCTCTGGATTTCTGGGCAGGGTTTACTGTCAGCAGTTTGTTTTTCGTGGCAAATAAGTAAACATATCTTGGAGATAAATATGTTTATCAGTAGAGCTCCAATTACACTAGCCAGCTAACAAGTTGGGAAACCCAGAGGATGTGCAATATTTTTATGTTATTTGTGATTACTATTCAGCATTTTTGAGTACTATATTTAAAGTGCTTTGCTACAGCATTTTTTTTCATGTAACTTAAACTTTAAGATAGGGTAACTAAGGTATAGTGGAATTGTCACCTCTATGTTGCCAACAGGGAAGGGCTGAAGCTATGAGATATTTCCCAATTCCTAGCAAGTTCATACCAGAGGCAATGTTTGAACTAGGGATTATCTTAATCAGTAGTTCTCAAATTTTTTAGAAGCTGCTGCCTGATTTATAAATGCAAAGGAGTGTGACTGTGATGGTGAATGGAAAGCAGTGCTCTTCTAGTAGGAACTGGTTTAACCCTAGATGGCAGATCAGGATATCAGTTGTGCAAACCCCAAATTTGGGTCATAACCCAGTAAGGGGTCCAGTCCCACAGTTGAGAATGGCAGATCTTCCTCATAGATAGAGCATTATCTAAAAAGCTACACAAAAATTACACAAAAAAGCTACACAAATTCTCGATCAAGATTAATTTATTTAAATGGCATACAGAATGATTGCTGAATCCAAAAATCTTGCTTACAGTTTGGATAAATGTTAATTTCCTAGGTACACTTAGATGCATTAGAAATTCCTGGAAGTAGGATCCATTAAACACAATGCGACTTACTTTTGAGTAGACATGGTTAGGATTGTGCTCTTTGGCAACAATTCTAAAGACAGTATCCTGGAAATAAGCCCAATGAACACAATGGTTCTTACTTTTGAGACTTGAGTAGACATGGTTAGGCTTGTGCTCCAAATCGGGCAGTGCTGGTGTGGTGAAAGTATCTTTCACAGATACTAAATTGAATTAATCACAATTTGCAAGCTGGTAATTGAAGTGTCCCCCTTCATGGATCACTGGGGTCACAAAGGGTCAGACACAACTTAATAACAAAACAACAATTAAAGGGTCAAGTCAGGAGCCTCTAGTCTAGAGGCAAATCTTCCCTCCTCGATCATGACTAACTATTTCATTTTTCCATTGAGCCCAGAGCCTTAAAAAGTTCCATGATTGCCACCTTCTGGACACAGACATTGTTACACTTTGTTGAATATTTCTTTGTATGTGGTTGGTCTGTGCAACTACCTGCCTCAGGATGTGGTGATGGCATCTATCCTCAATGCCTTTAAAGGGGATTAGACAAATTCCTAGAGGAAAGGACCATCACAGGTTACAAACCATGAGGGGTGTGTGTAGAGGTGGACACCCCTGCAGGGTTCCCTGGTCTCCCTCGCAGGGCTGTGGTGAGGAGAGCAGGAGGGAGGGAGACCTTGGCCAGTCTCTCCTCTCAGCCTGGCCTCCCTCGCAGGGCTGTGGTGAGGAGAGCAGGAGGGGAGGGAGACCTTGGCCAGTCTCTCCCTCTCAGCCTGGCCTCCCTCGCAGGGCTGTGGTGAGGAGAGCAGGAGGGAGGGAGACCTTGGCCAGTCTCTCCCTCTCAGCCTGGCCTCCCTCTTTCTCTAACCAGCAGCCACACACCAGCCTGAGCTGCTCAAAGGCTTCCCATCACTGAAGAAGACCCTCTGGAATGTGCTGCCCCCCTATGGGCAGGTGGCTTCACTCCGCACAACTGCGCATGCTCAATACCTGCTGCTTATTCCCCTGCTCGAAGGGAGGGGCAATGGAACGAGTTTCATGCGGAGGATTTGGAGCCTCGCTGTCTGATTGGCCAATATTGAAATCACGTGGCTTTATGGGAAGACTAAGGAAATACAGAGCGGGGGCGGGGTTTAGGGAAAGTGTAATATGCTTTGTGATTGGCTAGTGTTACTCCAATGATATGTGCATCTGGATTGGTTCTTGCGACTTCTTGCCTGCGCTCATCATTGGATGAGTCGAGAGGCGGGACAAAGACGAAGTGCTGTATGATGATTGGCTAGAGAGTTTCCATTTGTGCCTGTCATTGGCTGCGAGCTGTGATGGACGTATTCTGCATCTCCACCTCCCTCTTTCTGGAGGTGGATGTCCTGAGTGGAACCGTAGCGTGGGCTGAAAAAAAAGGGCTCTGGTGCAGTTGTCGTCGCCATGAATATCCGGAATGCACGGGTTCGAGTCCCGGGACCGGTGGGAAGGGAGGGGTTGGAAGGGAGAGGCCTGCCCAAAGGATGGGGGAGAGGGTTGGGTTTTAGGCCCTTGTTCAGTTAGCCCCTCAAAGCACTACCATGACCCTGTCAGCCCAAGATCCCTCCAGCTCCCCAGGCCCCGATTCAACCCTTTCCTGGGAGAAAGCCCCATTGACTCTGAGGGGACTGACTCCTGAGGAGACCTGCATGGGAGGGGGCTGTGAAGCTGCCTTCCTCTCCACCCTTTCCTGGGAGGAAGCCCCATTGACTCTGAGGGGACTGACTCCTGAGGAGACCTGCCTGGGAGGGGGCTGTGAAGCTGCCTTCCTCTCCACCCTTTCCTGGGAGGAAGCCCCATTGACTCTGAGGGGACTGACTCCTGAGGAGACCTGCCTGGGAGGGGGCTGTGAAGCTGCCTTCCTCTCCACCCTTTCCTGGGAGGAAGCCCCATTGACTCTGAGGGGACTGACTCCTGAGGAGACCTGCCTGGGAGGGGGCTGTGAAGCTGCCTTCCTCTCCACCCTTTCCTGGGAGGAAGCCCCATTGACTCTGAGGGGACTGACTCCTGAGGAGACCTGCCTGGGAGGGGGCTGTGAAGCTGCCTTCCTCTCCACCCTCTCCAGGGAGGAAGCCCCATTGACTATAATAGGTGTGACTTCTGCGTAGACAAGCAGTGGGCTCTGTACCATGTAACACAGGCTGTTCTTCTGCCACTGTGCTGAGACCCACTTTCAGTTGTGCCTGTAGAAGCCATATGTTATTAAATACTTGATACTGGGATCAGACAGCAGGTCGTCCTGGTATGAGACATGGCGTACCCAGTCAGGTGGACTAATTACTTCCTAGTAACCGGATTTGAGGTGTATTGCTTCTGAATATGGAGGTTCTATTTAGTGGTTGCACCCACTAACCATTGGTGGACTCCTCTTGGTGGAGAATGGGGCAGTGCGATGAGTGCTGCATCTCTTTGAACTGTCTCACGTTTCCTTTTTCTTTTCCCACTTCCAGCCTGAGGACCTGATGAACATGCAACACTGCAACTTGCTTTGTTTGCCAGAGAATTATCAGATGAAATACTACTTCTATCATGGACTCTCCTGGCCACAGGTGACTCATCAGTATTTATATACTACTTTTCCACAAAATGTCATCAAAGCGGCTTACAGAGAAAATGAAATAGTTAGTGGCTCGCATTTTGTCTCCAAAGTGGCTCACAATCTAAAATTACCTCTATATCACTAGTTTTGTGAAATATAATAATAATGGTATAATAATGGGCCAAAGCAGAACATATCCCTGAGAGGTCTGTCTGCCACTACTTTTGCTGCACATTGCTATGCAGTGTTTTGTTGTCACACTTTCATCCCAAATTGCCATTTGTCCAACAATAAATTGTAGTCCACGTCTCTCCAGTTGCTGATCTCTTTGCCTTTTCCCATTTGGCAGCAAATCTACCAGCACTTATCCTTCAGCCTTGCGATGATGACTATGGGCAAAATCCAGAGCAGTTATGGGTCCACGCAGTTACGTCACCCTCTAGTGTTATCTTATGGAAAGTCACCTTAACTGCTCCATCGCAAAGGGCTTAATTTGACTTTAGGATATGTGCCTATCTCTGTTGAGCTACAGGGCAAGTTTTACAGGTTTCTGTTTTCAATAAGTAACATCCAAGACTTGATTTCTCAGAATCTCCTTTGTGGTCCTTGGCTGTTTTGTCATGAGGCTTGACCTGGGTGTGGAGCCATGTGAGCTAATTAAAATAATCACCTTCCTACTTTTGGAGAATAATGTGGCATTTACTGCTGCTTTTATTGCAAAAGACTGGGATCACCTTAACATTGAGGAGCCATTTTCATTTTTGCCATAAATTTACTAGGTGATCTTAGGCAAGCCCAGGGGTGTTGCCTGGAGTATAGGTATGGGATTCTCAATAGCAGTGGCTTTTCCTGACTCTCTCTCTCCCTTTTCCATAGTAGCACTCTAGTTCTGTTAACTCGCCCCTCTCTCCTGCTAGGTGCGCAGAAAAAGGAGCCTGCCATATATCCCCTTATGGTGGAGTGATTAAAGCTGCATTGCATTTTTAAGGCTAACTTCCAGGCTTAGATAGTATAACTGAAGCATTTTGAATTCTCACAACTGTGTGATAATATTGTATGTTAATATTTAGACTGTTCTTTATTGCTTTCCTTTAGCCAAATAAAGAAGCTGCTCCTTCTCTGAGAGTAAGAAGTCTGTTATTGATGTGTACAGTTGTGCCTCACATAAAGAGCTTAATTTGTTCCGGAGGCATGCTCTTTCGTTCCAGAGGCATGCTCTTTAAGTGAAACGCTCTTTAAGTGAAGCAGATTTTTCTATTGGAAATAATGGAAACTCAGACAACTGGTTCCACAACCCCCAAAATATTCATATAAAAACATTAACTGGATGTAAAAATGATGACAAAACACTGGAATTGAATTCAAAACAGGCATGATCCTATGAAGTCTACTTAGGCTGCAATCCTAAAGACACTTTCTTGGGAGTAAGCCCCATTTAACACAATGGGGCTTACTTCTGGGTAGACATGGTTAAGAGGCTGCAATCAAAGACACTTTCCTGCAAGGCTTAACTGGGCTACTGCTGGAGGTTCAAGGTTGTCGGTGGGGGCAGTTAGGGGCAGCTGCCTCTGGCACCTCCAGGCAACTGCCCCTAAGTTAGAGGCAGCAGTGCTGGCCGGCAGCTCCGTGTGGAGCGTCAGGGCTGCTTAGCATGCGTGTCCAAAGCGTGTTTGCTTGTTAAGTGAAGCAGAACTTGTTGTGTGAGGCAAGATTTCTTGGAAATTTTTGCATGTTATGTGAAACGCTTAAGCGAGGTGCTTGTTAAGCGAGGTACCACTGTTTATGACTCTCAGTCTTTGCCGACCTCCGTTCTACAATAGCTCCTCTCTGGAGTTTGGCTCTTGTTGTTCCCCTAACTGCTGTCTTACTCTCTCCCCCAGCTCTCCTACATTGCTGAGGATGAGAATGGCAAGATTGTGGGCTACGTATTGGCTAAAATGTGAGTAGGAGCAATGATTGGTTCTGGATTGGGCATGTTATTGTGATGGAGTGGGTATGTTGTTATGATCCTGATTTTTAAAATATGTGTTGGAAAGTGTTGATATGTTTTAGAACAGCATTATAGGCTAGGTTATGATTTTCAGTTACTTCATAGTACAGCAGGTAACACTTGGCCGCATGGCCTTGGTGACTATGTGGCATTACCCTGACCCTGTTAGAAGGAGATATGACTGGGGCTTAATAAATCTGTAAGATGGGGCCTCCTTCAAAAAAATAATGGTTTGGGAAAGATGTTATGCGAAGGCACCTCTTCTTTACTGCAAGAACCACTATGGGACAGATTGGCCACTCCTGTGTATGGCAGCCATCTATAGTGGTAGTAGTGGTACTTACAAAAGGTAGTGCTTGAAAAATTAGTACATGTGAAAAAAATGAGGGAAGATGAAACACTGAAAATTAGGTGTAAGATAGTAAAATGTGAGAAGTCAAGGGTGTAAGGATGGTGGTGTTACTGTTGAATTGTTAGATACACTGATGTGTTTGTAGCATGATAGGAAGGTTGGAATTATGCTGATATCTCTCTTCTGTCTCTAGGGAAGAAGACCCCGATGATGTCCCTCACGGACACATAACATCACTGGTAAAATCTTTGGTTTTCTATAGTTACTGTTGTATGACAGGCCAAAAATTTGGTGAACTTAAGAGCAGTTTAGGGTTGGGAGTGGCTAATCAAAACAGTGTTTAGGACCTTGTTTTTCAATCTATGGGGTGGGTGAAACTCCTGACACTGTGGCACTGTGGATGGGAGGGATAATGAGATAATGGATAACTCCTGGCACTGTGGATGGGAGGGATAATGAGAGCTAGAACTTCCACCATTCAGGTTAATGTCTAGATTAGCCTGGAGCACCTCTTTGCCAACCAAGGGGGTTGATGGTAACCATCAGGCGGTAACACTTCTACTAGAATGATGTGTAATTTCCAATTCACACAGAACAACAGACTCAAGTGTACAGTGGGAGGGGCATTCATGTCCTTGCAGGTGAGAATTTTGTCACACGGATGTTTGCAGTAGTATTGGAAGGTCCATCAAAGAAGACACAACCAGTTTTTAGACACGTATGGGCCATGCCCTGAGTCAGCAAAACTTGAGAGATTTGTTAGAACAAGGGGAAAGACCAGTTTTTCCTTGGAGACAAACTTTTTATTTATTTATTTATTTTATTTATATCCTGCCTTTCCTCACCTGCAAGAGGGAGCTCAAGGCGGCTAACATCAGACAGTAAAATAAAACACCATTAAAATTGAATTATAAATATAGCTTAAAACATAATTAAAATATAATTAAAATACAATTAGATTAAAAACTGAGAACAATTAAAAACAGTAAAATAAAACAATAAAACTGCCCCCAACCTATGCCCCATTTAAACGCTTTTTTAAAATAAAAGGTTTTAAGGCTCTGCCTGAAGCTCTGTATTGAGGGAGCTTTCCTCAGTTCTAAGGGGAGGGAGTTTTAAGGCCTTAAAAACTTTTATGACATGTCCTTCCTTACCACTCTTCCCTTTTGTCAGGCAGTCAAGCGTTCTCACCGACGCCTGGGCCTGGCTCAGAAGCTGATGGATCAGGCTTCCCGTGCCATGATTGAGAATTTCAACGCTAAGTATGTCTCACTGCATGTACGCAAGAGGTGAGTGTCACTTGGTTCCTAGTTCAGCTATCCTTACTGAACCGAAAATTTCCCGAGGAGAAAAATGTTTTGTCATATATTTACTCCTTGGGACTAGTACTTAAATGCAAATGTTTCCATCATTGACAACGTATGTATATAAGGAGTGTTCATGGTCATGTGCAATCTGTCACTGATAAGAGTTTTTCATCCAGTGTTGCTTCCTCTGCTTCCTCTTCCCCATCAGAAGTGTGAAGCCAGCTGCTTTTTGTTTGTTTTTCTGGAGTTCCTGATCCTCTGCTCAGCACTCACTTCAGTGTATACTTTCCAATTTTTCTCCTAAGGAGATAACTTTTCATTTAAATTCCTGCTAAGTCCATCACTGGATCATTTGCATGAACACTGTTTTTTCTTGAAATGAAGAAAGGGGAAGGTGTACCCGAAAGATCCACTGATTTTCTTACAGTGTTCCTGTTCTGCAGGTTAGTCTCATGTTCAAAAACTTGTTTACTAATTTGCTTTTTATCTTGCTTTGCAGTAACCGAGCAGCCCTCCACCTCTATTCCAACACTCTCAATTTCCAGTGAGTATCACGGAGGTATTAGTGGCAAGATTGTGTTGGAAGCATCAGGTGGTTAGATATGTGGAAATCTGAATGAGGACTAACTCAAGGGTAGACCTGCATTCATCACAAGTTAGGGATGCTGCTGTGCTATCCTGGGAAAGAGGAAACTTTCCATTATCCCAGACAATGCAGAGGCAGTTCCAGTAGGTCTACTCGGATTTGTGCCACTGCAGGAGGTGGCACAGAACAGAGGAACCTGGAGCTGCGCCTTGCTGCCTGGAAATTGGGTTTGGATATGGCCCAAGTGCCAGTTTCCAGCCCTCCTCCCTGCCCTTCCCATACACCCCCCCATTCTTTGTGCCAGAGATGGCTTTCTTGAGGAGGGACAAATGGATTTCAAAGATAGGAGAAAAAATGCTGCTAATAAAATACTTGATTTTGATGGCTATAGAATAAGCTGTGAAGGAGTTGAAAGGAACCCAGAAATTAAGAGCAGGTTAGAAAGATTTTGCTTTCAAGGATTGGCAGGTGTTGATATAACTCTTTGAAGCACTTATACCCATCAGCTTTATTCTCAAAATCCACAAAGTATTGCAATGTAACATTTATGTAGTGTTTTTGCCATGTTGAAAATTAGTAATCCTTACAAAAACCTTGCAAGGGTTTGTATTAAGAATATAAGAACATAAGAACTTCTGCTGGATCAGGCCAAGTGCCCATCTAGTTCAGCTTCCTGTATTTCACAGCGGCCCACCAGATGCCTCAGGGAGCATTATTGTGGCCTTCAATAGCTCAGGGAGCATTATTCCCTTTATGGATGTTTTCAAGTGATGTTAGCATTCCTCCTCCTTCCAATAGGATCAGTGAAGTGGAGCCCAAATACTATGCTGACGGAGAAGATGCATATGCTATGAAGCGTGACTTGACACAAATGGCAGAAGAGGTGAGCACTGACCCTGCTAATCCCCCCCCACAATGTATTGTCTGTCTTTCATATCCCATACCTGAGGCTTCTCTTCCACCAAACTGCCCTTAAAACTGTTCAGGATCCTTAACTAATGCAGATGTTGACAGCCTGTTTTTTGTTTTCTTTTATTCTAACAAAAGTGATCACATCTGAGCCAGCGCTTGACTTTTCAGCTCCTTCAGAGACTGGCAGAGAAACAGAGATGTGATCATTGTGTTTACAGGGTTTAGTCCACTATTACTTGGGGAGGAGGATGGTGAAAAGAGAAGCAATTGAAGATAGGCAGCCAATGGCTTTATTCATCCTTGAGTGTATATTTGCCTATGATTTTCTCCCATTTCTGGGGAAACATATAGAATTCTCAGCTGTCAGAGCCTGACTTTCACAAGACCACAACTCTAAGATGAACGTAACGTATTATAAGCAAGCTGTAAGTCACAATCAGTTCAATATTTCAGAAACTACTAATTCTTGCTTCAGAGTTTTGTTCATGTCACAGTGCTGATTTGTAACCATAAAATCCTAAACAACCAGAATCTCTGTCTTGGAGACTGTTTCCACTGCTGTGTAGTCCTGAAATGTTGGCCATCTCAGAATACCCTCCCCATCCCTGAACTTAAAAACCCCAGTCCAGCTAAATGAGAACATTTCTCCTTGGCAGCTGCGGAGGCAGGTGGACTTGAAGGAGAAGACAAAACATTCTGTGCTGGGCTCCATCGAGAACAAGGGTGGTGACCACAAGACCAATCATGTGGGCGAGTGCTGTCGGGATGACAAATGTTCGGGACCTGCGTCGGGCACTGGGCCTGGGGCAGAAGATAGCGGGGACAGCAAAGATGTCAGTGAGGTCAGTGAAGCCACAGAGAGCACAGACGTCAAGGACAGCTCAGAAGCTTCTGACTCTGCCTCGTAGCAAGGGCTTCTGCTCTGCCCTGCACTCCAACGGGAGGACTTGTGTCCTGTGGAGGGTCATTGTCCTTCCTAAGTAGGGGACTGGCCCCCTACAGATGGATTCAAAATAAAACTTATGGAACCAGAGGCTTGTGTGTCTATATGGGGCTTCTTTGTATGGAAAAGTTCTTCCGAAGTAACTCATTTGGACAAAAAGGTCAGCAGGGTATGGCACTCCTGTGTGGGGCTGAATTCTGTGGCTTATCCCAAACCCTCTATTTCTGTCTGTTAATTCAAGCAGTGTTCCATGGCTCATGGTCTGAGTCATAAGAAGAGCCCTGCTGCATCAGAATATTGCCTTACATTCTGCTTTTCACTGCCATATGCTTGCAAGCATGGAGGCCACAACCTCTCCCTTGTTGTTGCTCTTTATATTAAGTGGCAAATTACTCTTGACTCTGGAACGTTAGTGTAACCATCATGTCTGGGGGTGGTGGTGGAATGAGTAGAACAGTGAGGATCAGGCCAGTCATGGGAGCGGGAGGGAGTTGTGAGAGCAGACAAGAGATTGGAGAGAGCAAGTGTGCCAAGTGGGTAGCAGCTGTCTCTGGGAGGGTAGGTGGGCATACTTCTGGTGTGCCCTAGACAGACTCATTCTCAGAAGTGGGGTCTGGGCGAAAACATCTTGGGTACCACTGGGTAGAGGAAATATAACACCCAACACAAAAGAAGGTGTCTGCTCCCTAATGAGAGAATAAATTTGGCTGGCTATTGACATCTCACATGCATGGACGCCACAGTGAAAGTCATGCAGTAAATGATGGAATCCCTTTTCCCCCTTGCAGTGAGAGAATTGCTTGTCACTTTCTATACAGAGGAAGGGAAACTTCATTTTTGAATACTCCTCCTTTTCACCTTGCTATAATTGCATATAAAAATATCAGGGATAGGTAATCTAACTTCCTTTTCTTCTAATATGCTATTCTTTGTATAAGAAGGCTGTGTTTTATTTTTTTTCCTTGTGGGTTGACTTAAAACATGTAATCCCTCTTCAATTTTAAAATTTAAAGTGGAACAGAACAAAGTTCTACCATTTGATTATGCTAATTCTCTTTACTGTCTGGATGGTGCAGCTGTTATTATGGCACACCTGTAAAACACATTATAAGGACCATACAGATTTTGTTAAAATTGATCGTTCATGTTTTGGGAAACATGTACCAAGTACCTTCAAGTACCAAGAAATTAAAAACCTGCTGTGAAAAAAATTTTGCCTGTACAATACTACTAATGAAAGTAGAATTGTATGCCAAAGAAAACTTGAAGCAGTTTTCTGTTTCAAAATTACTGTTTTGAGGGTGCTGTGTCTTTGAGGAAAAGGGGAAGGTTCTGCGAAGCATGTTCAAATTCCAATTTCCACACTATGAATTTTTTTTAAATATTCTGAGAATAGAAACTAATGTCTTGCTCTTCAGCTGTTCTTCCTAAACTTGTGGTTCTGTGCTGTTTGAGAGATGGCAGGAAATCACACGACTGAGGGGACATGGGCATGTTTATATTTGTAACAGGAAGTCACAGTAGATGTTGCTTCCAGGTACTGTATGGCATTTCTGAATCACCCCTCTTCTAAAAGTCACATTACCAAACTATTCCTTATGTTCCAGTTTTTGTATTATAAAGAGGTGGTTTGTGTTCTTATCCACAGGGGAATAATTGAGAGACAGTGTCTTTCCATCACCTGGTAGAGTCAATTCTTTCACTTCCATACCTGATCCCCTTATTTTGTTGGCTGTGTCATAGGCTCTGCTGTGCGGTGTTTGCCTTCCCTATCAAGCATATGAATTTTGCTCTCGCTTTCTCTGTCTCTGTGTGATGCGCAGTGGGGGTGTTGCGCAGTGGGGGGATGGCATACGGGCGTGTATTTTTCTCCTGCAAGGTGGGTATATTTCACTAGTCTATATACAAAAAACCAAAAGATAACTGACTAGCTCATCAACGTCCAGCCAAAACTGCCAGACCTAGAAGACCTGAAGTTTGGGGAAGGTGTTTCTTCTGTGACGAAGCACCCAATAAGAACTGACTTTTGAAAATTCCAACAGGAAGGGGGTGAAAATGGGGCAACACGTTTTCCTCCCTATACATTGAAGAATCTGACTGATCAAGGTCCTGCCCCAACCCCTGGACCTAGAAGCATGAAATTTGGTAAGTGTGTTCCTTGCGTGAGTGAGCACCCTTTAATAACCCATTTTCAGAAATTTAACCCATACGGGGGTGAAAATGGGTGCAATGTATTTTTGTCCTATACTTAACATTGAAGATAAGACTGATCAACATCCAGTCAATTTGGTGCCTGGTGCACTGGGAGGGTGCGCGGGGGGGGGGGGAGATGTTGTGCTAGATGCACATAGTGGGGTGTAGCACATGAAGGGATGTTGCGAATGGGGAAATGATATGCATGGGGGTGTTGCACTGGAAGGATGGCACAATGGGAAAATGGCACACAGAGCAGATGGCACATGGGGGGACTGTGTTTGTTCTCCATCTTGTCCTCCATTTGGGGGGACATCTCATCCTCCTTTATGGTTCTGCCCGATGGTAACCCTGGGGTGGCCCCTTCCCCCTCCCTTCACATTAAGGTAGCAATCCTAAAAAAAGACTTTCCTGAGAGTAAAACCCATTGAACACAATGGGGCTTACTTTGAGTAGACGTGGTCAGAGGACATATCATATGGTCATCCAGTTTGGTCCCTTCTATGTGCGCCAGAACACCCACCTCCCTATTCTGCCGCATGAAGAAGAACCCGGAGTGTTGCAACGTTCTACTCATTCTTTTTCCGAATATCTGATTGGCTGTGAGGATGATTCCCTGCACGCTGATTGGTGGAGCTGGGAGTCATTGTATCTTCTTCGCCGAAGCCGGATTTTGATTGCGGAAGAGAGTGGTGCCTTGAGACATGGGAGAGCCACGGGCTCTGAGCAGGGCTGAGGCTCTGCTTCTCCGGCCTCCGGAGTGGAGACACGCCTGCCATGCTGTCCTGTACGCGCCCTGTCCCGGACGCCTCTTCGGGAAGATCCCCTTACGGTTCGCTGTGCTGGTGAGAAGGAGATCTTGGTGGAAGGAGGGAGGCTCACTGAGTGGTGCTGCCCACTTACCTCTGAGTAAGCCCCATGACTACAGTGGGACTTACTTCTGAGTAGACATGCATAAGATTGGGCTCTAGGAGTCTGCCTGCATGGGAGGGGAATGGTTCCCATGTCAGAGGTGTGATGAGCTTGCAATCTAGGACAGATAAGCCAGAGACTTTTAATTTTTTTTCATCCCATGGCTCACTGTGACAGGCCCCAAATAGTCAAGTTACAACATCAGTTTACAGTTTAAAAAGATCTGAAAAAATAAAGCCATTTGGAGGAGGGTAAAACTGTTTACAGCCATTCCTTGAATGTAGAAGCATAGGATGCAGACAACTCCTCACCTAGAGGCTAAATCATGGTTATAAGCCTTCACCAGAATGACATGAGGGATTCATGTCTTAATTTACCTTAACTTTCAGGAAAGCCCTCTTACGCTGCAATCCTAAAAACACTCTCCTAGGAGTAAGACCCATTGAATAGAATGGGCCTTAATTTTGGGTAGATATGGATAGGATTGTGCCCTTAGATGACCTAAGGAGGGTGAGCCAGAAGAAATGGGAACAAGTGGTTCCTTGGATAACCAGAAGTAGTAATACCCTGTATTAACTAGTATTGGCTCAAAGCCGCTACTTACCGTACTTTTTATTTTGTAATTTTTACAACCATCCTGTTAGGTAGTACTGTTTCATCTCCCTAGTCTTTCTTACCCATGCTAACCAGGCTTTGGAGAACCCAATACAGAAGCAGCCTCCTACAGGGATAAGTTAAGTATATGCTAGCCTTGGCACTTTTGTCAAAATAGACCAACAAGCAGAAGCTCCCAGTGCTGTTGTTGAGAGTTAAGATGCCCTACCGTGGGCATCTTTCTTTTCCTTCATACCCTCCCTGTAATTTTAGACTCTTCAGATTCTTTTCTCTTTTCCATTTTGATGCTTGTGAGCATGTAAACTGTGAAAACATGCGCATGTATGTTGAGGGTTGGGAACATTAACTTACTACAGGGAAAGTAAGAGAAACAATGCAATCCTAAGCTTGTCTACTCAGAAGTAAGTCCCTTTATGTTCAGTCATGTTTAATCTCAAGAAAGTGTGGTTACGATTGCAGCCAGATTGAGAGAGAAGGCACAATTGAGAGAGGTCTACTCAAAAGTAAGCCTCACTGTGTTCAATGGGTCTTATTCCCAGGAAAGTGTCTTTAAGATTGTAGCCAGAGAGGGGGGCGGCGATCCTATCCAACTTTCCAGCCCTGGTGTAGCTCTGCCAATGGGGTGCACACTGCATCCTATTGTGGGAAGGTAGTTATGGAAGACTCCACAAGTTAAAGGGAACATTTTTTTTATCAGTGTGTGCCAGTGGTGGGATTCAAATAAATTAACAACATGTTCTATGTCCTAATAACCTAAATTAACAACAGGTTCTATGTCCCATTAGTAACCATTCTCAGAACCAGGCGCTCATTAGCAAAGGGTACTATAGAACCTGTGAGAACCCCCTGAAGCCCACCATTGGACTGTGCACTACAGCAGGACTATGGTAAAGAAGTCTGTTAGAGCTTCTAATGGCTCTAGTGGCAGTGCGTGTGAAGGAGAAAAATGAGGCGGCATTTAAGAGATTCTGTCACAAAGAAACTCTATTTACATATGTATTTTACACAACAGTTGGTTTAGAAAGACATAAGAGCATAGTCATAAATCCAGTCCACGGGTCAATTTCCACAAATCATGAGTCATAGCATGTAAAAAATGTACAGCTACAGCAAGTTCTCAACTTCTCTGAGGTAACTCTAACTTTCACTGAGATAACTCAGATTCTGAGGTAAAATTACCTCAGGAACAAGAGACCTGTTAACCAGTCAGAGCATCTCTTCTGCACATGCTCATTTGGTATCACTGAGCTGATCTATCAGTTTCACCTCAGCTTAGGTTAGACAGGCAATTACCAGCCTCACATAAAAGCTGATATTTCCCATGCCTCAGGACTGCAATGCATCTGCACTGGTCCTGGAAAGTTGGACAGGATTGCCCTGTGAGCCCACATCAAGCTTCAACCCAGGAGATGGCAAAGAAAATTGAGTAGCAAGAACTTAGCTGAGATTGGGAATAAGGCTGCAATCCTAAAAACATTCCTGGGAGTAAGATCCATTGAACACAATGGGGCTGACTTTTGAGTAGACCTGGTTAGGATTGTGCTTTCAGTCACTCAGTCTAAGCCTTGCCTACCTCCCAGGATGGTTGTGAGAACAAAAGAATTAAAAGCTTTGTAAGCTGCCTTGGGCATTTACTTCAGCATGGGAAAGGCAGAATATAAATCTACCTACCTATCTACAGTATTTATATATCGCTTTTCAACTAAAAAGTTCACAAAGCAGTTTACAAAGAAAATGAAAAATAATTGCTAATTAACAGCTAATGGGTCTAAACTTTCCTAAACCACCCAAGAGAGATGTTGGTGAGAAGGGAGGTTTGGTAGGCTAATTTGAAATGTTGCAGGCTGTTAATATAAGAATATACAATGCAGTCCATTCCTGGACTGGTAGGGGAGCATGACTGAAAGAAAAAAGAGCAGGTTGACACTGTCTTTTCTGCAGATGCAGATGCGGTTTGATGGGCGCCTGGGTTTTCATGGTGGTTTTGTAGACCCACGGGATTCTTCCCTGGAGGAAGGTCTGAGAAGAGAACTGCAGGAAGAGCTAGGTCCCACTGTTGCATCCATCCTTATGACAGAGAACGACTGCTTGAGCTGCCATGCCATTGAGAGACCACAGCGAGTGGTGGAACACTTCTATGTCAAGCAGCTCAAGCTGGAGGAGCTCCAGGCCATAGAGGAAAGGGCCACACAGGCAAAAGACCATGGACTAGAGGTATGGATAGGATGGGGATGGGGATGGGTGGTAAGAGATATGCAGAAAAAAAGTTGCATTGTGTACTCTGCATTCATTAATTTAATGTTCTTCTCAAAGTAACCCATTTTTGTGTGTGTGTGTGCTTTTGCAAAGAGTGATGGTGTTCCCATTAAGGGCAAGTGAACCACTACTCCAATACTTTAAGTTACCGAGGAGCCCAATGTCCACTTGCCAACTTCAAACCCATTCTTTTAAGAGGTCTAATGAGACTTCTCACCAGGTTCCTATGAGCAGTTTCCCTTTTCCCTTTGGGGATGCACACACACACAGACATGCATGCACACAGGTAAACGATTTATTGAAAATTAAGGTACACAGTTGCATTATGTGCCAAAATATGACATTCATAACATGAAAGTCATAATAATATGACATGCACTCCTAAATGATCCACATAGTTCTGTCTGCATCATGATATAGGGCATGGGTGGGCAAACTCTTAACTCGGGGGCCATTTGTAGGACTGAACCCCCCTGTTTCCAATGAGCCTCTGGCCTGTTGAAAATTGCCTTTGCTAACCAATTGCTGACCAATTTCTGCTGATCAATTTCTGACCCATTAGCATCATTTTAACCCCCCCCCCATCTCCATGTGTTTCTGGCTTGGTCTGTATGTTATTAAAGAGCATGAGGTGTATAGCAAACAATTCATAGTTTAACTCATCTTGGATGACAGGCATGGATCTACATGCCTGTATAGTAGTTCTCATGTGTACTATAAACAAGCTCAGTAAAATTCGTTCATTCATACAGTTTCTTCTCTAATATATTCATTTATGTAAATTTATTAAAATTCAAAATCTAAATTAATTTCTTGGCCCCCAAAACAGTGTCAGGGAGATGATGTTGCCCTCCTGTCAAGATGTTTGCACACCACTCATATATAATGGAAGGTATCTTGAGTGGGAAGGGGAAAGGAGAGGAAGAGCTTCTTTACTAAAGAATAGGGTACACTGCAGGGACTGTAACTTGATTTCTACTCCTCTGTTTCTTCAGGTGATGGGGCTTGTCCGTGTTCCCCTCTATACCCTACGTGATGGCGTTGGTGGTCTCCCAGCTTTTCTTAGTAATACTTTCATTGGTAGTGCCCGTGAGCAGCTGATCTATGTCCTGGACACTCTCCATCTCGTGCCAAAGGACCAACTTCAGAAAGCTGTGACAACGGCTCAGAAGAGACTATGAACTTAGCTGCTCTGAGTGCCACATACTTCTTTCTGATGGCTCTGTGTCAAAAGCCCCTGATTTTCAATCCCTGAATGGAGTTGCTGCAAAATGCAGGAAGAAATCTGGGAGCAGGTCCTTCTTTTTCCCTAAAATTATCTTGAGATCTCTGAATCTAGTCCTTGAATGATTGATGACAAGGACTGAAACATTCAGATCATGGAGGGTATCACTGTATGTGTGTTTACATTCATTTATAATACTGTTTCTGGCTTGAAACTGAATAGGTAAAGATTAAAAGAATAAGTCAAGTTGGTCTCTCTTGTATTTGTATGTATACATAAAAAGGAAGAGGAAATTTCCCTGCATTGGAAAATGACCTTACTATTAAAACTCTGACATATCTTGTGGTTTCAGGTTTCCCTTCTTTCATTTAAAATACAGCATAGGGGTGGTTTTTTAACAGTAGATATTGTTATCTTATTTCTTTATAAGTGATAGCTGTGGTATTACTAGTAAGCCTATAAGGAGGTGGCAGTATGTCCTCTTTTTCCAGGACATGTACAATTTTTAGCCTTGTGTCCTGGCGACAAATCTTCAATGTCATACTTTTTCCTTGTGAGCAGGCAGCATATAGCCTTCTTGAAATTAATAAATTATGGCTGCAATCCTAAAGACACTTTCCTGGGAGTAAGACCCATTGAACGCATGGATAGATTGTGCCCTATATGTAATAAATTACCAGTATGTGAAATTGTTTTAAATTTAATAATAAGTAATGTAATGTTTAACTACATGAAACTAATATAATGAATGCTTTTAGCTTTTCTTTGTCATATCCTACATTTTTCTATGGTGTCCTACATTTTGGGAGGCAGGAGTGGGGGGCATGTTCCCTTTCGTAATTATGACATCTGGAGCCCAATCCTATGCATGTCTACTCTGAAGTAAGTCCCATTATAGTCAATGGGGCTTACTCCCAGGGAAGTGTGGATAGGATTTCAGCCCCAGTCATCCCGCTTACAAGGAAGTGGTCAGTAGCTACCAAGGATGGGATTTCTATCTCACACCCTCTCTTTTCAGTTCTAATGTGCTGATAAAAGTGTGAGAATTGACGTGTTGTTGATGGTTCAGCTACTGTTCTTTATTAGGAACATCTAATACGTTTTAAAGAGTTTTTTTTCATAGCACACACATGGGACCTGTAAAATTGATTAGAAACCTAGTGGGGAGATAGGGAGAATTTGTACCAGTTTCATTTTTAAAATCTTGATTGTGTATGTTTGTCACACGTAGTGCTTGAATTAGAAATATAATTTGCATTGACTTCCTGAGGGGGGTGTGCAGTTAAGTATTAGAACTTCAGTTGGGACAAAATACAAAACCTCCCTTACTCCCAGACATGGTCCACCCCATTTTGCAGCACCCCCTCATGACCACACCATGCTATACTTTCTATGTGGAATCTCATTTCCCATTGGGGACATTCCAGTAGGTTTGCAAAAAGCTGTGTGCTGCAGATCTTGGAATCTGGCACTGGGCATTGCCATCTTGACAAGGGGCACAGGCTACAGTCTGTACTTTCTTGGGAGTAAGACTCATTGAACACAATAGGACTTACTTCCAAGTAGACATGGAGTTTCTCTGGCATCAGAGTGATGTCACTTCCAGCCATGACATCGCTTTGGGGGGGGGGTGTCCCAGACAGATTGTCATTCACAGAGGGGGTGACATCGCTCCAGAACTACTTGGAACGGAACTACTTGGAACTACTTGGGCTGAACCGCTCAAGAACTACTGCTTCAGGGCAATTCTACCTCATTTAAACATCTGATGAACTTAATCATGAAACATTAAGCAGCACTTGCTCATCCCCATTAGCTGTAACACCCTCTTTTGCTCCCTAGTAGACTGGAGAAGGGTATTATATAACCAGAATGCAACCCAAAAAGCTATGTCTGTTTATACCTAAGTACACTTACTTGTCAGTATAGAACAGGGGTGTCCAAACTTTTTGGCAAGAGGGCCACAACATTTCTCTGATACTGTGTCAGTGGTCAGAAAAATTTATTTTTCAGATTTGAATAAATTGACATAAATTTAAATATAAGAGTGTATTAGATACATTATAAGTCATATTTAGGCCAGATAGAGGAGTCTTGTCACGGCGCACATTGAGGCTTGCCGTGGGTCGCATCTGGCCCCTGGGCTGGAGTTTGGACACCCCGGTATAGAATACTGGATTTCTAAGGTCCACTTAAACTGATATTGATTCAATTTGCTGATGGATTCTAAGCCAGTGGTTCCTGAGCATTTCAGACTGGGAGACCCTTCTGATAATGATAATTTGTCCGAGACTCCCTATAAGTGATGTCATGGCCTGAAAAGACATCAAATGGGAAGTAATAGAACTGCAATGACAAAATTCCTCCAAGTCTACTTGGAAGTAAATACCATTGCGTTCAATAAGAAGTTTGGAAAGTACGGATTGCAGCCTGAGTGCCCCATTCTAAGATGGCAGTGCCCAGTGCCAGATTCCAACGTGGTGGTGCCCAGCTTTTCATGACCCCCTGAAAAGAAGTCGTAACCCCACAAAAGGATGCTGACCCCCACTTTAAGAAACACTGATACATGGTGCTAGCTGGAATATTTTGAATTTTGAATAAGTATGAAGGCATGGAAGAGTGAGGAACAAGCTTCTGTCGCAGAGCAACTTTGCAGCCCTGTGATGCCTGTTTGGTGCTGAGCTGCAGGCCTTCTGTCTCAGTTTTTTCTTTCCTCTTCCATGCCTGTCACTTTACTGGAGGAGTGTGAAAATACACCCTGCTAGTTCTCCTGTTTGCATTTATAACTGGAACCACAGATACAATACATATACTGAGAGATGGATGCAAGCAGGCAAACTTGATAGTGCAGTGTTTGTATGCAGAGGATGGATGATCCAGGCTCGGAAAAAGCCTGTTCAGCTGCTTTGATGTGGGCATATATGCAAGGGACAGCGCTGAGACAGCACTGGGTGTGGAATTTTAAGCAAAACAGCTTCCTGTGATGGGAAGTCCCTCTCTTGCTGTGGGCTAAGAAGTGTGGAGCCTCCAGTTGCCACTTGCATGCGCTAACTACAGACCGCTCTGGCTGTGATTGGCCACGCTGGTGAGTCACAGAGGTTAGAGATTACAAATTTAGCAGTGGGAAGCTTTTTCCTGGAGCACTTTTTGCTTCTATTTTTTTTAAATCTTCCTAAAAAAAAGTATTAACAGAAGTCATTCTTATCCTGCCTTTCCACTGCAGTGGCCCTCCAAGTGGCAAAACGTTTGTCCTTGCACACTGATTCTGGCTTTATGATGAATTGACTATTAATAATTAATAAAATCATTAACAGATTAATTTTAAACATTTCCATGTTGTTGAAGCCTCATTAGAGATATGAAGGACCATTTATGGTTATATTGTATTTAGTTATGCAGTTTGAAATGTGGCTTCTTGGAAAGATAAAAGCGTTCCGTGTGCCTTTGGTGTTAAGTCATGCTGGCCACATGACCACAGGGACATCTTCAGACATTGCTGGTTCTTTGGGGACGAGTTCTGCTCTTAGGGTCGGTCATAAGTAGCAAAGCAACATGGGGAGGACACTTTTACCTTCACCTCTGAATTGTGGCTTACTGGTGATGGGCTCAGACCCTTGGCAAACAACCAAAGCATTAGATGGGTAATTGAAACTCTGTGGTGAGCTGTGGTGGCACAACCAGCAGGCAGGGTTCGAGACCCAGGTCCCCACAAGATAGGGTGAACTCCAGTCCTTAGCCCAGCTCCTGCCAACCTAGAAGTTCAAAAGCATGTAAATGCAAACATGTAAATGCAAGTAGTTAAATAGGTACCACCTTGGTGGAAAAGGTAACAGTGTTCCATGTGCTTTGGCATATACCGTAGTCATGCCGGCCCCATGACTATGGAAGTGTCTTTGGTGCTAAAGGCTTGTAAACGGGGATGAGCACCACACCCTACAGTCAGAAACGACTGGCATGGCAGTTAACCTGCGGGGGGGGGGGGGGGGACCTTTACCTGACCTTGAATCTCTGAATCCAAAGGAAAGGCTGCTTACATTTTTCGTCTTGTCACAAATGACCATGTGAACAAGAACAGAACTGTTCTCTTTAGCTGGTATTTTTCTTCCTGAGAGGTGTATATTTTATATACAGTGCCAGTTTGAAAGACCCAAGATAATTCCAGGTAGGAATAGGCCAGTGAAGCTCCAGTCCTAAAGACACTTTCCTGGGAGTGAGACCCATTCAACACAGTGGGGCTTACTTTTGAGTAGACACAGTTAAGATTGTGCTCAAAGTCACTTAGCAGTTTGGGTTAGATAGTTGGAGCCAAACTACACGTTATGCTGGAGCTTTCTATTTCTATTTTGTATTTGGAGCTCTCAATGTAATATTTTGTTCAACAGGGGGACATGTAGGAGGGAAGGATTTTTTAAAATCCTTTGCCTGAAATTATTTTTAACACATTGGCTGCAATCCTAAGCACCACTGAGGTTGGTATAAGCCCTGTGCTGACCTGGGGGTGTGACAAAAGTGCACTAAGACACTTCTTCCCCACTCCTAGGGCGGGGGATTTAGGCCAATGCACAGGCATACACTGATCTCCACACAAAATCATGGAAAGTTTGGCCAGATAAGTTAGGCTGGACTAAATTTCTTAGGATTGCGCCCTTAGCTCCAAACTATTTGCCCCAAACAATGACTTAACTCCTGTCCAAAATCTGCTATGAGCCATAGATAGGAATACCTACTTGAAATGTTTATATACTTATAATTCCCCCCCTTTTCAGCCAATAGCACCAACAATTTGGACTGGGGTCATGTCTACCCCATGCTATGTTCTGAATTGAGTGTATTTGTAATGCTTAATTGCAAGATAAAACCTTTCTTGATGAAGTGGCTGCCTTCACAAAGTATTTTGTAGGTAATAACAAAACCCTAGCATAACATAATATCCTTCAAATATCTATTAAGGTGTGTGCGTATACACATACATACATGCACGCATGCACACTCCCACACACAAAACCTAGGTTTATTTAGATATTTCAAATGCTGCAATCCTTTTAACTCAGATGTCTTAGGTCAGATTCAGACATATCTGTCATAATTTGATAACTGCATCATCAAGTGATAGCTATCGTGTGGCTAGGCTGTCACAGATATCTATCTGTAATGCTATCTTTTGTCATTACAAAGACAGCAACAACAATTCTGTCATGACAGTATGTAAAAAATAACAAGATATGAAGATTAACAAATATAAATTGAAAGGTTGTGGAAGAAGACTAGAGAAATCCTAGTGGTGATTGGTCTAAAACACCTTGAAGAGCACTTTAATAGCATATATACCACATACATTACCATTCACCAAGTATCTTGTGCCGATACTTCTAATATCAAAAAAGGATAAAAGACAGGCATTCGAGGAACTTGAGAAGGACTGGATACCTGGATAAAAGAAACCAGTGGATAACATCTGTCTGACTGTGTAAAAATTAATAACAGTAAAGCAGTTGGTAGGTTTACACTCTCAGTTTCTTGTCCTCAAGGGCATTTCCACACTTCCAGACACTGGTGTTCCCCTTTCCTTTGGCACATGTACCTTCTTGGATAGTGCCCACATATTAAGTGGCAACCTTGAAACACACTGGTGTAAAACCAGACTTATCAGCATGAGAGTCCAATCCTATATACGTCTACTCAATATTAAGCTACGTTAGTAGGGTTTACCCCCAAGATATGGATAGGATTGGAGCACCTCCACATTATGCTATAAGCGATGGGGCTATGGGGAACAGTGGCGTTTCCCCCCAGCCTGAATCATACATGGAGAAATTGGAAGTGTACAACTGTGTTGCACGGAACATGCATATGGTAGCCTTATTAGCATTTGTGTGCAATGGGGTGTGGAGGCTGAGAGCCCATTCCTATACCTATCTCCACAGAAGTAAGTCCCATTATGGTCAATGGGACTTCCTCCCAGGAAAGGGTGGAGAGGGAGGCAGCCTCACAGCCCCCTCCCAGGCAGGTCTCCTCAGGAATCAGTCCCTCAGAGTCAATGAGGCTTCCTCCCAGGAAAGGGTGGAGAGGGAGGCAGCCTCACAGCCCCCTCCCAGGCAGGTCTCCTCAGGAGTCAGTCCCTCAGAGTCAATGGGGCTTCCTCCCAGGAAAGGGTGGAGAGGGGGGCAGCCTCATAGCCCCCTCCCAGGCAGGTCTCCTCAGGAGTCAGTCCCTCAGAGTCAATGGGGCTTCACTGTGCATAGTAGTACAGCTGAGAGTAGTGCATGTGTGTCTGTGGGGGGGGGGGGGCTGAGGAGGGGGCGTGATGTGTGTGGTGCAGATGGTCCTGTGACAAAGCCTTTGGCTGTGTGTCTGTCAGTCACAGGGGCTGTCTGCGGGTGGCACTTGCTGGCACAGCCGGCGTTCAGCGGGTTAATGCTGCTGCTGCCCGATCCCCTTTGCCAGCTTGTGCCTCAGGGGAAGGGAAGGGAAGGGAAGGGGGCGGCGCCTGGGCCAGGAGCGCTGCACGCTGCGCCGCATCCCCGGTGCTGATCCAGGGCAGGCGGCTGGGCGGACAGCGGGGTGTCCCTGACTGAGGAGGTCGCGATGAGCGCGGCGGGGAGAGGGCGGCGCGAGCGGGGCAGCCTGGCCGAGTACGAGACCCAAGTGAAAGGTGAGGGGCTGGGGAGGTGGAGGGTGCGGTCGCCTCGCCTGCTGTGGGGCTGCAGCCCGCGAGGATGTCTGTGGGGCGGAGGTGGCTGGAGCGCGGGTGGTGGTGTCCCTGTCCCTACCTGGGGCGCGGCTGCATGAGCAAGGCTGCCTTGGGGAGCAGGGCTTGGAGGGACATTGTGTGAAGGGGAGGGGAGGCAACTGCGCCAACGAGGGGGGGCATCAGGACAGCTGCCATACTGTGCAGTGTGGGGGTGGGTTTACACTTACACTTACCTGGGAGGAAGCCCCATTGAGTAGAATGGGACTTACCTCTGAGGAGGCATGCATAGCACTGGGTTGTATGGCTGCCACCCTTTCCACACTTACCTGGGAGGAAGCCCCATTGACTACAATAGGCTTACTTCTGAGTAGTCATGCATAGAAGTGAGCTATGAGGCTGCCAACCTCTCCACCCTTGCTTGGGAGGAAGCCTCATTGAACCTAATGGGACTGATTTCTGAGGAGACATGCATAGGACTGGGTTGTGTTGCTGCAATCCTAACCACTCTTTCTTGGGAGTAAGCCCAGTGGTGGGCACCAGCAGGTTCGCACCTACTCTATAGAACCGGTTCTTAACAAGAGATAGGACATATAAAGTTTAAAAATAGCCATTTAAAAGTGGCTGCCAGATGGACAGAGAACCGGTTCTTAATTTCTTTGAAGCCCATCACTGAGTAAGCCCCATTGACTGTAATGGGTCTGACCTCTGAGGAGACATGCACAGGAGTGTGCTGAGAAGCTGCAATCCTATCCACGCCCTCCTGGTAGTAAAGCCCCATTGATTAGAATGGGGCTTCCTTCTGAATAGAAATGCATATCAGTGGGCTCTGAGGCTGCAGAGGTGTCCACACTTTCCTGTGAGTAATCCACGCTGACTAGAATTGATGGTGCACACAGGATGGTGCAATCCTATCCACACCCTCTTGGGAGTAAAGCCCCCATTGATTACAGTGGGGTTTTCTTCTGAACAGTAGACATGCCTAGGAGTGGGCTGTGAGGCTGCAATCCTTTCCACATTGACTTGGGAATGAACCCCATTGACCATAATGCCACTGGCATCTGAGGAAGAGACATGCATAGCATTGGGCTGTGAGGCTGCAATCACCTCCACACTTATCCACACTATCCACACATGGGCGTGAATACCATTGACTAGAATGGGACTGACTTCTGAGTAGACAGGCATATGTATAAGCGGGCTATTTGTCTGGACTTGGCCAGCCAGTGTCTCCTCCCCTCTGGATTTCTCCCCTGTCAAGAACCATCAGCCCTGGTTTCCATTGCAGCTGCATCTGTGCGACTGCATGAAAAACAGTGTGTAATTTCTCCCCCCTCCAGTCCTTTGAAACCTAAAGAAATGTGACCCAGATTTTGCAGACTGGAGGAGATGACTGCGGCTGATGATGGGGACTGCAATGTAGGGTTCTCTTTCTAACTCAGAAGGAGGAGTGGTTGTGGCACCACTTTCACCATGCTGGACTGGCACAAAAAGCACCCTCGAGGCCTGGCTCCTCACAACCCCCTTATTTTACACTGCTGATTTCCACTTCCCCTCTTAAGACACCCTTGCACAGCAAAGCTGTTGTTTGTAATGCAACATCCCTTCTTGAGTTCCGGTCGTTGAACTTCCTCTAGGTTGTAAGTGAACAGCCAGCAATTTTGCTTTTGCCCCACCACTTTGCTGCACCTTTCTGGACATGCCTTGAATTAGTATGCCAGTTGCAAGGGATTGGTAGTGCCAGTTGCAAGGGATTGTATATTGTCTTGAGTGTTCCCTGCAACATCTGGTGAGCCACTGTGAGATACAGAAAGCTGACTAGATGGGCCCTGGACCTGATCCAGATGGGCTCTTATTGAACACCAGAGTGGGCAAGCACTTGTAGTAATAATTATATATTAGGAATATAAGAAGAGCTGTGTTGGTTCAGGCGCAGGGCAACCTAATCAGCTTCCTTTATCTCAGGACAGCCCACCAAATGCAGAGCACGCAAAACCTCTGTGGACATTTACCCAATGAAGACACCAGAATGCACATGGTTTAACTTTGGCCACTTTCTTAAATACAAGCAACCAATTTTTAATGTGTGAAACTACTGAATATACCTTCTCTCCCTTGCCAGTCTGGGGTATGTGAAAAACTGCCAACCACAGACAAGTGGATGATAGAAAATTTTTTTCACTTGGCTCTCATGATGAGTGACCAGCTAATCTCAGATACATATGCATCATGGCTTGTGAACTGTTATGTAGTTTTCCTCCAGAAAGCTTTTCAATTCCCTTGTACTGTATAGTACAAGCTTTTCAATTCCCTTGTACTGTATGGTCCCTTGTACTGGCCCCTTGCATTGGAGCCAGATGCCATCACCACATCCTACAGCAAGGAGTTCCACAGACTAGATATGTACTGGGCAAAGAAATATTTTCTTTGGTCTTCAAAGTTTTGATGCTGCTGCAAGAGGCATCATCTGTTCTGGCTTTGGTGTGTTTGTCCCTTTACATAGTAGCAGCGCTGGCTCAAAACCTTTTAGTGTCTTAAAGTAGAAAGTCCTAATGTGAATTATGCTAAATATACTGACACAGGAAGGCACTCCTGCATAAGCAGTTGAAATGAACAGGAGTGGTGAAAGAACACTACCATTCACTTCAGTGGGACTTGAAGAGATCTTTCTTGTGGATTATGTACCTGATCTGTCTCCCCCCCCCCAACCTTGTCCCTTAATGACACCTCAAATCTGAAGAAGTCTCATTATATGGGGTTCTCTACTCTCTCCTAGACCTAATTTCACATCACAGAGTTCCTTCAGGCTGGAAACAACTCTCTGCATCCTCACATGGATCCCAACACCAAACCATTCTGGAGATTTTGTAGGCAAGAGTTCTTCATTCTTCATTGTAAGGCACTTTGAGCAAGGAGAAGTGGAGAATAAATATTTTAACATAAGTATAAAATAGATAAACCTCTTCCCCCTTTGTAGTAGAAGTACAGAAATTCTAACTATAAAGCAAAATGTGAGGCAGTTGCCTCAGGTGGCAAGCCTGATGTGATGATAGCATATATTGTTGAGTGTTTTTATTCAGCCTATTTTTCAAAAGTGTATGTTTGTGTGTATTCTCCTCATATCCTGTTGGGGCATGCCTAAAGGAAAGGTAAAATCATGGGTAGACATCTTACCAGCCAGGCTTAAGGTGCAATTGAATACCCACTGGCCTGTTTGGACACAATGGGAGTTACATCTGAAAAGACATAGGATTGTGCTGTAAATTGTATAGGATGCCATTTTGTTTTTGAAAAAGAAAACTCTTCTAAAAATCTCAAAATTTCTACAAGAGTTATGGTTGAGGAATACACTATAAATTGTTAATTTAGGGTGTACTGTCATCCTATTTAAGGTGGCAGCCGTAGGACAACTATTATGGGAAGTCTGTGCTAAAGTCATACTCAAGGAACTTAGAGCTCAATCTTGAGCTTATTCTGCCAGCTTGATGGTTGGTGTCATCACCAGGGTGAAGAGGTGAGTAGGAGACATTCTTGGGCCGAGATGAGACATGCTGGGAAGGGATGCTGGGCAGGAGGAGGATGGGATGGGTGGAGGTCAACTCTGCCTCTGTGTTTAGCCTTGCAGCCCAACGCACAACCCAAGTGTTGCCATGTAATTGAGGAGCCTCATCGTGGGGCTATTTCCCTTTCTTGGGGGAAGTAGATAAAAATCCCCTTCACCCGAAAAGCCAACTGTGGTGCTCAGGACACTGCAGAAGCATCATGGAAGTCCTGACACTGTGGGCAGCTCAGGAGTCTTTACGCCTCAGGTTGTAAACCATCTAGGACTGGCAGTGCTTTAAAATGAAGTGAGCTTGTTGGAAATGCTTCAGTCTAAAATTGGTGGAGGAAGCAGTCTTGACTGTGGTGGGAGTTGGGCTTGAAAGATCCTGGTTCAATCATCCTGATTCATTGGTAGTGGTCCCAGGCAGGGTGCTGTCCTAGATACGCAATCTTTTTTGTGATTTAGGTGGAATCATAATAAATAGAGTTGGTAGTGGTTATAGTATAGGACTAAGATCCAAGATTCCTCAGTTCCATTTTCCGCTGCGGCATTAAATCTCCTTAATTGACTTTGGACCAATCACTCCCTCTCTCAAAAGTAGGGGACAGTTTGTGTCACCATGAGCTCCTTGGAAGAATGGTGGAATATAACTGGAGTAAGTGAACAGATTGTGCATCTGAATGAAACAAGGGGAAATTGTTACCTGTGCTATGCCTGAGAGGCAGGGCAGGCTATAAATCTGACTGCAGACGTTTGAACTTTTGATCCCTGCATGTTAGTGTAATTACGTCTCTGGGAATAAAAGGGTCCTCAAGTCTTTCCTGTTCACCTGGCTGAATCTTGATGTTGTTATTGTTGTTGTTGTCATCATTGTCATTGTCGTCGTCGTCGTCATCATCATCACCATCATCATCAAATAGGATTTATATATTGTACCACTTTTCAACCAAAAATTCATAATGAGGTTTGCAGAGAAAATGAAATAAATGGTTCCCTATTCCCAAAAGGGCTCAAAATCTAAAAAAGATGTCAAAGAAATACCAGCAGAAGCCAATAGAAAAGACACTTCTTGGGTGAGGAGGGCCAGTTACTCCCTCCTGCTAAATGAAAGAGGAGTACCCACTTGAAAAAAGTGTGTCTTATCGAGTTTTCAGGGAATTACCTATTAGCACAGAGCCTCTAGTTTGCTTTGAGGAGAAGGTCCTTGAGCCCCTTTTCTCTACCCTCCCCCAGGTTTCCAGCTTTGTCGCTCCCTGTTGCTTGTTGGGCTGAACTCAGCTTCTGAGTTGTCAGTTCTGATTTTTCAGAGGCTTTTGAGAAGTGCATTGGGGGAAGGGCTCATCTACAGCCCTTTGCTGTTTTGCCTTGGTTTCTGTGGATAAAGCTGGCAGATGAGGGCATGGAGATTTTCCTCAACCCTGAACTTTCTCTTTAATGTGCATGGGGCTATATCTGGCCAATCCTCTCCTTTTTTCAGTCTTCTTACTAAATGCTTGCCTCACTGTGTCAACTACTTCATTTCTGCCCCTTTTCTGTACTTTACGGTGTAGACACAATTGATGTTTAAAGTAAGTGAATTAAAATTTCTGTGTCTGAGGCCAGGACAGTTCAATTTCAGGAAAAATTTAATTCTTTGACTGGTGTAAGCTGTCCCTCCTGTATCGTTTATTTAGCAGAAGGAGAGTAACCGGCCCTACATACCCCAGTAATGTGGTTCAAGTGGCTTCTGCTGGTGTTCCTTTTGCATTTTAGATTGTGAGCCCTTTTGGGACAAGGATTAATTTTCTTCATTATCTTTGTGAACTTTTTAGTTGAAAAGCAGTATATAAATACAGTAGGTAGACAGATATTCTTCAGCATAATTTTTTCTTATTTTGATAATTTATTTTTCAGTTGTATGTTTTACTTTGTAATTTATTCCAGTTTAAGTACAGTAAATATGAGGGAATGCAGCTAAAACGCCATCTCTTGATTTAATTTTCAGTTATTTATTTAATTTTTTCTGTAAACCACTTTGTGAATTGTTTTTCTTGAAAAGCTGTATATAGAAATAATGTTTGGTTGATCTTTGGAAAAGTATTCAGCCGTCTGGTTGGCTTCTGAAAGTTCAGTGGGCATTGGTTACACACTATCAAGGATAATGAATAGATTTAATGCTGGGGTGGGCAAACATTTTGGCAGGAGGGCCACATTATCTCTCTGACACTGTGTTGGAGATTGGGAAAAACAAATTAACTTGCATTTCAAATTTAAATAAATTTACATTAGAGACAGAACATATGAATGAATAAATATTACTGAGCTTATTTGTAAATCACATGAGAACTATGAACTGTTCGGTATAAGGGAAAAACATCCCTTGACCTCCAAACCGCACCTAACTTTTCCTGATTACATAGAATCATAGAGTTGTAAGGGACCCAGTGGATCATCTAGTCCAACCCCCTGCCTGTAGCAGGAAATCCTCGTCTTGTGGGAACTCAGGTCTTGAACCCTGGCCTGCTGGTTAACAGGCACAGTTTCTTAACCAGAGGATCACAGAGCATGTCAATTGGCCTGCCTGATCCAGCACAAAGGATACCGTACATTCATAAAGTTGGAAGGTACCCAATAGTATGGATCATTTAGTATAACCTCTCCATGTAGCAGGAAATCCTCCTAGAGCATCTCTAAAAGGTGCTTGTTGGTGCTCTGAAGGTCTCCAGTGAGGGAGAGTCCACCACTTCCCTTGGCAATCTGTTCCACTGCTTAACTGCCCTTATTGTCAGGAATTTTTTTCCTGATACCCAATCGGGATCTCTTTTTTGCAGTTTTTATCTGGTTGTTCTAATTGTAGTCATAGAAGCATTTGCCATTAATTTTTTTATTTTCTTTGTAAACCACTTTATGAACTTTTTACTTGAAAAGCAGTATATAAATACTGTAGATCAGATGAGATCGGATCAGCAGTTGAGAACATAATTGTCCCTTCTTCCATATGACAGCCTTTCAGGTATTTAAAGAGCGCAATCACATGCCTTCTCTTGTCCAGGCTTAACATAACATGTTCCCCCAACCTTTCTTCATAGGGCTCATTGTCCAACCGTCTGATAATCTTTACCACTCTTTCTTAAACTGAGATGCTCAGAACTGAACATAGTACTACAGGTGAGGTCTAACCAATGTAGAGTAAAGAGAATCACAACTTCTCAAGACAGTTCTTCTGGTCCAAATGATTTTGAATTCGTTTAGGCCAGTTAAGTGGTTTCTAATCTGTTCCATGTCAATCCTAACCTCCAGACTCATGTCTTCCAGGGTTTCATTCCCTTTTGGGGGGATGTAGGTCAATCCCCCATCAGCATCCACATTTGCACAATCTTCCTTTCAAGAGAAGGTGGATGTAAAGTAGAAGTTGAATAGCTTTGTCTGTTTCTAGACACCAAATGGCCACCCTTCGTCAGTTGATCAGTCAGTCAACAGTATTTATACAGTATACTCCTTTTCAACAAAAGTTCACAAAGCAGTTTATAGAGAGAATGAAATAACCCCGGAGCAATCCTACCCCCTCTTTTCTATTTCTTTAGGCATACCTAAAAAAATCCATTTTGTGTTATTCTTGACCTCCTTGGCGTTTGGCATTGGCATCCATCAATCTCAAAAGGCTATGGTATTGTGCTTGACACTGTATGCAAACCACGAAGGCGTGGGTAGATTAATATGGAGGATAGGCTGTTACCCAAGCAGCAAATCCCCCCATGCCACTGAAATACTGTAGTCCAATGGAACAGCAGAGCCGATACAATTGATTCCAGCTGCATCATAGAGCTGGGCTAAGGACAAGAGCTCACCCTGTCTTGTGGGGACCCAGGTCTCGAATCTTGACCAGCCTCAGCTGATACTGAACTTTTGCATTCCTAACACTAATTGCGGAACTTGGATAAACAGAAGTGATAAAATGGCTTGAATTTGAAAAGGATGTGAATTTGCAAAAGTGCCCTGGGAAAGCTTAGTCGTACTTGAACTATACTGAATTGGCTAGCACAACCTCAATGTGTTACAAAAAATGCAACACATATCAAGTATGAGGGGAAAATGGAGAAGGTGGTGCTTTTGAAGTTGGTGCTTTTGCCACAAATGATCTGAATGCTCCATAAAATGTGAGTGAGGAAAATAGGTCTGTTGTGAGAAGATAGTTCTCAAGCACAGCATGCACAAAGGCCTCCCCATCTGTAAGACAACTGGCAGAGTAATACTGGTAGTGCAGGTACATGACTTTCAGCACAATCCAAAGTTTGTGCTAGGCCAGAACAAGTCTTTTGTGCTGGTTACAAACATGCTTGTTAGTGCGATCCTGGTTGAAAGTGCTATCCTATCTTGAAAGTGTGGCAGCCCATGGAGGCTGAATCCAGCCTCTGCAGTGGCATAACTCAGAACTTCTGTGCCAGCTAAGCTCAGTTGATGTGAGGTTTGAGGGGAGCAGGGGAGGGCAGTCCACGTAGTGGGTGGCAGGCTAGGAACTTTGGTTCCTGAGCAGCGCAGAGCATCCTTTGGTTGCTCCTATCTACTTGGCTCTGTACCACCTCCAGAGGTAGTGCAGAACGAAGTAGACCCATTGGGTCTGCATCCCTACCCTAGGTTGGAGGGAGGAGGGAAAAGTTTCCTTTTGCCCCATTGTAGCACAGCAGCAACCCCAGTGATATACTGGGTGCAGCACAGGCATATCTGCCTGTCTACTCCAGCACTTCTCAGGATTGCACAGTGTAGCACTATGATGCTGGTAGAGGCCGTTATTTTGTGTCCCACTGGCAAATTAGAGGATTGCCAGATCCTATGCTGCTCAAAGCATTTTTCAAACAAGTGTAGGATTGTGTCCTTTGATCGTCCAACTTGTTTTTTCATTAAAAATAATTAGAGGGGCTGTTGAGAGATAATTGTGCTTACAGCTATGTTTGCACATCGAAGTCAGTCGTAGTGGAAAAGGTGTGGTAGAAGGTTGGTATGTATTTAGCTTGGACTTGCCAACAGCCACTTGGTTGTTGTAGATCTTTCCCTTCTGGGCTGCTTCATTATTTAACTTTCCAACCAAGTTGGCAGTCATAGTGTGTGGGGTAGCGTGTGTATGAATATGTGTCTGTGTTAGCAGAGTTGTGTGCCCTCATGTGTATGGGTGAAAGAGAGAGTATACTTGTGTATGAAAGCATGCAAGTATATCCTCAGGCCAGATAAAACTGGCAGGGTTCCTTACCTTCTGTAGACTCAACTATTGCATGGGCCTCCTCAAAGTAAGTGTGAGCTCCATTTTACATCTTTCTACAATAGTGTTCTTGTGTGTGTTCACTGAGCAAGGAAGCAACTTATGATCTGCTCCAGACTCGTTTAAGAGTCACCGTGCATTAGCAAAACTGGGGTTTCTTCTCAAGGAGTCCAGAATACATTCAGCACTGCACCGGAGCTGAACACTGCTTTGGGAAGTGGGATGAACTTGTACAAGCCGTCTTATCCCCACCCAGCCCTTAGCATGCAGTGCCACTGACTGAATGCAGTGGTGATGGTGGACAGAGTGACCAGACACCCTCTTTATCAAAATAAAATCCTTTTTATTAGTCTTGTGCCTAGAAAAGAATATAAGTATCCTTCTTTTCCCAATGAGCAGGTTTCTGCAGGGAGCAAATAGCCTGTAATAAATAAATTATACACAAGGGGTACAAAAGTAGGTATGCAGTTTTTACTATGAAAAATTGTGTCACAATAATGGTATCATACAAATTGCAATCAAGTACAAGATCTTAAGTGCTCAAATTGCCAGCCTTCAGCTTTTACAGGCCTTCAGTTTTAACACATTCTTAACTCTTATAACTGTGTACATACATACTTTTACACCCTCCCGTATGTATTAAATTTCAAATCCAATCTTGTTATAGAAGGATTTTTTATACATAGATTTTACTCAATACAAATAGCCACTGCAAATGAGCAGGAATGGAGAAGGGGGAAAGTGCATCCTTTTAATATAACAGTTTAAAAACAGCTTTTCTTACTGTTGTAGAGAGGCAGTCATGCAAGCAATCATTCCAGTCTTCAGCTGAGCCAGGCAAATGTACGGAGTCTTTTGCATTTCTAATTACTGACTGCCACTACAACACTAAGAAAAGCTGTTTTTAAACAATTGTAAAGTGACACACTTTTAAAAAAAACTGCTTTAACACATTTTTGTTATCAGCAGGTAGTCTCAGAATCAAACCCCTGTGGATATCAAGGCATGACCTTATTTCATTAGGAGCAATTAAGGATAAGACCCCAGAAGTGGGTCTTTAAATCTATCTTCCACTGTTTTGTAATCCACTGATTTTTTTTAATCCATGGGAGGTTCTGGAACAGAACCCTGGTGGATAATGAGGGACCCATTTTATTATGTTATAGTGCTTAAATTAACCACATGAAATCAGTGTTATGAGTATTCTTAGCTTTACTTTGTCATGTCCTACGTTTTTCTTGTAGGACATGACAAAGTAAAAGGTCCTATGTTTTGTGGTACCTTGTCCTCCTTTGTGGTTATAATATCTAGTCACCCTGGTGATAGGGGACCAGACAGCCTGAGGGTTTAATCCTAACCAATTTAATCCAGCACAACTCACCCTTGATGGTGTGGAGAGACCAGTGTATGTCTGTGCATCGGCCTTATCCCCCCCAGGAGTGCAACACCCCCTGACTGGCTCCGGACTTGTATTTGGACTTATGCCAGCCTAACCAGGGGTTAGGATTGCACTGAGTGAGTGGTAAGTTAAAACCTTTTTAATTACCATCCCATAGGCCAGTGGTATTCAGACATTTTAGTCAGGAACTCCCTTTCAAATTTAAAAATCTTTCCAGGACCCCCTATCAAACTTACTGAGATGTTCTTCCATGTCTACTCAGAACTAAGTCCTATTGTGTTCAATGAGACTTACTCCCAAGAAAACCCAGTACCAGATTCCAAGATGGTGGATTCCACCCTCTCGTGACCTCCTGACCTGAGGTCGTGACCCCAAGGGGGTCCCAATCTTCACTTTGAAAACCACTGCCATATGCTTCCTTGTCTCCAGTGGGTCTCTTCAGACCCATGCTAGTTATTTAGTTGGAGTAAGTCTGAGAAGAGCTGGGAGATGTGTCAGACTATAAAAAAGAGATAAGATCTTGGTGTATGCCACTGCCACCTATATCTGCCTGATTCCTGGCCTAGTCCTGTTCATGTTTGAGTTGCCTGCGAGCTACTGTTGCTTATGTGGTACCTCTAGCCATTTTTGCCAGGTTGGCTACTTGTGAGTAAAAGTGCAGTATTTCTTTCAAAAGTGTTTAATGCAGTGGATCTTGGAGGAGGGGTTTCCTTGTCTGATGCCTGGTAGGGGCTGCATTCATTGATTAACAACCAGATTCCTCTCAGCCTGCCCTTTCCAAATATCTAAAGCATGTTTGCCTACATGCAAGTAAAGGCACAATATGGCTCCCTTTCAATTCTCATAGAGATCATTGGTTTTGGAGGCTGTGTTCACTGGACCAGGACCATTCTGGTGTCCTTGGATTCCTCTCAGCCTGGCCTTTCTGGCAGACTGTGGCACATTTGCCTACTGATGAGTAAAGCCATGATATGGGGCACTTTCACTTTCTCAGTGCATACTGTTGATTTTCAGTTTTTTGGCCATAATGTTTGACAGGAAGGAGATACAATATTTCAAAACTGATTTTTTTCATTGGATTCCTCTCTTCAGTACAAATCCAATGACGTAAGACATGAGGGGGTATTGTGCATCATCATGAATTTCCAAAATGAAGTCAAAATGGAGGACAATGAAGCCCTTTTACAGGATACCTGGACAGGAGGCTGGAAAAGAATTTCCGGTCATATGGTCACCCTGTGTGAACATCACCAGACACACTCTGAACCATCTTTTTTTTCCTCTTGCTTTAAGTTAATCTCACGGAACTCCACTAGTTAAATTTGTTTGGAGAGAAACAAGAGGGTTTTAATAAAATTTATGAGACAATGGTTTGATAGAGGTATTGTTTCCCATTAATTTGAACATTGGGGCCATTGCAGAAATACACTTGCTACATTGTCTGCAGATGTATCCTTCTTTAGGTTAAAATTTTATGAAAACTATTTCCGTCATGTCCAGCAGAAGCTAGTTGTGTATAGTGTTGGATGGCTGGCCCTGCCTCATCACACGCCTACTTGTTCCTTCCTATCTTTAGAACAGTTTTGCAGCTCAATTTTTCTTAGAAAACAATTGACAAATGTTTTTATTCATAATGCAATACTTGAAGAATAAAAGGTGGACAATCTGCCAGAAGCATGAGAGAATGGGCAAGAACAATAGTTCAGTACATGTGACTAACAGCACAATCCTAACTATATCTACTCAAAAGTAAGCCCCATTATGTTCAATGGGTCTTACTCCCAGGAAAGTGTCTTTAGGATTGCAGCCTTAGTCCCGATGCAATGTGAAAGTGGAATGATGTTGGGCTCACTCTACAAAAGATAGCGAGGCCTATTTTAAAGGTAAATTTTATATACACCACAATGAAAGAATATTGTTTGCTCTGGTGGTCTTCAACCTTTTACATGCCCATACGTATATACATACACACATATATACATACATACTGTAATACATTATGAGACTGTGGACCCACCACTGATCCCAACCCCCTTCCCAATTTGCTCACCTTGCATTGCCCTTTTTTCCTTATTTCTTGTGTCTGCACAAGAAAGATAAGAGGTAGAACAGAGGCTGAGCTCAGCTGGCCTCGGAGAATGCCGGGCAAGATAGGGAGAAGCAGCTATACAGATTATATCAAGAACAGTTTTGATAAGGCAGTAGCATTATTGGATTGGATCCAAGCCTTCTCTTGAACAGTCTATGAAAAGTTGGTTCACAGACTGAAGAACATCCCACAAGCAGTGATAACTTTGTTTATCTTTCCTTCAAGTCTTTGGGGAAAAACAATTATCCTTCCAGCCTTAGGTGACTCACACAACAGATTTTGAGAACTCTTACTCAGTAAGCCCTTCTAAATTCTGTGATCTTTTTTTCAGAAATGCGGTGGCAGATGGGGGAGCAGGTCCGAGGACTTGATTCTCAAGCTGAGAGTCGGCAACAATTACTCCAAGATGTGGCTGACTTCCTGCGCCGGAAGGCTGAGGTAGAGCAGGAGTATTCCCGAGGTCTGGAGAAGTTGTCTGAGCGCTTCTCAGCTAGGATTCGGAGTTCTAAGGAGCACCAGAACTTCAGGTGAAGCCTTTGGATTCTTCAAAGGATCTAGGGGGCAGAAGAGGTCATTCCTGGTTTTAGGGATGGGCCAGTGTGAAGGTGGTTGTGGGCCAATATCTGAGGATAGGACTCGGGTCAGTTCTGGGCAAGAGCTATGTTCACCTACTTCTGTGAACAGTTTTCCACCACTGTGCTCCAGCACATTGGTGTTCTTTGAATGGTTCACAGGTGAGCTATGGGAAATTGTTGGAGGGAGGTGCTTTAGTAGGACCATTGGGGGAAATTAATGGTGTTCCTTAATAAGTTTAGCACCTTCTAGTGTGCTGAGAATTGCTATCCTAGCCTACAGTTAGGTAATATGATGTGTTCTTGGGCAGCAGATTTTGGATAGCATTACAGGACACTAAATGTTATATTATCAGTTACCCTAAGTGTTATATTATCAGTTATATAAGCAATGGGATGCTGTATAATGAAGCTTTCACACATGCCCATGAGCGTTCTTCTACACTTACCTACCTTATAATATTTTGTTTTCACTGTCACTCTGTCTTCTAGGAATGGAGGAATATCTCCATTCCTTAAGAACCTTTGTGGAATATGTAGTGGCAGTGCAAGAATTGCCCTGTAAGGTATGCAAATGTGGGATAACTCTTACAGGGTCCTTGGGGAGGTTGTGTAACTGTCTTGTTCAGATTAACAATTTTCCTTGTTCAAGGCACGCTGTTCATCCCGTCAAATACTGAAGGGTGTCCTTGTTTCCCTGCAGGAAGGATCAGAATCTCCCATCCCCCCTGAATTGCTGGTACACAATTCTCAGCCAGACACGGCAGGCGAGCCGGGATCACGGTGCGCTGAGTGAAATCTACACGGGCCACCTGGCACTGCGGTTGGTGCACATCAGTGACGATGTGGGGCGCCTAGCCCGGAAAGTAGGTGTCTATTAGAGTAGACTGCTGGGCTTGTATTAGGGCCACTCTACTTGTCAGAAGAGACTTTAAGATGAGTGCTTGGTGAAAGTGCTTGGGCTGAAAGAACTGCCATTTGGTCTGTCCTGGCCCCTGTTGAAGTCCTGCTTTCTCATCAGCCATCTATTTTGCCTAGTTTAAAATAGATGATAGAAAAAGTCTTGTGTGCTCTTGTCATATCTACTCTAGGGTGTGTTCCCCAACCATAAAAATAGCAGCTAATGGTCTGAAACATGATATAGTAGAGAGGCAAGGAACTTAAAAAGGCATGTGTAAGGTGGGGAGATAGTGTATTATTCTGGAGGAAGGGACATGGGAAACTTGTATCACACTTGTATTGATGATCTCCTTGTGTTTATATATGTGCAATTCTTGTTCCCTTTGAGCTCTGTCTCTTCACCATGCCGCTCAGGGCCACTCACAGTAGGTTTGCCTGTAACTCCCCACTTTCTCCAATTCTGCATGTCATGAATCCAAATGAAAGCAAGGTTATGTGGTTTTTGGCATGGTTTTTCATTTGTTTGCTTCTAGTCTGCCTCATGTGGAAGATCGAGGAGCTATGTAGAGCTCCTTGATCAACTGAAATTTCCAGATCATTCAAAATTCTATGTAAACATCTCCCACCTCTACTTTGGACATTTGCCAAATATTGTTCAGTCAAAGTCACTGTGTCAGTGAAGTTATATAGCCTGTCTTCACAGCTATAAGGACTAGGAGCCTATGAAATTTAAAACGAGAGAGAATATGCCAGATATTAAAGCTCATGCTCCTTCCTGCCCCTTTAGAGTACACACCATCCTGCTTTAACACTTCTTTCTTTTTACTCCCTTATCAGAGCAAAGAGATGGAGCAGCAGATGCAGGATGAACTGCTGAAGGCAATTTCAGAACTGCAGATGGTGAGTGAAAAGGAGTGTCCTTACTTTGTGTTTACCACCTCTCTGGAGTTAGGTTGATGGCCTCAGAGAGGAACTGGAATAAATATCCCCTCTATTTATGCATTGGACTAAAAGCCCGATTTCACCCTGCCAATGCAGGCACACTGCATCCTGAGGTGAAGGGGGCAACTGGAGAGGTTGCCTCATGGTAAGTGTACTTTTGTGCAGTTACGCCTGATAGTCCCTGTTGGACTCCTTGGTCGTGTGCCAACTATTCTGTCTGCACAAGACCAAGGTATATCAGGCAGCAGAAAGAGAGAGGGAGAGGGATTGGATTCAGCTGCATGCTCATGTCACTAAATTCCACTCTTTCCTCCTCCATTCTGCCTCACTTCCTACCCAGAAATTCCCCCATTCCTCCCACTGCCTGCCTCTTACCACCACCTTATCTTTCACCAGTGTACAGTGGCCTGGTCTGCCAGTAACTGCATTGGTAACCTTACAGTGCTGACAAGCACCACCAGGACACGCAACACCATAAGGCAACGTCCAGCAGGTTCCAGGCATCTCTGCCGCATTTTCTGCCAGTGGAAGATTTAGGTTGGGTAGAAGTTCTGTATGCCATAAAATCATTACATTTTCCTTCTATGGAATTCTGCTGGTTATTACACTTTTCCAAGCAATCAAAAGGTAGCCAGTTTGCATTCACATTGTTGGTATCAGGCTGAATCCATGGGAAGTTTCACCTCATTATAGATCCAGAGTGAGTGATCTTGCATTCAGTATTTGAGTTGCTTGAAGCTTGAACCAGAGTAAGCTAGATGGTATAAACTGAAGTGCAGCAGACAGATGGCACTGTTCCCAGGAGAAGGGGAGTGATGCTATTCAAGATTGTGGGTTGCTGTTCCTTCAGTCAGAACTTGGTCAGGAGATGACTCCTCCCCTTCTGATGGGCGTCCCCCAAACATCCCCAGGTCAAGTTTTGACTTCACAGTAGAGGTCAAGTTTTTTTTGTTTAATCTGGTGCCCAGTGTTACCTTCGGCCACCTGGTAATGCCCAGTAGAGATGCACAGTGTCTGGTGGTGCCTGGTAGGGGTGCCCGGTGGTGCCCACTGCTCAGTGGTGTCCAGTGCCCGCCAGAGTCCCAATTCCTGCCTGTGTCCACTGCCCAGTGTCAATGGTCCCTGGTGTTCCGTGCCTGCTGCTTGACAGTAGTGCCCGCTGCCCAGAGCAAAAGTCCAGTGGTGCCTGCTGCCCACTGCTCAGTGGTGCCCACTACATGGTAGTACCCAATGGTGCCTGGTGGTGCCTGCTGGTGGCAACCATTGGTGAATGGTAGGGGTGCCTGGTGGCACCCGCTGCCCACTGCTAGTAAGTGCCTGATGGGGCCCACCATCCTCCACAGCCCACTGCTGCCCCTGTGCCATTGGTGTCTATTGCTTGGTGTCCAATGCATGGTGTTGATAGTTCCCAGTGGTGTCCAGCAGTGTCCACTGATGCCCAGCAATTTCTAGAGCTTACAAATTGTCTTATAAATTTGACTCTTGCAACAACCGGTGAATTCAACTAATCTTTCAATAAGAACAGAGGACGTACTGGTGGGTGTGTGAAATGTTAATGTCTTAAATAGATTCACAGTCTTAAGAAGACTCGCAAATAGCTTGTGCTGGAACAGGCAGGCTACCTTAGTCTGCACTGTATCCAGCACAGGTATTGGGACTGCTGTTGCATTATTGCATGGAAGGATGTCTGAGCAGGCTGGACTCTGGCTGCTCTGCACTTCTCTCCAGTGGAGGCTTGGACCTGGGATAATTACTGGTCCAAGCCTCACTACCTTCTCCTTCTCATGCCTGCCCAAGTTGGCCCATTTGTGTAGGATCCATTGCTGTAAGATCCTACCTCTGTTCCCAGGCAGCCCATAGTAGTCCTTGGCTGCTTGGATTTGCTCAACCAATTTAGGTGGTGCAGATCTGAGTTAGCATTGGGGTAGCTGCGCTGTTATCTGAGTTAAGAGGTAAAGTTTCCTCTTGCCTCAGGTTGGCGCAGCAGAAGCCCCAAACTTGAGCTGGATACAGCACAGGCATGCCAGCCTGCATGTTCCAGCCCAAATTAGGATTGTGCTGCCCATACATTAAATAATTTCCATTTAATCCTGTTAAAATTTACATTTTTCCACCCTACACCTGCTTCTTCCAAACATCTTGGCTGTGATGGACTTAAAGTGGCACAGAGACCAAGATTTAGGTGGAAGACATTCTGTGACTGTGTGGAAAGGCCCTAAGAGTTGGAGCTGGCACGATACCATAGTCTCTCAAGACTGATGGATGCCTGCTTTTGTTTGAGCCCCAACCAGTCAAGTGTTTTTTCCTGTTTATATGCCCTCTTGCCTTCAGGCCATGAAGACATATCAGACATACCGCATTGACTGCATCAATGCTGAGGCAAAGTTACGTGAGGCTGAACGACAGGAGGAGAAACGCAGTGGTGGGCGGCACCTTGATCCTGGAGGGTCTCCTGGGGGGGCAGGGATGGATAAGACCCCCCGACGCACCTCACTTCGAAAGGTTGAGCGACTTCTGGAAAAGGTAGGAAGGCAACAACCAAGTTGGGGTGGATGGAGAAGGACTGGTGGGATGGGAGCCTGGATGAAGCTTTCCAAAGAGATGCCAGATATTTAAATGGCACTAGCTATTAATCAATAGGACTGTTTGCAGGTAAAATAATTCTCTTTGATTAATCATTTTCCTTCAAAGTGATTAATCAACTGTTTTAAAACGACACATATGTATTTTAAAACTTCAAAATAGGTTCCTTTTGAAGAAATTATATGAGGGTCCAAAAAATACAGAAGGTAGAGTACATTCTTAAAAAGAAGTGCCATATTTGTTATGAAATATTTATTTTACTAGATTTCCCCTGTAAGTTTCCCAACTGAATTTCTATTGATGAATTGCCTTAATACAGTATTTGGTTAATGAATCTCCCAAGCTCTTATTTATTTATAATAGGAAAATTAACTAATGGTCAAATAAAGCCATGCCACCATATCTGCAGGGGTTCTGTTCTGGAACCCCCCCTAGATAGCTGAAACTTTGGATATGGGTTCCTGTGGTCCAAGTTGGGCTGCCCCTCCTTTGGATGTGAAGGGAGCTCTGCTTCCCTTGCCTCTGAAGGGGCCTCTGAGTTTGTCATAGGCTGGGGATGGATGGAAATTATAGAAAAGGAAGGAGCATTCTAACTTGAAGGGCAGAGAAGAAAAAAGCAAGCAAAAAAGAAGTAGGGAAGAACTTCCCAGAGATCCACTGGGCAGTCAGATAGGAACTAGGAGAATTTTTACTGATATGCATACAGAATATTTAAATTATTTGATGATGCAGTGAATAAATTCACAAATATCATCTGTAATTGTTTTTATTACACACTTTTCAGATGGGCTGTAATCAGTATTAATTACACGGAACTGTATAAACATTTGGAACAGTCTGTTTCCTGTTTTTATAAAAAATATTTCTGTGTGAGTGGGAAAAATAAAAGATAACTCATCCACGTTTTTCTGAAAAAGAGCAGGACAGATTATAATTTAATAAACAAAAATTACTGCTCATTGGTAGAAGGAAAGGCCATCTTTTTAATAGTTTCAATTTTCATTACTCTTACAGTTGTACACACCAGAACCAAGATAGCTTTTAAAATAAATTTAATGCTTATTTGAACTGAATAAAAGTTTGACATCCTGAAACAATTCTGTAGCTCTATTTCGATCTATTCTGTACCATAAAATTAGGTGCTGCAGAACTTTTTTTAGGAGGGTGCTGCAATCAGTTTTGGGGCAGTATTATAGGCTAATAGGAACTTGAGCAGAGTGAGATGTTTGAGGGATTAATTGGAAAGGCAAAGTCCAGTGAGCTATCATCTCCGACCACTCAGAAGATAGTGATAGGCTGTTTCTCCTCTCATTGAACTGCTGTCCCACTGCTAGGGTGGACTGAAGCCGGCAGGTAGGGTTGCCCAGTGAGGCAGGTTGTTGCTGGTGTTTGTTGGAAAAGGCAATACAGTACAGTATGTTCAAACTATAAAACTTTAGTTGGAGGAAAAACTTGCTGTGGTTTAAGCATCATAATTCTCTACCCCTGTAGAGACACTCTAAGTTCCTGGAGAGCAAACTGAAATGTGCCAAGGCCCGGAACGACTACCTGCTGAGCCTGCACTCTGCCAACGCTGCCATTAGCAACTATTATGTCCGTGACGTCGCTGACCTATTAGACGTGAGTCTCTGTCTGCCATACAGGAAAGATGAAGATAGATAAAGGGCATAAAAATCAGTACTGTGTTGCTAGTTATCCTATCTTTGTTATAGTCTCCCCTGAAGAACATTGTAACTTGGATATGTCTATTCTACAAATATACAGTATATTGATTTTTTTTTACCAGTGTGTCCTTATCATGGCTTCCTTCAGATAATCCAGAGAATTTTGGTCCTTTGTAAGGGTGGAATGTCTGCATTCCCCTCAGCTTATCTATATTCTTTCAATGTATTCTGATCCTTATCCCATCTTCTTAGTTTTTCTAGTATTCCAGGATTTCCAACCTTCTCACCACAAGGAGAGAACTGAGAGCTCAAGACTTCTCCATTCCACATCCCCCAGTTTGCAGATCCTAGCTAAAATTGCTTTATGTTGCCAGTTCCATGATTTTGTGGTGTTTTCATAGCAGTTGATTTCTGACAGAGGCTTCCATTTCTTTAACATATGTGTAGTAAAATGAAATCCAGATGATATAATTTTTAATATGGGGTTATTATGGACTTCAGTGGCAGGGAAAGCTATGCCCATTGCGCTGTGTATTCCTCTCTGTCATGCAGCTTCTGTTAAAAGGCACAAAAGAGTGTCAGAATTGGAGCTGATGAACTGAATGGGAAATTCAGAGTGGGACAGGAGCATAGTTATTATGACTTGAAACCCAATAATCAATATCTCTCTCTGTTATGATTCCTAGTGTTTTGATCTTGGCTTCCACCTTTCCCTGGGTAAAGTGCTGAGGACATACCTTGCAGCAGAAACTCGGGCTCAGGCATCTTGGCATCAGGGCCTATGCACCATTGAAGGGGCAGTGGATGCCTTGGATCCGCTGGGGGATAGATCCAGGTTGATGGAGGCCAACCCTGCAGCCTATTGCCCTCCTCTGAGCTTTGACTACCAGCCTCATGATGGTGACGAGGTGAGGCATTGTTTCTTCTTGATCCAGTGAACTTGTTCTTTTTACTCTTCCTACTGCTTACCATCTCCTTGCTCTCAACACTCACTTCAGGTCTCTGAAGTCAGGGCTGAGGGTCCTTTAAGAAATGAACTCGTCTCCCGTTTTCAACACATCCAGTCCCGCCTCAATGCCATCACCCTGGAGACAGAAGAGGTGAGTATTGGTAGAGAACTGAATGAACCTCCTAATTTTATCCGTTAGCCAGAAATCTTGCAGCAATTAGGTACTTCTGCTACAGCTTACTCTTGCTGTAAGTGTGATGTTTCCTTTCACAGGTCAACAAAACTCTGAAAGCCACCCTGCAAAGCCTGTTAGATCTGTTGGCAACAGAAGAGCCAGAGGCTCTTGATGCTTTTCAAGGTTGTCAGTCGACAGAATCTCTCAAGTCCACAGGTTCTGATGCTGGTGGAAAGCAAGCCTTGGCAAAACGCAGGGCCAACCAGCAGGAGACGGAGACCTTCTACATCATGGTAGAGTCTATATTCTTAGGACTATAGTGTACATCTCAAAATATCCTTGATCCCCTGGCAGAGCTGATGGGGGTCAATGGGGCAAATTCCTTGGGTGCCATGTTTGTAGTGCTGACCTTGTCCCGCTGCCTTTCTTGCTCCAACTGGAGGCCTTCTGAGGCGTGCAATGTCCTCCAGCCCTCTGAAGGCCTTCTAAGGCAAAATCCAGAGTTTTAATGATCATTTCTGGTTTTCAGATGAAAACCAAAAATGATGTTCAAGTCTTTCCAAAAGGCTTCAGTAGGCCTGTAGAGGGCCAGAGGAGGCCATTTCTAGCCATTAGAAGGTCTTGGATGGAGACATTCAAGTCGTTGGGGGAATGTTCTGGACAGCACATGGGCCAGGATCACCAGTGTCTTGATATATTCATGCTATAAAGCAACAGGATTCTTTGCTCATTGCTTACTGGGCCTGCAGAACAAGTCCTTCCTTCACAGGGAGAGCTACTCTATGCAGAGAAAATGGTGGGTCTAATACCTGTGTTGCTGCTTTCCAGATCAGGAGGTCATCTGTCTTATCTGGATTTAATTTCAGTTTATTAGTCCTCATCCTGGCCCCAACTGTTTCCAGACAGTATGAAAAGAAAGATGGAATTGGGTGTCATTCCCCTATTATTCCCAAGTCCCCAGATGGTCTCTCTGTAGCATCATGTAGATGTTAAACACCATGAGGGACAAGATAGATCCCAAAAGTCAATGGCCAGGGAGCTAAACAGTTGTCCCCCCATTCAAATATGAAAAAATAAAATTTCTCAGCCTGGCCTTTTTGTGTTGTTTTCCGTTGTTGTGTTGTTTTCTGTGATAACAGATTTTTTGATTTCTCTGATACAGAAATTCAAAGAATATCTCTCTGGGAGGAGCATTCAAACAAAACTACAGGCAAAGCACAACCAGATGAAGGAGGCAATAGAGAAGGGTGAGAATTTTCTAAACACACTTTTTTGGTAGTTCAGGGGTCTCCAAACTTTTTGGCCAAAGGGCTGTATCACATATCTGGCACAGTATCGAGGGCCTGAAAACAAATTTTAAATAGAAAATTTCAATAATAAATTTCAATTAGAAATTGAACTTAGATATAAGATAAATGGGCTCAAATTTCCAGGATTTCTGTGAGCACCAGCACACAGTACAGAAAAAAGCACACAAATGTTCACCAATTCCCCCATCCCACCATCACAGCTGCCGATTCCCAACCAATTACCCAGTCATCCAACTGATTTCCCCATCCCACCATCACAGCTGTTGTACCAGAGGCTAACTGTGGGCTGGCTAGAGGCTCATTATGGGTTGCATCTAGCCCTAGAGCTAGGGTTTGGAGACCCTAGCCTAGATAATAGACTCTGAATCAGAAGTGGACTGTTGCAGAAGATGTACCTTTAGAATTTCATGGTTTCCCCTTAAAGAATTGTGGGTATTTGAGTGCTTGAAATTGTCTTTTAAGGGAGTTCAATGTCCTGCTTCACTCCTTAGTGAAGTTACAATTCCAGGATTCCCTGGGACAATGAGAAAGATTGTTCATTGATAATGCAGATATGACTATAGAGAAGCAGGACTTCAAATGTTAACTCTCTTCCATGTTCTTGTTTTTCCAGGTGCTGCTGTGGATCGAGAACTAGCCAGGTAAAAAGAAATAATAGGGAGTCAGGAAAATTGTGGATACCCACAACCTGGGGTGGGGTACTGAGAGCTCTGGATAGTGGCCTTCCGCTCTGCATGGGCAATGAAGACTTCCTTGGTGTTATTGTATGGCTGAGGAACTGAGCAGAACTGTGGGAAGGAGTCCAGCCCAGTTCTGGGGGAAGCCTCTGACATCTTCCTTCCTCCCCACACTACCCAAACATTGGTTCCAGGCCACAGTCCCAGCGCATCCGACGTTCCCGCCCTCCCTCCTGCTACCACCACAAGCTCTTCGAGGGTGACCTACAGGCCTTTGTGGAGGTACTGGCTGCTGCCCTGAGCTACGCCCTCCTGCCCAGCTCCCTCTAGTCCTGCTTTCTTGCCCTTTGCCTAGTACAAGAGCTATGTGCGTCCCTGGCCCTGCTTTTGCCTCTGGCTCATCCTGATTGCACCCGCTGCTCCCTCTGCCTGTAACGTGCTTGCTGACTTTGTCTCTCCTGTCCGTGCTGCCCCAAGGAGGCGGAGGCTGCAGGCACGAAAGCAGGTATATGACCGGGGTGGGTGCTCCTTGGGGGGCAGATTAGACCTGCAATATGGGGGCACAGAGAGGATACTTCATTAGATTTGTGATGTCATTGTGAATAGAATTTTGTACACATATCCATGTGAATATTACATGTGAATATTCGGTGTTCGTGTGTACGTGTTTGTAGGAAAGTGTTGCCTTTGTATTCATGCATGCTTTGCCCACCGAAGACTGTGAGACTGCCTCCTTTTGTACATTTGTGTAACATTGCTTCTTGCTTTTTTTTTGCTTATTTTGCACACACTCTTTCCAATATCCCTTCTTGCTTGCTTAGAAGCGGGAGCACTCAGCATGCTGTATTGATGATTGATAAATGCATGTCCAGCCGCATGTTGTTCTTGGCACAATAGATCCACAAGCAGTGTGGAAGACAGCAGACTGGAAGACAGCAGTGTGATTTCAGATTAAAATATAACAGATTCTAGGAAGCATGCATTCAGTTTAAATATCCAGTCTTTGTCTTAGAAATATTTCCACCACAGTTACAAACCTATGGGTGCCATATTGCAAGAGTCATGGGACTACTATCATACTCCCCTACACTAGTCTGTCATCCCACAATACGTAATATGAAATCTTGCCAGTGACAGGAGATGGGGAAAGATATGAACATAATGTCATGCAGCTGTCATTAAGAACTGGGGGAGAAAGAGAGAGAAGGTTAGAGAGGCAGCTTTGTGGTATCCTAACATCTAATTTCATCCAAATATGCACACATTTAAAATACCTTGGTACGTATTTAGCAGTGAGAGTGTGTCCCTGTGTATTTATCTAAAAATAAATACAATTGTTGAATGCATTGGGTTCTCATCCATGATGATGGTTCAGTGATTTTTGTGGGTACTGTAGGCCACATTGGGAATACCCTGAATTGTCCAGAAAGTTCCTCATACCTAATGTTTGACACAGGTTCAGAGTTAGGTTAGTGCAATCTGAAGTTGCGCTGCTGCAGGTAGGCCGACTTGGCTACACTGCATGCAGCACTCCATTTTGGCTGCTACTGTGGGGGCAAGGGGAAGGTTTTCCCTTAACCTAGGTAAGGGTGTGGCATCCCCAGTGGGTCTACTGGGATCTGAGTAACCTCTGAAAGTGACACAGATCCTCGTAATGTCTGTGACCCTCCTGGGCTGGCACAAGGAACTTGCATTGGTCCTGCACAATCCTATAATTGTGCTCTAAGCTATATGGCTTAGAAATTCCACTAGGTGTGCCAAAGGCAATTCATTCTGCATTATTTGCCTACTTTTCCACAGCAGTAATCATTTGATTATCATATCTGAAGGTACAGGCTCACCCTAATTCAGATACCACAGACTCTCCATTCAGAATTCTTTGGCCTGGGATGGATGGAGTAGGTATGGAAGATTCAGCTGTGCTTGCATGTGTTTACATGTCTGCAAGAGCATGATACCTGCATGTTTAGAAAAGACCTTGCTTGTCTATAATCTTCCTCCCTCTTATTTATTTTTTATCATATGGGTATGAAAACGGGAGGACACAGTGATAACCTGGAGGGAGGGAGTAGCTTGTCGTAATTTGAGTCTTAAGATTCAAAACACTGTGATCAGGGCTGTGTTTATTGTAAATATAATTTTACTTAGAAAATAATTTTTTAAAAAATATTACACCTTTGTTATGCCAGCCTTGTTGGTTGCCAGTTTATTTTCCTGCCCAAGTCAAGGTGTTTGCTATGATTTAATAGCTTGTATCCAAGGGATCTGAAGGTCAACCTTTCTCTAAGCTGTGTATTTGACCACTGAAGGTCTTTCAGGTCACATCGCTGTTAGAGGTGCTGCTTGTCGGGGTGCGTGAGAATGCCTTCCCCAGTGGTCCCTTCTCCATGGTCCCCTCTGTGTCTCCAATATGAGATTTGGCTTGATTCCATTTTTTTGTTTTGAGTAGTCTTGAGTCCCCTTGGTCAGCTGCCAACTTTTCTCTCTTCCATTGTGTTAGTTAATGCTGTTGCTCTTTGCTTTTGTAATTTGATTTTATATTTCATGTTTTAATCCTGCTGTAAGACACCTTGAACCCACAAGAGAAGTCAGAATCTTTCAGTTAAATAAATAAAAATTCTGCATTCAAGGGAAACTGAATTGTTTAAGCTTTTAAAGCTGGTGCACCTTAAGGGACATTGTGCCATATTTTGCATAATATATTCTGGTTTTACTAATTGTGAAAAGGGCAAGGAGCTATGGGGGGAAATGAAATCTTTCAATCTCCTAGTATGGACCTTAGACTGAAGAAAGGCACTTGGGTTTATTTGTGTTTTGGAGTCCGAAATTGAAAGTGATTTGAAAGAGGTTCTGTGTGTGTTCATCCCATTTTTGCCTTTGAGAAACAGGTGTGTCTAGTGTTAAAAAACGCTTCTGTTGGAGTTTAACCATAGCCAAGCAGCAGTGTAGTAAAGGGCCAGTAGAAGGAAGTGGAGCTCCACAATTTCTCCTATACCAGAAACAGTGATATCATCAGCAGGAACACTCAGGTATTATGGTATATTTGAAACTTTTTAACCAGAGGAGCCAAGCTAAAGGATCAGGCTCAGCAAGGAGCAAACTGAGACATTTGGGAAGTGGTTCACAAACTGGGTTGTTGTGACACCACAGCCTGAGAACCCTGACCTGTACCCTTAGGGGGAAGGCAGCAATGTGATATCCAAGATCCCCAGGATTTAAAAAGCCCCTGCCCCCTCATGGGGAACACGTTGCTTCCTTCCCCCTGAAAAGACTTATCTCAGAAAGTTTGTTCCTGAGAGGTTTGAAAACCTCTGGTCTTGAGGTATCTAAGCCAATATATTTTCCAACAGCTGTATCAGATAAAGTTTGTAGTTCTTGTTACAGTCCAGTCTTATCTAAATGCCCTGCTCCCTACCGGCTGATGCAGCCACACGTCTGGAGTGTGTGTGCTACATCTGGTGAATGGAGGAGGCAGTCACAGATGATTTCTTCAAGGTAAGGAAACATTTGATTGGAGAGCAACTTGAAATAAAGGGATATTTTCCCTTTTTCCCCCTATTGAGCCCAGCTACCCCTATGGAGCTACTTGGATCTACACCAGCAAAATTGCTGGCACAGATTTGATCAGCACATGTAAGGCTGCTCAGACCAGGGATGGGACCTCGTCAGGCTGAAGCAGAGATGAGATCCAGTGGGAGCAGGCTGGCATATATACTTGCATTGACATGACTTGCCTCGAGCCACCACAAACATGTTTTATGGCATGTTTCAGACATGCCAGTAGGCTGACACCAGTACAAGGTCAATTTAAGTTTGTGGAGTTAGTGGTGCATGGCTAAGGAGGATGTCATGTTAAATTCTTGCATCTTAAATTTTACTATCTTTTTAGATAACAGCAGAACAAAAATATGTGTATGCATCTTGTAAAACAAAGCCTGAGCTGCTCTCAAATCACTTTCAATTTTGTAAAAACTTTTGTCTGTCTCTAGACTTGCTCATCTGGCTACAGAGACTTGGCAGGCATTACGTTAATGCATATAATATTAGGATTTTTTTGAATGCTTTCAGTTTTCAAAAAACTTCATATGTATAGAATCCTGATCCCTGCAAGAACCTCATGAAGGTAGGGTATTCTTCTTCCCATATGATGGAGAAGGGCGGAGTGAATGAGGCTGCAATCCTTGTCCCCAGTTAGGTTGGCAGAAGTGCCGGCACAAGTCCTGTGTTGGGGGGTGACACAAAAGTGCCATAAGGCACTTCGGCACCACTCGTGGTGGGGTTAGGCCAGTGCACAGACATATGCCAGCCTCCCCATACCACAGCAGGAATAGGGAGATAGATGAGTTATGCTGGCCTAAATTGTTAGGATTGTACACTTAGTGCCTTATGACTTAATAGATGAGAGATTTCAACTAATAGCCTTCCCAGTTGGAGTTCATAGAATCCAAATGCACATTTATGAGAATATGTGCTCCAAAAAGGACTTGCTTCCAAACCAGGAGTGTCATTTTTTAACCAAATATGTGAATGGGTCAGCAAGTAAATGTGTGCACCTTTTCTGGTTTCATGAGGGCTAAGATAGATTAAGTTCCCTGTTGCACTGTTTATTCACCAAAAATTAACCTCAAAAGTAGTAATTTGCCTTCCAAATAGTAACTTGTGGAACAAATTGCTACTGTGGGGAGTTTGGCAGGAAAAAGGTAAAACTGGAAAATTTATTATCTCTTCCTATGTCCCCTCATGTTGGCCAGGCTGAACCTTCGGTATGGTGCTGACCCTCCTGTATGGTGTTTTTTTGTGCTTGAAGTGCATCTCTTTTGTGCTATTTCATGTTATCTTTGCAGACAGGAGGGCTAGAAACTTTTTTTAAATCTGGGTGCTGAAATTCTGCATCTAGTACTGCGTTCTGTGCTTTTTATGTCTTTTCTGAAACTGCAGTATTCATATTCACCATGTCCTGGGTGCATGAAGATGTAATACAGTGACTTTCTTTTCTCTTTCCAAAATTTCAGAGCTCAGGCCAGGCCATTCCTCTAGTGGTTGAAAGTTGCATTCGCTTCATCAACCTCCATGGTAAGAAACTGTGCTAATGCCCCCATTTCCTGCTCCCCTTTCAGAAGCTTGAGGTGTGGGCAGGAGTCCTTAAAGTGATCCTCATCTGTGTCCTAACTGAGTGAGCAGACGAGTAAGTAACACATTACAATAAGTCCTCAACTTACAAACATTCAAGGTGAGAACAGATACAAATATCTGGGACACAGAAGTGGCTAGCCCCAGGTCCCAGAGGCTTATTCTTCTCTGTAAATGTTTGCTTCCAGCATGAGCACTGGGGTTTCACAGTCTCTTATTCAGAGAGGATGTTGCCTCTCTGCTCCAGAGACAGGGGATCCCTTGTGCTCAGGAGAGCCCCTCTGTCTCTAAGGAGTTTAGGATGCTCCTGAGGCGGGGGAATCCCCTTCATCTTCTGAACCCAAGAAAAGGGGAAAGGATTTGCCTGTAGGCCCAACATACCTCTGTTGGACTTATGAACTAAATGCGCTTACAAACAAGCTCTCATGTGTGCTTTGCATGCAAAAGATCTTGATTTCAGTCCCCAGCATCTCCAACTTGGATTAGAGATAGCCAAGACTCCTCTTTGAAACCCTGGAGACCTTCTGCTAGTAGAGACATAACAGAGGCCCAAATCTTAACCAACTTTCCACACTGACATGGGTGTACCAGTGGGTCCTGCATTTGGGTGGTAGTCATGGAGGCTTTCTTGAGGTCAGGGAATGTTTGTTACTGTACCTTGGAGCTCCCCTGTTTTAACCTCGGTGCTGGAAAGTTGGTTATGATTGCACCCCAAGTATGAAACATATAGCCATGGCATCTGACACGACATCAGCTAGCACTGTGTATTTACAGTGTACCTTTTCTCTTTCTCACAGGGCTACAGCACGAAGGTATCTTTCGGGTGCCTGGTTCCCAAGCACAGGTGACAGAGATCCGGAATGCATTTGAGAAAGGTGAGTAGGGGTTGCTCAAAGGTGGCTGCAGGTGCAGAGAGAAATGTTGACAGTGAGTTCACAGTGAGTGTCTGAGTTTGCCAGAAGGAGAAATGCCAGGGAAATAGCCGGTTATAGAGCCAGCAGTGGCCGCAAATTGACTGGACTGTGGAGAGACAGAGGTGCACTTAGTTCAACCATGAGTTAGTGTAGCTTCCTTTATAAGATTTTGAAAGGTGTGTCAAGAGAAGGATTCATAACAGGTATTGGTTCTTCGTCTACCTGTCTATAGGAAGGTGGAGAAAATTATTCAGAGAAGACCATGTGGGATTATAAGAGGGAGAAAAGTATGCTGTAATGTCATTATCCCTTCCACCAGGTGAAGACCCATTGGCAGATGGCTACGCACAACATGATCTGGATTCAGTTGCTGGAGTGCTGAAATTATATTTCCGGGGACTGGAAAAACCCCTTTTTCCTAGTGATATGTTCCCTGAGCTGCTGGCAACAGCCCGTAAGTGTGTATGCACATGCTTGTGCATGTATGAGCGGGGCCCCAGTGGCAGCCTGGCATGTCTGTGAACCCTACTCCTGGAGGTAGCACTAAGTGCCTGTCTGTGTGGACTGCTAGGTAGTGGAGAGCTGAGAGGCATGGTGGGGAGGAGGCATTCCAAGGAGGGGAGAGGACAAGAAGAGGGCAGACAGGATCATGCCAGGGAGAGAGAGGGAGGGAGGCAGGTTGGGAGGAGCTCTGTTTTGCCCTTATTTATTTTCTTATTTTCTGCACTAGCTCTGGTTCAGAAACAAATAGCCCCATTGCAGGGCTGCTAACTCATGTAGAGGAAAGGGATGAACATTCCTGTCCCCTGAGGAAGTGTAGGCAGTAGCCTGCTCCCCCACATTACAGTAGGTCCCCAATGTACTGGAAGAATACTGCAGCAGGCATTCAGGTGCTGTGGTAGTCCTGATGCCATGGGCAGCTCAGGATTTGACTGTCAGTTATTAGAAGTATGCTTTCAAGGAACTCGTGCTAATTATGGAAAGCGACACAGCTCTGAGCAAACAATGATATTACATGTACAAGTAAGTGTAAACCATTAGTATCCTCAACCAGTTGATACTGTTAAACACTGAATAATTCTTATACTAGGCTTATCACATGAAAGCAGCAGGGATAGGTTAGAATTAGTCCAAAGTGATTCAAAACAATATATAGGTGTGTGCTGCCCATATTTGCAAACCCAATAATCATACATTCAGTTAACTGTGGATCTAGGGGTGCTCCCATTAGAGTACCTGGCCCTACAATCCAGAGTAACTACGGGAGCACGTAAGAGACTTTACGTGTACCCATAGTTGCTGTACCACATAGTGAAAACCTATGGGAAATTCATCTTGCAATCCAGAGCAAATTGTTCTTACACCAGAGCAAGGACTCCATGTAGTTACTCTGGATTGCACCTTTAGTCACACTGGAAGCACAGGAGTTTCTTGCTTTACCACAGCAACTGAAGAATGTGACTGCAGGCAACTAGCCTGAATGCTAGAGGGAGACTAAATGAATATTAATGGGAAGTTCTTGTTAACATTCGATCAACCTCCTTGTTGCATGCATGCTTTCTGTCTCTCTCTCTCTCTTTTAATGTTCTCTGTATCTCAAACACCCCATTGCTTTCCAGAGTTGGAATCTTCAGCTGAACGCATCTCTCACCTCCGAGCTCTTGTTTCTCAACTCTCACCCACTGTGCTGGTCGTTCTCCGGTATCTCTTTGCCTTCCTCAACCAGTGAGTTTCTGGAGTCTGGCTGATGATGTTTTGCACTGTGGTGTACTTGTTTGTATTCCAGAGAGCACTGGAGAGGGATTTCTGTGGAGAGAGCTCTCCAGGGCTAAGCAGGCTCCTCTCATCTAATTAATCTTCTCCCATCAGTTTATCTCAGTACAGTGATGAGAACATGATGGATCCTCACAACCTAGCTGTGTGCTTTGGTCCCACCCTGGTGACGGTCCCTGCAGGCCAAGATGCTGTGTCAGTGCAGCCCCACATCAATGAGGTGGTGAAGTGTCTGATAGTGCATCATGAGGCTGTCTTCCCAGGAACCAGTCAGCTATCTGGTCCCCAGTATGAGAAGGTCATGGCCCTGACTGTGGAGGAATACTGGTACGATTTTGCTCATTTTGTGTGTTTGCCATCTAATTTACATCAATATTATCTATACAAATATAAACGTATATGTAATATGAAAATTCACTTAGAAATGTTATACCTGATCACAGAATCATGAAATAATAGAGTTGAAGGGACCTAATAGGTCTTCTAATCCATCCCCTTGCCTGTAGCAGGAATCCATAGAGCATATTCAATAGGTGCTTTACAAGCCTTAATGTGATCTTTAATGTGGTGCAATTTGTAAAACAGAACCCTGTTCCCATCCCATTTACAAGACACCTGCACAAAAGTGGTACCACCAATTCTTTATCTCTCCCTTCTTTTATGTTCTGCAGTGATGTGTTGCCGCTGGAGGCTACAGCAGAGGAGCCTGAGACAGAGGAGACCCCTGAAACACCAGCAAGTGAAGATGGTGGGTACTGGTGGTGATGGGATGTGTGTTTTGGTGGAATCCTGTTTGGTCAAAGTCAATAGGGCCAACAGGCCTGAGTGTTCATTAGACCTTTCAATCTGTCTTATTGTTTGCTATAGGAGCAAATGACTTATTCTCCACCTTCTATATCTCGTTGTGACAGGAGAGGGGAGGAGCTCTCCCTGTTAAGGAGCTCTCCCAGTTGCAACACCTGTGCTCCATATAAGTGTGTGTGAACTCTTTCCTTTCTTAAAAATGAGACATAAGGGCAAGTGTTTGAGAGATCTGCACTTGGAGACACGTTGTTATCTCCTGAGAGCCTGGGGGGATTTAGGGGAGAACCTGTGCTTTCTTTTCCAGTGATTTCCTAACTCACGTGTAGGCTATGGGAATCTACTGCCCTAAGCAGCTACCTGCAGATTAGAGATCAGAATAGATGTAAAATTTTGCAGGTGGACCCTACAAGGGATGAAAGGGGCAAAGGATGTATTTCCTGTAGCTAAAGCTTCATCTTGGCAAACAGCTGAACTTTTCCTATCCTGTTTTTGAAAGGGAAGCTGAAATCTTCTCATGTTAGTTGAGATCTCAGCAGTGATGTATGCTTTGGCCATGAAAAAGTCAAATTCAACAATGTTAATTTTTAGGAAATTTTTAGGGCTGAAATCAAATGGCAAATACCAAACTGTTATTGCCCAAGTGGTCTGGCCGCATTTAGAGCACTTATTGTCTTTTTCCAGAGTGTGATTCCCAATCTGAGCCTCTGCCCCGCTCTAGTTCCATGGCTCAACATGAGGAGCGGTTTGTTTCTCAGCGAACAGCACCAGTTGGCTGGCGAAGAGGTGAGCGTGGTGGCAACCGGGGAGTAGTGCCCCCCATTGTTCTGTCTGACAGGTGAGTCACACACTTCAAAGAGAGAATCTGAGAGGGGGGTAGTGGCATGGAACAAAAAGGAAATATTCTGCATTCATAAAGCAGGAACTGTATGGCACAGGGAAGCCTTGAACTTAGGCACTAAGGCTGCAATCCCAACACACTTTCCTGGAAGTAAGTACTATTGAATACAAAGTAGAAATGCTTAGGATTGCACTGTAAGACCTTAGATGGATGAGTGGAAGGATGGACATACTATTAGTGGTGTGACTACTGTCTTTGGTGGGGGAGAATGTGCTTTAAACGGTACTCCTAAGAAATGAGAGAATTTTGAACATGTGATACTAAGTCAATCATTGGTCCATCTAGCTCAGTGTTATCTACACTGACTTATTGCAGCTCTCTGGTTTTCTGATGGGAAATGCCAGGATTTAGATTTATTTATTCACAATTTTACACATTTTCACATTTTTACATATCAGGGTGGTGTACATAGTTTTGGTGTACATTTTGTTGGAATCCTATTGGTCAAAGTCAATAGGAATCCTATTGGTCAAAGTCAATAGGGCCAACAGGCCTGAGAGTTCATTAGACCTTTCAACCTGTCTTATTGCTTGCTATAGGAGCAAATGGCTTATTCTCCACCCTCTGTATCATGTTGTGACAGAGGAGGGGAGTTTAAACAAGTTTCTGTGCTCTTCTCTCTCTTACCCTGATAGTGAAAAGCAGTCTAGTCCTCGGACCTCCAGGTTGGAGATTGACACAGGACCCTCTTTGGAAGAACTACTCCCTGAAACAGCCAACAGGTAGGAGGCAGATTAGTAACATAGGAAGGAAACCTAAAAAAAATGATTTCATTTCAGCGCTGTATGGTGAAAGATGATGACTAAAATATGAATTGTTGCCTTCCACCACAGAGATGATTCAACCTTGAGGCTGGGTCTGTGGTATGAATAGACACTCTTCTTTTCCTCAGGCTGCGAGTGAATTCAGATTCAGGCAGTGGGGGTCGACAGCGTGGCGGTAGTAGTCCCATCCGCAAACTGGCATCACCCTTCATGGATGTGGGCCGCCTCCCCCTCCCCCTCATGCAGCCTACCTACCCCAGGACTTTCCATGCCACTGAAAGGTGAGAACTTTGAAGGAGAATGTGTAGGGGAGTTACCCAGTAATTGCTAATATATACAGACTGGCAAGGGAGGTCTAGGACTGTCTCTTGCATTGTTAGATCTATACTGGGGGCATATTCACAGATCTTGTATGCATGGAATCACTTATTGTGCATAAAGTGTATGTCTCCCATGCTGCTGGAGGGATTTGGGAGAACCACTCATATCGCCTCCAGAGGGTCCTCTGAACCTAGCAATTTAAAGAAAGTGACTTCTGGTTTCTCAGTAATACCAAAAGTAACATTTTAAATGACTTGGGAAGCCTTGAGAGGCCCTGGGAAGCCCCAATAAAGCCTTAGATTGGATCTTCTCATGCAACACAGTGAGATAGTGGGGGGTACATTTCAGACTACAGCTGCAAATACCCCATTTTTGAATGTTTCCCTGCATTTAAAAGTTTTCCAAGCTTGGGGCCACATTCATGATAGGATAAATTGGTCTTCATAATAAACTGGTTTTTTATTTTATGTTTGAGATAGCTTTGGGGGGGGGGAGGGGAACATTCGCTGGTGGTATTCTTCTCCACCCAATATGCAGTCTGAAGTGGTACAGGCCACTCTTCCATCTTAGAATTCTGCCCCTTTGTTTTTCTTCTGCGTATGCAGACCCAATCAATAGAGGAGGCCACTTTGGCATAAAGAATAAAGTTGTCAGCATAGTAAAACACTGCTCCCGTTAGGAAATGTGTTTGAGCTTTATCCAGTGCACCCCATCAACATATTCTTGATCTTCAAATCTTCTGCAGCAAATGTAAGAATGTATGCTTTTTATACATGGGGTTGTCAAAAAGGCTGCTGTTTTTTAGTGAGAGTTGGGTAGGGGTAGTAATGGTGGTAATGGATTTCTGTTCCTCAACACTTGAAATGCCATCACTTCAGAGAGTAGCAATATCAATGAATACTTCTTTGCTTGGTGCCCAGCTTATCCCAGATGCCTCTTTATGTCCTGGAATACTCTGGGAAATCACATATATCCTGTGCAATCCAGAACAGAAAATGATGCCAAGCAGGATCTGGAGGTCCAGCAAACCAGTACTTTCACCTCTGTTTTCACTACTCTCAGAAATGGCAGTATTTCAATGTGTTAAGGAACAGAAGCCCATCACATTCATTGCCAAGCCCTACTAGCTCCCTAAAAGTTGACTGGCATTTTTTTCATTGAGGGGGCTGTTTGTTGGTTTCTGAGAGCAACTTGAATTTCTTGTGAGCAACCCTAGAAAGTATTCTCAGAAATATATAAAAATACGGGTTGAAAAAAGCAGGCCTCCGTCAGTCTTGGAAGGCTATGGTATCATGCTTGGCGCTGCATACGCTGCATGCGAAGCACAAAAGCCTGGGTTAGATTGTTATGGAGGATAGGCTGTTACCCAAGCAGCAAATCCCCCCTCTCCACGCCACTGAATTAGTCCAATGGAAAGGCAGAGCCAATACGATTGGATCCAGCTGCGTCACAGAGCTGGGCTAAGGACAGGAGCGCACCCTGTCTTGTGGGGCCGACCCAGGTCTTGAACCCTGGCCTGTTGGTTAACAGGCACAGTGTCTTAGCCACTTGCGCCACCCACAGCCACGGGTTGAAAAAAGGACACAATGAACCTACAGGAAATGTGGTGAGTCCGTCATGAAACACCTACCCTCCTCGCAGGAAGTCCAGATTAAATCCCTGCCATCTCCAGATAAAGTTGGGATGAAACCCTTGCCTGAGAACTGAGTACATTCAAGAGTACAGAGCATTAACTTAGATGGACCAGTAGTTTGACTGTAGAAAGGAGTATCCTATGCTCATATAAAAAGGAGAAAAGGGAGCAAATGGCATAGAGTCTGTATGGAAGAGAGGAACAAGAACAGATGGATAGGGAGGTACTTTTATCCATACCGGTCTGTTACACAAAAATAAGGAATGGCCTGCCTTATAATTGATAGGGAATAAGAGTTCTTGTTCAGAGCTTTATTCTCAAACTTGAAAGGCACTGTGAGTCTCCAGGGCACTCAGTCCAGTGAAGTTTTCCGTGATTGTAGTAGTCATCCTGACTTTTCCACTAGGCGAAGGATTAAAGCAGTTATAAAATAATAAAGCTCAGGGTAGAGAGAAAATTCAAAAATGAAGGATAAGTTTATTCCAGGGGAAATCAATGTAAAAGTTGTTTTACTACTTGGCGTTTCTGTCTTTCTCCAGAGAGCGAACCTGGGGTGGCAACAACTTTGAGAAGCCAGGAACAACAGAAAAAAGGTTGGAAGTCGATAAGGTAAAGCATCCACCCACACATTTCAGTTTTCTTAATATAATCTGCTACCCTTGGCTTGGAGATTTTCTTTTTTTACTTTGTCATCATAGTTCTTTCTCCAATTCTTTCCTTCTCTCCTCTACTTCTAGGAGGTAACCAGGAATATGGATTCTGTATTCAAAGAACTTCTTGGAAAAACAAAGCACATGGGGGCTGATGACCCCCTTAACTTTCCTGAGCCACAAGATCCCCCAAAGAGCATCCTCGTTGGCAAGAAAGGCTCCACCCCAGCTAAACAGGGCTCTTCAAACAGGGTGCTTCTGCGTAGCAAAGTAGGCTTCAAGTCCTCGGGGAATGGAGAGTGAGCCTGATTTGGGAGGGGAATGTGTGTTCCCAACTTGACCTGCCCAATACTGTGATTTCCCCACTCTTCCTTCCATCATGTTTTTAATCCCAGCTCAGGGCAGATCTCTCTCTCTCTCTCTCTCTCTCTCTCTCTCTCTCTCTCTCTCTCTCTCTCTCTCTCTCTCTCTCTCTCTCTCTCTCTCTGTTTTCTGTGCCAGCTGCAGAATAATTTGGGAGGGTGGTAGGAAAGTCAGTGTTTTCAGTGGGAATTTAATTTCCAAACCAAAATATTTAATTTGGGAGGGGAAATCCAAAGGTTTTCCATGTGTGCATGTGGGCAGATCTTGAAACATATGACATGTGTTGATAATGTTGTTGACACCCACCTATTCCAAGCCCAATCCTGGAACATGCAGGCTGGTGAGCCTGTACTATTTCCAGTGCAAGTTTGGGACTGGCTGAGGCTCAGCCTTAAGCAAGGGGAAACTTTTCCTCTTATCTCAATGAGTGCTGCAGTAGCTAATTGGGCTACAGTACTTGAATATGTACCACTTTACAAAGAGGTACAAATACAAATAGCCCAGTACTTCTCCAGGCTTTCTGTGGAAGAGGTCTGGATGCCACATGAGGGCCAGATCCTGTCCTTTCTTCCTGCTCTCTGTATGCCTGCCCACAGCCCCACCTGCCTCCTGCTGTCCCCTGACCCAAAATGCCTCTTCCCTGCCCTCCCTATTGTCCTATCCCCATGCCAGCCAAGATCAGCTGGTGCAAATTTGCAAATTCACCCTACTCTGGGACTGCTTTGGCTCAGGGAGGCCAGCGCATGTCTGTGCGCCAGCCTACCTCATCTTATGTTTGTGAAAAATTGCTTTACAGCACTTTTGTCATGATTAAGGAATGGCCCAACCAGATTTATTCTGGCCAAGCAGTAGGTTGGGATTGCACTCTCAATCTCTCCTCTATTATCAATTGGCTTGTGTTTGGATTTGCATGTGAAGGAAAGAGGAGAAACTGTATTCCTTAGTTCTGTTCTTGGCTGTGGGAGGGGAATAGTGTCTAGTGGGTTACAATGCAAGGTGTCTGAAGGGGAGGACTCTTTTTAAAGTGTGCATTCTGTTCCTAACATGCTTCAAACAAGCTCTTGCCAGCTGTGCTCCCTGACCCCTTTCCACAGTATTCCTTGGTGCTTTGCACATTTGTCTGTAATCTCTTCCCCTACACATTTCCCGATTCAATCTTATTCCTGCACTCATCATCACTCTCTAACATTGGGACAATAAGTGGGATATGGATATATTTGGGGGAGGGAGTCCGTGTGCCAATTCTTTCCCCTATATCCAAGATACAATTTGTTTACCCCTATCCTTTTTGATTTTATCTTAACTGCTCAGTATTAAAAAGGACTGTGTGTACTCTGTGCTTTAAAATTCTGTGCTAAGAAAAGCTGAATTCTGCAAGCTGTATAAATAATGCAAACTTGTATGAATCCTCTTATTTTCAAAATTCATTCTGCTTGAGCTTGGTCATGGGGATGGGCAAAGAGCTACCCAGACACCAAACTCTATCCTTTCACTGTCAGAAATCTTATCCAGCCACTTCTTTGGCTTTCAAAATTTTAGCAGGCGTTAAACATACACTTCAAGAGTATCCTTGCAGCCATAAAGGGCTAAAATGTGCTTTTAAGAAAAGAAGAAAGCTGACGCTCTCAGAAAGCAGAATTCTGTTCCCAGAATTTTCTGTACTTCCATGAAATTGTAGCATCGGCACAGACCTGGTACAATAATTCTGTTTTCTATTACCAGAACTATTCTGTACTGTGATCTCTTCCTGCTGTCCTTTTTGTCTGTTGCAATAAACTGGATTTGTAAACTCTCCACTGAGAGTGCCCACTAGATGGGATTTTATACAAATAAACAAGACACTGAAATATTGGTTGGACTTTCATTTTAATATACAAAGCAGAATATTTAGAAAACTGTTATTATTTGTTCAAAGCCAGAATTGGTGCTAATTGTTGGATTAAAATTTGGGGATTGCTGGTGGTTCTGGATAAAAGTTGGCCTGTGCTGGTCCTTAGGACAAAGAAAAGAATTTGAATTCATTGGTTTGTTAAACCAAACAGTTTAAATCTTAAAAATGCCATCTTTAAAGACATAAAAGCAATAAAACAGTAAATAAAACTAAGATTGACATCATAACCTCACCACAAAAAGTAAATCTTCTGAGTATAGCTTTGGAGGTCAAGGCTCTAGCTGGGGTCTTGGTCCAGGGATAAGGAGAAGACAATGCCAGCGTCCTGTTTGAGGTCAGAGTCTCAGTCCTTGAGGCGCTCCTTGTGCAAGGCCACTCGGATATCACTGCAAATTTTTCCCACCGCTTCAAAGAGTGGATCGCAGAAGGTACGTATGCACAGAGCATAACAGCGCCCACAACACTGCACTTCTATCAGGTAGCTCTTGATGCAGGGCACAGCCCCCCAGATGTGGCAGAAAGAGACACAGGCAAAGAGGAAACCCCAGAGCAAGGCAAGTGGCACACCCAGCACCCCTGACAGAATCCTGTAGCACCAGTACTTGCTGACGGTGAAGGTGGTGTTGCTGGCCTTCCACACACCATCGAAACTGTAGGTACCCTCTGGCTCAGCGATCACATCTTCAAAGTCCACCTGACAAGATTGAAGAAGAGACTGTGAGCCAGGCTAAGCTTCAATTTCATCTGGGCTTGAAGATGTTTGAAGAGAGAGAATGCTGCTGAGTAGGCATGGGGGGCTTTTCCTCCATAACTGGGTTACCTAAGTAAGGCTGACAGACCTAAAAACACCAGGGAATAAGACTCATTGAACTCAACGAGACTCACTTTTCAGTACACATGCATAGTAGTGCACTGTAAGTCCCATATGTCCATGACTAAAACAAAGGCTTCCAGATGCTAGTAGGTGACTGCTGAGTGTGTTTGAGCCTCTGCTACAAATCATATGCAAATACAATAAAATGTCTGCTTATATTAGAACAAAAGCTGCTTCGGGAATGTGATAATTCTCTGGGAGAGGGACATAATTCTCCCTCTCCCAGAACTCCAACTCTCAGGTAAGAAAATACCCTTTTTGCAGGAGAATGAGGGTGAAATCCTAAACAAATTTCCAGTACCTGAGATAAGGTAAGGAAACAAACATTGCTCTGAGAAAATGGAAAAAAACTGAGGTAAGGAAACAACTCTGAGGTAAGGAAACAATAATTGCTTTTCCCTAAGAGGCCTCTGTAACTGCAACTCTGTAACTCTGCCCTACAACTGCAACACATGCCCCTGGGCACAGGTATGCCAGGGTTGGAAAGTTGGTTGGGATTGCGCCCTGAGTTGCAGAAGAGCAATGGGTAGTGAAAGGCTAGCCACCATCTCCATCACCTCTATATTCCAAAGTGCCCCCTCACAAAACCTTTCTCTACACCTGTGCTCTTCAACCTTAAGGTTGGGTCATTATCAGGGTGACCATATACACAGAAATTTCCAGATTTGTCCTCTTTTTTAGCCTCTGATCTGGATGTCCTCCAAAAGGGCTTCATTGTCCTCCATTTTTGCTTCACTTTGGAACTTTGCAATGGTACCCCATCGTGTCATATGTTGTTGGATTTGTATTGAAGAGCAGAATTCAATGCAAAAATCAGTTTTGAAATATCTCCTTCCTATCAAAAGTTATGGCCAAAAAACTAAAACTAAAAATATGAATTGAGGTCTATAGGAAAGTGAAAGTGCCCAATATTGCGGCTTTACTTGTGAGTAAGCAAATATGCCATTGTCTGCTGGAAAGGCCAGGCTGAGAGGAATCTAAGACCTTGTCCTCCTTTTGAAGTTTGGGCATTTGGTCACCCTGGTCAGTATGGTCTCACAGTATCAGTTGTGGACTTGTGGCCACTTACGGGAATGAAAAAGATTGAGGCCCACTGGATTAGAGCACCACCAGGAGAAGGGGGACCTGTAAGTTATCAGGTGATACGGCTGCTTAGGTTCATAGCAATTGTGTTAAAACAGCTTCCTTAGTGCCAGGCTTCGTGCAAACTTTTTCTGCTCTTTCTAATATTTTGTTCCACTGGATAGAGTTGGGAGGATGTTATAGCGGTTGGGAGTGGGCAGCAATGAGTTGGTGATTAATAGGGTCCTGTCTCATTTCTTGGGGTGTGGCACAAAAAAAGGGTAAAAAACACTATTCTACAAGAGTGTATGTGTTAGGTGGCTGTGGGTGGTGAAAGCGGTTAAGACGCTGTGCCTGTTAACCAGCAGGCCGGGGTTCGAGACCCAGGTCAGCCCCACAAGAAAGGGTGAGCTCCTGTCCTTAGCCTAGCTCTGCGACGCAGCCGGATCCAATTGTATTGGCTCTGCCTTTCCATTGGACTAATTCAGTGGCATGGAGAGGGGGGATTTGCTGCTTGGGTAACAGCTTCTCCTCCATAACAATCCAACCCAGGCTTTCGTGCTTCGCATGCAGGGTATGCAGCGCCAAGCACGATACCATAGTCTTTCAATACTGACGGGCGCTGGCTTTTTTTATGTATTAGGGCAAAGTGTTAGGGCAGCCTTGTCTTAAGTGTCATATTCTTACATGTTTAAGTGTAAGCATTTCAATTGACAAATGCTTTCCAACGGATATCTGGAATGCCTTTTCTATTTTTCCCCTATATTTTTTCTATTTTTTCCACTCTCCTTTTTAGCCTTGTACGCTTCCTTAAAAGTGAGATCACAAGCAATTCATAGAATCCTAACAGTTGAAGAGATACCAGCTTATTCTTAGTCGGAGGCATCATAAATGGCTGTTTGCCTGGTTCACTTGTAGTAAGAATGCTAAGTGACAACCAGATTGGAAAGCATTTGTCAATTGAAAAAAAGCATTCTTTTGGTCTTCTACCCCATTTCAGTCTATTGAAATGGATGGGTAGATGGTAAAAATTTGCATTGGCTAACAAAATGCAAGATCGCTTTTCAAAGATGCTGTAGTACCTGGTTGGAAATACAGGCTTCAACTGCCTAAACAAGCTTAACAGCCTAATCCTATGCGTGTCTTAATCAGAAATAAATTCCAGAAGTAAAATAAACAATGGAGGCTGGCACAGGTCCTGACACCAGTCCTGTGCTTGCCTGGGGTGTTGCAAAAGTTTTATGAGGCACTTCTGTACCACTCCCTGGTGGTTAGACATGTGCCATCCGCTCCATACCACCACCACAGGAATGTGGGGAGATGGGTGAGTTGTGCTGGCCTAAATTGGTTAGGATTGCACCCTTGATTCATCAAAGGGCCTGATGAAGTCCAGAAGTTGGTATGTTCAGACACAGATCCCCTTCTACTATCATCCTTAAGTACGTGTCAGTCTACAAGCCAATCATGCTTTGGAGCAGTGCTGAGGAAGACAGATACAAGTGTGAGTTCCAGAAATAGTTGCCACACCAAATGATTCTGGTGACCAATTTTTTAAGAGAAGCAGAGAGAAAACAATCACCGCTAGACTTTAAAGTAACTTACACAGAATATATGAATTACTTTCTCAATCATCGTTCCTATTTCAAAAATTCTGTTTATGGAGTCTTCATCTGTTTGACTTTTAACTAGCTTTGTTAACTAGCTTTTTTTGGAAGAGTTATAACAAAGAAGAGCTATAACTATGGTACCCATATTCAGTGGAGAAAAGTGGGTTTAGTAAACTTTTCCCTCAATACTCCTCAGTGGTGGGCTTCAGGGGGTTCTGACAGGTTCTATAGAACCCTTTGCTAATGAGCACCTGGTTCTGAGAACTGGTTACTAATGGGACATAGAACCTGTTGTTCATTTAGGTTAGTAGGACATAGAACCTGTTGTTAATTTATTTGAATCCCACCACTGCTACTACCCCCTCCCAGCTGCCCCTCTCCTGTCAAAGCCCCTTCAAAATTGTGTTTTCTTCTCATTTCCAAACCCCCACCAACTCTGCAAATGTCAGGCATTGTCTGGCAATTTAATTTTTAACAAAGGTCATGTTTTTGAAATTGATAAGCCCTGATCAGGCAAAAACAGTGGAACTAGTCCCTGATTCACAAAACCAAGACTTTGGTAAAAGGCACTTTGAAGCCACCTTCATATCCTCTTAGAAAATGGCATTGGAGAGATGAATAACTCTTCTTGTGGACCTCATGTTTGCCTGCATCTGAAGCAAATTGAAATTCATAAACAATGGTCATATTGAAAATGCAAAATGGGCACAAGAGCTCTTTGCCTGTGTCTCGGGAGAAAATAACGGAAGTGCATAATAATGGCAAGATGTGGCAACTTGGGCTGACAACCTACTCCAAGAGCTAGTTTGATGGAAAGTGGCTCATATCAGGATTAGGTTCAGTGGCCTTCATTGGTCTGCATATCGTCCACACGTATGTAACTGCATCAATATTTTGTTAACTTTGTATTTCTCATTGTATTGTTCTTTCCTTGCTCTCTCTTGAGATGGTCAATACAAAGGAAGGAACAAGTCAAGTGTAGGTCAGGTCAGGCATTGGGTCCGTTTGGGCCCACACAGAGCACATATGGCCAGGCCAACTTCTGAATGATCAGCATCACTGCAGTAATACTATCACATAGGGCACAATCCAGAGTAACTTTGGGAGTAAGCTCCGACATAAGAACAATTTACTCTGGATTGCAATATGAATTTCACATAGGTTTTCACTAGGTGGTGCCGTAACTACGTCAATGTAAATGTCTCTTAGGTGCTCCCATAGTTACTCTGGATTGTAGGAATACTCTATTGGGGACAGGCAGGGAGTGGCATGGGAAGTCCAGTGCTTCCCCCCTTCCTGCTACCTGACACCAGCAGTGAGAAGGAAACTTAGGACAGCTGTCACTAGATGTGTTGCTCTTTGTCTAGTTTTTGGTACATTGTGTTTTATCAGAGTCTGTATGTGAAACCATATAAATCTCAAATATCAGCAACTATATTAATTACAAAATTGCGGGGGACACAAGTGAAAAAACGTTGGGAATCACTGCTGTGGTACACTCCATGCACTGTTAGTACTGATATAGTAACTATTAAGGGGGAGCCTGGAGATCGCTACAATTGCACCTTCTCTAATGTTCCCAAAATTTAAGAGTGGCTAGCTGTTGTGAAATAGTGGATGTCGGAAAAACAGATCTCTGCCATCATTCCTGTCAGCAGAAGGTAGCTTTTGTACCCAAGTCATTTGGAAAAGATTTACTCATCTCAACTGAAGTGAAAAGTCTCCCCACCACTCACCACCCACCGTCGGGATGCTCTCACCTTGACAACATCTTGGTTGATCTGCTTGGGATCTCTTTCTACCAAATTAATCTCTTTGGTGAGAGGATCCCGGGAATCCATCTTCCCCAGGCTCAATTCTTCTTCTTGCTGGGCCATAGCTGCAGGCCTTTTCCCTGCTCCGCTTCTTTGCCTCTGAAGAGCGGCAGCCAGTTGTCCCTGGCTGTCAGGCTAGAACTGCCTCTCCCCTTTCTCTCCCACCTGCTAACCTTTTCCTAACTGCAGCTCATACATACATAGAGAAATCTGTGCTGAAAATAAACCTCCTTGGAGTCAGAATGCATCTGCCTCTGGCTTAGGGCAGGGTTTTTATAGCAAGGCTTAGTAGAGTTGATAGTATCACAAAGACCCTTTTAGGAATTTGGAGCGGCTACATGTGGTTAAAATGCTGTTCTCATAGACCCCACTAGTGGAAAAGAAGAAGGAAAAATATGTCTCCCTATTTGCTGTTACTGCAGCTGTAGATAAGCAACAGTTTTTAAGTGCTGATAGTGCTGCTCACAAATTAATTAATGCAGTTTCATTATTTTATGTGATGAAGCTGGTTTGCAGGCTTTTGAAATACTAAAAAAAACACCCGTGCCCAGTTTTTGTAGAGATGTCTGTGGAATGAGCGTGTCACTCAAGGTGACCAGATGCCAAAACCAAAATTCCTAAATCCCAAGTCCAGAATTCCTACCTCCCAGGCAGAAATTCCTACCCGCAAACCAAAATTCCTGCTTGCTTAAACAATTGTAGGACACCCCAAAAATGTAGGACATTTTAAAATAAAGCAAAAATACTCATACTGCTTTCATGTACTTCACTTCCACACTTTTAAAATTGAAAATCTTGTAAAATGCATCATTCAGGCCCAGACATTTAAGTGCCAGTTTCTAGTAGCATGACACAAGCCATTAAGAGACAGTTTGTAGTAGCATAACGCAAGCTAGCACACTCACACTGGCAAGCTATGCACGCACACACTCACTCTCTCTCTCATACACACACACACGCACAGACACACACCATCCATGATCCTCTCACCTGTAGAGGAGAGGCAGAGCTGGCTATGGAGAAGCCCCAGGAAGAGCTGCAACCTGCAGGAGAAGCTGCAGAGGGGCTCTCCTGAGGCTTCCTGGTAAGTTTAAAGGGCCAGCGGGAATGCATTTGAGGACTATATGCATGAGAATTATGAAAATCTTCCAAATGTCAACATTTGATGATGGCATGCATGAGAAGTATGGAAATCTAGAAAGGCATGACTGTTTTCCCCCTGTGCCCACCTTTTCTGGAGGAGTCTGGGAATTTCCAGTCATCTGGACACCCTGAGCGTGCGCATTATAAGCAACAGTACATCTCTAACCAGGTCTTTCCTTTGGGGAAGACAACTGGGTTGGCTGCTCTAGGCCCCACATTTGGAAGGGGGTACTTTTTGAGGGCGTACTCACTGGTACTGAGAGCTGGCACCTTTGTGGCCCCCTCAAGTAGACATGCCAGTGATTACAAATAACATGTTCATGGTGAGTATCTCCACATTTATAACATCTGTATGGTGAGTACCCCCACCTTTATTTCTAGGGGAAAAGAACTGGGAAATACCCAATAATGTGGTGCCTGTTCAGGCCTCAGAAGGTTCCAGAAGTTATCTCCAGACTCCAGTCAAAGTGGAAGTGGTGTCCAAAAACCAGAAGTACCATAACTCCAATTTGGAGTTAACCAGAGGAGGTCCAGCTGGGGTCAGTGGATCACAACTCACTCTTTGGAAAACCCTGCCCTAAAGGAAAGTAGCAGATGGAGTTTTACTTTATGTTAAAAATAATTCTTCTCCCATGTCATTTGCCCTTTTCATATTAGTACACGTCAAACATTTCACAGACTGAAGTCCAGTGGTGGGCTTCAGGGGGTTCTCACAGGTTCTATAGAACCCTTTGCTAATGAGCGCCTGGTTCTGAGAACCGTTACTAATGGGACATAGAACCTGTTGTTAATTTAGGTTATTAGGACATAGGACCTGTTGTTAATTTATTTGAATCCCACCACTGCTGAGGTCTTATAGTATGCAGCCTCTTTTGATCTTAAATTTACTGCCAACTGTAATATACCTACAGTACTAAGCCATTCATGCAGTCCTTAGTGGCTATCCTAAAGCCTTGAGACCAAGTAGTTTATTAGCCACTGGCTAGCTCTATTCAGAAATGGTTTCCTCTTCTTACATTTAGGTGGTTCAGCTTATGGGGGAGACCACAGTTGGGGGATGGTGTCTTCCATTGTGTAGCTGCTTCAGGGATTGATGGCAGCTGTGTGGAGTTAACTAGTGGCTTCCAGCCAGCTCAAAGGAGTGGCTCGGAAGGGGAGGCATGTACCCGTAATGCTACACTTGCTGCATATGTGCACGCAGCAGGCTTATTGCCAGCCAAAGCATTAAGGGGCAATGTGGAGACAGGCCTGGCAAGCTGAAGTCTGTAGTGTGTTTGGCAGCTGTTTGCAAAAGAAATGTGAAGGTCTGCCTACAGTGAGGAGATCTACCTACCTACCTACCTACCTACTTACCTACTGCTCCTCAACTATAAAGTTTACAAAGTGGTTTACAAAGAAAACGAAAAATTTAATGGCTAATGGGTTCCTGTTCCAAAAGGGCTTACATGGGTTAGGAAGACAGGGCAAGGCTGCAATCCTGTGCATGCTTACTTGGGAATAAGCATCATTTAGTTAAATATAGCTTACCTCTGAGAAAGCCGGCACAGGATTAGTTTGTTCCTTACAAAATTAGCTTAGCAATGTAGAATAAAGCAATGTTGATTGTGGTATGCATTTTTATAAGTCCCAATCATTCACTGACTACTGGCCACCCCTCCACAGAGGCTGGTCATGTGGAACAGAGTCTACGCCCATCAGAGCGCCCACCTGGCCATGTTCACTTTTGAATCCTCTGTGGCATTAGCAGCAGTAGTGCCCAGGGTGACCAGATGCCCAAATCTCAAAAGGAGGACAAGGTCTTGGATTCCTTTCAGCCTGGCCATTCCAGCGGACAATGGCACATTTGCCTACACATGAGTAAAGCCACAATTTCAGAACGGATTTTTTTCTGCTCTTAAATACAAATCCAACGACATATTACATGATGGGGGGTATTGCACGCTATTGCAATGTTCCAAAATGAAGCCAAAATGGAGGACAATGAAGCCTCTTTGGAGGACACCTGGACAGAAGGCTTAAAAAGAGGACAAATCCGGGAAAATCTGGTCATATGGTCAACCTATCATCTAAGTTTGGGAGGGGATACCATAAAGAGATCTGTGCAGGGCTTTGTGCCACAGTCCATAGTAATCTGACACTTCAGCAGCCTGAATAAGGAATAGAAATGTACATGGCCCTGCCCTGCCCATACAGCTACAGCAGGGATGACATCAAGGCACAGGCCAAATTAAGGGCTCACTTTATAGGATAATCCACCCTCTGAACCTACCAAGGGACTGGGCAGGGGTGCCACTGGGACATAGCTCAGACTTTGCCCCATCAAGCTGGCACTGCCTACGTAGTTGTGAAACTCTACTGTCCTCTGTGCAATGCACCACCATTTCCTCTGTTCCAAAGCTTTATGACTGATGCTCTCCCCGTTCATTCCAAGGAACTGGGGTTGGTGCTCCCATTATAGCTTTGGGTCACTCCAAAGAATACACACACCATCAGGGAGACTGCTCCCTAGGACTATGTCTGGCCCAGGCCTTTATTTGTACACACAGCTCCCTCTCAAGTGTGACACTGAATATAAGTCAGGGCCTTTCCCCTCATTTCCATATAATTTCATTGGTTCCCAAAATCAATCAGGTGCTAAACAAGACAAGCAAGGTTAAAGGGTCCCCATTAGTTCTATCTTGTGTGGAATTAAATATCTTCAGTGTATCTTCATGGAACAGGCAGAAGAGTCATTGTCATAAAACTGTCTGGGGAAAGATGGCCGCTGTTAATCACTTCTGGGCGACGGTGAGGTAGATGGCACTGCAGCAGCGCCCCAGGCTGGCAAAAAGTGGGGCTATAGCCACATCCAGGATGCTAGCCCATAAGGTGCGGACTGGAGGCATTGCCATAGTGCAGAGCTGGATACAGGGCATCACACACCTGTGAACGGAAGAGCAATAAGACACTGACTACCTTTGTTTGATGCATCTCAGAGGGTGAACAGTCCCCCAAAACTTGCTGATTTTTGTCCCCAAAACATAACCCATGATCCAAATTAAACAGATGAGTGGTAAGGATAACTCTGATTAGGGATGCTGTGTGCTTAGAACATGCTTATTGTTCTTTGGATTCATACAATCAGAATAAAATTGTGACTTTTTCAAAATGATATTGCTATCATTTGCTAGGGAGGGGTAATCAAATGCTCCTCCATAGTCAATCCATCCATCTGTCCGCCAATCAATCAACAGTATTTATATACCATTTTTCAATGAAAAGTTCACAACAGCAGTTCTCCCTGAAATAAATTATATATATATATATATATATATATATATATATATATATATATATATATATATATATATATATATATATATATATATATATATATATATATATGAAAAAAGCTAGGAGGAAAAAGTAGGCTGAATTTTTCTCCCTGACAAATTAGTTTTCCCCCCAACAAACAAACCCACCCACCCCCTAATTGGAAAGCATGTACCTGAGTTGAACACATACATGACTGACATACAGCAGGGCTGTAGACAGGATTGTAGAAGTGTGGGGGGATTTTTCAGGGGGGGTGGGCAGTTATGCCAATTATGGTGTACAAAATGAAAGGGTAGGTACGGTGAATCAAAGACCTATAATTCAACCTAATTTCATGGGAGGTTAATTATGATTAATGATTAATTATGGTTAATTATATAGTCATAAGAAAATATTTCCCCAGTGTGCAGTTGATCTGTGGAACTCCCTGCCACAGGATGAGGTGATGGCACCTGGACACAATGCCTTTAAGAAAGGATTGAACAAATTCTGAGGAAAGGACCATCACAGTTTAAAAGCCATGGTGGGTGTCTGCCTGTGTGTGTGCATAGACGGATGTAGATGTAGGTAACCTCCAAATACCAGATGTAGGGGAGGCCACCTGACTATAGGTTCCATGTGCTCCTTGAGGCATTTGGCGGGCCACTGTAAGAGACAGGAAGGTGGACTAGAAGGGCCTTTGGCCCAGCTGAGGTTCTTCTTACGTTAGGCCTCTATCCCTATGTGTTCCCCTGCCACCTCCACCCAGGATAGAAATTTTGCATTCAATGAACTCTAAAGGCTAAGAAAAGCCTCCAGATTATCACATTTGGTCCCCTATATGCAGAGTGACCACATCTCGGAAGAGAACAAGCCCCGCCTTGTAGGAGACCTCAGAAAAATGTAGGACATGACAAAATAAAAGCTAAATATATTCATGTATATTGCTTTCATGTGGTTAATTTAAACGCTATATTACTTATTAGCGAAAAGTGTACCAGTGTTGCGGGAGTAAATTTCCCCTGTACGCCATCCCACCACTGCACATCAATCCCCCACACACATCAACCCCCCCATGCGCATCCACCTCCATGTGCATGTTGCACATACATGGCTCCACCCCCCATGTTCATCCCCCATGTGCATCATTCTCCCCATGCATATCAACCCCCATGCTCATCAACGCTCCATGCGCAATGTTCCCCATGTTCATCCCCCTATGCAAAATATTCCCCATGCGCAAAATTTCCAAAAACTGGTTCTTAGTGCACCCCTCACATAAAGAGTGTTCCACATAACAAGTTTAATTCATTCCAGAAGCATGCTTCTTTATGTGAAGTGGATTTTCCCATGGGAAATAATGGAAACTAAGATGATTGGTTCTATTTAGGCTGCAATCGTAAAGACACTTTCCTGGAAATAGGACCCATTTAACACAATAAGGCTTACTTCTGAGTAGACATGCTTAGGAGTCTGCAATCAAAGACACTTTCCTGGGAGTAAGCCCCATTGATCACAATGGGGCTTCCTTCTCATTAGACATGCTTGGGAGGCTGCAATCCTAAAGATACTTTCCGGGGAGTAAGCCCCATTGAACACAATGGGGCTTACTTCTGAGTAGACATGGTTAGGAGGCTGCATGGAGGATAGGGGGCTTACCTGGGCTGCTGCAGGAGGCTGGTGGGGGCAGTTGGGGACAGTTAGAGGCAGCTGCCTCTGTTGCCCCCAGGCAACTGCCCCCAAGTTGGGGGCAGTTAGAGGCAGCAGCGTGCTGGCCAGCAGCCCTTTAAAATAGGCTCTGCGCAGAGCGTCAGCGTGGAGCAACTTGGGGGCAGTTGCCTAGGGCTTATTAGGTGAAGCGAGCTTGTTAAGTGGAGCACGCTCCCAATGGGAATTTGTGTTTGTTATGTGAATCACTCTTTATGTGGGGCACTTGTTATGAGAGGTACCACTGTAATTCTAAAGGCCAGGAAAGGCCCCAAATGTGGTCTCTCAACAGGTGGGATTTCTCTGCCCTACCTAGCAGCATTAAATTTAAAAATATATTTAAAGTATAACCCATCCATGACTTATCCAAAGAGAAGCATTATCAGTATCCTTGGAGTATATACTGTATTGCAATCACTTGGGGGCAGCAAATATACTGAGGTCTTGGAGACAGAGAGTGGATGGATATTTGCAGTCCCTTCTGTGAGCTACTCAGAGCTTATTTCACAGGATGACTTCACTTTCCAAAAAGTTCAACCTGGCAACAATTCTTGGGAATTGCAGGCACGCTACCATTTGTACCATTTCTTCCATTGTTCCTTCACTCTCTTTCCTTCACTCTTCTTTGCGAGAAAAGGGCAGGGTACCAGAAGGCATAGGGCACCAGCTGGGCGCCAGCTAGCACTGGGTGGTGGACAGCGGGTGGGGGGCACTGACAGGCACTGGTTACTGGTAGCCACTAACAATCAGTGGGCACTATTAGCCCCTGGCAGACAGTGGGAACTGGTGGGCACCAGCAGGCACCAGTGAGCAGTGGGGACTACTGGGCAGTGTGCATCCATACTGAGCACTGGGCACCACCTGGAACTACCAGGCGGTAGCAGGAATCAGGCACCAAGTAGCACCGGGCACCATTAGGCAACACCCAGGCACCATGCACCACTGGGCATCCTTACTGGACACCACCAGGCACTTCGCAGCCCTGCAGCAAACAATGGGCATCACCGGGTGTCACAGGTCACTGGGCAATGGATACCGCTAGGCACCAGGCATCACAGGACACCAAATCAGTTCTCAGAGGGTCCTTACATCACAGAAGGAATATGCTCCCCAAATTTCACTCTTCTAGGTTCAGGGGTTTGGGTTGGGCGTTGATGAGTCAGCAATTCTTCGATGTTAAGTTTGGGGACAAAAACACATTGTACCCCTTTTCACTCCCTTGTAAATTTCCAAAAATTGCACTAAGGGGGTGCCTTCATCACAGAAGGAATATCCTCCCCAAATTTCACACTTTTCAGGGACATTGATGAGAGTGAGTGAGTGAGTCATTCAGTCAGTCAGTGACACTTTGATTTTTATATATAGAAGACTATATGTAATTGTTTTATATTCAGAAGTAATATAGTGTTTAAATTAACCACATGAAAGCAATATATTCAGTGTAAGTGTTTTAGTTTTTATTTTATCATGTCCTACATTTTTCTTGGGTCCTACATTTTTCTTGTCCTCTTTTGCGGTTATGACATCTGACTACCCTGGCTGAGCTTTTTTTGAGTACTGTATGTCTCCTGTCTGGCCAATAAAAGGAATTTTAGGCAGCACCATGGTTTTATAAAACCTGGCCTGTTACAATAAGTATTAAATTTCCACATGGGATACAACCTGCAGACAGTATATCAGTATATCAGTTTGCTCAATCTGTGGTACAGGTACCATGAGTGGAATTGAGGTGGTGTCTGGTGGTACTTGCGGCACCCCTGATTTCTTGCTTCCTGGCAGCAAGACCAGGCACATAACGAAAGAAACTGAAGTAGGAGATTCTGCTTGGTGGAAAGAGCTCCAAAGTATGCTTTTCTGTGCTCAAAAAAGCTCTCCCATCCACCCTGAACCTCTTTTATTGGTGTTGTTGTGTCACATCTGGCTTCCCAATACAGAAGGAAAAGATAATGATGTCATCACAAGTTACTTCCAGTGGTTCTTTGAATAGGTAGACCATGTGAAGAACTATGGCAGATGACAAACCAACGTTAACCAGAAACACTGTTATATACCTATACCATGATCTACTTTGCTTCCTCTGATACGTTTCTATGTTTTAGTAAGCATGAAAACATTGTTTCTGCCTTCAAGGAACACTTTCACACATACATGTGTGCTGAGAAGCTCCTGCATGGATTCTGGAACATGTTCAATATGCACTCTCCACTCAAGGGAAAGATTGTTTGACTTCAACATTGTCTTACATTTGGAAAATTATCCTCCAGGGAAGCTTCTTAACTATTATTTATATTGCCATTGTGGAATCCTTGGTAAGTATCCAGGAAATCTTTAAGGACACCGTTTGAAAATAACTGTGCTAGAATCTAAAGGAATGTAGGATCTAAGATTCTTTGAAGCAAAGCAATATAAAGGAATGTATTCAGCAATACAAAGCAATATAAAGGAATGTATGCAGGGCTGGAGCCAGGTTTGAGAGGCCCACAGCTCCATCTTAGATATTCCTAGGATCCCAAAGGATTGTGGAAGTGAATTTATCATCTATATGGTATCAATGGCACTTTGAGTGGCAGTCATTAGCTACCATTCTCCTCCACAGTGCCCACAATGTGGCATTGGTTCAGGGCACTATGAAGGAAAAATGGCATCCACTAGTAGATTGATGTTGTCCATAAGGCAGTGGTTCTCAAAGTGGGGATTGGGACTCCCTTAGAGCACAATCCTAACCATGTATACTCAAAAGTAATCCCCTTTGTATTCAATGGGTCTTACTCCCAGGTCCAGGAAAGTGTCTTTAGGATTGCAGTCTTAGGGACATTGTGAAAAGCTGGGAGTTGCCCTCTTGGAATCTGACACTGGGCGCCACCACCTTGGAATGGGGCACTAAGGTTGCAATTCATATTTTTCTGGGAGGAAATCTCATTGAACACAATGGGACTTACTTCCAAGTAAACATGGAGAAGCTCTGGCAACATAGTGATGTGGTTTCCTGTCTGATGTCACTTCCAGCCATGTTATCATCTCCAGGTGCTCCAGGACATTCTGTAATTTTCAGAAAGGAGTCCTCGAGAACCACTGCCATAGTGGTCCATAGCCATGGAGATACCAGCAGCTACCTCAGTGTGTTGCTGGGCCTGAACTACAGGAAGGTAATATGTTGTCCCAGAGAGCTGGCAGACCCAATGGGCAAAGGGAGGCCAAGCAAAGAGAATGCACCCTTCTCCTCACCAGATATGAAGACAGCCTAGACAGGCAAAGAGGAAGCCTGAGAACAAGGAGACTGGCACGGCACACAGCAATGAAATGATACGATAGCACCAGAGGCGTGAGCTCTCAAAGACGATGTCGCTCCATGTCCAGACACGGTCAAAGCTGCGGAACGAGGAAGGTTCAGCAAGGATGTCGGAGAATTCCAGCTGCAGGTAGGAATGGGTAATCTGGTCAGTGAGACTCTTCCAGCAGTGGGATTGGATGTTAAGAAGTGGAGAACAGAGGATCACGTAACTTTGATTTCTCACTGGGAATCCCTCTGTGGTTCTGTCTGGGGCATAACAAAAACAGGAGGACTCTATGAGGCTGAAGAAGTTGTAAGCCTGAATTCTAACTCTGGGAGCAGCTTGATTCAGTATCTGATGAAGATACACACACACACAACTTCCAACTAAGATCCTTGGGTGGATGGGAACTTAGACTGCACTTTCTCTCTAGGCAGTAAAACACTAAGTAGCCCCAACTAGGCATAGGCTACACCTTGCCTTCCCTTATTACCTTGAGGTGCTGGTTGATCTCACGTGGGTCTCGAGGATCCGCTTTGGGTGGTATGTCTACAGCAGAGTGCAGGAGCCGCGTCGATCCTGGCTCCTGCAGGCGATGGTCATCTGGATCCAATTTGTACTCAGTCATGTATTCATCGCTGATCATCTTGCTGGGTGGGAGATGATTTAAGGTCAGAATTGGGAGCACAGCAACTTGCTCAAAAGGGAGATTCCAGAAATGGTCTGTGGCACCTCTTGCAATTCTGTCCCAATCCTTTTCTTTCTCCCATATGCCTATGAATTTTGTTGAAATGGTCCTGTCTTATCTGTCTATCCCCTTACACAGTCTTTCTCTGTCTATGTGCAGGAACCTGACTCCAGTTCTATTCTCAGCCTTGGCCAGCACAGACCAAAGGGTGAGGGGAGTTGAGGCGGGTAGATCTCAGCATATGCACGCCCCCGCCTGGTATTTACAGCCATGGGATGGGCTGTGCACACTGAGACAGGGAGTATAAATATGCTACCATCTGAGAGTTCCTTCCTGAGGAGCAGAAGTGGGAAAAATGGCCCAGCTAAATATATGCAAGGACGGCATCTTCTTGGAACTGGGAGCAGAATAGGGCTGGTGGACTGCAGAAGAGGGGCTCAGAGCCAGTAAACTAAATGGAGTTTATAGCACACATGGCGGCAGCCAATTGAATTTATTGACAAGGGGAATCATCTAGTGCAGCGTTTCTCAAAGTGGGGGTCGGGACTCCTTTGGGGGTCACCTGGAGCTTTCCTGGGGGTCGCCTAAAGACCCCTGGTGCAGGAGGGGCCAGGTGGGAAGACCTGGCAGAAACGCTGGAGCCACTGTGACTGGAAGAAGCCACTGAGAAGCAGCTCAGAAGGAGTCTCTGAGCTGCTGTGAGACCGATGTGGAGCCTTGGGGGCAGGGAGGCGCCTGACACACTCACCACAGTTGGGAGCCTCCTCCTCCTCCCCCCTGGAAATCCTCAGTGCGCCTACCGGCCGGGAGTGTTAAGCGCTGAGGTGTGAGCGTGGTGCCAGAGCGCTGGTGGGTGGGCTATCTGGTGGGCACCCCACTTGTGCACCGACCACTGTGCCCTGCTTCTTGTGCTCTACTCAAAAGTAAGCCCCCTCAATTGTTGTTCATGATAAGTGACTGGGACTCTGAGGAAAGTGCTAGGATTGCAGCCTTAGAGCCCAGTTCTATGCATGTCTACTCAGAAGTCAGTCCCATGATTGTGAATGGGACTTACTCCCAGGAAACAGTGGCTGGCTCTGCTGCCTGAGATCCCAATCCTATGGAGGTCTCCACAGAAGTCAGTTCCATGGTAGTGAATGGGGCTACTCCCAGTTAACAGTGGCTGGCTCTGCTGCCTGAGTTCCCAATCCTATGGAGGTCTCCACAGAAGTCAGTCCCATGATAGTGAACGGGGCTACTCCCAGGAAAGTGCTAGGATTGCAGCCTTAGAGCCTGCAGCCTTAGTACTCAGAAGTCATTCCCATTAAGTTCAGTGAGGTTTATTCCCAGGAAAGTGTGTATGGCACTGCAGCAGTAGCAACGAAAATAATTTTATGGTTGGGGGTCCCCACAACATGAGAAACTTATAAAGGGGTCATGGCATTAGGAAGATTGAGAACCACTGATCTAGTGGCTGTTGCACATGGATGTCTCCATGCAGGAAGTTGCATGATCCTGCATGCAGCTTGCTACAGGGAACGAATGTGTGCATGTCTGTTTGACTGGATTTATTTGTACAGGTCCAACTTTATTCTATATGGATTTTAGGTGGGCCACACCATCTCCCTGACACTGTGACTGGGGCCTGAAAAAATATTTTACATTTTAAATTGAACAAATTTACATACATTTACAAATAAGAGTGTATTAGAGACAGATATGGAGGAGTACAAGGCTTGCCTGCAGGCCAGATAGAGGAGTCTTACTGTGGGCCATATTGATGCTCGCCATGGGCTGCATTTGGCCCCCAGGCCAGGGTTTGGATTTGTATATGGATTTGACCCCTTTTGTAGATGGATTTGACTCAACACAAATGGCCACTGCAAATGAGAAGGAACATACAGATCCCTGAAGTTGTGAGTAAAAAATGCATCTGTTTAAAATCACAGGTTAAAAACTTCTTTTCTACTGTGTAGAGCAAATTGTTTTGCCCTGCTGATACAAAAAATGTTAATTAAAAATGTTTTAAATTGTGTTAAAATGTGTTAATACAAAAAAATCAACACTTTTTGGTATCAGCCCAGAGTCTCGTAATCAAACCCCTGCAAATATTGTTGCACAAACTTTATTCGATTAGGAGCAAAGGAGGAGCAAGAAACTGGAAGTGGGTCTTTATATCAATTTTTCAACAGTTTTTTTTTAATCCACAGATTTATTTATCCATGGGAGTTTCCAGAACAGAACCCAAGTGGATAATGAGGGATACCTATATTACTAAAGAGACATGGTAAAGACATGCTGTGAAACAGATGGATGATTTTTTCTACAAAGAAAATGTTCTGTTGTAGTCTTTGATGCAGCACTCATTTATATATATCCTGCCTTTCTGTTTTCTGTAGTGAACTCCAGGTTGTATACTTCAGGTTTGTAGACAGTATCCCTTCCATGCACCATTCAATTCCTTCCATTGCTTAAGCAATGCCGTTTGTTTGTGTGCCCTAAAATCATACCCTGGTTTCTGGAGTACATTAACCCCTACAATCCAGAGTACCTATGGGAGCACGTAAGGATATTACATGTACCCGTAGTTAAGGCACCACCTAGTGAAAACCTATGGGAAATTCATATTACAATCCAGAGTAAATTATTCTTATACCGAAGCAAGGAATCCCTGTAATTACTTTGGATTGCACCCTTAAAGTAGCTCAGCCTTCAGACTTAAATGGGCATCCACAACACCTTGCAACAATATGAGATCTTCTGCATGGTTTTCTTACACCCTACATTTTTTGCTTTCATACTTGGTCCTGGAATCTTTTGGAGCTAATGGGTTATAGTCTCTTCATCACAGTTACTGCTTTTCCCAATATAGTCTGGCATTCTTTGTCTCTACTGGATATTTAAGAAGCCCTAAGTCACTCATATTCCATGCCCTATCCAGTTATCCATGCGCTAGTTAGACCATGTTTAGACTACTGCACTCTATGTGGGATTGCCCTTTAAGATAACAGGGTGATCAAATAAAATAAAATAGGTGGGTCCTGATGCTTAAAAGGTAGGGAACCACTGAACTAGAAACTGCAGTTAAAGCAGAATATGGGGGCTGGGTGTGGCATTTTAAGGATTTGGCGTTTTAAGGGTGGTGGAGATGCTGATAGGGGGGGGGGTTTATTTATGAATGCTGTTATAACTTCTGCAATTGACAACTTCAAGGCTTTTACTAGTTTTACATTAAAGCATGTGTGTAAGGCTGTTTGCATCTTCTGGCCAACATTCCAGAGCAATCAAGCAGGCTAAGGAGATGCAACTGTTAACATTTGTCAACTGATAACAGGCCAGGCTGAGAAGAGGCTAGGGGGCAATTGAGGAGAGCCATTGAGGAGACAGGTAGTAAAAGAGCAGTTGAGATACTGGAAAGGAGTCTGGTTTTTTTAACTGATGAATGTTGTTATGCTGTATGTCTGCAAGCAGTAGCTGCAGTTGTTAGTAGTAGGATTTATAGAACATAGATCTCTTACTTTCCCTTTCCTTGATTTTCTCATAATATTCCCTTGGCCATATGATTTGTCAGTGACTGGGCAAAAGAGATCTACCACAGAGCAATAGCAACATTTTTCCTTCTCTCGTCTATGTAGATCTAATCTATTTTTGATCTAGGGTAGCTCTACTGGGAATACAACCTGTGCACCCCTACATTATCATACTAGTGATATTGCACAATAGTTACACATCAATGAGTCCAATCCATGCAACTGCAGTTATGAAAAGTGCATAGATGCCTAGATTCTAATTTAGTTTCATAATTAATTTAGAGAGACCCAGTTCCATAATTTGGAGAGGCCCAGTTCCTCCTGACTGAACTTTCTGAGCCTTATTGTTTCATTTTCTCTCCACTTGGTGGCGATACAAAGCCATGCATGGGACAAATGTGTTACTCTAGCTTTCCCACTAATAGTAAAACTGTATCTGCCTAAGAACTGATGCTAAACCAGATGGATTGAAGTTATGATGATCATGGGTTTTAGGACCCAGTGCATCTTGCTTGAGTTCTACCTGAAAGTTGGAGTGGGAGCTACTGGGGACCAGCTGGGAAGGCTGGAGCAGCTTAGTAAAGTGAGAGTAGGAAAAAGTAAAGAAATTACATGATGAGTGGAATTCCTAGATAGGCATTTGTAAAAATGAGAATTTGAAGGAGCCAAGATGTTTCTCCAGATCCCCTTCTCTGTTGCATTTGGAGGGCTACAATTTCATCTGTCCTTTCTTTGAAACAAAAGCTTCTAAGGATGTTGCAGTAATCATTATCTTTCTTTTTTCCTGTGGGCAGATGATTAATTTTCATCCTTTGTGGCAGATGATTAATTTTCATGCTTTGTGGTAATCTCAAAACTTATTTTATGAGCACATTGTTATAAAGCTTTATAACTAAAGCTTTGTTGTTGTAGGAGGTGTATTCATTATCCAGCCAATTGTTCACTGTGTGGAGCTTACTATCCTCTGTTGAAAAGGTCTGAATGTATAGAACTCACAATGGCTGCAATCCTAAAGACACTTTCTTGGGAGTAAGACCCATTGAACGTAATGGGACTTACTTTTGAGTAGACATGGTTAGGATTGGGCTCAATGTTTCTATATGCTGTACATCTGTACACTGATGATCCAATGCATAAAATAACACTTTGTTCTCTTTATAAGCAGCATTTACATGTATAGCTCAGTTTAGTGCTGTCTCTGGTTCAAAAATTAGAATTCAAAAATCCTGTTTCCCTGCTTTCAATATTTCACAACCAATTAAAGACCAGAAACAATTTTCTCATCCAAAGGACAGATTCTGTGAGAAACATAGGAGTAAAGTTTTTTGTAGTCTCTATGGATTGCTGCCACTTAATTACATGCTTTTTTCAATCAGGTAAGAAGTGGTCTCCTTGGAATATTTCCTGGCTAGGTGAAATTGTTGCTGTTAGAATGACAATTTTCCCATCAGGGTGACCAGATGCCAAACTCAAAATCCCCCCCCCCCCAATTTGCCAAAATTCCTACCTGGTTAAAAAAAATTGTAGGGCACTCCCCAAAATGTAGGACATATTAAAATAAAGCTAAAAACACTTGTATTGCATTCCTGTACTTAATTTTTGCACAAATCTCATTGCAATAGACCAGACACCAACCAAAAAGGCACTTGTATAAGTGATCCATGGTAGAATGCACAGGCTTGGTCTTTCAGCCTCCTTTCCTTTGCCCTCTTACACAATATAAGATCCACTGACTATAACACTTTTGAGTGGACACAATTGGGCTTAGAGGCTTAAAACATAAGAAGCCAGGAGTTATCCCCACCATATCTACCCTGAACAGGTTGCCAACTTTACACCCAGCCCCTACTACTCTGCTTTGACAACAGCTGGATGAAAAGCCAAACAACCTGAGCAACTCAAGCCCTTGTTGTGAAATACATGCTTTTTTGTGCAGAGTATATTTAATGAATCCATCTACAAAAGGCATAGGAGCAGGGGAGGTTGGGGTTTCTCTGGTCAGTTGGCAACCCTGCTTTAAAAAAAGTTAATTCTTCCCCCTCCTTTCCCTTCAAATCTAACTCTCTGCATAGTTTCAGTGCAGCAACAGCAGCTCCACTTCCAAGGCTCCCTCCTTCCCCTGCTCTGCTCTCCTCTCCAGCAGCCTCAGCTGAACTCCTTCCTTCCTTTCTTTGCTGCAAACTGCAAGCAGTTTCTTTCTCTGGCAAGTGCTGGGACTGGGGCTGAATGCCAGCTACAGACATTTCCCCAGCCATTCGGTGTCTGGAACACTGCAGTCCCTGGGAAGCAGGATGCATGCTGAGAGATGTCGTTCTTCCACTGATTGGAAAGGGGCTTCAGCATGGGGAGGAAGGAGAAAGACTACAATTCTTTCAATACATAGAAAGACTATCCCTACAATCCAGAGTAACTACGAGAGCACGTAAGAGACATTACGTGCACTCGTAGTTACTGCACCACCTAGTGAAAACCTATGGGAAATTTATATTGCAATCTGGAGTAAATTATTCTTACACTGGAGCAAGGACTCCCCGTAGTTACTCTGGATTGTGCCCTATGTCCAAAGTTGCTTTTTTCCCTATCTTTTCAAATCAGTTTTGACTGGGGAAAAAAGCAAGACAGGAAAAAAATGTTTGGAAATTGGACCATGAATGTCCCAAATACAATTAAAAATTACTGTATTACTACAGGACCATTTGAAAATCATTGTCAGTGGCTATAGGTAACTCCCTTTTAGAAGTGTCATGGTATCTTTTAGAATAGCACAGCAGGGCAGTTCTTTCTTGGTACAATGCAAAAAAAAGGACTTTAAAATTGAGGTTCTTAAATTGGGGTGTTGTGACACCCCTGCCTGATTAATGTCAGCCTCTCAAAGGGTGGAGAAAGGCTATGCAGCAATGTGACCCCATGATCATGTCACTAATGGGGTTGAAAGAGAGTGTTTTTACATATACGGGGCTGATGTATGTAATGTACAAGTGGTTTGCAATGGTGTTCTTCAACGTTCTAAAACTCAGAGAGTTCTGAGGGCTCCCTCCAACTCTTGGACCTCGCATTAGTCCTTGGTAAGTAAAAATTTGTCTTTGTCTTTGCCTTTGTCAGTGAGGGGATCATATCCACTGCCCTTTCCCCCTACTCTAGGAGTTTTACTCCTGAGAAATTTAAGAACCTGTGCAGTAAGGAAAAAATCAGATGCCAATTTACCCTAAAATCCAGAGTAATTATGGGAGCATGTAAGAGACATTACGTGTACCTGTAGTTACTGCACCACCTAGCGAAAACCTATGGGAAATTCATATTGCAATCCAGAGCAAATTGTTCTTACACCAGAGCAAGGACTCCCTGTAGTTACTCTGGATTGCGCCCAAACTCCCACATCATTTTAGCAAAGGCAAACCAATCAAAACAGAGGAGGCAGCAAGTGCTTTGTTGTGCCATGGTGACAAACGTGAGTAACTCAATGCCAGCATCTGGAACTTCTCCTCCTGAAAGGGTCAGAGCGACTGTAAAACAGTGCTTACTTGCCTCATTCCAGTATAGTGGTCCAAAGGATACTTTGCTCCAAAGTTACCTCTGGAACTCTTGAGGACTACCTTTCACCAGCTTCCAGAACCCTGAATCCCTCTCCCACTATAAAATCTGAACCCTTGTTTGGCATAAATTGATAACTGTACTCCAACATTTTGTATTTGTGGACTATTTGACTTTCACATAATTTTCCATGTACAGTATATGTGTTATATATTCAACCAATAACAACCCCCAGCTGTCGTTTATAGATTTACAATATAACAAAATTCCGCAGTAAAAAATAGCTCTCCTTATTTGCCTGAGGACCATGGAAATCTTCTTCTTTAGACTGGTCCCTAGTTGGCGATTGGGAAAGGGGTGCCCTCTCAACCAACACATTGCATAGAACTCTCAGTCTGCTTGATTGACACAGAAGATGTGGACCCTCAGCCTTGTCTGCCCCAGAGAATCTTGGGAATAAAACCTTTAGCCTGCCTACATGTCTATCTAAGTAGTATCTATGTGTCTAAAGGCACAATCCTAACCATGTCTACTCAAAAGTAAGCCCTATTGTGTTTAATGGGTCTTACTCCAAGGAAAGTGCCTTTAGGATTACAGCGTAAGTAGTTTACACTTTTGTATGATTCTGCTGAAAATCTCCGCCCATTTTTCTACTTGGGTTAGACATACGTGTCCCCCATTCTTCTCCCCCAGTGATGATCTGACTGCTTGATCATCCCCTCAGTTTTCCTCATGGTAGGGCTATCCCTCATTTTTAATCTGAACCCCTACACCTGAATAATGAATAGTGCACAGAGTCATGATGATCAAGACAATTAGTTGTTCTAGGTGAAGGCATTCATTCATTGGTTTCAGGAACCACTTCAAAATAAGAAACCATCCAGGTGATCCAGCAATCCTAAATGATGGAGGATCCTTTCATTTTATTTGACTAAAGGTAGCTTCTTACCCCATCCCATCAAATCTCAGTATGCTTCCCTGCCACCCTGGTCACTGGAAGAGTGGTTCTTTCCCTTTTGTTCATTTTGTCATGTCCGGTGGTTTTCTATTTTTATTTTTTTATTTTTGCAGAACAGATTCTTAGGTGCAGCTTTGGTCACTTGGGGCTGAGGAGAGAGTGTCCCGTCCCAGGCAGGAGTTGGCAGTGAGGGTGGAGTCCTCTCGCAGGGAGCTGATTCGCTGATGGGCCAGCTTGGGGCAAAAGATTTGACACAACTCTCGTGAGATGCTGCTGCTGAAGGCGGCATAAACCCAGGGGTTTGTGCAACTGTTGAGACTGGCTGCAAGCATCAGGAGGGTGAAAGCAGGACCTAGAATGGGGAAAGAGAATGGGCATCAATCATCCCGGTTACATGCACAGTTAGGACTCATCAGAGCTCAGCCCTTGAAAGCAGGTATTAATCATAAGGCAGGGGTGCCTCTGAACATAGACATAGTTCAATTCCCTTTCCACTAAGAAACCACAGGGCCTGCTGGAGGGAAGATATAATTGCCAAGGGAGCTTTAGCTCCATCACCTTTTTGTTTGCTTGTTGATCACGGATTGGAATCTCTGCTTGTTCATCAGTTCATTCTGCACAGCCCAATAGGGTGATTTATATTATGTGGTGATTAAAATATATGAATTCTATGCCATAAAATGCTTAGCATCCAAGCTCAAAATAAATGAGGCAAATCCAAACGATGTGTGCAAATTGACTTATTTTGCATAAATCTGTTCCAGTCCCATGGATCGTGCCAAGCTCCTGCTGGGATTTTCAGTAATGTTTGGTCCCAGTGTAGAGTAATGCAAACAGCTCAATCCCATTGGGGCCCATTGCTAATGGAATGACTGCTGGAAAGTGCTTCTGCAGCATAGTAGAGCCTTCCCATACACTGGCCATCATCAAAGCAGGTAAACCAGTGAGGGAGGAAAAGAAATATGGGGAGTGGGAGGGAGTGACACCAGACAGGAAGGGGACAGAATGGGGGCAGCAAGGTTGTGGAAGGAAATAGATCTGGTGGTGATGGAACATGGTTGATCCTATCCCTCTGTGGATGGTCTCCCTAACCTCTTTCTGTTTTTGCACTTATGCCGACAAAAATGTGCTTGAAGGGAGCAAGGTTTTTAGTTCTGTAACTCGTGAATCCTGGAGCCCTCTATGGGCACTGCCTGCCTGTTGTCAAATGTATCTCTGCTGCAAGGATGAGAAACTAGTCCTGCCACAGAAACAAGGTAGGAAGCAGGTGCGGCTCATGGATGCCAATGATCCTGGGGTGTCTGCTTCAGTTAAAAGTGTCTCAGAGGAAAAATATATGTCCTTTGAAGAAATTGCACAAAGCTAGTTGGGTAATTTTCCTTGTAAATTGTCCAAAAGCTCTGAACAATTGTGGCTTCCAAGGCACAATTGTAAAGATAATGGAGTAAAGACATGACATATAAAAAATTAAGACATTTTCTGAGCCGCCCTGGATCTAACTTTAAAATGATTTCATTTTGCTGCTCTGATATGACATAATGGTCAGCAAAAACACACACCTTTGGCTTTGAAGCCCAAAATCTTGCTTATCATAAAGAAAACAAGTTGAAGATTTTTTCCCCAGGGATTTAAATATTGGTAAGGCTGTACACAAAATAACAGATGAAGAGTTCCAGCAGTGGAGGAGCTGACTTTTAAGTTGACTTCTAGGTTGTGGAGGACTCACCATCAGTAGGTGCTTGGGAATCCCAAACAGACCACATTTGAACTAGGAAGAAGGGGGCCCAGCAGAAAATGTAAGTCAACACAATGACAAGTGTCATCTTCAGAGTTTTGGTTACTGCACAAGAAATTGGAGACAGCCCTCGCCGGCTGCCCCTTCCGGCAAGTGCGGCCTCTGGACTCAGGCGTAGGCTGCGGTGGACTTCACGGAAGATCATGCCCTGACAGGTGGCGATGAAGCAAGTGGGGAGGATAAAGACCATCAGAGTCACCCAAGTGATGTAGACCCGGGTTCCCCAGGGCTCAGCAAAGTTTGCCCAGCAATCGTGGTCTCCACTTGGCAGTTTGGTTTTGGAGAAGATGAAGAGCTGGGGAAGACTCAAAAGGAACGAAGCAGTCCATGCCACAACTACAGGCCGATACCAGCAGGCTGGGCCCTTCCGGAAAGCCAGCATGGGCCGGCAGATGGCACGATGGCGGTCATAAGTCATGGCGACAATAACATAGGAGGAGGCAAACATGCCAACCACCTGCAGATATTTGATGGCGCGGCACAATATGTCTGGACCCTGGAACCGGTCAGTGATATCCCAGATGAGCTGTGGTAGCACTTGGAAGAGAGCCACAGTCAGGTCTGCTAGGCAGAGGTGTTGGATGAAGCGGTGCATAGGTGTAGCACGGGTACCGTGGCGTAGAAGGGCTCCCAGCACCATCCCATTGCTCAGAGTGGCCATCAGAAAGATGGTGGCCAAGACAGCAATCTCAGCTTGGGCCAGAGCATCATCACGGTCATCAGATATAGGGAGGGAAGTGTTAGAGGTGTGGCCCAATAATATGAAGGAGGCATTGAACATGTGCTGAAAGAGAGAGAGGAGAACTTTAGAACAAGAATGCAATACTATACTGTATATGCACAAAAATCCAAGTAGTACCAATTGCCAATTACTCTACACTTTGAAAAATGCAATGAAAGATACATATAGACTAGCAGGACAATCCAGAGCAACTAATCTGTCCACATAAGAGCCCTTAGGTTGCCCTATCTAACACTAGGTTGGAGCAACCGCAAGATGCTCCACCCCAGTTACTCTGGAAGAGGCTTAGGGCAGAGCAAGGCAAGATAGGGTGCCCTAAGAGAGGTGGACCTGCTCTGCCCTAACTGGGGCAGCCTAAGCAGCTCAGGAGAGGCCAGTTGAGGGCATGTTTAGCATTGCCTAGGGCAGAGCAGTTACTCTGTATCCAAAGCCTGTTTCCAAGGCAGAAATGCCCTCTTCCAGCCCTCAGAGTTATAACACCTCAGGAGCAGGTATAGTAATGAGTAGACCCATAGGGGTCCATGATAAGGCCCAAGTAAGAATGGCAGTGTTGACCAAAAATCTGAGTTCTTGGCCATCCTAGCTGCAACCCCTTCCTCTCAACCTCAGGATATGGAACAAACTACGGCTGCCCACAAACCTCAGGATACAGCAGGCCACTCCAAGAAGCCCCTTGTATTCACTGTAGAATGTACTGGCATCTCATCAGGGACTCCTTAGAAGGCAGGCACCCAGTGGCGTCACCAGACTGGTGCGGCTGGTGTGGGCTGCATTGGGTGATGCGCTCTGTATGGGGTGATGTGCCGGAGGAGTTTGACTGTCCTTTGGCAGGCCCTGGGCGTCAGCACACCCATTCAGGCCTGCTCCAAGGTGGAGCAGCAGCCAGAAGCTGCCACTTGTCTGAGGAGCTGGCCTGAATGGCCATCTGAGATGCACTGCGCAGAAACACACTGAGCATGCCAAACAGCTTCAGAGGAGACTTCCTTAGAGCAGAGAAAGTCCGCGCCTCTGCACAGCCTTTTGGCCTCACTCAGGAGGCGGAGCGGCAGCCGAATGGCTTCAGAAAGAGTACTGCACAGGCACCAACTCTGACGCCTGCACAGTCTCCCCCGAAGCCAAAAGGCTTCAGAAAAGTACTGCGCAGGTGTCAGAGATGGTGCCTGCGCAGTACTCTTACTGAAGCCAATTGGCTTCAGAAACAACTGCGCAGGCGCCAACTTTGGTGACTGCGCAGTCCAGGTAGGGGGGGGTGCGCATCCCAGGGATGACACACAGACTTCCGCACCAGGTTATGTGCAGAGTCATGTCACCACAGAGTCAAGGCACCACAGCTGTTCCTTGTTCAGTGTGATCTGAGGGGTCTCTCCTCAGGAGCAAGTCTTCCTCTTGTGTCAATTACTTAGCATGCTCTGGAGCAGTTAGGGCAGCCCAGGCTTCCTGACTCTCTGGATTCAGCATAACTTTCTGCTCTGGATACAGAATAGTTAGGAGAGTGCAGTTAGGTCAGAGCAGGCTGAATTTGCTCTGGATTGTGTCCTTGGTTTAGAGTTAATAACAAAGTGTGATTTGTGTAGAGAAGAGTAGTTTCTTTTAACGTGGATGTAGCCCAGTCCAGATACTGACATCTGAAAATCGTGGGTTGAAGCTGTGGTTTCCTATCATGTCTGAACTCAACAGATCATTGACAGATCTTGCTTAAGGTAAGAGAAGAATGTCCTCTTATGTTAGCCCTGCTGCATCAGCACTGGTTAGGATTGGACTGGCCATCTCCTATCCAGTTAGCTACTGTAGTTCCTTCCATAAGCTTTTTTTCTTCCTTGACCATCACAAACCTGATAGTGATCTTTTAAATAGGTTTCCCAAAATACATCCTGAAAACCAGTTGGTGCCAACTTTATTAAACTTATGCATAAGTTTGGGTTTGAGAAAGTGGGTTTGAGAAACTCAGAAATATTGACGAGCATTTGAGAGCAAGCCAAATATGGCATCTAAAAGTAAGCAACGGGAATTACAATAATGCATCCTGATAGTTGGTGTGTGTGTAAGGCAATGGTGCAGTGCATAATCAAAGTATCTGCTGTAGAAAGAAGCTTGGAGAATAAGTGAAAAATATTTTTTTTACAGTGAGAGAATCCTTTTTTTCTTTTTTGTCCACTTGTTCCAGCCTGTCTACTTTTTGTTTATTAAATTTTCTTAAGTGCCCCAAATGTGCCGGAGAAAACAAGAGATTCCATTAATAGGTAGATAATCTTCAAACAATGAAAGACATTTGCACCTTCTTACCTCAACAGTTCTTTGTTTGTTAATGTGGTATTGTATAACAATCCTACTGTCTGAGGTAATGGAAAAGTGAATATTTAAGTCTCATGGATTTCAATGGGAAAGTTAACCACTTATGGTACATAACTTTTCACTTGAGGTTTCCCAAATCCAGAGTAACTACTGGAGCATGTTAGAGACTTTACGTGCACCTGTAGTTACTGCACCACCTAGTGAAAACCTATGGGAAATTCATATTGCAATCCAGAGTAAGTTGTTCTTACACCGGACCAAGGACTCCCCGTAGTTACTCTGGATTTTGCCCTAAGAGCACAATCCTAAACATGTCTACTCAAAAGTAAGCCCCTGGTGTTCATTGGGTTTTCCCAGGAAAGTGCCTTTAGGATTTCATCCTAAGAAGTGCTTACCTTTACCTGGCATGTGCAGAACATTTTCCAGGAAGCTGAAATTATCTTGTATTGGTTCTGAATTTTCCTAGTTTTAATGTCTATTGTTTGCTCTTTATCAGGTAAACTCACCAGGGAGATTCCTCAATATACCAGCATTTTTTTTCTGGCTGAGATCTGGTACCTTTAACTAGCGGAACGATGGAGAAAAAGTCATGAGCATTTTAAGGTGCTGTGCCAGATATAAAGAGGGACAGAATGCCTATACAAAGGTTAAAATATAGAACAGTGGTTCTCAATCTTCCTAACGCAGTGACCCCTTAATAAGTTCCTGATGTTGTGGGGACCCCCAACCCATAAAATTATTTTCGTTGCTACTTTATAACTGTAATTTGGCTACTGTTAGGAATCGTAATGTAAATATCCGATATGCAGAATGTATTTTCATTGTTACAAATGAAATGTGTGTTCTATGCACACACTGAACACAATGGGATTTATTTCAGAGTAGGCATGCATAGGATTGGGCCCTGAGGCTGTCAGTCAGCCCCAGTGCATGCACCGCTACAGCCGGAGGTCTGGCAAGCCTGACCTTGCCCCCTGCACCAGGTATCTTTTGGCAACTCCCAGGAAAGCTCTAGGCGACCCCCAAAGGGGTCCCGACCCCCACTTTGAGAAACACTGTTATAGAAGAAGGAATTTTGGCATGTGCAGCTTTTTAAACCTCACAGTGCAAAGCTGCTTGTGTCAAAATTCCCTCTTCTGTACAATGGTTTAAGATATAGGCTGCAATCCTAATGACACTTTCCTGGAAGTAAGCTCCGTTAAACAAAATGGGGCTTACTTTTGAGTAAACATGATTAGGATTGTGTTCATAGGTACATTGTCTTCCTTTGTATCTGGTAACCCTAGCTTTGCCAGATAAAAAAATTGTCAACACTATTTTGAAAATACAATGTGCTGATCCTCTGGCTGTCTCTGTTTTAGGTTATGAACACGTGAAGGTGCCTGAAACCAGGTCAGCCCCAGGAATGTCTAAATAGCTTTCTAAGGTCACGATTAGAGAGACCTTTCCACGGCTGCCGCTAAAAAAGCTAATTTCACAGGAGATGCCAGGGATTTAACCTGAAACCTGAAGCATGTGTGTTACAGTCATTGTTTTGCTACTGATATTCCGCATGGATCTGATTTTAATATTGTGTCAGGAACACTGTAGAGTGGGATATCAATCTCTAAACTCTAATATAAGGAGGCGTATGCAGGAGAACTTGCTGGTGGATGTGCCCCATGGGGACTATCTGAGACATCTTCCTGAAGGAGCTGTCTCACCTTATCACATGGCAGGTCTTCCTAAAATAGAAGCCGGGATATTCTGCATCAGAAGCCAGCATCTGGAGGCTATGTCACTACCTTTGGGGAGAGTGTTAGAGGTGAGTGGATCTCTCAAATTTCTACAAAGTCCTAAAACAATCCAGGAAAAAGCTTGTCATCACTGTGTATGACATATTCAAACAGTTACCTTGTCATCCATGGTCAGAGCATCAGACGTCTAGTACGGTCGTTTCGGGAATTAAATCTGATGCTGTCCACTCACAGTTTGCTTGCAAGACCCACTGAGAAGGACCAGCCTGTTCCAAGAGATGAAGGATCTTCCAAGGCAACAGTGCCCAAACTCCTGGTTTGATTCCTCTATCGTGGTGAGGATATTGGTGAGACTTAATGGAAAAGTCGGTGTGGAGTCTTAGGCAGCCAGGAGGAAGGAGGGGGCCTAGAGAAGGGGAGTCCGATTGGGTTGGCTTTTCCCCACCCCCCAGGCTACACAGCTGACATTACTTGGCCTGTTGCCAAACTAATTGAGTTTACCATGGTTGAACTCTCTTAAATGTGAATGAGTAGGTTCTCATTCACTTTCAGGAGAGTTCAACCACACTAGGAGGATGAGGAGGGAACCTGACGAAGAGGAAATGCAGAAGGCTTCTTTCTCCCCATCACTAATTTGTGAACTCTGCAATCATAATGCTGTGGGTGGCGCAAGCGGCTAAGACACTGTGCCTGTTAACCAGCATGCCAGGGTTCAAGACCCGGGTCACTGGACTATTTCAGTGGCGTGGAGAGGGGGGATTTGCTGCTTGGGTAACAGCCTATCCTCCATAACAATCTAACCTAGGCTTTCGTGCTTCACATGCAGCATATGCAGCGCCAAACACGATACCATATGACAGAGGCCTGCTTTTTTAATCACAAATAGATCAAAATAATACCATCATTCCAGTTTGGTGCTTAGCAGTGCACCAAAGTGCTAACATGTACATCTACAGCCTCCTAGCAGGTTGACCATAATGTCCTTTTTTCCAGGACATGTTCTTTTTTAGCCATGTGTCCTGGAAAAATTCTTCAGTTTCCTCTTTTTTTCCATGTGAGCTAGCAGCACATAACCTTCTTGTAATGAATAAATTACACGTATGGGTGCAATCCTAACGTAAGCCGGCACAACTCATTGGTCTTCCGGTTCCCATGATGATGTAGGGATGCAAGTGCACGTCTGGGCACTGACCTAATCCTCTCCCAGAAGTGGTGCAGAATGTCTTACAGCACTTTAGTGACACCCCCAGGCCAGCATAGGACTTGTGCTGGGGCTTATGCTGGCCCATGTGGGGTTAGGATTGCAAACTTTATGCAAAAGTTTTAAATTTAATAATAAATAATACAGTGCTACCTTGGTTTACGTTTGACTTGGATTACATGTGTTTTAGATTACAAGTAAAATTTTCTCAGAAATTTTGATTTGGTTTATAAGAACACTGTCTTGGAATACGAGCACTTCTGAGGATGTTTGGAACAGGCTTCCATGGCCAGGGAACTCATGAGGAGAGGATTGGGGGTAGCTTGAATTGGGATGGGGCCCTGGACAAAGGTTAGAACAGACTTCCATGGCCAGGGAATTTGGGGGGTGGGGGTGGGGGAAGGAATTTGGGGAGAATAGCCTGAGCGAGGTGTGTGTAGGATCTGTATGTATTGGGTGTAGAAGGTGTGCCTTATCCATGTGCTCCCCATTAACATGGGAATGTTAAAGCTGCACAAAAAGATGATTCCATTGAGCCAATGGACAGCAGTGATTCCATTAGTGATAGCGAAAGTCCCTCACGCCAGAAGTGAAGGTTTTCAAAGGTACAGTACAGTTCTATACTGTACAGTATTTTCTTAATTCTAGTGTTTTCTATTATATTACAATGTTTTGTAATCATTTTTATATACAGTTAATATTTTTATATAATTTTTCATTCATTTTTTATTTCATCTACCTTTACTGGCATTAAAACAGAATTAGATACACAGGATAAAAGTTAAAATGTTTTATTTTGGGTTGTGGAACCAATCGTCTGAGTTTCCATCATCTCCTATGGGAAACTCTGCTTTGGATTACAAGCATTATGGATTATAAGCATGCTTCCAGAACGAATTATGCTAATAAACCAAGGGACCACGGTATAGTGTTTAAATGAACACGAGTGTTTAAATATAAAAAAATGAAACGAGTGTTTATAGTGTTTAAATATACATGAGTGTTTTAGCTTTTATTTTGTCATGTCTTACATTTTCCATCAGTGTTCTACATTTTGGGGTTCTTGTCGTCTATTACGGTTATAACGCCTGGTCAACCTGCCTCCTGGAGCTGCGGCATTCTGTCACCTAAGTCTCCAACCAGTAGGCACGTTTTCTTTCCCAGCAATCGGTTTATGACAGGTCCACACATTTTGTGACCCACACTGACTAAGGTCATTAATTTCTTTTCTGGTAAAGTTTTCCCCTGACCTTAATGGTTGCACAATAGGTAGAAATGCAACAGAAGAAATCTCCCTATCAGCACAGAGAAGCTTCTCGGTCCAAATTTCTGCCCAATATACAGCTGTTTAAGGCACAGGAGCCATTTGAAAAAGAACGAACGAACAATTTTGTGTGGATAGAATCCAGAAACTGGAATATTACTCCATATCCAGCCCCCGCCTTAACTGCAACTATAAAGGAATGCAGTTCCTTTTCTTGGAGCAGCCATCATCCTGTTTCACATCAGTTACCACCTTATCAGACAAGAGGATATGGCCCAGAGAGATTTTATCACCATCCCTGACCTAAAAATCTCACCTGTAGTCACCGGGGCGAAAAATATAAATGCCGTCCCAACCCTTCCCTTATGTCCTGTGCAGTCCAGGGCAAGCGCCCTTTTCAATAAGGAAAAATGTCAGAGGAAGTTGAACCCAATTCAACATGTTCTCCGTGCATTAAAGTGCCTTTGTTTTTGATGGTGTTAAAATTGCACTGCATTTGCTTAGTTTACCCTCTTCTTCATGTGATCAGTGAGCTTCAGTGTATATTGTAAAGACCTGTTGCTACCTCCTTGGTTCAACTCAAGAATCTCTTGGTCTACAATTTTTAACCTTTCATCTCTCAGCTCACTGAGAAGGCACAATTGTTTTTTTTTTAAATTGACCAGTCACACCATGAAGCCATCCTTCAAACACTGGGTGACCGTATGCCCCCCTTTTCCAAGACATGTCCTCTTTTTTAGCCGTGTGTCCTGGGAAAAACTTCATTATTTTCCTTGAGAGCAGGCAGCAAGCAGCCCTCTTGTATTTAATAAATCTTACATAATAACTTGTATGTAATAGCTTTTAAAAATAAGAATATAATGTTTAAATTAATGTCATGCAAGAAGTATATGAGTATATTTTGTCATGTCCTACAAGAAAAATGTACGTTTTTCTTGTGTGTCCTGCATTTTGTGGGCCTTGTCTTCTTTTTCAGTTATGGCATCTAGTTCAGTGCTCGAACACCACGTCCAGACCATTCATGGCACATTGGTTGAAAATTGCTGCTCTTGGTCAACTGTTTCTCAAATTATGGGTCAGAACCCACAAAGTAGGTTGTGAGCTAATTTCAGGTGAGTTCCCATTCATTTCAATGTATATTTTATTTTTAATATATTATACTTGATGCTACCATAATATGTGACTGCATTTGGGAAACATTACAGGTCTGTACTTTTAACAGGCTACATGTGTATGCTTTTTAGACAATGATACACAATGGGGCTTACTCCTGCGTAAGTATGGATAGGATTGCAGCCTTTGGGATATTAGGGGAATTAAAAAAAAACCAGTTTGGCAATTGCTTTGAAGGGTTAGGAAAGTTTTTCATTTTAAATAAATTTTTTCACATATTTTTGTAAGCTTTTGATTTACTTAGGGTGTAATCCTAATCAATTTAGCTCGGCCTGACTCAGCCGGCATATCTTCATGTAATTGTGTGGGGCAGTTGGCATATGCTTGTGCAATGGTCTAACCCCCCCCCCCCCACAAGAGTGCGGCAGAAGTGCTTTATGGCACTTTTGTGACATCCCCAAGTTGGCACAGCATTTATGTTGGGGCTTATGCTGGCGCAAGTGGAGGTTAGGATTGTAGCCTTAATTGATCTGATTTTGTCTTTGGGGGAGGGGGATTTAAAATGTTTTCCTGCTTGATGGTGCCACTTCCAGCCATGACATCACTTCTGGTGGGTCCCAAAAGGCTATCATTCTAAAAAGTGGGTTTCAGTGCTAACGTAGTTGAGAAATCCTCTTCGAGATAAATGGTTTCAAATTGTATTCTGGGGTTTCCTGCAGTTCCTCAAAGGTTTATCAGGGATTACTCAGCAAGACAGAAAACATTCTGCTCACCACCCAGCTGATAAAGATTCATGTATTTTGCCAGAAAAAAATGCTGCAAACTCTTTTTCTATATGGGTTGTTACTACTTTTCTCTGATGGGGAATTATCTGCCTTTAATACTCCTATGGAGCAGAAATTCTTCAGGCAAAGTTTCCCAATCACTGTGTTGGGAAAGGAAGTCACCTGCTGAACTATCAGACCAACTCTATGAACTTCTGTCATCCACCTTCTCCCAACCACATACTGCCAACTTCTCAGTCCAAGCCAGAGTTCCTTTTATGATCTTGTTGTAAGCTGGAGGTAGGTAGAGTTGAGTAGGCAACTTGTATTGTGTACGTGAACATGTATGCCTGTGTATGTTCCCACTGTCTGCAGGACATAAATTATGCAACCCACTATCCTAGCCAAGTGGCGGAGAGGAGTCCATGCCTTTCCTTTGCCAGCTTGTTAACCCTCAATTTGCTGGTGTCCTCCTGTCCCAGTCCATTTCATATACTGGCAACAACAGGCTCTCTCATTACTTGATTGAGAAATTTCCATTACAGTCCTTCAGCATAAATCTCCCTGATCAGCCTACAGTTAATACAGTACAATAAAGAAATGCTCAAAATCAATAAAACATTTTTTTAAATCACAGAAGCAACAGCTATCATCAAAGAAAAAAATCAGCAAACCATAAATGATACCAGCCAAAACCAGATGGAAGGGGCCCTGGGAAAATCACAATCAGAAAACCCCTAACAGCTCCTCTCCTGGTATTAAGAGGACATCATGGTGGTTGGTGGTAGATAAGCTTTTCTGGGGAGGGAATTCTATGACAAAAGTGCCACAACTGCAATGTCCTTTCCAGTCACCACCTGACTACACTTGAATAGTGAAACAGGGTGACCAGATTATTCTTGAACCCCAAGGCCAAAATTCCTGAACCCCAGTTCCAAAATTCCTAATCCCAGGACAAAATTCCTACCCGCTTAAAAAAATTGCCAAAAAGTGTAGTCTTTCGTTTTTGTTTTTCGGTTGTTTGACCATAACTTTTGATAAGAAGGAGATATGTCCAAACTGATTTTTGCATTGGATTTCAGAGCAGACATCAATACGAATCCAACGACATATGGCATGATGGGGTACTGTGCACTATCGCAAAGTTTCAAAATGTAGGACAATGAAGCAAAAATGTAGGACACCCAGACAGGAGGCTAAAAATCAGGACAAATGCGGGTTTTTCTGGTCACTCTCTATAGGGTTGACAAAATCAGGACAGAACCCTCTGTTCCATTTGCCACATGTGAACACAGTCCCCCAAAATTGGGATTGTCCCTGTTTTTGGGACATATGGCAACCCTAATAGAGACAAAGATGCCCTAGTTCCCCGGTTTTATCTGACTCCATCAGCCCACAAGGTCAAGTTCAAGTAATCTTGATTCTGCTGGGCTACCCTTAATGACACGTTTTTCCCACAAGGGGGAGCAAACTTTTGTACAAATTGTTGGAATTGAGTCAAAATGGGGTAGGATCTTTCCTCCTTGTGATTCCATTTGGGGGAATCATAATGGTGAAAAATGAATGAAGGGGCATATGATCCAATACTGTGCACTGGCAAAAGGTTAAACAGAGATTACCCCCATATAATATATAATTACTATTAATAAAAAATGTTGGATTTTTTTTTCAAGAATGTCCTTATTTCAGTGGAGTTATGTCCTGTTTTTCCATTTAAACAAAGGAAGATTGCAACATTGCCACCTGAGCTCTGCTGGGGCGGGGGACTTTCCTGTATGCCCCATCATTACCTGAATTATCAAATTGTTGGAACAAAACTACTGGAACTTCTTGGTGTGGAGTCCCCTTCCTTTCTAGTGTTTTGTGAAAGATTAAGTACATATTGGACTCATTTTTGCCTTTTTCAATTACTTGTGATCACTGTCCCCTCTCCTTGATTTTTGGTTGATGTAATATTCCCAGCTTGAGTCTTTGCAGTTATTTTGGGGTTGGGGTTTTTTTTTTTGGTATTTTTAAGATGTTTCTGTTGCATAGATATTTTCTGACTTGAATATGAACAGAAATACAGAGTAGAATCTTCAGATAACACTACTGTAAAGATTATTAAAATTATTTTATGTGAATCATTTGAAAAAATCTATGTTGCATATTTCAGAGCTATCAGCAGCTGCAGGAACCTAAGTATCAACTAGATATTGGCACAGTAAGTATGATATCTCCCAGGATAAGTACATAAGAAGAATGCATCTAGATCAGGGCCAGGGCCTATCTAATCCAGCTTCCTGTATCTCAAAGTGGTCCACCAGACACCACTTAGGGCAGTGGTTCTCAAACTTAGGGAGAGATTTGCTCTCTTCCTAAGTTAGGGGATAAACATGCTCCTTCTATATTTTCTTTTATCCTGACACTCAATTTTAGTGGATGTGTAATGTGTGAGAGAGAAAAAACATTCCTCTACCCATTCTATCCATCCTCCAAACAAATAACATATTGATCTATAAGTAGCTTGAATACTGTTGGGAGGCATGTGACTGCTGATAATCAGTGATGGGCTTCAGGGGGTTCTCACAGGTTCTAGAACCCTTTGCTAATGAGTGCCTGGTTCTGAGAACCACTTACTAATGGGATGTAGAACCTGTTGTTAATTTATTTGAATCCTACAATTTGATAAGTTCATTGCCTTTTTCATTATTTAAATTGTGTGACCTATTGTCATCCAGACTTCAGTGATGAAGATTGCACTGCTAGTGACTTGTTTGATGCTTTAACAAAATCCATGCAATTCATCTGGCCATGCAATTCATCAGGTGCAGTCCACCTTTTCACAAGCTTTAGTTTTAGGGAGGAAGCTGTTCTTAAGGTACAGGTCAAGTATGGTTGCAGCTGGCAAATCAGCCAAAGCTGAGCAAAGGCTTCTCTGCAATCACAGCCACCAGGAAATCCAGCATCCCAGCTGTGGACATGCTTCTTCAGAGGAACTCCATTTCCAGCCAGATGATAATCCAATACCCACGTTGTGGGCTTCCATACCAGGAGAATTTCTGTCTTATCAGGATTTAATTTCAGTTTTGTTTGCTTGCATCCAGCTCCTGATTACCACCAAAGATCCAGAACTTTGACTGCCTCCTCAGAATTAGGGGAGAGAGAGAGAGAGAGAGAGAGAGGGTGATGGTGATTAGTCATGATGGTTTTGGACTACTTTCAGGTTCAGTGCCAGTATAACCTGCAAATACCAGTTTTAGGGAGTAATGGTGGGAGTCAGCTGTTAGAGCCACTCTAAGAAACATGATACTAGACTAGTTGGCTGGATCCAGCAGATCTTTTCCTATAATGCTCAACCTGCTGTAGGAGTGAGTTTTTTAATGTTCAAAATTATGATCTGTGCTATTGACAAATCATACATCTAATTCATTCCCAAGTTTATATTGACGTCATATTTAAAACAGCTGCTCCCTCCCCTGAGCAGGAAATTCTTGCAAATTGATTTTTTTTCTCCCAGTGGAACTATTACTTCCAGAAATCTGCCTCCTTAGGGAAAAGCCCGAGACATACTGATAGGAACGTATCCAAGATGGAAAGTCCAAATGGCTCATACACCTTACTCACAAAGTGGGGCACAATCTGTGAAGAAGGTCTTTTGCAGAAGCCTCATTGAATAAAATGGGAGAGATGCAATTTTTCATTTAGATATAGGTGCGGGGAAGAACGTCAGGATGCATGTGTCTTGTTGTCTTGTGTGCTCCCTGAGGCATCTGGTAGGCCCTTGTGAGATACAGGAATCTGGAATAGATGGGCCTATGGCCTGATCTAGTAAGGCTCTTCTTATGATCTTCTGTTCATATATGATACTAGCCCATCCAAAAAGTAAGGTGATACAATCCAAGCTGGACCACAGCCTCAGTGAAGTACTTTGATGTGATCATTAGAGTACGACTACACATTACCTTGGTAAACATCACATTCTTCTTCTTTGGCAAATGCCCTCTCACCCCCACACTTGCCTTATGTCTGTTTATGACTTCCTGCTCTTAGTTGTGGCATTGAAACTTGGTTAGTACTTTTCCAAATGCTGATCAGTTGTGCAGTAAACAATGGTTTGAGAGCAAAATAAAAAGATTATAGTTAAGCAGGTCAGTTTAGTAGGAAAAAAAACTCCAGGAGCCCCATGAGAGTAATATCTTTATTAGATCAATGAAAAAGTCAGCAAGTCTAATCCCTACTTTGTCACTTCTAGATCTTGACAGGATAGGTTGGTTTCAGAATGCCTTCTCTCTGCCCTCTTCTTGGAGGCACCGGTTGAATTGGCTGTTCCAACCTTCACTGAGCACCTGGAATCCCCATTAAAATAATTTCCTCATTTTTTCACCCACTTAATCTCCAATTCATCTCACTCAGTGAGTCCAGACTGCTTGGAAGGGTTGCCCAACTTCCCACGCAGTTGTGAGAGCAGTCTGGAAAATGCTGCTTAGCATGGTACAGTCCCCTCCACACCATCTCCTTTCTCAGGTGACTTCACGTATTGTCAAACTATGAAGAGAAGAGTAGGACAGCTGGCTGACTAACAGAGAGCAAAGAATGAGAAGCTGGAGGGGGTGTCACTCTATCAGTGCCAGATACAGTGATTGCTGCTGGCTGTGATAGTTTTTAAAAGCCTTAGGGTGTAATCCTATGTCTGTCTAGTCAGAAGTAATCCCATTATATTCAATGAGACTTACTCCCAGGAAAATGCATTTAGATGGAGTATAGCCATCAGTGGCCATCCAGCCAGTACATGAAGTATAGGGCTATCAGTGGCTATTCATTAAGGCCTGTTGGTTTCAGAGGCAGTTTCAGATTTTAGAGTTGCATCTACTTCATCTTTTTTTTAAATTCTAGCAGGCCTTCAGTCTTGGAAGACTATGGTATCGTGCTCGGCGCTGCAGACTCTGCATGCGAAGCACAAAAGCCTGGGTTGGATTGTTATGGAGGATAGGCTGTTACCCAAGAGCAAATCCCCCCTCTCCACGCCACTGAATTAGTCCAATGGAAAGGCAGAGCCAATACGATTGGATCCAGCTGGCGTTGCAGAGCTGGGCTAAGGACAGGAGCTCACCCTGTCTTGTGGGGCCGACCTGGGTCTCGAACCCTGGCCTGCTGGTTAACAGGCACAGTGTCTTAACCGCTTGCGCCACCCACAGCCCTGCTTGTAGGGCTAAGCTTTCTAAGCTTGTAGCAAATTACTGCACTCTATAAAGTGAGGAATGCTGTATGTTAACAAAAATGTAAAAGTGCTGTAAATAGATGTCAAGATGATACAGGTCCTGTCTGTGGGCTTAAAACCAGTGTCGGATTTATGTATAAGCTAAACAAGCTCAGGGACGTGGTCCTCAACCTTTTTTGGCCCCAGGGACTGGTTCTGTGGAAAAGAAATTTTCCAGGGACCAGCCCAGGGGTGGGAGGAGAGTTCTCTTTAAGTAAAGTTATAAGTTTTATCCATTTCTACAAAGCCCATAACTTTTGTCCACCATTCTTCATATAAAAAATTTATTTAGAGCCCCTGGTATGGATCAAATGGAGTGATACAAATGTTTAAGCTATCTTGATTCAAAAATGATACAGAATTGGCAGTATGATGTTAATTACACATACAGAGGTCCCAGTGGTGGGCTTCAGGGGGTTCTCACAGGTTCTATAAGACCCTTTGCTAATGAGTGCCTGGTTCTGAGAACTGGTTATTAATGGGGCATAGAACTTGTTGTTAATTTAGGTTACTAGGACATAGAACCTGTTGTTAATTTATTTGAATCTCACCACTTTTGGGGGATTTTGGGGATTTTGAGAGGTCCCCAAAATCCAAAGCATTCTCATTGCAGTTTTCAGTTCTATGACTTTCATGTGGCTGGCAGGTACCTTAAAGAGGATTGTGCCAGCAGCATTATCCAGCAACCTTGGCTTCTGCCCAAAACTCCAGTACTATCAAGGGGACCTTAAGGTCAGCAACCCAACATTTCCTCATCTATCAGGTTAAGTACAAAGCACATGGCAGCACTAAAACAAGGTACGGGATATAATCCCACAAGTTGCATTGACTGAAGTGGGATCTGGGTGAGCATATCCTCTTGTGATCTATGCCCTAACTTTGCTGATTGTCTATTGCTGCAATCCTAAAGACACTTTCCTGGGAGTAAGATTCACTGATCACAATGGGGCTTACTTTTGAGTAGACATGGTTAGGATTGCAGCCTATGTTGCCATGCTAGCACCTGCTCCCTATTCAATAGATGAGTTGCAGTAAAGAGTCCATGGAAGTCCACTGCTCGGAACAGACAAAATTCTTAGGAATGGACATTATTCCTCAAACTTCTTCATCGGTGATCAACACAAGAAGTCATAAAGTTGCTCATGTCACCAAGCAATGCAGAGAGCCTATAAATGAGACCTTCAATTGCAAATATCTCTTATACATCTTTCAACAGATCAGGAAATGTCTTGCCAGCAGGGAGCAATCTTGCTCTGCTTTCCTTGCCAGTGAAACCTGTTCTTGGTGAATCATTACCAGGTGTATTGCATGGGGGCAAAAGCTCCAAATGCCTTTCCATGGCTTGTCCAGGGCTTGTAGCCAGGTAAGTCCACATGGGAAGAATACACCTGGCCCTCTAATGCAGGAGTCAGTATCAGGGTCACGTCCATCAGATGTGGAAGCCTGCCAGAAAAAAAGAAATGTGCAAGCAAAAAAACTGATGGTGTGCATTGACAATTTGAGCCCCTTGTCAGTGTGCCATGAGTTGAAAAAGATTGAAAATTTCTGCTCTATGCATTTCAGAATGGTATGTTGCATTGTAGGAATCCATTGCTTTACACCAATGTAGTTACAGTGGTTACACTGTAGTTACGCCTATGGGAAACCTATGGGAAATGAATAGAGCAATCCAGAGTCAGTACCTCTTATGTCTTCACGTAGTTACTCTGGATTGTAGGGTTCAAAAACATCATGCACCTGCTAGTGTCAGCATTTGAGATGCTACCGTATGTAGCCAGGAGGAGAGCTGGAGTTTCTTACCTGTTGCACTTTCCAGTTATGTACCACAGATCTTCTCAAGATTATAGGGCTCCATCGGAACATGTAGACACACAAATCCCATGTCATCAGATTTTTATGAATGGCAATGACTCAGCCTGAGTAGCCACTGCAAATAGGAATGAACATGTTGATAGGAGAAGGGGAAAATGCATTCCTTTAAAATGACATTACAAACAGCTTTTCTTCCTGTTGTAGAGAGGCAAGTCATGCAAACAATCATTCTGTTCTTCAGTTGAGCAGGTCAAAACCTGGCCAAGGCATTTCTATTTGCTGGTTGCCTTTCTGAAACAGGAAGAAAAGCTGCTTTTAAACAATGGTAAAGGGACACTATTTGTATTTTTAAAATTCTTTTATTTAACACATTTTTTGTATCAGTGGGGAGTCCAAGAAACAAGCCCTCTGTAGATGCCTTTAAATATATCTTTTGCTGCTTTTTAAATTCATGAGAGATTCTGAAATGGAACCTGGTGGAGAGCAATGGACACATGTACATTTTTTTCTATTTATTTGCCATGTTCTCCCTCCAATTCTAAATCCATCGTTGCTTGATTAGTCAGCTTCTGACCCGTTGAGCCACTCTGCACTCTGGATCCAAACCTCTGGTTGATGCCTGCCAGTGACGTTGGAACTGTTCCTTCCAGCGCCCCAGGGTCATCCCAAGGGCCAAAATCTTTGTCTATCTTCCAGTATCTCTGTTCTCCGCCTTTGAGCTTTAAATCTCTCTTTAATCTACCCATCCATCCTGACCTGCTGATCGTCTTGACATTAAAACTCTGGCCAGTTATCCTTCAAAGGACTTTATTGTGATGGAAGATCCAAAATCAAGAAATATGATTCTACCCTTCCAATGTAGTCTGTCCTGCCCTGCGCTGCCCTGCATGTTTGCCAGATTCTATATCATGATTCCTGCTTGCAGCAACAACCTCAAGGATAGGGCTGATCTTGTGCTATGCTGTGTGCTATCCACACTGTCCTGGTTTCTTGGACAGCTTGGTTCTCTTTCTTCCCATTTCCTGCAGCCCAACATAGGGTAGGTGCCTGTAATCGTAGGGTGATTACCATGCTTAATACAGTCAAGTTAGTTGATGCACTTAGGTTCCTTCGCCAAGCACCAGCAGCATCATACCACTGAATGTGAAGATATTGGCTGTGCTGAGGCCTGGGGCTGGCTGGAGGAGTGTCAGACTCCTCTGGCCCATCATCCGCCAGCAGTACATCACCTGGTGTAATCTGCACCAGCTTGGTGATGCAGTTGGGCACTTGGGCAGCCATTGGAGGTGGGGGAGAGAGAGAGAGATGGAGCACTTGGCAGCTGCTCCATGGAGAGAGAGAGAGAGATGGGGGGCAGCAAACATCCAGCCCTGCACAAGGACCCATGACCAGTGGCTGACATTGCCACCTGTTGAGGGCCTTCTAAGGGTCTTCTCTCTAAGGGGAGAGAATGCTATACCTGGGGCATTGCTTTGCTCCTCCCTTGGGGACTGTCATGAAAATGTGCAAGGTAAGGACATAGAGTGTAGTGTCAATGGGGCCCTTGCCCTGGCAAGATCAGTCCGGAAATCTTGGCTGAAACCTTAGCTTAATCCTAGGGCTCTAACGAGTAGGGATAAGCTTCACGACTGCAACCACTAGAGGCATGCAGGTTGTAAATAGCAAATTAAAGCAATCCCTTCCGAAAGGAAAGGTGTGTGTATGGAAGGAAGGAGTTTGTAGAGACAGGGAGAAGATAAAAGGAGCTTGCAGGAGAGGACTAGGTTCAGGGTGCAATCCTAAACAATTTAGATGGGCCTAATTCACCTGTGGTGGTTTGGGGAGGTCAACACATTCCTGGGCGCTGGCCCACTTGGTTGGGGCAGATAATATTCCAGCATCCCCACACCACCACAGGAAGTTAAACCAGTTGAGTTATGCCAATTTAAATTGATGAGGATTGCATCTTGACTTTTAAAGTCAGATTTGTGGACTGGTTGATGGATAGCTTGATAGATGGACTGATGGATGGCTAAGGATTGCTGGAACAGGGACAGCTAGCAATAAATATGTGGCTGCCACACCCAAGACATGCAGAGACCTATTTTGACTGAAGAGGAAAACCAGTTAGCTTAAACTGGACATATGTTCTCTACATCAGGTGTCTTCAACTCCTGGTCCATGGCCAAGTTCCAGTCTGCTGAGCCTTCATGGCCAGACCATGCTGGGACTGGAGGTTGGAGCTCTGCTACCTGTAGCCAGGTGATTTCTACTGGCCTGGAGCAAACTGGGCATGAGTGGCCTAGTCACTGGGCTGTGAATGCCCAGTTTGTTCCGACCTGGAGTGAACTGGGAACACCGGTTTGAACATCACCCTTTCATTGTCTTGGAAAATGTTTATCAACAGTTCATTTGATTTGATCTTAATTCATTAATTTACAAGTTTGTCACTAATATATTCATTTATGGAAATTTATTCAAATTTGAAATGTCACCCACTTCTTTTCCGCCCTGACACAGTATCAGAAAGATGATGTGCCCCTCCTGCCAAAATGTTTAGAGACCCCTGTAATAGTATAATATATGGAGATGAATGGTTGCTTCATGTTAGCAGATTAAATATTTCCTGGCAGCTTTGTTAGGGCAAAAGTACCCAAATTAAAGAACATGCCAGAGTGGTGACAGATGGCTTCTGTGATGGTCAGGTCTTGTGTTTGTCTGCTGAGGCTGTCTGCCTTTGGGGTCTGTTATGGCAACAGTGACTGTACACATGATGTGAGTGCAACAGTGTGCATTTTACAAGGCTTTGGGAGGTTGTGCAACCCTAATTGGCTGACTGGGATACCTGGTTGCAAGAATAGAAACAACATCTAATGCATGCTGCAACTGTTCCTCCCTATTAAGGGTGAATCCTATCCTGATTTTTTCTCTGTCTTTGCTTTTTGGATATTACAGTCAGTGGAGGAATTACAGACAGTGGAGGAAGCTGATCCTCATAGGAAGCAGTATCAAACAGTGGGTGGGTGCGATGGGGCTCAGGTGCCCCATTATCAGAACAGATACATGTGCTCAGTGGTGGGCTCCAGCAAGTTCGCACCTACTCTATAGAACCGGTTGTTAATTTCTTAAATGTTGTTAGTTTCTTAAATAGCCATTTAAAAATGGCTGCCAGATGGGCATAGAACTGGTTGTTAATTTCTTTGAATCCCATCACTGTGCTGTTATGTAAAATCTTGAGAATTCTGATAAAGGATGGCTGACTTGTATTCTTGGTAGCAATCTCAGAAGTGGAAGTGTATTTTGCTGCACAACCTGATCCTGTCACAGGTGTACACCAATAATGATGTTCACAACATCTACCAATAAAGTTATGAAGTAAGTTCAAATCAGTGCTCATTGGCAAAGCTTACCAAGGAGACCTTGGCCAAGGTTGCTTTTTTTTAGCCTATTGTATCTTTGCAAGGTTAATGTACTGGATTGCATTTTGTCCTCGCTGAGAAACTCTGTGCAGAGCAAAGTTTCTTTCCTTAAATATTTCTTTACTGCAACTCTGGGAGATAGGTCAGATAAACTGTGGCAGGTCTGATCTGATCTCCTTTTTTGATCGGGTTACGAGCTTACTGGACAGTGGCAATGCTGTGGATGTCATTTATCTTGACTTCAGCAAAGCATTTGACAAAGTCCCACATGACATTTTAATTAGGAAGTTGGAAAAATATGGGCTAGACAGGGCAATTGTTAGGTGGATCTGCAGCTGGCTCAATGGCTGCACTCAAAGGGTTTTAGTAAATAGTTCTGTGTCAACCTGGAGGTCAGTTTCTAGTGGGGTACCCCAAGGCTCTGTCTTGGGACCGGTTCTCTTTAACATTTTCATCAATGACTTGGAGGAAGGGATACAGGGGAGCCTGATCAAATTTGCAGATGACACCAAACTGGGAGGAGTAGCAAACACATCAGAAGATAGAGAAACCTCCAGGAGGATCTGGATAAACTGGAATCCTGGGCTGTAACAAACAGAATGAATTTCAACAGGGAGAAGTGCAAGGTTCTGCACTTAGGCAATAAAAACCAAAAACATAGGTATAAAATGGGAGGATACTTGGCTTGGCAGCACAACATGTGAGTGGGATCTTGGAGTCGCCATGGATCACAAGCTGAACATGAGTCAGCAGTGTGATGTGTCTGCAAAGAAGGCAAATGCCATTTTAGGTTGCATTAAGAGGTCTGTAGCTTCCAAGTCGCGGGAAGTTCTAGTTCCTCTTTATTCTGCATTGGTGAGACCTCACCTTGAGTACTGTGTTCAGTTCTGGGCACCTCACTTGAAGAAAGATGCAGCCAAACTGGAGCAAGTCCAGAGGAGAGTGACAAGAATGATCAGTGGGATGGAAGGGAAGCCCTACAAGGAAAGGTTGGGGGAACTTGGGATGTTCAGCCTGGAGAAGAGGAGACTGAGGGGAGACATGATTGCCCTCTTCAGATACCTGAAGGGCTGTCATAGGGAGGAAGGGGCTCATTTGTTCATAGCTGCTTCTGAAAGCAGAACTAGAACCAATGGGTACAAACTGCTAGAAAGGAGATTCCGGTTGGATATCCGGAAAAAATTCCTGATGGTGAGGGCGGTTCGGCAGTGGAACAGATTGCCAAGGGAGGTGGTGGACTCTCCCTCACTGGGGATCTTCAAGCAGAGGCTCGATGAGCACCTGTTGGAGATGCTCTAGGGGGAATTCCTGCTGTAGGCAGGGGGTTGGACTAGATGACCTACTAGGTCCCTTCCAACTCTATGATTCTATGATTCTAGGTCCAATGAGCTTCATTCCCAAGTGATGGGCAGTTCAATTTAAATCTTCTTAGTCCTAGTCCAACAGTACTATGATAAAGTGAAATCCTCACCTGCATGCATCTTCTCAGCAGTGTCACTGAATGGGTGTGTGTGTGGGTGCGGATCACCCAAGTGATGCCTACATGGCAGTGCTGATGCACACTAGAGACCAAAATAGCTAAAATTGCAGTTTTTAGGAATAAACCCATCATGCTATTCACTGTCAGATGAGTAGTTTACAGCAGAAAGCAATTAAAAAAACAAAAGGAGTTAAATATTTCCATTCTGTTAAAAGCTATGGCCAAAAAACCAGAAAACAAAAAAGCAATCTTGTGGGTGCTGATTTTAACTGCTCTTTCTGGCTTTCTTTCTAGCAATGTGTTCTGCCTGGGCTTGTTTCCCTAATGAGGTTCTGAAAACAAAACACTGAACTTTTTAACAGCATGGATTTTGCACAACCATTTTACACTGGGATCACCTCAAGTGAGCAAAATTGCTAACATTGCAATTTTAAGGAATAAACTTCATGCTATATACTGTTGGATGAGTAGTTTACAGCAGGAGCGATAATACGTCAGCATACCAATCATCTGGATGGTTGCCCTGCCCAGTGAATGGAAGGAGGTCCATCATGGGGTGACATACTGGTATCTTTCATCAGGATCACAAACTCTAGTGATGTCACTGCAATTTCTTGAAAACATCTTTCCTTAGAAATGAAATGGAACAAAAATTTTGCAAATGGAAAAGTGGGTCTGCACCAATAACAGGAAGATGGCAAGACCAATTAGAGGACCACTAGAATAAGTGATTCTCAATGCATTTAGACGGACTTCAACAAGAGAATTTATTGAACAGTTAGTCAGACACAAAATTGCAGCTCCTAAATATTATATGTCAAGAATGCTGGTATTTCAAAATGTCTGTTGAAGAGTGTTGGGAATATGGATCATCTCAAGACCTCTCAATGCCTAAGATGATGCACCGAGTGTTTGCCTGGCACCCTGCTCTGCCAAGTGCTGCTACCTCACCTGCTGCCAAGGTAAGCCACCTCTGCATCTCCTCCTCCCTTGCCTTGCATTTGGAAATGAAATGGGGAGGTGATCACCCTATTGGTATAATGGATGGACAGGCAGTAGCTTGGAAATGTGCCATATCAATGTTCCAGTGCTGCTCCCCATTGGCAGCATGGGAATGTGGAAGCTGCATGAAAAGGCAAAGATTCCATTGAGCCAATGGAGAGCAGTGACTCAGTGTCATCCTACAGAATAATCCTCTTGTCTCCTTCACACCAGCCATGAAGGTTTTCAAAGGTACAGTACAGTTCAGTCCTGTACAGTATTTTCTTTATTACAGTGTTTTGTATTATACTGCAGTGTTTTTCAATCATTTTATATACAGTAAATATTTTTTCATAAATATTTTTGGGCTGTGGAACCAATTGTCTGAGTTTCCATTATTTCCTATGGGAAAATCTGCTTTGGATTACAAGCATTTTGGATTATAAGTATGCTTCTGGAACAAATAATGAGCATAAACCAAGGCACCTCTGTAAATAGACATGATAGATTTTTTAGATTTTGTTCATTAAAGCAGAAAGTTATCTTACATCTTTTCTAATAAGGAAACTATTAAAAAATGCACATATACTGACATTTGGTAATATGCACTTTTTAACGTAACCCATTATGAGCACAATCCTAACCATATCTACTCAGATGTTGTGTTCATTGGATCTTAAGTCTCAGGAAAGTGGCTTTAGGACTGCAGTCTAATTTAATTTGCTGAAAGAAAAATATTCAGTAAAAAAAGAGAATTGCCTGTGTGCTCCAAATAAAATGGGGGCAGTAGTTTGTTATATTTTTGAATTTCTGTTTCTTTTTTCTTTCTATATAAAATGAAAATTAAGCATTAAAAATTAAATCGAATCATAGAGTTGGATGTGATCCAAAAGATAATCTAGTTCAACCCCCTGCCAGTAGCAGGAAATTGTCCTAAAGCATCTACAGCAAGTGCTTGTCAAGAACTCCAGTGAAGGGGAATCTACCTGCTTGAAGACAGCCCTTTAGGTATTTGAAGAGTGCTATTGGATTCCCTTTCAGCCTTCTCTTCTCCTGGCTGAATATACCAAGTTCCCTCAACCTTTCTTGTAGGGCTTGTTCTCCAGCCCTCTGATCATCCGTGTTGCTCTCCTCTCAACCTGCTAGCAGGGGTCCTCAAACTTTTTAAACCAGGGGCCAGTTCAATGTCCCTCAGACACTATCGGGGGCCAGACTATCGGGGGCCGGACTAAATCTGGACTTTTGGCGGACTTTGTCCTACATTTTTTTTAATGTAGGACATCCTACATTTTGCCCTACATTTAAAAAACATGGGGCTTACCTTGTTTGGAGCTTCTGAGTCCCCACCGGCTGGCCAGAGGGAGGTGGTGGTGCCGCTTGGGTGCCCCGAGCCCCCCCACCGGCCGGGAGGAGGCTGAAGCAGCGTGGTCGTGCTGTGTGGGCGCCCCTGAGCCCCTCTGGGCGGCCAGGGACAGGCTGAAGCAGTGTGGTGGTGCCGTGTGGGCGCCCCTGAGCCCTCCCGGCCAGCCGGGGAGAGGCTGAAGCAGCACGGCCACCACCACAGAGGCTGCGAGGGGCTGGAGCTTGGGCTGGGCTTCCAGCCCAGGGCCAATCATGAGGTGGGGAGAGACCTCCTCCTGGCCCACCTCTATTTTCCTGTGCACACAAACTAAAATGCCGAGCCGTTCTCCTCGCCCCCAGCTTTGGCTGCCGCCATCATGTTGATGGGCTGGATTGAGGACTCTGGAGGGCCGTATTCGACCCGCGGGCTGTAGTTTGAGGACCCCTGTGCTACAGATTTCCTGTTGTTGTCCTGAAAGTGAAGTGCTCATAATTGGACTTGGTATTCCAGGTGAGTTCTCACCAATGCAGAGTAAAGCAGAAACACAACCTCTAGCTACTTGGAAGCTACAATTCTACTAATGTGGGCTAAAATTGCATTGGCGTTCTGTGCAGTGGTTGACTCATGTTCATCTTGTGATCCACTGCAACTTCAAGATCGCTCTAAAGATGTTGTGCTGCCAAGCCATTTATCTCCCATTTTATTATCTGCATCTTTGGTTATTTCTTATTTCTGCCTCGTTCTTATTTTTTCTTATTTCTGCCTAAATGCAGAAATTTGCATTTGTCCCTGTTGAACTTCAATATTATTCATTTCAGCCATTTCCATTCATTTCCATCCCATCAATTAATTTCATTTCCATTCCAACCAGCCCAACCAGTTGCAAATCTGCATACTGATTGCATCATCTAGTCCATATTTTACCAACATGCTGATTAAGATGTCAGGTGGAACCTTTTGAAATACTTTACTGAAGTCAGGATAAATTACATCTCTGGCATTTCCACTGTCCAGTAAGCCAAGTAACCTGATCGAAAAAAGAAGATGAGATTTGTCTGGTAAGATTCATTTTTGACAAATTCATGGTAGGTTCTGTTGATCACTAAATTGTTGTTTAGATGTTTGTGCTATATAAGTTGTTCTAATAACTTCCTGAGTATTGAAGTCAGATTGACAGGTCTGTAATTTCCTATATTTGAATTTGACTGTAACTGATCTTTGATATGTTTTCAAAATGAATCTTTGACCATTACAGTGGTCGCTATGTTTGGTTGCGAGAGCATCCAAAGTTGTGAGAGCATCTGCAAGGTACCAGAGGTTCAAGCTGATCCTCCTCCTATTTGCTGGATTTCCAAAAAGTCTCTGGTTTTTATTTCCATTTACTGCTTTCTCCCTGGAGGGAAGTCTTGTTCACTGAATATTACGACATGGCCATTTGTAATCCAATTATCAGTGCCTGCATTATAAGCCCATTTCCTGCTTTATAGTCTTTAAATGCAGCAGATTTGGCTGAGTAAACATCTGCCTAACAATCCCACTTGCATTTTTCCTTTTTACTCTCTGTTCATTCTTGCTCTGAACATCAGTGCACAAGGAAGATTTAAAAGCTGAAAAGTTGGCTTCCCTACCTCTGTTATATAGTGCTGAATGCCATTCTCTGCCTTAAAACACCATCAGCAGATAAGATGGTCTGGAGTGGGTGGTGGTGGAAGGGAAGCAGTGGCAAACAGTTCACATCCATGTGTGCTCAATATCAATCCTCAGATCAGAGGGTGCCTAGAACAGGTGACCCAGACTGTCCTTCCATTTTTAGACGGTTGCAAAGGTAGTAGTAGTGGTGATGATATACGAGTTCAGGTGAGGGAGTTATGGAGTAGATCCTGCCCATGTCATAGTCCCATAATCGAAGCACTGATGGACACACATGTGCACTCATGAGAAGAAGTACAATATCCCTCTGCTGCTGTAGATTTGACTAGAGTCTAGGGAAAGAACTAAATCCTGAATAACAATTATACTATATGTGGAGTGATTCCGGAGTGATTCTGGAGTGTATTTCAGATACGGTATATCTCAATGTTTTCCTTGTAACAACCCTGAAAGTTAAGTAAATGCTACTCTTCCCATATTGCAAGAGGAACAGGGCCAGGTTTAGGATTGATGAGGCCCTAAGCTACTTACTGAAGGTAATGGGGCCCTTTATATGTCCAGCTATCCTTTGTCAACAACAAATTGTTTTTTATGTTGAATATATGCTATAAGGTAATTTATGGACCTAATAGGTATCTAAAACCATTTGAAAATAACAAAATACGTATTTTATCAAAGTAATTGTTGAACTGAAATACAATTTAAATTTTGGGGGGGCCCAAGAAAGTAGAGGCCTAAGTTATAACTTGTTTAGCTTATATGTAAATCCAGCACTGAATAGGAGCTGAAGTTGCGAGGGGGTGGCTTAACTAAGGCCACCTAATGAACTGAAGGAAAAGTGACATTTAAACCAAAGTCATCCTGTATTTCAGCTGTCTTGTACCTTTTCCTCTTTCTGCATCACCAGCTCTTACAGACATAGGACACCATCCTCAACAGTTTAGACTGGCTTAACTCACATGGCATATCTTCCCATGGGGGTGTGGGGAGGTGGGTGTATGCCTATGCACTGGTCTAACTACGCCAGGAGTGGGGCAGAAATACCTTATGCCACTTTTGTGACACCACCATGTCAGCACAGGACTTATGCCGTGCCTTAGACCGGCCTAACTGCAGCTTAGGATTGCATCCATAGTTGTGCAGAGACAAAAATTCTCCCAAAGGCAAAAGGTGTCCAAAAGCAGAATTTGAGAAGCCAGTTTGCACGGACCCACTTCATTCCACTCAAAATCATCCACCTTTGGAGATAAAGGCGGAACACAAATCCAAGATACAAACAAACAAACAAACAAACAAACAAACAAACAATCCCATTTGTGAGAATTTGGCTGTGGCTGGAAGGATTGCATTCAGGAACCATCTTTCTGGGAACTGCAGGACTTGGTAGTACTTTGTTCCATAGATGGAGGCTACTATAACTGTTCTGACTGATCCCCAAACCTCTCATTCAGAGGACATTATTTATTTATTTATTTAGAGGTATTTATATTGTGCATTTTCCAAACCAAAGCAAGTGCCCAAGGTGGCTTACAAAACTTTTATCCTTTTGTCCTCACAACAACCCTGTGAGGTTGACAGTGAATGAGTGGCTTAAGGTCATCCAAGAAGGTTCATGACCAGAGGGGATTCGATCCTACATCTTCCAGGTTTCAGTCCAACTCTCTAACCACTACACCATCCTACATCGCAGTATGCTCAAGATTTCTGATTTCTGATCGAGGGATGGTTTAAACTGCTTGTCTGAACCACAACATCATCCCTAAAAGAATTCAGCAGCAGGCACTGGTGGTTCTTCGTCCTGGGTTTGCGGAGTCTAAATGGGTGGGGATGTCTTGTGCAGTGTCCTGCTTTGCAGGCTTGTGTTGCCATATTGTTAAACTGAAAGCATACAAATGAACATTTCCAGTGGACAAGACTGGCCATAGTGTTTAAGCAACCCAGGTAATTGTGTGGGGTGCATTAATTTTAGGAGTGTCAATAATTATAATTAAGCAGCATGCAATCCGACAGCAGGATTTTTGGATCCTTCTAGAAGCTGCAGCAAGTTTATCCCCTCGAATTTCCATTGGGACTAGAATTAAACTGCATCTTACCACTTACATGTGGTGGACTCTGGAAACTGCTTCTGCCTAGCCATGTTCCTATAGCAATGTTCTTATAGTACTCTGCATATTGACCATAGTTTTGGAAATCCTGTCGCTCAATATGCAAAGATCTTTATGCCAGTGCTGCACTTTGTACTAATGCTAGTAGAGCTGGTTGGCACCTGCATAATTGTGCATTATTAACAGTGTCTTGCATGCATAAATGATCACATCGCAGATGCAATGCCACATTTTCATACAACGCAGTGTCAACGTAAAGACCCTGTGGTTACACAGAGCTGGTTCATATACTCAGCAGTGTAATCAAGTAGTAGTGTATGTGCCTGGGTGATGCGGTCTCTGGCCAGGCATACTGGTACAGAGATATTCAGTCTGGGCACAAGAACAGTGGAATAGCCCCACTGGATCAGGCCAAAAACTTACAAAACTGTCACCCCCCGATGTGGATCAACTTTTGCCAAGGGGAAAATGGCTTTGCTCTGAATTTCTAACAGTGAGGTGAAGAAGGAATTGGTTTTTTTGGAAAAGTCCTGTGTAACCGACCTTTTTATATATGAGATGATCTGGATTTCCACTAGACGGCAGCATTTGCCAGCACAAAAGGGGCTGAGAAGGATGTGGTGTGATGTTGAGTTCACCCAGTGGTCCCATGCCTTTCTTCCTCCTTCCACATTGCTGGAGCTTTCTACGCATCCCAGACACCCTGTCCCCTCACCATGGCCACATAAATCACAGCAGTCATTCCCTACCAAGTATAAAATAATTCAATCTGCAAGCAAGCAAGAAGCGACCAGAGAAAGCAAGAGCTGGGGTGGGGAGAGGAAGCTTTTAGTAGTACTGAGAGATATCAGCGGAGGTAGGAAAACAATGGAGACACAGAAAAGGGGGCAGAGAGACCCCCACTTGCAGAGCAGGCAGCAGTGTGGCAACCCTGAATGGCTGGCATGATTATGTGGCAGTGAAGGGGCATTGCCTTGTGTTGCAGTCTCTGTTAAATATAGTATATAGATCTGAAGCAGAGGAACAGATGGGAAGGTTGAAACAAGAATGACTGGGGAGCAGGCGACACTCCCTCTCCTCCTTTGGCAGCATCTTTGTTCAGTTTTTCTCTACATCTCTGCCCAGCTCCAATGACACAATTGCTTTTATTGCAGGGGTTATGGTGACATCACTGGAGTAGGGCTGCCAACCTGATAGGAAGAACAGGCCTAAAGTCACAGCATTCAGGGGCTCTTATGCTGCTTTGGAAAAGCTTTTAGCCTCTCCCCTCTCTCTGCATCTGTACCTTGAGGTAACAGGTCTAGGGCATGTTGCCCAGTCCTTCTCACTCCCCACAACATCCCGGATTCCCAGAGTGACCATATATCCTCCTTTTCCCAAACATGTCTCCTTTTCCTAGCCATGTGTCCTGGAAAAAAAATCTTCATTGTCCTCTTTCCCTTGTGAGCAGGCAGCATATAGCCTTCTTGTAATTTATAAATTATATGTAATAAATTACATGTAGTGGTTTTAAATTAATTAATTTAATGTATTATTTAATAATTTAACTTATTTAATAATATAAATTTTTATTATTATATATTCTATTATTATTTAATAAGTAATATAATGTTTACATGATCATGGAGGTGTCCAGACAATGCTATTTCTGTGGCTTAAGAAAAGGAGATGAGCACTGCTCTTTAGCATCAGTCACGAATAGCAGGGCCACCTGCAGGGACACCTTTACCTTTAATATAGTGTTTAACCACATAAAAGTAATATATAGGTGTTTTTAGCTTTTATTTTGTCATGTCCTCCTTTTTCTTGGGTGTCCTGCATTTGATGGAGCTTGTCCTCTTTTGTGATTATGATATATGGTCACCCTGCGAATTCCTGTCCCATCCCTTCACCGTAATTCATTTCAAGACCAGAGGAAAGAAGTTGAAACAGGGAAAATCCCATGGAGCAAACACTGTACGTTAATGTGTGGTGGTGATGTGTGGAATTAAAGATTAATTTTTAGCTGGGAACACAATACAGTGGTGCCTCACTTAAAGAGCTTAATTCATTCCGGGGCATGCTCTTTAAGTGAAACACTCCTTAAGTGAAGGCGATTTTCCCATAGGAAATAATGGAAACTCAGACAATTGGTTCCACAAACCCCAAAATATTCATATAAAAATATTAACTGTATGTTAAAAATGATGCCAAAACAAAACACTATAATATAATACAGACCACAATTACTGTAATAAAACACTGTAATATTCTGTTCAGTAAAAAAAGAAAAGAAAAACCTTTATGGCCAAGGATGACTAATTTTCACTAGAAGAGTCACTGGTGTCTTTTGGAGCATCTTTAACGAGGAATCTCTCTGTGTGAGATCTATCTATGCAAACTAGATAGGCAGTCTGCAACAGCAGAGGGGCCAAATCCCTATGCTGTCTACTCAGAATCAAGCCCCATTCAATCCACCAGGGCTTACTCACAGGAAAGTGTGTAGGCTACAGTTTGCAATCACCGCAACAGCAGAAGGGCAAGATTCTATGCTGTTTACTCAGAATCAAGCCCCATTGACTCCACTGGGGCTTACTCATAGGAAAGGAAAAGTGCAGACAAGGAAGGTAGTGGGGGGGCAGCAGGATTGTTGTAATGGGGTCCAGGCGGGGGGGCTTCCTTGGGGGCAAGGGGTCTGTTTGAGGGGGCTCCAGAGGGGGTGCAGGAGGAGTATTCCCTCCTACCTGATGTTGGCTGCATAGGCTGGGCTGACCAAGTTCTCTGGCTGCAGGAGAAGAGCAGCCATGTTTGTTCCTTTGACAAAGAGCTCTTCTGTTCCCCCTGCTGGTCTCCTCCATGTACTGCAGGGGGGGAGAGAAAGTCCTGCCTCACTCCCTCAGCCCAACGATGGGGAGAGACAGGGAGAAGGACAGGGAGCCCAGCCAATGGGCACTCATTATGTGAAAAAAGTTCTTTAAGCGAAGCAAAATCCCACAGAAATTTTTACTCTTTAAGTGAAACACTCTCTATGCGAGGCACTCGTTAAGCGAGGTACCACTGTATACTGTATTTACTCGAATCTACTGCTCATTTTCCAGCCAAATTCAGTCTCCAAAATCAGGGTGCACATTAGATTTGATGGTTCATTAGATTGAGTAAATACAGTATTTTGATTATAAGTATTGGGGGCATATTTGATTTGAAGGCTCATTAGATTTGAGTAAATAAGGTAGTTTAGCTTTGTGATCATGGTGTATATGTGAATCAAACAACTTGTCTGATTCCTGCTACTGTTCTCAGTGTTCCTGTTTCTTTCTAAGACAGTACAGCTGGAGCAGGAGCCGGGAGGCATTGGAAATCTGTGGGACTTTTCTGAGCAATTGGATCTGTCAGATTGGATTAGTTACTTGTGCTGGCCAGGCTTGGGCACCCACTAGGCAGCCAGGGAGAGCCCCAGCTGGGTAGAGTCACTCCCCATCAGCTGAAGGCAGCTTGTCCTAGGATTAGAGCTGGCATGCCATGTACTACAACGCTCTGCTTCCATAGATTGGAAACTCCAGGGCCTGTGAAGGTTGGGGGATGGAGATTCATTCATTCACTTCTGCATGTGCCACATAGTACTTCTGGCAACTCATGCTGATAGTATTTGTGATAGATTATGGATATACAGGATGGCAGAATCCACAGAAAAGAAAACTTTCATCATCATATGCGCCAATGGGATCTGAATTGTCTGTAACAAACCAGGAGAAGAGATGTTGGGGTTTTGGCGAAGAGCACAGTGACCCAATGATCAGCAGCTGCGAAGAAAGCAAACTGCATGTTGGGATCATAAAAGAAATGGTCAGAGAATATGATTGCTGATATTGTTTTGCTGCTATATAAATCTATCATGTTTCCCATTTGGAATACTGTATACAGTGCCACATCCCAGTAAGGATATTGTTGATCTGAAAAAAATACAAAATGGTAACAAAATCATCAAAAATATGGAACACCTTCCTTGCAAGGTTGGGTCTTTTCAGCTTTGAAAAAAGCATGGAATGAAGCTGGTAAAATTGTGGCTGGTGGAGGGAAGAAGATGCCTTTACAGTCTGGAGTTCATGTAGACTGAAATACATGTTGACATACATGGCAGCTTACAATTTTCATGCTTCTAGTGCATCAGTAAATGTGTAAGCGAATTAGCCCATTCCGTTACCGATAGGGATTTTGATCTACAAAATTCCTAGATATGTGTTTGTTTTTTAAAATGAAATTGTCATCTGTTAGCACCAGAAAACATAGAGTTTAATTCCCCTGCCAGGAACACTAGTTCCTGTTAAGTAGTGACATGCTGAATAGAAAAAAGGTAGATGGAGAATGCAAAAGAAGACATAAGATAGATGGAGCTCTGTCATCATGAGCTGACATGCAAATCAGCAAGAGAAAAAGTAGGGTCAATTTTGCTTTTCTGAGTAAGCATGCAAAAGGCTGGCCTTTGCAAGTGGCTGATTGTTAAAATAAATTGATTGCAATTTTAAAATAGTGCCATTTATAGGGGATGAGGACTGCACTGGGTTATGTATATGGAGGTAACACCACTGGACAAAATTTGTAAAATTGACATTTTTAGAAATAATACATCATGTTATACACACTTGAGCCATATTTTCATGCATAATTCAATGAGACGTTGTTGCAATATCTCTATTTCATAAAACATTATAGCCAAAAACCAGAGGAAATAGGGCAATGATGTACTGAACCAGCATCTGAGGATTTTCAATTCTCATTTCATGGAAGGAGGTCCATTATGGAGGTGACACTCTAGCCTCTTGCATTGAGAGTACAATCCTAACCATGTTTACTCAAAAGTAAGCCCCATTTTATTCAATGGGTCTTACTCCCAGGAAAGTGTCTTCAGTATTGCAACCTGTTACACAAACCTTATTGAAGAACATACATCAGACCCAAGTACTTGATGTTCTGATAACGTTTGGCTTTGTTGATTTTGTTCAGCATATCAGGATATTGTTCTCCTGCTTCTAATAAACTTTGCATGAGGTTGGGTCGGAATTAATATGTGTATATGCTTATAGTGCCCATACTAAATATCAAAGCTTTAATAATATAAAAATATAAATATAATAAAACCCAACTTATCTGCAGGATTTGTAAAATGTGTTATCTCCTTACTGGGAGTGGAAGGTATGGACCCTAATTTACAGTGTAGTGGAAGGAAGGCACCCTAATATCTGCATGATGCATGAGACCCTGAAGGGAATCATCTATAAACAAAGTTTCTGAACAGAGTGTTCTTGTTGTTAAATTGTCTTGAGCAGTTTTCATATGCAGAGGAAATTAATACATCAAGAACTGCCAATAAACAAGGTGAGAATGAGTCCCAAAGGAGCAAGTTGTCACATCCCTCTGTTTCACAAGGTGAAAAAAAGCACAGGGAATGACATAAAGAATCCTTTTCCCTCCCCTGTATTGCTCAGGTGAGACTCAACCAGCCCCAAGCATGCTCCAACACCAATCTGTAGTAATCTGACTGGGGGCTGCTCATCCAGACTTGACACCTCCATGTCAACTTTATTTGACAATGCAGTTGAATCTTCAGGCTCAGAAGCAGCCTACATATGAATGGCAGAAGCTGGGGACAGAGAAGTCAATCAATCAATCAATCAATCAATCAGCAGAATGTATATACTACCACTTTTCAACAAAAGTTCACAAAGTGGTCTGCAGAGAAAAATGTAATATCAAAAAGTGAAACCAAGGGCAAAATCCAGAGTAACTATGGGGAGTCCTTGCTCTGGTGTAAGAACAACTTACTCTGGATTCCAATATGAATTTCCCATAGGTTTTTACTAGGTGGTGCAGTAACTGTGGTTGCACATAAAGTCTCTTATGTGCTCCCATAGTTACTCTGAATTTGGGGGCAAGTGTTTTCTTGTCTTGCTGATAGACATCTCCAGAATATGGAGCTTATCACGACTGGAAACAAGATTGGGTCCACTTTGGAATCATCTAACAGGGCTCTTCTCCTCTTTTCTGTATCTGAGTCTTCCTTACCTTTTGCTACCTGGACATATTTCTCCCCAGGATCTGTCCCCATCATGTCCATTCCTACCTGTGACCAGCTTCTACCAGCTCAGTGATCCTCTGCCTCGCCATGCTCCATAGGCAGTTTTGTATGGAGGCCTCAAGTTCCCCTCCTAGCTTCACCAGGTAGTGATGTCCATTTCATCCTTAAATAGGAGTCTGATTATACCAAAAATTAATAAGTTTCCCCCCTGGCCTGCAGTTTTCTTCCTGTGACAATAGAGATTTCACCTGCTACATTTCTGTGCCTCAGGCTGCGTTTAAAGGCACATAAACAGTTGGCACACACATGCCTGGGCTCAGTTCTCCATTTGAATGAATGGCCTGCTGTAATGGAAGTCCTCCTTGCAGAGGCCCCCTCCACGCCCCCAAGCTGTCAGCTTGGCCAAACTGACGTGGAGTGCATTAGCCTGCGGCTGGCTGGCTGACTAAGTGGCTCTGAGGAGTAGGCCTGCCATTGTGAGATGCACTTTGCTGGGCACTGCCTGCAGAGGACAGATAAATTATTCAAAGTACATCCCTTCACCACCACCACCCCCAGCATCAGGTCTCCTCTGGCCCCCCAAATGCTCCCCATCTTTCATGTTCTCCAGCCTCCCTCATGACATCCCCAGGCTCATGTCCAGTCTTAGAAAAGATGAAGAGGTGGGTGTAGGTGCCTGCTCCGCATAGGAGCGGGTGGACAATTAAGACTGGGGGTGCGGTGCCAGTTCCTTCGTCCTCTTGCCTTTCACAAGCCAGTGAATCTGAAGCAGTGAAATCAGTCGTGAACGTGCAAAATCACACCCATCCTCTGTGTGATAGAGAGCAGCAAATTAATTCTTGTAACATGGCGAGGAATTGGGAAGGGGTGCGTGTGAGTAAACATTACCCAGAAAGATGATGGCAACAGAGGGTTGCAAAAAAGGCTGGGAGAAATCTCAAGAAATGGATCTACTAATCAGGTTGCCATCTTTTTTACTGCTGTGTGTCTTTGACCACAGCCTGACACACAGCAGATGCTGAATTTGCTTTGTGTCAACCTGGAAACCTTTGCTGCTTACTATTCAGCATGGTGAAGAGTTAGAAGGAGGTATTGGTCTCCATTTTTGGTAGGAGGAAGAATCACAGCTTTCTTTGGGGGGGGGGAGTGTAGGAAAGGAAGGACGATGTTACTCCTGCTACCGACAATAGTAGCTCTCAAGCATTTCAGACTCGAATGCCCTCCTGAGAATGATAATCTGTCCGAGACCCCCCTGAAAGTGATGTCAAGTGCCATCAAATAGGAAGTGACATCATTGTGATGCCAGAGCGTCTCCATGTCTACTCAGAAGTAAGTGTTCAATGAGACTTACTCCCAGAAAAGCAGCCTGAGTACCCCATTCCAAGATGGCAGCGCCCAGTGACAGATTCCAAAATGGTGGCACCCAAGTTTTTGGGACCCCCTAAAATGTCACCTCAAGGGTGTCCTGATTCCCACTTTGAGAAGCACTGATCTACAAAGTGGTGAAGTTGTTGTTAAAGTGTTAAAGCTGCTGTTAACCTGCAAAATTATGGCAACCTTTTGATGCTCGCTAACAAAAAGAGGAACACAAGTGGATTCAGGGGTGAGCAAAGCTCATGAACTCCACACTACCACATTGTTGATGAACTCCACATATGTTCACTGAGGGGAAGTAGACTCATAACAGTGCCACTTCCCAATCTGTATTGAAAGGATGAAGTTAATGTGAAGTCTAGTGGCGCAGACTGACAGGCAATTTTTTTCTTGCTCTCTCCTAGACATTTCAGCGCACCTCCCTGTCCCACAGCTCTTAAAGATGCTGGCAATTATCTTTTGGTTGGGATGTGACAATGTTAGCGACTGCCCTGCGTTGAACATGGGTGGGAGGGGTTCCCCCCCTTCTTGCAGTAGGAAGAGTCAAGGAGCATGGCCTTGAAAGTGGGGGGCATTGAAAGAGGGGGGAGAAAGGAGGGTGGAACGGCTTCCACCTACAGCCGAGGCCTGTTCTTCACCTGCCCTTCACCACTCAAGCAGCAGAGGGTGGGGAGCACACATAGCATCACACACGTGCACACACATAGAGTGACTGCTCAGGCGGAGCTGTCAGCCGCTACCATTCACTGATGAAGATGCTCTTCAATGAGCAAGTGACACCAGCTGCGCGTGTCCTCGTTCTCCAGCACAAAGCATCCCCCCTTTCCCCTCCAGCCACAGCCTTTACCCACTGTCTCTCTTGGCACATACTTTCACTTCAGTGCCTCACCGCGCCTCATGTTCTCTGCCGAAGCCAGGCAGCCAATGCCTTTCTCCTGCTGAGGAGCCAGGAGGCCTGACCGCAAATCTAGGAGAGCGTGTCTATGCAAATCCTGGCAGTTGTTAAGATCTTATGTAGCTTGATTAGAAGGCATTATTAGCAGGTGACCCAGATCAGGCTGGGCTTTGTTTCCTGACCGTCCACTGGTCTAACAGAAGCTACCAAAAAGTGAAAATGTAATCCAGGAATCTTTTCTTGGTTCTACATCAAGCTTTGGAAGACCGAGCGTAATGTCCGGACTCCGGAGATCCAGATCTCCTAGCTTTTCTTCCTCTTTTTTATTTGGGGGGGTGGGAGAGAAGCAGTGCTGACCAAAGACATTTGGATGCCTCAGCTGGAAGGCCGCCATGGCGTCCTCTCTTGCTAACAAACAAGGGGCTTAGGAGATGCTTGACTGCCCTTCAACAGTAGCATCAGAACATTTTGAGAAGAAGTTTCACCAAAGGGATGGGCAGTTTGGTCTTACGTTCTAGATTAATTAAATCTAGATAAATCTAGATTTAATTTAATCTAGATAAATTAAAAAGAGGTCAAGGATCCCCAAAATGTTGGACAACAAAGAAAAATGAACGATGACAAAATAAAACCCTCATCTATATTGCTTTCATGTGGTTAATTGAAACTCTGTATTACCTAATATTAAATTTAAAACTATTCCATATAATTTATTACTTGACAGGGTACAATCCTAACCAGTTTAGCCTGGAGTATCTCTCACTTTGCATATCTTCCCATGGTGGTGTGAGGAGATTGGTGTATGCCTGTGCAACAGCTTAACCCCGCCAAGAGTGGGGCAGAAGTGCCTTATGGCTTTTTTTTGTACCCTTAGGTCAGCACAGGACTTATGGTGGGGCTTATATTGGCCTAACTGGAGGATTGCAGCCATAATTCCAAGAAAGTTCCATGCCGTCTCCATACTGTAAGTGTATTTGTGCAAGTTCAGGGTGACCATATGTCATAACCAAGAAAGAGGACAAGGTTGCCTCAAAATGTAGGACATAGAAGAAAAATACAGGACATGATAAAATAAATTGCATATATATTGCTTTCAAATTTAATTTAAACACTATATTAAAGGTAAGGGTGTCCCCTGCAGGTTGCCCTGCTAGTCGTGACCAACTCTTCGGTGTGGTCCTCATCCCCGTTTTTAGTGCCATAGAGCCAGTGTTTTCCGAATATTCCTCCATGAACACATGACCCACATGTGCATGGAGCACTGTTATCTTCCCACCAATGTGGTACCTATTTACCTACTGGCATTTGCATGCTTTTAAACTGCTAGGTTGGCAGGAGCTGGGCTAAGGACAGGAGCTCACCCCATCTTGAATTACATAGGTCTTGAACCACTGACCTGCATCTTTAATGTCTAAGCCATGGCAGCCCCCAAACACTACATAACTTATTGTAAAATTTAAAACTATTACATTTAATTTATTACATGTAATTTCTTGATTACAAGAGGCTTCATGGGGCCTGCTCACAAGGAAAAGGGCACAAGTCTAAAAATCAGCACATGTCCTCAAAAAACATCCTGTATCAGTTTTGATGGCCACCCTGTATAAGTTTGTATTTGTATGGCCACCCCATATCAGTTTTGTTCTGTGCTGCTGGGGAGGGGGATTGTTTGAATTCTAGCAATCCTGAGATCTCCAAATTAGAAGGCAATTTCATTGAACCTTCCCATGTTCCAGATAAGAGGGTAATCCAGGGATCAGCTTATATGATGGTTTAGTAAAAAGGCTAGATTGCAGGTCCCAAGTTTGCTATGAACCTAATCTTGCTTCCTTAGCTACCTAACCGACCAGAAAAAATGGCCCTGTTTGTTCTTGGATCTTTTACAGCAGCGGGGTCATCGGAAACAAGCAGGCAAAGCTTTTAACAGCATAGAGATAAATGTGAATATTGGCTAACGTTTGCAGACCAATTTGCTGTTTAAAAGCATAGCTGCAGGAAATGATCCAAATGTTGGCACCTTTATTGCACCCTCCTCTCAGAGGAAGGCAAGCATGGTGAAAAAAAATGCTCTTTACATGCCACGGCATGCAAGCACTGTTCGCCTCTTCTGAAATTGGTGTGAAAAAGTTCTGATGGAGACATTTGCGCCGCTAGCAAAGGCCTGAATTGAAGCTTGAAGTGGCACCTGCCTTTAAAATTGGAGGAGGCGACCTAATTGTTCTGCAGGCTGCCCTCTTCGTCTGCCAAAAAGGGAGATGAAGAGGACGGTCCTCATATGTGGTCCAGAATTGTGCCTACGGTTCCAACTTGATCTGAGGTCCACCTCCTTTTAATAAATGAAAGCAGAGAAGGTTGCAGCATTCAGATTGGTACAGAACTGCACTAAGAGGCTGTGGAAGCAGAACCACTGTCAGTGCAATTCTAGACCATGCCATGGATATATGCAGTGGTGGGATTCAAATAAATTAACACATAAACAGTTTATGTGTCCTAATAACCTAATGGACAACATGTTTTATGTCCCATTAGTAACCGGTTCTCAGAACCAGGCGCTCATTAGCAAAGGGCTCTATAGAACCTATGAGAACCCTCTGGAACCCACCACTGGATATATTTCCATTCCTAGGCACCTACGGCTCTTTATTTGTGGGGCAGGTGAGACAGAGGATATTGTACATTACCTGCTTTACTGCCAGCTTTATCAAAACCCCAAGGAAAGACTTCTGAAACATATCTTGGCCACTCTTCAATAGGAGAGCCTCCAGATGAAAGTGTGCAGGCTGATCTCAGACTGTGATCCATTTGTCACCTATAGAACAGCGGTTTCCTAAAGCTGCTAGAATTACTCATGCTAATTTTCTTGGGAGCCATTGCTACAGACTGTAAAGGAGATTCCTTAACATGAAGGAGCACATGTGTTTGTCTGTATACTTGTATGATTTTAACTCTATTCTGTATTCTGAATGAATTTTTAACTCTGCTTGTAAAGGAGATTCCTTAACATGAAGGGGCACACATGTTTGTATATGATTTTAACTCTATTCTATATTTTGAATGAACTTTTAACTCTGCTTGTAAAGGAGATTCCTTATTAATAATGTTATGCAGTCTGCAAATATAGTGCTAAAAAGTAAACTGGTAAAGATTCTTGGGGTTTTCTAGTAGTGTTTGTGACACGCTTTTCCATGCAAGAGAGGGCTGATGATCTTTCATTTGCTATGCTGGGCCAAGGGCCAAAAATGTGGAGTTGGGATTAAGTTGTGGAAGCAATAATAAAAATATTTTTACCAAGGATACACTTGGAAGCTCTTCATCTCAGTGCTCATTCCATGTATGGGAATGAGATGTAGTTGCTCAAGCAGTGAAGAACGGCGATCTGCACATGCCCGATAAGGCTGTTTTAATTCAAAAAGAAAATTATGCGCGGACGTTGAACGGAACATTTGATGAAATGTGATGACACGCTCACACTAGAATTACCGTTGGTCTGCATTTGGGGACTCAGGTCACTGCTTTGTTGGCAGCAGAAACATCACAAGCATAAGATGGTAGACTTTTCCCCCCTCCCACCACTTTATTTTGCAAGCATATAGAGCACAATCCTAACCATGTTTACTCCAAAGTAAGCCCCACTGTATAGATTGAGTTTTGTTAGAATTCTCATTCTAACAGTTGGTCACAGGTAAGCTGAGATGGTTATAATGTTCAAGATTTGAATATCTGCCAGTTGGGTGTGACAGTTGGAGAACTGTTTGTTGGAAGTGGCAGTTGGACCTCAACTGTTCATCAGAGCAGAAGGCAACTGTGAAGCTCTGTATAACTGATTAGCTCTGAGGCAGTGGTGGGATTCAAATAGATTAATAACAGGTTCTATGTTCTAATAACCTAAATTAACAACAGTTTCTATGTCCCATTAGTAACCACTTCTCAGAACCAGGCGCTCATTAACAAAGGGTTCTGTAGAACCTATGAGAACCTCCTGAAGACCACATCTGCTCTGAGGTGATTTACCCCCAAATCCAGAGTAACTTTGGGAGCATGTAAGAGACTTTACGTGCACCTGTAGTTACTGCACCACCTACTGAAAACCTATGGGAAATTCATATTGGAAACCAGAGTAAGTTGTTCTTACACCGGAGCAAGGATTCCCCGTAGTTACTCTGGATTTTGCCCTTAGGCTTATGGACTTGGTATTAATGTGTATGACCCGGATTGTGTTAAATACTCTGAAGTGTAAATACAGTAAATAGTTAATCTACTGCACCATATCTGTCTTCACACTTGTGGTACATAAAAAGTCACAGGACACAGCTATCAGTCAACATCCTGACAAGTCTTACTCCCAGGAAAGTGTCTTTAGGATTGCAGCAGTACTCCAGCCTTCAGTAATAAAATGACAGGGCATCTAACAGGCAATTCAAACAGCATGTCACAATAACAGAACAAGTATATAAAAGCATCAGTGGAAAATAAAATGGGAGAGCATTGCAAAGGTAAGTGAAAGCTAGGTTTGGATAACATTTCAAGGCCTGGGAAAATGGAAAGTTTTCCAACTGATACAAAAGAGGAATGACCAAGGGGAGAGGTGGGAACTGGGGACAGTTTACTGTAGACACACAGACAGCCAGACAGAGGGATGCCACAGCCAAGAACCACTCTGTCCCCCAAGTTTGCCACTCACTTCATTAGATCTGACCACATGGAGAAGGCCCTCCAACAGAATTGGGTTTGTCCCAGTCAGTTTGATACTAGAAATGTAGACCAATGTAGTGGTTCTCAAAGTGGGTGTTGGGTCCCCCGTGGGTGGATCATAACTTCCTCTACAATCCAGAGTAACTACAGGAGCACGTAAGAGACATTTACGTCGACATAGTTACGGCACCACCTAGTGAAAACCTATGGGAAATTCATATTGAAATCCGGAATAAATTGTTCTTACGTTGGAGCAAGGACTCCCTGTAGTTACTCTGGATTGCCTCCTTCATTTCAGAGGAGTCATGAAAAGCTGTGTGCTGCCATTTTGGAACCTGGCACTCAGGCAGCAATCCATATTTTCCTGGAAGTCTTCATTGAAGACAATGGAACTTGCTTCTGAGTAGACCTGGGGAAGTTCTGGCTCTCAGTGATATCACTTCCCACTCAATGTCACTTCTGGTCATGATACCACTTTTGGGGGGTCCTGGACAGATGGTCATGTCAAAACGGGGCCCTAAGCTGAAATACTGGAGAATCACTGGTCTAAAGGGATTCAAATTTAGTGCTTGGGATCAAACAGCCACCAGGGAAGGAATTTCCAAACTGGTGTGAAGATTGGTGTGATTATGTTCACTTAGCCACAGGGGACACCTATGTAAGGCACCTAACAAAAATATGTTTTGGGCTAACCCTACAATCCAGAGTAACTACGGGCGCACGTAAGAGACATTATGTGCACCCGTAGTTACTGCACCACCTAATGAAAACTTATGGGAAATTCATATTGCAATCCAGAGCAAATTGTTCTTACAGCGAAGCAAGGACTCCCCGTAGTTACTCTGGCTTGCACCCTCAGACTACAATCCTATGTACACTTTCCTTGAAGTAAGCCCCACTGATTAGAATGTGGGCACATCACCCCATGTGGACCTCACCACCCTTGTGAAGCCACTGCTTATGACCATGCATTTGACACCCCTTGGGAGACAACGAGCATGATCCTGATCAATTTAGACAAGCACAACTCACCCGTTTCCCTATTCCCGTGATGGTATGGGGAGGCTGGTGCATAATCTGATAATGACATCACCCAACTTAGGTGATATCAAATCCAAGTGTGCAGCTAAAAATGTGTGCTTTGCTGTGGCTAGTACTAGGACTATGGCTACTATTGGATAATGGAAGGTGCACTCACTTTCTAGTACTTAGCAGAAGGCCAGCAATTACCGGGACTGTGTAAGCGTCTAGCTTTGGGTCTATGTTTTTAGCTGGACCAGTTTCAAAAATCAATTTTGTTTTGCTCTTTCCACTTCAAGGCAGCCTTCCAAACTTCCCTTGTGAAGCAACACTGTATGCTTTTAAGTAGCTCACTGACTCCTGCCAGGCAACACCAGCCTGTGCACCCAATTTTGCCATCCCATCTTTTTGTGGCCATAGATCCAAGGCCAGGGATTTTTTTCTCCAGTCTGCCTAGGTACCTCTCTCCATCCCTTCCCTATGTTGGTTAATTTAGGCAGGAACCAGGCACAGACCTCAGGCAGGAGCTGCTGTTCCTCTCTTCCCAGCTATGTCCAAAAGATCTCTCCTGGACACACTTCAAAATGGCAGTTCTAGCAATTTGTTAATGATGTGAGGTGAGAGGAGCAGTTCCATTTCCATAACATTTATTGGCATATAATAAATAAAAACAGATCAAGGAATTATCTAACAACAAATAAACCATACAAATCATACAAGTGACAGGCAGCACAATCCAGAGCAACTAATCTGTCCACATAAGAGCCATTGGGTTGCCCTATCTATCACTAGGGTGGAGCAACCGCAAGATGCTCCACCCCAGTTACTCTGGAAGAGGCTTAGGGCAGAGCAAGGCAAGATAGGGTGCCCTAAGAGAGGTGGACCTGCCCTGCCCTAACTGGGGCAGCCTAAGCAGCTCAGGAGAGGCAAGTTGAGGGCATGTTTAGCATTGCCTAGGGCAGAGCAGTTACTCTGTATCCAAAGCCTGTTTCCAAGGCAGAAATGCCCTCTTCCAGCCCTCAGAGTTATATCACCTCAGGAGCAGGTATAGTAATGAGTAGACCCATAGGGGTCCATGATAAGGCCCGAGTCAGAATGGCAGTGTTGACCAAAATCTGAGTTCTTGGCCAGCCTAGCTGCAACCCCTGCCTCTCAACTTCAGGATATGGAACAAACTACGGCTGCCCACAAACCTCAGGATACAGCAGGCCACTCCAAGAAGCCCCTTGTATTCACTGTAGAATGTACTGGCATCTCATCAGGGATTCCTTATAAGGCAGGCACCCAGTGGTGTCACCAGACTGGTGCGGCTGGTGTGGGCTGCATTGGGTGATGAGCTCCGTATAGGGTGATGCGCCAGAGGAGTTTGACTGTCCTTTGGCAGGCCCCAGGCATCAGCACGCCTATTCAGGCCTGCTCCAAGGCGGAGCAGCAGCCAGAAGCTGCCACTTGTCCTCGGAGCTGGCCCAAACGGCCAGCTGAGATGCACTGTGCAGAAACACACTGAGCATGCCAAACAGCTTCAGAGGAGACTTCCTTAGTGCGGAGGAAGTCTGCGCCTTTGCACAGCCATTTGGCCTCATTCAGGAGGCGGAGTGGCAGCCGAATGGCTTCAGAAAGAGTACTGCATAGGCACCAACTCTGATGCCTCCACAGTCTCCTCTGAAGCCGAAAGACTTCAGAAAAGTACAGGGGTGACACACAGACTTCCGCACCGGGTGATGCACAAAGTCATGTTACCACTGTAGACACCACTGCTGTTCCTTGTTCAGTGTGATCTGAGGGGTGTCTCCTCAGATGCAAGTCCTCCACATGCGTCAATTACTTAGCATGCTATGGAGCAGTTAGGGCAGCCCAGGCTTCCTGACTCTCTGGATGCAGCATAACTTTATGTTCTGGATACAGAAATAGTTAGGAGAGAGCAGTTAGGGCAGAGCAGCTGAACTTGCTCTGGATTGTGCCCTAATTCTACAAAATAAGGTGTGAGTGGAGCAGTTTTGGCCATCGCACTGGCTCCTGCTTCTACTCAGCCTGAAATGCACCTCCCAGACACAGTCAAAAGTGATATCGTCACATCACTGTTGACATCATTACATCACATCACGTCCTTTTTGGATGCCACACTTTTTGTGTGGCACCATCAGCGATGGGACTGCCATAGCTGCAGTCATTGCAGCTGCTTAGAAGGTGGGAGCTTCAAGGGTGGGCCCTGTGCAAATGTGGTGCACTGAGCCTTGCCACTCCTGGGAATGTCTCTGGTGGGTTCTCTTCCAAAGTGGAAAAAATGCTACAACCTGTTATGATGGTATGAAGAAACTGATGTGCTCTTACTTGGGAGCAAACCCATTGAACAAGGTGGGACTTCTTGATTAATGACACATAGGAGTTCTTTGTGTGGGTTTATTTATTTTGGTGCTGTTCTCAGCTACTGTTGCACAAGCTCTCAAAAACAATCAAATCAAATTAAGTGACAAAAACAGAATGACAACAGCATTAGTCAGTAAAGAAAGGCCAGCCGCCAAAGGATAGGAGGCTGGTGGGAAACTGGTCTTGAGTTTGGCTGGGCCGGCCTAACAGAAAAAAGGAACCTGTGATAGCAATATATTTAGAGAGGATTAGGAAGCTGCATGAGGTGCCCGCCTGCTGATTCCTTGTGATAGATTATAAAGTATATAAATTTTGGATCACATACACATTAGAAATATTGGATCACACACACAAACACTGGATTATATACAAATGCAGAACCTCTTAATGGTAGAGTACCTGCTTTGCATGCAGAAAGCCCCAGTCCCAGGCATTGCTAGTTGAAAATTTTTGGATAACAAGAGCGGTATAAATAACTTAAATATTTATACCCAACCCCTGCTCTGAATTTAAGACTAGCTCAAGAGGCCTTCCTTCCCCCATGTGGTTGCATGGCACGATTGTGGCAGAACAAACATAGGAGTTCATAATTCATAGGGTTAGAATATTAGCACACTTAGAACACAATCCTAACCATGTCTACTCAAAAGTAAGCCTCATTGTGTTCGATAGGCCTTACTCAGTGGTGGGCCTGGTCTGGCCCAACAACCGGATCGCTGGAAGTGGGTGGGCCAGGCCGGGGTCAGGGGGAGGGCTGGGGGAGGGGCTTGGGCTCGGTAGGGTCAGGGGCGGGGCTGGGGGAGGCACACCACCCACCCCAGTGGGCTGCGGGTGCGTGGGGCAAGGGGTGGGCCCCAACCCCGGCACACTGCGCATGCGTCAAGCTTAGCGCATGCACAGTGCATCTCCTGAAAGCTGGTTGACCAGCTAAGCTTGACACACGCGCAGTGTAGGGCTTCCCCAGGTGTGCCGAACCAGTGCCCCTGGTTTTGTGCCCCCCATAGCTACCAGATCAGTAGCGGGGGGCACAAACAACAACCGGTTCGGGCGATCCGGCCCAAACTGGCTTCAGCCCACCACTGGTCTTACTCCCAGGAAAGTGTCTTTAGGATTTTAGCAGGATCCCTGCTAACCGAGCAAGAGGCACTCTTTCAAGTGGGTGTTCCTCTTTTATTTACCAGGGGGGAGAGTAACTGGCCCTATACACCCCAGCAATGTCTGTTCAAGTGGCTTCTGCTGGTGTTCTTTTTTTGCATTTTAGATTGTGAGCCCTTTTGGGACAGGGACCCATTAGCTATTAATTAGCTATTATTATTTTTCCATTTTCTTTGTAAACCGCTTTGTGAACTTCTTAGTTGAAAAGCGGTATATAAATACTGTAGGTAGGTAGGTGGGTAGGTGGGTAGGTGGGTAGGTAGATAGATAGATAGGTAGATAGATTGATTGATTGATTTTAGCCTTAGTCAAGGACCTTCTAGTGGCAATGGCTCTCCAGGACCTCAGGCAGAGCTTGTTTCTGGCTCAGCGAGGCAAGATAGGTTCACCTAGAGATGCCAGGGACCGAAATCTAGTGGAACTTACCAGAATTTAACTAAACATGCTACGGAGCTTAGACAATATACAAAATGAACAGATCAAATAAATATAACTAATATATGTTTTGAGACGCTATTGTCACCCTATGTGAGCTAAAATACGCAGAGTGAAGCCGCTTGGAACAAATTGACCTTGGCCCCAAACATGCATGCACACTAAGAAAATCCTAGCTCACTTCCTCTCTTTACAGCAGTGCTTGGAAGGAAAGTGTGGAGTGTGTGCTCGTCGCATTAACCACGACAGAGAAAGTTGAGCAGAGAATCTGCATCAAATTTTGCCAAAAGCTTGGCAATACCTGTGCAGAGACCTACGCAAAGTTGCAGAAAGTGTAAAAGTGTATGGAGAGGAGTGTATGAGCCACACGCAAGTGTATGAGTGGTTCAGAAGTTTCCAAGATGGCCAACAAAATGTCGACAGTGACAAAAGTTCTTGGAGACCTGCAACCAGCAGAACTGAGAAAAACATTGAAGATGTGCATGCAGTTGTGAGGGGAAATTGTCAAATCACCACCCATGAATTATTGGAGGATGTGCAGATTAGTTACAGTTCAGTTCAGTCCATTCTCAGTGAAGATTTGGGTATGAGACGCATGACTGCCAAGTTTGTGCCAAAACTGCTTTCAGCTGACGAAAAAGAAACTCGGGTTTCAGTTATGCAAGATCTCCTTGATTGTGTCTAGAACAATGAAAACTTTTTGAAAACAGTCATAACGGGTGATGAATCGTGGTTCTATGACTATGACCCCGAATCCCAGGCTCAGTCTTCACAGAGGAAGAATCCATCCTCTCCAAGACTGAAAAAAGCACAAATGAGTCAAAGCAATGTGAAGACAGTGTTGACTGTTTTCTTCTACTACAAGGGTATTGTTCATCATGAGTATGCGCCATGTGCTCAGACAGTAAACAAGGCTTACTACTGTGATGTATTGGAATGTTTATGGGATGCTATTTGCTGGAAAAAGTCAGAATTGCATGTGTCCGGTGAGTGGCAATTGCACCATGACAACACACCTGCCCATTCAGCGCAGCTTGTGCAGCAGTTTTTGGCCAAGCACAACATCCCCCAGATCCAACAGCCACTGTATTCCCCAGATCTCGCCCTTTGCGACTTTTACATCTTTCCAAAAATCAAATCCCACATGAAAGTTCAAAGATTTCAGGATGTCAATGAAATCCAAGTGAATGTGATGAGGCAACCGCTGATTATCCTAGAAAATGAGTTCCAGGAATGCTTCCATCAATGGAAACAGTGCTGGATTAAGTGTATGGCTTCCAAAGGGGACTACCGTACTTTGAAGGAAATTAAATGCCAAATTGTTACATGTTGTAGTTTTCTTTTTATAGCACCAGTCCTGATACTTATGGATCATACCTCATATGGTTTGGAATATCTGAAGGAGTGGCCAACTTGGCATTCTCCATGAACCAAAGCAATACCCACAGATATAGAATGGGTGGTACAACATGTGAAAAGGGATATTGGTATTGCAATGGATCACAGTCAAAGAATTGACCTCTGCTCCCCCAAAGAATAGGGCTAGATTTAATTGGTTTAAGATGCAGAGGAGAAGAATCCAGCTGCATATCAGGAGAAATTTCTAGATTGGCAAGATTGGCAAGTGCACTATATATTTGCTAAGTAATGAGCTCTCCCTCACTGGAGGTCTTTGTGCAGAGGCTTAACAAGCACCTTTTGGAGCTAATCTATGGAGGAATTTCCTCATTCAGTAGATGGTTTGGAATAGATGGCCTTGTCTCTTTTTGATTCTCTGCACCTGTGTATCACTAGGGCATGAATAACCATGGCCAGGCCCAATTTCAAAATTATTCTGTCTTTTAAAATTGTGATTCTTTAGGTGTGGTGTGGGCAAAACAAAAGATGGGGAGAGTTGCTACTTTGAGCCAGTCACTCTCAGCTTTACCTACCTCACAGGGTTGTTGTGAGGACCAAAGGAGGGGAGGGACTGAAGCTTTGTAAGCTGCCTTGAGTATCTGTGTTGGTATGGGAAAGGTGGGGCATAAATCCCTTAAATATGGTACATAAGTAAATAAATGTTCGGTAGTGCTGGGCACTGGGGTTATTCTGGATTGCCAGATTAATTTTTTTAAAAATCATTTGCTTCTCTTTTCAAAGCAATTTCCCACCACGGAGATTTTCAGTCCAGATTTTCAGTTCAGTTTTAGGAACTGAACCTTTAAAAGTAACTAAAGTAACTATCTAGTCCATTTCTGTGTCTCTCGAGTTATCTGTGTATCTTTTCCATTCCTGATTTTTGTGGCTGATGCTTATTTTACCCAATGCCACTGGTAGCAACACCGCCTTCCACCACCCTTGCTTTTCCCAGTCTCTTTTGATGCCCTAGCTTTGAGCACCCATTCTTCTGCCTTGTCTCCTTCTCTGTCCCCTCCTCCCTACTGATGGTAGTGGCCTCCTCCCATCCCTTCCAGCTGCTAAGCTTCATCATGCTGCTTTGCACATCATAAGCCGAAAGGCGCAAGGATCTATTTCTCTGCTTGCGTGAACTGGCAGGCCCTGCTCTTACCTATGTATATTATACAGCAGCCAGGCTGGCGTCTTATTCTTAACCAATCCCAGTATGATGAAGAAGAGAGAACTGTGTGTCCTTTAACTGCACACAGCTCTAGAAGAGAGGAAGCCCAGGGCCGGATTCAGCTCACAAGAACCTCCAGCTCCTCCTTACCCACCCATGGCTAAACACTGGACTCTTAACAGGGGCTTCTTCAGAAGATACACTCAACAGTGATGTTCAGCTACAACATTTATGTGTACTCACACACCTCAGACTGAATATGAGCAAATATATCTCTTGTTAGGAAGTAACACACATTAGCAAGAACTGGAGATGAGCCATAAGAAGCAGGCCAAACGCCCATCTAGTCCAGCTTCTTGTATCTCACAGTGATCCACCAAATGGTTCAGGGAGCATGCAAGACAACAAGAGATCTGCATCCTTGTCTCTTGCCTTCATCTGGCATTTGAGGTAGCCTACATCTAAAATAAGGAGGTTGCATATATCCATCTTAGCTTGTAACCCATGATGGACGTTTCCTCCAGAAATGAGTCCAATCCCTTCTTAAAGGCTAGGTGCCATCACCACATCTTATGGTAAGGAAATTATATGTTGTCTTTTTCTGGGTAAAGCCAGAAAGACAAACTTCTCATTTTCCTCCCTAGAACTTCTCCAACCTGAAATGGAGCACTACAAAAACCTGAAAGTGAACCATGAATGTTGAGTGTAGAAAAAAAGGTTGAAAGTGAAAAATATTTTTCTTACAGAGCTGGAATGTTTTGGTGGTACAGCAATTGTAACACTACGGGCACAAGCCGAACCAATTTTCCATCTCTTGAGACAGAGACAATGTAATTTTGAGGCTATAGGTACAAACACTGCCTGAGCTTGTGAAAGCCTCTGTGACTGCCACCTCCCCCCCCCCCCCAACTACATGATGCAGCACATGCCCCATTGGCACAACTATGTCAGTGCTGGAAAGTTGGTTAGGACTGCATCCTAAGTGTCCATTGTGGCTTTTGTGCAATTTGCCTATCCCAGTGTGATTCCCCAGAGCACAAAGCTTTGCCAAGTCCTGACACTCCTGAGCTAGATGGATGAATGGTTCTACCTCTCTTGGGTAGTATTTGAATTTTGAAAAAAAGAGGGAGCGGCCAACTTGGCAGGAGACACAGCAGCTGCTTTGTATGCTGAAGTTCCAGGTTCAGTTCCTGACATCTGCAAGCACGCTGGAAAATACCCCTCTCTGAAACCCAGAAAAGGCACTGCATGTCACTATGCATTCTGTGTGTGGACTGGAGGGATCTCGTAAAGCAACAGGATTGCCACCATCCACTAGGAGTTAAATGAATATAATAGCCTCTTTGGATCAGGTCAATGTCCCATCTAGTCTATGTTCCTGTATCTCACACTGGAGGACAGCACTGAACCAGAGGTCTCATGCAGCTGGAGCAAGCTGCTGGCTGTCTCTTTCCCTGAGGATATGGGGTGTGCCAAACCCCATGTACCAGCTCTAGCAATCCAGTTTCTCTTCTCTCCTTTTTTTGGATCCCACCCTATGCTCAGAACTGAGATTCTGAGGCTGATCCTCTGCATATTTACTCAGAAGCAAGTCCCACTGTAGTCAATGGGACCTCCTCCCAGGAAAGTGTGGATAGGATGGCAGCCTCACAGTCCACTCCTATTCATGCCTACTCAGGTTTTCTCAGGAGTCAGTCCCATGAGAGTCAATGGGGTTTCCTCCCAGGAAAGGGTGGAGTGGGGGGCAGCCTCACAGCCTCCTCCCAGGCAGGTCTCCTCAGGAGTCAGTCCCATCAGAGTCAATGGGGCTTCCTCCCAGGAAAGGGTGGAGAGAGGGGCAGCCTCACAGCCCCCTCCCAGGCAGGTCTCCTCAGGAGTCAGTCCCCTCAGAGTCAATGGGGCTTCCTCCCAGGAAAGGGTGGAGAGGGAGGGAGCCTCACAGCCCCCTCCCAGGCAGGTCTCCTCAGAAGTAAGCCCCATTCTAGTCAATGGGGCTTCCTCCCAGGAAGGTGTGGCTCTGATGGCAGCCTCTGCTCCCAGCTAGTGATGCCGTCTTCAGGCCCTGGAGTCCCACCCATCCTGAGCCCCCTCCTTCCAGCTGAGAAGGGACCCCATCGTCCCGCCTGCCTCCCCTTCCCCCAGTGAATGGGGAGGCTCTCCCTGCAGTGGGGCTGGCGGGGGGTGGACGGTGCCCTCCACCTCCACTCGGATCGCCCCCTTTACAACCCCTGGCTTGCTGGGGGCCCCGGCAGAGGCGAGGAGGGTGGATGGATGGAGGGATGGGGCAGGGCGGGGCCCGGAGGGAGGGGACTTTCCACCGCTGCTGCTGCTGCTGCTGCTGCCTCCGATTATGTCACATCGATCAGGCTCTGCAGCAGCGGGAGCCGGCGAGGAAGCAGCAGCAGCAGCAGGGTGGAGGGGACGGGCGCGGCTCAGGTAGGGCTGCAGCAGGAGCCCCAGGGATGCAGGGTGGCTGGACTGGGGGGGGGGATGATGGCTCTGGGGTGCCCCATTGGGATCCCCCACTGGGGTCCAGGTGTGCTCCCCACCCAGTCTTTGTCAAGATCTGGAGAAGAGATGAGAGGGGGCTTCCTAAGGGAGCATCAACGTCTCCCCTCTGATGCATAGAACCCCTGCCCCCCAGAGGGCGAATGAGAGGTGTCCCTACCACCAATCTGGGTTTTTTGGGGGGTGGGGAAATTCCCACGGTTTAGGCTTTTCAAGGGTGGATGGGTTGGTTGGTGGGGGGAATCTTGGAAAGGGGGCTAAATGTTGCAAGGAGCCACCCCTCTAAATGTACCGTCTATGGGAATGCAAGGCTCTGGAGGGGATCCTATGGGGGTTGCAGGGGGAGAGGGCTGTGCCTGATCTACAGGCGCTCTGGATCTATTCTGGGGTCCCAGGTGGGCGTCTGTGCTGTGCAGTCATACTGTGGAGGATGCCTGGGGAACCCCCTTCGAGCAGGGGGGAAATCAGGTGTGTGTGTTATTCATTCATTCAGAGAGAGAGAGAGAGAGAGAGAGAGATGGGTGTGGGTACCAGGTCCCCTTGGGTGTAAAAAATCTGTGCCAAGGGTGGTGTTTCTGTGTCAGGGATACAGATATACACACCCACTGCATGATGTCAGGATCCATTCTTGTTCTTATATGGAGGAATCATATAAAAGCAGACATGAGCCCAGGGCCACAATCCTCCCCATACATACCTGGAAGTAAGCCCCATTGATTATAATGGGAATCTGAATAAACATGCATTAGATTGGGCTCTAGAGCTGCAGTCCTATCCAAATGATCTAGGAGTCAGCCCCATTGAATAGAACGGGACTGACTTCTGTTGAGAAATGCATAGGTTTGGGCTCCACAGGGCTGCAGTCCTAGTCACACTTATATGGTAGTTATTGGCTATAATGAAACTTACCTCTGACTAGAAATGGATAGGATTGGGCTGTGAGGCTGCAATCCTAGCCACACTTACCTGGGAGTCAATCCCATTGACTAGAATGGGATTGACCTCTGACTAGAAATGCATAGGATTGGGCTGTGAGGCTGCAATCCTAGCCACACTTACCTGGGAGTTGACTCCATTGACTTTAATGGGACTTCAATAGACATGCATAGGACTGGGCTGTAGATTGTCTTCAGGATGGTGTGTGTTATTTGTGCATACTAAAAGTTATGCCACTCCATGCCTCTCTATGTCTGTGCTTCTCCATGTATCTGTGTGTATGGAGGGGTGTATAGTAGAAATAGAATGGTGCACACTGAGTACATTGTGCAGAGTACATTGAGAAGGATGTGGTGTGGAGAAGGTGCAGAAGAGGTATATGAGAAGGGGAAGCATTCTGTGCCAGTGAAGATGCTGTGGGCACGGTGGGCAGTGCGTGGGGGAAAATTATTGAATTACTGCCATAGAGGGAGTATTAAAAGGGTGTGGCAGCTGGACCTGGGCCTCAAACAGGAGCTTGTGGTTGTTTGTGTCCTCCATGGTGGACCAGCATTATCTCTGACCTGCCTGAAGCAGTGGATTTGGGGAAACCATTAAAGATCAGCAGGTTTTTAATTATTTAATGCATAATAATATTTATTTTTAATGATGAAGGAGTGGATGCATCTGCTGTTTAGATTTGCTGCCACCAGCAGAAAAATATTTGGGGTAATCTCTGCATCCATCCAACATAAGAAAAAGTGTTTTTAAAGTACATACATGTGTGAATGAGTGAGAAGATGTAAGATGTTTGCACAGGAGGTAGTTGCTCTGAAAAATGATGTTCTGTTTGGGAGGGGTTGGGAAAGGTTGTGCTATTCTGGGAATAGCTGTAGATTCTATTGGGTAGCAGATCTGGAATCATTTCAAGGACTGGTATATATGTATAGTATGTGTGCAGGTTGTGGGGTTTATGAGTGTGCCACAAGAGGCATGACCTAGTTGGTTGTACATGAAAAGTGGCTACATGAAAGCTGCAAGCTGCTGAGCATGTGTATATGAGTAGTAACAGACTGCATTTTTCATGGAAGAGGGAGTGTTCAGCTATGTGTATGCATTTGTGTGGCAGAGGATTGTATTGACAAGTGATGGGTGGAAAAGGGGGAGGCAGTTGTACTTTTGTGTGTTATAGGCATAGTATCCCCTCTAGATCCTGATTTTGGGTGTGTAGCATTGGGTTGGATCTGAGGATGATCTGAGGAGTTGTTGGTGTATATGCGTGTGAAGATCTGATGTGCAGGGATGTTTTGGGTGTATGTAACAAGTGTGTGTGAATGACTGGTAGGTTTCTATGTCTCTTTTAGCTGTTTGGTGCAAGTCCAATAGTGTCGTCAGTCTGTGAGATTGAGACTCCTAATGTACAATGTCATCAGGCATGCATGGAGTTGTACATACAGGAGTTGTATGCATAGATGCATAGAGTTGTACGTACATATATGCAGTGAGTGAGCATATATGTGCATTTGAAAGGGAGATGTAGTCTGTGCATGTACAAGGACTAGTGTTTTTCTAGTCTTTTCTTCATATACAGTACAGTCTTTTGTGTGTGCATATATATGCACCTGTGTATGCCTACTTTTTAGGGTGTATAATCTACTTTTTAGGTGGAAATATGGCAGTATGAGTAATTTGTATCAGTATGAGTAATTTGTATAGGGTGGGCTTTAGTAGAATGCTCTGCATATATTGAGTATGCAATAAAATTTTATTTGAGCAATAGCCTTTGTTGAGTCTGCCCTACAAGTTATAGGCACAGGCTGGCCATATGTCCCCTTTTTCTAGGACATATCCTCTTTTTTAGTTTTGTGTCCTGGAAAAAAAAATCTTCATTGTCCTCTTTCTCGTGAGCAGGCAGCATGTATCCATCCTTCTTGTAATTAATAAATTACAAGTATAGTTACGGAATAGTTTTAAATTGAATAACTGTAGCGTTTAAATTAACCACCTAAAAGCAATATAAATGAATGTTTTCACCTTTTATTTGCCATGTTCTACATTTTGCTTGGGCCTTATCCTCTTTCAAAATGTTCTGCATTTTGTCCTACATTATGTTGTACATTATTATCCTCTTTTGTGGTTATGGTAGTTGGGCTGCAATCCTGACCTCCAGTTCGGCCAGCCTAAGCCCCAATGTAAGAACTGGGGTTGTCACAAATGTGCTGTAAGACACTTCTGCGCCACTCCTGGGCCAGTGCACAGACATACTCTTGCCTCCCTACATCAGCATGGGAATGGGAAGACCAATGAAATTCTGCCGGATGGACAAGGTTAGGATTTCACCCTTTTGTACTTGGGGTTGTTGGGTCTCTTGTTAGTAAGGAAAAACAAGAATGAAGATGTAGAGTGTGCTTATGTCACCAATGTGCATTGCATGCTGCCTGCCAGGTCAGAGACTTCAAATGAACTCTGACACTGCCCTGTGAGGAAATTTACTCTTAATGCTGAGTGAGAACTTGGGTGGCTTTCACTATGTGGTGTAGAGTAATCATGCTTTGACTGCAATCCTCACCTCTGGTTAGGCCTGCATAAGATCTTTGCTGACATGGGGGTGTCACAAAAGTACCATAAGACAGTTCTTCCCCACTCCTAGGGCGGTTAGGCCACTGCACAGGCATATACCGACCTCCCCACACCACCACAGGAAGATATGCCAGGTGAGTTAGACTGGCCTACATTGGTTAGGATTGTGCTTTTTGTCACATATCCCTGGGATGTATATGACTGTGTGGCATGTACTGGGTGGGGCCTGTGGTACTGTGCTTGTGCTACGATGCTTTTCCTTGTGCTAGGGATGTGATTAGGATGTGATAGGGATGTGATTGCTCTATGATAAGGTCTTGCAGCAATATTTTTTGGGGGGGTGTCTGGGGAACTGTCAGTGTTTATGTGCTGTGGAGCTTCCACTGTATCCTACTCATGCCTGACCCAATTGCAGGACTTGGAGCACAACCAGAGCTCAGCTACCATCCCAGAACTTGTTTAACTGTTGTGAAATACTAATTAAAAATAGTCCCTTTGAATATGTTCAGAGTGCTGTTCCTTCAACCCTGCTGGGAACTGAATACTGAGCTTTGAAGCTGTCACCCTTCCAGAAAAATTCTTTGGGCAAGTCCCCCTATCTTTAGACCAAAGTGAGCAGGAAAGAGTACCTTTGAGGAAAGTAGTACCTGCAGCGAACCTTCTAGAAAGAAGCTCATTTGCTCTCAAGGCAGCAAGCTTTGGAATATAATGTAAAAAGGGATCAGAAAGATTTCCACTCATATTTTTCTCAAGCACCTTGGATTCTCCTTGGAAGAATCCCATCTTTTGACACCCAAATCCTTGGATTCCTACCAATCAGGGCACAACCACAGTTATTTTGACACACGCACACGTGCAGACACAGACACACACACACACACACACACACACACACACACACACACACACACACACACACACAAAATTCGTTGTCTAGAAATTAATTGACCTAGTACCATCTGTGACACCCAAATCCTTGGATTCCTACCAGTCAGGGTCCAACCACAGTCAGTTTGACACACAAGCACACACCCCAGCAGCAATCAAATGGGTATTTAAGAAACTGAATGGAAATCAATGACATTTTTTGCCCCGAGAGAGATTAGGAATGTGCCTCCATGCAAGCCAAATTACCACAAATAGGGAAGTGAATGAACCCCAAATTGCTGATAGTTTTGATGCAGATGGAGGAAGAAAATTTTTTAATGCCTGCCCTTTTTCTTTCTTTTTTTTGGCAGCTGCATGCATTGTTTGGCTGTCTGGCTGGCTCCCTTAGCAGGAAGATGGTATTTAATTATCGCTTTCATTAGCGTAATATCAGTGGGGTTTTAATATCTAAACACATAATTTTCATATCAGAGTAATGCTTTGCCTTTGAATTTTGTATGAAAATGACATTGAATGTATACTGGACAACTATACAGGAAGTCACCACTATCTAGTTTCTGATTCTCGGTTCCCCTTTTCCTGGCTCTTAAAGAAGCCACCCAAGCAAATTCTGCAGCTTCTCCCTATCCAGGATAAGTGATTTTTAATTTATAGTCTGTATTTTTAATCCATATTTTAAAACTGATTTTAATAAACAAAACAACACGTTTATGTTCTCCCTTAGCCTAAATTCCCAAATACACTTACTCTAGAGTATGTTCCATAAAGCTCTGAGCAGCTGTCAGAATCAACATGTTTTGGTCATGCTGTTTTAAGTAGTACAGGGTTTCCATATGAGATTCCCATTCATTTCAGTGCATTATACACAGGACAACATCTCCTGGGGCTGTGGCCTTGGTTAGGAATCCTGGTGTTTTCTTCATTATTAAACCCATGATCTAACCCAGGATGCCCTCCATCTGCCTCTCTTTCTTTCTCCCAGGCCCTGACAGGAACGGCTGGGGAGGGGGCAGCAGGTGGCAATTGATTTACAGGAGGAATTTGTCTGAGGCAGGAGTAGTGGTGGGGAGAGAGGATGCATAGCTATATGTTGCTGGGCAACGGGGGAATTATAGTGCGGCATGCTCCCCATCAATCACCTTGTCAATAGTGCTGGTGGCAAGATGGAGAGACATACTTATGCCCAATCTACCCTCTGCATGATGCCCTCAATGCTGACCCACAGTGCTGTATGTAATATAAACTGCCTCCCCCATCCTATGCTTCACACACAAGCCAGTAGCTCCCTCTTTTTATCTCCGATCTTGTATCTTCCATCTGTGTTAGATCTTGGTGTCTCCATCTCTCCTTGCCATGAAGGGCTCTTTGTTTCTAGAATTCCCTTTCCTTGCCTATTGACTGTATTGTCCCCAACCTCCTGCCTTTGAGTGCAATGGGATTAAAGTGGATGAATCCTCCTGCTATTTGGCCTGGATTTTTTTCTGATGGTGCTAGGGATGATGTTTGGATTCTTGTTATTTCCAATTGCAGCAAATCCTAGAGATTCATCCTGAATGAGCAGCTTGTAGCCATTGCTCTCACTTGGCTCTATGCCTCACCCAGAGGTGCACCTGTAGATCCAGCCCTGTCACTGTAACCAGGCCCTCAGTGACTCATCTCTCTGTCCCTTTTAATCCTGCTCATTTGCCTGCCTAGAACTTAGTCCTCTAATCAGCACCTGCAGAAATAAATCCTGATTTGGACAGGGAAGGAGAAGAGGAAGGGGGGCAAAGGCTGTCCTAATTTATTGTTATTTTTGTACATGTAGAGCCCATCTTTCTTAAATGATGAAATGCCAAGTGATGTCCATTGGGGCTCTTGGGCAGTTACCAGCCAGACACTAACCAGTTCTAGACTTGCTTAGCTTCATCACTGCACTCAGACTAAATGGAGGAAATACCCCACACTTGCTCCCAGACAAGCTGCTCCTGGGTCTTTACTGAAGATAAAAGTGGTGTTTCTGACAGTGCCTTGCAAGTCCATATCATTCTACTAGGCCATTTTCATGCTTTGACCACCCCCCCCCCCCATTGATAAAATATTAGACTGAGAATCTATGGTTGACCTTGCCCTCTTCGGGGGGACTTTTCCTACTCATTCCCTACCTCAGGGGTTTCAAGCCTGTTTCGTACAGAGGGCTGAAGTTACCATTCATAATTTCTGCTGACCACCAGAACTGGCACCATTAAGCAGAAGTGGCACATTAAGCAAATGTATTACCAGTAACTTTCTCTTCTTCTCCGAAGAGAAAATGTGCAAATCTTGTTCATATTTTGAAGATACAAGAGAATTTCCCAAGATACAAGATACAATTCTCATGCCCCAGTTATAATGGTGCCAGATACATTGCTTCCAAGAGCATCATTTGGCCCATGGGCCAAATGTTTGACATCCCTCCATAGCTGCCTGCTCCCTACCCCTGTTACATCCTCCCAAAATTGTTCTCTGTAACCAAATATTCTTATTGGAGAGAGTGGAACTGGCGCAGTGGGTACCTTGGTACATTGGGTACCATTGGATACTTTGGAACTTTCCCAAACAAATACGTGTAATGATGGTGACACTTGGGACAGCCAGGAAGATGGATGCCACTGATGTAGCTCATGCAAGATCTTAGGGTTGAGGAGACCTGGCAAACAGAAGTCATTTGGACATTCCATAGTGCCTGTGTGAGTTTGCCATGGTGCCTCAGGTGCTGTGACATGCAGTTAGGGAACTACAGACACAGGGAAAGAATACCTGTCACAACTATTTAGAGGTGATGACTACTGTCTAGTTCAGTGTTTCTCAAACTATCTCATGTGGCGAGCTGGAAATTTGTTTTTCCAATGTGCCAGAGATGTTTATTTTATTACTTTTATGTCTAGTGCTTTTTCTAGAAATAAAGGTTGGGGTACTCACCATGAAGATGTTATAAAGTGGTGGCACCCAAAATGAAGATGTTATTGGAAATTATAGGCATGTCTACTTGGGGGCCACAGAGATGTCGGTTACTCCCCACAGAGGTGATGGTACTCAGTACTGGTCAAAAAGATCCTGATTGTATTCCAGGGCCCAGCACTCAGTGGTTTGCAGGCTGTCACTGGCTCTTGGACCACTCTGAGTAGCCCTGATCCAATGGATTGAGTAAGATGTGACTGACAGAGTAACATCTAGCCTGGAAATTTCTCTGCCTTCAGAGCTTTTCTCCTTTTCCACTGTGAGTGGTCCACTTTGCTGGGGCCCTGCTGATAGTGTGGCAGGATGGGGAGCAAGGAGATCGGCATGTTCTGTGGCTGTGTATTCATGCTGTGGCTCAAGCTACCATCACTGCTCTGGAATCTGGGACCCAGACAATCAGCATCTTGTTGTATACCCGCTGCCTGTTTTTGACAGAAGAGTCCTACTGCCCCCATATTTCCGCTGTCTTGCCCTCAGCTTGACCCAGCCCCAGGCACCATTGCTACAATGGGGGCTTGACAGATGCTGCACTAAGCAGAGCTGGGGGTTAAGGCATTGCTGGTTCACTGGGTGTGGGGCAAAGATGCCAGTTGGAATGTGCAGCACAGGGCAAGGACAGGTGGCAAGGAGGTGCACAAGGAAAGCCAGTAGTGGGACCGAACAGCACAATCCTATGCATGTCTGGTCAGAAATTCAATGGGACTTACATCCAGGTGAGTGCATATAATTTTGCAGCTTATGGGTATCCAAGAAAAACAGGAGTTCTCACATCCAAGCCTTATACCAACAACAGAAGACCCACTTCAAACCTGCCTCTTGCCTTATCCCAACCAGACCAAGCCAGTAGGGACATGAAACCACAAATGAATAAAAAATACGGTAGGTTTAGATTGCTGAGAGACCCATACATTCCAATGCTCTTTTGAAATACTGGGTTTGTGTATTGTGTTAGCAGAATCATGGTAAGGGTTGTGCTGGTGTGAATATTATTGTCTGAACTGGCCCCAGCTCATAACTGGGATGGGATTGCATACATCCCACTCCTCTCTGTGACTCATTCCTACTGTGTCATTCCTGTTCCTTTCTCCAAATCACATGGGTGAGGTTTTTTCCTTCTGTTACACCCCCTCACGCACAGTCTAAATCAGCGATTTAAATCACTGGTGTGCCACAGACGGTTTGTAGGTGTGCCATGAGATTTTAGAGAGCCGCTGCCCCATGGGGAGTGAGGGCAAATGCAAGGTGTCCCCACGTCCAATAGGGGTGAAGTGGGATAGTGGGGTTTTTTAGCCCCCTACCCGCAGCATGGTGTGCCTTGTCAATGGTCAAAAAACTGATGCTGTCCCTTGACAATTTTACAGTGGTTCAGGAGTGGTTCAGGTGATCCTCCTCACATAGGATTAGAAGAACGGTAATGGTATACCAGAAATAAGACATACTCGTGTGTACCTTGTATCCTCCCTGGCTCAGATGACATTATCTGAACCAGCTTCTTATGTGTGACCTGTTCACACACACCTTACCATATATTCCCACACCTTTTAAAGCAGGGCTTGTTTTCTTGTGAATGTATGTGTGCACATGTGCATGCACTCAGAATGATAGCCTGTTCCCACCCTCCCTGTGGGTGTGACCCAATGTACATCCCATTGTGACTTTGAATAAGGACCATCCAAATTATCCATAAATCAACTGTTCTCTATTATTGCTAGGTCTACAGGGGACACAATATTTAGTATATAAATAATGTGTATACTGTTTTTTATTTACTTTCCCACACCTACGAATCCTTGAAGTATGTTCATAATACACTTGGGTAGTAGCTGATTGAATCCTAATCTCTCAATATAGACCCAAAAGGGCATTATATGGGATTTTCTATTATTCCATAAGGGCCTGTCCTAGATTTTGAAATTGCATCAGTTAGTGTCTCCCCATATTATGAATCCAAGCTGTATTGGATCTGTGGGTTCCTGGAACTCATAGATCCAAGGATGCATTTCTCCACTCCAATTAATAAATCTGAAATACTTCTCAGATCCTGGTAATGTCCTCACAATTGTGAACATGAATACAGAGCTTCCTTTCCATAGCATCAGCAAAAGCTGAAATATTTAGAAGGCACAGTAGTTTCCCAACATCCTGTTAGTCCCATTGAACTGGTTGCACGTGCAAGCATGCTGACAGTGGTTTGTGGGTTTGCTAATAATGACCTTGAGTATTCACCCTAGATTTTAGGCTTTCTTGGTTTCTCATTGCAGCATTGGGAAGAGATTGGAATGAAATGGGCTGGCGGAAAGGAAAGGGAGAAGGCCAGATACAATTTTTGGAAGGCATTTTGAGCATGGAGTTCTCATGTAGTTATTCTAGGGGTGGTGGGTTGGGGGGCAGCCTTTGTGAAAAACAAGAAGGCTTTCTCCCTTTTTTCTGTTTAAAAGCTGTGATGGTTTTTGTTTTAAGGGATATTCTAAAGTACTGTCTAAATTTTTTTTGAAGGCTAATTTTGCCTTTGTGTTTCATGCTTCTTCTATGCAGCTTGTTGGGGGTGGAAAAACCTCTATTAACCTTAAACCTTCTCTGAAGCTCTACAGAGATTTCAGCATTGAGGAACCTTAGTGCTTAAAGCTGGTGTTCTCAGTTATGGAGACTCAAATTACAAAGAAGGCTTCAATGCAGTAATGGTGATTTATGCTTAAGAACAGGGAAACAGGGTGGATAACCTGATGGGGTCACTTGGTGCATTTGGGTCACTTGGTGGATTTTTGGTTCTGTGGAGAAAGGAGTTAACATTTCTGTGGAAAAAGGAGTTTCAGTTCTTTGCAAGACAAGACTAGCAGCATCTATTAGATTTCCCTTTCCAACACATCTTTTAAAAATACACATGATACTACAGGTCACCCTCCAGGGTAATCTGTAGCCGTGGAAGAGGGTGGAGAGACCCCATGTGTGCCAATGTGAGCACTTTGAAGACAGGATACATGTTACCCTTCCAATGGTAACCAATGTTATTCTTCCCTTCATAATTACAGAGGCGCAAGCAGTTAAGACACTGTGCCTGTTAACCAGCAGGCCAGGGTTCGAGACCCAGGTCAGCCCCACAAGACAAGGTGAGCTCCTGTTCTTAGCCCAGCTCTGCGACGCCAGCTGGATCCAATCGTATTGGCTCTGCCTTTCTATTGGACTAATTCAGTGGCGTGGAGAAGGGGGATTTGCTGCTTGGGTAACAGCCTATCCTCCATAACAATCCTACCCAGGCTTTCGTGTTTCGCATGCAGCATATGCAGTGCCGAGCACGATACCATAGTCTTTCAAGACTGACAGAGGCCTGCTTTAATTACAGAGGCTGATGGTTTTGTAGGTTTTCCAATGAGACTGAAAGTTGCTTGATAAAAAGGGGGGACACACACCCCAAGGTGCTGTGTTGTGATTAACCCTACAATCCAGAGTAACTACGGGATCAAGTAAGAGACATTATGTGCACCTGTAGTTACAGCACCACCTAGTGAAAACCTATGGGAAATTCATATTGCAATCCAGAGTAAATTATTCTTTCACTGGAGCAAGGACTCCCCGTAGTTACTCTGGATTGCGCCCGAAGGGTGTTCTTTCCTCCCCCACTTGGAACTGCTTCTTTTCCCCTGATAAATATTTTTTCTATCTCACTGGGATTTGCATGTTTTCTTTTGCAAATGAGGTTAGCGAGGGGGGGAAGCAGATTGTTACTGGGCCTTGAAAATGAAAACCAAATCTTCCTTTCCAGCAGCTGAAGTTCTGGAGGCCCAGTTGGAGTAAATGGATTAAGGAAGGGAGGGCAGATCTTTTACGTTCTAGTCCGAACTCTGAGTACGCTGTGCTGCAGAGTGGAACAGAAGCCGGTTTACTTGTGTTTATTCTCCTATGAATTGTAAGGATCCGACCCCTCAGCTCCCCTTTCTTTTGTGCATTTATGGGCAGAGTCCTTAAGGTCTGCTAGCTTATCTTTGCCCAGAGTTACTATGGAGACCCTGATTGGCACCGTCCTGTAGGGTTGGAGTCGGGAGAGGTTTGTTCCATTGTGAGGCACACAATACGCACCGTGCGTGACATGCTGGGAAGTGCCTTGCAAATCAGCGCTGACAAAAAAGACCCAGCAGACACGTGTATGCTGCAGAGTGCTCTGCTACAGGTTAGTGATTTGACAGGGGAGCCACATGTGTCATACATGAGAAATCTCATAAATGCTGCAATCCGGAGTAACTACAGGAGCACGTAAGAGACATTACATGCACCTGTAGTTATGGCACCAAGTAGTGAAAACCTATGGGAAATTCATATTGCAGTCCCAGAGTAAATTGTTTTTACACCGGAGCAAGGACTCCCCGTAGTTACTCTGGATTGCTCCCAAAGACCCATTTCTAAGAGTGCATCCAGGTTTTGAAGCTCTTAAACAGGGTGACCATGTCATAACCAAAAAAGAAGACAAGGCCTCTCCAAAAATATAGGACACCCAAGAAAAATGTAGGATGTGACAAAGCTAAAACACTTATATATTGCTTTCATGGGCTTCATTTAAGAACGATATTACTTTTAATTAAGTTTAAAACTATTACACAGAATTTATTAATAAGAAGGCTGCATCCTGCCTGCTCACAAGGAAAAGGAGATTTCCCCCTCCTCAAGGCTAAAAAAGCAAACATGTTCTGGAAAAAGAGGACATCTGGCCACCCTGCTCCTGAGCGTATCAGAATGGGAGATGGGCAGATCTGATATTGTCTTTTTGAGACTTTCTTTAAGCCTTGTTGAGACGAATGTGAGTCAAATTAACACACTATTGTGCAGCCACTGTTCAGTTCATTAGGGTGGAATGGGCCCAAAATGAAGTAGGGAGGGGGCTGTAATTTGGATAGTCTGTTGCAGGCATCAAACTATCTTGATCCAATTCCAGGAATTACCCACGTTTTTCTCTGTAGCATGCAAAATGTGCTCTGAGGAAACTATTCGATCAAGAATATTAAGGCTGCCAAAAGAGAACTGTTGTAGGACCAGGGCCAACAATGGGGTGTCCAAGTCCGTCTTAGCCCTGGAAAGCAGCTATCTTTCCATCCCAATTCTCTTATTGCAAAAGGCGGATCACAAGTTTCCAGCTAAATAGGATCTATCTACCTATCTATCTACAGTATTTATATACCGCTTTTCAACTGAAAAGTTCACAAAGCGGTTTACAAGAAAATGAAAAAAATTAATAGCTAATTAATAGCTAATGGGTGCCTGTCCCAAAAGGGCTCACAATCTAAAATGCAATAAGAACACCAGCAGAAGCCACTAGAGCAGACATTGCTGGGGTGTGTAGGGCCAGTTACTCTTCCCCTGCTAAATAAAAGAGGAACACCCACTTGAAAGAGTGTCTCTTGCCCAGTTAGCAGGGGTTAGATATGTCTTCAGTGTTCCTCTGCATACTCCCAAGAAGCCCCAAGTAACTCACAGCATGTCTACTCAGAAGTCCCATTTTATTCAATGGAACTTACTCCCAGAAAAGTGTGTATAGCATTGTAGCCTTAGTGAATTTATTACTTCTGAGTAAACATACTTGTGTTTTCCAACCGCAATCCTGGTCACAGGATTGGGAGACTAGGTTAAAGGGTCATAAAATAGGCTTTGGAAGGGGCAAGATTTAGAAGCTGGACCTGTGAAGGAGGGTTACAAAACACTTCCCTTTCCAGAAACCACTTTTCTAAGCTATGTCTCAGTCAACGAGTGTCTATGGGATGAACTACCAAATCCAAGGAACAATTTACTAGGGGGGGCATACTATTTTTCTCTGGACCAAAAATTTGAAGGGGACCTTGAAATGTGGAAACAAATCAGGGAGGTGTCAAAGAGGGACAAGGTTGTACTGATCAAATGATGGGGGGTTTCAATTATCCTCATATCAACTGGGACAATTTGTGCTCTGGTCATGAAAGAGAGCACTTTCTAAATGACTGTGCCTTGAAGCAACTTGTCATGGAGCAACTTGTCATGGAGCACATCAAGAGGATAAGTGACTGGATTTAATATTTTGCAATGGTGGGGGTGTTGCACAGGGGAATGCTGCACAAGGGATGGTGATGGTAAAGGGTGAGCCCAGGCTACAAATATTCTTGAGGTTTTACTCCCGCAATGCAGGTACCTTTTGCCTTTGGAATACGCCTTTGGAATAAAAACATATAACACCACCTTCTACACTTCTATCTTTAAAAAATACCAAAATCCTTTAAAAAATAACCCACATCTAACTATAGGTTGTTGAGCTACAACAGGCTAATTTGCTTTCTCCACACCCTTCCTTAGAATCATAGAATCCTAGAGTTGGCAGGGACCTAGTAGGTCATCTAGTCCAACCCCCGGCCTGTAGCAGAAAATCCTCCTAGAGCATCTCTGACCAGTGCTTGTCGAGCCTCTGCTTGAAGATCCCCAATGAGGGAGAGTCCACCACCTTCCTTGGCAATCTGTTCCACTGCCGAACCGCCTTCACTGTTAGCAATTTTTTTTTCCTGATATCCAACCGGAATCTCCTTTTTTGCAGTTTGTACCCATTGGTTCTAGTTCTGCTTTCCTTGACCTCCAATGTCCTTTTAAAAAAACAATAATTGACATCCTGACTCAAAAGACTTCACCCTTTCATGGATCATAGAATTGCAATGTCTTGGAATCTCCAAGGAGTAATTTTTTGGGGAAACCATAAGTTCCAGGCCCTCAGAACACCCTCCATATGTGAACAGCGCACAATTCTAGTTCTGTTTGGTCAAGAAGCTCAGAGATGGAGGTGCGGGCCAGAGTTTCATGAGTTTAGAGACAAGGGTTTCCAGAGCTCCGCTATGTCACTAGGAAGTAATCACCATTGTGTTCAATGAGACAGTGCCATCCTATGCATGTATATTCAATAGACTCATTGCATTCAATAGTATTTACTTATAGGAAAGTGTGGTTAGGATTGCAGTCTAACTCAGAGGAAGATAGGGATTGCATACTGAGTGCCCCATTCCATGATGGCAGTGCCAGATTCCAAAATGGCAGCACCCAGCTTTTTGTGACCACTTTGAAATGACCCAGTGGGGTCCCAACCCCTCAGTGCTAAACATCTGCTTACAATGCATTTATCCCTACAATCCAGAGCAACTACGGGAGCACGTAAGAGATATTACGTGTACCCATAGTTACTGCACCACCTTGTGAAAACCTATGGGAAATTCAAATTGCAATCCAGAGTAAATTGTTCTTACACCGGAGCAAGGACTCCCCGTAGTTACTCTGGATTGCACCCTATGTCTCTCAAGCAAAATTAGATTGTGTGCTCCATTTCACTTCTTGCCCAAATTGCCAATGTGGCTGACTGTCACTACTTCGGGTCTTCCTTAAGTTCCAAGGACAGGAGAAAGCCACTTTACCACCATAATAAAGAGGAGGATATTGCATTTAAATGAGTTTCCAAAACTAACCTCAAGTGGTTTTGGCAGACAGAGTCTCTCACATGAAGAGAAGGTGAAAGGAGATTTTGCTCCTCTAGGATTTCTTCCCCCACCCCTGCTAGGGAAGAACATAATTGCTGTGAGTGGAGAAGCTTCTTACCCCCCTTGCCTTTCACTTTCCTATTAAATGCTGGAGCCAACGATAAATCTCTAAATGAAAGTGCAAGAGATCCTGTTAATTCCAAAGGATTGAAGGGGCTCCATTTGGTGGAGATTAGATAAATGAAATGTTATTTATGTCCCCCAGAGGGCGTCTGGGCAGACTGAAGTCTGGTTGTTTTTTGAGGGAGCTGCTTTTGGGATCTGGTTCTGAGGGAAGGAGATTGAGTGCCATCTTCTAATCTTGAACATGGGCAGTGCCAGAGGGCAGATGAGGGAGGATGAGAACCCCCCTCCCAGTAAGAGGTTTGCCGCACTACCACTGCCTCCATTGCTAGACCCTTGAGACAAAGAAAAGGCACTTTTCATATGCTCAGGCTACTTTCCTATTTATAGTATCAATAACATTTGAAAAGTATTGGTATACAGTGTAGTTGTAGAGCAGAGGTGTCCAAACTCTGGCCCGGGGGCCAAATGTGGCCCGCGCAAGTCCCCTCCATCCGGCCGTTGGGCAAGCCTTGTAATACTCTGGATCTGTCTCTGATACATGCTTATATATAAATTTGTTCAAATTTGAAATGTAATTCATTTCTTCATCCCCTCCTCTCTTTGAAAATCATATAATGGAGAAAAGCAAACTGGCTGAAAGCAGGACTGTGAGCTTTTAATCCATACATTTATTTCTTTATTTGAAACATTTGAGCCCCTCCTGTCAAGCAGCAAACTCAGCTTCGCCTGCAATCCTAACCATACTTTCCTTTGAGTAAATACTATTGAACACAGTGAGTAGACATGCTTAGGATTGCACTGTGAGGAAATCATCTATATATATAAAAGAGAAAAGTCATTGACTGACAGACAGACTGACTCACTCACTCATCGCCACCCTGCCAAATCTGCCAGGCCTAGAAGCGTGAAATTTGGGGTTGGTGTTCCTTCCGTGACGGAGGGGTGCACTAAGAATCGGTTTTTGGAAATTCCAACCGGAAGGGGGTGAAAAGGGGCGCAACTTGTTTTCCTCCTTATACTTTGCTTTGAAGAATCGGTGACTCATCAACATTCCGCCCCAACCCCCGGACCTAGAAGCATGAAATTCAGGGAGGGAGTTCCTTCTGTCACATGAACACCCACCAAGAACCCGTGTTGAGAAATTTAACCTTTAAGGGACTGAAAAGGGGTGCAACGTGTTTTTGTCCTATACTTAACATGAGAGACTGAGTAACATCCAGCCAATTTGGTGCTCGGTGCCTGGTGCACAGGGGGGAAGTTGTTTGGAGGAAGATATTGCGCTATGGAGGATGCTACGCATGGGGGAGATGTTGCGCAGGGGGGGGATGTTGCACAGGAGGGGACTGATGCGCAGGGGGGAAGTTGTACATGTGGGGTTGATGCGCATGGGGGAAGTTGCATATGGGGGGTTGATGCGCATGGGGGGACATTGCGCATGGTGGTTGATGTGCATGGGGGGAAGTTGCACATGCGGGGTTGATGTGCATGGGGGAAGTTGCACATGGGGAATGTTGCGCATGGGAGTTGATGCACATGGGGAAGTTACGCATGCGGGATTGATGCGCATGGAGGGTTGTTGCGCATGGGGTTTGATGCGCCGTGGGGGGAAGTTGCGCCATGGGGGGAAGTTGCGCTGTGGGGGGATGGTGCATGGGGGAATTTTACTCCCGCAACGCGGGTATGCTTTTTGCTAGTTACAGAATAAAATGCTAGTACCTGTGGTTTAGAACTGAGTTAGGACAGTAAACCTATTTGCCCAGTGTTTCCTCCTCTCATTGGTAGTAGGTCTTGGACAAGTTTCTTTCCCAGCCCTGTGACTTATCCTTCCACTAGAAATGGAAAGGACCGAACCCAGTATGATTTGCATACAAATTGATGACAATTATGGACCCCCCCCCCCCAGCATTAAGATTTTGCATATTTTTTTCAATACCTAAATCCTTTTGAGGGTTGGGTAATATTTTGGCAATCATTTCCATAAACCAGGTAGAGAGTAGGTTAAAAGTTGGATGATTCATCAGTCAACTAAAAATCTTTATTCAACTAATAATAAAATTGACTGTACCCTTTCTTCAGCATCTCAAAAGCTGGGGAGCTGCTATAATCCCCGTCAATATCTGATGTGGCTTGTCATCAAATCCCCTTTCCTTGCCCCAGCATACTCCCAACCCTTGTTAAGAGGCCCTTTTGACAAGGCCTGTCACCTACTTCATTAATTCTTTTGCTTCCAGGATGTTTGTTTTACAAAAGAAAGGGAAATATGGAAAGGTTAAAAAAGAAGATGGGGGATGGTGTGTCAGGCTGAGCCAACAAAGGGTGAGGTAAGATTGAGAGCGCTAGGAGTGAGCACCAGGAATTGGAGGCAAGGCTTGGGTAGCTGGCTGGATTCAGATGGAAGGCCATTAGTGCGCATGCATGCATGTGCATATAACACAGTGTCAGGGCTGGTTCAAGATTTTTTTTGGCATCCAGAGAAGAAAATCATTTGGCACTTTCCCTGATCAATTAATTGGGACACAATCCACTGGGGAAATTTTCCTGCACAATCTTCACACTGAAGTGAGTAGGAACTACACAAGAACATGGAAAGTGCTCTTTTATGGCTTCTGTTCATTTCATTGAGGATCTGTGCAGAACTTCCCCGGGGGATTGTACTGTTATCAGATCTGTCTACCGCTCTGCTGGTCTTAATGGCACCCAAAATCTCAGCTAACATTGCCACATCCTGTGGATTATTCCTTTAATGTGTGTACATTACATTATGATCTGACCATGAAATATCATGATCTGACCACTAATATCCTGACTATGAAACTGTTAGTTAACCTAGAGCAACTTGGACTGAGGCACTGAACTGAACAAGGATGGTCACAATCTGCATAGATATTTGTTTTTGTGTACTAACAACTCTTTTGGTGAATGGGCTTTTTCTTGCTGTCTGGAACCTGTTGTCACAAGGCTCCTGATGGGCACAAGAGAGCTGTGTCTGCTGTTGATGCCTGCAATGATGCCAAACTCACCGAATTAAAAGCTAATGGGTCCCTTTAAATTTCCAGCCAGAGCCCATAGAATTGAACCCCACAGGATTGTGAGAGGATGCATTTTTCCAGCAACGGAGCACATGAAATTGAAAGGCTCCATACAGAGAGATGGCATGTGGGGTGGAGTATATTGAGAACTGATGGCTAAGAACGTGTGCCCAGAAGTTACTTGTTCAAATCTCCTCAAAACTTTGCATTAACTGGCTGATCATAGGCAAGCTACTACATACTTTAGCCCATCAATCCAAACTATTGTAAGAATGATATTTAAGCACCCTACAAGACTTTTCTAAGAGTTACTGAGATGCTATATTATCATGTGATGGGGCTGCAGGTTCACTTTGATTGGCCTCAGCAGCCTCAAAGATTTGATTCATATGATAGAAGGGAAGGTTTGGGGATACATCCAAGTCAAGCAGTCTCCACCCCACAGTCATTCCAGCAGCGGATCAGGTACCAAACTGAATGTTCTCCTTTGGGTAGTAAACAATGATAGACAAACAGAGGGCCAAATTTAGAATTGGTCCAAGACCTCCTGGTGCTTGAGGTGGCATGCCAAATACTACTCCCCCCACCTGGATTCATCTGCTTTGTGGCTTTGACACACAGATAATAGTTTTCAGGTCATTAGCATGAGATCAGGATAGATCTGGAAATAGTATTAGAAATGGCTCAGGTCAAGCTCTGGCCAAGGGCCCAAACTCATTAGAGTCTACCTAGGATTCAGTTAGGAGAACTGGACTAGGCTGACTCCTGTGCTGTCAGGACCAGTGGCAGTAATAGCTGGTGCAACGGTAGTCATCTGGGATTATGCAGGGTGCATGTAACATGGAGACTCAATGCAGGGTATTGAGTGATGCAAAGTCCCAGTAACTTGGTGTGGGCATGGGTTCAAGGCTGAATGTCATTATCTTTAAGTAAATGGTTTAGCTTTCTATCCCAGGGCAGATGAGGTCCTCTGGTGACGCTAGTGGTTAAGACACTGTGCCTATTAATCAGCAGGCTAGGGTTTGAGACCCGGGTCTCCACAAGATGAGGATATCCTTTCCAGGCAGAGAGTTGGACTTAATGATCCACTGGGTTCCTTCCAACTCTATGATTCTATGAAACCATATTTACCTGAATCTAATGCACCATTGAATCTAATGTGCACCCTGTTCTTATAATCAAAGTATTGTGTTTACTCAAATTGAATTAACCATTGAATCTAATGCACACCTTGATTTTGGAGACCAAATTTGGCTGAAAAAGGTGAGCATTAGATTCAAGTAAATACAGTATTTTTCTTTCCAAAAACTGTAACCTTGGTTTCAACTTTTCTTGAGCTTCCCATTTAGGAAGAAGAACTCTGCTACATCCCTAGGAAAGTTATTCCAGCTATTTCTTAATAGCTTGCATAATCCAAAGTGTTTAGTGATTGTCAATTCAGGATTGCCCCCCCAAAAGTCTTCTTTCACATATCATGTCACAGAATTTCAGGGTGACCAAACAGAATGGAGGACAGGCATGCCTGTACTTTTAACCATTGCATAGAAGAAGGAATTTGGGCAGGTGCTGCTTTTTAAAGTCTTATATGTTGAGCTAAACCTGCTTAAATTTCTTCTTCTATTCATCGCTTAAAGGTACAGGTACACTGTCCTCCATTCTGTATGGTTACCCTGTAGAGAATTAACTGCAACAAGACATGGTCATGTCTTTCCAACTTGAATAGATGCTTTAAGGAAAGATTTCATTCACAGAGGAGACATTGATCAGTGGCAACTAATTGTGGGATCTGAAATGAATCAAGGCAGCAGCAGACTTCTATGCATTCTGGTTGGGGACTCAGGAGACAGGGAAGCCATCACATTCAGGTCCTGTTTGTGGACTTCTTCGGGCATCTGACGGGCCATGATTGGAAACAATACAGTCCTAGGTAGTCTGTTTCGGCACCATGTGTGTTCTTGGCCTCTTTACTCTCTTGCTTGTCTTTTTTGCTCAGCAAATAAGGTGAACAAATATCTCTGTGAATTAATATCTCTGCTTTAACAAGAAAATCATACGGAAAAACTGTGAGCACAACTCCTCCAGTGTCTAATTTTGGCTTCTGTAGGCTAAGTAAATAGGCCCAGTTCCTTCTTCAGCCAATCACCCTATGATCTGAAAGGACACAGATCAGAAACATCTCTCTTTTCCCCAGTCTGTGATTCTTCCTCTCTGACCTTCCCCCTTTTATTTGCATTGCCTTGACCTTCTTTGGCAGCATAATCAGAATCATGGCCTGTCCCCTGTGGGGTTCCCCCTTTCCCCCCACTGCAGCTGACAGGTTGCATCTCTCCTCCCCCTCCTCTCTTAAATAATTCAACTCCCTATAGCTGCCCCTTGGCTCCATCTGCATCCTAGCTGCTGTTCGCTGGGCCCCTGCCGAGCTAACAACATAAGCCCCTCGCTTGGTAATTGCCAGATGAATAGAGGAAGACGGGAGACTCTGGCGGGAAATAGGGGGTCACAGGCAGGAGGGAATTGGTGGAGGAAGGTATGGGCCATACACAATATTTTTCTTCAGGTCTAATGGAATCCAGAACAATAGTTCATTTCAATGCACATAACAGTTGAATATTGACTATCATTTACTAAGGAGTAATTTACTACTGAGCGCATTCAACCACTTTGTTTTTGCATTATCTTGAGCGAAGACATTTCCATGATTCTTGTGATCTGAAATCTGGGAAACTGGATTGAGGTGGGGGTGGGGAAATGGAATGATATAGTTCTCTTAACTTGGCAAGAGACCTTAACTGATGGCCGGTTCCACAATTGCTGATATACCCACTGCAGTAAACTCATTTTTGTTCACTAGGTTTGAGTGAAGTCACTTTGTTCCACTCTAGAAACTTTTGATAAAACTTGGATAGATGGACCGATCTCTGCCAAAGCAATCAAAGACCATAGTCTCTTTAGTGTATGAGGTTAGAGTCAGGCTAACACACGCAGGAGGCATGACATACATGCACTGGAGTTCAACTCATGTGATCCAAGCTTCTGTTGTCATAAGAGAGGGCCTTTGGCATGCAAGGCGAGACCTGAATGGAGACTTCTTGCCACATGGAAGCCTTTTTTTGAGGCAGCCAATCTGTAGCGCTGCTTCCTTCACATTGTGCCCTCTTTACAAATGGGACTGTGGTCTCCCTATAACCACTTGGGGGTGGGGAGTCACTGGCATAAGCCAACCAGGCAGACATCCTTCCTCCTCCCCCTCTGCAATCAGAGCTCAACTTTCTGTTATGCTTCAGTTTGGCAAGGAAAGAAAAGCTTGTGATGGAGCTCAGCAGGGAGGGATAGGCTTGATTTTCTGTGATAAGAAGCCACCAACAGCACTGAGTGAGCTTAGTCTGAATGCTGTCTCTGAAGCAGATTCCCCCTTCTTCTTTCATAAAGAAATGCCTGCCAGCCAACATTGATGCACTTGGGGATGCTGCAATGAATGGATGCAAACAGGCATACCTAAGGGGATACCTTAGGCATACCTAAGGGGGTGCAGGGTCTAACAATTGCATTGGGCAACAAGCTGAGCTCGACATTAGTGGCTAAAACTGTGAAAACTGGCATGTAGAAATAATACCACCATATTATATATGATTGCAAAGGTTATTTAATGCAGCATGCAATGAAACAAATCAAATTGGAATACGTGTATTGTATCAAACATAATGTTCAATTAACCAGAAATAACTTCCAGGGCATAAGTGAGCTCACATCAGGTTACACAGTGATTTGCAACACCACTGATGGCAACGTCTGTCCTTTATCCTGACACGGGGTAGGTAGGCTGTCCTTTGCTGACAGGTGTCCTTTTTATAGTTCTTCCCTCCATGCATATCCTGCCCATCAGGATGACAACATATGATATTAATAGATTGACAGGATTGACAGGATTTTAGGTATTAATAGCAGAAGTGACAGATACAAACCTGGTCAGATCATCCAAAGATGATCTCTCAGTTTGGTCTGTTAGGTTAATTTCATACCATTCTGACCGTAGAAAGAAACATGGTATAGTAAAATTGTGAGGAGCCTGAGCAGTGAGCCAGGAAGTCCCTGGTTCATGTTTGATCTCTGTCATGAATTCAGTATTATGGCCTTAGGCCAAGTGTGCACAAGTTGTGGTTCATGATGACAATCCTTGCCTGCCAGCTTTGCCTTGGAGACTGCCAAATGCTTGACAATCCTCCTGGTTTCACAGTCCCAGACAAGGAGTAAAAACAAGAAAGGTGTCAAGCATCTGTTGGGGAACCATATATGTCTGGTGGCCTGTCTTTGGCTTAGTGAAGCAGAGGTTGTTTACTTCCCAAGACAGTCAATCTCAGTTTTCTCATCTGTAGCATGAGGATAATGACTTCTGAATTGAGGTGTAAATACAGTAACCCTCTAAACTGAGCTTAGGCTGCAATCCTATGCATTGCACCCAATGGGACTTACTTCTGAGTAGACAGCATTGGATTGCAGTTTTATTGCCCAGTCTTAAACTTCTCACATATCCTCAGTTCCTCCTCTATGATGGACTGCCATACTGATGCACTGCTGGATGTGTCAACAGATGTGGGAGTGCCTTCCTGAAGGGAGCGCCTTCATATCTCCCATTGATTGTCAGAGTTGAGCATAAAAAGTGGGGAATGGCGAGGCAAGGGGAGGATGCAGAGGAAGCAGGGGATGGACTGATTGGGACCAGGAGGGGGTGGGTTTGGTGCCGCTAGTGCCGCAAATATCCTAACTCACTTTCTGGGCAAATCCTGCAGCACAGGTCAACACAGCGAACTAGCTGTTGTAGGTCTGAGTAGTTCACTCTGTGCTGCAGAGGCTTCACTATGGGCAAGGGATTGATAGTACTTAGAAGAGACTTCTGCAACTGTGTCCCTCCACCATAGATGCAGCAGTAATCATGCCTGATGCATCAATGGGGGGGGGGGTGTACACCGTACAGGATAAGATAGGGTGGTCAATCTCTTGAAATTCCAGAGCTTTATCCTTGGTCAGGTGCCATTGGCTTGGACTTTGCACAAAAATAGTGAAGCATTGCAATGCAGATATATGAAAACCTATATCCCTTCCCTCCTTCAACACCTGTGGAACATTTTAGAGATGAGTTGCTGAAGATCTCACAAGTTTTATGCCTCTCACATTCATCTGAAATAGCTATCTGGAGGAGTGCAGGTGACATGAATCTGACCATTGACTAAAGAATGCTTATATTTTTGTTTCATACTAGAAACAGCCCTCAGTTGTCACTTGTGGAGGTAAAATATAACAAATGTCATCTGTTTAAAAAAAAAACCACCCCTCTTTCCTGCCTCTCAACTGTCCTTGCCACTCCTCTCTCCACAATAGCTCTCCTCAGTCATCATCACCCCCAGCATGTTCTCAGCTTGTCCTGTTATCTCTCCCAGAGACAGTTACAAATGACAATTAAAATGTAAATGGAATTTTGACTATAAGTTTTTCCTCAACCTTCTCTGCCCCAGAGACATATGGGAATAGAACCCTCAGCCTGCTTGATTGACATGGAACATGCGGACACATGCGGGCACAGGGCATGGAACATGCGGGCACAGGTCAAGGGTTTTCTGTAGAGAGATTGTTAAATACATTGGATCCCCTTTGGTGTGGAAGAAAGGTGTGATAAAAATAGAATGAATGAATGAATGAAGCTGCAATCCTAAGCTCCAGTTAGGCTGGCATAAGCCCTGGCATAACTCCTGTGCTGATTTAGGATTGTCACAAAAGTGGGTAAGGTACTTCTGCTCCACTGTTGGGGAAGGTTAAACCAGTGCACAAGCATATTCCGATATCCACACAACAACATGGGAAGATATGCCAGGTGAGTCATGCCGACTTAAATTGGTTAGGATTTCACCCTGGATTGGAAATTTATTCTAAGGCTACAATTTTAGCCGTGCTTATTTGGGAGTAAGCACTTCTGACTAGAGTGCATACTCCTGAGTAGACATGCATAGGATTGGGCTCTTATTCTCTTTCCAATTATATTTTTCTTATATATTCCCATCATTTTCCCTTACTTCATCCCTCCTGCTTTTGCAGTCTTCTGTTTTATCCATCTCCTCTTTCTCATACTTGCTGCTTTACTGTCTTCCTCCATCAATCCCCATATCATTTTCATAAACCCTTGTACCACCTCCTTTTTCTTTCTTTTTCTCAAGCTGTCTCTCTCCATAAACCTCCCCCCACTCTTCCCCACTCTGCCTTTCTGTGACCCACCCTTCCACCCAGAACAAAAGGGCCCCTCCCCTTTCTTTCTGCCTGGAAAATGCACCGCACAGGGCCAAGTTGTGTCATTTTTGCCTTTATTCCCATTTAAGGATCATCTTCTTTCTCTCGTTGTAATCCTACTTTTTTGGCTAGTGAGAATGGGGATGTGTGGCTAGACGCTCACTCACGTGCACACAGCATATGCCTCCAACAAGTTGGAGTGAAGGATGAGAGATAAATAAATTCATGTGTTTGCTCCCTCCTGCTCTCCAATTCCATTTCTACTGTCTGTGCTGAAGTCCTTGGGGAGAGGATGTTTCTGGGGGAGGGGTTATTGCAATTACACAGATGTTTTTTGCTAATGGCCTCTTTCTCTCCCTACTTCAGCCACAAGTCGCTCTGAGGATTGCATGTTGCTTCCACCTCCACTGCTGTTCTACTGCCCAGGTTCGGCTAGCAGCCCTGGCCCAAGATGCCAGGGAAGATGGTCTCAATGCTGTCCTATCTGTTGATGCTCTGGCTGTTCTCTGATCCAGCAGTGTCCATCCAGTTACCTGAAGGCTGTGAGTAATGAATTCATTGCATCTTCTCACCATGGATTGAAACGTGTGGGATGGGATCCACTTCCACTGTGTATCTTGGCATGCTCAACAAATGTGAGAGTGGGTAGTGATGCATTCCCACATTGATTTGTTTGAGAACTTGTGAAATAGTGCATTTCTCCTTGTTGTTGACTTTTCTCCATGAACTTGGAGACTTGCATGCTTTTTGTATTTCTTGTCAGTTTCACTGAGTCCTGTTTCATATATGGCAACTTTATGTTTGCATTATACTCTCAACTGTCAAAATATTGTTCCATGCATTTGTGAGTGATTGACTATCTTACCTGTTTGATCACCTTCTCCTGAATTCATTTGCTAGTGCTAGTTTAAATGGGAGGGCAGACTTGGTTGGAAAATTTCACCAGTGAGAGAGCCCATCCACTCAACATAGCTTCCTCCAGGACATTTAACAAGAGGATAGCACTGGTTTCTCCTGTAACATCAGTAGTCATTTTTTCCTCACACTCATCTCTTACCTATTTGGATGTCTAGCAACCAACATAGCTCACAACTGAAGGGGCAAAAATGGCCATCCATAACAGTATGCAAAGAGTCATAGATCAAAATGTAGGTATCCAAATGCATGCAACAACCAGCACAGCTGCTGATTGGATATACAACTATGTGAATGTGCAGATCTTGAGTAAATGGAGATAGAATCAGAAGTTGAAAAGGAAAGAGTCATGTCTGTAGTAGAAAAAAATTGGAAACTACATCTATGAAAGGACATTGGGTCTTATATTCCCCCACCAACTAATCTATGTCCCATCTTTATGGCTATACGTTCATATGTGTACCCACTACGGTGCATATCTTGCTGTTTTTAAGAGTGCTTCTAATATATTTACCACTTTCACTTTGCAAAGAGGTTTTCAGTCCTCAGCCATATTCACAACAATTCTTTTAAGATGAATCGTTCATTTTATGGGTGGGAACATGTCAGAGATAGTGATGATTAAAGCCATCTAAGATGTCCATGCCTGCCCATGATTGGTCTTTGGTTTTCTAAACCCAAGCCCAGCAATCTGTTCACAAGCTCACATTGCCACTACTGATGTGGACTAGTTTCTCCAGGCATCTGCTGCTTGGACTATAAATTACCAAGTTAGGAGTTATAACCCTCCTTCCTTGCCCCTTTTCCTGTTGAAGTTTAATTCTCCATTTCAGTCTTTTCACCTGTCTACTGATTTTTTGAGGAGTTCAGATGGTACTAAAAATGAACTTGAACAACACTCTCCAAGCATATTCGCAGAGGTTGGCTGGCTGGCTAGGCAGACAATTTATTATTTCAGGACCATGGATAGAACTTCAAGGCAGGACTTTCTCAATTACAGTAAATATCATCCCTGTCTTTTAACTGGGTTTAACTGTGCAGTGGCACATTAGAGCTAAATTCCTGTGATCTGTTAGTAGAATAGTAACTGTGAGGATGGAGGATCTCTTCTTAAGAGAAAATATTTATTTACCCTGTGTGTAGTTTGTCTGTGGGTGGCACAAGTGGTTAAGACACTGTGCCTGTTAACCAGCAGGCCAGGGTTCGAGACCCAGGTCGGCCCTACAAGACAGGGTGAGCTCCTGTTCTTAGCCCAGCTCTGCGACGCCAGCTGGATCCAATTGTATTGGCTCTGCCTTTCCATTGGACTAATTCAGTGGCGTGGAGAGGGGGGAATTTGCTGCTTGGGTAACAGCCTATCCTCCATAACAATCCAACCCAGGCTTTTGTGCTTCGCATGCAGCGTATGCAGTGCTGAGCACGATGCCATAGTCTTTCAAGACTGACGGAGGCCTGCATATTAGTTTGTCTGTGGAATTCCCTGCAACAGGATGTGGTGATGGCATCTAGCCTCAATGCCTTTAACAAAGGATTGGATAAATTCCTAGAGAAAAGGACCATCACAGATTACAAGCCATGAGAGGTTTGAGTTGAGGTGGACAACCTGAAAATGCTAGATGCAGGTAAGGACACCTGAATTTAGGTGTCATATGTGCTCCCTGAGGAATATGGAGGGCCACTATGTGATACAGGAAACTGGACTAGATGGGCCTTTGGCCTGATCCAGTGGAGGCACTTCTTACATTCTTAAGTTTGTAGGACTGAGGACACAATCCTAACCAATTTAGGCCAGTCTAACTCACTTCGCATATCTTCCCATGGTGGTATGGGGAGATGTGGGAAGGTCAGCACATGTCTGTGCAGTCATCTAATCCTCCCCAGGAGTTGGGCTCACTCCCCACAGTGCCTAATGACAATTTTTCACTCCCAGTTCAGCATAGGACTTATTCCAGGATTTATGCTGGCCTAAGTGGAGATTAGAATTGCAGCCTAAGCCTTCTGAGCTAGATATGATAGTGGCAGATCCTTTTGTTTAAACTCCTCCTCAGGATAGATAAAGTGAGGTAAAGATAAATTTGGTAAAATGAGGTGGGAACATGCATGCTTGGGAACTTGAGTTTTATTGCCAGGGGAGGGGACTTTGATCACCCCCACATCTGATCACTTACTACCTTATAGCTTCTAACCCACCATGTTTTTTACTTCTACTGTGAAAAACCTCTGGTATTGGGACACGTTTGAAGGAAAAGTTCCTCTGGGGAGAATGGGAAAGTAAGGTATAAACAGAAGGGAGGTTCAGCTCTGCATATACAAGCCTTCACTTTTCTCTGAAGATCCAACCCACCTCCCACTTAATACATGATTTGAGTAGACCCAGATTTAACAAACTGGTCTGCTTCTGACGCATTTGTCTCTTGGTTTATTTATTGTTTTTGTGTTGAATAATGCATGTATGTGTTGATTTTCCCCTCATGTTACCCACTCAGGCCTAGTTCACACCAAGGTGGAAAACCATATTAGGCTGCAATCCTAAACACACTTACCTGGGAGTAAGACCCACTGAACACAATGGGCTTACTTTGGAGTAAGCAATTTTAAGGATTGCAATTTTAACCTGTTAAGACTGCAGATGGTGGCTTCTGTTGGAATTCTCCTCTATACAGAAAAATCCCTCCACACAAAATCCCAGCAAGTCAGGGAAAAGTCTTCCAGCTAACCTACATACAAATTGTCATTATGAAGGGAGATTTTTTTTTTTAAATGGTGAAGCATTCATGTTTGCGAACCTCTCCCTGCAATTTGAAATGATTCAGCTTACATATAATGTATTCGAATGCACCTCAGTACAAAATAAAAGTCACAAATAGGAGCATGGTTATTAGAGTAAAAGAACAAGAATGCCACTGCTGCGTAGAGAAAAGTGAAAAATCAGCAGTGGCAGAGCATGCTGTGAGAACTGGTACCAAATACATTTTAATCAGATTCAGGTTCTTTCTTAGCGCAACAATGCCATACTAAAATCTATAGGGAGGCCATTGAAATTCAAAAACATAAAAACAGTATGTTCAAAAAGGGAACTACTAGAAATGATGTCTGGCTTCCAGTATTCAAACATACTCGAATAAAAAACTTTGAGGAGAAATCTATGTAGGAAATTGTGATAATGAACAGGCAAATGGTGTTAATATGCCTTTAAAAATTCAAGCTGGAACCAGCATTAATTGTGGAATCTTTGTGAAAATGTGCAGTGAGTGTGAGTGAGTGAGTGAGTGAGTGAGTGAGTGAGTGAGAGAGAGTCCAATCCTACCAACTGGTGCAACTGTTGGTGTGGCCCCTCAAGGTGGTGCCACTATCCTGTGGCCCCACTGCAGCCGCTGTGATCTCCTTAGGGGAAAGGGCCTTTAAATACCCCCTCTAGCTCTGATACTACTAACTGCTGACTGGCACTGGTGGAGCACCACCAGCTCACCAAGTGGCGCCAAAGCTCAGCACTGACTGGCACTGGCCCAATGCTGGTGGGCCCTCCTCTCTGGGTGCTGCAGATGTTCCTTATCGCATATTTGTGCTAGTGGTATGCTAGAGCTGCCAACACTAAAGAGCTCATAATTGGGCTCTTACCCTACAATCCAGAGTAACTACGGGAGCACGTAAGAGAATTTACGTGCACCCGTAGTTACTGTACCACCTAGTGAAAACCTATGGGGAATTCATATTGCAATCCAGAGTAAATTGTTCTTACACCGGAGCAAGGACTCCCCGTAGTTACTCTGGATTACGCCCTATGTAAGTGTATGTACGTGTGAGGAGAGAGAGAGAGCGTGCGCACAAGAGAGCTACTTGCACATTGACTGTTTCCCAGTGTGATATTCTCCCTGCCCCCCCCCCCTCTGCTGTAGTCTAACTTCTGTGGCTAGTGGGGTTTCTGTGGGAAAAGGAGCTGATTGCTCCCGATGGCGGGTGAGGTGAGAGATCGATCCAAGGGGGAAACGTTTCTGTACGTAGAAGACAGTCCAGCTTGAGGGATGGTTTTGGTGGGAGGGAGAGTTTGGGCTGCATTCATGGCCAGCATCCAACAGGGAAAAATGCCACAGAATTGGGAGCTCCATAGACAGCTGGTACTATATGACGCTGGCAGCTCCTGTGTGTGTGACTTACAATATTATTGTACAGATTCAAGGGAAAGTGGGAGTAGTAAATACGCCCAAAGAAAACCTAAGCACATGTGCTTGTTTTTGCTTCCTTCCTGCCTTTGTTACCCTTGATTCCTCTGTTTTTTCTCTCCCTCTGTTAGCCTGGATTCTTGCATCTTCTTTGTCAACATATAGGTTGTAAGGTCCTCAGGGTAGGGACTTGTCTTTTTATGCTGATGAAATTCTACCATGTCATGTCTGTTACGATTCTATCAGTGGTGGGCTCTAGCAGGTGGGCTCTATAAAACCGGTTGTTAACAAGAGATAGGACATATAAAGTTTAAAAACAGCCATTTTAAAGTGGCTGCCAGATGGGCATAAAACCGGTTATTAATTTCTTTGAATCCCATTGCTGGATTCTATGCAAATAATTGTTGACATAAGCTTTGACTAAACCCTGCTATATCCCATGGATCTGTTTCTTCTGTTAATGTGAAGGTGTAAAGTTCCCTTTTTTTCATGTCTTGCTGCATTTGTTTCTATGGTATAAATAGGGAAGAAAGCTTGTGCTACAATCCTAATCTCCAGTTAGGCCAGCCCAAGCCTTGGCATAAGTCCTTTGCTGACCTGGAAATGTCATAAAAGTGTCATAAGACACTTTTGTGCTTCTCCTGGGGGAGGGTTAGGCCAGTGCACAGACCTGCGTTTGCTTCCCTCCATCTTCATGGGAATGGGAACACCAATGACTTGTGCCAGCCTAGTTTAGGATTGCGACCTTGGTCTCTTAGACTCACCACTTCTCCATCTCTTCCATTTGGGGTCATGATCTTTTTTTTTAAAGAGACGGATATGAAGTAAAATAGGGTAAAGAAGTAAACTGTACTCCTGAGCAGATACGTATGACATTTCTTTGAGAAATCCTTGAGGAGTGGAGAAGTGCCACTGGACTGGAAGAGGGCAAATGTAGTCCCAATTTTTAAGAAGGGGAAAAAAGAAGACCCGGGAAATTATAGACCAGTCAGTTTGACTTCAATCCTGGGCAAGATATTAGAGCAAATCATAAAACACACAATTTGTGCACATCTAGACAAGTACTCGGTGATCAAAACAACCCAGCATGGATTTACCAAGAATAAATCTTGCCAGACAAATCTGATCTCCTTTTTTGATCGGGTTACGAGCTTACTGGACAGTGGCAATGCTGTGGATGTCATTTATCTTGACTTCAGCAAAGCATTTGACAAAGTCCCACATGACATTTTAATTAGGAAGTTGGAAAAATATGGGCTAGACAGGGCAATTGTTAGGTGGATCTGCAACTGGCTCGATGGCCGCACTCAAAGGGTTTTAGTAAATGGTTCTGTGTCAACCTGGAGGTCCGTTTCTAGTGGGGTACCCCAAGGCTCTGTCTTGGGACCGGTTCTCTTTAACATTTTCATCAATGACTTGGAGGAAGGGATACGGGGGAGCCTGATCAAATTTGCAGATGACACCAAACTGGGAGGAGTAGCAAACACATCAGAAGACAGGAGAAACCTCCAGGAGGATCTGGATAAACTGGAATCCTGGGCTGTAACAAACAGAATGAATTTCAACAGGGAGAAGTGCAAGGTTCTGCACTTAGGCAATAAAAACCAAAAATACAGCTATAAAATGGGGGATACTCGGCTTGGCAGCACAACATGTGAGCAGGATCTTGGAGTCGCTGTGGATCACAAGCTGAACATGAGTCAGCAGTGTGATGTGTCTGCAAAGAAAGCAAATGCCATTTTAGGCTGCATTAAGAGGAGTGTAGCTTCCAAGTCACGAGAAGTTCTAGTTCCTCTTTGGTGAGACCACGCATTGGTGAGACCTCACCTTGAGTACTGTGTTCAGTTCTGGGCACCTCACTTTAAGAAAGATGCAGCCAAACTGGAGCAAGTCCAGAGGAGAGTGACAAGAATGATCAGTGGGATGGAAGGGAAGCCCTACAAGGAAAGGTTGGGGGAACTTGGGATGTTCAGCCTGGAGAAGAGGAGGCTGAGGGGAGACATTTCTTCAGTATTTCTTCAGATACCTGAAGGGCTGTCATAGGGAGGAAGGGGCCAATTTGTTCATAGCTGCTTCTGAAAGCAGAACTAGAACCAATGGGTACAAACTGCAAGAGAGGAGATTCCGGCTGGAAATCCGGAAAAAATTCCTGACTGTGAGGGCGGTTCGGCAGTGGAACAGATTGCCAAGGGAGGTGGTGGACTCTCCCTCACTGGGGATCTTCAAGCAGAGGCTCGATGAGCACCTGTTGGAGATGCTCTAGGGGAAATTCCTGCTGCAGGCAGGGGGTTGGACTAGATGACCTACTAGGTCCCTTCCAACTCTATGATTCTATGATTCTTCAGCTACCACTCATTCACAGCCCGTCACCATGCCCTTAGGACTATACAAAAGAAACTTTGGCTGCAATCTTAAATCACACTTTTCTGAGAGTAAGACCCATTGAAAACAATGGCGCTTACTTCTGAGTAAATGTGGATAGGATTGTGCTCCATGTATCTCCTCACAGTGGCTCTGGGCTTCATAGTTCCTATCAGTGGCTCTGGGCTTGAGTCCTCTTTTCAAAAATAAATTACTTCCTAATTATTCTGTGATGGCATTTTGGAAATACAATCAAGTTCTTGTTTTTTAATTTCTTTATAGTTTCATGGTGTCAATGCAGCTCAAGCTTATGTTGGAATTCTGCGTCTGACTTTACCTGCTCAATCTCACTTTCACTCCTCCATCCGTTGTAGCTGAATTTAATTTCAAGACTTCATGTTCCTGTATACTGTAATGAATTTTAATTCTGTCCCTTGCGTTGTTTGTGATTCTTCTCCTTTTTGCTTCATTTGTGGAGGCTGAAATGTTATCTTTTCCCTTCCTTCAAGGAATTCACAAAGATGTTGAATAGCTTTACATTTTTAAAACGTTGTTGGTTGCTTTCTACTTTGCACTGTCCCCAATTCATCGATAACTAATATGTGCCTTCCCTATTAGTCAGTAGTTTGAGAAGTTTGAGGTAAGTCAGGGGTGAGATACGTTGCAAGTTGAGATCAGGATAAGTCTTTGCAGGAGAGGAGTGAATGTGATGGGGGGGGGGGTTTACTCATAGGGTAATGGCACAGCCTCCAGGAGCCGTGCAGAGGACTCCCCAGTCATAGAATGGTAAAAATAAGCAGTTGCGAACAATTTCTGCCTCCTGGAGGATGATGCATCATCCAATTCCTACCCACTCACCTTCCATGGCTTTCTTGAAACTTGGGGGTTTTGTTCCCTCACTGCCCCTGAAGGGCTCAGAGATTGAGATCCTCAAGCCGGGGCATCATGGCATGCCAGTTTGAGAACCTCAGCTATCAGTAGTACTCTCAGGTTAGAAGTGATTGTGAGCCCAAAAATCTCCAGTTTATTTGTAGAAAAGTCCAGCTGAACCAGAATCCAAAGTGTTCCTGTATTCAAGTGCTTTCTACCTTGTTTATCTTGCCTGTGAAATGAATTGCTTTGTCAAAGACAGGAGATTATTTTTGGATGCACATAATTTGTTCTCCACAGATCCACATTGGATTCTGCATGTGTACAAATCAGTTGTTTCCTGATTTCTTCTGACAGCTTCACAGGGATGGGTGTTAATCAGATAGGCTTTGTACTGTGTTTCCCTGTTGGTTTGCCCTTCTCTTGTCTGCTGGATCCGCTGAGCCTCTTCAAAGATTTCTACAGCTAATTCTTCCTATACTTAAGGATGTAATTCTGAAAAAAAATCTGCTGCATTCATTCAGGCAAGGAAATGCATGGCTGGGCATCCAGATAGCAGCCTTATCATTCTCTCTCTTTTAGGGTCTCTCAGAGCATGTGGGAAAGGCTTTCTCTTAGTACAGTGGTACTTCTCATAACAAGTGCCTCACATATAGTATGTTCCACATAACAAGTCTAAATTTCCAAGATATCCTGCTTTACATAACAAATCTGCTTCACATAACAAACCCCTCTGGTGCCTAATGAGCATGCGTGCTATGCAGCCCTGATGTTCCACACAGAGGCTGTTTAAAAGGGCTGCCGGCCAGTGCTGCTGCCCCTAACTGTCCCCAAATGCCCCCACCGATCACCTTGAACCTCCAGCGGCAGCCCAGGTAAGGCTCCCAGGAAAGTGTCTTTGGTTACAGCCTCCTAACCATGTCTACCCAGCCCAATTGTGTTCAATGGGGCTTACTCCCAGGAAAGTGTCTTTAGGATTGCAGCCTAAGTAGACTTCAATTATGGTGTTTCATCATCATTTTTACATACAGTTAATATTTTTATATGAATATTTGGGGGTTGTGGAACCAATTGTCTGAGTTTCCATTATTTCCTATGGGAAAATCTGCTTCACATAAAGAGTGCTTCACGTAACAAGCATGCTTCCAGGATGAATTTAACTTGTTATGTGAGGCACCACCGTACTTCATTATTAATTGTCCTGTCTCCTCCACAACAAAAGGCAAAGAGCTTGCTATTGGTAGTAGAAGACAACTTTATCATTAGGTGTAGGAGGGAAGCAGTGTGACTGTATAGAATGGAGGACAGTGTGCCTCTACCGTTAACCAATGCAAAGAAGAGGGAATTTAGGCAGACTTAGCATAACATAGAAGGGTTTAAAAAACAGCACCTGCCTAAATTCCCTCTTCTACGTAATGCTTAAAGTTAGAGGCACACTGTCCTCCATTCTGTATGGTCTCCTTGAAAGGAAGCAGTCAAGATCTGGAGAGAGTGAACACACAACTTACTCTGTGGAATAAATGTAGTGAAAACACATTTTAGAATGGTTGGTGTGTGTAGGAAGGGAGTGATGATACCCACAGTATACCCACAATGATAACTGCTAATAGGGTTGTCAGGTTAGAGGCACCCTACCAACTGCACTGCTACCAAACTCAATTGGCCAAGTCAGTGGCATAGCTAGGTCATCTGGCATCCATGGCCCATACATTTTTTTACACCCACAGATGACAAATTATTTAATTAATTATCAGTATCAATTACTTAAGAAAATATTAATATTTTCATATTTTATACCATCCTTTTTTTACCACCACTTGGGGTGGAGTATTCCTCCTCTATTTTGTCCTTACAACAACCTTGTGAAGTAAGTGAGGCATAGAGATAGTACTGTTAGGCTTGAAATTAATAATAATGGCCAGAAAATATATGCAGTGAATATTTCCTCATAAGCAATGGGTGAATGTCAGTACCCTCCCTGCTATCACCCCTGTGCACAGAATACTCAGTGCTTATACCGCCCCAGCGTCTGGAACCCAGATCTTCTTGGCTGGAAGAGGAAAAGGAGGACAGTGTAGGTTTTTTCCAGGTCACAAGGCTAAAAAAAGAGGCCATGTCCTGGAGAAAGAGGACACATGGTCACCCTCCACCAAATGTATTCTGTCTTGCTTGCTTGCTCGGCACCTCTTCCACTCCCTCTAGCTATGCCACTGGGCCAAGTCACCCTTGCCTTCCTATGCCAATTGGGGGAGATGGAGTGGTAGTGCAAACTGGATGGTGACTGACAGGAAATATGGAGGAAGCAGAGGTAACCTCCTTACTCTTAAAAGTCTCAGGCCTTCCAAAGTCTGAGATTTTTTAGCCTAGCTGGAGAAACTTAGAAAGCCCTTCAGATATGAGTCTTGGGTTGAAAGCCAAATTCTGTCAAGTCTACTGGTAAACCAGGAAATTCTTGGTTAGAATCTCAGTTCTGCCATGAACTCAGCACAAGATGGCCAGATGCAAACCACACCCTGTAAGCCTTAGCAATGCAGAAATCCTTTTCAGGTATGCAGAAAATTTCTTTCTTTCTTTCTTTCTTTCTTTCTTTCTTTCTTTCTTTCTTTCTTTCTTTCTTTCTTTCTTTCTTTCTTTCTTTCTTTCTTTCTTTCTTTCTTTCTTTCTTTCTTCAAGCAAGCAAGCAAGCAAGCAAGCAAGCAAGCATTGGGGTTGTGTGTGTTTGTGTAGGTGTGTCCTGCATGGGTTGGAGTGGGTGACTCTTAAGATGTCCCTTGTATGGTTCTGATAGTGTTTTCCTGTCCCACTATTTTAATTAGGAAGAAAGCTTCTGTTGTTTAGTAATGCTTGTGTAACCCTTATGTAGGAAACCTGGGCTGGACATACCACTTAGTATGATGAGACTAAGCAAGCAACTGTAGTATTCCTGTCCAAAATGAGGTAGTTGGTTTAGTTCAACCAGGGTCCCCTGAGGTTGTGTATGTAAGGATCGCATGCAATGCCCCAAATGAGGAATTGATCTCTGATTTTTGTTGTTTTGTTTTCAACTGCTTCCCAGCATTTAATTTGTCTAAGTACTTTCTTTAAGACATGAGTCAGTTCTTTAAAACATGAGTCAATTCTTTCAGAAAGCTTTTTCTGTTATGATTGAATAGCTACTTCTTGTACTTCTTGGACAGGGTGACCAGATGCTGAACCCAAAATTCTCTGCAAAACTTACCATAATTCCTGCCCCCAAGCCAAAATTCCTACCTGCTTAAAAAAATTGTAGGAAATCCCAAAAATGTAGAAAAAATGTAGGACATGTTAAAATAAAGCAAAAATACTCATATTCCTTTCCTGTACTTAATTTCAACACCTGAAAAACCTTTTAACATGCAGAAATGTAACCTGTTAACCTTTTAACACCCAGAAATGTAAGACTCCCTCAAAGCAGTTTGCAGCAACACAAGCCATGCCATGATGCCAGTGACTTCAACATATGTGATTCAGACATGTAAGACACCCTCAAAGCAGTTTGCAGCAACACAAGCCATGTCACTGACTTATGCATTCTCTCTCTCACACACAAACACACACCATGCATTCTCACACACAAACGCACACCATGCACTCTCACCCACACACAAACAAAGAAGCCGTGAGAGGAAAAAAGAGCCGCAAGAGCCAGGAAGCCCCAGAGGCGGTGGGAGAGCTGCGAGGGGTGCTGTGGTGGACAGGAAGCCCCAGAGGCAGAAGGAGAGCCGCGGAGGACACGGCGACAGCCAGGAAGACGAAGGAGAGGCAGCGCTGGCTACGGGGAAGCCCCAGTGCATGCGCAGCTATAGCTGTGCACACAAAGCTTTCAAAATTTTTAAAGGGCCAGTAAAATGCCCTGGGAATACCTGAGGGTTTTTTCCCCCTTTCTAGTTAGCCCCCCTTTCTGGGGGGGTCCGGGAATTTCCGGTTGTGTGGTCAGCCTGTTCTTGAACTACAGCGAGTTCAGAGCCCTTCTGTGTATATGTATAGACAGGAGCATTTGCCTCAATGAATATTTAGCACCTGAACACTCAGGGAGGTATATCCCTAGATATCTCATGTCTGGATTACCTTTAATGACTTGCAGCGCCATGGATGAACTGATGCCATGGAAAAGCACTGCACTAGTTGCAGTGTGACTGGGTGGCTTATTGACACATGAAAGTAACCTTTTGATGCTGCAGGCACTGGATCTGTAATTGACATGTTTGAACATCCTCATCTGGAAACAGGTAAAAAACTTTTTTTAAAAAAATTAGAATTGGTAGCTGGTTACTCCACATAGATTTTTTCTGCTTAACAATTAATCTCCAAAAATTTCATTGGATTTGACTGTAGTGAATGTTATGCCCGCTATATACCATGTATCCTATTAACCAAAAAGAAATACAGAAATACAAGGCTGTAATTATGTCTTGTGGCATACATTTTCCCTCTGTATTCATGTTCACAATGCATATAATTACTATGCATGATGACAGAAATAAGTCCTATTGATTTAAATTGCACTTACCCTCAGGCAAGTATAGTATTCTCAGGCTTAAGACTGCAGTCCTAAGCACACAAAGGGCCCAGTCCTATCCCACTTTCTATAGTTGGTGGAGCCATGCCATTGGGCATATAGTGCATCCTGAGATGGGGGATAGTCATGGAGGTCTTTTTAAGGTAAGGTAACATTTTTCTGTTACCCTCAGGGCTACAGTGCATCTGCACTGGCACTGAAAAGTTGGATGGGATTGGGCTATTTTCTGAGAGTAATCCCCAATGAGTATAATGGAATTTAGGTCTCAATCCCATGGGCCACCAGTGCCAAGCTCCAGCGTTGGTGCTGGATGTGTAGCAAACATGTCATAAGGTATTCCACAACATCCAGAAATAAGGGACAGGTGGTCCGCACCAGTTGGCACTGGTCCCAGCACCAGAGCACAGTGCTCTGTCCAGAGCAAGGTAAGAGTTCTGGGTGGGAGTAGGGATTTTGGTGCCAGGTGATAGTCCAGGATGGGGGGGGGGGGGGAAGAAGGGAGAGGGAGAGTGAGTGGCCATGGAAGGTGTGGAATTGGCAGAACCCTACACCATCATATTCTGTCATCCATGTCAGGCTGACATGGAGGTTCTGTACCAGCAAAATAGTCAGCGTAAATTTGAAATGCCCCATTGCACAGCCTGAGCTTTTCCAAAGGGGAAAAGTACAAAAGTCTTCTTGCCCAAAGAAACAGATGACCCCCTGGGGCTGCTGGATATAGCAGTAAACATTTTGGTGACAGGGGGATAGGACTGGGCTGTCCCTTCTGAACAAATCCATCTAGGATTGCACAGTAAGTCCATTTAAGGTGAAAATGTAAGCTTCTGGATATGTAATTAAGAAGTTGAAGAGCAGTAGGGATTGGATACTCCTTTCTCCTGCCATCTTTTTCTGCCTTTCCTCTCCCTCCCCCCCCCCCCCCCAAAAAAATCCCATTTCTAGCCATTAGAGAAAAGTTGCAAAGACTTTGAATGGACAAATAATAAGTAGTAAAATGCTTAGCTGAAACTTCCAGTTACTTGAAGTTATATTGCTTAGTTGGTCTTCAGGCATTATCTGCAAGTTGGTTCTTGAGAATAGATGCAATGATAATGATTGGCACCTCTTCTGAAGTAATGAGTTTTCATGAGGAGTTTGCTTTTCCTTAATTAATTAGTTCTGATACCTTTCTGCTAGGAAAGACTATTGGCTTTAAAACAAAACATACAAATGGAATTTGCTTGCATGAAAAATGAAAATAGTAGGGAAAGAGGGAAATAATAGCCAAAATGATATTGATTTCCATAATTATTAGTTGTCCAAAATTCATAAAATGACATTGAGAGTGAAATGACAAAGTACATTTCACAATATGAAACAATGGATATCTCAGAAGGGTATGAAACCATGTTCCTTTCTTCTTTTTAAACCAGCGAACAGGTGTCTTAGCATCTCCATAGGTTATAAACATTTCCAGGTTTTCATCGATAATCCACTGAATTTAATCTGTTTTTCATAAAATGAAAATATCAACTAAACTAAAGGTGCTTCTATCTGAAACAACAGCTTGCTATTAACATGTTAGTTGTCAAAAATATAGAATAGTCTATCTATCTGCCCCTTGGGATCTCTCCTCAGCCCCTTTAGGATACAGTCAAAATCACTTCTGGTTATGGGAGAGAATAATATCTACTGTTCTTGTAATAAACTTGAGAGTTTTCTTTCCATGGTCTTGGAACCTTCGTATCTATCTTGGCTTGGGGCCAAAACATTTTGAAAGGAAATTATGGTTTGCTTACTGGTAATTTAGTTTGGAGCACAGTTATTCAGTGACTAAAAGCTCTTGCTTACCATAAACCTCTGGGGTCTCATCCCTCCACCTTATGCTCCTTCTTGTGATCCCATCCCCCTCCTGGCTCTCCATGTTTATGTGTCTCTCTTTTCTCCTCTCCCCTTATGTCTGGGATGAGCAGGCAAGGCAATCCCAGTAGACCTTTTCCCTGCTCTAATTGGAGCCTCTTTCCAACCTGTCGTTGACTCAACCAGAAGCAATGCTTCCTATAAGAATCAATTCAGCTTACATTAAGGGGATCATGGAGGGAAAGCCAGGAGGTTGCCTGAACTTTTGATCTAGTCCTTGGCATGTTGGGAAAATCCCCATTCCTTTGTTTGATCTGCGATGCTTATAGAATTAGTAGCTCACGACATACTGTAAGGCATGTCTCTTGGAAGATGGCCAGTTTTTCAATCTGCCCCTGTACCTTTGCCTTTTTAATAGCAGTTTGATCTTCAGAAATTAGTAGGTGAAGATTGTTCTCACCATGCCATGGATAGCTTCATTTGCTTCACATGGCATGTTCTCTATGCTATGGAAAGCTTCACTCATCAAGATGCTGTTACTTTTACTATAAAAACAGTGTTTTCCCCCACTAGTTTATTGGCAACTAGCAAAATGTACCTGTATTGCGGGAGTAAAATTCTCCCTGTATGCAATCCCTCCATGTGCATCGACCTCCCCATGCACAACATCCTCCCATGCACAACATCCTCCCCATTGTGCAAAACCACCCCATTGCACAATACCACCACCATTATTCAACACCTCCCTTGCGCAACACCCCCATTGCAAAATACCCCCATGCGCATCAACCCCCCATGCGCAACACCCCCCTGCGCAACACCCCTCCCCATGCACAACACGCCTCCATGCGCACCATCCCTCCCTGTGCATCAGATACCGGGCACCAAATTGGCTGGAGGTCAGTCAGTCAGTCTTCCATGTTAAGTATAGGACAAAAATATGCTGCGCCCCTTTTCACCCCCTTAAGGGTTAAATTTCTCAACATCAGTTCTTGGTGGGTGTTGATGTCACAGAAAGAACACCCTCTCCAAATTTCATGCTTCTATATCCAGGGTTTGGGGCAGAGTGTCCCTCAGTCAGGGACTCTTCAATCTAAAGTTTAGGGAGGAAAATGTATTGCGCTCCTTTTCACCCCCTTCTGGTTGGAATTTCCTTGATTGGAAAACTGGTTCTTAGTGGGTGCCTCCATCCAAGAAGGAATACCTTCCCACATTTCATGGTTCTAGACCCAGTGGTTTTGGCTGGGCATTGATGAGTCAGTCAGTGAGTTAGTCAGTGAGTCAGTGACTTTTATAGATTCGTATATAATTCGTATTTAGATTCTAGTGCCGAAGCAAGCCAGTCTCTGGCACTTCCAGTTTGTTCTTGTGACACCGAGTCAAAGAGGAGACATAGTTTTTCTCCATAAGCCACTCAATGAAAACAAAAACCCAACCGTACAGCCAGACTACACAGCCAATCAGTGCAAGTTTAGCTGTTGTTTCATCCATAATTTGTAAAGAATGAAAGCTCTATGACCATGTGAATTGTGGGAATGGATGTGCTATGTTCAGTCCCCCCAAGAAGCAACGTGTGCATGGTTGTGTGTGCATGAACACAATACATTTGTTAGGTCCTACCAACCACTATGCTGCTTACTTCCCCCACCCCCATGCTCATTTTCAGATCTATGCTTTGGACATTATCCTTCACAGTTTCAGTGGAACAAACACTCACAAATTCTTTTCTCTCTCTTTCCCTTTTGCTTCATTGCGGGAACAGATGACCAAAAGAATTGTAAGTCTTAACAGAAAATGGGAAGGGGTTGCACATGGAGTGGTACAGTGGAAAACCGGAGAGACTGGTGTTGCAGTTTTAAGGAGGGGGCTCCTTCAGTGTACTGAATTAGAATGACACAAGCCTTGTCATATTCTTTTGCAATGGCCATCTAATTGGTCTTCACCTTTTTGGGGGAAGGTTGAAGGCTCCCAAGCCTGTGTTCTTGAACCTCAGGGATTACTGTTTGTGACTCTCTTCTCTGACTCTGTTTTACAGTGCCACAACCTCCTGAATTCACGAAGCAGCCATGGCCAGAGATGGTTGTGTATCCCTCTGATGAAGTCACCCTGAAGTGTGAGGCCACCGGGAACCCTGAACTGATGTCAGTAGAAGAGAAACTCTTTTGATCCCCATCCTCCAACCCCTTTGAGGGAACATCTTAGAACATGTCCTTATGCAGCATTTGGAGAGCAGTGCTTTCCAAATGTGGTATTTAATAGCTGAAGAGCCAAACTAGATGTGATTTTCCTGTGTCTCTTTCATTCAAAAACAATTGGAGGGCATGAGGTGATCTGGATCAGGTCCACAGCACATGAGGAGTGAGGTTTAACCCACCTCATTTTCCTAATTCATATCCCCCCTGCAGGGTACTGACTAGGAAAAAGACAGATACCTGTGTGTGGTATATTAAAAGCAACTTACAGGTTTGGAAGGGTGGGATTTAGACTAGGAAAAACACAAGGAGGAGAAACAAGCCAGTGTAAAGCTGCAAATTGAGCTACCCTCGTGTATTGTCTTCTCAGCCTCAACTTCCCATCTGCAAGGTGGGGATAATAGTGTTTTCTTACTTTAAAAAGGTTCTTATAAGGATTACAAAATTATACATGTGACTCGCATTGTATACCCAAAATGAGCCTAAGGATGCCTTATACTTCCATGCTGGACCATCTCTGTGGTGCCTATAAATGAACGTAAATGAAATATAAATGAACAGAAGTCAATGTTGCAGCATAATGAACAGAAAGCAAGTAATGCAATGTCATGTTGTCATGCCTTGATTAGGTTTCTGCAGCTCATGCCAACAAGGAATTAAACTAATCCATTTTGCAGCAATTAAAGTTCCAGTCTTCAAAGATACTGTAAAGGGTAGACTACTCGTCTAGTGTTATAGAGGCACTAGGAGCATTCATTGGCTGATGTGGACATACAGTGGTTGCCAAATTGAGAGGTGCAGGGCCCAAGTGTGCCACAGCAAACACACAGTGGTGTCACAGAATGTCTCTGGTAGCATCTTCTTACCATCTCTCCTGGGTGCCACCTTCTTTAATCATACAAGGTCTGACCAAATTCAGTGGAGCCAGGCAATGGCAACAGGGTGCCATTACCACAGGGCTCTGTGACTGAGGTAAATTTTGGAACTGCAGTTACCTCAGCAGTGCCTTTCTTCTGTGGCTGTCAGCTAGCATTATATTGCATCTTTTTAGATTGTGAGCCGCCTTGGGACAGGGAGCCATTCGACATTTAATTTCCTTTGTAAACCACTTGGTGAACTTTTCATTGAAAAGTGGCTTATAAATACTGTTAATAGTAATAATAACACTAATGATCATCCCTTCTGACTCTGACTACTCTACACTAAACACTTTTCACATTTTGAAAATACTCAAATTACAAGTTAGATTTAAGGAATTCCAACACAATAGATTTATGCGAAAGTCTACATCTGGAGTGCAATTCTGTTACTGTACGATTTTAATCAAGTAAAAGGAAAAAAAATCCTGCCTTAAATTTGACCCTAAACACTTGGGTCTTTCTTATACATGGGTCAATATGATAAATAAAGCTTCTAATAGCAGCTGTCTAGCGAGGTGGGGTTGCATGAGAAGCAGGACCCAGAGCCCCATAATTATTCAGAAGCAGCAACAGAAATCAAGCAAAAAAAAAAAAAAGTAGGGTTGAATCCACTTATGGGAACTGTAGTGTCCATGAGGGCTATTGCTAAGGAAGTGCAGTACTGTACTCCTCACAAACCCTACAATCCAGAGTAACTACGGGAGCACGTAAGAGACATTACGTGTACCCGTAGTTACTGCACCACCTAGTGAAAACCTATGGGAAATTCATATTGCAATCCAGAGCAAATTGTTCTTATACTGAAGCAAGGGCTCTCCGTAGTTACTCTGGATTGCGCCCAAAGTCTACAACTCTCAGAAGCACCTTCCTTTTGGAGAAGAAAGTAAAATTACTTTCTTTTTTTTCTTGTCTCAACAATTTTTGTTGTTGAAAAAAATTTTTTTTTTCTTGTCTCAACAATTGCTGGCTTTCAAAAAATTTCACACACCCCTAAGTTTTACTTTCCCAAACATAAAAGTTTTGTGATTTTTGGCTCAAAACCTGCCTTTGGCAGATTAACTTTTGAGTGTCTATTGATAATATTTTTAATCAGCATGTTTGAATTTTTTCTTCCTGACTCAGACTATGGACAACTCCATGACATGCCTTTTTTCAGGCTGATGGTACTGGGTATTTCAGAGTGCACAATACTCCAGTCCCCACTTCATTGTGTTATTAATATCTCAATTTTTTCCTTCATGTGATGTTCTGGTAATGTCCCTGACCCTACTCTGACCTGTGCGCACCACCTTGCCTACTTCCCAGTCTTTAGCCAGCAGTCATGTATAAGAGAAAAAATCTTGTTCCCCAGTCTTTCATTCTCATCCGCCTTAAATTCCCACAATTGCTTCTCTGAGCCTCCCCCCCCCTCCAGTATAATAGAAACCTGGCATTAATTCCTGAGGATTCCCTAAAAGTAAAGCTCTCCTGACATATGAACATCTGGTGAATCTTCAATGTGTGCATGACTTGCAGATAAGCCACTCCTTCAATTGCCTTTCTGTCTCTCTACTATTCCTTTCCCCAGTGATTTATGGAACTGTATGGTTGTATGGAACTGATTCCAGCACCACCAGTGGTAGTGCTAAAAAATATAGTCAGCCTAGAATGCATCTGCTTCTGATCCATGCAGCGGCTTGAGTGACAGAAGAAGGATTTCCCTCCTGTTTTGTGTGATTTTGTCATCCTTTTGTCATCTGGCAGGTTTCGCTGGACCAAAGACGGGCAGCTGTTCGACCCCGATAGTACGCCTGGGATAACGAAACGGGATGGGTCAGGGACTCTGGTCATTACTACGAACAACGGAAACGTGGCAACCAGATTCCAGGGAGTGTATCGGTGTTATGCCAGCAATGCCTTAGGCACTGCTATGAGCACAGAAAGTCGCATTGTGGCTGAAAGTGAGTAACCACCTGTCATTTCCCCCCTGAGCCTCCTTGGCCATGCTGTCCCTACTCTAGCCCTTCTGCCCTGTTGTGCTTATCGCTCCTCTCCCTTCTCCCGCTCTGCATCACACACTGTAATATTTCTTGCCCACGTTTTGCTGATGCTGCTTGTTCCTAGATCCACAATGACTGCTGCAAAAGCCCATGCACACACACACACACACACAGAGAGAGAGACAATTCTCTGAGTAATAAATTTGTTCCTCCCCCTCACAATAAATGTCTATCCCCAGCATTTTTTACCCCCTTTTACCTGCTCGGACTCCCTGAAGCGCAGTCGGCTGCTTCTGTTTCTATAGAAACAGTCACCATGGTTTCATGGTGTCGGAGTGATGTAATTGCCAGTCCTCCATCCGCACCTCCGCGGACCCCTCCCCCACCCTCCCTCTTCATCACCCTCCCCATCCCTGCTAAGGAGGAGTAAAAGGGGGTAGGGAAGGGAAGAGGAGACACCTTATTGATTCTGAATGTTACCAGCCAAAAGAGCCGGGTGGTTATATTCTATAACCTTTTTAAAAACTTCCCTCCAACATTTCACAATTGGAATCTCTTTTTTATTTGACATAGAAATTTTTTGGCCCTTTACTACATATTATTTTTGCTGATGGTAGGAATGATGTGGAATATGAACATGAACTATGAGCTAAGAAGTTCCTGGTTCAAACCTTACCTAAAGCACCTGGTACCAGAGGGCAGTGAAAGAACCATCAGGCAGCATGCACCAGACATCCCTTCTGGGTGCCAGGCACCACCAGGCACTGTGAATCCCTACCAGGCACTGGCCACCAGTAGGCAGCAGGCACCACTGGGCATCCCTGCCAAGAACTAGGAAGGGCACTGGGTACCACTGGGCACCAGGCACCATTGGGCACTGGGCATCCCTGCTGGGCTTGACTGGGCAGTGGCAGCATTGGACAGTGGCACCAAAGGGCACCAGGCACACATACTGGGCACCACCAGGCATCCATGCCAGGCACCAGTAGACAGTGGGTCCTTACATCACAGAAGGAATATCCTCCCTAAATTTCATGCTCCTAAATTTCATGCTTCTAAATTTCAAATTTCTCGGGTTTGGGCTGGGCATTGATGAGTCATTGAATCACTCTGTCTTCAATGTTGAGTATAGGGACAAAAACATGTTGCACCCCTTTTGATTCCCTTTGGGTTTGAATTTCTTAAAACTGGTTCTTAGTGGGTGCCTACATCACAGATGGGATACCCTCTCCAAATTCCATGCTTTTTGGTCCAGTTTTGGCTGGATGTTGATGAATCAGTCAGTCAGTGACTCTTCATTTTTATATAAATAGTTGATGGTGATAACCATGTTTGTATTTCATCATGCATCTGCTTTAGCAAAACACAAGTTGTGCCCCTACAAAGTATCACGTGGGACATGGGGCAACAGTAAGGAGGATAACCCACTCCACCATTGCTCAGATGCAGGGTTGGCTTCAGGTTTCAGGAGGACCTTGGCAAACTGCTCTCCATTGGCCTTTTCCTGCCTGGACACAAGGGAGTCCAACCCTATGGGCACAGATCTGCAGTGGACCCTTCTGAGGCCCAGGTCTTTGGTGGCTGTATAACAATAAGGCAAAGGTCCCCAACAGGTTGCCCTAGTTGACTGACTCAAAGGGCAGTGCTCATCCCTTTTATAAGGTCAGAGTGCCAGTGTTGTCTCTGCGGTCATGTGACCAGCATGACCAAATGTCAAATGTGCACAGAACACTATTACCTTCCCACTGAAGTGTTACCTATTATCTATGTGTAATTACCTGCTTTTGAACTGCAAGGCTGGCAGGAGCTGGCTCACTCGGGTCTTGAACCATTGACCTGCTGACCTTCATATTGACAAGTACAGTGTCTTTAACCACTGAGGCATTGCAGCCCCATTATCTAATACTACTGACCCCTCAAGCTGATCCCTGTTCAATAGCTTGAGACTGCTGAGCTTAACATTTTCCCCTACCCAATTTTCACCCTTTGCTCAAGGAAACTAAACTATTGGGATCTTTGCCCTTTCATCACTCAGAGTATGTACGAGAGAGGAGTACTTGATTAGGAAATGCTTTTCCTCCACCCCCAAAAAACTCCATGGAACTCTCTTAGCTTCAAAGTCCTTAGCAGTACAGCATTCTGGATGGTGCAGGGTTGTTGAGGGATGCCCACCTTATGGCTCATATGCCCCAACTCTAAGGTTGCCCCAACTCTACAGGATGCTATGTTGGAAGTTACAGCAGGACATTTCTCCCTACTCCCACCTATTTTTCCGTTTTTTGCAATTAACACTGAACTATCCACAGCAATCTATGGCCCCATGAAAGCAGTGAGCACATTCAGTCTTCATCAGGCCAGTTTTTCCATTTTTCTGCTTTCTAATTTATAAATTAATATTTTTCTGCAGACGTTTGGATCTTCTGAATATGTAGAAATCTCTTTCATATCTGTGTGTAGCCCTGTCTCACTTCTCTAGTATCTGGCCTGGCGTCATGAAGTTCACTATTTGTATATACAAACTGGGTGCCTTCAGAGAATATGGGGAAGTGATGCAGGAGCAGGGAATAAATAAAAATTCCAAGGCAAGACTTTTTCATTCTTACTACAGTACGCTTATCCCACCTACAACCCTCCACTCACCAATTTCATTTTTGCTTATTGTTCAGGTGTTCCACAATGGCCCAAGGAGAAGGTGGCACCCATTGTAGTTGAGGAAGAGGCTTCTGTGGTCTTACCCTGCAACCCACCCACCAGTGCTATCCCCCCTAAAATCTATTGGCTCAATAGCAGTGAGTATTCCTGCCTGTTTTTCCACAGGTCTGTATATGTGGTAAAGACTTATACAACCAATACAAGATCTACAGGCACTAAATCCACTTCTTGGGTTAGTGCAGGGTGTCCAAATGTTTTGGGTGGAGGTCCACATCATCTCTCCGACATTGTGTCAGGGGCCAAAAGAATGGATGACATTTCAAATTTGAATAACTGTACAAAAATTTAAACATAAGAGTGTATTCAATACATTACAAGGGTTGTCCGCAGGCCAGGTGGAATGGTCTTGCCGTGGGCAGTGTTTGGCCCCCAGGCCAGACTTTGGGCACCCTGGGGTAGCAGTTAAAGATGTTTTCTCAGGAGTGAAGGAATCATCACTATTTCCTGACTAGATTTTGGGAGGAGACCCAACTTCATGGTGGAACTATGACTTTTCATGTATAAAGTTCCAGCTACAAACCTTAACATCTCTGATGTCAAGTTAAACCTGTCAGAATTACATACCTTGGATTCTGCAGGTGTTCTCTTTCTAGAGCACCCCACAAATGCTGAAAACAATGGATAAGGAAATCTGCAGTCTAACCAAAAGAGGACTGGAGGTCATATCTGGGAGGTCATCTGTGAATGCTCTTACTGTGGGTTCAGAACCTGTGGTGGGTTAAATCCTCAGGTACCAAATCTGCGGATAATGAGGACCTACTGTACTATTATCTGAATTCAACCTGCTGTAAATTATCTAAGAGCACAATCCAGAGTTAGTGAGGAATGCCCCAGCTGGGCTGCACCAACTATTTTGAATCCAGAGCAGAAAGTTATTCTGCATCCAGAGAGTCAAGAAGCCCGGGCTGCCCTAGCTGCTCCAGAGCATGCTTAGTATGCACCAAGTCAATGACAGCTGGGGAGGGCTTGCTCCTGAGGAGACCTCCCTCAGATCACACTGAACAAAGAACAGCTGTGGTGCCTGCCTTCTAAGGAGTCCCCAATGTGACTGCCAGTACAGTCTACAGTGAATACAAGGGGCTTTTTGGAGTGGCTTGCTGTAACCACAGGTTAGTGGGCTGCCATAGTGTGCCATATCCTAAGTTGAAAGGCAGGAATTGCAGCGAGGCTAGCCAAGAACTCAGATTTTTGGTCAACACTGCCATTCTTACTCTGCCTTATCATGGACCCTTATGGGTCTACCCATTATTATACCTATATAATAATGAACAAGAGAAGTGGTATAGAGAAGAGAGTATAGAGAAGTGGAACAAGAAGTGGTATAGAGAAGTGGTATAGAGAAGTGGAACAAGAGAAGAACAGCTGTGGTGCCTGCCTTCTAAGGAGTCCCCAATGTGACTGCCAGTACAGTCTACAGTGAATACAAGGGGCTTTTTGGAGTGGCTTGCTGTAACCACAGGTTAGTGGGCTGCCATAGTGTGCCATATCCTAAGTTGAAAGGCAGGAATTGCAGCGAGGCTAGCCAAGAACCCAGATTTTTGGTCAACACTGCCATTCTTACTCTGCCTTATCATGGACCCTATGGGTCTACCCATTATTATACTCACTATTATACCTGCTTCAAACCTTACCTAAAGCACCTGGTACCAGAGGGCAGTGAAAGAACCATCAGGCAGCATGCACCAGACATCCCTTCTGGGTGCCAGGCACCACCAGACACTGGGAATAATGAATAAGAGAAGTGGTATAACTCTGAGGAGTTGGAAGAGAGAATTTCTGCCCTGGAATCAGGCTCTGGATACAGAGTAACTGCTCTGCCCTAGGCTATGCTCCACATACCCTCAACATACCTCTCCTGAACTGCCGAGGTTGGCACAGCTAGGGCAGCCCAGGTCCACCTGTCTTGGGGCAGCCTTTGATGCCTTAGGCTGTCCCAAGCCCTTTTCAGAGTAACTAGGGTGGCCCGTCTTGCAGTTGGGTCAGCCTAGTGATAGATAGGGTAACCCAAGTGCATTTCTGGATTGTGCCCTAATTCAAATGAATTTTTATCCAGCAAAGTGTCACATGGTAGTTTAAGCATGGTATTTTTGCTAAATGCTCTGCATCCCAGCATTTTCAAATTTGGTGTGAAAAGGCCATTAGAGCCAAGCCTAGGAGCTGTGGAACTTGAATTTGGAATTTGAAACTTCTTTTGTAGGTCCCCTTTTATAGTCAAGATCTGAAGAATCTTGTGATATACAAAAAAATTATTATAATGGAATGGAAAGCAATCAAAACCTGCGCTTAAAAAGTGCATATGTGTTAATGAACCAAATGCATCTAAGCACATTTTAGTATAAAATTGCATACAAAGCTAGAGTAGATTACCCTAGTGCAAGGGATGCTTATGAATGGAGCCCAACTATGAATAATTAGTCCAGTTAGCTTAAAGCAAGCCCCAAAGACTGTCACCCGTATGCCCTGCATGTGAGATTGCTGAAAACAAAGAGTTATAAGGAGATCTTTGGTCTAATCCATCAAGTTAGGTATCATGATATTTCAAGGTGTTGAGCTTGAAAAGGGAAGTATTTTTGGTCATTGCTGGAAAGTGCAGCAATGTGAATTTTGTTCCTTACTCTCAGGACATCATTTGGGTCAGGGTTTTCCCCAGGACTCTTCTCTGGTACTTGTTTAAAATGGCTCAGATGAGCTTTGAAATAACAATAAAGGGAACTTCTCATATTTATCCAGTCTGTATTTGCTTATCCACATATTGATATGAGCTAAATTACTTGGGGAAAAGGGGGATGGGGTCTTTTTTGTGGTGCTGGAGACATTGTTAACTGTACTGTGGTATCTCAACACCTCTATTCTGAGCCTCTCTCACTTTCTCCCTTTTCCTAGTGATTCAGCACTTCTCTCAGAGTGAACGAGTCACCATGGGCCAGGATGGAAATCTTTACTTTGCTAATGTGGAGATACGCGATAGCCATCCAGACTATATTTGCAATGCCCATTTCCAAGGTCCCCGAATCATCATCCAGAAGGAGCCTATTGAACTAAAAGTCTATCCCAGTGAGTTCTCAGGATATCATGCAGTTAGGAGATATACCCCCAAATCCAGAGTAACCACAGGAGCACGTAAGAGACTTTACGTGCACCTGTAGTTACTGCACTACCTAGTGAAAACCTATGGGAAATTCATATTGCAATCCAAAGTCAGTTGTTCTTACCTCGGAGCAAGGACTCCCCATAGTTACTCTGGATTTTGCCCATAGTCACTTCTGGAATAGAGATGTAGCTGCTTATTACAGGAATTCATCAGTCACCTTCCATGAGCATTTGACTCCCCAGTCAATTTGTGTCTTCTGTGAAGAAGCTGAGAGAATATATAACTATAAACAAATACAAAACCCTGCATTACTGAATATACAATAAACAAAAATGACCCCCCCTCCCAAATCCTGTAAACTGTGAATATAATGTAATATGCAACTTAGGTTTGGAACAATCCAGAGTTTGGAACAGCTGTGGTACCTGCCTTATATGGAAGCTCAGGAGTCCCTAACAACCATAACCAGTTGCAGCATGAGACTGCAGCACAGCAGTACTTGCAGTATCTATCTATCTACAGTATTTATATACCGCTTTTCAACTGAAAAGTTCACAAAGCGGTTTACAAGAAAATGGAAACATAATAATAGCTAATTAAAAGCTAATGGGTCCCTGTCCCAAAAGGGCTCACAATCTAAAATGCAAAAAGAACACCAGCAGAAGCCACTAGAGCAGACATTGCTGGGGTGTATAGGGCCAGTTCCCCTGCTAAATAAAAGAGGAACACCCACTTGAAAGAATGTCTCTTGCCCAGTTAGCAGGGGTTCCCAGTAGAGGGTGGATGCAAGGGGATTGTTGGAGTGGCTTGCTGTATCCAGAGGTTAGTGGGTTGTCATAGTTGTGCTGTATCCTGAAGTTGAGAGGCAGGGGTTGCAGATAGGCTGGCTAAGGACTCAAAAATTTTGCCAACACTTCCATTTTTATTCCGGTTTATCATGGACCCTTATGGATCTACTCAGATTTATTCCTGCTCCCAAGGTGGTATAACTCTGAGGAGCTGGAAGATGCCATGTCTGCCCTGGAAACAGGCTCTGGATACAGCACAACTGCACTGTTCTGAGCCATGCTGAACATGTCCACAACATACCTCTCCTGAACTGCCTAGGCTGGCACAACCTTGCTGGCCCAGGTCCATCTGTCTTGGGCCAGCCTATGTTGACTTATTCTGGCCCAAGCCTTTCTGGTGTAACTGGGCTGGAATTGGACCAGCCCAAGTGCAATTCAGGATTGCAGCCTTAGACTTGAGTTAATAGTTAGGATTTTGCAAAGTTCTTTCTCCCTTGATGTCAGGCGAAGAGCTGCTTTTAGTGGGATTGACATAGTGAGTAGATGGGGTGCCTTACATCCAGTGCCTCCCTTCTGCCTCTCCCAGCCTGATGTCTGCTTGGCCATGTCCTCCCCTGCTCCAATACAATTCATGCTCATTGAGAGTGAGGAGAAGATCAGAGAAGTGTGACCTACCAGGTGCACAACTAATCGCAGAGGCAGAGATGGCAAAAAAGCAGCCACTCTATTCTGATTTATCCCCTTTCAGGAGAATACTTAGAACTTTGCTTCTGCAAAGATTGCTTCCCCTCTGCCACCTTCTTTTGGCCTGCATCCACTCCTTCCAGACGGGCTGGGTAGAGTGTACTGGGAGTATTAAGACAAACTTCTTCCTTTCTCTCTCCCTACGTGCTACATTCAGCCTGTGCTGAAGAAGCTGCCAGGTGGCTGCCAGGTAGAGAGTGAAAAAGGAGAGTAACTTGGACACAGCTTTAGATGTCCTTTCAGCTTGGACCAGATCTAGGTATATGGGTGGGTTCCCTTTCAGTTACTAAAGGTCACAGGAGAATGTCCTTAGAATCCAATAAGCAACAAAACTTTCCCTACTTGCAGTCTTCTGTGGTCCTGTGCAGGGAAGCTACTCATGCTGTTTGGATGGAGTAGCAGCAGACTGTGTTGCTCCACCAGGTATGGGTTCAGAATCCTGCTAGCTCCTTACTGCCCCAGTAACTTTCCTTTCTTTCTCTTTCATGCAGCCAACTCTTTAGTGGCCCGTAAGCCACGTCTAATGCTGCCAAAGGGGACAACCAGTTCATATGTGGCACTGCTGGGAAAGGATTTGGTGTTGGAATGTATTGTGGAAGGATTGTAAGTATCTTGATGAATTATTGTCAAGGGGCAAAGGGTGTTGCTGAAAAGACTCAGAGGAATCTGTGGAGTGACGCAAAGGATACCTCTTTTTGAAGAGAAAGGGTGTCATTAAGAAGAGCTCCATCAATTATTACTAGCCAAGGGGATCAGCTAATGCATGATTTCGTGAATTGGCTATCTTGGCTACAAGTGTTCCTATTTCACTTTATAAATTTTTCTAAGAAGTGTGGAATCTCCTTCACAGTCTTCTTGTGACTGTGAGTTCCAAAGGGCAACTGTCAACCATGTGAAGCAATTTGGTTGCTGTAAGCTACTATTTTACTTCTGCGTAAAGATGCATAGGATTTTGCTATCACAAAATTTTGCTTTTGCTGCAGGCAGGCATGTCTCTAATGAATCTTGCTCCTGAAGGAGGAAAAAAAAGATTCCAGGAACTTCTGTGCCTTATTTTCTTGCGCATGGAAATGCATCACTAGGTTGATCCTGGTTGAGGATCACTAGGTTAATACTGTTTTTGAGTGAAGGGAGAGTGGCCTGGAAGTGGTTCCGGGCTGAGAGGTGAGCAGGGATGGCAGCAAATGACCCACCCTCATGAAAACTTTACATGGGCTACTCTAATTTGTGCCAATTGGTATCTGGTGCAGATCCAAGTTGACCCATGGGGGCTGCCTAGACATGGGGTAAGGAAATTAATATTCCCTTTCCTGAAGAGATCTCCAATTGCCTCCTTGGTTCTGAAAGATACAGCAGTGACTGTTTTGGCACCATTATACTATGGGACAGTAGCCAGAATAGAGACAGACTGATAGTTTCCTTAGTGGGTGAAACCACAACTCTTAGACCTTTCCAAGGTTTGAAGGAAATTGTTTAAATAGACAATGTGAATGAGGGCACATTTTCAGCCTGCCAGAATGTTTTTAATTCAATAAACTTACTGATGAAAAGTAAACATCCTGCCAGTGACATAGAACTGGGGATTAAAAACATACCCATCAAACTAGGTGGACCAGACCATTGGTATTACCCATTCTCTTGCTTTTCTCTCTTCCCACCACAGCCCAACACCTTCTGTGGAATGGGTCCAAATGAATCGGCTGACACCCTCGGATCGGCTGGTCTTTGAGAATTTCAACCGAACCTTGCACATCCCAAATGTAGTTGTGGAGGATGATGGAGAATATCAGTGCATCGCTCATAACAAACATGGCACAGTTCGCCACAACTACTACGTTACAGTTGAGGGTATGCTATTAAGGGTACAGCAGGATCAGACTGAAAGGGGATGAAAGGGGAGCATAAGCCGAGGTGGGAAAAAGGGATCTTGGGGAATATGTGAAGAGATTCTCTCTTGCTACTAGCAGGATGCTGTCATTCAAATTTCAGTAGCAAGAGAGGGAGGGTCAGACTGATGTTCCCTGGGCCTGTTTTGCAAGTTGAACTGTAAAAGAACAGCAGGCAAGATTCAGGTTAAATTAAGTATGCATAAGTCCCACTGATTCCAATGGGAGAAAGGTGAGAATATATCAAACTCTCTAGCTAAAACAAATGTAACTTTGTCCAGATTCTGCCCAAAATATTGTGAGAAAAGATATTTACTTTGCTTTAAAAAAAATAAACATCACAGCAATAACATAGCAATATAGCAACCCATGTCAAGCTTGTCCCATTAGTAACCGGTTCTCAGAACCAGGCGCTCATTAGCAAAGGGTTCTATAGAACCTGTGAGAACCCCCTGAAGCCCACCACTGCACCTCATCCCTCCACATAGATCCATCCATGCTAAGTGTTTCTTCAGAGGGTAGAGTCATGAACGTGGCTAGAGTTCATAAGGAACTGATTTGTGCTTTCTTCACTGCTGCTCTTATTTGAAGCACAACAGCGCTTTTGCTTACAGACATCTGGGGAGTGTTAAATGAGAACTTTGACACATACATACACTCCCACCAATGCATTGGTTTTTTTTCCACAAAGCCACACCTGACTTGTTTGCAGAAAAGACTCTGACGTGAGTTGGGCAGAGTCCCCAAAATGCTCTGGACAACTCTGGACAAGTCAGCCACCCATTAAGACTCAAATAGGAGTTGAGTCAAAGAGGGCAGGGCTAGACTGGAGACCATCTGTGGTGGATTGGCATATTGCAGTATTCCTTTTCCAAGGTCAATGACATATTTATGCCAACTATGCATCAGGTGCATGCAACAGTTTATGAAACCCTCCATGGGTTCACCTGCTGAGTGAAACAGTGGGACAGATGATACAGCAACCCGCTGATGCTAAACATATCTGAATCTGTTCACTGCCTAGGCATATGAAACTGCTGTTTACTTCAGCATACTATCTTGCTTTGTATTGCTAACACTGAGTGGCTGAGGAATGGTAGAAGAAGACTTCATTCTTCTTGAAGTCTTCATGACATTATCCCACTCTCAATTGGAGTTGTTGTCAGGAATTGAACTTGGAACCTTCTGCCTGATTACCACGAGCTGTGACTAATCTGTTTGGCTCCCTGTCTTGTAATTGCCAGAGGAAAAGCAGGCTGTAAAATACATAGGCCAATGGTCTTCATAGTGGGGGATGGGACCCCCGTTGGGGATTTCAACTTCATTTTAGGTGGGTCGTGAAAAGTTGGATACAGCCATCTTGGAATCTGGCACTGGGCACCTTTAATGTCACTTCCAGCCATGACATCACTTCTGAGGGTACAGATTGTCATTCTCAGAAGTGTGTCCTGGGCTGAAATGCTTGAATACCACTGACATTGATAGTATCAGGGAAGGTTAGATGACTCACAAGACATTGCTGAGAAATTCTTGTAGATGAAAAGTACTTAAAGAGAAAGGCTGTGGCTCAGTTCTGAAGCATCACCTTTGCATGCAGAAGGTCCCATCTTCAATCTCAGGGTATGAATCAACCTACAGGGTAACCAGAAAAAAATTCCTGCTTTAAACATCATTGCTGCCTGTATTGACAGTATTGACCTAGAGGGACCTGAGGGCTGATTAAGTCTAAGCTGTGCTATTCCATGGAGCTATCACCACTACTCTGTTTTATTTCCTGTTTTAGATAATGTATAGGGCAGTGAATTGTGTGATGTGACATTGTCATGCTGTGCTTTCCTCACCACTGACAGCCAATTAGGAAAGAAAGGGGGGAGAGGGGGGATGTATGGTATGATGCTTATGTCATACTTTAGTCTATGCTAGTGAGAAATGGGGAGCAATGTACATAGACTGGTACAGAACCCATCTTTCTTGAAATGCCTAGTTCTATCCAAAGAAAAGGAAGGACAAGGGGAAAGAATGGGAGGGATGAGGGAATATGAATCAGGTCAGATAGTGTTGGAACACTGAAGGATGGAAGGCTGTATTTCTTTATCAAAATCTCATATTTTTATTAAATACTATAGTATTTACTCCCTTGCACCTAATTGTGCTAGTCCTTCCAATTGTGTCTGTATCAAAGGAGGGCTGGTTGCTTTCAAGTAAAATAACAATCTGCTTTTTAGCTACTTAAAATGTCCTTGGGACCCTCATAGAAATAGGAAGTACCCAGGCAGTTGGCTACTATCTAAACAGTAAGGCCTATATCCTAAAGTGAAATTAAGCCCCTTACTCTGGAGCAGTTAAGATGACTTTCCATAAGATAACACTAGAGGGTGACATAACTGCGTGGACCCGTAGCTGCTATGGATTTTGCCCTAAGTTTGCAAAGGCAAACTCAAGAAGAGCATGCAGTTTCATGAGCTATGTAAATATTTTTTTAAAATATAATATTACATTTTAAAAAATCTGTTTGAGTTCTGTTGCAGCCTTTTCTCTGTGCTGAACTGTAGCTTCTGTACATGCACATGTGGATATATGGGGGTGTTATTAGTGAACCTTATCCCATCCCACTATCAGTGGGATATGCCAGTCAGCCTGTTCCAGCTCAAGTTTGGATTGCACTGTCATTGTTTATACAGTGTCAAAAGTGTGAATTCCACGTTTTAACACAAGCAGAAAAATCAAAACCTAAAAGTTTTAAGCCTGAAGTTTGATGACATAGAAAAAAAACACAGGAAAGACTTCATGGGCAGCACAACATACTTTAAAACAAGATGTTGCTCTTGTCTGTTTTATAGTGGGGAGGACTTTGCATCTACTATTTTTAAGGGTCAAGGTGTGGGTGGGGCATAGAAACCTGAATCTCTCTCTTTTGGATCTTCAGATATGACAAATATTAATTTTGTTGGCTGTACCTTTTAAGACAATTGTGTTGAGTTGGCAATGAGGTTTCAGGCTAATATTAAAGGGCCATCCCTTCACTCAGACCTCTTTCTCTAGCTGCTCCATACTGGATACAGAAGCCGATGAGCCAGATCTATGGGCCAGGAGAGAATGTGCGCCTGGACTGCAAGGCCTATGGAAAACCCAAACCAAAGATGACGTGGAGAGTGAACGGGGTCCCATGGGATGGTGAGTGAGTGGGGAAGGACCAAAGGTGCCAATAGCTTCAGATTTCTCCCACTGTTGTCTAAATACTCTGGTCTGGGTTGCAGAGCTGGAGCCAGACCCGAAAAGGATCCGAAACCACCAAGGATCCCTTATCCTCAGCAAGGTGCAGCCAAATGATACAGCCGTGTTCCAGTGTGAGGCTCACAACAAGCATGGCACTCTCATGGCCAATGCCTACATACATGTTGTCCGTGAGTTTCTCTGTTCATCTTGGATTGGGGTATGGTTGGATCCAGAGGGTGAAGAGGTCAGGCTTTTTCTGGAGCCCATCAGGGGCTTACTGCCTCCTGTAATGATGCCATTCTCACTTTGCATTGCATCCTTATGAGGGAATCAGGAGGGAATCAGCTTGCATATTTCACTGCTTCTGAGTTAAAGGGCCAATGAATTTTGCCTCCCATACCATGGAGTTTGTATAAAGGAGCGTTAGTCACGAAAGGTGAAGAGATGAACTCCTGCAGGTGTTTCAGGCCCCTATCTGAATTTTTCAGCTTTAATTTAAAAACCAGTGAAATGTATCCGCATTGCGGGAGTAAAATTCTCCCTGTGTGCAATCCTCCCATGTGCATCTTCCCTCCATGCACATCTTCCCTCCATGCGCATCAACCCCACATGTGCAGCAACCTGCCATGCGCAACACCCTTCCCCATACACACTATCCTTCCCAGTGCATCAGGCACATGCGCCCAAATTGGCTGGATGTTGGTCAATCTTCCATGTTAAATATAGGACAAAAACACGTTGCACCTTTTTTCACCCCTTTAAGGGTTAAATTTCTCAACATTGGTTCTTGGTTGATGTCACAGAAGGAACACCCTCCCCAAATTTCATGCTTCTTGGTCCAGGGGTTGGGGCAGGGCCTTGAACACTCAGGGATTCTTCAATGTAGAGTACAGGGAGGAAAACACATTGTGCCCCTTTTTAATCCCTTCCCATTGGAATTTCCAAAAACTGGTTCTTAGCGGGTGCCTCCATCATGGAAGGTACACCCACCCCAAATTTCACGCTTTCTAGGGCCCAGCTGTTTTGGCTGGGCATTGATGAGTCAGTCAGTCACTTTTCAGTTTTTTATATATAGATTAAAACAACAATGGAGGCATAGATATTTGTGTAGTAGCCATAACCATGGATTGAGATCAACCTGGTGGAGAAATGGTCAAAAGCTTATGATAACAAGAGAACCCTCCATTTCTGGTACTTAGACTGTTCCACTGGTCTTGTTGGACGCATCCAAAGTTGAGTGGGCTGATTGAAATGGAGTCTGTTGTTTGTTAAGCATGTGCTCTCTCCCGACTTCATTGATGTATTCATTTTTAAACCATCTGCTGCACTTTTCTGTCACAAAAGAATTCAGTAGACTAGCAGCATTTCTACTGACAGTAACAAGATAGAAAGAATCAAAACAACAAAAGAAAATACAGTAATCACAGAAGTGGCAGTCAATAAAATCGTTTGGCCACTATAAAAAATATGCATTGGTTCATTGGTTCCCCTAAAGGCCTCTTTTACAAACCAGATCAACCTGGTGCTCAAAGGTGTTTCATGAATCAAGATGTTGCTTGATTTGTTCTAGGTCTCCCAGCACAGATCCTGACCCCAAATGGGAAAGAGTATGGTGCTGTTGTGAATCAGACAGCCATTTTGGATTGCAAGACTTTTGGGGCACCTGGGCCAACTGTAAAATGGTGAGTTTATGCCTTGCCCACAATGTTATAGGTTAGCTTCCCAGAAACATGCTTGGGCTTGCTTTGTCTTTAGCTGCATATACCATCTCTGATACATTACGAATGTCATTCTACATGTGTGGAATTCTTTCCGTTTATGAATGAAAATGCTTATTTGCGTCTCTAAAGACTGTCTGGGTGTGCTGTGAAATCTGATCGTTATTTAGCATTGTACTGCACTGCATCATCAGCATACATAATGACTTATGGAGGCTATCAGATATCACATGATTAAACCATGGGTTCGCATGATGTCTACAAGTCATAGAAACATGCAACACATATCATTTCATCCTGTCTTCAGATCATGGCCTTTTGGAAACATTCTGGTAGTATGACCAAGTGCAGCTATATGTACTTAGCCTTCATTTCATGTATTTAAATTAGATTCTGTGTTGATGCTTCACCCTCAGCCTGTCTAGAGTGGCCGTGGTGCCCTGCGTGGTGGCTTGGGAGAATACAGCTAGTTGACTTTCAGCTGATGGCCTGGACTGGCTGACATATTGGTCATAAGAGGTGCCTAAAAGAGCAACATATACATAGTCATACCCTACAATCCAGAGTAACTACAGGAAGACATAAGAGACACTGACTCTGGATGGCTCTATGCATTTCCCATAGGTTTCCCATAGGTGGCACCATAACTACCATGGTGTAAAAGGTTCTGTGGTTACTCCGGATTGTAGCCATAGTCTCCTTAGGTGCATACTGCAGAGCATTGCCAGCCTCCTGCGTGGCCACTCATGGCAAGGTAGAATTCTAGATAGTGTAGTGGATCAGGATGGCATAGTGAAAAGGGTGTTGGACTAAGACTTGTGAGAGTTCCTGCTTGCCCTAATGATATGTATGAGTTGAATAGATTTCTTTTTTCTGGCTTTGTATTTTCTAGTTCTGGCAACTAATAGAGTAAAATTCTATTATACATATTCCTAATAGAGTAAAATTCTGTTTGGGTCTGCCTGTCACAGCAAGTAAGACAAAGCAAATCATGAAACATGCTGGGAAAGGCTAGGTTACTTGTTTTAAGTAAGAACTTCCCTTATCCAAGAAATGAGAAAGGAAGGTTGTTTGAGTAAGATCAGGGTGTTTAGATTTTCCATGGTGCTTTTTCCTCTTCAGGTGTCTGTGCCTTTAATGGTGTCATGGCTTGCTAAAGTTCACTATGGCATGGAGATGCTGTGATTAGGATGGAGGAAAGATTCAATTGTTGAGTGAATGCCGGCCATGCAAAAAGCTTGCCAGCATTTTAAAAAAGAATAGCAACTCCAGCATAATGATGGCAAATGGAGTTTCCCTTTTCATGTTCTCCTCTCACCCCATGCTCCAGGTTTACAGAAGATATGTATCCTGCTCTTGAAGATGACCGGATGTCTGAGTTCACAAATGGATCCCTGAAGATTGAGCAAGTCCAGCTTGAGGATACAGGAAACTTCACCTGTGTGGCTGAGAATGATCAAAACAACGTCTCCATCACTGCTAGCCTACTTGTCAAAGGTGGGTTGCTGGGTCACTGGCATATATAAGGCCACAATGGTGACTATATGAAACCTGGAAAGATCATGATAGGGAGCAATTTTTTGTGAGGCAGGATGGAAAGAAAGTGGTTAAGGATAATGGTGAAAAATAGATGTCTTCATCTCCGTAACGTTAGTCATAGGCAAAACTTCACAAGGCTTTAAATGTATTGGTATATACATAAGAATACTAGAGTAGAGTAGGGTAGATCTGGCCAAAGGCCCCTCTAGTACAGCTTCCTGTGGCCAACCAGATGCTTCATGGGGCACTTAAGTCATGCGTGCTCTTCTTATGGGTTTAAGCTTGCTTGTGAGTAGCAGTTGCAAATAACTGCAGTTTACCTCATGATTGCAGCATGGAGGCAGAAGCATTCAGCCTTTTTATTACCACACTGTTTTCTCATTGAAAATCATCCTTACAATGTGATAATTAAGCCCCAGGGTTATCTGCTACAATGGCACTTTTGGGAGCAAATTGGAGGTGGGGGGGTGTTCAGAAGGAAAATAATGTAACCTACAGGGTTAATTGCTCCCTATCTCGATCCTGCTGCAGTCATGATCCAAACTGCAATCCTATGCACATGCTTGTTAAGTTAATCCTGTTGCTGCTCATTGTCACATTTAATGTCATGTGTTGTTGGTCCTAAGATTATCCCCACTCCTCCTCAAAGGCACAATTGCCTTTATCGGGCAATGCCAGAGCCCTGCTCCCCTACCCCCGAACAGCAACTAATCTTGGTCTTGGGCTCTCTTGGTCTTGGGCTCTCTCCTGTGGGTTGTGGCAGGCTCCCAGCTAGTTATCCTAGCTCCCTTAGTAGGCTTGCCTCCTCTCTAAGTTGGGTTAGGAAATGTTGTTGCTTATCTATATATTTAATCATTGATTCATAAACACATGTTTTTTCCCAATGTTGAGGTTGACCTAAAAATAACCTCTCCAGTACAAAATTAAAAGGTTTAGTGTAAAGTCAGTCCAAAAGTAGCTATCATCAGAGGTCAATGAAATAGCCATATCAGAAGCATTGGGATTTTTGTACTTCTTAAGATGGGAGAAGGGCTTAAAATTCTCTTGTTCCGTTCTTACATCATTTCAGTGATGCTTCACTGCTCAGCATTTTATTAAATTGTGAGATGCTATTTAGATTTTCCACTGCAGGCATCAAATATTTTGGACTACCTGTTGCTGTTGAGGAAGAGTTTAATGTCCACTGACCAGAGTTGAGAAAAGAGGGGCACACAGGCCAATTTATGGAAATCTACTAGAAAGAGGTCCTTTTCCTTAATCTGCAGCAAGCCATCATGATGTTAAAGGGATCCGATTCCTATTTCTATCCCTTTTCCAGAACCGACACATGTTGAGGTTACGCCTCTGTACATAGAAGCAAAGACAGGATACAGTGTGACCTTTCATTGCACGGTGCAATTTGACAAGACCATCCAAAAGCTTTCTACCAAGTGGCGCCGAGATGGGCGGAACATTGAAAATCTAGGCAATAATGACAAGTGAGTGGTGTGTCCGTCGCACTATTATATGAAGGTTGAGAACCCTGACAGAAATCTCATGAGCACTCATCCCGTCTACCTATCTCTTCCTAGGTATTTTATGAATTACACATCCTTGACAATCAACAGCCTGGACTACTCTGACCAAGGAACATACAGCTGCCTGGCTGAAACGCGTTTTGACTCTGTGGAGAAAAGTGCCAAGCTCTTGGTGGTTGGCAAGTACCAAAGAAAAGGAGGAGAACATGATCTCTTTTTCAAGTCAGCATGAGATTAGAGGGGCAGAGTGAGGTTGCTGCCTCGGATGTGCTCTCCAGCAACTCAGGAAGGGGGAGTGTGCGAGTCTTTCTCCCTTTCCTGAGAAAGAAACATGCAGGCTTTGCAGGCAGGCAATTAGAGATGGACTGGAAGTGGGTGGGAGAGGATCATGTGCATAAAAATGGAAGAGGAAGTGTTTGAAAATGTGTACAATATATTGAACAATAGATTGAATAGTGTAGTGTGCATTAAGGAATAGGATTGATTCAGTACTGTATTTCTGGACCAAGTGGAGGGGGGAGTGTGATCCCTTGCCACGGTATAAAGTTATACTGTTCAATGAATGCTGTATTCTTTTATGTGAGGTTTCAGGAATCGACAGTGAGTTCCAGAATGGAACCCACACAGATACCAGGCAAGCCTCTATTAATTTCCATCTTAGGTTCTGGAATATTTTGGTCAATCCTGTGAAATCTGCTGAAGATGTTGGGAGGAAAATGTTTTGCATCTCAAGGTCCTATTTGGCTCATGTTATTGTCTCCATCTCAGGCAAGCCTGGCCCTGTGTCAGATCTGGAACTGTCAATGCAACAGGATTGGGAGGTGAAGCTGACATGGACACCGGCAGATGATCACAATTCTCCTATTGAGAGTAAGAAACAATTATTCTAAAATCTGTCAGTTTGGAATTCTCATCCTGAAACTCTGAATTATTGAGCTTGCTCCAAAACATACAAAGAATGTTCTTTGTTTAACAAAGGTGGAGCAGAACCAACTAGACCCATTTGGGCTGCTGTTGCATTACCCAGGGTGAGAGGAAAAGTTTCCCCTTGCCCCATGGTAATGCAGCAGAAACCCCAAATACATGCTGGATGTACCTCAGGCCAACAGACCTGCCTGCCCCAGCACATGTTAGGATTGCGCTGTAAGTCTATCAGTGCTAATTCTCTGGATCAGTGGGTCTTTAATGTTGATGAGTCATGAAACTGACAAGGATTGCTGACAACAAAATGTATTGATCTGTATGGAGAGTGAGCCATATGGAGGTGTTTACTCACAAGTAGGGAAACATGCCTTGGTCCACTTTGAAGTGCAAGCCAAGAGGAATACAACACCATCAGCATACAGTAGTCAAATCCAATAAACACAAGACCTTGAGAAGGAGATCACCCTCCCTCCAGATTAACAAGGAAAATGTATTGAACCATATGGAAACCGAACAGTTCATACATGTTTATTCATGTATTACTTACTTACTTAAATGAACTCTGATCAACTTTCCTTCACCTCCCCACAGAGTATGTTGTATTTTATGAAGAAGGCTTCTCTGGGCCAAACACATGGGTTCAGTCTACCACTGTGCCAGGAAACCAACCGTGGGCCATGCTTTCTCTCTCTCCATATGGAAACTATCGTTTCAAAGTGCTGGCCAAAAATAAACACGGGGAAAGTGACCGGAGCCCCCCTTCTAAATATTTTCAAACAGATCCTGCAGGTAAGGATGCCCTAACTGTTGTGGAGATTGAGGGGTGTCTGATGGGCAACTTTCCTTTTCAGGTGGAAGTAGCCCTTGATGCTTATATACTTGTTGCCCCATGTGCTATGGAGGTACTGGTGATCAGTACCTCTGATCAGCCCCTATGGCAAATGCAGACTGCTGGGTGGGCTGCAAGATGCTGTAGAAAGTGCAGGAAAGCCCCAGGATTGGAGTTAGTGCCACCTTTATTCACCTCAACATAGTTTCTTTTCTCATGGTTATTTGCTTGCTCTTTTCTGCATCTTTTTTATGGTTTGAGTCCTTTTGGGATGGGGGAACCATTTATTTAAGGGAAAGTGTTTTGTGAATTTTTGTTACTGAAAAGCAGTATATAAACATGCATAATAACCATCTTGATTTTCCTTTTTCAGGAAGAAAGCCAGGATATAAATTGAATAAATAATAATAGTAATAATAATCTGTTGCTTTCTAGCCCCTGAGAGGAATCCATCTAATGTCAAAGGAGAAGGAAATGATCCAAACAATATGATCATCACCTGGACGGTAAAATAAAAAATATTCTTGTACTACTTCTTAAGACAACCTACTACTTCTCAAGTACTCAATACTACTCAATACTACTTCTCAAGACAACCTACCCCTCTTCCACAATACTGTTGTCATTGGCAAGATCTAGAAGGTGGTAGGGAGGCGGTAGGTGTGTTGAACATATGCTGGTAGGGCCACTCCTGAATCCTACCTTGCAGAAGCAAAATTACAAGGTGAACATGGAAGTTGCTGCCTAGGCAGGAAAGGTTTTTTTTGGACAGTATATGTTCCTATAATTATATATGATAACCTAAAGCAGGTCAACACAGCTAGTGACCTCATGACCTGAATGCAGTGTGTCGGCTGTGTGTTGTGGTCAATTAGATGTGTAGGAGGCCCTATCCATTCATCCATCCTCCTGCTTTTGCTGGCAACATAAATAGGAGGTATACCTAGTCCATGATAGATTGCCATGCTGGGCTGATTTGGTGCACTGCAGGTTGGCTGGCCATCTTTATGTAATTGTTCTTTGTATCACGTATCTTTTCCAGACGCTGGCTCTTTTCCAGCCATAAAGCAGATAATATAAATAAATATAAAATAATAAAGAAATACCATTATGGTGTCACTTTTCCCTGAGCTGTACTCAATGCTGAATTTCCCAATAAATTCTTGCAAGTCAATCATCTATACTAGGCTCCCTGCTGACCAAGAAGTACCATCTTGTGATAGGGGTGTAACTTAGAATATGTCAGAATGATAAGTACAACATTCTGTAGTTGTATCTCTGCCACAGTATCTATCAATATGCCTGCTAAACCATTCAGTACATAAAGGGCCAATCACAGCATGGGGTGGGTGGAACACAATTCATGATATGGTTTCCCACAGAGGGACCAGTCAAGCATAACCAAACAGGTTTATCCTTGGAAGGAAAGTCACAAGGGGTTATATTTTAAATACTTAAGTTATTTTTGTGAGTTTTATACCAACTCTAAACAATTCAAATTAGTACAGGTATATATCACTTATTTTTCTTTTTTCCAGTCATAAGGCAGCTAATATAAATTAATATAAAATAATAAAGGTATACCATTAAAATAACTCCAATGCATTATATTCCATATGAAAATGACAAAAAATGAATTTGCAAAAAGCAGCAAGCTAATGCAATAAAAGCCTATCACAGTTAGCTTCTACCCCCAATATATTCCAGTTCAAATAAGACAATGTAGGCCAAGTATTGTATTGTTATCCTCCTTATGGAGAGGGAGAGCATTGTGGCACTAAGAGGCAGAAACCTAAAAAACAGGGTAAACCCAAGTGGTCTGTGCCCTACTATTATCTTGTCATCTTGACTTGCTGTGTCTGTGTGAAAGCATCCTCTTTGCTGATATGATGTGCATGTGCTGCAGTATGTTGGAGTGCCATGTTTGTGTTGGGGCAGTAAACACAGAAGCACCACCTGTGGCTTTTGCTGCCTTGGTTGTGTTTGGGCTGCCGGGTTGTTTGCGCTCTAACATGAAGGGGCAGCATGTTCATCTTGCAATATGTTTGTCTTCCAGCACGGTTCCTGAAGATTTATGCATGCCATGATGATGGATCTTTGGGCTGTGTTCCCAGGAGAGAGCGGGTGCCAGACATTTCAGTTCAGGGAGGCTTATGCCACATTCAGCTTGGCAAATGATACCAAAATATAGGAGACGGAGGAAATAATTTTAATTTCCACAGCCGTCCCAGCTTTGCCTGCTTCACCTTGACATGCCCAAAAGCTACTGTTTTGTTTTACCTTCCCTTTGAATGCTGCTTTGTGGCTTTTGCCAGAGAAAGCTACAGGCTACAGGCAGCACAGTCCAAACTTGCCCTGGAGCAGACAGGCAGGCATCCAGCGCAGGTTTTAGGCTGCTTCTGTGCTACCATGGGGAAAGGGAAAACTTTCCCCCTTACTAACTAACACAGTGGCAGCCTCAATGGGTCAACTCAGATTTGTGCCATTGATTTCAGCAGTGCAAATCCGAGCAGCCCCAGACTGCCACAGACTGTCCAGGAATGTGGCTTGGATCTGCTCTCAGTTGCCTGTCAACTTTTTTATGCCACTCTTAGTGCAATCCTAACCTCTGGTTAGGTAGCACAAGTCCTGTGCTGACTTGGAGACGTTGCAAAAGTGCTCTAAAGCATTTCTGTGCCACTCCTTGGGGTAGGGAGGTTAGGCCAGAGCACAGAGATGTTCCAGCCTTCCTATGCCACCAAGGGAATGGGGAGAAGAGTGATTTGTGCTTGCCTAAATTGGTTAGGATTGTGTACTCTGTTACCAATGGAGCTGATTTTGGAGGAATCGGTGAACTCCATTGGAATAAGAGATTTGAAAGAATAACAAACCAGCTTCTCTGAGATCTGTTCTATAGACAGCTGCCTATCTTGCCTAATGATATCATCCTGTACCATAGGAAGGTATGGGTTTCCCCACACAGTGGGACCATACAACAACCATATAGAACCATATAGTTCTTTCTTATAGAAAGAACTGGAGATTCCACCGTGAAAGTGTAAGCTAGTTAGCTAGCTCACATCAGTTTTCTGGTTCAGTAGATTTACGATCACAAATGACACAATCGCAAAAATCTACTGATCAAGGCAAGTGGATTGGATAGCATTGTGGCTCCATCTGCTGGTCGCAAATATTTCCATTGTATGCAAGCCTCTGACACTTTCCTTTAATCCAGGGGTGTCCAAACTTTTTGCAGGAGGGCCACATCATCTTTCTTGACACTATTTGGGGGCTGGAAAAAATATTTACACTTCAAATTTGAATAAATTTACATATAAGATTGGATTAGAGACATTACAAGGCTCATCCATGACCCAATGGAGAAATTGCTTGCTTTCTCTCCCAACAGAGGCGACACATTGAGGCTTGCTGGGGGCCGCATTCAACCCAGAGCCAGTGTTTGGACACCCTTGCTTTAAACAATCAGTTGGACTTCTCCCATTTGTTTTTTGTTTTAACCTCTGCAAGTGAAAGTAAAATGAAAGCACTCCCTTTCTCTCTCCCTTAGTGATGCAATCCTAGGGCTTGTGTCATTGCCCTTGTCCTCCTCTTTAAAATAATTAGTTAGGGAGTAAATCTCCCAAGAATTTTGAGAATCACCAAGATGGCTGATAAGGTAGGTCATGCGAGAAGTTTGTAAAATAATGAGCTAGATTGGACCAATGCATTTCCCCTCTTTATCGTACTCCTAGAACTTGGGATCACCAAATGAAGTCAACTGGAAATCTAAAAGGCTATAGGTACAATCCTAATCTAGGCTGACACTCATCAGTCTTCCCCTTAACCCAGGGTTTTGTGCTTCACATGCAGCGTATGCAGCGCCGAGCATAATACCATAGTCTCTCAAGACTGACGGAGGCCTGCTTTTTAAGAGACATATCTTTTGAAGATGAACTGATGGCCACGGCCAATGTTTGGTCTGAGTTCAACAGGGCTGCAGTGACTTTTTCCTTCTCTCTCTTCTTCCCATGTCTTTCAGCCTTTGCCTCGTATAGACTGGAATGCCCCACACCTCCAGTATCATGTGCAATGGCGGCTGAAAGATCACGATTCTTGGAATGAGACAGAAGTTGAAGCTCCCCCTGTGGTGGTGACAAACACCCCTGTCTTTTCACCCTATGAGATCAAAGTGCAGGCACGCAATGAATATGGCAAAGGACCTGAACCCAGCATCTTCACTGGCTATTCAGGAGAAAAAAGTGAGTCTTGGGTGGGGGAACTGCTGTGGAAAGTATCTGTGTAACACAACATGTGAATTTACATTTTTCATTCATCCAACCCATCTGGTAGGTAAGAGTACAGTGGTGCCTTGTAAGATGAACTTACTTCATTCCAGAAGCGTGTTTGTCTTACAAAGTGTTCTTTATACAAAGCAGATTTTCCCATAGGAAATAATGGAAACTCAAACTGTATGTTAAAAATGAAGACAAAACACTGTAATTGAATTCAAAACACTGTAATATTATACAGAACACAATTACTATAATATTAATAAAAACTACTGTACTATACTGAACAGTAAAATAGAAAAGAAAAACATTTATGGCCAAGAATGACTAATTTTCACTAAAAGAGTCATTGGTGTCTTTTTTGAGCAACAAGGAACCTTCTAATGACACTTGCTTTGTCTCCTTTGGAGGATTTCAGGTAAATGTAACATTGCATTGCCATTTAACAGATTCATCACACGCACTGCTACTGCCTTATTTGGGTGGCCTTTCTATAAAATTTTGCACCATTTCCCAGTATTTACAAGTGTCTTTACTCTCATTTAATGTGAGGGATTCCTCCTCCTTATTCTCCTCTGCAGATGAGATCTCCTGCATAACCTCTTGATGTTGCTCATGATCCAGATCCATCAATTTGTTCATTTTACAATGAACTGTCATTGAAAACTGTCTTACAAGGCACTGTTTGATTTACAAGGCAGAATTCCTTAGAAATTTTCATTTGTCTTATTTTTGTTTTTCTAAAGCATTCTTCTTTTACGTTATTTGTCTTACAAGGTACCACTGTACTTGCTTTTAATTGTAAAACACTGCATCCCAGGGTGACCATATAGAATGGAGGACTGAGTGCCTGTACCTTTAACCATTGCATAGAAGAGGGAATTGAGGCAGGATTAGCTCATCATAGAAGGGTTTAAAAAGCAGCACCTGCCTACAGGCACTCAGTCCTCCATTCTATATGGTCACCCTGCTGTATCCCATCATATGCCCCTCATTGGGATCAGAAAAGCATTGCTTTGGAGTTCGTCTCTAAATTGGATCATTGGACCCAAATATTTGCCTGTAACATGTTTGTAGGAAAGTCAGGGTGAACTGAAGACTTAGCCTCCACCCCCAGAGTAGTTTTTGAATGTGGACCCTTTGAAATTAGGATCACACATTTATGTTTCAGTACTAATGGAGGAGGAGTACTAGGAGGAGGCCACAAAAGGGTATTGAGACCTCCTGTTCTATGATCTGGGATCTATTAAAAGTATAATTCAGTAGACCAGTACTACTCAAACAGGGGAATTGTGACCCTTTTTGTATAAAGGTCCCCTTTTCCCTTTAAGTGGAAAGGGAGATAGTCACAGAACGATCCTCAAGATCACTCTTTCTGCAGGAGAACAGGAAATTTTCCACCTTCCTAAGGGTCATGCTAATGGCCTCCCCAGGCTTTAGCTTGAATTGGACCAAAGTCTTTCCCTTTTTTAGCCATGGAGGATCTGCAGACCTCCCAAGGGCTCCCCCCCAGGCAGTAAATCTCTCCCTAAGTTTGAGAAACACTGCAGTAGAATATGTGAATTCATGATTGTATTTCTGTCCTTCCTGTTCTCCATACTGCTACTATTGATGGAGTTCCCAGGGGATGGTCCATCCCAATCGGCACTGAGCCTGCTTAGCTGCCAGAAATTGTAGCATCATGAATTCTACATCTGGGTCTCCTGGCTTCACTTCATCCATCTATAAACACTATAACAATTTATTGTTCTTTTCCACACAGTTCCTGAGGCTGTCCCTGATGGCATAGGAATTGAGATGATCAACTCAACTACCATTGGGCTTTCTTGGCTTCTGTCTGACAAAGAAAGAGTTTGGGGACACATCAAGGGATTCAAGGTAAATCAATTGGTCACCTTTCGGAGAGGGCTGCATTTGTAGAGATTGGGGGATACAGTGGACACCTTGATGTGCAGCCTGATCTTATCCTTCTTTATTAAGAGACACTACAAATTTTGCCAGCCATAGTTAATACTTGCTACCAGCCATGCCCTGCCTTTTTAGAAGATGCAGAATGCAGTTAATATGAGCCTTAGAAGAAATATGTGTGTTTCTAGACCTATGGCATGAAGTTTCATTTGTCACTGTATGGATACTGTCTCAGAAGTGAAAAACATGGCAGATTCAAGATTTTCAGTCAGGTCTTCAGTGACCCTTCTCCTTCAGTGACCCTATGAATAGCAAACCCAGAATAAAAACACCTGTGGCTGGTCTAAGGATTTCAGCAAGAATGAAACTAGGGCAGCCAAGGAGACAGAATTTAATCCTTCTGGCAAGCTGTCTGGGCAACTCAATGTAAAGCCAAAATAAAACTCTCAGAAGGTCCCCATATCAGCAAAAGCTGTATCCACAATTTTACTTAATCAAGGTTCCTTGGATACAAGGGATTCCACATCCTCTGTAAGCAAGGGGAGGCTCTTCTGAGCAACACAGAGGCCATGCGCATCTGCCTGCTGTCTCTGCAGTTCTCAGATGTTAGATACACAAAAATGCAATATCTGATTTTTATTTTTTTTTTGCAGAATTGGAAGTGATATTTTTATGCCTTTAAAGTTTTTTGTGTGTCTCACAGTCATTCTGAGCACTACAGAGGCTGCAAGTGGAGGTAGACAGGTCAACCTCACTTTTCAGTGCCCAAAGTCTTGGTGGGCCTGGGGACCATTCCCCATATCTGTGGTTTCCAGTTGCTAGGGAAGTTCTGAAATGGAACCATTGTGGACATTGAAGCACCTCTATATGTGTTTAATGTTTTTGTTAGTTGTTTCCTGAAGTGGCATTTTAAGAATGTGCCCTTCAGAGAATTGTGTTCCTTGAACAGGCTAAAATGCATTCAGGGATTATAGATATCTATATTAACAGCAACAAAAACAACATTAAAAACATGCTTAGCATGAAGAGAACTCATGCTTCAGATGCTCAGAGGTAGATTAAAAAATATTTTAAAAAATATTCCTCTTGGAGTGGAGGAAGTTCTTTAGACATGCTTAGAGGTATTTTGCCAGAAGTGAATGACTGCAAGAGTGTGAACAATGAACAAAAATTGAACAATTCTGCAAGATTACAAAATTGTGAACAAATAACTTTCTCCCTCCCTTCTTAGGTTTATTACTTGAGGAAAGGAGATGCAGATAGGCGTAACCGTCGGCACATCCGTTCCCACAATCATCATGGTGGAGAACTGCTGATTGAGGGGGAAGTATATACAGCCATATTGGGGGGCTTGAGGCCCTGGAGTGTCTACGACCTTCAGATGACTGTGCTCAATGGAAAGGGGGAGGGACCTCGCAGTGAGATCTTTCCCCTTGTCACACCTGAAGGAGGTAAGAACCACCAACCTTAAATTCATCACCCTCAGGTCTTTTAAGACACAATCTGCCTTGGTAACCTATTCCCAACATTGGTAACCTCTTCCCTGTTCCTAATTCCAATGTCTTATTATTGGAATAATAATCTCATATTATTTTCTCATATTATTATACATCTCATATTATTTTTTGAGCCCTGTCATTGATTTTTGTGTTTTGTTTGGATGTGATACACACTATTAAAAAAATTCATTTTCTGAAACAGGGATCTTTCCCCTTTTCATTCTTTTTGTTTATTTTTAATAACATATATCTCAGGGTAAAGAGGCAGTTGGCCCTCTTTACCCATGGATTTGATTATCCCACAGTGTTTGGTTATTTATTTATTTTATTTATTTACTTAATTTATACCCCGCCTTTCTTCCCTAACCAAATGGAACTCAAGGTGGCTTACAACAATTAAAACAACTATGAAACACCACTAAAATTAGATAATAAATACAGATTAAAATACAATTAAAATACAATTAGATTATAAAAAAAAACTTAAAACATCCCATCCTAAAAATCCAATAAAAACCAACTAAAAACAATATGAAAAACACAGCACCCCCCCGCCCCAACCTCCAATGTAATTGAAAAGCCTTTGTCCACAAAAAGGTTTTTAGGCCCCGCCAAAAACTGTACAAGGAGGGAGCAGTTCTTAAGTCAAAGGGAAGGGAGTTCCAGAGCTGGGGTGCAAATACTGAGCAAGCCCTGCTCCTAGCCACCACACTTTTTACCTCTTTCAATGGCGGCATGGTCAACAGAGCCCCCCCCCCCCCCACCCCCTCCAGATGATCTTAGGTGAGGAGATGGATTGTATGGATGGAGGCAGTCCCTCAGATATCCTGGACCTGAGCGATAGAGGGCTTTAAAGGTCAAGACCAGCACTTTGAATTCAGGCCGGAAACAAATGGGCAGCCAGTGTAGCCGCTGAAGCAGTGGCCTGACAAGAGTCGAACTGATGAGTCCCAGCAACCACACGAGCCTGATCAACACCCATCCCCAAATCCTGCACTTGCCCAGTAGGAAGATTGTGGGGGGGATGATGTGCATGGGGGATGATGTGCATGGGGGATGATGTGCTGGGGGGGTGTTGCTTATTGGGGGTGGTGTTTCTCAGTGGAGGGGTGGGATCTCAGTGGAGGGATGTGTTTCACTCCCACAACATGATTACATTTTGCTAATTAATTTATAAAATAAAAGACTGAAAAAGTGGGGAAATGAGTAAGGCAAGTTCAATTCAGTGTAGATTTTATATAAACTTACATGCAAGGCTAGAGTAGTGCAGAGTCCCCTTAGGCAAAGGACAAAATTGTGAGCAATTGGTCCAAATGGATTAAAGCCAGCTCTGCAACTGTGCACTCCTCAGTTCTTAGAAAAGTATGTAATAGAAAGTTAACAGTCCTGCTACATTGCCATGGCTATAGTTACTGATGATTGAGAGAAGGAGGACCACTATGCCAACTGCTCTCCACTGGCCCCTGGCCTGGGAAGTCTTTCCATTGGGCCCTGGACTCCTTTCTTGCTCACAGGATTTTCCAAATGACACTGGAAGAAGAAAAATAAGGTCTGATGCCGTATCTGTTCTTTGCATCCCCATAGACCTTGGGCTCCCAGAGACTGGAGCACTGGCAACAACAGACCCTCATTGCCTCAGCTGTTCGTCTGGTATAGGTGTGATCTCTTGCATGGACATGGGCCTTCCGATGGCCCACCAAGCCCACCTATGGAGTCCTTTCTGCTGGGAAGCTTCTGATAATGGAATTGGATCCAATAGGAAACATTTTGTGTTCGGGCCAAAGAGGGTCACCAGTCTGAAATTAGGATCCTATACCACTAAATAGTCCACAAACATCTATGCAGTTATGGCTGGTGAGAGAGGATGTGAACTGGAATTTCTTAACTTGCAAGTTCAACTCTAGTCTTGCTGCTTAAGTCTCTTGGTTAGCTTCATCCAATTTATGTTGCCCTACTTTCCACCCCTTCAAAGAACCCTCATTTCAAGATTCAGAAGGCCAGAGATTTGAACTAGAATCTCCCTCCTGCAGCCATTGTCAACTACCATCAAGGTCAAATAACTTTCTGGGGTCCATGGATCAAAGAAAGGAAGAGGGAGGCAGAGAATAAAGAATTTCACTATTTGGACATTGCTCATTTTTATCCAGGAGTATAGTCAACTCTTGAGGATGCAATTCTAACCAACTTTCAAACACTGAGATAAGTGTTTCAGTTGGGCATGTGCATACAGCCTCTCAACGGTTGAGGGGCAGTTGAGGGGCAGTCTCAACGGCCTCTTCAAGATCAAACAATGTTTGTTCCCTTACTTTGGAGCTGCATTGTCCTTACCTCGGTGTTGGAAAGTTTGTTATGTTTGTCTCTCTTCTGCCCCCTCCCAAAGACCAGAAGGGAGAGTAAGGATGCAATCCTAACTTAGGCCAGCACAATTCATCAGTCTTCCTATACATGTGGTGATGTAGGGAGGTAAGCGCATGTCTGTGCACTGGCCCAACCCTCATACAGGAATGGCACAGAAGTGTCTTATGGCACTTTTGTGACATCCCCAGGTCAGCCCAGGATTATGTTGGGGCTTAGGCTGGCCTAACTAGAGGTTAGGATTGCAGCCTAAGTGAACAATTGCAAGAGTGGTTAATCTTTGCTGGGGGACAGACTCTTGCTAGGGATAGAAGCAGTGGTGGGATTCAGATAAATTAACAACAGGTTCTAAGTTCCATTAACCTAAATTAACAACAGGTTCTATAACCCATTAGTAGCTGTTCTCAGAACCAGGTGCTTATTAGCAAAGGGTTCTATACAGCCTGTGAGAACCCTCTGAAGCCCACCTCTGGATAGAAGTGTTCAGTATGGGGCCTACAATCTTATGAAAACCTACATGGGAGTAAGTTCTCTTACTTGGTGACTCTTTCATTTGAGTAAACAATAACACTGCAAACTATCACACTCTAGGTCTCGTTTTAGTTGGGGGCAAGGTTCTTTAAGCTGATACCTTCTAACTGCCCACCTCAAATTTTAAGCTCAAAGACACTTTTCAGAGGAAAGCCCTTTCGTCCCTTCTTGTGACTTATTTCTTCCTTAACATTTCCTTTGTTTCCTGCACTCTGTTTCTCTCTGTCTTCTCACATAGTGCCCAGTGCACCTGAATCTTTTCATCTGGACTACCTGTCGGATACAGCATTGATGCTGGAGTGGAAACCCCCAAGATTCCCCAATGGAATTTTACGGAGATACATTTTAACATACCAACAAGGTAAGCCTGTAAAAGATTTTGGCTTGAAGTTGATTAAACTATAGAGGGCAAGGAGAAGCTTCCACTCATCAGATCTGAAGATGTATATCTAATAGTAATGATTGTCATCGTAGTATTTATTGTTATTGTATTTTTAGAAGAATTTAAAAACACTTAAGAGTAAATATACCTATAAGTTATAAGGAAATATATATAAGGTTTTTTTAGCTAATGCAAAAGTAGCACACCTGTCTTTCTAAAACATTTATGTTTCTCCTTCTTACTGATGGGGAGAACTTATAACAGGGCTATTGCAGTTGTAAGCCAAAGACTTTGGAATTTTCTTCCCTTCGAAGCCTATTTGGCTCCCTCACTGGTGATTTTTCCCCTTTTGTTTTTGCAAGTATTTATGGTAAATTAATTTTCATCCTGTTGCTGCACTTTGTGTTCTCCTTGTTTTTAATGTCAGTTTATTTTCTTCAGTTAGGTTTGTTGGGATTTCTTTGGCTTTGTATATTTCAGTGTTTGTATATTTCAATGTTCAATGTTGTATATTTCAGTGTTTCAATTATTATATTGTACACTACCTTGAAAGCGTTGTAAGTTACTTTAGAGACATCTTCAGAGGCTGAAAAGTAGGATGAGTGTCTAGATAAATCCAGTTGCCCTTTTACTCAGAGTAAGCATCACTGAGTTCAGTGAAGCAACACTTATTCAGTAGAACTTCCTTCTGAATAAGTGTGCATAGGACTGTAGCCAAGAAGCCAGATTTGATTAAGGTTGTGCTACTTGTTAATAGCAGAACACTATTCCACTGGTGTAAAATGGTTTCCAGCAGTGTAGTGTGCTGCCAGTAGCCATTTTCAGAGCACTGCCAGAAATAGTGGCAGTGTGGGAAACCTCTCTCACAGCTGGTTACCTCTGGCAAGGCAAGTAAACCAGTGGCAAGAGCAGAAGATTGGATGAAATAGGGTGACAAGGAATGGAGGAGTCCCTGGACGGGGACATACGCTCCTAGAATACTAGAGGCTGGATAGAGGGTTTCTTGTGTGACAATGGTGACAACTGCATAAACTGACATCATCATACTCCATTCCTTTCCCTGTTCCCTCTGCCTTACTCTTACACTAGCAAATAGCTGGTACAGATCCAAAGATACTCTTTGAGGCAGCAGAGTCTTACCCAAAAATAAGGGAATTTATCTTGAGGAAATCTCCAGGTTGCCTTCCCCTTCCATTGGATGTAATGCTCTGCTGGCACAGCTACCTCAGTGAGGGATAATGGTTTACTTAGAGATTGAGATAGAGATGGGCTTTAAGCATGCTTATGCATTTATTTGTAATGTGCAGTTTTGCTGATTTCAGTGATGAATATTTAAAGGTATGGAGAGTCAACACCTCCACTGATATTCAAAGGCACTTTGGCTGGATCTAGCCTTTGCTTTCTTCTCTTTTTGGATTGATGTAGTGGAGATCTGTCCCTTTCTGTTTTCTGAGATCACTTTAAATATTTGAAAACTGTCAGTTTGGCCCCAGTCCTTCTAAGACTGCTCCAGATGGCTGAATATTGCCTACTTGAATATACCAGGGATTGTAATTATTATCTCTAACCATCTGCCATTTGTGCCTAGTCAATCAGACAGCCAATGTGACAGAAGTGGGTCTCATCGGCAGCATCAGCATCCCACCAGACCAGTTCAGAGTCAACCTGAGCGACCTGACCCACCAAGTGCCTTACAAGTTCTACTTGTCTGCGGAAACTGCAGAGGGCCAAGGAGAGTCCTTTGTCCTGGAGGAACATGCAATGCGTGAGTCAGGTCAGTGAAATCTCACAAATACTTCCTCCTAAACTAGTGCTAGAGTCAGATAGAAAACATCTACACAAGGATCATAATGACTTCCTGTTTAAGAAAACTAGATCGTGTAGTTCTGGTCACATCTGCAGGCCAATCTGAGGCCTGTGGAGGCCATGGGTTGCAGACCTGGCACAATCCAGAAAAGTCCTCTTTCCTTAGAGGCTTTGAAGCACTACCAGAAGCATTGCTTTGTGACCCATCATATGGTGGGTCATGGTGCTAAAAGGTTTGGGAACTGCTGTTGTTGGAGAAGAGCTGCTTTGAGTTTTGAGACACTGACATTGCTGGTGACCTTTTTTCTTTTTTAACTGAAGCACATGCTATCAAAATAAAATATAGAAGCCTTGCTATCTATCTTGTTTTATGGTTACAGAGCATATGCCATGTGAACTGAATTAGAAATGCTAGAAATGGTATTGGCCATGCAAAGATTATAGACTACTGTTATAATGTACACACGTTTCCTATCTGACCTTTCTTTGCTATGATGGTATGAGTTCAAATTCCCTGGGGGGATTTTAGATTGCTCCCAGACAAATCCTATTGGGGATCATGATGAGGCATTGCTATGCCTGCCAATGAGAGACAATACAAGACTGAGGGACAATGATGACTCCTATACATGCCAGAGAGACAATGATGATGCCTATGTTGTTCCTTGAATCCCACAAAAAATAGTGGCAGTAAAGAATACCAATTCCATACCTTAAATTCCAATTCCATACCCACACCGGAAGGAGACCTCTTCAGCACTTCCGGCCCTGCCTTCTGGATGGTGGGGGCAACACCACACAGTAACAAGAATGCCCCCCTTTTCTGAGCTCCAGGGAAATATAAATACAGTTACATGCCACCAGGAAATAGTGGGAAGTTCTTTTCCATACTGTACAAGCCAGAGCTTTGGGGGAGCCACTAAAATTGAATGTCAGGAAAATTAGAACAGACAAAAGGAAATTTCTGAAAATTTCCTTTTGAAATTTTGAAAAGAAAATACCTGCATTTCTTTACCCAACCTACAATTAATCTTTAGAAACTTCTTGCCCCAGGAAGTTGTGATGGTGCCTGGCCTAGATGTTTTTAAAAGGGGATTGCCCAGATTTGTAGAGTAAAAGCTCATCTCAGGTTACAAGCCATTATGACGATATACTGTATATATTTAGGCTTTAAAGGTTTTATTTCTGACTACCAGATGCAAGGGAGTAATAACAGGACACAAGTATCTTGTTGTCTGTGTGCTACCTGACAACATCTGGTGGGCCACTATAAAGCTGTAAATCTGGAAGTTGGACTACGTGGCTCCTTGACCTGATCCAGCACATTGTATTCTTATGAGGAAAACTAGAGAGCTAGGCATCTGTTGCATTAAAACTGGAATCACTTCTAGGTTGTACTTTTTCCCTAGATCTAAGCTTTTCTTTCACTCAACAAAAACACACATCCCCAACATGCACACACACGTGCAATGCTTATGTTGACTTTTCTGTCTTCCAGGTGCTTTTACATTTTTGCTCAATGCATTCTTTACTCTGTCTTCTCCTCTTCTTTTTCTTTCTCTTAAAAATGAGTGTCAAATAAATCCTAATGCAGTTTTATTGTATTATTTTGTGTGCCAAACTAACTTAGAAGCAAACTGAGCATTCAGCTGGGATGCCAAGTTTCCATGGGTTCCACCTTCAGATGTGTTAATATCTTGGGGCAGTTGCCTGTACTTAGGCCTGCTCAGACAGCATAGGGGTGTGTGGGATGGGTGCTGTGTCTTGCATTTCAGGGGACAGTACTGAAAATCTGCTAATCTCCATTGGTTCTCCAACCAATCTCCATTGGTTGCCCAGAGCAGGAACAAGTGACAGACTTTAACAATGAACTTGAGAAGATAGTCCCTGTCACATCATGTAGAACAGCATTCTTCAGAGGAGGTCCTCCCGCCCACTCTTCTGTTCTTGGAGGTTCGATGGTGGTGGCGCATGAAAGGGCCTTCTTGGTGGTGGCATTCATCCTATGGAACTCCCTGTCAAGAGCAGTGCAATTTTCTCCTTCTCTGCTGGTGTTCTGCTTTTTACAAAGGTTTTTTTATTAATTCTGGAAGGCCTTTTGATTTCTGCAGTTATGCTGTTTTGTTTGATTTTTTTTAAAAAAAATTTGTTTTCTGCTACTTCTATCACTTTTACATTTTGTTCATTGGACTGATATTTTTTATGTTAGCTTCTTTGGGCATTTCTAAAAGGGAAAGCAGGTTTTAAATTCCTTAAACAAATAAATGTAGGTCTCTCAACCCAACCTCCCTCACAGAGTTATTCTGAAGAAAGCAGTGGGGGAAGAACCATGTTCACAACCCTGAGCTCTTCGGAGGAAGAGTGAGATTGAGATGTGAGAAATAGATATTACGTTGCTATACTGCTTTACAAACATTGATGGAGAGTGTTTGTTAATTCGCCTAATGCAAGAGAGACAACAACAGATAGATAAACTACTTGAGGCAGATTCATAGTCAGGATGCCAAAGTCACTGACAGGGCCAGGCAGAGATGAGGAGATTTAAGAACTGGTGAGAATAGAAGTGGCAGAGCCTAGGAACAAAAGAACTGATGCCACACGGCAAAGTCTTGAGCCAGTGCATTTCATGGAAGGGGTGCTGAGCACAGCTGTACAGGCAGAAAAAGACATTTTTTCAGGGTTGGGAAGGCAGTGGTCAGTCAAGATGAGAAATACTGGCACAAGGAAAAAGGTTAGGGAAGTAAATGAGGTTTACACTTCCTAAGGTGAGTATGATGGCTCCAGCAGCAAGCAGCATTGGTTTATGTAGCGCTTCTCTGCTTGTACAGGGGAGGTAGATCAGATGCCCTTAGATTCACTAGAACAGTCATAGTATCCCCAAGCACATCGAGTCACCTTGGATATGTTGCTGCTCTTTAAGGAGGATCTTCAGTAGTTCCTCAGGAGGCACTTTGCTTTGTAAGACTCTTGAATGAAAGCATTGAAGTGTTAATAAATTCCCTCTCCCCGCCTCTATGCCCAGTGAACCTGTCCTTTGTAAACATCAGTCTGAGTGAGACTGGGGAGAACTTCACCACCATCATCTGGTCCCAGCCTCCAAACCAGCGGGATGTGGAGTTTGCGGTCCATGTTTTGAGCCAAACCGGTAAGAGTAAAAGGGTAGGATTATGACTTTTCTTAAAGGGGTGGAGAGGAGAGAGGGGACCCAACAGCAACATTTCCTCCTCATATTTGTCATCACTCATAAGGTAACCTGTGGATGTTGCTGTGATTTTACAAATGAGGAAACTGAGGCTAGAAGATGGACACTGACCCAGAGCTGTGGTCTGCCAGTGAATACATGCATGAGCTAAGCTCTTAAAAGACCTACATATTTAGCAGTGTGAGCTTATCCTCGCCACAAGAAATGGGCAAATTCTGGATGAACTCTTTCCATGTAGCAGAGAAGCAGATTGCCCAATGGTATGGTTGAATTGGCATGAACGCTGATTTATGTTATGGCAACAAGACATGGTTTCACTGATGCAGGATGGCCACTGGCAACACAGAACGGCCACTGAGCCAAAAGTACAGAAGAAGTTCACAATCAAACCTGAAAAAGTAGGGGCAGGGAGGAGTGATGGGATTCAAAGAAATTAACAACCGGTTCTATGCCCATCTGGCAGCCACTTTTAAATGGCTATTTTTAACTTTATATGTCCTGTCTCTCATTAACAACTGGTTCTATAGAGTAGGTGTAAACCTGCTGGTGCCCACCACTGGCAGGGAGGTAAAGCATTTTTCCCAATAACAGATAAAAGGATGTAAAACATATTGTAGATAAAGCATTTTACCCAATGGTAGGTATTTGTCCCCTTTCAGAGTATTGTCCCATGTTCAAATTATTTAAACACTCCAGAAACCTTGTTAAAGACAGATAACTATTAAGGATTGCAAGATAAAAGAGCAAAATCCTGAAAATGTACCCAGAACAAGAATAAGGGTGTCACAACAGTGTCTAAACAAGATGTACACAGAAGTAAAACTGGGTAAATCCAGAAGTAAAACCTCCTAACTGGTGCAGGGCTATTAAGGAATTTGAACATTTGTGACCCCTTCAGACATTTCCCTCTTTCCAACAGATAAAGAACCTTGGCGGATCGTAGGGAAGGCCAGTTCCAGCCAGGGTTCATACAGCATCCCAGACCTGGAGCCTGGCAAGCGTTATCTGGTCCGACTTGTGAAAGTTCACCGAACGGGGGACAACCAAACCATCTGGGAGACAGATGTGGAAACTGAGAAAGTGGGTGAGTGACAGTGAAAGCCAGGGACTCTCCATAGAAACAGTTATTTTTTGCTTTCATATGCTTGGCATCTTGTTTACATAACATGCCGTTGGGCTGGCACAAATACCTGTCCCCGCTTTGGAGGCATGCAAACATCCCATAAAACATGTTTGTGCCTCCTTTTGAGATGGGGACGCTGATCCAAAGACTTGTGCTGGACTCCCTATACCAGCATGGGTTTGGGGCAAAGTATGTTTGGCCGGTCTCCATACTCCTTTCCTCTCCTTGGACATAACACTAGCATGAGACATGTGTCCAAGAACAGCCATTAGTACTAGGGCAGTCTAGCAGGAGGTAAGTACAGAATATCTGTACTTGCCTCTTGCAGGCTGAACCCCCAGCCCCCAGAGCCTTACTGGTTAAGGACACTGTGCCTGCCCATCTGAAGATCGGCAGGTCAGCAGTTTGTGACCTGAATACTGCAAGACATACTCCCATTCGTAGCCTAGCTCCTGCCTTCCTACTAGTTAGAAAGCAAGCAAATGCAAATAGATAAATAGGTACCACCTTGGTGGGAAGGTGACAGTGTTCCATGTGCCTCGGTGTATGACCCACACTGGCTCTTAAGCTTCAAAATGGGGACGAGCATCGCATCCAGTTACGCATCCAGTTACGATGCTCAGTTATGATGCTCAGTTTGAGTCAGTTACGACTAGCAGGACGACCTGCAGGGGATATCTTTATTTCACATGGATGCAGTATGCGCCATTTGGCATGCCTGCATTGGAAGGGGGGATTTGGATAGGTTTGTGGGTTTTGTTTAGGTTAAGCTGTTATGGGAGAGAGCAATTGTAACCTACCTTCAATAAGTGATAAGGGAAGGCTATTCCTGCATGGGTCATATAAGAAAAACTACATTCACAGCAGTCCTGTTATGTGTAGGCTTGGAGTGAATTCCTGGAATATGATTTTGAAGAGTATCTTCAGCAGTCTTTCATTAAACTACTCTTGGCAAGGACAGTATAAATGTTTATAACAGACAGGTTGCGGTGTGTGTACACATGCAAATATCTGTTTGAATGTGCACTCTTGCATCGTAGGAGAGACTCTTGTATACTTGCAGGCGTAGATTTTCATTGCCCACTTATATTTATCTTTTGTGCATTGCCTCCCTCCTAGTTTCTCGGGCATTTTAATAGGTTTTGTGATGTATTATTTATGGTTGTCCTTATTTGATGTGACATCCGTTAAGAGGAGGGAGGGCTCTCTGTGATCTGTTTAAGTGTCAGACTCATGGAAAGCAAGGTTGAGAAGGATGCACTAAAAAGCTGATCTGTCTAGGCTTTAGAAAAGAGCAGGAAGTCAAGGATTTGATAATTCTCTTGAAATATTTTTGAAGTTAATAGGAAAGCTGATGGAGAACCATTTTTCCTTCTTGCCACGCACAGACAAAGGGACAAGAAGCTGCAGATTTATTTTTCAGGAGAATACTTTGAAGAAGATATACATGTGAGAACAATAGGCATATTTAGGTTTGTGTGGCTCTTCGGAGGTTGAGAGAGCTTTTCAATGGCAAATCTTCAAAATCTATGCCTATTTTCTCCCTTTCCCCCATCCCTGACATTGAGTGGGGAAATATTTAGAATCCCACATACACAGCAGTCACTAGCATCTCTCTCCTCTCTCCGGCTGGGTCCAAACCTGGGATTTAGACCTAGCCAGTTGGGACAGGACCCTCAAAACCAGTAATATCCCAGTCTTTCTGGGCATATTACAACCCTATTTACATACTGGCTTTGAAGGTGATAAGGGGAAACACACACAGTGTGTTGATGCGCTTTCAAAACATTGCACTGTGCCTCCCCTCTGAGGATACTATTGAACTGTTTAGCTCTGAAAGTACCATTTACTACAGTGGAGCTTTGGATGTTAAATAGTTGCTTGAAAAGGAGTGGCATTCAATAGAAAAATGGGGCAAAAGTAAAGGGTGAGACTGACCCTCAGTGTATCCAGCTACAAGGAAGCTGAAGACCTATTGACTCCAGTATGAGCCTGAATCTCTGGGCACCAGCAGAACACTTAGCCCAGTGAGAAGAGATGTAGCACCCAAAAACCTGTGTAGCAAAAACTTCTCGTGTGCATCTTGACCCTCTCTGAAGGCTTGTGCTAGGCCTCCGAACCCAGAAGTGAATGACATGTAATGTGAATGATCCATGTGATGTGTTTTGCATCATGTTCATTCATTTCCTTGTTCCAGGAGCATTGCTGCCTCAGCAAGCTTGGGAACCACTGGCTTGTCTTTTTGCTGCTGCACTAGACCACTTAATGTCTATTGTGTTGATCACTACTACTGAGTCTCTCCATGTTCCCATAAGACATTTCCCACAAGGAGCATCTCTTGGCAGTCAGAATGGGGAACTGGACAGCTCAAAAGTCTACCATAGCATGACCATTATTTTTCTTTCCAGCGACTGCAAGTCCAAACTTTGCTAAAGAAGGTTGGTTCATCGGTTTTGTAAGCGCCATCGTCCTTCTCATCCTGGTTCTGGTGCTCCTCTGCTTCATCAAGCGCAGCAAGGGCGGCAAGTACTCGGGTGAGGTGCCCCCAGCCCCACCCTAGCACCTCGCAGCAGACCCCCGTGGGCCTTCCCCCAGGCTTTTATAATTTATCAGTTACATAGCACTTTTAGTGTGCCTGGTGTCGTTCGTCCTCACAACAGTCCTGTGAGGTAGGTTGTTATCATTCCCATTTTATGGCAGAAGAAGCTGAGCCTGAGAGGTTGGGGAAGTATGGAAGCACAGCTTGTGATGATGGCAGTGGAAGTGTCCTAGGTTGAGATCCAACCTTTGAGATACTGGGAAGCACTGGCTAAGCTAGGGGAGACCCTAGGTTAAGACATGCTTATATGACCAGCTTAGATTAGTTTAATGATCATTGTTTCCTTCGAGGAAACCTGGGAATTGTAATTATTGAGACCTCTTCTCTCAGATTCTCTGCATGCTACCAAAACTATAACTATAAAGTGCACAAAGACAGCTGACACTGTCTAAATCTGGGAATTTTTTTATATTGTTGGCATGCCCTTCTTACTAACTCATTATGCCTAAAACACTGAGATCCTAATCCTTTGCATGTCTACTTAGAAGTAAGTCCCATTGTAGTCAGTTGGGCTTGCTCCCAGGAAAGTGTGGATATAGAATTATAGTCTGGGAGCCCCAAGCTGGAGACAGATGGTTTTTGTTCTTAATCAAAAATTTAAAATAATACATTAGCAGTGATACTCAAACTGAGGGTTTTGACCCACCCCACTCCCACCTGGATTTTGTGTAAAGATCCCCTGTTTCTTTTAAGGAGAAGAGGAAAAGCAGAAACACAATCCCCAGGATTGTGCCCCTGCAAGGAAGGGAGAGATATGTTTCAACTATAGATTCTGCCCAGGTCCAGTAGTGGGGGGAGCCCTTCAGGGCACTTGTAGGGCTCCCTGCAGCTTCCAAATATTAAAAGTTGCAGCCACAAATAAATGGGAAGTTCTACTTCAAACTTTCACTGTTTGAAGCCATGGGGAGTCTGTAGGGTCCCCACACACCCTGGACACTGGCAGCACCTATATTTAGTTGAAACTTTGCCTCCTCTTTCCCCACAGGGGCACAATTTTGGGGATCATACTACTGCTCTTGCTCCTTCTCCACAAAGAGTTACTTAGGGAGTATATCCCCCAAAATGTTTGAGAATCACTGCATTAGATAATTTGTTCAACTCTGATCAAAGAGATTTGCTTCAAAGACCTGCAAAATCTGTTCAACCAGAGATGACAGTGCAACAGAAGAAACAAGTGTGTACCCAATCCCCCATGGGTAAAAATTCCTCTGTGACTTTCAATTATCTGAAAATCTTTTGTCTCCTTCCAGTTCCAAGTGCTTGAGTACCCATTCTGGTAACCATCCAACCCCTCAAACCCCAGAGCTGTGGGACAGCAACCCAATAATCTCTGTTCCCCCTTCTCACATCCCTATAGTTCCCACCACAAACCTCATGAGAAAAGATGTGTAAAATCAGAGGCATGCAACTTATCTCCTCCATTTTTATAACATACCCCCTGCTTGGCCTTCTTTTGGAGATACCACCAAGTACTAATACTTCCTGACCCTAGTTCTAATCCCCTGCTTTTGGTGGCCCTTGTCCACCCACATATTCTCCTAATTTAACATATTTTCTCTTCTACTCTAGTTAAAGATAAAGAAGACACACAAGTGGATTCAGAGGCCAGGCCAATGAAGGACGAGACATTTGGCGAGTACAGGTACATAAAGGCAGAGAATTGGGAGTTTTCTTCCAAATTTGAGGATCAACAAGAAAGGGTTATGCTGGGGTGATAAAACACATAGTTTTGCCCATAGGCAGGGCATGACCTCAATGCCACAATTTAACATTTGATCTAAATCAGCGATTCCTAAGCATTTAGGGTTGCCATATGTTCCCAAAAGCAGGGACAATCCTGATTTGGGGGGATTGTGTTCACATACTGGCAAATGGGACTAAGGGTCCTGTCCCAATTTTGTGGAAGAGAATTATGGTAACCCTAGACCTATCGTTTAACAAATTCTAGTTTATTGGGACCTATGACACTTTTAAAAAAAAGTCTCATTAGTAACCAGTTCTCAAAACCAGGCGCTCATTAGCAAAAGGTTCTATAGAACCTATGAGAACCCCCTGAAGCCCACCACTGGTTTTATGGTTCTCAAAAGGAGTTTCCTGAAAGGAGCAAGAGATGAGGTGGGAATCCATAGGAATGAAAGACTGCGTAGCAATGCTTATGCTTACATGTCCTCATCCTTTTTATTATATTTCTCCCTTTTGACCCTTCCTTGACTGTCCTGAAATCTGATGTGCTCTCTCTCTCCCCTTTTTGCTTTGCTGCTGCAGGTCCCTGGAGAGGTAAGATGGGAAGGGGGAAGGGGTGGCACTCTGTTGCCTGAGAGTGCTGGTGCTGAGACAATCATTTCCTTGCTCCCCTCTTTGTCTTCCTCAATGTCCGTATAACCGGAGGGAACTGTCGGCCATTTTCTCTAAGTGAGCCTTAAGTTGCATTTTGTTCTCCCTTCTTGTGTAACTCTAGTGAAAAAGAGAGACTGGAATAGAACTTGCATTCATTTCTCTCTCATGCATTCACATTTCTCGGTTCTCTCTCTCATTCACGGTTCTCTCTCATGCATTCACATTTATAAGTGGCGCATTTCAGATTAAAAAAAAAATCTTGTGTTAAATTGTGACGTTAGCGATTCATTTTTTTAACAGTATTCTTCCTTAATGGATTGTTCTGTTGCAGTGTATCCCAACATTTTTTCACTTGTGTACCCATTTGCAGCCCATTTCCATAAACTGTACCTCTTGTATTAGAACTGCAAGGCATTCTAATGCCAATCCTGCAAGGCATTCTGATAGAGACCTGCCTTTTCCCACCATTATTCAATTCTTTTTTTCAAGTACCCCTATAAGACCTGGAAATTTTATTCTTATGTGTAAGACTGAACGGAAAAGTCACCTGCCGTGTGTTACAATTTGAAGCAGCCTGTCCAGAGGTTTGCTGAAAACATTTTGGGTGCTTGAGACTGAACATGCAAGTCTCTGCCATTTGAGGCAGCCTTCCCACCTTGCCTCATGATAGGGACCATCACTAGTCCTAAGATGCCTCTGTTGTCTTCCACATTCTCAAGATCAGCGGGGGAGAAGAATAGATCTTAAGGAGGGTTCTGCAGCACCAGGATTATTGTGGCACCAAAATGACTGCCGTTGCAAACTACAGGCTACTGCTCACGCCTCCTCAGCGGAAGGGAATATTCATCCCCTTCTCCCACTTCCTAAATGGAAGATCCTCTGTGTAAGGGCAAAAAGCCATCCACAGAGGCTCTGGATCTGGCGGAACTCAGCCATGCCATTAAACATGATCAGAATAGTAAGTTATTTGACCGCAAATCTCATCTTAGTACCTTCTCTCCTGTTTTGTCTTTCTTCCTTGAAGTTCATCAATGCTTAGAATTAGGTAATAATTTTTCCCCCTGCTGCCTCTTATGCTTTGCTCTTTTTGCACTGATCCACATTTCCTGTGCACTAAAGCTACATCCTCTCCACTGCCCCCATCTGGGTCTTGTGGATGGGGAATTGGGGTTCCCTCCCACTTCTTTTGGGAAATGCTGCATAGATGCTTACCCTAAGCACTGCAGTTTGCATGCTCCAAGTTTTGCTATGTGCAGTGACCACTGACATCTACAGCAGGTGAGAAAGAGTTATAGGAAGCCACACTAGAAATAACTGCCTCGCCATTCATTGGCATGTTTGCATACTTTTGTATAGATAACCACTTTTATTCAGCAGTCTAGTACCTGATAGTGCACATGTGCTTATTTCTCCCAGAAGACATTGCTACATGTGTCTTGCGGCTGAACTTTTCTCACAGTGGTGGTGGTATTTCAAAACTTCACAGAATGAGAAGCAATGTGTTTATTTCCCCTAAATTGAAGTGAGATCCTCAGACTGCCAAGCTTTTGCTAGCACCAAGCTTGTACCAAACACAGTACTTTGAAAGTAAAACTGACTCCACTGTCTCTGTGTGTTTGTATTAGCACTGCACTTGGTACAAGTTTGGTTCTAGGAAAAGCTTGGTGTTCTGATGATTTCACTTTCATTTAGGGGAAAAAAGCACTTTGCTTCTCATTGTTATGGCTGCGAAGTTTGAAGTGCTACCACTATTGTATAGTCTGGATGGTTTAGTTTTTGACACCATCTCCCTGCAGATGTTTTTCCCAAGTGTGCACACTCAGTTCCTTCCTACCACTCCCAACTGCATGCATACCTCTTTGCATGTTTGTTTGCATTGCCTGTTTGCATGTTTGTGTTTTTGGTCATTGGTTCTTGCATAGTTAAGCATTACCCTTTGCAGCATATCTGTCTGTCTATCTACAGTATTTATATACCACTTTTCAACTGTAAAGTTCACAAAGTGGTTTACAAGAAAAATGAAAAGAGTAATAGCTAATTAATAGCTAATGGGTCCCTGTACCAAAAGGGCTCACCATCTAAAATGCAAAAGAACACCAGCAGAAGCCACTAGAAACGTTCCATTTGTTTTTTGTTTCATTGCCTAATGCATTGTGGGTGTTCATTTTTCTTTCAAATCTACATTCTTCCCTTTCACACCTATACTATACGAGCATTTGCAATGTGCCCATTGTACATAGACTTTGTTGACAATTACAAGAGAAGGACATGTCTGCAAACATGGATCTTGAATTGATTGTTGTACTCAGGCACATATTAGTCCTATATCCACAAACCAACATCTCCATTTTAAATGTTATGTCATTCACCCAAGTGGACAAATTGCCAGAAAGTTTCTTCTGTTGTATCCAATGGTGCTTGCCACATGTATTGTTGGTAATGTGTGTGTCCTGTCAGTTTAATAAATGAACTGAATGGGGTAAAAGATTGTGCTATACATAGCAAAGTATTTTAAAGCATTTCACAATGTAGCAGGTAATGAAATCACAGACGTCTCACCTGAGGGGCTGTTCCATCTTTTTCCTTCTTATGATAAAGCTACCAACGTGTGTGACCTGAACCCACTTTCTCTTGAGGATGTGGTGGCTCAGTGGTTAAGACATTGACCATAAAGACCCTTAAGGTCTACAGCTCAGGAGTTCAAGACATGTATGCTGCATGATGGAGTGAGTTCCCATCACTCATTGTCAACCTTTTTCATCTCACAGCACACTAACAAGGCATTGAAATTGTCAAGGCACATGATCAATTGTTCTTACCATTGACAAGGCACACCAGGCTGTTCAAATCCCCCAATTTTCCTTGACTTCAAACTCCCGCAGCACACCTGAGGACTATCTGCACTGACCTAGCAGATCACTGACCTAGCAGTGATCACTGACCTGCACTGACCTAGCAAATCACTGACCTAGCAGATCAAAAGCAAGCATATGCAAGTAGATAAATAGGGGCCACCCTTAAAACATGCAGGGGAGGTAACACTATTTCATGCCTGCAAAGGAAAAGTCATGCTGGCCACATAACCATGGAGGTGGCTTAAGGACAGTATTGGCTCTCTGCCTTAGAAACAGAGATGAGCACCACCCCCTGCAGTTGGTTAAAACTAGCATACTTCTTGCAGGACACCTTTACCTATCTCTTCCTTTCTACATTGTGTGAAGCCTCTCTGTAATGTGAAGGCTGGCCTTCCCACTCTTGTGCACGCTCGCACGCACGCACACACGCACACAAACACACCTCAGGCACATAAGCACATACACACACCAAGAAAGATTACACATTTGCTTATGCTTCCTTGGGTGCTCCTTTGCATGCTGCCCTAGAACATCGATATGCTTCCTTTTTAAGGAGACTTGTACTCAGTGAATTGTACATAACTGCTGGAAGGCTTGCCCTGCCTCACCAACTCTCCTTTTTTTCTCTGCAGTGATAATGAGGAAAAGCCTTTCACAAGCAGTCAGCCTTCCCTGAATGGTGACATCAAGGCCCTAGGAAGTGATGACAGTTTGGCAGACTATGGGGGCAGCGTGGACGTCCAGTTCAATGAAGATGGATCCTTCATCGGACAGTACAGTGGTCACAAGGGCAAAGATGGAGGCGGCAATGACAGCTCTGGGGCTACCAGCCCCACCAACGTGGCTACTGTCCTGGAATAAAGGGGACATTTCCCCCAAAGGATACCCCCAGCCCTGGGGAAGGAGGATTTCCCTGTGAATGATTAGGGTACAAAACAGTAATCCCTCCCTCACGAAGGGAAAGAGCCCATTTCCTCATAATGATATCATCTCCCTCAAATAGAAATAATTGGGGGAATTCACTATCTGACCCCCCCTTTAAATCAGGGAGGGTTAGAAAATCAGGGGATTCCCAAACTTTTCCTCCCAACCCTGAGCAAAGTCAGTCTCTCATTTCTGCCACCCCTAAGTCAATTATCCTTCAGCCAAATGATATGTTTGTGTATGTGTGGCGGGGAGGGAGGGGCAAAGACAGAATCAAAGGGGTGTAGATACAGGTGGGGCTTCATCAGTGAGGCTCCGAGTTCAAAGTTGCCAAAAGAACTGATGCTTACTTCCCAAGTTCCAGAAATATTTGCTATTTGTACAAGTTGGGGAAGGAAGGTAACTGGTGCTTCAGACTCCCATCTCACCCAGACGAACAAAGGAGTCCAAACAAATGGCAGGCAAGTAAGAAGCCAGGAGTTACAGGATGCTAGAAACAATTGTTCTAGAACTGTTTGATGTTCAATCTTGGCCAAGGAATGAGCATCAGTGAGCTACATAGTTAAAATGGGGTGAGTCATGATATTGTTAAGCACCTGTTCTGCTCTGGGACAAAGCCATCTAAGGTCTCTTAATACTTCTATTGAGGAAGGTGTGATCCAGTTGACACCCCTGAACCCTCCTCATAAATCTGCCAGGCCCCCTTCTCTTTTCTACTCTACTTCCAAACTACTGTACACCTTATCCAGGAGGTAGTTTTCTTAGAACAGTGGCTTTCAAATGTTCTGCCTTGAGGAAACCCTTTCCCTCTCCTCTGCCACGGAACTCCTGCAAGTTTACCATGAATCCCTGGCATGCTGCACTGCAGAGGATTCGGAATCATATTGTAGAGCAGGAGTCTCCAAACTACGGCCCAGAGACCATATCTAGCCCGCCACAAGTTTTATCTGGTCTGCAGCAATTTTTTGTCAAAGTATTTCCTAATGTTTAACATTTTTATTCTTTATATACCATTTCTCCATTAAAAAACATCCAAATAAAATTATAAATCTTATTCAGTTATAAAACTTGACTTTTTGGCCTGCTAAGATGTGTTAAATATATGAAGTGGCCCTCATCCTGAAAGTTTGGAGACTCCTGACTATAGCCAACATTATGTTCATCAGGAGACAGACAGGCCTGCTGGGCCTCATGGTCACTCTGTGGAAACCGAGTGCACTCTAAAACATGCCAAGAGCTCCCCAATATGTCACATTGCTGGGAAGGCTGGTTAGCAGCAGTCAAACTGTCAGTAAACAAAAGTTGGCCACCATTCCCTCACTTCTCACTGAGGATCTCCTGATTAACTTATGAGAAACCCCATATTCCCCCTACAACAGCATTTCACAACCAGTAGTATTCTTACTTGCAATGGTATCCACGCGGGACCACAAAAACCCTGCCACTTGGCAGCAAAACTAGCAATGCAATGCAGCAAACAGTGGTAGGAGCTTTCTACAGAGCTTCCTACAGAGCTCAGGTGTTTATTTCAGCATGCTTGAAAAAGTTCTCCCATCCACCGTGAGCCTCTTACCAGTGTTTGCTGTGTCACATCTGGCTTCCCAGTCTAACTGGTAATGACATCATTGCCAATTACTTCCAGTAGTATTTCCAATAATTGAACCATGCAATGTGATGTATTGGGGGATGAACATGATCCTAGAACACACTCTGAACACTATTGTCAGAACTCTGTCCCCTTCTGGTGCTGAATTCTCACTTAGAGTTGTCTCTCTTTTCCTATGTTGGGTGCCACATTCATCCATGTCCCTCTTCTTTCTGATGACCTACTGGGCCAAGCCTTCACCATTTCACACCCTCCTCTTTCCCTGTTCCCCACTCTACCAACATTCCCCACAAACAACAGTGAAATCCAAGAATCCCTCTGCTTCTTGAATGCATCTCACGCAGCTGCCTTGCGACACGTTCTGTCTTTCCAAAAGTGGCCTCTTGTTCACGGAATCAGCCCTCACCCCACTCCCATCTCCATCAATGTCTGGTGTATTTTTTTTCCTCCTTGCTTGTCAGGGACAAAATGAATCCTTGCCTTTTTGCATAAAAAGAAAAAAAGAAAAAAAATTAAGAAAAGTACTCTTATGTTTTGAGCAGCCCTACAAGAAACCTTGCCTTCTCCCTCGTCTGTAAATACTTCAAACCCTTGTGCTTGAGTTTGTTTTAGATGTCTTAGGACTGGTGTTTTGAAGTCTTCTAGTTGGTCTATTTAGGTGGCTTGGAATTTAAACAAAATTATGAAAAAGTTTTTTAAAGGTCCCCTTTCTCCTAATCTGTGATGCCATTTACCCCTTTCCTCCCCGGCCCAAACGTGTACTCTTTTGTCAGGTCTCTTGCTATCTACATTTCTCTCTCAATGGCTTTTTTAATATATATATGTATATATATATAAACAAACAGAATTATAAAATGGTAAATAAATGATAAAATTGGAGCTTGGTTGGAATGATGATGGAGAACATATTAGGTGGAGAGTTCTCAATACTCTTAAAACAAAATTTGTTTGCCTTTTCCCAGTTGCTCTAAGTTTACAAGGAGAAATTATGCCCTATTTAGAGCCCAATCCTGAGTTCAGAACTCTGATCCCTTGAAATGAGAACTGACTCATACTAATGTGTTACTGATTCCCTGTTATATCTTAGAGCACAATCCTAACCTTGTCTACTCAAAAGTAAGCTCAATTTTGTTCAATGAGTCTTACTCCCAGGAAAGTGTCTTTAGGATTGCAGCCATAGTATCACCTTATTGGCATTGGAACAATCAGTCTCATTGGTCAATTTTGAGTTGGGAAAATCCACTTTTTCATACACGAGGCAATGGTGTTTTCCTTTTCTAATTATTTGGCTACAACTTAATCCTGATATTTCAACACGGTTTATATCGTGCATTAAATTACATTGAGTGCTCCTACACACACAGTAGGTGGCTACTTACTTACACAGTTACATGGGAGCAAGCCCCAGCAAATAAGTAGAGCTTTTCTTATTTTTCTTCATTAGAGAATAAAAAATAGAACAAGTAAAAGGGGGGGGGGAATGCATATTATGAATAAAATACATAAAGGACACCAAACAAAAAAAATAACACTGTCTCACTTTTTAAAGTGAAAAACTTAGAAAAACTAATATTCCCTCAGCAAGAACAAATCAACTGAATTGTCTTCAGGTTTTGTATTTGCAGTCTTGGCAATAGGCGAAGAGGGTAAAAAACAGGATCGGGCCTGTCAAGTTCTGTCTATGAGGTCACCATGAATAGATCAAGACCAAAAAACAAAACAAAACCCAAGAGCAAAATGACAGGAAATGGGACAAGACAGAAGGCAGCATTGGTGGTGACAAAGGCTAATTCAAGTACCTTTCCTCAGATTGCAGAAGAAAATAATTAGCTGGAATGCTGTGGTATAAGGTTATACCCCCTCATGCAGTTCAGACCACAAAAAATGAAAAAGTCACATTTTCTGATTTTCTCCAGTAATTGGTGCGCATCAAACATGAACCCAGTTTCAGGCTTTCATCTGGGGCCTGGAAATCCTTAACAGCATATTTTTCCTCTTCATCCTTCTGAGTACCCTTTAGTACAGTAACTGTAAAGGTTTCAGGGAACAATTCTGGTGATCCATTTTTAGGGTGAGTCTTTCTTGCAAATGTCTACACATGCATACTATATGTAAGGTCTCTAACAGCCTAACATATCCAGTGCAATTTTCAGGCCTCTCAAGCGCCAGCCTGAGACAAGGGAAAACATTCCCCTCCCTTACCCTAAGGAGAGCCACTTCAGCCCAAGTGGCGCTATTTGAATTTGCACTACCTCAGGTGCAAATATGATCAGCCTGAAATACAAGTGCCTGGTCCTCAGCCAGTGCACACACCCTTCCTGGGATTCACAGTGGTGCATGGAGGCTGGTGCAGAACTGTGTGCTGGTTTATCTCCACTTGGAGTGGCACAAAAGTGCTCTATCGCAACTCTTGCAACACTCCCAGGTTGGTGCAAAGGGGTTGCACCATCCCAAGGCACAGTTTGGATTGTGCCCTCAAGCACATAGGACCCTGATTATTAATTTATTGGTTATTATTCATAATAAAATATTGTTTCATTCTTGATCTCTTTTGTGTGTGGAGTGGGTCTGGATAGATTGTTGTTTTAAAAAGTGGACTCTGGTGCTAAAAGATTTGGAAAGCACTGTCAAAGACAAATCCTTGGGGCCCGCTTGGCTACAGTTGTGAGTATCCCTACAATCCAGAGTAAGAGACATTATGTGTACCTGTAGCTACTGCACCACCTAGTGAAAACCTATGGGAAATTCATATTGCAATCCAGAGCAAATTGTTCTTACACCAGAGCAAGGACTCCCTGTAATTACTCTGGATTGCGCTCTATGTTGTTCTTCTTCTGAACAATATCAATATTAAAAGCAAAGCAATGTAGCTCCGTGAACTTTCCCTAGATTTCAAATACATGAAAAGAAAAAAGGAGGCAGGGATTGGCGAGCAGGATAACAAAGATGGTAGAAAGCAGTGTAAATAACCTTTACGAGGATCATATTAAAAATGGTGATTCAGGAAGTTCTTTGCCATGAAATCAAATTAGTTCATGTGCCTGAAGCAAAAAGTCACAGGTTGCATCAATTTATATCTCTGTTAGCTGTAACAAACAAACACTTGTGGTTGAACTTTTCAGGAGCATATGACTTCATGTCAATGAAGTGTTATGTGGGAAGACATGTTCATTAAAAGTGAGGGGGAAATGTTAATAGTGGGGCCAAAAAGCCATGGAGTATAAGTTGCAGCAGAGCCCAGGACAACAGGATGGTGTGACTTAAATCAGATCTAAGTTAAAATCAGCTATGACGTTTACAGGGTGACCTTGAGCCAGTCTGTTTCAGCCTCATCTACCTCACAGGATTGTTGTGAGGACAAAAGCTACATTGACATGGGAAAAGTGGAGTCAATAAATATACAAGGTAAGAACAGTGACCAATTCAAAACAGTGATTTGCTGTAATATCATTTTCTATGCCTGTATTATGAAAGAGATCCAATTAAATCCAAACTGAATACAGTAGTTTCCAATTTGCTGACAAAATTATAGTTCAGCAATTATATTCTTGAGTTTCCTTTTGCATCGGGGTATCCTGGACAAAAAAGGCTGTTCTTTCTTTGGAAATATAAAAGCAGCAATTATTCAAATCTGTCCCCATTCAGATCTGTGCTAATTGGAACTTGTAGGTCCCTGACTGCCAGAGAGTTGAAAAGTCTTATTGCGTAAGAGTCATATAATGAGCAAAAAGTTGAAATTAATTTTAGATGAAATATTTGTGGATATGTCATATCACTCAGTGCCAAGAAAACATGTATCTGTAAAGCCCCATACAGCCAGCTAGGGCTCGACTGGGGAGAAAAGAAAAAAAAATCCTCTTACCCTGAGGAGATTTGCTCAGGAGGAGACATTTGATGCAATCCTAAACCTGTCTACTCATATGTAACCACTTACTCAGTGGTTGGCTTCAGAGGGGCCTCACAGGTTCTATAGAGCCCTTTGCTAATGAGCACCTGGTTCTGAGAACGGTTTCTAATGGGACATACAACCTGTTGTAAATTTAGTTTATTAGGACTTAGAACCTGTTGTTAATTTATTTGAATCCACAGTGGTGGGCTCCAGCAGGTTCATACCTACTCTATAGAACTGGTTGTTAACGAGAAATAGGACATATAATTTAAAAATAGCCATTTAAAAGTGGCTACCAGATGGGCATAGAACCGGTTGTTAATTTGTTGGAATCCCATCACTGGGCTTACTCACAGGAAAGTGTTTTGGGATTGCAGCCTTTCTAACCTGCACATCAAATACAGCACAGGATATTAGGCCGTCAAGGTTTCATCCTATCCAACTTTCCAGCACTGATGCAGCCTCAGTGCAGCCCTGAGGTAAAAGAACAAACATTCGCTTATCTTAAGGACGCCTCCGTGACTGCCCTTCAGTACCAAGATGCCTCGTGTTTTGCCCCTTTGGCATGGCTACATTGGGATAGGATAGGATTGGGCCCTAAATACAGCACATAAATTATACAGAACTCTTCCTCAGATGTGAGGAACTTCCTCAGATGTTGCTGCCATATTTTGAATTAGCTCATTGGCCCATGTAGTTCAGTATCAAACTACTGTATTAAACAATACTGCTGATTGATTGATTTGATTGACAACGATTCTCCAGGCTTTCAGAGACATAAAGTTTCCTTTCCAAGTTTGCAGGTGTCTGTCTCTCTGCCAAATTTGCTACAGCTGGACCGAAACTAGCTTCAGTCCAAATAGTGAAGGAGAACACCGAAATAGGTACAGGCACGACTCCTTATCTGCAGTGGTTCCATTCTGGAAAAAAATCCAGAATGAATGAAAAAACCCCTATGAATGAAAAAACCCCTATGAATACCTGAAACTGCAGAAATAGGAGAACACCTGTCCCAACAGGCAAGGGGTTGCTCCCCATCTCTGGCTGCAAGGGGGGCCCTGAATACAGCAGAGGCCAAAGACGTCTGTCCCCAGCCTCTGCTATGCTAAGACAGCCGTACAATTCCAAAAAGTGATTTCTGATTTCATAAAGAAACAAGAAGTGACGTTCTAAATGCCTTATAAGGCACTATAGCAGTGGTACTCAGCATTTCAACCCGGGACCCCCTTGATGATTGGCATCCATCAGTCCCGAAAGACTATGGTATTGTGCTCAATCCTGTATGCGAAGCACGAAGGCCTGGGTAGATGAATATGGAGGATAGGCTGTCACCCAAACCTCTTACACAGTGCCTTGGCACACTGTTTGAAAATCACTGCTTTAGATGCTGAAACAAGGGTTTCCCTTGGAACCCTAGGCAAGATGTTGGTGTGCATAAATGTTATGAACGGCCTACATGTGTGCCACAGAAGTTTGGAGAGGGGGAGTTATTAATTTATAAATTTACTTATTATTTATAAATTTATAAATAAATAACTTATTTATTTAGTAAGGCAAATGGGTAAGTAAGCCCTCCCCTGGCAGCATGGTGCGCCTTTGTCAGTGGTAAAAAATGATTACTCAGTACCAGACATGGCCAGCAGAGGGCAGGTGGATGATGCACTGTTGCATCAACCACTTGCCTGCTACTGGTTCTTATTGAGATGCACCATGAATCACAATGCACCAGAGGGAGATCAGTGTCAGGCATATCACCCCTCAGTATGGAGCGTGGTGTAAGGGATAAACCCAGTGGAAGCAGTGGGCAAATGCGCATAGAGCAGTGGTCAAGGAACGGGTAAATTATACCCCAAATGAGGTAAAAATGAAATTCCTGGGGGTAATGGACAGTCGCGCTGCTGAGACACAGCCGGGCATACATATGAATCTATATGCATGCCCAACTGTGTCTCAGTAGCATGACTGTCCATTACCCCCAGGAATTTCATTGCATATAGAATCTATACATAGATTCTATATGCATGCCCAGCTGTGTGTGTTACAGTACTGTAGTGTACAAGGAAATGACGCAGTGCACTATATTAATAACATATGATTTCCTTTCTTTCAAATCAAGGAGGTAACGTCGGCATATCTAAATATATTTTGGGGTAAAAGGTAAAAAAGTTTCCTGACCCCTGGCATAGAGCAATGATTTTCAACCTTTTTCATCTCACGGCACACTTAACAAGGCACTGAAATTGTCAAGGCACACTATCAATTGTTTTTACCATTGACAAGGCACACCAGACTGTTCAAATCCTCCAATTTTCCTATTAATGAATGTCAATCTCCAAATTCCCGTGGCACATCTGAGGACTGTGCCATGGCACGTTGGTTGAAAATCACTGGCTTAGAGGATACAAATCCAACATATATGGCTGCATGCATGTTCAAAATCCAATGCTCATTTCTTCTTCCTCCCAAATGATTTAAAAGGATGGCTTTTTAAAATGTTTTCATGCAGCTTATTTATCTGATTAAGACTGCAATCCTAAAAATACTTTCAATGGGGCTTACTTCTGAGTAGACATGGTTAGGATTGTGCTCTGTACTAACCAATTTTCCAGTTCTGGGGTAAGGACAATGCAATGGGAACAAACATAACCTCTGTACCGCTCCCCTACTGCTGTATGCAGCACAGGCCCATTGACAAAGCTATGCCAGTGCTGGAAAACTGGATAAGAATGTGCCCTAAGGTTTCTGCCATTAATATACACTGTAAACTCTAAAACTTCTAAAACTCCAGCAATGTGGTGGTAGTGGCAGTGGTGGTGTTGTGTCTCTCTGTGTGTGAAGACTTGCCCCAGACAGAGTGTCTGGGCATATGACTTCATATGACTCAAGAACCAACCAGTTTTTACCATCCACAGCTTTCTGTGTTTTATCAAGATGCTTCTTACTGGCCCATGGCTGGCCCATCCTTTGATAGTGGAGCCAATGAAGCAGCAGTCTGCAACCCAACAGGTGAACATCTTACTCCCAAATCCAGAGTAACTACGGGAGCACATAAGAGACTTTACGTGCACCCGTAGTTACCGCACCACCTAGTGAAAACCTATGGGAAATTCATATTGGAATCCAGAGCAAATTGTTCTTACACCAGAACAAGGACTCCGCGTAGTTACTCTGGATTGCGCCCTTAGTAATATGGCACAGAAAGTATAACGATTGGGAGGTCCTAAAGTGCCAAAGGTGTACACATCATGTGGCGTATCCCCTGTGGCAACAGTCAACTAATGTCCCTTGTAACTACAGAGAGGATTAAAAAACAAAAGCAAATGCAAACACCGTCTACTCCCAGAGATCACGGCTCTCTAGGTTAAACACACAGCAGTGCAGCAAACAATTGTTACTCCAGAGATGCTCAAATTGCTGCCTCAGCATCTGGAGCCTCATTATCTGGGATCCACTTCCAACAGCCAGTTTTTCAGCTTCAAATATGTTTTTTAAAAAACAACCAAAAAAACAAACTAGTATCTGTGACAAAACTCAAAACCAATGCATGGCTGGAATGTCTAAACCTGGGTGGCATCTCCTAACACTAAGGATGTAAGTAAAGCAGATTTAGGGCACAATCCAGAGTAACTACAGGGAGTTGTTGCTCTGGTATAAGAACAACTTGCTCTGGATTGCAATAAGAATTTCCCATAGGTTTTCACTAGATGGTGCAGTAACTACGGGTGCATGTAATGTCTCTTACGTGCTCCCGTAGTTACTCTGGATTGTAGGGTTATTTATTAACTTACTTAATTTTTTGCCCCACTTTTCCTCAGTGGACAGATGCCCAAGGCAGCTTACAATTGAAAGATAAAACACAATAAAAATATGACAAATAACATCAGACAGATGAAATTGTTGGAGGGGAGCCACAAGATTAATTTCTGTAGTCATTGGAAGACTGGTACCAACTTCTGTGTTTTTATGAACATGGTTAGGTGAAGACTGTTCACGTCAAGAAGTTCAACCTCAGCGGCAAGCTGCATTCCAGCTATGGGTGTGAACATGTGCACCAAAAAATGCTCCACAGAGACAAGGACATTGAGAATAGGGATTCCCTTATGAACAGCTGTGTATTTCATAACCCTATTACTTCCTTGTACTGGCTGCTCCTTCTCCTGCTGTTCATCAACCCTGGCTTGTCACAGTGAATCAAAGAATCAATTTACCTCACTCCTCAGTCCATGCCTGGAATCATTTATGAGATGTCGTGGGGACCCCTGCGGCAAACACCGCAATAACAAATGGACCCCCTTTCTCTTCACATACATGATACATCCCCTAATCCCTGCCTTGTTTCTTTTCCATTCCCAGAACTGGAGTAGAGAGGAAAGAATTCTGCCTTTCCCCCATTTAGACTCTGCCGAATGGCCCATCTAACCCAACACTCTCTCTGATCAAGGCGGCCAGCAAGATCATGTAAAAGCAAGTCAAGGTAATGACAACCATCCCATGCCCTTGATTCTTATTATCAGCATTTGGTGATCAGCTATGCCACTGAATTGGAACTGCAGATTCAGTGATGGGAAGAGGTCCTTGGGGCTTGATTCATGTCAACTCTAGAGCTGGGGCTTGACTCAAGTCAATACTAGGAAATCCTGAGACTTGAGTAAAAAATGAGTCACATTTTATGAATCCTTGATTCACCCCTTCTAGATCTTATAGAGTCAAGTCGAAATGCCTTGCCCCATTTGAAATGCTGGATGGGCTGTGGGTGGTACAAGCGGTTAAGTCACTGTACCAGTTAACCAGCAGGCCAGGGTTCGAGACCCGGGTTGGCCCCACAAGACAGGGTGAGCTCCTGTCCTTAGCCCAGCTCTGCGACGCCAGCTGGATCCAATTGTATTGGCTCTGCCTTTCCATTGAACTAATTCAGTGGCGTGGAGAGGGGGGATTTGCTGCTTGTGTAACAGCCTATCCTCCATAACAATCCAACCCAGGCTTTCGTGCTTTGCATGCAGCGTATGCAGCGCCGAGCACGATACCATAGTCTTTCAAGATTTACGGAGGCCTGCTGTAGACCATACAGAACGGAGGACAGAGTGCCTCTAAGCATTGCATAGAAGAGGAAATTTAGGTAGGTGTTGCTTGTCAAACCCTTCTATAATGAGCTAAACCTGGCTCAATTCCCTCTTTAATGCAATTGTTAAAGATAGAAGCACTCTGTCCTCCATTCAATATGGTCATCCTGGTTGTAGGAAAAAACGGGGCTGCTGCGGACCTCTCTGTGTTTCAGAGCTCTCTTGGAAAACACTCCCAATGTCCCCATCCACCCATTGCCACAGTCAATGTATTTTAAAGTAGTTCCACTCAGTGATGGGATTCAAAGAAATTAACAAACGGTTCTACGCCCATCTGGCAGCCACTTTTAAATGGCTACGGTATTTTTAAACTTTGTATGTCCTATCTCTCATTAACAACTGGTTCTATAGTGTAAGTGTGAACCTGCTGGAGGCCACCACTGGTTCTGCTTTGTGGCAGGTTTGTGAAAAGACTTGGCTTTTTAAAATAGCCTGGCATCAAGGCTTTTCAACCTCCCCTCTTTCCAAACCACTTTTGTGGATACCACTAGACATCAGAGACATCTACTTTCTGCAGAAGTGAACAGCTTGCCCACACTTGTCCTTGAAGCAAGGAAGGGACTTCTCCAGGTTAGATCCAGGACTTTATCCATGGGAATCTCCTCTTGGCTTTGCATCCTTGATGCCTTTTGAAGTGCGGATCACTGCCTGTAAACTGTGGGCTTGAATCCAGCTTGAATCCAAGCCCACATGCAGCTTGCAGCTCCATCGCTGGACAAATCAGTGATGATGCTGTGGTTGAGTGCTCTGGATACCTGACAACCACAGCATCACTTCATGTATTCAACAACAATAGAGTTGTACCATTGATCACTACCAATGTTCCCTCTAATTTTCAGTAGGCTGTGTGCGCAAAAGATATTAGCTGTGCAGCTTTTGAAGGAAGGTTAAATTTTTGTGCACCACATAAAAATGGCGTTATATATTTCTGACTACATGTCAGAAAACAATATGTACATTTATTACAGTATGTACAATACAATGTATCGAAGAAAATAATGAGTTTATATTGTCATTGCCAGTTGTCATTGTCAAAATGACAGTTGTCATTGTCAAAAAGTGCCAAAGTCAGGCAGCTGGCTTTGTATGCTTTGCAGAAACTTGTGTGCGCTCGTTCAGTGAGTTGTGTGTGCACACACATGTGCACTGCTTAGAGAGAACTATGGTCACTACACACCCATATTTTGCTAGAGCTACTAAGTGTCAGGCCAGGTAGTGTCAGGGTGACCAGGGTCATGCAGTCCCCTTGGGTATGGGGCCAAGTACCACCTGTGAAGTAGTGTCCCTCATTATCTACTGGGGTTCTGTTCTGGAACCTCTCATGTATAAATAAATCAGTGAATTAAAAAACAGTGGAAAAATAGATTTTGAAGACCCATTTCCAGGTTTCTTGCTCCTCAGTTGCTGGAATAAGGTCATGCCTCAATAGCTGCAGGTGTTTGATTCTGGGATTCCCTGAGAATACAAAAAAATGTATTAATTAAAATCCATCTAAAAATAAAAAGTGTGTCCCTTTGTTTAAAAACAGCTTTTCTAACTGTTGTAGTGTGGCAGTCAGCAATTACAAATGCAAAGGACCCCCTATTTTGGCCTGGCTCAACTGAAAAATAGAATGATTGCTTGCATGACTGCCTCTCTACAACAGTAAGAAAAGCTTTTTTTAAAACTGTAATTTGCAGTGACCATATTGTGTCAAATCTGTGTTTAAAAATCCATGTATAACAAGGTTGGACCTGTACTACTTTTGGTATTTATTCCACTGGATGAATCAGTGGCCTCTACAAATGGGGAAATGGACAAGAAAGGTAGTGACAGAAGATGAAAGAAGTGGAGGGTGATCATTGCAAGAGAAAAGGAAGTGTCCTGGCTAATTGTTAATCTCTCCTCTATTACTGCTTTTCTGTATTATAAATTGAGGTCTCCAGACCCCAACCCCGACTCCAAATGTGGCCCATTTATTTTTGTGGTGTGTTGGGGCTTGCAGAAATCCTGGAAATATAAGCCTATTTATTCATTAATCCAAGTTCCATCTCCAATGTATTTATGGAAATTTTACATTTACATTTTTTTTCTGGCCCTCAACACTGTGCGAAATATTTGATGTGGCCCTTTGGCCAAAAAGACTCCTGTTACATACAGACAGCAAAGAATCTGGGAGGGATAATGCCACATCCAGTTGTATTTCATATGACTAGATAACAGATAAATAAATATAAATATTTGTGTCTACTAGGAGTAAACAGCTATTTACATTACTACTATACTGGTACATGTGAACATCAAATGAGGAAAAGGCAGTAGACAGGGACAGGTGAGTATTGCTATTAATCAACAATGATGTCCCCATTCATGCTGCTTGACTGCCACCCTCTCCTCTCCCCTTCCCTTGCTAATTGTCCACTCTTGACCTCTTCCCCACTTCTTCCTGTCTAATGTGCATCCAAGTACTATATTATGTAATGACAGGTGATGATCGCAGAAAGGTGATATAATATAGACAGGCAAGTGGAAGACTGAACGGGGACCAGGAAAGTGGATGAATGGCCAGAAAGGAGATGGACAGTTGAGCAAGACAAGCCAAATACATGGCTAGGATGGAAGCACAGAGGGAGGCCAGAGAGAGACAAATCAATGCTGGAGGAGCAGTGATGGAATTAGTGGAGGGATGGGTAAGAAAGAGCATATATATGGGGACAGGACAGATTGATGGGGTCCTAAATGGAAGGGATTGGGGGGGACTAAACAAATGGAATTGGCTGTCCAAGAGTCCATAGGACCAATCATCCTCTTTTTCCAGGACATGTCTCTTTTTTAGCCTTGTGTCCTGGAAAAGGATACAAATCTCCTTTTCACTGTGAGCACGCAGCACATAGCCTTCTTGTAACAAATTACTTATATGGAATAAATTATATGGAATATACTTTAAAATTTTAGAAGTGATATTATTAATAAATAGATATTGTTATTAACTAATAACTCAATATTCAATATTATTATTCAATACTAGATACTATTAAATGTTAATGATATTAGATATTATTAGTAACTAATAACTAGTGGTGGAACAACTATAACTAGAAGGGTTGTGGTGGTGAAGTGGTTAAGATACTGGGCCTGTTAACCAACAGGCCAGAGTTAAAGATGTCCTGCAAGATGGGGTGAGCTCCCATCCTTAGCCCAGTTCCTGGCAATGTAGCAGTTTGAAAGCATGTAAATGAAAGTAGATAAATACATACCACTTCGATGGGGAAGGTTCGCATGCGCATGTGCGCATGTGGACCGCATGCGAACAACGCTGGCTCTAGAAAGGTCACGACTAGCAGTATAATCTGCAGGGGATACTTTATCCTTTTTATACCTTTACGAAAGCACTCTGGACCAGGTCCATTGATTTCATGGGGTTAATTAAACACAATTTTAGTTATTAAATTAACCTCATGAAATCAATGTACCAGAGTGCTTTTGTTATTAATAGCTTATTAATAGCTTTTATTTTGTCACATCCTGCATTTTTCTTGGGTCTCTCTCTCTCTCTCTCTCTCTCTCTCCCTCCCCACACACACACACACACACACACACAGAGAGAGAGAGAGAGAGAGAGAGAGAGAGAGAGAGTTTATGTATATACAATATATATACTGTATTTACTGAAATATAACGCTCACCTTTTTCATCCAAATTCAGTCTCCAAAATCAGGGTGCAGATTAGGTTCTATGTTAATTAGAATTAAGTAAATGCAAGTGTTTTGATCCTAAGTACAGAGTGCACATTTTATTCGATAGTGCATTAAATTTGAGTTAATACAGTATATTGGGTCCCATATAAAGGCGGGGTATAAATAAAGTTTATTATTATAATTTATTATTATCATCTTTATAAATATATATTTCATGTGGTTAATTCAAGGTAACTGCAAAAGAGGACAAAACCCCTCCAAAAGGTAGGACACTTGAGAAAAATGTAGAGCATGACCAAATGAAAGCTAAAAACACTCATGTGTATATTGCTTTCACGTGGTTAATTTAAACACTATATGTATTACATTTAAAGCTCTATCTAAATTATGAATTGCAAGAAGGCTGCCTGCTGACAAGGAAAAGGAGGACAATGAAGATTTTTTTCCTACAAAAGAGGACATGAGGTCACCCTGGTGGCAATGGACGGGGAGAAAGGGGGGGTCTGTGCCAGAGTGGGGGTGGTGGGCAGGGAAGAAGGGGAGTGGAAGAGGGAGCCTGCGGTGGGATCATCTTGGAGCCCCTCCTCTGCCTGCCTCTCCCCCTCCCCGAAGTGATCCATCTGTAGCCAGCCAGCCCCTCCCTCCCTGCCTCTCTGCCTCCCCTGGCATTGCAAGCAGAGCCAGACTAGACGGCAGAAGACTGGGCATCTCCTCTGCAGCCCCGTCCCGTCCAGGCTGGTGCCCTCCTGCAGCCATGCCCCCGGGGGGTTGAATGGGGGCAGCCATCGGAGGGCACCCCCACCCTCCCTGCCCAGGGCTGTGCCAGGGTGGGGGGGCAGGGAGGGTGTGCAGCCCCCCCACCTGTAGGACACCCATGACTTGACCCTCCCCCCCAAATTCCTCCCCACATCCCACCCCCTCCAGCAGCATCGCCATGGGATGTAACATGTGTGTGGTGGAGAAGCCCGAGGAGCAGTACAGGGTCATGCTGCAGGTAAGGGGGCTGAGCCATGGGGAGGGAAGGAAGGAAGGCTGGGACAATGGGGTTGGGCAGGGTGATCAGTGGTCCTCTTTTTCCAGGATGGGTCCTCTTTTTAAGGGGAAAAAATCTTCATTGTCCTCCTTTTCCTTGTGAACAGGCAGCCTCCTAGTCATTCAGAAATAAGATGCAATAAATAAATGTCAAGAGTTTTACATTTAATTATGAGAGTCCAATCCTATGCGTGTTTACTCAGAAGTAAGTCCCACTGTAGTCAGTGGGGCTTACTCCCAGGAAAATGTGGAAAGGATGGCAGCCACAATGCCCACATCTGTGCATGTCTACTCGGAAGTAAGTCCCACTGTAGTCAATGGGGCTTACTCCCAGGAAAATGTGGAAAGGATGGCAGCCACAATGCCCACACCTATGCATGTTTCTCTGAAGTAAGCCCTATTGTAGTCAATGGGGCTTACAACCCAGAAAGTGTGGATAGGTTGGCAGCCTTACAGTACAATCCTAAGCATGTTTACTCAGAAGAAAGTCCCATTGTAATAAATAGTACTTACTCCTAGGTAAAGTGTGGTTAGGATTGCAGCTTTTGTGTTTAAATTAGTATCTATCTATCTATCTATCTATCTATCTATCTATCTATCTATCTATCTATCTATCTATCTATCTATCTATCTATCTGAGGGTGTTATTTTATTCACCTTATTTTATTTGAGGTTCTTATTCTTCTTCTTATTTATTTATTTATTTCATATTTTACTATGGGGCTTTCATTTTGTCATGTCCTACATTTTCTTTGGTGTGGGCGTCCTTGTCCTCTTTTGTGGTTATGACATCTGGTCACCCTAGTCTTGGGGAATGGGTGTAAAGGGACTCAGGGAGTGACTGTGCCTGGGGGTGGGTGGGGGGAACAGTCCAGAGGATCAAAGGGGTGGGAGGTGAAATGGGGTAAGAAAAGAGAGGACAGGCAGGCAGGCAATGGGTTGTACGAGGACAAGGAAGGCATGGAGGGCTTGGAGGAGATCCAGGGTGCCTAGATATAGGGTGCAATGGAGGGGATCCACCTTTTAGGGTGCTTGAGGGGTGCCAGCTGGACCCTGGGGGGTCAAGGTAGAAGGAGCTGTGGTTGACAGCCAGGGTGTTCTGGGGAAGGGAGAGGTGATCTGGGATTCACAAGGCGGGGCAGACCCCAGGTTTGCCAGGGATCAGGAGGGAGGAGGGGCTTGGGAGGGGGGGTTCAGTGCTATTATTAGAGGGGGGATACTGCAGTGGGGGAGGGGAGCAGGTACTGGGTGAGGAGAGGTTGCTTAGCAACTGGTCTCTTCCCCCCCCCCCACTTTCCCCATAGCACATAGTGGCTGAAATGGTGGGGAAGGGGCTTCAAGAAAATAAAATAAATTAAATTAAGAGGAATGGCAAAATGGAAAGGGGAAGGAAGGAATGACTCATATCAAGTTGGCACTCATTTTCATTCAGTCCGCTCAGTCCATCATTCATACATACATTCATTCATTCATTTCACACACCTCTTTTTTTGCCTATTCAGGTATCTTTTTTAACCTTTCTTCCTCTTTGTCTACATCTCCATCAGTCCAATATTCCCCTCCTCTCCATCATCCATTCAAACATTCTACACACAAGTCCATAATCCCTTGTGTTTCCATTCTGTTGTTGCGCCTCTCTCTCTCTCTCTCACACACACACACTCAGATAGAGAGAGAGATCACACAGTTGCAAAGACACCTTTCCTTCAGACAATACCAACTGGTTTGAGGGACAATGTCTAAAAGAAATACGGAAAGACAGGTGGAAGATAAAGGCAGGAAGCTGTATTGTGATCACACACACACAAAATAGCTTTGGATGTGTTGGGGTGGGAATTTCTGAATGTATAATGGACAGAGTACAAATCAAGTACAGAGGTGAAATACACAGCACGAGTTTGCAGTATTTTCTCATGGAGGTGCACAGGGACCATGTACCTGTATATGTATGCTTGAAATGTGTACTATTATATATTTCTGTGGTTGCATAGAGGTCTCAGGATGCAAGGTTAACCAATTTAGGCTGACATAACTTACCTGGCTTAATTTCCCATGGTGATGTGGGAAGTTCGTTGCATTCCTATGCACTGCCCCAACCCCATCTCTCCCCCCCCCAGCCCCCGCAGGAGTGGGGCAGAAGTGCCTTATTACACTTTTGTGACACCTCCTGAGGACTTACACTGGTCTAACTGGGATGGTGGGGTTGGGGGTGGTGATGGTTTAGGATTACGGACTCAAGCTGCAATCTTTTAAACACTTTCCGGGGAGTAAGACCCATGAACTCAGTGGAATTTCCTTTTGCAAAAACATAGATAGGGTTGGGCTCTCAGTGGATGTATACTATACTTTGGTACATGTAGGCATCTTTATATTTGCCAGCATTGGTGTTCAGACATGTATTTTCATAGAGTTGTGTATTTACACAATACAAGGACAGTGTCTTTAAAAAAATCTTTGTGGCATCTAGTGACAGGCAAACCATATACAAGCGGCTAATGAGCTGAATATATGGCACAAGAATTGTCTCCTAATTAATGAGTTACAGTAATTTGTTTTTCTGTTTAGGTATCCATTATACCTTTAGAAATTCCCACACCAAATCCCACACCAATCATCCAAAGCTATGCTTGTTATAAATACAGAATCAATAATACTGGCGTAAAAAGTTGAGCATCTCTACAGGTACATAGCAAATTGTATTTCCTTGTATAAGCAAATTAATTGGCATACGTCCAGTGCATAGGCACATCTGCTTTTATTATGTGGCATCAACACACCTCCACATGAAGAGACATATTGGTGTGGTTCATCTGCCAAGATACCTGAGTGCTTGGGTACACAGATAGTCCTCTGTGTGTGTTTTGTATAGGGACAGGTATACAGTATTTCTTATTTATGTATGCTGACAGAATACATGATCAGACCAAAAAAAGCATGGCATGTTCTTGTTCTAGGGGCTTCCTCACTTCTTCTGTTTTCAAGATGTTCACGTATAGTCTAAGTGGTAGCAGTGGGAAGGACAGGGGGGAAAAAAAGGACAGGGGGGACAAAAGTCTCAGGCACCACACCTACAGGACTTGTGACTTGTGGGGGGCACCACCATGATTCCATTGCCTGCTGCGCATTCACTTGCCCTCCAAAGCTGGGGGGGGGGGGAGGTGCGTAGGTGAAGACCCATCCAGCATTCAGGGTAGCTGCAAAAAGAGAACCTTCTTGTGTTGGTCATGAACTGGAAGTTACTGTATAAACTTCTGAGATGGCCTTCAAAGGTGGCTGTTCTTTTGTACAATGTTGACTGTTTTTGGTACAATACTGCCCCCTATCAGTTTTTGAATTTAGGATACTGTAAGTTATTTAGGGGTGGGGAGAAGTTCATTCCAGCTACTAAAAAATTTGAACCAGATTTCATTTCAGTAAAGCACAACAAATTGGCTGATGCGCTCACAGAATATATGGTCCCTTGACCAGAACGAGACTTCTTAAATCCATGCCAGGTACATGGCAGGTACAAATCCTAGGGGCCCAGGAGCAGGGGAAGGATATGGTAGGGGTGGCCTCTACGGACCCTGCCTCCTCCTGGTCCCAATCCTCATTTTGCCCCCAACCTAAAATATCCCCCCCCCATGTCCAGCCCCACTCCCAGCCCCCCATGCTGGGTCACTGTTGCAACACTGATCTCGCATGGGGACAGCTCATCTTCAGATTTAGATTGTACCATCAGAAACCTAAAGATCTTTCTCTTTATTTTTTTAAAACTAGTGAATTTCCCATCACTAATGAAGGTAGATGGAACAGGAGAGACTGTAGATTGTCGTGCAAGATAAACAAGAAGAGCGAGCTGGATCTTGCTGAATTCTCACTTCTCTCCATCCAGCTTCACTTTCATGTTGGGTTTCTAGTGTACCAGTAACACATCTGAAGAACTTGGTCTGATTTTGCTCCTTGGCTTTGAATTGTTCCATTCCATTTATTGGCCATAGAGAGAAACCAAGGGAACTCGGCTCTTACATACAGTATAAGGATTCAATACAGTCTGTGTCCTCTTTGTAATGTGCTTATTTTTTTCCTGTGCTCAGCTATGAGTATACTCCATGACACTTTCATCAATAACAAGATAAAATAATTTCATCAATAATGGAACACAAAATATTTTCGGTTTGAGGGCTCCTGATTTAAATTTCTGCCATGATAAATGTAAGGCAAAAACCTTTGTTGATTTACATTTCTTGTTTTTAATGCACACTGAAATTTTTTTTTAGTTCAAATCAACTTAGCTTTATTTTGCAAGAGTCTGCTTACAAATTGAATTCCATGCAAAGGGAACCCATGCACATAAGTAGAAATGTGCTGGCTGTGCAAATCTCTACTTCATTAAACAAGCAAATTATAGTAAGTTAGAAAGACATCTTTGTTTCCATTCTGGCTTGGACATAAGTAGATGACCAGACACAATGAACAAAGTTCATAAAGATCCAAGGATAACACTGAAATACAGTTGCATTAAATTGTGAATGAATAACAGTCTGATCATAAAGTCTGTTTCACGCATTACAATTTTAATATATATATACTGTCCCTTTGGTACAAGAGGACAGTAAAGACACATCTTCTCATAAACATGCTGTTTATTACATATGAACTCATATACAAATATCACCAATTGTAAGTCAATGATATAGCCAAGAATTTCAGATGAGGCATTCTTGTAATTTTGAGGAAGACTTAATTTCAAGTGGCTTCTGCTAATTTTCACTGCTTGTTTTCTGCTAAGATGTGTGTTACGGAAACAGTGACATAATATTATTCCATGTAGCACTTTAAAGAAAATTTGCCAATATTTCAGGTTTTTTTTTATCTCTGCTGTGCAAGAAAAATGATAGCTGCAACTAAGGCTACAATCCTAAAGACACTTTCCTGGGAGTAAGATTCATCGAACACAAATGGGGCTTACTTTTGAGTAGACATGGTTAGAATTGTGCTCTAAGGCTGCAATCCTAAATACACTTTCCTGGGAGTAAGCCTCATTGAAGATAATGGGACTTACATCTGAGTAGATAGGCTTAGGATTGCACCCTAACAAAAGGTTGTGGGACTGCAACTTGCTTATGGCAGGAATCAGGCTGAAATTTAGATTGTCCAGGTATATACCTGCTTTGTAGTCCATGTTGAGATCTTATACCAGATAACATGCCCATAGATTTGGACCCCTAGATTTGGCAGTTGACCCTGAAATATTTGTTCATACATATTATTTGTTCCAAAAGTGTAAACGGGAGGGGAGATGCAAGTAGTTGCTAAGGAAGGTATGTAAATTCTCTGGATCTTTCCACCAACCTGATGCTGGCTTGTTACCATACTTGTGTGTTAATCACTTGCAGCCCAAGACTGGGATTTGGCATGTAATTCAGCAGAATTCTTACAAATTCTTATTTGAAAGACACCATGTAAAATGTTCATTGCAATGTTATACAATTGTCTTTCATAAACAGTTATGAGTTCTCAAGAAATTTCTCTAACAGTTCTCAAGTTATGAGAAGCCAAGATATGCACCTACATGTGTGAATTGACTCCCTAGGTTTCATTTGCCTTTAAGGGGTTGTTGAAATTGAATTTTAATTTTGCTCTAGGATCCTCCAAGTCATGATTTACCCCAGAGTGCTGCCTTCATCTCCTCTCTCTTTTGGGTGTTTTAAAACAATTGGAAACAGAATGCTGGACTTGAATGATTCTTGGACTCTGATCTAGTGAAACAGTTCTGATATTATTGAAATTAGTGCCTTAAACAAGTCATCGCATCCCCCCCAAATAAGGATTGCTGGGACTAATTTTGAATACTTATCATTATGCAGGTGACCACTTTCCCATAAATTAAAGCTTATAAATAAGTGGTTGGTAGTTTATTTTCTAAGGATGTAAATTTTGGTATTTGTGGTTTAGAGTGCAATAGTACGGGTCCAGTATTTATTCTTTTATGCATGGTGTTCAGAGTAGTTCTTCAGAACTGTTGCAAAAGAGATATCATTGAGAAAGTGTTGCATGCTGTGTTTGAGAAATTCAGTTGGATCACACTCAATGAACACTAGACCAGTGTTTCTCAAACGGGGTTGGGACTCATGAACCATTTCAAGTAGCTCCCATTATTTCAATATCTTATTTTTAATATAATAGATGACATGATAGATCATTGCATTTGGGGAAATGTTACAAATCTGCTTTTAAGATGAATAGTAAATGGGACAGTCTTGGATAAGTGTGGGTAGAGCTGTAAAAAAATGTTCATGCTTGATTATGGGCGCAATCCAGAGTAACTTTGGGGAGTTCTTGCTCCGATGTAAGAACAATTTGCTCTGGATTGCCCATAGGAATTTCTCATAGGTTTTCAGTAGGTGGTGCAGTAACTGCAGGTATACGTAATGTCTCTTATGTGCTCCTGTAGTTACTCTGGATTTTATGTCTCTTCTGGTCATTGACATTTGACATTTTTGAAGTCATGATGTCACTTCAATTCATGACATCATTTGATGTCATGACATCACCACATGACATCTTACTGTGACATCATTGGTTATGACATTTCCAGTGGGTCTTGACAAATTTTCATTCTGTACTGTGGGTCTCAAACATTTGTGAACCCCGATGCTAGGCATAACTATGGAAGCACACAGTTCAGGTCAGACACAAATTTGACTACACACACAAGCAATGCCAGTCACAAAGATGTGTGAGCGAAATAAGGCACAGTGCCTTCTATGCTCACAGCACCTCCGCTAGTAGCAGTCACACAAACATTGCCATGCATATCTGCAAAGACCCAGATCCTATGGTTATTAACACTTCAAAGGTGCTACTCACACACGGTTATATCTAAAGTCACAATTGCGGCTGACAACACAAACGTGTCTGCACCGTTCTCCCTTGCCATTCTGCCTGCTGCAGCGGGACAGGGTTGTGCATTCTAACACCAATGCCTGGCCCAGATGCGGTTGCAAAAATGGGAGGGAGGCTTTGGGTAAATCATACAATAGAGGAAGAACCCAAGTCACTGATGGAGTGTCATTGAAATGGAGGAGAGGGAGCTCTCCAGAGTGTTTGCAGATTAGGGATTTGGAGAGGGGTGGAGAGTTTGCTGAGAAAATCAATTTGGGAGAGATGAAGAAAAGAGACACACAAAGGAAAGCTGTGGGGAACCATCTGCTGAGGGCCTGAGGCTGGATCTCATTCCAAACCCGCCTGCAGGAATGTGATTAGCATTTGTTATAAATTCCTGCAGGGCCTTCTCAAGGCTGAGAACATGCTCCTGGTTCCCACCCACAGCTCCTCCCCAACCCACCAGCACAGGGTATACCTTTCAGTTTTTACCAATGTAGCCTTATTTCTCCATCCTCTGGTTTCTCTGATACCCAGTCCTTTTCTTTGCCAATACACAGCTTCCCCCAACCCCACACTCTGGGGGATTTCCCCTTAACATCCCTCAATTTAAACAGGTAGTCAACTGAAAATTTTGGATGCTACCCCCCAACCTGCCAGCCGTCCTTTGAGACAGAAAATGAATGTCAGCCCTCATTTCTGATTTTGAAGGGAGGCAGCGGGGAGGAGATTTTTCTCGGCTTTTGATACCCATTCCCCATATTTTCCTTCTCCCCAGCTGCAGATGCCTGTATCAATCACGCTAGTTTCCATGGTAACTGCAGCTGCAGTGATGGAGGAGAAGGAGGGGGGCTGTTGAGTAAAAGGCAACGCAACACATAGAAACACTCTGCACCTGATCGGAGGATGCACTGCACAATGATGCACCCACAGGTGCGTCAACCGTGACGCACAATGAGGCAGTTGTGTAGGTTCCCACAATAACTGCACAATGTGTTGGATTGTCTGCGTGTGATGTGTACACGGGATGTGATAGAGGATGTGTACATGGGAATGGGTGTGTCATTGTGGACGGTTTGCGTACAGGGAAGCTGGCAGATCTTATTAGAGGCTATTTCTAATTATGCCAAAGCTGAATAACATTTCCCCTTTGGCTCTCTAGCCATAAAATAGATGCACCGTAATAATATAAGGCTGGAATAAATATAAGAAAAGCCCTAATGGCCCATCTATTCCATTATCTATTCTACTGTTTCCCACAGTGGCTCATCAGCTTTGTCTTGAAACCCCAAGAAGAGGAGAGAAAGAGTGTTCCTTGTTTGCAACTGGTATTCACAGGCAATTGGCTACCTGGAGATAGTGCAGAACCACAATGAATAGCCACTGCTAGATCTGTCTCCCATGAATTTGTTCGAGCCCTTTTTCAAGCCACCAAACGTACTAACCAACATCATGTCTTGTAGTCATGAATTTCCGCTTAATTCTGCGCTGTGTGTAGAAGTACAGTCATGAACCACTTTTTGTCCATCCTAGATGTGCAATCAGTTTAAATTCCCCCTATAATACGGTAAGAGCGAGATAAAACTTTTCTTACACATCTTGAATAGCTTTATGTCCCAGTCACAATCCCCTTTATTGCCCTTTTTTCAAACTAAAAAAGTATCAAGCCTTTCCTGATAAGGAAAGTGCTCGGGTCCTTTGATTGCTTTACACGGCTTTCTTTTGAAATTTCTCAAGCTCTACAACATGCTAGATGTGGCAAATACACACAGTATTCCAAATGTGGCAATGCTGCATTTAGATGGATGGATGGATAGATAGATAAACAGATGCGTATGGGAATACATTTTAATGTCTGCATACTCAATTATATATTTATATAATTATATAATTATATGTTGATATATGTTTATATAATTATATGTAATTATATGTTGATATAATTAGTTAATTTTGTTGTACAGGCTCTATATTCCATAAGCTGTTTGCTTTGCTATGGCTTATTGTTAATGCAAATAAAGATTAATTTTTGCATATACATAAGTATACATATATGCAGTGGTGGGATTCAAATAAATTAACAACAGGTTCTGTGTCCTAATAACCTAAATTAACAACAGGTTCTAACCCTACAATCCAGAGTAACTATGGGAGCACGTAAGAGACATTTATGTTGACGTTGTTACGGCACTACCTAGTGAAAACCTATGGGAAATTCATATTGCAATCCAGAGTAAATTGTTCTTATGTTGGAGCAAGGACTCCCCGTATTTACTCTGGATTGCGCCCTATTGTCCTATTAGTACCGGTTCTCAGAACCAGGTGCTCATTAACAAAGGATTCTATAGAATCTGTGAGAACCCCCTGAAGCCCACCACTGCATATATGTCTTGGCATATGGTACTGTGGTGGCCTGGGGTGTTGCAAAAGTGTTATAAGGTGGTTCTGTGCCATTCCTGAAGGGTTGTGATAGTGTACAGATAAATGCTAAGCTCCCCACACCACCACAGGAACAGGGAGAAGGTAAGTTGTGCCAAACCAAATTGGATAGGTTATTGATTCTTTGCTTTTGGTTTTTACCACCCTAAACAGTTTGATATCTTTTACGAAACTTAATCTTCTCACTGTTTAATTCCAGATAATAAGTGAGCAAGTTAAATGGCACCAGGCTTATAAGAGAAACACTTCTTATTTTCCCTGTTATGGAAAGTGCCATTTTTTCCTACTTTCTGTTTTCTTTCTTTAATCAGTGACCAATACATAAAAGGACCTGTTGTCTTACTCGATAACAATTTAGCTTATTCAGTTGCGTTGGGGAGGGACTTCATCAAAAATGTTTTGTAAGTCCAAATATATTCAGTCATTTCTGCCTACATGCCTGTTGACTCTAAAAGGAATTCTAGGATAGAGTTTCCCAAACTGTGGACCACATCCCACCGTTGGGTCCCAACTTGATTGTTGGTGGTTCCTGAAACTGACAAACTGTTAGCTGACAAGGGAAATGTATCAAGCCCTATGGAAAGGGCTGACCTGAGAGTATCACATAAGTGCCATAGGAAAGACATTTCTGCACCACTCCTGGGGAAGGGTTAGACAGACATGCGCTTGTCTCCCCACATCACCATGGGAAGACCAATGATTTGCACCATCCAAGGTTAGGGTTGCAGCCTAACAGAAATTTGGCAAGCAATTTTTTCCCTAAGCTTTCAATTAACAGCAATTAAAAATGCTGTTATTTTTTCCCTGTCTTGTTAACTGAGAAGCATAGGGGGAAAATGTAACTATCATAAATGTTCCAAAGAATAATTAATGAAACATGTCAATTCCTTTAAATATCTACTGTTAATGCAAGAAAAATGATCTGAAAAATGCAATCCGAAAGACAGTTTCCTGGGAGTAAGACCCATTGAACACAATGGAGCTTACTTTTGAGTAGACATGGTTAGGATTGTGTTCTGTGTGAACTAAAATATTCAGGGGCTTGGCTATGCAATCATTTGTCCTGGAATAACAACATTTTAATTTTACTAATAATAATTTTAATTTTACTAAAATTTTAATAATAAGAAGCCTCTAATTTTTCCATGTTCAAAAGGGTGAATGCACAACAGAAGCAAGTTAAAAGACAGGAAGAACCTTTAATGAAAGACTCTGGGCTCTTCTTTTGACAGTGTTCATGCAAACAATGGGTGGCATATAGTTGACTGATAAATGATCCAAGATAGCAGAGAGATAGTCGAAAAGCACAGTGGAATTCTTTCTGTGGAAATGAAATTTGCTGCTTCAGGAGCTAATAATCCTGTAAAACAACCTATAAAACCATGCCTAAATACAGTATGTAAATAATCCCCTTATCTCATTTTGCCTCTACAGCAGTAATGACATTTTTAATGTGATCTTTATCCTTGACAACCACATGCTGTGAACTCTCTACAAAATCATCTGAGTTCACATGTTCAGGAGACAGATCAAAATGGGAAGATCTGAAATCAGCGATTCCCAGACTTTCCAGGACCCTTCTGCCTACAGGGGTTTGAGGCTACAGGGGTCTACTGTATTTTCTTGAATCTAACGCTCACCTTTATCAGCCAAATTTGATCGCCAAAATCAGGTTGTGCATTAGATTCAAGTAAAAATATGGTATTTTGATCATACGTATAGGTCAGTATTTAGTTTAACAGTTTACAATTTTGTAAGAAAAACGTACCACAAACCCACTGTTGTATAAAGTAGTTCAATAGAAACCCTTTGTTGTAATATCATTGTCATATAATTTATTGTTGTATGCAGTAAAATTAAATTTTGCAGCTTTGCAATTGCCAGTAAACATTTTTATCTCAAGCCTTTTAAAACTGGCATGTGCATTAGACTCAATGGTGCATTAGATTTTAATAAATATGGGTATTTTGCAATGAATCTAATCCTTCCTGGAGGATAGGCTTAGGGAGGTAGTGCTTGAAGGGAGACCAGTGTTTGATGCCATGATCTTTGGCCAACAAAGTCTTCCATAATTTTTCTTCTACTCCATGCTATTTAACATATAAATGAAATTGTTGGAGATGTCGTTATAGTGGACTTGCAGAATGAACCTGCCATTGTGGAAGAATATTTGTGGGCTCTGGGCATGGCTGGGCACCAGCGGCACTGGGCACTGACAGGCAATAGAAGGTACTGGGAGGCAGTGGGAACCAGGCAACCCTACTAGGCCCCATTGGGCAACACTGTGTGCAGTGGGCAGTGGACACCACCAGGCATCATTGGGTAAGTGGGCACCAGGCATTCCTAACAGGCTTCACCGGGCACCATTGGGTAGTGGGCATCAGACACCAGTGGACATCAGGTACCAGTGGGCAATGGCATCTCTATTGAGCACTGGGCATCCTTACCAGGCACCATTGGACACTGGGCACCATCAGGCACAATTGCACAATAGGCAGTAGGCATAATGATATAAATGATCATTTGCTGATCATTTGGAGACAGTGTTGGAGATAGGATACTAAAGCAGGTAGATTTTGTCTGGTTCAGTAAGACACATATTTTAAAATTTGTAAGCATGCCAACAGGATAGTTTTACTAAATGGACAGATTGTCAGCCCCCATACAGGAATCCGGGGCAGGCAGCCTGCTTGGCCACCACATTGTGATGCTAGTAGCCTTGATGGCAGTGCTTGAGGGTTGCTTGAAAAACTGCAGGCAGCTAAGGAGTGGAAAGCTACAGGTCATAATGAGTGTATCTGTTTTGCCTCTAGTCTTATATTGGGATTGCAGCTGACCAAGGAAAAGAGGGATAGGAATTTGGAACTACAGGAAACTTTATTTTTTCTTTTTCCGTCTCTTTCCCAACCTTATAGGTGAATGGTCGGGAGCTATCCCGTCTCTCACAGGAACAGACCCTTGAAGCCTTGCGGTGTTCCAAGGAGCCACTGGTTATCCAGGTGCTACGGCGCAGTCCTCGCAGCCGGGGTGGAGGCAGCGAGGGACCTGACCCCAAAGGGGACCTCACAACAATGGTGGACAGTGGAACTCAGACAGATATCACCTTTGAGAACCTATTGGGACTAGGAAGAGTGCAACCGCCAAGTCCTCCAGCTGTGACTCTGGAACCATATGGGCTGCCTGATCTGTGAGTGCCATTTGAGGAACTGCTTTTCCAGTGCCTTCATCCTTCATATCCATTTATTCTAGCATCATCCTTCTATTCAAGGTTGATAAAGCATCTACAACTTTTAACTGCAACATCAAGTGTGTAAACATTTAGCACGTCTCCTAAGAGGGTAGTAGAGAGTGGTAACTGCTTTGTGTCTTATTATGTTTCACAGCCCCTCGATTGGGCATGAATATTATGACCCCACAGAGTTCATGGAAGGAGGTGCCGCAGAGACCGAACGGGCAGAGGAGTTGGAATACGAGGTGAGAGCATGGTGATGCTAGAAGGAGACTCCTAATTTCTGATATATATTTAGGAGCGGTAGTACTTGACTTGTTTTTACCTTCTCTGCACATTAGCAAACCTTTCCTTCCTATGTCTTGTCTAGAAGAACATTTGCTTTCATTTAATTTTCCCTTAAAATAATTTCAGTCTTGTATTGCTCTTAATTGAGGAGAACGCAGAGGTATGGATGACTTTTTAAGAGGAAGAGCATAGTTGCCTAACAGTTACCACAGTAGCATAGGAGGTCTATCACAGATGGAAGGATAATATCTACTTTAGAAAGTGGAGCTAAAAAAATTTTTGGGAGATCCTTACATGGTTTATTGAATGTGATCCACCGAGTGGGCCAAAAGTAGTAAAGGCACTTCTAACACAGGTCTAGACAGTGCAGGAATACCAAGTGAAGAGCTGGTCCATAGACGCATACAGGATGATTGGATGATTTGCAGCTGTATAAATGTGTGTATAAATGGGCTCTATTGAAAAACAATTGTGTCTGGGTGCAAGATTTTTATCTGTGATGGTTAGTATGTTCATTTGTTCATGAATTATGGTTTGATATTGCAATCGCCATATAATGAATGATCCTATATGAACCATTGCAGGTAGATATGACTCCTTTTAAGGAATACTATTTGTCTGAAGAGCAAGCCTATGTTTTAAATTAAAAACAGCCTTCGCAGAAGCTCTGTACACTGTCTTTTCTTGTGTAATGCAAACTTTATAAAAAGTTTCTAGAACACCTAGAAAAACAGAACCAAAGACGAAAGGGACCTTTAGCCATGAATTTGAGTTGACTGAGTGAAGCATCAATGGCATATCATTAGCATAGCTGGGGGAACAGTAAGTACTGCAGGTGTCACAGTATGCCTTGTAAGCACCTCTGGCTTGCCATTAGAGCCATTCTGGGCAGTGACAGCAATATGCAGTACTGTTCGGTGACTGCACATTGCTGTTACTGCAATGGTTCCAATGGTGAGTGGGAGCGGCAGCTTACACAGAACATTGCAATAGCTGTAGCACTTACCCATTTTGCATTCCTGGGAGGCATGTTAGAAACCCTGTGCAAATAAATTGTCTTCTGCTGGCTCAATTAAGAGAGGCTGATGGATGATTTATCTGTATATTTTTACCTGGTTCTTTCTCTATTCTGCAGGAGGTGGAGTTGTACAAAGCCAGTCACCGCGACAAGCTGGGCCTGATGGTTTGTTACCGAACAGACGATGAGGACGATGTAGGCATCTACGTTGGAGAGGTGGGGAAGGGGGAAGTCCTTGGTGGGGTGTGATATATGGCCTGGAGAGCAGAGCAAGGCATGTGGGATAGAGAGCTGCAGGATGGGACAGGTAACTCAAGTTTTATGAAACAAGGGGCATCAAGCTTTTGATTTCATGTTGCAGTGGCATCAGGACCAAGAAGTAAATATATTACCAAGGCTCACATGGGTCCCTGAGACTCATAATCTTGCCAATTTGGGGCATGAGCAACGGCTGCTTCTAGAGATTGTGATGGATAGCAACTTGAGGAGCTAGAATACTTGAAATGTCCTCCTGATGATTATTTAACTTTTCTTCTATCAGGTAAACCCTAATAGCATTGCTGCCAAGGATGGACGAATCCGAGAAGGAGATCGCATTGTCCAGGTGAAATGTTTGGGCCAATCTCAGTCTATATGTGTTAAAGAGGATGGTTTCATGAATGAATTTAAACTTACCCTTATCCATTTTTTCCCAGATTAATGGCATGGAAGTGCAAAATCGGGAAGAGGCTGTTGCAATTCTCACCCAGGAGGAGCGGACAAACATATCTCTGCTGCTGGCTAGGCCTGAAACTGAGGTAAGAGGCATTTGGAGACCCTTTATGACTGAAGAATTGGAGGATGAATGAAAAGTATAGAACGCTGCATACTGATCTGAGAAAGCTTGAGTATCTTCTTTCTCCTGGAATTAGGAAGCTAATTCCAGAAAAAAATCAAGGGCCATTGGCTTTAATAATCCAGGTTCTGTGGCTGCTGGCCATGGTGGAGATGGGTTATAGCAGATCCATCTCAGGTTGAACAAGGCAAGCTCTGTGAAGTCTTCTAGCCCTTCCAGTGGTAATAGATATTAGTGAAAAGAGATTTGCTTCCTTTTGGATCCTGCAAGATGCACATAACTCTTTGAAAAAATATATGAAAAACAGAAAAATTTATAGATGTATATTTAGTCTAATGTTAACTTGGAGTGAAACAGGAATGGTCCACTGACTGCTGCATCTGCTTCACATCCCCTCCCCGGTTTTTCAATGCCCTCACTTCTCTGGAGCCTCCCTTCCTAGTGTGCCATCCGATTTGAACAAGAATAAAGAGAGATTGTAAGCAAGAGATATCCTTGTTAACAGCCTGGGATTCCTCAAAGGGGTCTGGTTACATAGACTCTCCTGGGACAAAGTCAGAAAAATATTCACAACAGAGATGTGTGGGATGGGTAGGAAGATGAGGGGATCTTCACAAGTGAAGAGTAGTGTGGTACCTCACTTAACAAGTGCCTTGCTTAACATGTGATCCACATAACAAGCAAAAATTTCTCTAGGATTCTGCCTCACTTAAGAAGTGTTGCTTCACTTAACAAGCACGCTTGTTGGCAGTTGGAGCAGACGTGCTGACCGGCAGCCCTTTTAAAAAGCGTCAGGGCTGCCTACTGCACCTGCCCATAGCGAAAGCAACACTTCTGTGCTGTTCCTCCTGTGGCCGGGCATCCACTGGACAGAGGGAGAGAACAGCAGTGGAGAAGAGGAAGGCAGCTCAGGGCTAGTCAGAAGAGAGCAGTGGGGAGAGAGGCCCAGGATGAAGAGAAGGAGAAAGTGGGGAGACACTCTGAAAGTGTCTTGGATTGCAGCCTCCTAACCTTGTCTACCCAGAAGTAAGCCCCATTGTGTTAAATGGGTCCTACTCCCAGGAAAGTGTCCTTGGGATTGCAGCCTAAGTAGACTTCATAGGATCATGCACATTGAATGCATGTTTTAAAATCAATTCCAGTGTTTTCTCATCATTTTTACGTATCGTCATATTTCATATGAATATTTTTTTGGGTTCTGGAACCAATCATCTGAGTTTCCATTATTTCCTATGGGAAAATCCACTTCACATAAAGAGCATTTCAGATAACAAGCATGCTTCCAGAATGAATTAAACTTGTTATGTGAGGCACCACTGTATTTTTCCATCTTTCGCGTTGAGTTCCGAAACACTGAAGTTATTTGGGTCCAAGAATTAAACCATCTGGGTTGGAGCAGGCTGTGAATTCTTAATTCAGCTTTAATTCTTCCAGCTGTCCAAACGTTGGAAGGATAGTGACCGTGAGGATTTCCTGGATGATTTTGGCTCTGACCATGAAGCTGGAACTCGATCCCGACAACTTCTTTCCCCACCAGGTCAACAGGTATATGCTTTTGGAGGGGAAGGTGGGAACCGCAGGTGTGCTTATAGGACACTATGGAATTTTTCCTTCTGATGTGTTAGTATGATTTTCATGGTGTCAAACCTCAAGAAGCAGAAAAAGCCATACTCCACGATAGAGTTTTGTGGTAGAACCTTTTACTGACTTAATATACTGAATTCCACCATATTAAATGCACAAAAGGGCAAGATCACTGATGCTGCAGACCACATCTGTCTGTTTTTCTGGTCACTGTGAGTTACTGTGCTCTTGGCTTTGGTCAAATTTGCAGTGGTCATTTAAAAGGTTTGCATTAAAGTGGTGGGCATGACCTACATTTGGGTTCATTAAACAGCTGATCATGTCACTATGAATTGGATGACTACCATGTATTTGGATTTTTGCATCCCATGCATCTCTGTAGCATACCAGCACAGTTGCATGTATGAATCCAAAATTGCTTGAAGTTGGGGTTGGGAATAACATGTAGCATTTCATTTGCAGATTGAAGTTGATTTTCTGGTGAGTTTCAACATGTCTTTTGGCTGATCCTACCAATTATGATTGAAAGCATGCAAATGCAAGTAGATAAATAGGTACCACCTCAGTGGGCAAGTAACAGCGTTCTGTCCACAGAGGCATCTTCAGACAATGCTGGCTCTATGGCTTAAGAAATGGGGATGAGCACCGCTCCTTAGAGTTGGTCACAACTAGCAAAGCAACCTGCACCTTTACTTTACCAATTATGTAGCCGAATCCCCTTAAAAATTCCCTTTAAAGGTTTAACCAAAATATCTGTTGTCTTCTGTTGCAATTTAATGAGCACTAAAGTACTGCATAATCTTCATTTTTATGTACCTTCTAGGGCAGTATGAGGAAGCATAATAGTACTCTCATTTAACAGAGGGACTATACAAAAGGGTCTAAGGGAGAAAGTGCATCTGTAGCACAGGTCCCCAAATGTTACAGCCAGAGAGACCCATCAAATATATCTAGCCCAAGGTGTCAAAGGTCAGAAAAAATTAAATATAAAATTTAATAAATAAAATACATTAGAGATGGAAGGTAGCTGAATGAATAAATGGATGGGTTCAAATTTCCAGGATTTCAAATTTCCAGGATGGGTTCAAATTCCCAGGATATGATTTCCAGTCATATATATATGACTACCATTATAGCATGGATTCACTACTTTCATATATATATATATATATATATATATATATATATATATATATATATATATATATATATATATATATATATATATATATATATATGAAAAATATATTATTTTTCATATATAAATGAAAAATCACTGATTGACTCACGAACTCATCAACGCCCAGCCAAAACCCCAGCCAACGCCACTGGGGCTAGAAGCATGAAATTTGGGGTGGGTAATCCTTCGGTGATGGAGGCACCCACTAAGATCTGTTTTCAGAAATTCCAACTGGAAGGGGGTGAAAAGGGGCGCAACATGTTTTCTTTCCTATATTTTCCATTGAAGAATCCCTGACTGATCAAGACCTTGCCCCAACATGGACCTAGAAGGGTGAAATTTGGGGAGGGTATTCCTTCTGTGAAATGAACACCCACCAAGAACCAATGTTGATGAACCCTTGAGGGGGTGACAAGGGGTGCAATGTGTTTTTGTCCTATACGTAACATGGAAGACTGACTGATTGACAGCCTGCCAATTTGGTGCCTGATGCACTGGGAGGAATGGTGCGCATGGGGGGGTAGATGCGCATGGGGGGATGTTGCGCATGGGCAGATAGCATAAGGGGGTATTTTACTCCTGTAACGCAAGTACATTTTGCTAATACAAAATTGCTCTAGGAGAATTTCCTGCTACAGGCCGGGGTTGGACTAGGTGACCTACTAGGTCCCTTCCAACTCTAGGACTTAAGTACATATTCAAATGGCCCTCAAGTCCCCTATACCTACTAAAACCAGAGGGCAGAAAAAAGTTACATCTGATTTTGAGGAAAACCAGGAAGTCATTTTTTAGGTCTTCAGAGCCCCCTCCTGACAAGAGCACAGCTCTGGCTGTGTTTGGTCAAGTGGGTCAGAAGCTTGCAGGAGGAGACCAGTGACTGGCAAGGGCTTGCTGCAGGCCACATCTGATGAGAGTTTGGAAATCCTGGTATTCAGTAAAATTAGGAACTTCTGCTCTCCCATATTCAAGTCAATCTCAGAGTCATTCTGGGTCCCAATGTATCTTGGCTTTCTGACTTACACACATGCACACTGGGACAGATGGGGTTAAAAACCACTTATTTTTGTTCAGTTGAGCATCTAGCCTTGGGAGGAAAAAAGCCTAACTACTGATAAAAGGATTTTGGACAAAAATACTTGATCTAATATGCTAGTTAGATTTTTTTTGTCTGAATGGTGTCCTCTGCCTCTTCTCCCTAGAATGAACCTCTCCAAGAAAAGCCACCTGCAGATCCTGCCACTCCCTTGACTAACAGCCAGGAGCTGGACAGTGGTGTTGGTCGCACTGATGAAAGCACCCGCAATGAGGAGAGCTCTGAACATGACCTACTAGGAGATGAAGTACCTAGCGCTGCCAACACCCCAGGGAGCTTGCGCAAGTTTGGATCCAGCCTGCAGCCCCGCGACTACCATTATAGCATGGATTCACTCCTTGCAGGGGAGCCACCTAGCGCTGTGGGCACTGACATGATGCCGGGGCTTACTGATGAAGAGTATGAACGCTACCGTGAGTTGCTGGAGCTTAAATGCCACCTGGAAAATGGCAACGAGCCAGGTCTAGTGAGTGCTGCACTGGATGTCAATCGCAATGAGGTGGCCCTGCTCGAAGAGGAGCTCCGTCACCTGGAATTCAAATGCCGCAACATCCTACGAGCACAGAAGATGCAACAGCTGCGTGAGCGTTGCATGAAAGCCTGGCTGCTTGAGGAGGAAGGCTTGTATACCTTAGAAGGGGAGCCTAAAAAACATGAGTTGTCTGATATCACTGAACTGCCAGAACGCTCTGATAAGGATAGCACCAGTGCCTACAACACTGGGGAGAGTTGCCGAAGCACCCCTTTGCTGGAAAGCCCTTTGCGCCGCTTGGCTGAGCCCCCCAACCTTAACCGGACTGCCCCACCATCTCCACCACAACCTAAATTTCGACGGGAAGAGCGAATTCGGCGCAGCCCCAAAGCAAGTGGGGAAGGGAGTCCATATTTGAGTCGGCGACAACGGGAAGAACTGCCTGCCTCTATCAGCCCCATGAGCTTAGCAAGTATTTGCAAAGACTCTCTTGGGGGAAAAGGGGAGCCTCGTATGGAATGGAAAGTAAAGGTCCGCAGTGATGGTACACGTTACGTGGCCAAGAGACCAGTGAGGGACCGGCTACTGAAAGCCAGGGCCATGAAGATCCGGGAAGAACGCAGTGGCATGACCACAGATGATGATGCTGTCAGTGAGATGAAGATGGGACGCTATTGGAGCAAGGAAGAGCGCAAGCAGCACTTGATCCGGGCCCGTGAGCAGCGGAAGCGCCGTGAGTTTATGATGCAGAGCCGGCTGGAGTGCTTGAGGGAACGGGAAGGTAGTGAAGCCCGTGGGGTGTCTGGTGAAGTCAACATCTTAGCCCTGAGTCACCGCAAAACCATGAAGAAACGGAGCCGGCGTATCCTGGACAACTGGATTACTATCCAAGAGATGCTAGCACATGGCACCCGCTCAGCAGATGGACGCAGAGTTTACAACCCACTGCTATCTGTCACCACTGTTTGAGTGCACAGAGAGGAACAACAGAAGGAGCTGCAATGAACACACCAGGGAAACTTTTTATTATTGCCATCGGAGCAACATGGGGCTCAGAATGGCCATACTATCTGAACCAAATTTTGAGTGGGACAGTAAACTCAGCATCCTTTCCTGCCTTACAAAGCAGGGGACAAGAGGGGCAACTCCCAAGTCTGCACCATCGGGAAATGGTTATGGCAAGGTTTATTTTTTCTGATGTGCGCACAATCTGTATCAAAAGTGAGGTGCAAGGCCGTTCAGTCACCACTCCTGGTGAACTTGTTCCAGTGAACCCTTGCCAATTACACTCCGAAGCACAAGGAATCATCTGTGGTCACCACACCTAGTGCAGACCCACAAGGGAGGTGTGAGACCTCATCCAGCCCTACAGGTCAAAAGGACCAATGAAGATACCCCTGCCAGTTGGGATGTTGGGACATCTCTCTTTCTTTCTTTCTCTCTTTCTCTTTACCCCATCTCTTTTGTGGTTGTGGTTCTCAACTTCTTTTTCATTTCTCTATTTAAACCCAGAAGCTTGAGCCCTGGTGGCTCATCCCACAAGTGAAAAACATCCTTCCTGCGTTTTCTACCATCTGACTGCCTCTCCTGCTTAGCACTGTTGCTAACAGGCAGACACTAGCTTAGCACAGGAGGCTGTGGAGCAGATAGTATGTAGTAAACCCTGCTTCCGAGGCTGAATTTGCATTGTTACAATAAAAACAAACTGTTCTTTATTCATTGGAAACAAAACACAACTTAAAGAGCTTTCATGAGACTTTTTTCAAAATTTCTGAAAGGCAATACTGTAGCACACCTGAAAATAGCAAGCCCTACTATAAAAGCACGCTGTGATTCAGAAATAATGTACAAATTGAAAGATACAATTGCTGCACAATGGCAACAGCTGTAGGAGGAAAACTCGATAAAGGGTGTATGTAGTCTGTGACCATGTGTATGGCACCTGTGTAACATCTGATGGCTTGCCCTGACAAAAGACTGTAAAGGGGATAATCCAAAAACTATACTGTACTAAATGTTCCATATAGGAAAGGGCCAGGGGTGGGCTTCAGGGGGTTCTCACAGGTTCTATAGAACCCTTTGCTAATGAGCGCCTGGTTCTGAGAACTGGTTACTAATGGGACATAGAACCTGTTGTTAATTTAGGTTATTAGGATATAGAACCTGTTGTTAATTTAGGTTATTAGGACATAGAAACTGTTGTTAATTTATTTGAATCCCACCACTGGAAAGAACATGATTTGCTCCCAGTTCATTATCTAGTTACTGATCTTGAGTAGGAGAGCTAGGTGATATCCACTAATGGCTTTGGAAAATTACCAGAGTAGGCTACCTACATAAGAGTCCTGTTGGATAAGGCCATAGGTCCATCTAGCCCAGCTTCCTGTATCTCACAGTGGACACCAAATGCTTCAGGGAACACAGAAGACATTGTCCTGTTGTCCTCCCAATTGCTGCATAAGGCTAGAAGAACAAATAGCACTGTGTAGACCGCCTTCCATTTTATTACACCATTTGTTAAACACAGCATTTGTTATTCATTAAATCATTCATTTTGGATATTAATTTAGCTGTTTTCTGGCACACAGTGCCATTTCTCTTTTTTTAAAAAAATTTGAACCACCTCTGCTTCTTGCCAGCAGCTGGAACAGCATAAATGGCAACAACCCAGCAGGACCTCCCCCCATATATGCATTATTTTAGGGTATTCTGGAGGAGGGGGGAAATAGCATCTTCCACACTGCAGCTGGAACCAACTGGCAACAAATTTGGGAACAAAACATTGACAATCACAAGCAGCTGCTGACCTCTCTCCACTCCTTATAAGGTACTCCTGTCCCCCTAATGAATTATTAACAGGTTTTTTAAGAAAAGATTGGAATTCTTGTACAGTAGTTTGTTTAGAATGAAAATTCATTCAGATGGACCCCATTGATATTGGTTATTGATGTAAGCAATACCAAAACACTAGATGCAGTGGAGAGTACCTTGATCTGATGTGCTGCTGTGAGATACAGGAAGCTGCACTACATGGGTCTTTGGTCTGATCCAGAAGAGGCTCTTATGTTCTTATATGAAGTCAAATCCTTATGAAGCAATTATCTGACTCAGGCTGCAATCCTAAACTTTCTGGGAGTAAGACCTACTGAACATGATGAAGCTTTTGAGTAGATATGGTTAGGATTGTGCTGTCAGCAGCATAACTCCATGTTTATATGTCCATTTTAGCAAGCTTGTTTTTTTTTAATAGCAAGTAACAACTTTTTTGCACCAGGCCTCACTTTTGAAATGATAGTTGGAAGTCACCTAGTTTTATGAAACTAAAAAGTTCCACCTTACTAGCTTCTCCAGCCTTATTTTTATCCTTTGTATTATTGTGAGGCTACCTATTGGAACATTTACTGATGTCAATTGGGACAATTCTGATTGCCATATGTTCCCCTTCACCTGCAGCTCTTGCACTTTCCATACAGCACAGTATATTTTCCTTGTCAGCTGTCAGCCTGTCAGTTTCATAATCCACCAAGAATTCAGGTTGACACACTTGTGGACTGTGACCAGTTTTAGAGAACTATTGAAACTATTTCAATGTTTCAAGTTCACAGTTCACCATCCTAACAAAATATGACTCAGTTGTATCAAGAGCCACTGAGAAAGTGCAGATAGCAGAGATGTTGCACTTGGTACCCCACTATTTTCACCCATGAAGGAACACAGATTCTGTTCTTGTTTAAGGCATGTAACAGTAGGATGCATCAATAACATTACAAGCATTCCTTAAGGACATATTTGTTGAATGTACCCCAATTTAATTGTCTGCATTTGCTGAACTCCACAAAAGTACAAAGGGGAAGGAGATGGAAGCCTGCCCCTGTCCAATCTCTACTATAGGTAGAGTACTAAACTACTATTCTTGAGGATTGGTAACATATACGGAATTAGAATATGGCTGTAATCTGTGAGTTGGAAATGACAATTGATTTTAAGACCCTATCCCCAAACAACAGCTCAAGACCTGTCCCTACTGAATAAGGCTTACTTCTTGCTCTCTGCTGCTTCTTTATGGCTGGCTTTCCCGTTTAATCCACATGATTCTGACTTTAGAGCAGTGGTGTAATCCCAACCACACTATGCTTGCTCACACCAGGAATCAGTCATTAGGCGGATAAGGAGCTGCACCATGAATATCAATGCACCAAGGGACAGACTTCTTAACAGGATTAAGGCAGGGGAAACAGGCCAGGGGTGAGGATGAGAAGGCAATGCCATCAGAAGAAATCCTCATTTTAGAGCCTGCCTATTCAAGAGGACAATTCAAGGCATTTCTTAGCAGAGGAAAGGATATGCATACCCGTCAAAGGTAAGTTTGGTTCAAGAATCCATTGTTAAGATAGACTGCATTTACTGAGCCTTTTATAGTCCTTCTCCATAACCCTTAGATGCCCATCCGGATCCAGAGTCCAGAAATACAAATTTATGCAAATTGGGCTATTTTTAGATGGGCATCTAAGGACATCTAAGCCCTCAACCCATCCAACAAACCTATCTTCTGAAAGCTACATTCAAGGGCAAGGGAGGAACGAAATACAATGCTTCCAACTTAAAATACTAATGGAGCAGCAACCACTCCTAGATCCTTTCCTATCTCCCCAAACCTACTTGGGCTTCTGTACAGTGGGTGGGTAGAGGGTGGCTGTATTGCTGAACAGCAAAATGACAGCAGCTGCTGTAGAGACTTTCAGTACTCAAACATCAGTCAGCAAAAGTTGATATAAAGAGTTTATTGAAGTGGCTTATGCTTGGATGTTGCACTTGGCAGTGTAGGCCATGTAATATACAAGGAGACCAATGACAGCTGCCACCACCTCAGTGGAGACCCATGGTCCACTCCATGCACCCTGCAAAGTGGGTAGGGAGGAAGGTAGAAGAGAAACACATTAATTACAGGATTAGGTGTGCCTGAAAAAAACAAAAACCATTAAGTTACACATGCTCTGTGTAGAAGAGTATAACAAGGCAAGGCAAGGATGGAGCTTCTTGAAAGACTTAAAAGATTAGCAGCTGTAATAGCGGGTGGCTTCAACACTGAGCAAGGATTTGCTTGCAGGCTTTATGAATTGGAAAAATCTTTTAACTATCAAGCAGGATCAGGTTCTCTGCCAGGGAGACTGCTTCAAACTTTCACTACTCTGTCCATCCTTAGGGTGTTTCTATCTTCTAGGGAAATACTGATTGTTATTATCCGATGTAGGTTTTGTCAACTAAGGAGAAATTGTTAGTGAAGATGCATGGACAGTTCCAGGTGGCAGGGTGTAACCAAACATCCCCAGAAGCCAGTGAATGGGTGGATTAAATTCTAAAGGCAGACTTGAGCAAGATGTAATCAACTTGGATGTAGAAGCCAACAACTTTGGCTTGAGCAAACAACCCTAATTCTCACAGTGACAAACTCAAATTTTCTTTTGCCACTTATCTTGAAGCAATTCTCTAGAATATTATACAATTGCATACATAGGTTTGAAGGCATAGAGAAATATCAGAAATCAGATGCAAGTTTTCAGAGTTTCAAAACACAGATTGTTATTCCTGTAATATTCAATCCATGACTTAATGCAGAATAAGTCATGCAAAAACAGATATAAATTTACATTTACTTATTCCAATTGTGGAAGCCAGGTTTCTTCCACGGATAAGAATAGATCATGCACATTCTCAAGCATAAGTGACAATGAACTCTATAATCCAGGTCAGATTAAGTTGAACAAGACAACTTTGGGTGCAATCCTGACTTAGGCCAAAAAGAATGGCTCAGCTAAGCTGATCTAAGGTAGGCCATTTCCTGAGAGGCCAAATTCACTGGGCTAGGAGGCCTCTAGGCTGGCCTAACTGCTGCAGCACAAAGGCAGCATGCTCACTGGGCTGCTGACTGAGTCCTTCAGAAGAAGACAGGGTATAAAGTACTATTACTATTAGTTGTGCCATATCCTGAGGTTGAGAAGCAGGCATGTAATTATGCTAACCTAAAACTTAGAACTTTCTTTTGCCTCCATTTTTACTCTGGGCTTATCATGGGCCCCTATGGGTTTATGCCTGCTCCTGAGGAGGCCTACCTCTGAGAAGCAGGGAGGGGGAATGTTTGCCCTGGAAACAGCTCTGGATATAGCCTAACAGCACTGTACTAGGCCATACTCAATATGACCTGAACATGCCCCTGCTTTGCTGCCTAGGCTAACCCTGCTAGGCTGCCCAGATCCATCTGTCTTGGGGCAGCCTAAGTAGTTTTACGCCAGCTCAAGCCTTCTTTGGTGTAGCTAGACTGGCCTATCTTGGAATTAGGCCAGCCGATTGAAGATAGGCTAGCCTAACTGCACTTTAGGATTGCATCATGTATCCTACGGCCAATTCATGGTTGTACTCTTTCCTCCATCCTAACCCCAAATTTTAAGCAATATAAGGAACATCCTCCTCCTCAGAGACAGGCAACCAATATTCAACATTCTTACTCTACTGGGGCAAGGAGTAGAGAGAAGCTTTGGCTTTTTAGGAACAACCACCCACATTCGGTACATTAGGAACTTTGTAAAGATGTCCAACACAAGACAAACATGTAAACTTCATTGGGGAAACTTTAACATGCTATAAACACCATGCATGCATGTAGCCTGGCTACAGTATTCCAAGATCAAAGATATAGCCTGGACATTGGAATACCTGCCTTTGGCACTGGCTGCTCAGATTCCTCCTCTGCTTTTTACTTACCCTGTGATCCACGTTCACTGTAAAAAGAGGTTTGATCTCAGAGATGTCCTCATTATTGCGCTGAGCCTATGACAGAGGGAAGTGAGGTTATACATAGAATCATAGAGTTGAAAGGGACCTAATAGGTCATCTAGTCCAACCCTCTGCCTTCAGCAGGAAATCCTGCTGATAAATGATATAGTATTCTCACCATCACTGCAAGATTTTAAAATTTACAAACCAGAAGTAGTGCCACAATATTAAACATTACTTCCCAAGCTACAAGCTTCCCAAAACCTCTCTATCACAAGACAGAGATAGATACCACTTGCCAGGAAGTGGTAAGTGGTAAGGCCTTGGCTCATAATGCCAAGGCCTTACTAGGCCTCCCCTTTCAAAGCTTCCACTTCTGGCGATCTCACCTTGCGCAGAATGCTATAAGACTCCTCATCAAAGAACTTCACTTCATAGGTGCCAGACCGGGCTAGCTTGTGTTCCATGCTCCAGGAGACCTGCACCAAAAAAGGAATATTGGATTAGTATGAAGGGAGGGACCAGTCTGTACCACCTCTGCAAGACACAAAGATGTGTGATACATGTGCCACCCACTTCAGTGGCCAGGGCTACTGCAAGCCAAACTAGCCAATGGTTCAGGGTGGCAGATTCCTGTAGCATGCTGTACACTATGGAGAGGCTCTATGGAATCAGATCCCCCATAAATCCAGAACCATGCATTTATCCAGGATGAAAGGTATCTCTCCACTTCAATTTTTTTAGCACATCTTATTCAATAACATCAGCATAAAATCTGCACTTGAAACCAGAGGAAACAGCCAGATGCCTACTTGCAAGATTTTCATATCATACCACTTCCATTATCACTAGACAAACCATAACTAGTGGATGTGGCTTGTTCTGCGATATTTCTTGTATCTTGTGTACTCGGCAACAACGACAAGAAAAAAAACACCACGCAAAGCAACAATTTAATAGTATTGGCAATTACACATGCCGTTCTATTTACTAATTAATGATCCAGTGTGAGCCCGAGATCAGAGAACAAAACTGCTTTTCCCTTGGTAGGTTTCAGTTCCTATGTGCCGCTCATACTTTCTAAAAAGGCAGCAATTCTGCAAATTTTCAAAGTAATTGAGTGTACGTGATTTTAGCTTTACATCCCGATTCTGGAAACGAAACCCTCATGTAAGACACAAGCCAATCTTTATTCCGATACCTCAAGTGTAAAACTTATGATTTTTTTAAGACAAACACTGTAGAAGCCTGACAAATTCCACTTATTTTTACTTGATTCAGTTGTTTGGTTTATTTAAACTTAGCCATCTTGTTTTTAAAAATATGAAATCACCAAAGCAGTCAGAAAGCATACACAAGTTTGAAGGAGTGCCACTTCAGGTTTACTTTCAAAATATTCTGCATGGCCAAAGTCACTGGGGAGAATACACCCAGCTAGTACAATCCAAAAGATTATCACAAAGCTTTCAAAATACATGCAGTACTACTGGTAGACAAATGAGTCCCACCAGCCTTCCACTGTTTCTGCTACTAGTTGCTGCTGGTTCATACCTGATAGCGGCCAACATCCTGACCTCGAGTGACAGGGAACTGCTTGCCATTAACATCTGCATAGAGGGCAACATTCTACAAACAGACAGATAAGACAGCATGACCAACATGTACATTAACAAAAATATACAACAGTGCCTATTCTGAAAGCTGTGCATGATTTTCATCATCCTCTGCCAATATCAGAACTGTGGCAGTAAAAAATACAGACTCTTACTTCAAATGTTAGAACCATGTTATAGGGTTCTAATTATAGGGTTCTAGGTTTGCAAGCTTGCAGATATCAAGACTCAGTTCTTGAAGCAAGATCCACAAGTAGGATCCTAACTTTTGGCTTCTTTTGAAAATGTACATGTACCACCCACTTCAGTGGCTGAGACTATAGCAAGCCATACCAGCCAATGGTTCGGGGAGGTAAGATGCTGTAGCATGGAGTACACTATGAAAAGCCCATGGAGAGGGACCTGCCATAAATCCAAAACCATGCAAATGCCTAGACCATTTCCCACAACAGTCCACCTGCATAGCAGAAAAATAAATCCTGTTGGTGGGTTCTCAAGAGACAGAATATGACAAGTATTCAAGTGCTCACCTGAGCTCCATTCTTACAGGTTAGAGAGATTTCAACAATGAAGACTGTCTCGGAAGAGATAACAGCATCTGAGGTAGTATAGTAAGATGGAGAGATGACAGGTCCTGTGCAGGTTTCAGCTGAGGGGAAAAATAACTTGACATGTAAACGTAACCTACAGAGATTATAATCATAAATGCAAAGGCTCCCACATTGATCTTTACCAGCAATACTCTTTCGCTTCCCAGTCCTAAAATCTGGCTTAGTTTGCAACTATCAATTGTGCTAGATAAGCACACTTGCATGTCAGAAGAAAGCAAACTTTCACTACCAAGCAAGGAGGAGGAAAAGGAAAAGGAAAAAGAAAAGGGGAGTCCGGACCCCCGCCCTGGGGCCACATGCAACCCTCAATGTGGCCTGTGGCAAGACCCCATCCATTCAGCCCTAGGACAAGACTCATCAACATCCCAGGGTTGTTGTGAGAGCAGCACAGAGGAAGCCAGGCTAAGAGGGTGAATGCCCCCAAGACTCTCACCACAGCCCTGCGAGGGAGGCCAGGCAGAGAGGGAGAGACTGGCCAAGGTCTCCCTCCCCTCCTGCTCTCCTCACCACAGCCCTGCGAGGGAGGCCAGGCAGAGAGGGAGAGACTGGCCAAGGTCTCCCTCCCCTCCTGCTCTCCTCACCACAGCCCTGCGAGGGAGGCCAGGCTGAGAGGGAGAGACTGGCCAAGGTCTCCCTCCCCTCCTGCTCTCCCCACCACAGCCCTGCGAGGGAGGCCAGGCTGAGAGGGAGAGACTGGCCAAGGTCTCCCTCCCCTCCTGCTCTCCTCACCACAGCCCTGCGAGGGAGGCCAGGCTGAGAGGGAGAGACTGGCCAAGGTCTCCCTCCCCTCCTGCTCTCCCCACCACAGCCCTGCGAGGGAGGCCAGGCTGAGAGGAGAGACTGGCCAAGGTCTCCCTCCCCTCCTGCTCTCCTCACCACAGCCCTGCGAGGGAGGCCAGGCAGAGAGGGAGAGACTGGCCAAGGTCTCCCTCCCCTCCTGCTCTCCTCACCACAGCCCTGCGAGGGAGGCCAGGCTGAGAGGGAGAGACTGGCCAAGGTCTCCCTCCCCTCCTGCTCTCCCCACCACAGCCCTGCGAGGGAGGCCAGGCTGAGAGGAGAGACTGGCCAAGGTCTCCCTCCCCTCCTGCTCTCCTCACCACAGCCCTGCGAGGGAGGCCAGGCTGAGAGGAGAGACTGGCCAAGGTCTCCCTCCCTCCTGCTCTCCTCACCACAGCCCTGCGAGGGAGGCCAGGCTGAGAGGCAGAGACTGGCCAAGGTCACCCAGGAAATTTCAAAGTTAAGGGCGGGGGGATTCGAACCCGGGTCTACCAGGTCTCAGTCCCACTCCCTAACCACTACACCATTATGCGGAGGCAGCTCCAGGCCCTGACCGGTGACAGACACTACTAAAAGAACAAAAAAAAAGCCCACGAGAGGAATCAGATGAGCTACGGAAGCCGTGAAGCGCCTTCATACCTCTCGCGCCGCTCAGCACCAGCAGCGCGGAGGCCAGCCACAGCCACCCTGGCACGACCCCCACCATCGCCTGCGAAGGAGAGAAGGAAAAAGGACCAACCTGCGGCCTTTAAGCCAACGCGTCGCGCTGAGGACGTCGGGAACCGACTTTGGAAGCTGCCAACCAATCAGAGCTCTCGCAGAAGCCTTAGTTCCGTTGTCATGTGACCCGAGATGGCTCGGGAAGGAAACGTGGCTTTCGCGTAGGCATTCTAAGATGGCCGCACCACATTTGAATGTAGGCTCGCGCCACAACCGTCTTTCTGCGCATGCGCAGTACACATCCAATGCCCACTCAAGGCTGTGCGAAACTAAGTCGTTCTTAGGTCACTGCTCCGTCCCCATCGTGTTCAAGGATGGCCATACAGGTCTCCTCAGAAGTCAGTCCCTCAGAGTCAATGGGGCTTTCTCCCAGGAAAGGGTGGAGAGGGGGGCAGCCTCACAGCCCCCTCCCAGGCAGGTCTCCTCAGGTGTCAGTCCCTCAGAGTCAATGGGGCTTCCTCCCAGGAAAGGGTGGAGAGGGGGGCAGCCTCACAGCCCCCTCCCAGGCAGGTCTCCTCAGGAGTCAGTCCCCTCAGAGTCAATGGGGCTTCCTCCCAGGAAAGGGTGGAGAGGGAGGCAGCCTCACACCCCCCTCCCAGGCAGGTCTCCTCAGGAGTCAGTCCCTCAGAGTCAATGGGGCTTCCTCCCAGGAAAGGGTGGAGAGGGGGGCAGCCTCACAGCCCCCTCCCAGGCAGGTCTCCTCAGGAGTCAGTCCCCTCAGAGTCAATGGGGCTTCCTCCCAGGAAAGGGTGGAGAGGGAGGCAGCCTCACAGCCCCCTCCCAGGCAGGTCTCCTCAGGAGTCAGTCCCTCAGAGTCAATGGGGCTTCCTCCCAGGAAAGGGTGGAGAGGGGGGCAGCCTCACAGCCCCCTCCCAGGCAGGTCTCCTCAGGAGTCAGTCCCCTCAGAGTCAATGGGGCTTCCTCCCAGGAAAGGGTGGAGAGGGGGCAGCCTCACAGCCCCCTCCCAGGCAGGTCTCCTCAGGAGTCAGTCCCCTCAGAGTCAATGGGGCTTCCTCCCAGGAAAGGGTGGAGAGGGGGCAGCCTCACAGCCCCCTCCCAGGCAGGTCTCCTCAGGAGTCAGTCCCATTAGAGTCAATGGGGCTTCTTCCTCTGAGTACCTGTAGAGAGTTTCAGTCCTGACCAACGGTTCAGCAAAGTGGAGCCACGACGTGGCCCCATGCCATAGCAAGGGAACAAATGTTCCGTTCTGTATTCACAGTTTGCGCAGGATACAGCACTTGCTCCTTTGGTATGGTGGTACTGGAAATTTGGATAGTTTTGGTCTATAGGACATATGTTAAGCAACAGAGATGCATATGCTTGTAAACTGATTTTCTTTGTAAAGATTTTTATGTTGCTTTCTATGTACAGTAAATTGGTTTTTTCTTTGAAACCTTTTTTACTGTTTTGCACCTTTTATCAGTAAACAAGCAAGTTTTTGTGAGGAGCAGTTGGAAAAATGATATTCCACAATATTACTATCATGAATTCAGCCTGATTACTAAATCAGTCCTCAAACTTATTAATTTTTTGTTAATAGTGAGGTGAATTCATCTCATTATCCTAAGCTGATTTGCTTTGAAGCAACACCTATAGAAATAAATTCCATTTATCTGAGAGTCAAAATACTTGAATCAAAATCCAATTTAGAGTTGGAAAAAAATTGTCTTTTGTTAATACGGTAAGAAGTGTCAAAAGACTCCAACAAAATGAAGGATTTCAAACAACTGGTTTCTGAATAGGATGTACATATTCGTCATTTTTGCTCGGGTGAGTTCTCTTAATTGTGAGAAGTGGAGTTGTCAGTGCTCTATGAAAAAGGTTGAAAATCACTATCCTAAAGCAGTGGTTCTCAAAAATGGAGGTCAGGATCCCCTTGAAGTTACAACTTCATTTCAAGAGGGTTGCAAAATGGTGGGGACTTCAATCTGGGAATGGAGCACTCAGGCTGTAATCCATTATTTTCTGGGAGTAAGGCTGCTATCCTGGGAATACTATCCTGGGTGTAACCACACTTTCCGGGGTGTAAGTACTATTGAACACAGTGGGACTTACTTCTGAGTATACATGCTTAGGATTGCACTCTAAATCTCATTGAACGTAACGGGACTTCTGAGCTCTAGCATTACAGTGATGTTTGATGTTACTTCCAGCCATGGTATCATTTCCAGGGGGTCCTGGACAGACTGTCATTCTCGGAACAGAGTCCTGGGCTAAAATGCTTGAGAACCACTAGAACATATCCAGCAGGTGGGTATAACACCAGTGTTTATTTCCAGTGAGAAGAATCTACCATCTTGCTTGGCAATTTGTTTCACTGTCTGTTCTTACCATACTTACCAACTATCCTTACCATCAGCAGATTTTTTTTTCTGCCATCCAGTTGGAATCTCTTCTTCTCCAGTCTGTACTTTCAAAGGATTTGAGACCAAATTTGTCCCATCTTCCATGTGACAGCCAGTCAGACATTTGAAGAGTACTGTCATATCCAATCTCAGTCTCTTCTCCAGTCTCAACATACCAAGTACCCTCAATCTTTCCTGATAGAACCCTATGTTCATCTTTGTCACTGTCCTCTGAACTTTTTCCAGATTGGCTCCATCTTTCTTAAATTAAGGAGCCCAGGATAGGACACAGGTGAGGTCTGCTTAGATAGATATCCTTTATTACGGTCTTTGACCAGCACAAAGTAAACACCATTAGAATTAGAAACACCATTATGAATGTCACAGGATAAGCACTGTCTATTATCTGTTGCATTGCTTTTTATTACCTAAATTTGGCCTATCTTAGAATTTTAATCTATTATTTGTTGCATTGCATTTTATTACCTAAATTTGGTCCATTTTAGAATTTTAATCTATATTTTAATCATGGTTAATGATTTTAGGGCATACTATGTCCTTTTGCACTTTTACAGTTGCTATACTTATATTCTTATTTTATACTTTTATCCTTGGATGCATTTGTAATTACTGTTTACTTTGTGCTGGTCAAAGACCGTAATAAAGGATATCTATCTAGGCAGGTGAGGTCTGATCAATTAAGAGTAAAGCAGAAACACAACTTCTCAGACATGGAAGTTACAGTTCTAGTAGACCTATTTATTTAGGAAAGACATTGAGACTCATAACTTTTTATGCTACTATGATGAAGTTATGTTTTTATTGTGTATTTTTATTGCGGATGCCTGGCATATTTTAGATTTTACTGTGTTTTTATTGCTTTTAAGTGTTAAAGTTTTATTGTATAAATTATTGATTGTTAGCCTTGGGTGCCCTTTGGGGAGAAAGGTGGGGTACAAATCAAAACAATCAATAAAATAGTAATGCAAGCTAAAATTGCATTTGCTTTCTTTGCAGCTGCATCACACTGCTGATTCATGTTCATCTTATGATCCATTACAACTCCAAAATCCTGCTGATATGTTGTGCTACCAAGCCAGGTATTTTTTTAATTGTATCTGGTTATTTTTGCCTAAGTGTAGAACTTTGCATTATCCCTGTTGAAATTCATCTTATTCATTTCAACCCACTATTCCATTTTGAATAGGGCTGGAATCCTGAAGACACTTTCCTGGGAGTAAGGCCCATTGAATATCTTTAAAGTAGATACTTTTAAGTAGACACTTACTTTTGAGTAGACACGGTTAGGATTGTGATCTAGGTCTTCCTGAAGGCTGTTGCTGTATTCTAGGGGTTTAGTTCATCAACCAATGATTTTTAGTGTCCTGTAGGTGGAGTCCTATGACTTTAAAGATATTGAAAAATCCACCTCTTCTGAGAAGATGTACAGATAATGCTATAACAAAGAGTTCTTCAAATTTGGCATCACAACCCCAACTGCGAAGGCTCAGTTGTTAGAGTCATGGCAACTTATTGGTAGGAAAAGGTTGAAGTCAACTGGACTAGAGCACCGCTAAGGAAATGGGGATGTATCTATATACCCCTTTATGTACCTAATGATTGTGTCTCATTCCTGCTCAGATTCTTAGCAATTGTGCTAAAATACCTTTTACTAGAGCAAGGCTTTGGGAGAATTTTTTCTGCTCTCTCTAATAAAAAATATCTGCTTAAATTGAAAAGTGCTGGGAGGGCAGAATAAGGAGTGGGTAAATGGGGTCCCAGAAGGGGGATGGCTGAATAATCAATGGCTGCAACCCCCAATCCCTAGCACACTTGTTTCTGAACTGGTCAAGGTGTTAGACTGGGAGCTGGAAGACTTGAAGTTACAGATTAGCTCAGCATCTCATTGCCTCATTTGGCTCACAGGATAATTATGAGTATAACATAATGAATGGAGAGGGCAAGATAAGTTCTCATAGGCATGTCTGGAAGAAAAATGTAATAACAGGTATAATTCAATACATTAAATTTAAAAAATAAAATCCAATACATTAAATTTAAAAAATAAAATAAAATCACATTCAGAATCACTACAGGAAATCTGTCAGTGTGGTAATTCAGTTGTTACATCAGACTGAGTTACCAGCCCAAGATCCAGACATAATCTACCAGTTCATGCTTACCAGCAGGGCCACAGAAACCACATCCTGTTCTAGTTAGGAAAAACAGACATGATGAGCTTTGCCCATGTGGTTCCTGCATGCAGGTGTTATCAGTATGGTATAAGACCATGCCAGGAATGAGCAACTCCCACCCTACAGTCAAGTGTGTATAAACTCTAATTTCAAGACTTGGAAGACCTATAAGCTTGCTGGGGAGTATAGGGATAGTCACACCCTTACTGATCAGCTTGGAAGTACATACTAGTAAACAGACCCTACCTCCCTGTACAGTGACACAGCAGCAGCACTGAGTGGCATTGTCTGTATCCCACAGGATCATTTTGGTACTTGGAGGCCATTCTTGGGGAAGGGAACATTCCCCAAGTGGTAAGCCCCCACTGCTGCCATGTGTCCTGCTGGACCTGCTCTAGCAATTTCAGTGCTACAGGTCCATGTTGAACAGTGAAGGTAGTCTTGTCCTAAGAAGGGGGTTAGGATTTGGTGAGTGCCACTGTGGTGGGGCAGGTGGTTAAGACACTGTGTGCCTGTTAACCAGCAGGCCAGGATTTGAGACCTGGGTTCTGCAAGAAGGGGTAAGCTCCCCTCCTTAGCCCAGCTCCTGCCAACCTAGCAGTTTGAAAGCAAGCAAATGCAAGTAGATAAATACAGTAGGTACCACTTTGGTGGGAAGGTAACAGCATTCCATGCACATATGAGCCACATGTCCAAAAACACTGGCTCTAGAAATGAAGAGGAGTATTGCACCTTACAGTTGGTCAGGAAGTATACTTCTACAGTCAATAGCTGTATAACCTGCAGGGGATACCTTTATCTTTACTTCCACCCAACCCCTTCCTGGGCCCAATCTGGCTTCTCTGTGTTCCAGCCACTTTGCCTTGTTTCACTCCTTTGCTTGTTTTACCCAGATACAGTAAGTATCTGCTGTCTATCATTGCATGGACCTGACTACTCATGGCAATGGCCTGGCCACACACATTAGTATTGCTGCATTTATCTCAGCCACATAACAGCCATAACACTGTTTATGTCTCTAGAACACTTGTTATACTCAGACACACACATGCGCTCAGACACATATTGGAATTCAAAAGCCTTCCTGAAATGGAAGATACCAGTTGTCTCATGATAAAGCTGCCTACAAGACTCACTATGGAAACAAATAAAAACTATTGGTGCAGTGCTCCATGATCGCCACCAGATGTCTCTGTCAAACCAGATAAAATGGATAAGGTAATAGAACTGAGGTCAGTAGACATTTAGAGCCACGAGACCATTTTTATCCTACTGGGAGCGCAATCTGAATTAATTTAAGCCAATACAATTCACCTGTTTCTCCATTCCTAAGGTGGCATGGGGCGGCTGGCTCACATCCATATGCTGACTTAAACTTCCACAGTTGTGCTGCCAAGGTGCCTCATGATGCTTTTGTGACACGGCCATACAGTGCAAGGAATTTGTGCTAGCTTAACTGGGGTTTAAGATTGCATTGTGGATCTGTGTATCCTATCTCACTGTCCACTGGAAAGTCCTTCTATGGAAGTTCCACTTAAATGAACTGTCTGTTTGCTTGGGTGTGGCATAGAGAGAGAGTGCGTGAAAGAGAACTTCTTGCTAGATGGTCAATGACCCATTCTGTCTCACTTCGCCATCCTTAACATTGGTACCCAAAATATGGTGATGAAAGTATCCAATCATGTTCTTTCAGTCAAGGCGCAATTCTTATCAATTTCTGCTTGCGCATCTCACCCATCTTCCTGTTCCTGTGGTGGCATGGGGAGCTTGGCACATTTCTGTGCACTGGCCTAATTCCCCCTTCCCCACCAGGAATGTTGCAGAAGTGCCTTATGCCGCTTTTCTGACATCCCCAGACTAGCATGGAACTTGTGCCAGCCTAACTAGGGGTTAGGATTGTGCTATTAGGCTGTTTGTGGCTAAAATACTGAAATATTTGATCAGTATTGGCTGGAACTGAGGTCTTATATTTTGCAGGACAAACTGGGCAGTAGCATTTATTGGTTTAACTGTTGTTCTACTCTTCTCTTAGAAACATGGCTGCTAGGCTTGGGGATTTTTTAATCTCTTTCTCAGAGTCGTGAGGGAAAGAATTAAAATCTCAGAGTAAAGGACCAGAACCAGGGGGCAAGATATTTACTACTGAGCTCATTTAACATTTTTTCTGTCATTTGTCATCCTGCCCCCCTCCCCCAAGTGAAGCACCACACAGGCAGCTTCTTCTCAAGTGATAAAATGTGTGTCCCCCACTACAGGGAGCAGCACATGCCCCACTGGCACGGATGCATGAGTGCTGGAAAGTTGGATAGGATTGCATCCTGGTTCTCCTTTTTCTGAGCCCTTTAATTCACCCAACACTTATTTATGAGAGAGGGAATAAATCACACAGTTCCTTTCTTCCTGAAAATGGACTTTTATGGCTTGAGCATGTACTGCCCTTAGATGGCAAGGAGATTGCCATTAACGCTTGCCTTGCAGGGGTGAGAGAAAGGTATAGTTAGGGAGGGTCCTTTACATCAGGAAAACTGCCTGGTCTTTCTGGATTGAAACCTCTCAAACAACCAGGTTAGCGATAAATTGGAATGTAGTTTCTAAGTGTTTGGAAGGAGATTGAGTCACATTTATTTTCTTTAGTTCTTTAAGTGGTTTGGGTTTGGTTTTCTTTTTAAATTTTCTTTTCGAAGTGCTCTTAACTCATTCACACATATCTTACATTTTAAAGGTTTGAGGGAAGGAAACAGAACTGAGCAGCTGCATCTTTAACAAATCTTTTTCCCTGAAAAATCCTAGAAAAAGTTTTCATACATGTTTTGTCTTGTTCAGAAAAAAGGAATAAAGCATATGCTATGTGTAAAATTTCATGTTACTATGAATGTGGTGGGTCCTTTAAATGGTCATTAGTATCTTAAAGCACAGTCCTAACCAATTCAGGCCACCGACCACCGTAACTCACCTGGCATATCTTCCTGTGGTGGTGTGGGATGGTTGGCATATGACCTAACCTCCCCCCCCCCCCCCCCCGTTCTCCAGGAGCGAGGCAGGAGCCCCCCTGATCTCTATGGGGCTTATTCTGAGGCTTATGCTGGCTTAAATGGGATTGCTGCCTTAGTTACTTTTGCTGGGATGGACATATATGCACAGTCTGCCTTAGTAAATCTTTGGGTTTGACCTTCCTGCCGAAGAATGTGGGTATGTTTAAAAAAATGTTTTCTACACATTAACTGTTTTGGTGGGGAAGGACTGAGAACATTGTCATGAAGCCTAAGAGAAGTGGGTATTTCTTGATCGAGGTGCGTTGAGCATCTCTAAGATATGAGTTCCAATTCATCTGCATCCATCAACTCTCTTGGTGGGCTTGGTGGATACCCCAAATCATTATCTTTTCAGACATTGTTTTCTGCTATTAAAATGGGTCAATCAATCAGTTCTCACTGTTATAGGACTCAGTGAGAGGACCTAACTGTACTTCTGTGTCTTTGGTGTAGTGTGTACTGATTCTAATGCTTAAGGTTGCCATAATTCTCTTGTACAAAACCAGAACCCTGTCCTATTTGCCAGTATGGGAACACAATCCTGGAAAACCAGGACCATCCTGGTTTTCCCGGAAATATGGCAACACAATAAAGCTGTTCCCCTTTTCCTCCTAACCAACAACCTCCTGCCCCTAAACCTGCAGATTCTATAATACTGGCAGCTGAATGATTTGACAGTGCTCTATTCAGTATTGATACTGGTTTTTATTCCTTGAAGAAAGTCTTGTAGTTCAGATGTGCCCCAAACTCATGCTGCCCACACCACCATTTGGCCATTTATATGCTAAACTCCTTTAATTTCATGGGGATCTGTATAGCTTGACTTTTTGGGCAACAGCAGGATTGGAGCTGATGCCCATTTACTGTGTTTTACATCTGTGCCAAATTTCATACAGGTCAGGATTCTTTTGGTGTTAACATTTGCTTAGAATGGAGAACTTCAGCAGGTATAGCTTCTCCCATGATTGGTCCTGTGAAAACTGCACTTTTCCCATTCCTTGAAAGAAAATGGGCCCGGTACTGTACTGAATTTGATAGCTTCGTTTAGGACAGTGGTTCTCAATCTTCCTAATGCCGTGACCCCTTTATAAGTTCCTCATGTTGTGGGGACCCCCAACCATATAATTATTTTCGTTGAGACTTTATAACTGTAATTTTGCTACTGTTATGAATTGTAATGTAAATATCCGATATGCAGGATGAATTTTCATTGTTACGAATGAAATGCGTGTTCTATGCACACACTGAACGCAATGGGATTTATTTCAGAGTAGGCATGCATAGGATTGGGCCCTGAGGCTGCAATCCTATCCACATTTGCATGGGAGTAAAGGCCCTCCTGACTATAATGGGATTTATTTCAGAGTAGCCATGCATAGGATTGGGCCCTGAAGCTGTCAGCCTCAGTGCTCATGCAGCTACAGCCGGAGGTCTGGCAAGCCTGACCTGGCCCCCTGCACCAGGGGTCTTTAGGCGACCCCCAGGAAAGCTCTAGGCGACCCCCAATGGGGTTCCGACCCCCACTTTGAGAAACACTGGCTTAGGATATATGGAGCAGTGATGGAAGAATGGTCTGTGAATAGCTGTGGCCTGATAACAGCTGTTAAGAGGAAGCAGTTTGCTCTTCCATTTCCTCAAGACTAACTGAAGTTGTCCAGCTGTGTGGAACAATCAGGCTGCTGTGTTAGGAAAGGCCAGGAGTTGAGTGTGATAAAACACTAAGAGGGATGAGATCCCATCCAGCTGGGGGCATCAGGGTGCAACAACAAAGGGTCTAATGCAGTGGAACATCCCAGCTCCCAGCGTGAAATGCAGCCGGAAAGGCCAGCGAGAGGAGCTGCTTTCTCAGCCAACTTCTGTGTTTGCCAGAGAGAGTGATGCCCAAAGAAGGGAATGTCTGAGCTGAGTAGCCTTGCTCTCTAGGATGCTCTAGACTAGAGCGTCTGCCCCTGTGTGCCAGCAGTCCTCCAACTGGAGATGTACCAAGGCATCCAGCCAGCCCAGGAGATCTAAACTTTAAGCTTACCCGAGTCCTCTAAGCAGAAACCATCTTTAGGATGCTTAACAAATCCATACCTTGAGAGATCTAGGACTGGTACCATCAGAGCCTGAGCACAATCTGCCTCAGGGAAAGAAAATGAATCCAAGAAAAGGAATATGTGGGAAAGGACTACTGGAAACGTCAGCCTGAAAGGTACCTGAACATATGACCTGTCTCCCCCGAGTCAGGCCACTTGTCCACCTAGGTCAGTCTTGTCCCATGGTTTCAGGCAGGGCCTTCTATCGGCCTGACCTGATCTATTTATTAAACCCAGGATCCTTTGTTGATATAAGTACAGGGTACTCTGCCATTCTACTATAACCATGATTTAGCAGGTCAGCTGAAGTTCAAATCAATGCAAAGTGCAGCAAAAAGCAATTAAGATGTTTAAGGGACTTGAGATCCTACATACAAGGAAAGACTAACGTGCGTGTCCTTCCCAGTTGAGGGGGGAGAAAAAGACAGTGAGGGGGAAGAGAAACAACAAACGTTTATAAAAGAATGTGGGAGAAAGAAAACAGCTCTTTCTGGCTTAATAACTATAGAAGTTTAGCACTGAAGCTGTACGTTCAATGAAGCTGAACGGCATAGATTGATAAAAGGTGCATTGCAAAGTTGTGACATTACAGTATTAGCTATTAACTGTAGTGAATAGAGGCAGTGTACCTCTAAATACAATGTGGTGGAGACAAACTAGCAGTAGGAGGGGAGGGGAAAACACTTTTGCCGCCATACAGTGCTTGTTAACTCCAAGAAGCATCTATCTGGCTAGATGATATTGAAAGAGAATGGTGGACTAAATGAACAGATGTGCATACCAGCAAATAAAATGCTAGTTCTGGCCAGTGTTGCTCCTCTCCAAGTCTCTCTCTATAATATATTTCATTTGTCAACTCTGAAAGGGAACCACCCAAGAGCATTGCAGGAAGCTCCCATTCATTTCAGTGAAGCTTGCTGCAGGAAAACTACCCTTAACTGCACCAAGAATTGGAAACCTTATATACAGATCTTGGGAGATGTATATTAGCATCCTGGATCCAGCTGTGGCAAGCTTGATACTTTTCAGATGCTCATAAGTAGGTTGGGAAGTCATCAGATGGTTCCTGTTGTTTGCCTCCACCCTCCCAACAGCAGTTTTTGGGAGGCATGAGCCTCTTCTTCACTGCTTGGGAGGGGTGACCCACCATGGGTCTTGGTGGGTCCCAGGGGTGACCCACCTGATACTTGGGAGGCCTGACTCCTCTTCTTGACTGCAGGAAGGGGTGACCCACCATGGCTAATATTGATCCCCCTGCCTTAAAGAATTTTCAGCATTGTTTGAAAGTGTGTGGCAATGCTTGTGAAATCAGGTAGGGATGTTCATGTGATTTCCTGTGATTAAAAAGGTACTTGACACAGCTCAGTCCTAAATGGGAGCTCTGATGTCCTGATCTTCAGTTCACTGGGGTGCAAACCACAAATGCTCAGTAGGAAGGTGGGAAGGAAAATCATCCTTGACATGCTCAGAAACATATGTATTCAATAGCCACACCTCTTTTTTAAAATTAATGTTAAAGGAGGAGATTCTTGGTAAATGTATGTAGCTAGTGGAGCTACAACAAGGTCAAGAGCCTCAGAACTTACAAAATATTAGGGATGGGCACTCAACTTATGTGACTCGATTTTGAGTCACACTTAAATTGCTACCCTCAAAGACTTTAACTCAAGTTGGGACCATTACTGACTCACATTCAACTTGTGATGTAGGAGTAGTGACTTGAAATTGACTATGTACTTGAAGTGACTTTGAGTCCATGTATCAGAGGTTCTCAATCTGGGGCATCTTGACACCCCAAACTAAAAGCCTTAGGCTCTACACCCTTAAGAGGTGGGGAAAGACAGCAATGTGATCTCTAGGATCATGCTGGTGCAAGAACAGAGGGGTTTTCCTTACCTCATGCTGAGGTCCAAGGAGCCTGGGGGGGGGGAGCCTTTGCAGCTTGGAAATAGTGAAAAACACAAAAGCAACCCATGGGGATCCTTTCCCCATCCCTGCCTACACATGTAGGGATGCAATCCTAATCAGTTCAAGCTGGCACAACTCACCAGCTTTCCGTTCCCCTTGATGGTGTGGGGAGGCTGGCACATGTCTGTGCACTGGCCTAATTGCCCTTGGAGTGGCATAGATGTGCCTTATTCCACTTTTGCGATATCCCCAGGTTAGCATAGGACTTCTGCCCAGATTTATGCCAGCCTAACTGGGGATTAAGTCTGCAACCTCAAACTCTATTTGAGATCTGCTGCACTATCTTTTTAGAGCGTGTGATTGTTCTTGCTGACTTTGCTACTTCCATGTCATGCCACAAGTCATGCTCTCATCTTCAATGCTAAACATTGGCAGACAAACCCATGGCATGCGTGTGGGTGATCTGGAAATAGATATCCAGAGGAGCAAAGCAGGAGACATGGTGGGGAAGGGTTAATGATGGGGGCACATCTGACTGGAGAGCAGATGAGATGTGAAGGGGGGGGTTATTGTCCCCACACACTCATACTCCTTTATCTGTGAAATTTGGCTCAAAAACCTGACACTCATGACTCCAAAGATTTTGAATTTTGGTCAAGTCATGCACACTATGTCAAATTGAGGGGACTGCAAAATATTCCTTCCACCTTTGCCAATGGCTCTGTTTTGATCAGGAATCCCAGGATCCCTGGATTCTTTTTCCATTGTATAATGAAATGGAGTCTTGAAAAGAGTCCTGTTGAAGCTTGAGATAAACTCCTTCCAAGTCAGGGTGATCAGATGCTTGAACCTCAAAAGGAGGACAAGGTCTTGGATTCCTCTCAGCCTGGCCTTTTTGGTAGACAATGACCTGTTTGCTTACTCTCAAGTAAAGGGGCTACATTGGACACTTTCATTTTCCCAGAGAGCTCAATGCATATTTTTTATTTTTAGTTTTTTGGCCATAACTTTTGATAGGAAGGAGATATTTCAAAACAGATTTTGCATTGGATTCTGCTCGTCAATTCAAATCCAACAACATATGAAACAATGGGGTATTTCACACTATTGCAAAGTTCCAAAATGAAGCCAAAGTGGAGGACAATGAAGCCCTTTTGGAGAACACCTGGACAGGAGGCTAAAAATGGACAAATCCGGAAAAATCTGGTCATATGGTCACCCTGCGTCCAAGTCAGCTTTTTCTGTCTCTCTCAAGTGCCATGTCGGAGCTACCCCCCATCCCCTCCCCATCCAACTGTGACTTTTGCTTCCCTTGTGGCTGAGAGCTATGGGAGTTGGACTGCTCACTTTCTGCCAGCTGGGTGGGGCTGTCTTGCAGCAAATGACTTCCTTTTTGCTGCTTGAGGTCTGGGGATGGAGAGTTGATTGCTTTTCTGGCTCTAACAACAGTGTCCCATCTCCTCTGAACAGTGCCAGTTCTAGTTTGCAAGGGGCCCTGGGGCAAGGCTCTAGATTTGGCTCTTATGTCTGTATTTCTCTCTCTCTTCTCCCCTGCACACCCCACACAGACCCTTTGATGGCAAAAGCAGATACTTCCTTTCAGTTCCCCAGTTAACGTTTTCCAGAAAGGGTGTACACATATAGTTACTCTGATTGCTCAATCTGGAACCCTGTGGTTTTGAAGTGATTTGAACATTAACCGTCCTGAGCTCAGCAACATCTACCAAGATTGTCATCAAAAAATCCATTTGTATGTTTTGAAGTGAAAAATCCAAGTGATATCCCATGATCATACTTATATACCGCTTTTCAACTTATAGGAACTTCACAACTTAAAATTTCACAAAGCGGTTTACAAGAAAATGAAAAAATTTAATGGTAATGGGTTTCTACATGTTCCATGAAATGGGCAGCAGGACACTCCAAAGTGTCCAAATGAAAATAGCACAGCATTACCATAGTTTTGCATAACTCCTATTCATTTAAATTGGGTATGTGCAAGAGAATTTCATAATGGTGTGTGTATCCTTGTCTATCACAGTCTATCCTTGTCTTACACAGTCAGGTCTATCTGTGTAATGCTTTCCATGATGGCACCCTAAATCTGCCATTCGCCTCTCACCTGGAAGAAGACACAGTGGGACATGACATCTGCTTTCCTATTCCAGTCTTTTACTGTGGGCTTAAGCTTATGCTGCAATCTTAAAGACTCTTTTCTGGGAGTAAGACTCACTGAACACAATGCTGCTTACTTTTGAGTGGACATGGTTAGGATTGTGCTCTAAGTCACTTTGACCAGGCTGAGCATTTGACCAGGCTTAAATGGTGGAACCACTGTTTTTGTTGTAGGTATAGGGGTGATGGTTTTAAATGGGAACAATTTTAGCCCCTTTCAGGTACTCTGTAAACACCAAAAACTATACTTACAGTACTCTGTCATCACACCCAGCAAGTTCTGACCTCACTCTCCTAATGGAGAGGATTTAACCTTGGCAATAAACACCTTCCTTCCCACAGGGATAGACCCCCTTTGAGTAGGAACACTGGAAACGCTTTGTCCTTACAGAACACCTAAATAGTGCTTTTATTGTAAGCTATCCAAATGTCTGATTAACCTCTCCATCACTCATTTGGTGCTTATGGTCAGTGACCGTACATCCCAAGGCAGCAATGGTGTGAAATTGTGCAATGTAATGATATCATGTGAAATTAATTCCAGGGAAGCACGAGGACATCATGCAAACTTATACCAACACCGAGTCAAACTAGCCCCAACCACCCTGTTAGCACCCATGCTCCCTTTGTTTTCTGATTGAGGAAGTGATGGGAGCTTACGTGTACATACACTGGCGGCTGCAGTAATTTTGTCCCAGCTGCTTCTATGCCTGTCTGCCCACTGCAGCAGTCACTTCCTAACATGCAGTCACAAGGAAAACTGTGCTTAAATAGCAATCAAGGCTTATACCCTCTTCTTCAGCATTTATCCTGTATTGTAGCAGGGTCTGCTGTTTTGGATCACTGTCACCACTTCACCCGGTTCTGGGGGCTTGGTCTGGGTGTAGGTGGGTGATTCTCATGCAGTGTGTCAAGCCAGTAATTTTTGGTCTTGTCCTTTTGGTCATTTGTGGCTAACTGTAGGCCAACAAGCCAGGCTCTTAACCTCTTGCCATATCCTGGATATACCATTTCTTATGGTTACTTTAGTAAGCCAAGAGCAGATATTAATTTAACTTTAAGTTAGATGTAATGGCAGAAGCAATTAAAAAAAATCTACCTAAAGTAGCAGGGTTCCAGAAGGTCTCTGAGAATCTGGAAGAGTCTACCAGGGCAAGTAAGCTACCAGATGAGGTGGACTAATGAATGTACTGTATAAGACTACTTACCTCATTGAGTTTTAATTCTGCAAGTGTATATAAGCATTCAGAGCCTTAATTGAGAACACAAATACGGCCCACCACACACACAAAAAATCTAGTTAGATTCTTTTATGAAGAGGTCATAGAACCTAGGTAGTAGTAGACTATTGTAGTTTCCCAGTTTGATTTGATTGTATAGGTTGGTCTCAGAAGGTGGGCCATGCCACAGATGTTTTTTATTAGGAAGGGAAGGAGTGCAACTATTAATAGATTAATGGGCCAGGCCCTAGGGTAGATATAGTGATGGGTATCAGATAGGCTGTTCCAGGAGAAGGCATCCATTATAGGCATATTATCTCATCTTCTGATCCCTCCCCCAGTTCTCAGATGGCAGTGATTCCCTGGATCTGAAGCTGCTGCTTCTGAATGCCAGGTTGGTGAATAGTAAAACCTTTATCATCTTGGATTTAATCCTGTATGAGGAAGCTCACCTGGTATGTATTATGGAGACCTGGTTGGAAGAGGTGGGAGGATTTGATCTCTTCAGTTTTGTTCATCAGATTTCTGTGTTGCAGTATCCCCGGTTGCATGGCTGGGGAGGGAGAGTAGTAATGGTTTTATCATGAGTCCATCTCCTTTGCTGGGTGCCCTTTTCAGTTTTGCTGGGTTTGAGTGTCTGCATGTTGTGTTGACAAGGCAGGACAGGATTGGGATTCTGTTGTACTGCCTGCTCTGCTGCCCAGCAGTCTCTGGGCTTGAGTATACAGAGGTGCTCTTCGGTATAGCATTGGAGAACACCCACCAATTAGTGCTGAAGGACTTGAGTGTTCATGCTGAGTGAGCCCCCTGGGGCTGTACAGCTCAGGATTTCATGGCTGCCTATCCCAGAAAATCTTGGTCCCAACACATACAGCAGGACATGTGCTGGCCCTGGTATGAACAGTTGAGCAAGGGAGTATTCCATCTGGATGTGGAAAAGAGTAATATTACTCCATTGTCATGGACAGATCACTTACTGGTAAAGTTTCATACAATCACAGAGGTGGGGGTGTACATTATATGGGCTGTCCCAAGAGACTAATGGATCCTGAAAGTTTGTCTTTTTTGGCTGCCATGTTTGGTGTCTCATCTAAGGCCCTTGTTGACTTCATAATTTGTTGAACTGGAAAATTGCCAGAGCAGTGGAAGAGATTGCTTCTGAACCACCTACCACATCACAAACTCATCACAGCTCCCAATTCGCTGAAGAGCAGTGAACGTTGAAGTGGCAGGGTAGGTGCTAAAGCAACAGTGGCAGAAAACTCAGGATGAGCCTGACTAATTATAGAGCTTATTCTGTGACAGGGGTAGCATTGAAGAGATCTATCTTCTCTGTTACCTTTGCATCTGCTGAGAATTGTCCAGCAGAATTGTTCTGCGTAGTCGTCTCCTCCTGGCCCATCTGATAGGTCATCTGGAGTGACATTTTGCAGATAAAATTGTCTATTTGTCTTGACTTGTATGCTACAATGTCTCCTTAGCAACTCTTGTCTGGTTTTAGGGGATTCTACCTGCCTCTTGCACAGCTTGGCTAATTAGAGCTGACGGGGAGAAGCTTGCTGAGGTGACAGGGAGAGTGGTCAAGCCTCTTTGATGGAGGAGGTGCTATTGCTTGCTTTGAAGCCTCGGTTTTCTTTCCATTCCAGAAACCCCACATTTGATATGAGGTGAGGGGGCAGAGGACAATCCAAAATGCAAGCTCCTGTCTAAAGCAATGGCAACTAGTTCATCATCACTTTGAGGCTCAAGTCTCATCAGCTTTCCTTGCATGTCCCCACTAAGTAGAAGTCTCTCAGGAAAATCTTTTGCGAAGTATACCCTGGGTGCAGAGGACTGAAACCAGCAAAGCATGCTGTGGTTTCTCTTGTAGATGAGAGGTCTCCTTGTTGTGGCGAGTAGGGTTGTTGGTCTACCATCACCAGCAACCACACCCTTACCTCCAGCCAGCTTGCAAACTGAATTCTCACAGTCAAATGTCACCTCTTTGCAGAATGCAACAAAGCTATTTCAGCAGCATTTAACTGAACAACATCCAATATGGCCTCAATACCTCACTCCTGAAGTAAGCAGAGAACAACCTAGTATTGCAGGAACTGAATTTAGTCATCTTTAACACTGAACAAACCAGTCAGGACTCTGAAGTTTGATTGCAATCCAAGTCTGGAGAGAGCAGTTGAAGGTGGTGATTCAGGCCATTCTGGAAGTTCCAGGAGGAATGATGATGTACAAAGCCTTCATGGGGTGGCTTTGTGTGTTTGTTGCCCATTTATGCGCTTTCAAAAGAGTTTTCTATTCAGTCCCATTACAGGAGCCAGGATTGGATACAGCTCCCTGCTTCAAACAGAACCTATTCAAGCCTTTATTCATGCAGGTCTTTTGGGGGGGAAGAGAGGAGGTGGGACTTTGCACATCCCCTTCCTCAAATTGAGCTAAAGCCTTGCATCCACAGCTGAAGGCAGTTCTTATGGTTGACTCAAGGTCTACCATCAGCTTTAACAGGAAGAAGTGGATTCTCTGTGTCAAACTAGCAGTTCAAAGTACAGTAGTACAAGAAGTGATTCACAAAACAAGCAAAAATTTCTCTAGGCTTCTTCCTCACATAACAAGTGTTGCTTCACCTAACAAGCACTCGTTGGCAGTTGGGGCATATGTACTGGCTAGCAACCCTTTTAAAAAGCATCAGGGCTGCCTAGTGCCCCTGCCCATAGCAAAAGCAACACACAGAAGTAAGCCCCATTGTGTTAAATGGAGCTTACTCCCAGAAAAGTGTCTTTAGGATTGCAGCCTAAGTAGACTTCATAGAATCAGGCATATTGAATGCTTACTTGAATTCAATTACAGTGTTTTGTTATCATTTTGACATACAGTTAATATTTTTATATGAATATTTTTTGGGTTCAGGAACCAATAGTCTGAGTTTCAATTATTTACTATGGGAAAATCCACGTCACATAAAGAGTGTTTCACATAACAAGTTTAATTTGTTCCAGAAGCATCCTTGTTATGTGAGGCACCACTGTATTGTGAACCTTTGATTTCACAACAGGAGTGATATCCTTAATAGGATGTCTATCAGTCTTCCACAGCCACACTTGAGAGTGCTGGACATAGTCCCAGGTTCAGCTAGTATCATCTGAACAGAAGGCACCACACAGTATTTCCCAGAATCCTTTGCAGCAGGCAGGGGATCAGCAGCAAGAATTCTGAGCAAATGAAGGTTTTAAGGAAAACCTGCTCCAAGCCAAGATCAACTTAGCCAAGCAAACTGGCAGCAGAGTTTAGCAATAAAAAAGAAGTAGGGAAAAACTGACAGACAACCGACAGCCATTTGAAGCAGAACCTTTATTCCCTTTCCCTCCAGAGAAGGGGCTGGCAGTTGTGCACAATGACTTAAGACTTGGAAGGACTAAACAAGGTTTTGGTTATAATCTGGCAAAGCAAGGAGAGACTCAATGACAACTTCTGTCACTGGTCATCTGTATCAATACAGTTTCCATCTCAAGCCAAAGAAGAGGTGATCTAGAGACAAGAGACAGGCTGTCCGCAGTTCATTGGGAGCAAGTGGTTCATCTTAAGCAGTGGGTGGCACCTATACATGTACACAGTATCCAGGTACCAGCGCTGACAGGCAAGGCACCTTCCCGGCTAATCCAGTGAGGGTACAAGTTCAGTCCATGGGCACGAAGCTGGTGCTTTGGCAAGAAAAGTGTTATCAACCCTGTCCCCCAAAGGAGAAAGGAAATCACTGACAAACTTGTTGGAAAGAATTAGTGCTGCATGTAAACAGATCCACAGGAATTCCCCCTCACTCATCCCAAGGGCAACCTGCTCCCTCCCTCCCCCCACTGGTACAAACCCAGAAACTCCTGCCAAATCTAAAGCAGTGTCCCAGGTAGAGAGGGTTAGTGGCGCTACAAATGGGGCTCAGGAGGGGCAGTGTTACAAAAAGGCACAGGAGGATTAAGGCACAGAGACATGGAAAGGGCTGCCAGGGATGTGCTCATCTCCCCATTTCACCACCAGCACATAGTCCCCTCTGTCTTTCAGCAGGTAGGTGACATTGTACAGCCGATTGCCCAGGTGCTTCACCACTATCTCCTCACAGGGGGTCTTGGGGCCATGCACGCCCACCAACAGCATGTTGTTTCCTGGGGAAAGCAGAGAAAAGGGTTAGGAGATGTCCTGAAAGTGAAAAGGAAACTGCTACTTTAGACACATGGCAACATGTCCACTCTCTGCCTTTTGCCTCCTTCCCCTATAACAACTTTTTCTATCAGCTCCCAAACAAAAGGTTCAGGGCCAGATTTTGCACCTGCTCTCTCCACCCCCAAGTTCTGGCTTATCCAGACTCATCTGGTTCATGACGACCTCTTGATGTAAATGAAGTGTGCGTGGCCAGATATGTATTCAAACATGACCTCAATCTCTTGTTACAATAGGATTTGATTTCACAACAGGTAGGACATCCTGGTAGACACACACAGGAAGTCACTACCATCTTGTGCTGCTTTTTCTACACCCTTCCTCAAAGAGTCCAAATCTTAGGCATCTTTAGGAGTCTCTAAACCAATGTTTCCTACTCAGAGTTTGGGAACACTGTATGTATTTATTGGGGTAGGGTGGAGGAAGCCCCAATGGCTCTGCTTGTCAATCAGAGCACTGTACAGCTACTGAGAAACACAGAATAGGCTGTAATCCTGGATCTTCTCAGACACCAACACAAACCTCCAGGACCTCTGTGGCACTGTGACCGGCGTAGCACCCTCCAGGGCACCCATTCCTGGGCCACTCCCCATGGCCCATTACAGTTCCCTCAGTGGGTCATGACCCACCAGTTTGAGAACCACTGCTCTAAACCCTTTATTCTAACTGGACTAGAAGCTTTTTCTGATCTTGTGAGCATTGAAAGTTATATATGCAATAAGCACTCAATTTCCTAACTAGACATTTGGGTTTCTAGCTAGCTCTTCCAAACATCTTTTAGACTTACCTGCTTTGCTGCAATCCACGGTAAATGAGTTCTTTTGCCCCACAAAGCCCTTGTTGAGGCCTAGCCCCTTAGCTACCACTTTGCTTGCATCAGAGGCAAACTTGGGTGTTGCACCATCTGGTTTGGCCACTCCATCCATGAAAACTGAGGAAGTCTCATGTAGGCTGTGACTGCTGACAAGCCGGGCACCTGCCAGGGAGGAACAGAGATGACATGAGGAGCCAACAGTACTGAGAAACAGCTGAGCAATGTTCCATTTGCCAGCTGTGGACACTTCTGCTTAATTTAGACTGCTGCCTATGCAGCAATATGAAGTTGGAGCCACAACTCCTAGGTTGTGAAGACATTTGGATCAGAGGTCCAAGGAGTTAAAAGGTATTTTATACACCATCTTTCTGGCCACTGGATTGCTCCTTTGGCTTTAGTCAAGGCAGTTTACATGGACAGGCTAATCTAACCCCCAAGGGGTTCAAGAACTTGCGACTTTCAGTTGGATCACTTTTCATCTCGCTCATCTTTCTGGCCATATTGCTCCTCGCCAAGAAACTAGCCAGCTTCTTATCTCCCACTCAGCCAAACTCATCAGTTTCAAGGTCTCACTGCACAGCTTCCAATGTTCTTGAACTGGTGACCTTCTGATGATATTTTTGTGCTTAACAGAAAGATAACCTAGCCGTTATATAAAGCACTTAGCCCTTGCTGTACCCTCTGCCACCAGACCTTCTGCCATCTGCTTACATACAAACCCAGGTGTTTCTCCTTGCAGGCCCACAAGGTGCTTACCTGTGATTTTAGCCTTGAAGGGGCTCCCAGCAATGTGGTATGGGCCACCATACTTAATGGAGATGAGGTAGCTGCCTGGTGCCATGGGCGTGTAGATTACTTTGTAACCCTCTGGGCACTCTTGACAGTCCATCTTCACTTTTGAGGGTCCATCAATTGTGACTGCTAGTGCCCCAGGCCCAGCATTTGTGGTGTTGACTATGAATTCGGCAGGACTTCCTATAGAGGAAAGACACCCCAAGTCCATCATGAGATAGGCAGTTCCTCTCTTCAAGTTGTTCATGCCCTGGATAACCTCCCACCCAACACCTATTTCCTTGGTCACTTATTACCTGTAACACCACCTTCCAACCCAGGACCGTAGGCAGAAACCATCCCTGGGTCTCCAGCTTGGCCCAGCTCCCCAACACGTATCTTGAAGGGGCTCCCAGGAATATGGCTGCCATTGAACTTGACATCAACAGAGTAGATGCCATTCTCACGGGGGATGAAGCGCACTGCATATTTGTCTACAGCAAGACAAGGGAAGAGAGTAAGCCAGTTCAAAGAAGCAGCCAACAGTGGGGAGAGGGATACAGTGAAAATAGTACAGAAACAGAAGGAAAGATCCATATGTTTGCACTCACATGAGTCTCTACAAGCAGATCTAACATTACAATTCAAGTTTCTCTGTAATAAAATTAGCACAACAGAAGCTATTTGCGTCTCTAGTCATCTGGTTGCATTTGCCACCACTCTAGAACAAGGGTTTTGTTTTTTGTTTTTTTGCTGGAGGACCATGTCTGGCAAAAATAATGCAACATAAAATAGATGAATAATGGGGCTCAGAGTTCCAAGATATCTCAATGCCTCTACATACACTTTCTCCAAACACCGTTGGTGGGGGGAGGGATTCTTCACACCAGTCCATTCAAAGAATAGAGGGAAAGGGGAGGGAGGAAAAGATCTTGTCTACCAGTCCAAAGCAGACTCTCCTCCTACAACTTGAAGGCTTTCCTCATATAGTTTTGCCCCCATAAACTATCCTCCTCCAGCCAGAAGCCTCACTATAGGATGGCAAAGGGTGCTCTATCCCCTCACCTCGAGAGGATGTGTGAGTGCTGGGAAAGCTGTGTGCCAAATTTCTGGTTCTTGGACTGGCTTCCAAGACCTCTGGAAGTCCTTAGAAAGTCATTTCCATTTTTTCGTAAAACTGCAAGTGATGTTTTAGACTTTAAAAAGACTTTGGAATGCTGAAGGCTACCTCTGAAGCCCTTTTAAATCCTTAAAGCATTTCTTCCCGTTTTTTGAAAAACCAGAAGTCGCTTAAGGTTTCTCAGAGGCCTTAGAAACCCTTCTGATGGTTAGGGAGGCTGTGCACAGCTTTCCTAGAACATTGGAGGCGATGCGAGCACAGCATCCATTGCTTCTGCAGGGCTTCAACAAACCCTTGGAGAGCCAGTATCTCACTGGAGCCTGAATGCAGGCTCTTTGCAGGTGCATCTTGCCTGCAGGCTAAGGTTTAGAAACATCACCAGTTCTGTTCAATCTACAGCGATAAATGTGCCCAAATAGTTACTTGGTACTTAGTAAAAGGAATAATTCTAGATTGTCCTGATAGTGCTGTACATCCTGCAACTGTGATCATGGCAGGGAAGATCTTGTATCCTGTTCTAGACACCATCCATTTGTAGTTCTAACACTACCAACAGAATTACACTGGAAGAATCCCTATGCCAGCACAAGTGGCTGGGATCCAAGTTTCTGCCTTCTGGCTGGCCGTGAGCCAGTCTCTTTGTCTGAAATAACAGAAATTGCAAGTGATTCTCATGAGAGAGTGAGAAGCCAATTCATTGCCACTTCTGTGGTAGTCTATGCTAATTCTATGCAGTCTTACAGACTGAGAAAAGGGGTTCTGCAAAGATGCCGAGACCATCGGCACCTTAATTTGTTATTTAGAGTGTGGTGTCAGCAATCTGCCAACACAGCCAGGCTCCAGAATCAGCAGCTGTGACTGATCCAATGCCTAGAATGTTGTTAAACTCAATGATGAATAAATGCTGTATGTCAGGACTCAGTTTTGATTGCCCATCCAACTTTGCACAGAGTTTGTGCTGACCGTGGGTCATTCTTTTATGTAAGGCCAGGTTTGCCACTAGGTTGTGCCCAGAATTCAGCCTGTTTTGTATGTGCAGACTGGGGCAGGAGCACGTTAATCAGCAAAATCTAATATTGCATACTATCATCTTAACAGATTTAGCTAAGATGGAATGACACATTAATTGATGTATTTCTCAGTTGTGTTAATGGATATATCTAGCCAAACTAGCAGACTCTGCCTAGACAGGAATAACAAAGATTAAGAGATTTAGCCACTATCAGATTTGCCTTAGGAATCTTTGCTGAGGTGATGGTCAGACCAAGAGGAGTGAGATGCAACTAAGGTACACAGATAGCCCAATTATCACACAGGCTACCCTTATGGCAAAGACAGAAGTCTTTTCAATTGCTGACTATGAAACGATACTGCTGAAAAGGGAGCCCAAGTGACAACTGCCCATCTATATGATAAAGATTTACACATTTTTGTCATTTGCAGCTAATTAGTTTCTATGTGAGAACACAGTGATCATTTTTTGCTATTTATTTAATGGTATCACATCCTGCCCACAGCAGGAGCCATGAATACTTTCAGCCCACTAAATGCAGTTTGACACCTCCAGTATAGACTCTGGTTAAGCACCTCCTCTCAAAGGAAAATTAAGGTGTGAAGGGGCTTTGAGAAAAACTGGTAGTGTTCTGAGCAGGAACTTTTCAATAGTGGTGATACAGTTATAGAACAGTCTTCCCAAGGAAGAATTCCAGTTTTTAAAAAGCATGTTGTAAAAGGCCCTCTTCTGTTAAACTAGTTAAATGACAGTTGGATATGATGGCAATGAGAAGAATGTTACATCAAGCCTACAGTTTTACATTTTGTACCACTTCTAAAAGCAGTATGTGGTGCCACCATTTGTATAATAAGGAGTATCATTTCAACTAGTTTAATACTGCTCCTGCCTCACATTTAGTTTACCTAATGTTTTACAATCCTTATCCCTAGGAAAATAGGGTCTGTTAGTCAAATCTCTATTTCTTAAGCCAGTTGGTGAGGCCACAAGTATTTTCAGATAACAAGCTCTATCCTAAGCTACAGGTCCAAAAATCCACTACTGGGAAGGGAAAGCAGAAAAGTTTCTGAGAAATGTTATTCCTTCCTTTCTACTAGGATGTGTGATTCACCTGTCACAACAAGTCTTATTGGCTGTGTAGTCAGCAGGATTTCTCTGATCTCCCAGGGGAGGGAAAGGCAATGCCAGTATCCTTACCTTCATCAATTTCTGTAACATGGCACTCTTCCAAGGCCCCAGAGGGGCTGTGCACCTTGGCATCAATCACACCCTTGGCCCCGTTCAAGCTGACGGCAAACGAGGCTGGCTGGTTCACTTTTAACCCTGACTCCTGGAAGCACAGAGCGCATTAGATGGTAGAAGAAGCTGGGTGGGCAGTGGCATCAAGCTTTGGTTGTGACTCCCACCTCCCTTCCATCACCTATCATGCATAGGGTGACCAGAGGTCCTCTTTTGTAGCCTTTTGTTGTGGAATTTTTTTAATGTTCTCCTTTTCTATGTGAGCAGGCAGAATGTAGCCTTCTTATAATTAATAAATTATATGTACTGGTAATAGTTTTTAATTTAATAAGCAATAGTGTGTTTTAAATTAGTCACCTGAAAGATATACAAGTGTTTTTAGCTTTTATTCTGTAACGTCCTACCTTTTTCTTGTGTATCCTACATTTTGTTCTCTTTTGCATTTATGACATCTGGTCACCCTGATCATGCACATACAATCACAGTTCACTTACCTGTGCCTGATGGCTTAGAGAGGGAGAGCTGCCCCAGGAAGGTGGACAAATGGCATGCAAGAAGAAGTGAGGCAAAATACAGGAGTTTAAATTAGCATCGTAAGGAGAGGAAGGCAGACAGTCTCTATTAACAGCAGCAAAATTTCTTTAAAAAATTGCCTGGGGAAGCTCTCCATCTTTAAGCCCCGGCTTGGGGGTGCAGTACTGTTAGCAGCCTTTAAACGAGACACGAGAAAAACCCCAGAGCAGAACCCTGTAGCCAGTAGAGTTGGCACCGTGGCTATTCTGAAGCTGGCACAAGACCCCCTATTATCTCTGATCACTCATCCTTCCCAAGAGGTCAGCCTCCATCAACATGCTACTGTGTATATTTCCATAACTGCATATTTCCAAACTGATCTCCACCCACTGGATCTGAATCCTCATTTTATCTCAGGTCAACAGCCAGTTCAGGAGAGCAACAGTGCCAACTTGATCCAGCCAGCAGGGGGAGCAAATGGGCGGTTTCTCCCAGTGCCTCACCTGAAGACTAGAAACAGTGAGTCGGCGAGCATCATCCGAGGTGGAGGTGGCTGGGACCACAAAGGGGCTGTCAGGGATGTGCTCATCATTGAACTTTACAGAAACCTCATAGTCACCTGCAAAAGAAAGTGGGCAAGTTAGTGCAGGGATCGTGTTAGAACACAGAATATATTTTCCCCTAATGACTTAAACAACGGATTAGTTTAGCAACAAGCATCTACATTGAATACATGAGGAGAGCTATTTCTAATATACAAGCACCTACTATGCTGAGACATTTGCTCCCATATTTTCAGAGTTGGAATACTCGTACCTGCCACTACCACATTTTCTATTCAACATTATACAACAAGGAAAAATGAAATTGTGGGTGTTGTGAGTACATGGAGCAGCTGCTGCCACACATTTTTGAAGCTCCAGCAAAACTTCAAGTCTTCATTACAGCCCAAATGTACAACTGCAGCATCTCAGTCCCAGATCCTCCCATCCCCAAAATGCTTCCAAGTTATATCAATTACAATTCCGACATTTCAAGTCCTTGCAGAAAAGCCCTCATTTTCTAATTTGGAAATAACTTTGCAATTGCCATCCTGCAATTTGGAGGTGAATGGAAAATTATGCAGGTGTCTTATGTGTTCCCAGAGGCATCTAGTGGGCAGCTGTGAGATAAAGGAAGCTGGACTAGATGAGTCTTCGGCCTGAACCAGCAAGGCTCTTTTTATGTTCTTATGATCCAGCTTGCATTTCCAGATAGCTGTTCCCAAGATCTGCCAGCCTCCTTCACAAACTTCGACTTCAGTTTCAAACTAAGCTCTTGACAAGTCTGGCTGAGCTCCAGGTAGCTGGGTTCCAACATGCAGCAGGCTTCCAACAGGCTGGCTGCCATGCAAATTCACCAAGTAGTTTATTGGAGCCATTTCCAAGAAAGCTCTTCCTCTGGCGCACAGTGCTTCTCCAGCATCCCTCTTTGCAATAGGCCTGTGTTTGAGGGTTGTACTATCCATTCATCCACTCTCCACATCCACTCTCCACTTAGCATCGTACATACAATTTCTCCTTTGATCCCAAGAGGAGACAGGAGACATTCTGGTCTTGTGGATGTCTCACTGCAAGGAGCAGCTGCTTCCTTTTCCCAAAGCACTGCTTGCTGTCACTGCATTCTAACCCCACACTTCTGTGTTTCAAGGTTCCTTCCTGAGCTAGCCTTCTGTTTAAGTCATATTATGGACCTTCAATTAGAAAACATGCTTCCAAATGCCCAGTAATCACTTACCAGGTTCATGAACAACGTAGGATACACCACATGAGCCATCTTTCCGGTCCTCAAAGGCAATCTCTGCCTTACTGGGGCCTTCCACAGCAATAGAGAGACCACCGGCACCTGCTTCCCGTGTCCAGATGCTAAACTCAGCTGGAGGATAAGTCAAGCAGTCTTGTTAGATGCACACAAATGCAAAGCTTGGCCAAGTATCCATCTGGGGGGACATGGTCTTTCCCCACTCCCAATAGATCATCGGTGCTAGAGATAGATTTTGGACAAAATGGTCTCAGTAGCAGTGTACAGTAGTTATGGAACAAAACATTTAACCAGTTAAGGACCAAGACTGCACCCCTTCCCCCAGCTCTCTCTGGTTCCCAGGACATTACTCCAAACAGAAAAGCTGCCTTCCCACTCCACTGAGCCTGATGTGTTTCCAACCAATAGACATACCTGGTACACCTGCCTCAGCTCTTTCCAAACCGGGACCACCTGCCCGGACCTTGTGTGCACCCCCCTCGCCAAGCGGGCCCACGGTAAACTGGAAGGGGCTTCCAGGCACATGTTGCCCTTTGTATTTGACGCTGACAGAATGGATGCCTGTCTCAGTGGGCACAAAGCGGATGCAGTAAGTGTTGTTCTCTGCTTCCAAGATCTCTGCATCGTGGGACTTGCCTGATGGGCTGGTCACCTGGGCAGTCATTTCCCGAATATTGATTTCTAGGGAGGAAAGGAAAGTAGATTAGGAATCTCCTGGATAGCTATTGATATACAGATCTGCATTTTTTTTGGCTCCAGTTCTTCCATCCATCACCACCACCACTATGCTCGAGATCAAAACCTGCACCTTGCAGCTTAGGCTAACAAGTCCAGCTGGTACTCTCTCTTTGGAGCCCTGGAAATGTAGCTGTAGGAACTGCATAATCATGAAAGAATTCACAATTATATGTGTATTTTAATATCAGAGAATTACCCCCCTACACAAATCTGCCCCACTTCCCTATATTATCCCTACAGGATTTTCCTGTAGGATCCCTACAGCCCTGAAATAATCACCCCATTCCCAAGGGAACTTCATATGGCATCTGATTAAGAACTAACTTTCCCAGATCCAATTTCTCCATAACTCTTGTCTTGAGGCAATGAAGCTGCAAATTAGTTACAGTAATTTGACATATAAATTAGATTGCAGTTAATGCTGATCTTTTATGCAAGGCTGATCCAACACACAGTCTGCTGCAGGTTACATGCAGAGTGTGTTGGCAGCCCCCAAGTATCATTGAGATCTAAATACACCAGTGCTTAATACCTCCCTTCATGCTGTGGTTCCTTTCTTACAAGCATTTAACTCCAACTTATCATTTAACAAATTTACAATATTCTCAAGAGCAAGTCCATTCTAAAGAAGGCTACTTATTCAGTTCTTAGAATGCCTCACCCCAAGCCACTGACCTGGGATTTTCAAGCTGAGGTCACACTGGCTGCCAATGTTGGAGACTGATGGAGCTTTCCGACGTCGTGTGATCATCTGTTTCATTCGCCCCTCACCTGTCACCTTCACAGAAAATGGACTCCCTGGATCAGTGAAAGGGAGAAGGAAGAAGAAATATCCATGTCTTTTAGGGCAACATAAAGAAGCAACTGAACAATACCTTGTGAAGTCCAAGATCAGCCAGTAAAAAGGGGAAATAAGCTAATAACATTTGTGCCGTCCTGGGTGAGTTTCACCCAATCCAAGTCTGTGCTCTCCCAACATTGGTCTAAGCACTACTAAAAACCCAATTATTTTCCTTGGCTCAAAGTCTGCAATGCTCACTGGCCCGCAGAACTCCTATCCTGCAATGAAGTCACTACTGTGCTGCCTTCGCCACCCTAGTTTAAAAACATCTCCACCTCCTTGATTTGAAGACACCGACAGGAAAGTTTCTTCCTTAGTTTTCTAGATCCAGAAACAGCAGGGTTTCGTAAGCTAGTCTCTACATTACAGCAAATGCATCTTGCCAACAATGCCCCCTCCCTTGACTTCATCCACAGTGAAACATCAGAAACGGAGGTGGACTTCACTACTTTGTATGGCAGGATGGATGAAACAAAATATGAAGGACAAGATTTTGGTATCTAGTTTCACCTGTATAACCTTTAGTTCAAGATTCCAGCTTGGTTCTAAGTATATTGGAAGATGCAGCAGAAATGAGAGGGTATAGAGAGGATCCGTTCCTCTGGGATCCCAGGAAGCAGGAGAGAAATGTTGACAGCCCAGGCTAGTTTCTGGCACACACCCACCAGAAAAAGCAGCTGCCCTCACCTGGCACATGCTGGTCTGCAAATTTGATGTTGATGATATAATTGCCTGGCTCTGTGGGACAGTAGGTGACTTTGCAGGTACCATCTTCTAGGTCTTCTGTGTTTATGTCAACCTTACTGGGACCTTCAATGGACAGACTCAGTCCACCATAACCTAAGAAAAGGGGCAGCTTTGAATTAAGACGGTCTTGGCATGTTGACACTGGTTATCACCACACCACTTGCATGGTGCAAGTTACACTTGCTTATTCTACCAATGCTTGTATGCTTCAGATACCCAGGTAGAAAATCAGAGAAATAGGTAGGTACCAGAGACTTGTCCTAGAGATCTTCCCACTCATTTCTAACTTCCAAGGATCAGGCCATAATTTAGTAGTACTGTACAGCACCTGCTCTGTACGCTGATGCTCCCAGTTCAACCCCTATCATTTCCAGGTACAGCTAGGAAAGGTCCCTGTCAAGCCTTGGAGAGACAAATGAGATAGACCAAGAGTCCAAATCCGTATACAGAGCAGCTTCTGGTTATTTGCCAATACACAGGTAATTTGCCAATACAGATCAGCAAATAACGCTTTCTCAAGGCTACAGGAAGCATCATGTTATGACCTTCTTATTGATACTGCAGTATTTGGTCACCCTTGATGAAAAAATGAATCCTTAATTAAACTACTCCAACAGGGCTGATCTTAAGGTTAAAAAACTTGCCATTTACAAAGAGAATAGTTCTGTGCCTCCTTGAGCCTCAATACTGTATGATGCTTTAACACTGTATGATTGCTACTCCTAGAATATTACATCAGAGGCATGATCGCTACTTCCTTATCGGACTTTCTTAAAGACTTGGCTTAGAAACTCTGGAACAATGCTACTTGCAACCAGAATGTGCTTCTGGCCCTCAATTTCTATTCTGTTGCCACCAATTCCTCCTTCAGATACCACCTATCCTTCCCAAATGCAATCTTGCATCCCAGAACAGCATATCTAATGGACTAGATCAGAATGTACACTTGGACAGGGACAACAAACTATTATGGATGCTTCAAAAATGTAGCAGAATGAACTTAACATTTTGGAGCCATGGTTAGCACAAGCATTCACATACCAGCATCTCTTGTATCAATAATGAACTCTGCAGGTTCAAAGGTCCGGCCCTCACTGAGCCCTGGGCCAGAAACCCTTACACGGCTGGCATCCCCTATTTCAGACTGGCTGATCATGACAGTGATGGGGCTGTTGGGGATGTGCAGACCATTCTTCTTGATGTTGACAATGTGCTCCCCAATCTCTTTGGGAACAAAGGAAATTCCTGCAAAACGGAAAGGAGGAAAACATTCTTACATTTTAGTCCCTTTTCCCACATGCAGTCTGCCAACGGGCACAAAGAAGGCATTCTTCCCAACTCACCAACATGTCCATTGCGCAGGCGTTTGAGCAGGCAAGGCTCTTCACGACCAGAAGGTGGGATCACAGTGGCGGTCAGCTGGCTCAGGTCTGTCTCAGTGATGTTCAAGGGTATGTCAGCAGAAGAGCCCACTTTGAGATGGGACATGCGCATTGTGTCATCTCCTGCAAAAGGAGAGATCGATTCTCTTCAGTCTCCTCCTTTCTGCACTCAATAAACATAGACCCCCCCCCAACTTATGTGTGACTCTCTTTTGGACTCACCAGTGATCTTGGCAGTGAAGGGACTTCCTGGGATGTGCTTGTCATTGTATTTCACCAGGATATTGTAGTCACCAGGGAGAACAGGAAGATATGATACTGTACAAGTGCCATCCTGGTTATCAGTGCAGCTGATCTCAGCCTTTGAGGGACCTTCAATGGCCAAAGACAGGCCACCTGCAATAGGCAAACATGTTGAATACAGTTGCTTCTTGTATTCTCGGGACCAGCTAGTGCAAGAGCCCTGCTCCATGCTGAAAGATTCCACACTAAGGGCAAGTCCAAAAACATCTGATCCTAAGCAGAATTAGTTGGTTAACAGGACACCTCATGGCAAATGAACTTTCTACTCAATCCATCTCAGTACTTAGCAGGCAGTCCATCCTAATCTATCCTTGCTGCTACAACATACTTCCTGCACCTCCCCACCAAAAAGCATGCAATTTTCTGCACTTCTATTAAAGTGCACCCAAAACTTTATCAAAAGAAGTCAACTTCCTTTGGGCCGTTATAGTTTTCCAAATTGGGAGGCAATTCTAGCAGCAAGGACATCTTGCTAGCTAGCTCACCTTCTCCAGCATCTTTTGTATTGACTGTGAAGATGGCTGGCTTGTTGACCACTCCATGGATGAGTCCTGGTCCAAATGCAGTCACATGGCCGCTGTTGACATAGTCCACATAGAACTGTAGTGGACTGCCTAGGGAGATGAAAGGCATACCCAGTGTCATTTTAAACTGTAGAATTAACAGGAAGGTCCAAGCAAACCAACCAACTCCAAATCTCTTGGAAGAGTTACCTGGGATGTGCATGTTGTCATAACGGATGTCCATTTCATGCAAACCTGCCTCTGTGGGGGCATAGCGAACTGTCACTGTGCCATCCTTGTTATCTGTGATGTCTGGCTTTGCCACCTTGCCCGAGGGCATGCGCACCTCCCCTAAAAAGGAGACAACAGGCAACATTTTGACCAATAAAGTCCACTCAAATAGCAAGCCAAAATCCTATCCTTTACAAGTAAAAGGGCCACATTCCCTGCTTTGCAAGCTCACTAGGTGAGCCCTGAAATCCTATGGGGTTTTTGCAGAAATGCTATACGGTCACAACCTTAAAAAATGTACAGAAAAGACATCAGCAACAGCTACTGAGAAAGACAGATAACTGGGATGAAGACAGTGCCTCTGCCCAGTTAGCAAAGGTTTTTTTTTCCTACAAGTCAGAGGGATGGGTACCAAGGCTCCATCCCCAAACCCAGAAAGACTCCTGTCATTTTTTATTTTTAAGAGGCATTGATGCATGCTTCCCAACATTCAGAGCCACAAGGGCAAGAAGATGCAAGTCTGGATTTGACTGTAGGAGGGTGAATATTGCTACATACATATAGTAAAAGCTATAAGCCCTTCTAACTCTAGGCTTAAACCCAGTCTACAGGCCTAAGTAGTCCCAAGTCCAAAGCCAAGTCACTCCATAAATAGCCGATTTCATTACCTGTGATCTCTCCTTTCTTTATGGTGAAAGGGATAACCAAGTCGAAGGGCCGCAGCCCAGCATCCAACCCATTCACAGGACGATCCGTTGCCTGGAAAACAGAAGCATCCCAGAGGCTTAGAGAGAATCCGTTTCAGGGGGCCAGACATGACAAAAAAGGATGGGGAAGAAATGAAAAGTCTGTAACAGCAATGGAACATGGAGCGGACAAAGACAGGCTCAGAGAAGCCACTGGGCGATGTACAACTTCTAGGTAAGGTACATCTGGAATGGAGGAAGGACCAAGGGATTACAAGCCACCCAAATGGTTTAAGATGAATTTAGTTAGACAAATCCTATTAAAAGTCTCAACAACTAGCAACTTTTAGTACAGGTTCATTTCCATGTTTTAAAACTTTTAATTCAGAACCTGATTGTGGGTCAGGAAGCTATTGAGACAGAAGTGTTGTAACTGTATCATTGAAGTTTCAAGTCCTCAAAGATGACAACCAGCTCATATTAGCAGCAGTTTTATATGTTACAGAAAGTATTTGCTAGCTGGTGGATGCACAATGTTGCCCATTAAACTAGCTGGTAGATGTTTTCCTTGTAGCAATCTGAATGGTGCCAAGACCCAATGCAGCTGCCCTTTGGAGAGCTGAATCTGCAAACCAGAAGTGTAGGTCTGGGACTGAACATTAATAATGAAAGCCACTATGTGTGATTGCTGGTAGGATTTCCATTACCCACCAGTTATCTGCTGTATTACAATATATTTGCCAGGCACTGACTGTTCTAAAAGTGGGTTGCACTTATTAGGATTATAGATCTATAAACCCAGTAAAAATGCTGAGTCCTAAAAGCTTTTCCAATAGCCGGGTAAAACCCCCTTCCCTTCTCCAACACTGTGTTTGGCTTTTGGTCGAGCCCATCTTCCATCTAGGAATCTTGTTGCATCTCTCTCTAAGAAACATGAACCTAGCTGTCTTGACTGAGATAGGACACTGTAGTTCCCAACAGCAGAGGAATTGACATGGACAACGAACAAAGCAGGATGGCCCCCCTCCCAGCATCAAAAGGTGAAGGGATGCAACCTCAGACACAGACACCCTGGGAAAAGCCCCAATTCTGATACATTCTGGAGGGTCTCTTCCCACTTGGAATTCAGGGGCAGTGGCAAAGCAAGGGAAAGAGACAGATCTCCAAAAATTTATTTTTGAAAGCAGCCCAATTGCATTAGCATTAAAGAAGGTGACAGAATAAGGAAGGAGAGTGATGGGGAAAGACTGCAAAGACGGCTTATTTTTCAACTATGCTAGCAATAGTGTCAGCTTGAGGAACAGATCTCCTCTATACTCTTTCATTTCTGCTGCATCTTCCAATATACTTAGAACCTTTGGTAAAGAAGAGGCGGGGGAAGATGCCATCTCTGGTGAGCCACACACCTAAGCTTTCAAAATTCAAAGCCTGCCTTCAAGTTGACGCTTTGGTTTTAAAATCAGAGTATTTAAAGTTACCAGCTGATTCTGTTCCTGAGGTCTGTACCAAGCTGGAATATACATACCTCGAAACAGCCAGGCCCAGAATTTTCATATATGTGCAAAAGCACCACAAAGGATGCATTGCACCTGCAAGCAAGTGGAGATGCAGCCACTCATAACATGAGGAGAAAGTGCAGCCTGCTGAACTTCCAAAATGATTTTGGGGAAGAAGAACAGAATTGGAACTTGCTATGAAAAACTTGTTTCTAGGGGATGTTCCAATCCAGCCTCAGGCTCCACAAGCAAGGTCTTCCATGGGTGCCAAGCCTTTCATCTGGTCAGTCCAGACTGGGTCCCCCAGAAGGGAGGAGACAGAATCTCTGATCTTAGGACCTTGAGAAGCAACCCAGCCCCAAGCAGTGCCAGACAGTGCAAAGCAGGCTACTGAATTCCATGGGGCAGCTTCCCCACCCAGAATGCCCTGGGCTAGCTTTTCCACCAAGAAACTGAACTGTTACGGCTGGTCCCCAGGGCTGCTGTGCACCAGGTGGATATGCGTAGGGTGGGGCACGCATCGGCTGGGCCATCTGTTGTGGGGTCGTGCGCTCACCATCCAGGGCCTGTAGCAGGAACGTGGCAAGAATGTTAGAATGAAGTGCAGCAGGGCCAGCTCAAGGCCAAGCTATCACCATAGTGCTTGCATGTCAGATTTAATACAATAGTGGGCAGTGCTTACAACCAACTGGAAATCATTTGCCATACAATCATCTAGTAGAGATAAGTTAATTACCATCCTTCTAGGACAAGCTAAGCCCTTTGGCAAAAAGCAACTGAATCCATGATCACTGTACAATATTCAGATACACACCCACCTCCTTGTGCACTAAAGATGCAACTATAATTTACTTTCCTAGTAATAGTTATTAAGAATTATTTCTACAAGACAGACTCATTTCCAGAGTTCTCAGAAAAATCTAATCAAAGTGCTAGAATCATGAGATCTAGAAACTTGATTATACAAGAGCTATCCCAGGAAGTTAAGTCTGGCTGGGACAATAGATGGAATACATCAGTGGCGGGCTCCAGCAGGTTTGCACCTACTCTACAGAACTGGTTGTTAACAAGAGATAGGACATATAAAGTTTAAAAATAGCCATTTAAAAGTGGCTGCCAGATGGACATAGAACTGATTGTTAATTTCTTTGCATCCCATCACTGGAATACATATAGTCATTACAGTAATCCTGGCACCAAAACACAATTGGTTTCACAATAGGGAGCCTATTTCCACCCATCCCAAAACAGTTTCAGCAATCCCAGTTATACTCCACCACTAGGATTTAGCAATTTTGTACTATCCAAAACCAGTACAAAATGATCTCGTTGCAATATGTACACTTCCACAGCTGAGTGCAAGTTTATGTTTCAGGGCAGAGGAGGCAGAGGAATGCAATGTGCAGGCTTAGAATGGGGTTTCTCCTGCATAATGAACCACAAGGACTAATCCAATGCCTGGATATTTTTAGTGTTGTTCACCCCCATCTTCTGGCAACACCAGTGGAGACCTGCTGCTTAATAAATAATTGTGATTACATTTTATCCATTCCCTTGGGTAAACTGCAGAGGCTCTCCATAAGCCTCGCACCATATTTTCTATAGAATAGTTAGGCAGACTGACAGCAAGAGTCTGTCTAACTACGGACACTCTTGACAAGTCCAGTTGTTGAATACAATTGGGGGAACTAGGATTTCTGAAATAGATTGTCACCTCTGCCGCTTTAAGTAAATTGAGGTGGCAAGCCTAGTTTGTTTCAGGCAATCCTAGTTTGCCAATTAAACAATCTCAAGCCTGGGGAGCAGGAAGATAATCAGATAACTGTTTTCCATTCAGTCAAACTTCCCTGGCATCATGCGATACGCTTGCTGGCATTGTCTTCTGATGTGTTAGGAACAAGAAAGTAAAGAGATACTGCCCTCGGCACCTGCCCCCCTTCTTTGCAATGAGCCAGAGGGCTCCTTTTGTGTTAAAACTAGGAAACTCTGACTAACATTTGAACAGGAAACCTTGCGTTGTGAAAGCCAAGCACATGAGTCATATTGGAAGTCAAGTTGTATATAGCTTTTGTGGGTTGCTAGCTTGCTTTCAGCTACAGGATGGCATTTGAAACATAGATGCCACTGAAGGAGTTCATACTTCAAGATGGACTGCCATCTGAAATTGAAATTTGATATCCGATACGGGGTTTGTATTAAGACATTATGCAGAATGAAGAGGGGGAACTGACAGCGTTTTTCTAGATAAGCCTACAGTGCTAGCTTACTACACATTTAACTGGTGGAGACATTTAAAAATAAAATTCTGTCACTTCTAACTGTAATTCAGTCATCTTCTACACGGGGGTACAAACCTCCCATTTTACTAGGGGCTTTCTCACAAACCTATTGCAGGTGTATGAAGAGTGAAAGACTGGGGTAGACACAGTTCTAAGAACATGTGTCTTGTCCTAAAGGCTGCAGAGCAAATCTACATAGTAAGATCTGATGAAATTGGAATAATTCAAGCAGTCCTTGTGAAGGACCACCATACAGATTAAGTATGGAGTACAGCTCCTGGTCCACCTGATTTTGGTCCTGCCACTATTTTCCTTTCCTTTAAGGATAACTTTTCAGTTTATCTTGGGATCAGAGTTCTTTAAAAGCAGTCCTGCAAATCTGTGAATTCATCTGCAGCAAGGAGGCTCTGACAAGATTTCCATATATATTCATTCCAAAAATATGAGCCGTCACAGATTAGGGAATATACAGTTCACAGAAGAGGAATCTTCACTTTTCATAGGTGATGGGAAAACAGAAAAGCACCTAGTTGCACTAAATGACTTTCTGATGATGGATTACTACCATGCTGTCTCATTCCCAAGCATAAGCTGGCTTTGCAAGGAGCCCCTTATCCCAACCTCCTCAATTCACAATGCTATACAGTGAATTATGTTGCATCTGGCCTTTCAACCCAGATGTAACTGGTGATGTCACCAGTTTCGTCTAGTAGTACTTCCAATACGTGAACCATACAAAGTGGTATGGCAGGGGATAAAGAGAAAAACTGGTGTAGAGCTTTAAGTTTGAGATCTGTACTTGGGAGAAAAAACGCTCTCTCTCTGGTTTTCAAAACATCAGGACTAAGCTGCTGGCAAGTCAGAGTCACTCTCAGTAAGGAGAGAAGCAGGCTCTTTCTAATACTTAATCCAGCCACATCCCCTCATTTTGAAAGGGGAAATAGCCTTGTAGTACCAGCGTTGCCTGCTAAATACATAGATCACTGCTGGTAGCTGACTCCAAAAGAGGTTCTTTGCCACCACTAGTGCCCTCCCAAGCCACTGTCACTACAGTTTCACCAATCTGATAGTGGGACTGAGTGACATAAGTCAAGGAATATTCTTCTGCATGTCTATTATTTTGGACAGGGGGACAGAAAAGGAAGACTTGGGTGATCTTTCTTTTTTTAATAAACCTTGGACACACTTCTAAGGAGTGCTCAGAATAAACAAATAGGAGCAGCTGTATTCAGTGCAAATATGCCCTCACCTTCAGCCACCATACATCTGAACTCCTAGTCCAACTGGCATGACTCAAATTCCAGCACTCCTCTTTTTTATCGTAAGTAGTATCATCCCAAGAATGATCGACTCCATGTTTAGTCTCGCTTTCCCATATCCAAGACAAATTTCAGAACTGCTGCATCAGCCTCCATTTATCAGAGCCTCCTGAGCATCAATCCTGGCCCTTAACAACAGGCCTCTTAGAAACCACTATAAACATATAAAATTTTTCCCTTGTTACACCAGGACTCACCATGACCTGGAAAGGACTGTTGGGAATATGCTCTCCTCCAAAGCGCACACATATTACATATTTTCCTGGTTGAGGTGCTGTGTAGAAGATGTCGAAAGTGCCGTCCTCATTTTCCACCACATCCACATCCACCTCTGTGCCATCTGGTGTACACACTGTGCAAGTCACCTTGCCCTTCCCAGCAGCCTTGGCATCCACAGTGATCACCGTCTCTTCTCCAATCTGGATGGTCGGGCCAATACCAGCTCCTGACAGAGAGTGCAGACATGGGGAATGGAGAACTTGATCCCAACCCCTCCCCCTTTCTCTCTTCCCCCATTCCCACCATCATGCACAGCAGGTAAAAGAAACTCCTTCAGTGGTCTCTCCAATCCCCCAGCCTCATTCGCCAACCTAGCTAGATCTACATTACAACCTAGTCCATTTTACCAGGTAAATCAGAGACATTAGTGGACTGCAAAATCTAATGAACTGTTTGTTAGTGAGAATAACCAAGAAAGCAATACTTTCCAGTGGACTGCTCACACTTTAGTCAGTCATACAGACATCAGTCCTTTCCAGTGCATCTAATTTGCTTTCTTCAAGGGAATGTATTCAAAGATGCTGCAATCTGCATAGTCGGTTATTCCAACAGACACTTCATTTCAGGTCCCCTTGGAGATCCAAGTCAGTCACTAGTTAAGTCCAAATGGCCAGCATTGTCTCTGACTTGCAACTCAAGTAAACAAAGCTCCAGGATTTGGCAGAGTCCTCCCTTACCCCACCTGCCCCCATGCACCTCAAAGCCTCACTTCCTGTCTGCCCATGCAAATGAAACACATGAGGTGCACAGGAATTAAAATCCTGGCAAACCCAACACTGTTTAGAGGCGATGGTCCTCTTAGGCTGCTAAGCACACACACACAACTTTGGTAGGATTTGGGGTCAGAACTCCATGTCTGGCTGAAGTCCTCATGTTTGGCTGCAGGTTATCAGCCAGGAACTTCTAGGCTGCCAGTTGTCCATCCTTCTCCAAGAGGCTGGAAGCTTGAGCAGACCCAACTACTAGTATGTCATCCCAAGCAACTGATTCGATAGCATCACATTAGAGGACTAAAGCGAGAGGGAGTTAACAGCAACCAACACCATGATTAGAACCCAGTAGGAGTTCAAAGACAGGGATGTTACAGCCTTGGGCAAGTGGGGCTGTGCCAGGGATTCATAAGAGCTAGTTCCCATGGAAAAGAAACCCTAGCCTCACAACTAAAGGAAGTAGGAGATATATATTATAAAGCCTGAGCACATCTCTACATTAGAGACTTGCTATATATAACAAGTTTCCCTCCTTTTAAAAAAGATCACCCCCCCCCCAAGCCACCACAATGCTTGTAACATCCCTGATGGGGAGGAAAACTTTCCTCTGGGTTAAGAAACATGCATCCATTTCTTGATTACAAGCTCACAAATACACCCCCATTGTGCAAACCCAGCAGGAGAAACTTCCAAAAGCACTGGAGAAGGAAGCAATGAATTAAGGGGAGGAAGGACGTGTGACACTAATAGTGCTGCAGCACTCTTAGCACTTAGACCCACCTTCTTGCTTGCTTTACTGCCATTAGCCAAAGTTGGATTATTTTGAATAAGATTTTCATTTCTACCTTAAAAAGCAATTCCGCCTACAAGCAAAAGTTTACTTGCAAGTCCTATAATCCTCTGGAGGGAAGGGGAACTCTCTTTCCATTACCTGCAGAGGATATTGTGAATGCCAGAAAGGCTAAACGCACCCCTATCTGTGTAAGAAAGTGCTTATGAACTGGTTCGAAGCTCATGCCCCTTGTGTAAGAAAGTGTTTATGAACTAATTTGAACCAAATTCCATTGCTTATATATTCATTTGTGTACATTTATGTAAGTTTATTCGAATTTGAAATAAAAATTTTCTGGCTCCCGACACAAGTGTCAGGGAGATGATATGACTTCCTGCCAAAATGTTTGGATGCTTCTGGACAAGTAACACACAATTCACCTTTTAATTCTTAAAACTGAACAGCAACACATGAACCCACTGAGAGTCAGTCTTTAATTCATTTTGGAACAGTTGCGGCTGTAGCTGAAGTTTTAGTCTATCATCAGTGGACTGCAATATAAGGATAGCCTTATTTGTTTTGAGCTATTTTTATACAGAGGTGTTATTTTGGCAGGAAATAGCCTGGTATGGACTTTCCTTATAACATTGAATATCTTTTTTTCAGGTTTAAGCCTCCTCTGTTGAGGCTTTAGCAATATGAATGTTTCCATCAGTGACTGACTAATCACCCCTCAACACTCAACAGTCGTAGTTTTAGCACAAATATTTGTATACCTCAAATGAAATTCCAAAGCAGAGACATGGGACTTGTCCTCCCCTCATTCATATATTCCTTTCCACTCTTAAGCAGAAGTGAGTAATGCAAGTGTGGGACCATGCAAGGGAAATGGTTGCAGGGCGAGCAGGCAGGCATATGGGGGGGAAGGCACTAAGCAAGCTGCTTACCTAGCCCATGACCTCCAATCGACACTGAGGTGAAAGGGCAAAGAGCAAGGGTAATCCGAGTGAGACAAGAATCAGACAGAACAGTGCACAATTAAAAACAAGAACACACACAACACGGCGTTCCCCTCCCCACAGTGGGTGAGCAGTGTGGCCGGATGTGCCCGGCAAAAGCAGTCTGTGTGGGGGATGTGGCATTGTTTCAGCATAGCTGGCTCACCCTCCAATATCCCAAATACTTCACTGAGCGCTCTCACCTGTTACTGTACACTTGCTGGCATCACCTGTAGGCAGGGCACGGATACGGTATGGCGAATAAGGAATCTCATCTCCGCCATACTTGATAAGGATGGTGTAACGACCAGTCATGTCTGGAACATACGAGACAGTGTAGGTGCCATCTTGGTTATCCCGGATTGTGGCTTTTTTAGGTTTGCCTTCAGGATCCTGGGGTGCAATAAATAAATAAATGACAGTGTCAATTTGGAAACAAAGTCAGCTACTCCCGTACAGTTCTCAAAACATTTGAACCTTAATCAAAACATTGAAACAAGGCCAGTTCATTAAACAGATTGTCTTGTCACCACTACATCAGCTAACACAAGTTCTAGTCATAGTGGTATAAGCCAACTGAAACAGCAGTGATTACTTGTAGAAATGCATGTTGGCAAAATTTTAGACCCAAACTGAGCCAATATTCAATCTATATTATGTTATGTACAGTCCTGGTTTCATAAGCCACTGAAAAACTCCAAGATAGACTCTCACCAAGGTAGTGACCAACTGCTTCAAATGCATCAGCAACTACAAGAAGTTTTATAATCTGTAAGATTGACTCCCCCCAGCACAAGATGGCAAGAATTACACTCTCCCTAGTCATCATGGCTAGGGAGAATCATACTATCCAACTGGAACACTACCACAGAGCAAATACAAGAGAAAAAAGTAGTTATTCCCAATGGTTGTAGAGTTTTATAGCAACAGAACCTGTTTACTCCTCAGGTAACTTTCAATCTTACCTGCTCTTTGATCCCTTACAATGGTCAGGAGTTTCTACGTTGCATGGACCTTTGGGTGGACTCTGCCTCTTCTCATATCCCCCTATTAATCCCCCTCCTATGAACTGAGGATTCATCCATCTGCTCCAGAACATTCATTAAGCAAACTTCCCAAAGATCTCTCCAAATAATACAGCTTCTACTTACTGTGATCTGGACAGCAAGTAGGCCTTCACCAGCATCCTTGGCATCAATTGTAAATTCTACTGGCAAACTAGCTGGCACTCCTGTTGTGTTCAGCCCTGGGCCACTGGCCTTGACTTTGCTGGCGTCATGTGTGGGTAGAACCTTAACTTTGAATGGACTTAGAAGGAAAAGGAGAAAGATTAGTGCCATGCTGATATCTGAACTGGGCACTATGCCTGAGACGTCCTTTTAGGGTTTTAGTATAAAATTTTTAAAAGTCCCCTATCCAGAGATTAGACAGTATTCAAACACTGCTGCCCTGTCTACCCCCCTTCTATTTAACTTTGTAGCTGTAAGAATTAGAATCTTGCTTAACATTAAAAAGATAAAGGTGTTCCCTGCAAATTGCCCTGCTAGTCATAACCAACTCTATGTAATGGCACTCATCTCCATTTCTAGAGCCATGGAGCCAGCATTGTCTGGAGACAGCTCTGGGAACATGTGGCCCTCATGTGCATGGAATGCTGTTATCTTCCCACCAAGATGGTACCTATTTATCTACTTGCTTTCAAACTGCTAGGTTGGCAAGAGCTCACCCCATCTTGCAGTACTTCGGTCCGTTAAAGATTACCAAGGTTCAATATACCTCAGATGTCGTGTCCTGTCCTGGTTTAAGCCGACTCTACAAGCTCTAGCATTTCCCTCTGACTTACATGAGTCAATCCACAGCCCATACCTGCGGGGTACCTCCTCATCACCATAAAGCACTGCAATGCTGTAGGGGCCCTCTCGGCTTGGCACGTAGCTTGCAGTCTGAGTTCCATCAGCATTGTCCACAATATCTACTGGCTCAACCAATCCTATGGAAAGTTATGATGGGTAAGAAAGATCCAAGTCTCAAGAGGGCAGTACTTGTAAATGGGCAGGGATGTACTTGAGCAAACTTACCTTTGGGGCCTTGAACTTTGACCTGCAGGGGTGCTACACCTGCCTTGCTGGTGTCCACAGTGAAAGATTGGGGCACATTGGCTCGAACAATGCCTGGAGTCAGGCCAGGGCCTGAACATTTCACCTTGGATGAATCCACCACATCACTTACTGGTACTTTGAATGGGCTCCCTGCAGAGAAGTTGAAATGTTGAGAAAAAAAACTTCCTAGCCAGGGCCACTGTGTGTGGAATTTGAAAAGTGAGCTTTCTGGCCAGGGGCAGACCTACACAGTGATGTTTATATTAGAAGTATTATATTAGAACTTTATTTAGAAGTTTCATGATGTTTTATGTGGCTGGAAATACACTGTGGGACCTTCTCATTTACAGGTAGCAATTAGCAGATAGTAAAATGAGTTTGACAACCTATTTATTTCACTTATAGTTTCAGTTACCAGGAAACTTATCAACAACTTTAAGTAAGGACTTACTATACTCCAAATCCACCCATCCCCTATAGAACAAGGCCTATTTAATTCACCTGACTGCTTCTGTGGTCTTGTTATACACAGGTTTGAGCAAATCAGTGGTGTGCCGATTCAGAGTATATTGGCCTCCACAAATCACATGCACACAACTGTAACCCCTACAGTCATTGCTGTTGGTTTAGACATAGGAATAGGTGATCTACAGTTAGTTAGCGTTAAAGGTGAACCAAGTAATAGCACCCATTCTCAATGCGAGGGCTCTGATTTGGCAATTTGTTGGAGATAAGCTGAAGAGAGAATGTAAACTTAGTTTTCATGCACGTTCAGACTAAAGATTCCTGCACCAACTTAAAACCTTGCTTCAGTTCTTTGACATGAGCTAAGACTGCCAGATATCCTTGCTTCCAACACTGGTTTTACTGGCTAGATGAAAAGGCAAAACTAAATAATGACAGCACTCTGGTTAAATACCTGGCACTTGGTGGCCACCATAAGTGACATTGAGGTTGTAGGTGCCAGGCTCATATGGAATGTATTCTACAGAGCAGCTGCCATCTTTGTTATCAGTGCATGACATCTTTGCTTCTGAAGGACCTTCAACTGCCAGGCCCAATCCACCAGTACCAGCACCCCTGCAATAGAGAAAGTCAGTATGGATCACATTCTCATAATACCCTACTCATCCAGTATCCCAGGTTGTATAGCTGACAAAGAGTAGGGTGATCACCAGTTTGGCTTTAGGTAAAATAAAGAACTAGAAGATTGGGCAACCCTGAGGGAAAAGAGGTTGGACAGACTTCTGAATTTGCGGCCTACTAAAATCTGAGAACTCTAACCCAATGTAGTAAAAGCAACTCAGGAAATCTAAACACAGATTTTTTTCTGTTTTGAGTGCTGAATTTCTGAGAATTCAGTCTTAGCTGATGAAATGCCTAACAGGCCAAGATAACAGCCCACTTAATCCAATATTCTGCAGAAATCTAGACAACATTTTTTGTGCTGTACTCCCATAAAACTGAAATATGAGACTGGGAACCCATCACAAAATCTGGCCCCTCCCATGACCTATCTGCTCCCATCACCACCTATCTCCTCCCTGTCCTATTTATCCCAACTCTTGACAAACCCTTGAGCTGGCCCTTAGAGGGCAGGACAGCAGAAAGGTTGTGCAAAATTTTATCAATAACTCAATTTACGTAAGGCAGTACACCTTTACTGGACTGCATCCTTAACCTATCTAGAGACATAAAGCTTCTTAGTGGGTCCCTAGCAAAGCATTATATACCTACCAGTTGTCTTGTAACATTTTACCTGGTCTCCACAGTGAATTTGTTGGGCTTATTGGTAGTGCCACTCTGGATGCCAGGACCATGCACTCTAACCCTTGTGGGATCACAACCTTCTGTTACTGGGACACGGAAGGGGCTACTTGGTACTGGACTACCATCATAGGTCACATCAATAGAGTGGACACCTGAAGAGAGAATCAAAAGAACATGAACAGGTCAGATATAGGGAGCAGGAACCATTACTACAAGCCCCCCCCCCCCCAACACAAAAAGCAAAAGTCCCAGTTAGCTTCCAAGCAAGAATTGTTTGCATGTTATGCTCTGGAAGAGAAGGACTCCACTTGTGTGGAAACTGCCTGTTAGGGACTGGTATTATATCTTGTTTTATGTCCTAGTTCCAATAGACAAGGCATATGGATTCTCTAGGCCAGCCTTTCCCCAAAAGTGGGTCATAACCAGTGATGTGATTCAAAGAAATTAACAACCGGTTCTATGCCCATCTGGCAGCCATTTTTAAATGGCTATTTTTAAACTATATATGTCCTATCACTCATTAACAACAGGTTCTATAGAGTAGGTGCGAACCTGCTGGAGCCCACCACTGGTCATAACCCATTGGTGGGTTATGAGGAAGGTGGGTGCAGGCCGAACCCTCCCACCAGCCTTTGTGACCAAATGACTCCGAATAGGAGAGTCTAGGTACAGTGAGCAGTGTTGGAAGCTTCTTCTGGGTCAACAATTCACTCTACTGCCCTCCAAATGGACCAAGAAGCCAATAAAAGCAGAAATTTTCCATCAGTGTGCTATGGGGAACATTGCCACAAATGGTTCACATGTATCCCATTGAGTTTGGGAGAGGGTCATTGGAGATAAGTCTTGCACCACCAGCATGGTGTGCCTTGTTTGTCAAAAAAATTATCTCTTGACAATCTGAGCATCTATCCAGGTGCTGGGAGATGAAAATGGTTTAAAATTGCTCCTCTGGAGGGTTGTAAGAAACCTTCATCCCCTCAAACCATCAGGCCTACTAAGAGCACCATCAGAAGATCTTGAATGCCCATCTCTTGTACCAGTAGCAGTCCCTCAGACCCTAATTAGATCCCACCTTTCAACAGCTCTTTCTTATAATTCTTACCATCTTCATAAGGTGTGTATTCCACATTGTAAGTACCATCTCCATTATCGTGTACATAGCTCTCTGTCAGGTTTCCTGAAGGATTGGACACTCGTGTTTTGATATGAGGGCCTCCAGCCTTTGTCAGAGCTCGGGCATCCACATTGAACTCTGTAGTAGCCTCACGAAACACACCTAGTAAGCACAAGTAACAGTAGAAGCCTCACATGGTAGCGAGCTGATAGGAAACTTTCCCACAAAGATTCCTACCTTAGTGCCTTCCTCTGTTGTTTCTAATCTGCCTTGCAAAGGTTGAGAAAAATACAAGTATATAAATCAATGAACATCCTGCACACGGTCTAGCATGTTAACTGGGAAAGTACCTATGACAAAAGTAAACCTTCACTTTCATATCAGTCTCTTTCCCTTTCATCCCCAACGTGACTCCCAGTTGATCCCCAAGTTAAGGACCAATTGCAGTAAGTTTGTTTCATAAAAGAGAAAAGTCACTCACTGACTGATTGACTGACTCACTGACTGACTCACTCACTGACTCATCACCACCCTGGCCTAAACCGTGGGACCTAGAAGTGTGAAATTTGGGGTGTGTGTTCCTTCTGTGACAGAGGGGTGAACTAAGAACCAGTTTTTGGAAATTCCAACCAGAAGGGGGTGAAAAGGGGCACAACGCGTTTTCCTCCCTATACTTTGCATTGAAAATTGATGACTCATCAACATTCCGCCCCAACCACTGGGCCTGAAGCATGGAATTCTGGGAGGGATCCTTCTGTCACCTGAACACCCACCAAGAACCCCTGTGGAGAAATGTAACCCTTGAGGGGCTGAAAAGGGTACAATGTGTTTTTGTCCTGTACTTAACATGGGAGACTGAGTAACATCCAGCCAATTTGGTGCTCGGTGCCAGGTGCAGTGGGGGGGGGGGATGTTGTTCAGAGGAAGAGGTTGCGCGCTGGGGGGACGACACGTTGCACCATGGGGGATGGCATATGGGGAAATGTTACTCCCACAACGTGGGTACATTTTTCGCTAGTTTGTTTCATAAACCCAAATAGGGCAATGTTTCAATAATCTCTCAAGGGTCCTTCACCCCAGTGCCAGCTATTCTTCTCCATACATACATAAAGTCCTGGGAATAAGCCCTTGGCTAGTGGCTCCTGGAGAGCCATGGAAACCAGCCGGAGTAGCCATGGAATCCTCATAAAAATCCTCCATCTATACAGTATATAGGACTGTAGAACTAATGGGGAATCATGCTAAGAGCCTAATTGGTCAAATGATCCACCAAATGCAGAATGATGTTGAATTATATATTTTTTTGTAGAAATCAAGCAATTCTGATTTCCCAGGTGCAAAAGTCTGTCCATAAAACTGCTGGCCACAAAACTGCTAAGATGTACTACAGCTTCTGATTTCCCCCTGCTGTCATACTTGTTTATGTCAGTATGTCTCCCCAACATCCTCACCTTTGCCTTCCACTCCAGGCCCATAGACTTTGACACCTGATGTGTCCACAGCTGGTTCCACATTCAACTTGCTGGGGAAGTTTGGCACCGACTGTCCGCCGTACTTGATTGTGATGGTATAGACACCCGGGCAGAGAGGGATATAGGTGATGGTGTAGGTGCCATCACCATTGTCTCGCACATGGACCTCAGCTTGCGTGCCGCTTTCCGAGATAATCTCAATGGTGAGCTCTGCACTGCCAGCACTGGAGCAATCCACACTGAATTCCCCTGCCTGACCCACTGTGGCATGTTCCAGCCCTGGTCCAGAACATTTCACTTTGGATGGGTCAAAGCCTGGTGCCACCTGTGCTTTGAAGGGAGAGCCTGGCACGTGAGTGTCGGCAAAGAGGATGTTGATGTTATATTCACCAGGTTCTGTGGGCAAGTAGGATACTGAGCAAGTGCCATCTCCATTGTCCAGGCATTCTATCTTGGCTTCACAGGGACCCTCCACAGTTAAGCCAAGGCCACCATTCCCGGCTCCTTTGGTATCTATGGTGAAGGGGGCAGGAGAGCCTGCCAAGCCACCCTTCAGGCCTGGTCCATAGGCCTTTACCTGGCGAGGAAGAGAATCATCTTAGAAGCCTACAGTAATTAAACTCTGTAAAAAAATTGATTTCAAACCTTCCAGAGGTAGTCATACAGAAAATATGAATAAAATCACACCCACCATCTCTCAGTATCATACAATAATGGCCAAGCCATGACAAAACTAATTTCAATAGGCACTGATGAGGGAAAGACTATTGCCAGAGATAGCAAGCGAGGGGGGGGATGGGTAGGCAACCCCCTCACCAGCATGCTGCCTGTGTTAACCTACCTCATCCTAAGGCAAGTAGCCAAATGACTTATGGCTGTGCCAGCCCTAGACTTCTTAGCAATTCAATATCAGAGGTCTACATAGGGACAAGTCTGCTGTCTGCAAAGCATCCTTGCAACAAGTCTACACAGTCAGATCTAGTCCTTCCCTCCCAGACAGAGAGGAACAAAGGCACCCAAGAATGAGGAGCTCAAGTGGCAATTTGTGTAGCCTCGCACATAATACAACACTTGTCGGACTCAGACAGAATCCATTAGTCTATTTTCTCCTCTGCTCCTGCTTCATGCTTTATTGTATTTCTGAATATGAATCACTTCCTACCTTCCAAACCTTCCTACCTACGGTTAGCACTTTACCCATTAAGAGCACAATCCTAACCATGTCTACTCAGAAGTAAGTCCCATTGTGTTCAGTGGATCTTACTCCCAGGAAAGTATTTAGGATTGCAGCCTTAGTCAGCATCATCCCGCTATCTAGTTGCCAACAAAGATGGCACCTTTCACATGATCATTCTACACATCCCACGTTTATAGCTTCAAATTAGAGGACAAAATTCTGAACATACTTTAAGACACTACCTAAAGTACCAGTACTTCCATCCAAAAACATAGGAAGTCCAGTTCAATTTCACACCCTACAAACCTATTAAGCATGCAACAGATTCCAACTCTCCCCCAGCAAGAAGTTCTCCCCATTGAGGAGTTCCTTAAATGTCCTACCTTTGATGGATTGGTTGGGGGCACTGCTTCCACAGGGAATGGACTACCTGGGACAGGCACTCCATCGTAGGTCACATCCACCTCATATGGCCCCTCCTCACGAGGAATGAACTTCACCACACTGTTGTCTGGGCTGATGCCTGGCTCCACCTTACAGGGCACTGGTTTGCTAGATGGGCCTGTGATCTTGGCAGCCACCTTGCCTTGGCCACCAGCCCCCTTGGATTTGACAGTGAACTCCTGGTCTTTGCCCACTTCCACCTCTGCAAGAATGGTTTGATTTGTCAGTCAGATCCCAAGTCTACTGTAGGCATTCTACTGAAAAATGCAAAGGCCTCTGTGTTCTCTCCAACCCCATTCACACCAAAAATACCCCTCATGTGCCTGGTTCTACTGGGGCTTTAAAATGCTGGTTCTGGGCAATTTGATAAGCATAATGCCTAGGTAGCAGTTTGCTATTGATGTATCCTAAGGACCAGAAAGTAACTCCTCTTTGTGGCAGGGGTTAAGCTAAGGAGAGGGCTGGAGATTGGCATGACTAATATTTCCTGAAAGAACAAAGGTTTTGGAGTTCTTCCAGCTGTTAGACCTTGGCATGCCTCTGGGAAGTGAGGTTTTGAGCAGCCCCCAGGGAGGCCATTAGGAAAGGCCTGTGTTGCTAGCAAGAAGGCTTTCCACAGTTTCATGGGTTTTTCTCTGCTAACGAAACCTGACACCCTAGAAGGAGCAAGGGTTTTTGTTGTCTGGGCTTGGCATTCTTGTCAGGGCAAGGAGCTGCAAGCTGAAGCATGCTGATGCAAGCAGCATAGGTGAGATTAACAGGAACTCTTGTTGCACAGACCATACCCCACACTGATCTGGGCCATATACAGCACAGACTCAATACAAGCTCGGGGAGAACACACACTGCAAAATTCAACTTCAGGAATTTAAATAAAAGTTATCTTCACATGTTTGCCATCAGGACAAGCATTCAGGAAGCTGCCCCCCCCCCCCCACAACATATATACAAATACTCCCCACCATCAGCATAATCTGCAACAACGCTGATCAAATCTCATAAAAATACTTTCCCACCACCAACACATTGCAGACAAGCACCAGGGTGGGGATTCTCTTGCACAAATTACTGCCGGGGGGGGGGTGTGGATTTGCCAGCCAGTCCATCCCTGCCTCACCTGCACAGAAACCAGAAAGGAAGGTTGCAGAAGAGTTTTAAGATAAAATATGCAGCTACCACCCCATTCAGCATCTGTGCAGGACTCTTCCTCTACTCACTCACCCTGGTGAGTGCTTCCCTCCTTCCCATCATTCAGTGTGGACCTGGTGTGGCAAATACGCACCACCTTCACCGAACACACATTACTGGGGCAGATGCAAAGAATTAAAAATTGCTCATCCACTTGTGCAATGCTGATTTGTCTTCCAAGACATTTAGCTTCCTATTGTTCTCATTTGCAGTTGCCAAGCATTACCCGAAGAGATGTAGACAAAGACCAGTGACTTATGGGGCTCCTATGCACCTTATTTACAATGCTCTGCAAAGATTGCGGCAGGTGCCTAACTAAATTACATTGCATATTACAGCATGTTGAATGTTGACAAGTCATCTGAACCATGCTCTGCTTCAACTTTGTAGGGTGCCTATGGCCCGGATAGAATGCAACACTAAGAGCACAATCCTACACTAAGAACACAATCCTAACCATGTCTACTCAGATGTAAGCCCCATTGTTTCCAATGGGTCTTACTCCCAGGAAAGTGTCTTTAGGATTGCAGCCTAAATGAGCTCTCAGTTCCTCAAGGCAACATTGTCACCTTACACTAGTCACATGGGAGCATCATGTGACAAAATATAGCCGCCTAGTCCTTAAGTCTCACTTAAGACTCAGGACTAGATCCTGAGCTCAATTTGACACGCTCTCTCGCACACATCCAAAAACAATGTGAATCACCACTTTGTATGTAAATCAGCATGGGGGAAGGCCATTTTAGCCTGTAAAACAGCAGAGAGGTTGAAAGAGTGGAGCATGCATTGAATGAATGACTTCTGAGCAAATTAAAAATGTGTTGAGGAGCAGATTGTCAAGAAATGAATCAGCAGAAAGCAGGGGATACTTGTTTGGCTATTCTGTTTGGCAGATCCTGCACACCAGCAGGCTGCCACAAGAGCTGCCTGCTATTTACTTGGCAAGCAGGGGAAGGGGACATTCATAATATAATGTATTACTGAACACTACAGCATGCCAACACCAGTGTTGGCACAGTAAGTGCAGGGCTAAGTAAGCTAGAGGCTAGGAAAAAGCAAAGTTACACAGGATAAATAGAACAAATTCAAGTAGAGCTGGTGAGAAGATTTAACCCATTGATACATACTGTCAACAAGTCCAGAAATCTTGATCTTGCCGAGATCCAAAGTGGGTGCCACACCCACATTGAAAGGGCTTTTAGGGATGTGGTCTCCTCCATAGGTTACATTTACACCAATATTTCCCTGAAAAGGACATTAACAAAATAGGCACTCATTACCCTAGTCAACAAATAAGCTAATCCACAAAGTTAATCGCTAGATTTGTTTAAAGCTAGGGAAGTTTTAAAACCTCATTTTATCCAAGTGATTAACTTGTGTCTCCACTATATTACATACTTTTTGTCTCTATGGTCCATGGGTTCTTAAAGGTTGGAAAGCACTGATCAAACCACTACTCTCATACTCCTAAAAGTACAATGAATCTTGGGTTTTTGCTTCACAATTTAGTACATAGTCAAGCACTGGATCCCATCTTTATCAACTAATTCATGTCCAAGATGCACATGCTCATGTGTCAACAACTGTGGCCCACCAGTTCCTTCACTTACTTGCTGCACAGGGGTGTATTTAACAGTATACGTGTTATCATGGTGATCAATTATTTCAGAGTCTCGTACAGCCTCTCCTTTGGCTGGGCCAGTGAACTGGACATCTAGCTTGGCCTTGCCAGCTGCCTTAGTGTTCACTGTGAAGTAGGTTGGCTTGCCAATCTCCACACCTGCAAGGGGGGGGGGGAAGAGAGTTTTTCGTAATGAACTCTTTTTGTATTGCATCATCCCTCCTAATACACATTTGCCCAACATTTCTTCTGCATTGCTTAAACCCAAATCCTACCCATTTTGCAAGAGGAAATGCATCCAATGCCACCCAATACCTAGTGCCTTCCCTTTGAGAGCTATCTGTTTCAAAGGCTCTTTATAATCCCTTTGCTTCCAAGCCTCTGGATTGTACTCCCAAGGAGTGTTTTAAGATACAAATTTCTAGAAGATGCTCTACTTCTAGCACTGATGTGGACAGAATCCAGCATAAGACAGATCACAACAAAATAAGAATGCAAGTCAATTGTAGTTCTCAGATTGTGGTCTCCCAGAGAAGGTTCTAAACATCCACATAGCATTTTCTTCCTGTGAATATACCTGTGGCCTGCCTATGTCTAAAAAGGGGGGGAGCGCATTGTTCATTCTGCAGTCTCAGAGGCATTGTTGCTACTCATCCCAAACTTTAAGTTACTGTAACTTTGTCAAAAGGCATTAGGAGGAGCCAGAATTCTTTTGCAAACAGGAGTCCTTATATTGATATCTGCATGTTCCTGCTCTGGACCCTATTTCCCCATATGCGGCCCAACTATGCCTATAAGGCAAGGAATTTTATCAATAAATCCAGCATAGATCTTCAGTCTTATCCGAGTGTCACTTAGGTGTCAGAGCTGTTCAGGCATGTCACAGCAGCCAGGAGACGCTTTAAAAGTGCCTACGGAGGGTCTGTGAAGCATCCAAGAACAGTTTGACTTAGACAGGTTACAAGTTCCAACTCTGTTTACATTTGCCAGAGCTCAGTTGTAGAGGCTTCCAAGCATGCACCTTAACTCCGAACTCAGTAGTGCCTCTTAAAAATCAGTGAACACTACAAAAAGTCATCTGGCAAAATTGGAAGTACAGTGTTGTGCTGAGGGAAGCAGTTTATGTTGTTTCAGACTGGCATACATTTGTTTTAGAAGATTTTAAAAATGCTTTTTTGCAATTTTTTTTAAAAAAGCAATGGTCCACACTTGCTTTACAGGGGGAGGGGTGAAGGCACAGAGAACCGCATAAGCACCTTGTTAATGTCTTCATAGGCATGGCTCAAATTCTCCCTTCCTTTTAATCAAGCTCCAGGGCATGCTGCTATAATGGGAGCTCAGAGGAAGCTTTTCCTCACAAGCACCCTTCCCCAAGTTTTACCCCCAATTTATCCAAGGTTGTATTATTTTTGGCTGATGATCCCATGATTTTTGGTTGAAAACCTGCCCCATGATTTATGTATGTGACTGCCTAATAGGTGAGCATCTATGGTATTTACCCCCATCTACATTTGCTGTGTCTCTACTTACCACTCCTGTTTATGCCAGGCCCTTCAGCCTTGACTTTGCTGGCATCATGAGAGGGATCCACTTTGATTCTGATGGGACTCATGGGAGTTGCCTATGGGTGACCAACAGGTGAAAAATTAGTACAGCTGCCGGTGTCCATCCCAAGGAAAATTACCCTTGCTCTCGGTGTCAGTCCCAGTGTCCATCCCCAAAAAGGCCTTACCTGGTCAGCAAAAAGCACCATGATTGTGTAGCTGCCAGCACCTCGGGGAGTGTACTTGACAGTGAAGGTGTCATTATCATTACGAATTATATCAAAATCTATGTCTGCCTCAGCTGGACCCACAACACCAGGAGCACACTTGATGCCAATGCTCACATCACCTTTTAAGGATGGAGAAAAGTTCATCAGTACTGAAGGGTAGCACCAAATATTCCTAGCATCTGAAGCAACACAACATATCAGATAAGGGCCTCCTTTACCATGTGACCTAACCCTCTTCTCCTTCTCTGATCCTTTAACATCCAACTCCCTGGATTGGAAAAGGAAGAGGGAAGTGGAATGAGGGGGAGCAGCAATGGAAACAAGTGGGTGGATAAAGGTGACCCCCCCAATCTGCTATTACTGCTGCATAGCTAGTTTGCTCTGCTGACAGAGAAGATTAGGCTATGTGCATCCAGAGATAAAAAAGCTGCTTTGTGGGGGATGACAACAAAACTTCCCAATCACTACTGCGGCCACGCTCATTGGCATTTATAAATCAGACAGCCGCCTCTAATCAGTTTAGGAACCACGGTAATAAGGCAAGAAGTAATCTCAATGTTACAACTATCCCATCTCCAAATATATACTAGATTGTACTACTGCAATGGTCTGATGCAGACATATCATCCATGTTAGCTGTTGTTTGGCATGATATCTAATCTTGAAAATCAGTTATGGTTACTTCTAAATACAAACTAGGCAACAGGCAATCATTAAACTATTTAAGGGATTTATACCCCACCATTTGCAAGCCAAAGCATATACCCAACATGGCTTACAAAGTTTTCTATTTTGAAAAGGCTTTGCTGAAGAGAGCAAAAAGAAGAGGGAGATATACCAGTACTTTGCAACAGAGTAGTTGCAAAGTGTTTGGCTGCCAATGAAATAAGGCTATGCAAAGGAGATAAGCCTGGGAACAGACAAGCCTGTATCCTTCACCAATTAAGCAGTTCTGACAATGCCCATTGCTTGGTTGTGCCCATGGAAGTATTCTGGCTAGAGCAAATTAATGCTTATGTAATTGGGCAACAGTAAAAACCAATGCCAATGAGAAACTCCAACACATGAGAGAAGCATCCCTCTGCCACTTTGAAGAACAGCAGAAGAGGCACTCTCCCCAAACAGTGGAGCTTCCATATTCCATTTTGATCGAGTAAATTTTAGTATCAGGAACTGCCAGGCCAGTGCTTCATTTTGTTAAAGAGAGAGAAGAAAGACTCCTAGAATGCTAAGCTGCAGCAGTCTCCCTGCACTGGCCAGGAACCCAGAACTTCCACTACAGTAGTCAAGAACATGGCATTCTAAGAGAAGCAAAACCTAGACGCTGACGCAAAGCTGAACATAAAGCCCAATATGAAGGAAGAGGACAAAAAGGCACTTTGGGACTCACCCTGTCCAGCTTCTGTACAGTCTACTGTGAAGTATGTTGGCTCATGAGCCTTCAAGCCTGTCTTTGCTACACCAGGACCATAGACTTTCACTTTATTGGGGTGGCTGCCAGCTCCAACATTGACCTAGAAAAGGCAGAGAGAATCACTGTACATTAACACTGCAGGAGATGGAAGGCCTTAGGGATGATAATCCTCCACACTGGTCATCCTCCACAGTGGTATAGTGGAAGTTGTTGGCGAGGAAGCACCTTGCTGCTGTGTTTCTCTGGCCTTTGGCCACAAAAGGTGTCAAGACAGCATTAACTGTCTTTTATTGCAAGGTGTACTTGGCCCCCAAGTTAGACTAATGCATATTTAGAATAGAATGTGCATGGAAATCTGAGGTATGAAGTGGCCAAGGATATCACTTGTTCAGTGTGTTTGGCCTAAGTAAGGAATGTAGTCTATACCAGCATAGATTTGCTACAAGCCGGCCTCAGTCAGTCTTGAAAGACTATGGTATCGTGCTTGGCGCTGCATATACTGCATGCGAAGCTCGAAAGCCTGGGTTAGATTGTTATGGAGGATAGGCTGTTACCCAAGCAGCAGATCCCCCCTCTCCACGCCACTGAATTAGTCCAATGGAAAGGCAGAGCCAATACCATTGGATCAGAGCTGGGCTAAGACAGGAGCTCACCCTGTCTTGTGGGGCCGACCCGGATCTTGAACCGTGGCCTGCTGGTTAACAGGCACATTTGCTACAAGGAGTTGCTTTAATCTATTGGAGCAACACTCCACCTCAACACAATTTCTACTTGAGAAAATACACTTTATGTATACAGTTTTGCATCCAATCCCCTCCCCCAACATACAGTATAAGAGCAACCCTGTTGTATCAGGCCAAGGGCCCATCTAGTCCAGCTTCCTGTATCGCATAATGGCCTGCCAGATGCCTCAGAGAGCACACAAGACAAGATATCTGTATCCTGTTGCCACTTCCTTGCATCTGGCATTCATAGAAAGGCTACCTCTAAAACCCAAAGAATGCAAAAGTCATCAAAAGCTTGTAGTGTACTACAGAATATTTCACATTTTGCTGTTGGGAATGAAGGAATTTGAGGGGGAGTGAGAGAGAGAACAGGACGTCATACTTTCCTCTACCCACATCTCTTACTATTGCAGGGAACACTTACTCTGAAGGGACTGTTGGGGATATTGACACCTCCCCAAGACACCATGGCTGTGTGTTTCACCGGCTTCTTAGGCAGGTAAGAACAGCTGTAGGTGCCATTGCCATTGTCTTTCACAGACACATCCACAGGGGATCCTTCTGAGTCCTGAGGAGAGACAAGCAGAAGAAGGGTGTAGGCCTCTTACTCAACACCCCAGTCTCACAAGCAGTCTTACCTCCATACCTCTAGCCTCTCTCCTCCTATTGTTATGCAGTTGACTTCGCTCTTCCTCCCCATCTTACCTGCACTTGTACTTTGAGAGGAGCCTTCCCACCACTCTTGGCATCTACAGTGAATTCTGCGGGTTTGTTGACTGCCACACCAGTTTTCTCTAAACCTGGGCCATATGCCTTTACCTGAAAAAAAGTTGGGGGGGGGGGGGGAAGCTACATCAGCAGATTCCAATCTAAACAGTCACTGTGAGGAATAAAAGTATGACCTAAAGCGATAGACCAGTTGATCTCTTCCTGAAGTGGCCAAGGGATGTCAGCAGGTACCTGTGGGCAGTACTGAACTGTAAGCGCAGACTTTCACATCAGCAGGTGGGCTGCTTTTGTGTAATGAACAACAATTTAGCCAATTTGAATTTTAAATTCACACAAATGACTAGGCTGACAAAAGGAGACAAAATGCATTCTAGATTAGATAGTCAACAGGGTCAGAATAATTTGCACTTTCCAGCCTCTTCAGGGTATTTCTGAAGCCCAACTTTGTGCCCCTGCAAAAATGCAAGCTCCAGTCTCAAATACTGGAGACAGATAAAAGCTAGTTTTCCAGGAATGCAGACACCAGAATTAGATAAGAGGAGCAACTTTAAATCCCATGGGTAGAAGTATACTGTCCTTCAAAGGTCATGGCTGTTAACAGATTTCCCCCACCAAGAAAGTGCTAATGGTCCTAACCTCACACACTCACACCTAATAGTTCCCTCACACACACAATTTGACTACCACAGAATGGGGGTACACGTTCCAATTACCTTCTCTGGGTGGAAGTCCTTGGGAGCAGCTTTGATTTCTGCCATGAAGGGACTGAGCTTGATGTCTTCATTGTTGCACAGCACATGGACGGCATACTCGCCTGGCTCCTGGGGCCAGTAGCGTACATCACAAGAACCATCACCCTTGTCATCACACTCAATCTTTGCCTGTGAAGGGCCCTCTACTGAGAAGCCTTTGATAGAGATTAGAGAAGACAAACATGTCTCAAATGTACTACAGATGTAATTAATGTAGATCATGTTTTACTGTGCATTGCCGTTCAGTGGCTTCAACTGGTCTGTTAAGAAAGAGATACACCCAGGCAATATTCCTGCTAAGGAGTCCATGTTACAGTCTCATGGATCTGTTACATGGATCCCTTCACTGACTATATAGCAGCAAATTATCCATTCCAGACACAGAACAGTGACATTTGATGTCATCTCCAGGCTTCCAGAACACTAAGCTCCATAGAAGCTCAGCCTCAGAGCACTTGTTCTCCTTTTACTGTACAACTCACAGATCCCAAGCTGTAGGGAGCTCTAGAGCAGTGATTCTTAAGTATTTCAGCCCAGAACCCTCTTCTGAGAATGACACTGGAAGTGGTATCAAAACAAGAAGCGACATCACCAGAACTCCTCCATTCACCAGGCTTGTGCTTATAGTAGTGAAATCCTATCTCAAAAAGATTGCACATGGTGAACCAATCTTAATGGGAAACAAAATTGGCAGTTTCATGAGGATGAGAATTATTATATAGTTATTATATATAATTATATATAATTATATATATATATATATATATATATATATATATATATATATATATATATATATATATATATATAATATATATATATATATAGTTATAATTATAATTATATAATTATTATATATTATATAATTGAAACCTGGAAATAGAAAATATATTAATCCATATTGAAACTTGAAATAGCAGCATGTGAGTATTTACTCATTGAGTAGATGGGCATGTCTTGGTCTGAATGGTAGTTGAAGAATGCATGCAAGCTCCATAATGGTCCCAATCCAATGGATGCAGGCCCAAAACGCTCAAGATGGAACTCTTCCCCCCAAAGTCGATAAGGAAACTATTGTGTCCTATGGATAAGGCCTCTCACCCACATTTACTCATGCATAGGTAATCCAATCTTGTCCATTACTAAAGGTCAGGCAAAGGGGAATGCATAGGCATAAAAGTGTCCAAATCTGATGAAGATGGCGCTTAAATGCTCCAGAAGGCCCCTTCCCCTCACAGTAAAGGATAAAAACAGAAGCTTGGGTAACTGGTAAAGGTTCTCAAAGCTAGGAGGGCCATGATGGAGTGTCATTTTTAGAGGTGAATCCTCGTGATAAAAACTTGGAACCACCGCTGTAATATGCTCATGGCCAATATCATAGTACTAATTCTTTAAGCCCCTGTGGGTGCCCTGCAGGGAGCAAAGATAAAGCGAGCAAATTAACAGGCACCCCTCCCCCACTTACTGGACGGGTTAGGAAGCAGAGCACTGCCCCAAAGTGAAAACCATTGAAAAGTGGAATCCCATTTTTTTAGTTTATAAGTGTTGCTTCCAATGCTTTTTTTTGCTAACTAATTGCAAATGCGTCTTTTATCTTAGAAATTCCTGCTGCCACAGGGAAGATTTCTGCAAATGGTTTCTCACTGACACATTGAAGATTTCTGCAAATGAATTCTCATTAACACCTTCAGGAATGGGATTAGACCAGGACCTACAACATGGGAGAGGGCAATTTTGGTCTAGAACAGCAGAGAGGTTGAAAGAGTGGAACATGCATTGAATGTTCTGGGTATAATTGAAAGGTGTTGAAAGAGTGGATTGTTGGAAAACAAGCCATCAGAAAGTAGGGGATATCTGTATACCAATTCAGTGGCTACTCTTCAGTGCCACCTCAATTCTGGCCAATCACATTCGGAATAATCCATTCAATTACACATTTAAGAGCACCTTTTCTGTTCAACATTAAAATCAAAGTCAGGACGCATCCCTCCATTACCTAGCGTGCCGACATCATCTCCGATGGCTTCCACCACGAAGTCGGCAGACTTGCCCACAACTCCTCCTTCCAAGCCAGGCCCCCAAGCTCGCACCTTCTGGTTTGTGCATTCTGTTCCCACTTTTACTTCAAATGGGCTAAAGTAGACAGACATTATCACTTACAGTATACTTTGCCATAGACCATATTAAATAAGGAGCAAGCTATCACAAGGTGATATTCTGCCTGCCAAATTTTTCTCTGCCACTATAATTAGTTAGTCAATACACAAGAATTCTCAGCACCCCTTTCCAACTTGGAAGACTTCTGGCCCAATAGACCACTATTTCCTTGTTGACTGTGCCGCCACTGAGAGAAGTGAAGGGTGTGGTGGCCAGAGACAGTCGGTGGTTGCACCCCAACTCTGGAACTCCCTTCCCCTGGAGGTAAGGAAATCTCCCTCCCTATGGATTTTTTGGCAGGGCTTGAAGACTTTCCTGTTTTCTAGGGCTTTTAAATTGATGCACGTAGATTTTAATTATTGTTTTAAATTTTAAATGTTTTTAAATTTTTGTATACGTATGTTTTTATCATTATGTTTTATATTGTTTTTATTTGTTGTACCTGCCTTGGGTCCACATAGTGGAGAAAGGTGGGGTATAAATACATTAAAAATAAATAAAATAAATTTCTGGACCTCAAAAGTAATAAAATCTGTTGATGTTCAGGACATGGAAAAAAGCCCTTTTCAACAAGGCCACAGAAAATTGGGGGATTGTTCTGTAGGTCTCATTCTGGTTTCTGCAATCTCCATTGTTTCGCAGCTGGTTCTCATCCAATGTTTTGAGACAATCATTTCTGGTTAGTAAAATCCTGGAGAAATCTAATCCAATTTGCATGAGGTACTCAATATTTTACAGTATTTTTTAGGAGGAGAATCACACATTAGTGCTCAAGCAGAGAAGTTCCCTGTATGTATTCTGGTTGCTACAGAAAGGGAAAAAACAAGCTATTCTCTTTCAAGAGGCATCCCTGCTTCAGAAAGACAACTCCAAAAGGTATACTGAATGCTAGGGAGCCAATACCAAATAAAAGAAAGAAAAAATTCAAGGATTATCCAGAATTAGTACCACCCAGTACTCCTAAATGCTCCTAGTCCTTTATTAGAAGAGTCTAACCAATGAGGGATATTTTATTCTTACCTCCGAGGGATGTGTTGCCCACCCCAAGTGATTGTGACGATATAATTGCCAGGCGTGGTGGGATAGTACTCAAAGCCATAGACCCCATCACCCAAATCCTTTTGCTTTACACGTTCCTCTAGTCCTTCTGTGGAAAGAGATTGTGATGGTTGAGTGATGCAATCCACACATACCCTACAATCCAGAGTAACTATGGGTGCACGTAAGACACATTACGTGTACCCGTAGTTACTGCACCACCTAATGAAAACCTATGGGAAATTCATTTTGCAATCCAGAGCAAATTGTTCTTACACCGGAGCAAGGACTTCCCATAGTTGCTCTGGATTGCACCCATAAAGAGCAATAGCAAGTCTAGTTCCTTGTCCATCATTTACCACTGCTGTATGTTCATCTTCCAGAGTTTGTACTGTATGTGTACACTGGTTTCAAGCCCAGATCAGTCATGAAATTCACAGTGATCTCAGGACGATTACTAACCCATCCCACTTTTCTGCCCTTCTTTCAAAGAGTTCAGGAAGGTGTACAAGTACAACTATAGAATGGACACAAGCATGCCACAAGAAAGTTGTCAAGAATCATCCTCACCCTGATTTTAATCAGGCTCATTCTACTGCATAACTTCAAGAGTTACTTCAAGATACGTGGAGGTCTGCTCCAGATACCTGCTGGAGATGTTGCAAGAATTATGATGGCCTTGGTCTGCAGTTATTGCAGTGGGAAATATTCCCCAAGGAGGAAGGCCAATTTCAAGAGCATCTCCAAGTGCAACCAAGGTGCATGCCAGTTCTGAGAGGACAATTTCTAAATTTACTTTAAAATAAGATTTCAGGTTTAATGTGCAAAGGTGAAGGTAGATTAATCTATGCAGATCATGCTACCAAACATTGGTCAGTCTGGTACTATAGAGTTTGGTTATTTGGGGTGAGTGGCTTGAATTCCTTTCTCCCCTTCCCAATCTATGGGAACATACACTAAAGTCAGAAGACAATGACAGGAGATGAGCAGGTATTTTATGCTCTAACTGGTTTTTGAGATTACCAGACCTTACCCATCTATGGTCTCTAGATTCTGTGTTTAAACCCAAAATCTAAAGTTTATTGATTATGTCAGTGTTCAAACGTTATCGATAGTCCCAATTATGAGGCAAGCAATTGCCAATCTCCAGAAAATGCATTCTCCACACCAACATTTTACATAGCTTCTCCAAGACCTTCACCTATCCAGTTTATATACTACCATCAATTGTAGAATAAACGGACATATCAAATCAGGTAGAATTTTCTTCAAATCAGGGAGAACTACCAAGAAACAGTTTTTAAAACCAAATACATATTTGAATCCTGCATTGCCCTGCACAGCTTGAACAGAGCTGTATCCTTCTCAAAAGTATGTATCCTCCTCCAAAGTATGAAGCAAGTTAGCCCAAGAAGGAGAAGGCTGGGAAGATAAATTCCCTATCAGCTGTTCCACTAAGCCTACTGACTTACATTTGGGTCCTTCATAAGGCGATTAGATCAAATAGGCCCCTGAAGATATATCTTCAACTTGCTGTTTGGCAATCAGGCTGTCACAACATTCCTCATCAGCATCTCAGTGTACCTTTCTGTTCTTTGCAGGCTGGAGCACCCCCTCCCTCCGGGGAATGAACTCTAGTCTGTCTCAAGATTTTATCTTCCAGATGGGAGAGATCATGTTTCTTGGCAATGGGTAAACTCCCAGGCTGTTCACATCTGCCTCAGGCCTAGTTGCCCAACCCTTCCTTGAATGCTTGTGGTTTGAACCCAGGGTTACAGATGTCAACATCCGGCATCTCTTAACATTCAAACACTGCAAGTGAAGCAACTTCTACTTCCAGCTTGGAAAAGACCCCTAACTTATTAACTCCAGTTGAGATTCTATCCATTAGTAAGCACTGAGCCTCCCTGCTCCATTTGCCACTCAGTCTTTTACTTGCAACACATCTCTACAAGCCACAAGTACAAATACCATGATGAGCCCCTCCTGTAGGCCATTTATTCCTGTGACAGGAAGTTCTTCCAAGATGCAGCAAGAATTTAGATGCCCAGAAGCAACTGATGTGACTTGATAGTGCTTGTTTGCATGTGGTAACTGTAACTGAAAGCTAATGAAGGAGCAGCGTAAGAAGAGTAAAACAAAAAGCATAAACATGAAACTGCTCTGCTGTATGCATTTCTGTTCCTCTGAATGCTCTGAGCTTTGTTTACAAGGGAGGACCAGTTAGGAGGGAACCCCATGCAGGAACTGGCCAAGCCAATTGCACTTCAACTATGTATATTTACAGAAACATCATGTGCCCTTAACTTGCTTGCTGGGTCTCATAGTTGGCAGCTGCTAGGAGGATTTTCAAGAAGATTTTAAGTGAGTTTATATTTGCTGTGGGTCTTCAGACCATGAGTTGTTCTCCACAGCAGAACAAGCCATCTTTCCCATTTGCAGGTATCCACCTATTAGTTTACCTTCAAACATTCTCCCATTTGGCACAAGCCTGCAATCCCATAAGAAGTCATAAGCAGAATTCTGTCCTCTCCCAGTGCCTGCAATCAACAGTGGTTCTGTCCTAGCAGAAATAAGACTTCCCATTCAATTAGCATCTGAGACCCGTCCAAAATCATTCCCCATTTGAAAGTGGCTTTGTAGCCTTGTCTGGTAGGCATGTGTTAGCCAGATGGGTTGCTTAGTATTATCTGTCTACAAACACACTGCGCAAGCCAAGGCTTGACTTGTGATAGTATTCCTTCCCCAAAATGTTAGAGTAACGCTCTTGATCAAAGGTGCAAATTCCAGCATACTTTTTTTTAAAGACAGTGCAAATTACTTACTTGGGCCTTTCACTGTAACTTTCAACTCGCCACTGCCAGCACCTTTTGTGTAGACTTTAAAATCTGCCGTTTCCTTCACCCGGACACCTTTGGGTTGCAGACCTCGGCCCACTGCCCGGCAGGCCATGGGGTTACATGCTGCAGCAAGGAGAAAAAGGAAGGCATGTCAAAACGAGTTCATAACCCACTAGAACCTAGGAGTTATTATAACCTAACAGGCAGGTCTCCGCCATCAACATGCTGGGCATTCTTATCAACATTTTCCTTTAAAGGGAGGCTAATATTTTAACCAGTACTGTCCCCATGGACACAGTGTGATATGTACCCTTAATCACACCTATCCTCACCCACACCTGCAGTGTAAAATACCATTGGCCCTGGGTCCAGGCGCCGAGCAGCTGGGAGGAGATGAGTGTCAGCAGAGATCCAAGAAGGTGGCTCTTCAGAGAAGAGAGGACAGAGCAGAGGAGAGCTGGCCAAGAAAGGAGGAGGTAGGCAGAGAGGAGAGGACAGAGGTTAGCACAGAACAGAGCATCAACCCCTTCTGACCAAAGAGGAAACCAAGCAGATGTAGTGGGCATTAAGGACAAAAGGCCCCAACCAACCAACTCAGAGCATGATGGGAGACTCACCCTGGCCCACGGTGACCATGTAAGGGCTGCGGGGGATGGACATTCCACCAAAGGTGATGTAAATTGTGTAAGTCCCCTCCAAAGTGGGCTTGTAGGTACAACGGTATGTGCTGTTGCCTTTATCTTCCAGCTGTTGCTCAACTGTCCCCTTTTTGCCACTTGGATCTTGGATGACTACCTCGATTTCCCCTACTCCAGCACCTGGTTATGTTAGGCAGGGAGAGGAGATATGAAAGCACAGACAGATGGAATATTGTGTTTATCTTTTGGAAACCAAATAAAGTTCTTTATGTGAACTAGTGACTCTTTGGCATAAGCCACCCTCCCCACCCCCAAACTGTAACAGAAAATAGATACAAGTGCTCCCAGCCCCAACAATTTCAAGCACCTCCTTCTTTAACTTTTACATGAAACTCTAAAGGTGAAGAAGCTCTAGTGCCCAGCCTGAAGACTATACAAGACAGGAGCCACAGCATTCCACTGTGCCAAGACCAACATGGGATCAAAACCTCTAGATACATTGGTAAAAGGCAAAAGCTCCATGGGCACTTGTGTACAAGCAATTATAGATTCAATTCTGGATCTTTCTAATTAAAGAACTCATTTTGTAGGACTGGGGGAGATTAGAGAACTCTAAAAAGCTGTGACTTGAATGGGATTATATATGGACCAAAGACATCCCAAGGCAGCAACAATATCTGCTAGTGAGCAGGAATCCAATCCGAACAGGCATCTTGAATTTGCACACTTAGTAATGTTTGTAATACAGAAAGACATTTGCAGGTTTGAAGTTAGGGGTGTCAGAGATCCCTATTGCAAGATCTGTATTCCATGCCTTTCATATTCTCAAGAACTTCAGTTACAAGAAAATCTTATGCTTCTAGCTCAAGTTTGCAAACATCTAGTAAGAGTTCAAAAGTGAATAGGATACAGACCAGCATTTCCAGTAATCAAAAAATGTGCTTAGTAGTCTCAAACTCTGCACAAACCTGCATTACATCTTGGGGTGTTCCCATGATTAAAATAGGCATAGGGTGCAATTGGCAAATTTTATTCCCATAATTTCTGCAGATTAAATTGCCCCAACAGAAGTTTCATTTTCCAGTTAGATACACAGACCTGTGCATAATACTTCCACTACATCCAATACTTATCATATTCTTCAGAAATGCATACATACTGTACATTTTGAACTTAGTAATTCAGAGGCTTGTACTTGGACACTTTGTGGTTTTTATAATCAACCAACGTAAATTTGTTACTCTTTCACAGGATACTTTAAAGTCTGGACTATTTTGTATGCCTTTGCAAGTAACGAAGAAAAATAGTCTGATTTTTTTTGAAGTGTTCTGCTCTGCTTAGCAGGGTGAGACTTGTATTGAGTCTTGGCTTTCATGAATAGAAGATGCAGAGCACAATTCAGACTAATTGCTTAGTCAGCAGCTGCTTTTGGAGTGAAGACCCATTCCTTTGAAGCTTGAGCCACCAGAAAGAAGCTGCTCAATATTCAAACATTATTTTAAAAAAACACACACAATAGATCATTTGCCCCAATAGTGCATAGTGAACAAGGAAATCTGCTTTTCCTCCTTCAGGCATAGAGACAAGGAGTTTCATGTCAAGTAAAGAAACCTTTATTCTAGGGAGACTGACATTCTTGGGTAAGCCAAGATTTTCTAGATGATTTATCTAATGTACTTTGAAACACTGATTAGTTTCATGTCCTGCCAAATTCAACATGTGCTCAGGGTAGCTGAGAAGCTCTTAAATAACACATAAGGAAGATTCCTTCCTAGCACATGCGCTAGTTGTAAACAACAAGTTCAAAGTCTTTCTTCTTCCTCATGTTCAATGGTACTGCTGGAAGACAGGCATGGAGCTAGCCATAGGTAACCGCTAGGTGCTAGAAGACAAGAGCAGGAAGTTGTACCTCCACCACATCCTGTTTAGAAGCCACAGTATTGTAGTTAAGATATTTCTGCCCAACATTGCATATTGACAACAAGGACCAAATGCGTATACCTGTGGGCTGGGTTAAGACAACAAGCTGCCAACTAGGAAACTTCAAAAGCATTGCCTTAGGCATGCCAATGTCCTGCAATAACCTCTTCAAGGAGTCAGAGGTGGTTAAGAATGATGAATGAAGCACCCTGAAACACTCAACACTGTATATAACACATAAATATTTTCCCTGTTTGGAAGCTGCACCCCCCAAATCACCATTTGCTGAAGTATCCTCCATCTGCAAGGACAAGCTTGAACCTGAAGGTTGGAAACACCTGATATTCTTAATAGTTTTTGCTACCACAACTCATTCAGCTCCATCTACTGATGAAATTCTTGGGAGACAATATTTTCCAGTCTCAAGCCTAAAAATTATGTAGTTAGATTGGGTACTGACACCTACATTTAACTTGCAAGCCCTAATTAAGCAACATTCCTCATGTAAGTTTTCAATATCCTTCCAACCCTCCTGGAAGCAGACCTTTCCCCTTTTTACTCACCAGCAGTAAAGATCTCAAAGTAGGTTGTCTTGTTGGCAATGTTGCCTGTGGGCTCCAGGCCAGGACCCTGGGCTGTGACCTTACTGGCATCACCATGCGATTTGTCCACATTAACCTCAAAGGGGCTCTTGGCAATGTGCTGACCAGCAAACAGTACTGTGACCTGGAATAAGAGAGACGGTAAAGCTGACACTGACGAGGCCAATGTCTAAACAGATTCTGCTCACTGACACTCCCATCTAGATTTTTACCTTATGGACACCGGTCACTTTTGGCACATACCACACTGAGAATGTTCGATTCTTGTCATTGTTGGCAATTACTTTAGCCTGGAAGAAAGATACGAATGATAAGCAGAAATCAATAGAGCAGATTCTGCTATGCTACAATTCTCCCACCTGTAACCTCCCAGCATTGTCCCCATAGTATGCACCTCTTCTCGATGGCCAGCAGGATCCTCTACATAGACCAGCACTTCTCCCTGGCCAGCACTAATAGTTTCCACTGTGAACTCTGCCTTCTTCTTCACCATGTTACCTGTGGGCTCAATACCTGAAAAGAACCAAAGTTCACTAGTGATTGCCCAGAAACAGGCCACCAACACTCAGTATTGGCATCACTTGGTAGCCAAAACCCCTGACTTAAATCACATTTTAGCATAAAGCAAATCAATCAGCCAATATGGGAGTAGAAGACCTTCTTTGCAAAGGTTAGGTTCGCAGCATTAAAAGCACTGAGTGATAATATCAAGCCTAGAGCTACACCCTCGTTTATTTCATCATTGCTAAACATCCCTTTTATCCAACTCTACAATAGCATCAACATCCACAGCCAAATCTTTCTATTAGTTTGATGGATAGAGCCAACAGGTAGTTTGAAAAAGTATTATGAAAAGCAGGAGCTGCCTAAACTTATCAAGGCAGCTCTTCTCTGATAGCTCAGTTCCATCCAAAAATCCCCAACTGCTACTTATTGTGGCCAGGTCCCTCAACAATCTGGGACGTCTAAACTTTCCATGATACCATGTTAGTCTTTCATTCCTGGACTCACCTGGTCCATAAGCTCTGGCTTTCTTGGGGTTCAGCTTGGGCCTGAGAGGAGCTCCTGGCTTTAGCTTGGCTTTGGGGAACTGGGAAAGGTATGTCATAACTGAGTGCTCATCCACATTAGGATCTACAATTTCTTCAGGGGTTATCACCTACAGAAAAGCAAATAAATTGTCACAATGTGTTATAACATAAATGTCCCAAACTACAGCAGAGCATGAGTGAAAATTGAATGTCCAAGACAGTTGGGGGGGTCTTCCAAACCCTCTATTGGGGAGCAGGGGGCAAGAACAGTCTATCTCTATTCCTTAGGGCAAGGATCTCTCAATCCTGGCCTAGCAGTCAAATATGGCCCAAAGCAAGCCATTATCCAACCTGCAGGATGTCTATCCAACCCCCGTATGAGCTGCACCTCCAGCACAAACACCTAAACAGAATATAGCTTTCTGGCAATGGGTTTTTGTAGGATCTTAATACAAAGAATGTGTTACCTGTGGGATGCCCAGCCAGTCATCAGCTTGCTGCATTGCCTCACGAGCATTGTTGACAGGTTTGCTAGCATCCCATGAATCCCAGTCAGGGCATAGACCTATTGGAGAGAAGATTCCCTATATCATTCTTGCTCCCTGAGGCAGCAGATATGTTTGCGTAATGCTACATTTTAAAGATAAGCAATGTTACTTGCACCTCTGATTATAGTAGGAGAGCAATATCCAACCCAACAAATGTCCCCTGCAAGTACATTCAGTTTGTTGAGTGCTACATACCTGGGGCACAACTGTCAACTAGTGCTCCAAGTGCCCGGCCACTCTGCCAGTCTTTGCTAAAGTTGGTGATGGGCAGTTGGGGAAGTTTGTTTTGGATCCAGCCTAGTAGTCGCTGCTTGGGGGTCTGTTTCTTAGCCTCTTCATCATCTTCCTCATCCCACATGGGCATGGAAATGGAGTAGTGCAGGATCAGTGTCCAGATCAGGCCCAGAATCAGCTTCAGGTTCCCATCCACAATAGCTTTGCTGTCTAAACAACATCCAGGAGACAGTTCAATTTTTACTAGAAGTTCAACACTCACCTCACCTTCTGCAGCTCTGATGCACTTATAGGAAAATCAGCTCTTCATCACCACCACCACCCAACAGCAGATTGGATTCCATGTCCCTTTTTGAAATTTCACCTCTCATTTGGAAAAACAACAAGTATGTGGTCCTTTTACTTGTGGAGACAGAGTACAGAGCCAGTGTTCTGCTGACCACCCAAGATAATGTGCTCCCATCATCCAAATTCCTAGACAAGGAAATGCAAAGGTACAAAAATCTGTACTATAATATGCAAAGACCTAACATTTGGTAGGTTACGTCAAAACCAGAAGCCCTCTTCAAGTGCCTGAGGACTATGGTATACTAGGGTGTGGAGGAAGGAACAGTAATATAGCCATAAACACCTGCTCTTTAGCAGTGCTCTGCTGAGGACATTCACATCAAATCCAGAGAGGTCATTCATCTTAATTCAGAACACTGGACATTTCCAGATTCTAGCACCTGGTGGAACATGGAAAACCAGTGCTATAACCTCAATCCCAGGCTATAAACTGTACAGGAGGAATAGGGAAGTTCATTTGGGAAGTGGGATGGTCATCTATCAAAGAAGGGGTGAATCCAGCACAGTAAAAGATGGAAGACTATACCATAAAATCACTGTGGGTTAAATCACCAGGTCATAGGAGTAGTGTAACAGTGGGAGTATGTTAGTGTCCTCCTTTAATATTTTGATCAATATACCTTGAAATGAGGAACAAATCAGTGAGGCATCAAAAAGATAAGGTTGCAGATGTATGGGGGACTTCAATTAACTTTATATCAACTGGGTCTATTTATGCTCTGTCAAGACAGACACTATTCTTTGTTATGCTTAACTGACTGTGCCAAAGAGCCAATAGTCCTGGAGTCCAAAAGAGACAAATTCTGGATTGAATATTTGTGGTAGTCAGGAACTGGTTATTTCTAGATCCATTAGGATCCATTGGGCCATTAGGGAGCCATTAGGGAACAGTGACCATGCCGAAATCTATTTCTCCATGCATGTTGGGGGAAGAGTGTCAAGCAAATCTGACACCGAAAGCCTTGAATTCCAAAGGACAGACTTCCCTCAAAATGACATGACTAGTTAGAATGAAGTTGAAAGAAAAGGTAAGGAAATGAGATCTCTCCAGTGCTTGTTTAAAACAGAGGTCCAGCAAGCGTTCATACTGCAAAAGTAGGTTTTGGCTAGGTCCAGGAGAGACTTCTCCAAGGGTTTTACCCCACTATTTAGAATTCTTTGAAAAAGTCAGCAAGCATGTCGCTGTAAGAGAACTTGAAGATACTGTAAATCTGGATTTTCAAAAGCCATCTGACATAGTAGCTAACAAAGGGCTACTGAGAAAACTCCACAGTCAGGGAATAAGACGGCAGGTCCTCTAATATTAGAAATTAGTGGGGGATCAGGAAAGAGATAGAGGGCATCAATGGGCAATTTTCACAATGAGAGAGGTGAAAAACAGTGCACCGCAAGGATCTGTCCTGCAACAGGTGCTTTTCAACTTCATAAATGACCTGGAATCAGGGATGAGCAGTAAGGTGACCTAGTTTATGTCTGGCACTTTTCTAGGTTGTGATAACCAAAAGGGATTGTGAAGAGCTCCAGAAGCATCTCTCCAAACTGGACAGCAAAATTGTAGATGCAATTCAATGTAAATGAGTTTCAAGTAATACACAGTTGGGCAAAAAAGTAAAAAGCAAAACTTCACATATAGGATAATGAGTTCTGAGCTGTCAGTGTCAAATGAGTGTGGGCAACTGTGAAGAAAGCTAATTCTATGCTCAAGATCTCTTTAAAAAGCACTGAGGGGAAAAAACAGTCAATAATATGCCATTATAGAAAGTGGTGGCAAAGCCACATCTGGAGAATTGTATCCAATTCTGCTTGCTATATCTCAATAAGGACATTTATTGTAGAACTAAAAAAGTACAGAAAAGAACAACCAAAATGATTACTAAGCCAGGGCACCTCTCTTATAATGTAAGGCTATAGCATTTGGGGCTCTTTAGTAGAAAAAAGGAGGCTGAGGGGGGACATGTTCGAGACATACTAAACTTTGCAAGGGGTAGATAGAGGGATGTTCTTTTCCCTCTCGCACAATACCAGAATCAGGCAACATCCACTGAAATTGAGTCATGGGAAATAGAAAAAATTTCTTTACCCAGCATGTAATTAATCTATGAAACTCCCTGCAGCAGGATGTGGTGATGCCTATGAAAGTGGGCTAGACAAACTTCTGGAAGAAAAATGCATCTCAGGTTACAAATTGTGATGGGTATATTATGTGTCGCCTCCTGGTTTTAGAAGTAGGCTACTTCACCAGATGCAAGGACTGGTGACTGGATGCAGGTATCTTGTCTTGTGTTGTGTTCTCCCCGAGGGTCACACAAGACAACACTGTGGGATGCAGGAATGTGGATAAGAAGGGCTTTTCATATAGAAGGGGTGAGAAGGCACACATCGGTGGCAGTTTCACATTCTGGATGTTTCCACCGAGTATACTCTAATTGCTACCATCTTTGCTTTGAGTATTAGGACGTGCAGAATGGCTTCATCCACAGACTGTGGTCAATGGGCAGGACCATATATTTATACTACTAGTAGGGTACCAGAACCACTGGAATTCTTTGTGGGAACAAGTGAAGCCAGAAATCTGCCATAATCCCCATAAGACCCACTGTCACTCTTCAGTTGCTGTCCTGTTCATCCAATGGTTTGGAGCAAATTAAAATGAGTAAAAGTGAAATAAAGATTCAGCTAAATAGAGCAGCTCCATGATGGCTAAAAATGCCAAACCTAAAAGGTTGAACTACTCTTTGAGAAGATACAGGCTGGGCTGAACTACCACAGGCAGAGAGCTCCCACTTTAAGAGTGACTATTGGGGAGGTCTCTGTACCACCTGTGTTCCAACCTTGAACTACAAAACCACACCAATCAAGATGCTCTTCATTTATCTTAAAAATATCTGGGAGTGTGGGGAGCCCCACAGAGTGCTTGCAGGTTTGTTGTGATTGCATTTAAATTTGCATTTAAATTTGCAAAAGTAACTGTTGCAATCACAAAAGCTTAGATCATGTTTAAACTGCAAGTTTCACTTCTGGTTTAAACTAACAGTCACTCTTCGGAAGCTGTAGGAGCCCTGCAAGCACTCAGCAGGGCACCCCACACCTCTGGTCACTGGCAGCACCTTGCTTTATGTCATTCCACACAGGGATCCTGTGACTGCCCTAATCCCTCCCCCACAAAGATTTAGGGAGTCTCCCTAAAAGTTTGAGAACCATAGCTGCAATGCAATCAGACCCCCCCCCCTCCCCCTCAGCCTCCAGACTCCTGCATAAGCTGGCATGAAACGGGGGGGGGGGGAGAAAATCCCCTTCCCATTCCCCTGCAGGGGTACGAGCCAAAGGATCATGCCATTGCCCCAGCAACTCCAATCAGTCTTAGAGAGTAAATCTCTCCCTATGTTTGAGTACCACCGCTATACAGAGCAGCTATGGCAAGAACATAAAAGTCTACATCAGTGGGCAGCTGCCCTTCATGCTTACATAGACATTTCCCCAATCTCCTGTGACCCATCTAGGCTACAGATTGTAGCCCTAGATATGTCATGGGGTAAGAGTGAGCTATGCCAACTAACTAAAGAAGCAAAGTAGGAAGAACTTATTTAATCCAGGTATATACAATCCCACTTGCCAGATTTCCCCATGGAAAGCAACAGCAGCTTCCAGGAAATGCCAACTGGTCCTTCCTTCCTATTTCATAACTTCTTGCTCTTTTCAGGCTGTTGATAGACTATGACTAGCATCTGCAGACAGACTAGAAAGTACCTGTATTGGCTGGTAGTGTATTACATGAAAGCCATTAGGGAATTTCCTTCCACATAGGCAGGGGTGGCCATGAACCATCCTTGAGCTACTCAGAAGTAAGCAACTGGATTGCAGCATCTGACTCATTGTGGGCCAATTCCACATACTTATTTCCCCACCTGAGGAATGCCACAAGTAACTGGCCCTCTTAACAACTTCTACTGTGCACAAAACACACTGAACCAACCCCCTCCTTCAGGGAGTCTTACCGAGAAAGCCCTGGGCTAAACTTACCCAGCTGGCTGGCAATAGTGTGAACTACCAAGTATAGGTAGATACCCCAATAACATGTTGCTTCACCCCGATTCATAATTGGGCCAGTCTCATTTCTACAGCTGCTTCCTGACCATTCAAGCTAATTTAGACAGCTTATAGAAAGTCTTTACTATTTGTGCCTTGGAAACTTGTGTACACAAAATCCATGGTAGTCAAAGCATCAATTGCCTTTCTAGACTTTGCAGGATCCCCAGTGTTTTAATTAGATGACCATCTACAAATAGCCTAATTTGCATAAATTATAATTGCCAAATAAAAAATCCGGTTGGTCATCTAAGGGTTACGGCTAGTTGACACATGCCTGCCTCTTGAAGATTACAAAACTGAATTAGGATTTTAAATGCCACAAATAAGACATCAGAAAGCCTCCATATTGCCAGACACATTTTTCAGCAAGTTCATTTGTACATTTAGCTGCAAGTACAAGGCACAGAAGCCAAAACAGTACACACATGGAAATCAATGTACGTATTTCCCAGTCAACTAAGAGCAGGATGGACTTCCTTCTTGATATTTTGGGGGGGCCTGAATTCAATTGATCAGGACCATTCTGGTGGCTGCCCTTCAAAGCAGGCAGAGGTAGATTACCTACTCACAAGGAAACGCACGCATAGTGCTCTATTTGTTTCTATAGGGCACCGTATGTTTTCCCTGTCACCTACCAGCTTGTCAGTTTTGCAGCTCAATAAAAATTAGGTTGCAGCATTCTGGTGGATCCCAACGCACACTTGGAGAACTACTGGTGTACACACTGGAAAGCAGGGGTTCATCCAATGCATTTAACTGTTTCCCAGGTGGGAAGCACTGACCATGAATGGGGACCAGCTATTTTCTCCACATACCTTCTCTTTTAATCCCAAGAGCTAAGCTGTATCTAGCACAAGGCAACAAAACTTAGGCCCAGTCAGCCCAGGCACATTGTGGTGGACCCTACTGTATGTCTCACAAAGGACTTAAAGCCTAGACCAGAAATGGCCTCCACAGTCAGGCCTGAATAAAAGCTGCAAGCTGATCAGTACTGTACACTTTTCTGAATATATCATATTTCATTTTAAGAACACAGCTCTTGCTCATATGACTGTAAATGTGCTTGTATGTGGCAATGCTTGGCAAAGGTTCTGAAACTATCCAACTGTTGAGGATGACTTGTAGTGGCCAGATGGTGGAACTTCAGTATTGTTCAGTATTCAACCCTCCCCCTTTATTAACAGAAGCAAAATCATGCAAGCACGCTTATTTCGCTCAGCCTGTAAACCTCTACAGTTATTAGCAGCAATCCAACATTTTAGAATGGCATATACCCTGTACACAAGTGTATCATGGTTCCTTCAAAGTATTTTAGGCCTAACTCCTAAAAGATTACATTTCATGTTATGCTAAATTAGAGTTACTGTAATTCTCTTCCACAAAAGTGGGACAGGACCCACTGTCCCATTTGCCAGTATGTAAACACAATCCCCCAAAAACAGGATTGCCCTGTTTTTCAGGACATATGGCAACCCTACACTAAATGTATTAGGTGAAAACTGCAAAATGCTTGCCTCAAGGATTCAACATGGGGTGAGCACGCAGTCTGCCATAAATAATGTGAAGTGTACAAATGGCTACTACTCCCAAGTATTCACACTGTTATCCCATGACAGATCCATAAACCCAACATCAAGCTTTTCACACCATTCCCTACCCAAGCAGTTGTTCAGGATACCCTAGAATAGCATTTCTCAAACTGTGGATCCAGACTCACTAAGTGGGTTGCCAGCCCTTTTCAGGGGGTCTCCCATGCATTTCAGGGTGTATTTTAATATATTAGACTAGATGCTAACATGCGGGCTGTGGGTGGTGCAAGCGGTTAAGACGCTGTGCCTGTTAACCAGCAGGCCAGGGTTCGAAACCCGGGTCGGCCCCACAAGACAGGGTGAGCTCCTGTCCTTAGCCCAGCTCTGACAGAGGCCTGCTTAGATGCTACCATGGTATGTGCCAAAATTTTGAGAAATACCATTAACAAGCTAGCATGAATATTCTTTTAACAATGATAGTTATTGGGACTTATAGCAGGCCTCTGTTAGTCTTGAAAGACTATGGTATCATGTTCTGCGCTGCATACGAAGCATGAAAGCCTGGGTTAGATTGTTATGGAGGATAGGCTATTACCCAAGCAGCAAATCCCCTCTCTCCACACCACTGAATTAGTCCAATGGAAAGTCAGAGCCGATACGATTGGATCCAGCTGCGTTGCAGAGCTGGGCTAAAGATAGGAGCTCACCCTGTCTTGTGGGGCCAACCCGGGTCTCTGACTCTGGCCTGCTGGTTAACAGGCACAGCGTCTTAACCGCTTGCACCACCCACTGCCCATATACTCCTCCTTACTCCTGGGTAAATGTGAGCACAAGCCTAACCATGTCTACTCAAAAGCAAGCCCCATTTTGTTCAATGGGTCTTACTCCCAGGAAAGTATCTTTAGGATTGCAGCCTTAGAGCACAATCCTAACCAGGTCTACACAAAAGCAAGCCCCATTTTGTTCAATGGGTCTTACTCTTTAATCTTTAGGTTTACTCTTTAATCTTTAGGTGTAATCTTTAGGATTACAGCCTTAAGAGCACAATCCTAACGAGGTCTACTCAAAAGTAGGCTCAAAAAGTCTACTCAAAAGACTCAAAAGTAGACTCAAAAGTAGATTTTGTTCAATGGGTCTTACTTCCAGAAAAGTGTCTAGGATTGCACCCTTCATCCTTTTCCTTAAGCACAATCCTAACCATGTCTACTCAAATATAAACCCCATTGCATTCACTGGGTCTTAATCCCAAGAAAGTGACTTTAAGATAGGACTTTAGGAAAGGAGTGCAGCCTTCTGGGGGGGGGGGGGAATAAAAAGATCAGCAACTGCTTAAAATGATTAAAGTGGTTCTTTATTTTAAACTTTAAATCAATTGGATTTTGTTGTATGTGGGTGTTAAACTTTCCTGTTCTGGCCACAACATCATTTTCAGGTTAATGGCATTCCTACTGGTGTTTCCCCAACAGACTGTTATTCTTAAAAAGTGGGTCCTGCTGCCAGAAAGCTTGAGAATCATTTCCTGAGTATCATCCTGCACTTCCTTGTTCTCCAATACCATTTCTCATCCCAATTCTCCAATGTCATGTTTTAAGCTCCCCTTCCCCCGCAGAGCCCTCTACAGTTTTCCGAATGAGGCCCATTGCCAGCCTCAAACTTCCAGAGAGGAGTGCTCAGCACTATTGAACTGAATAAGCTGTAAACAGCAAAATAAGCATTATCAGCAAGGGCACGAGGATTGGAAGGCATCCAGATCCAAAACTGATCAACTCAAAACTGCTCGCCCTGTTAAGAGAAATTTACAAGCACCAGGCCATACAGAATATATATGGGACTTTCACTGAACATCAGAGGATGGGAATCTCTTCCACCAGTTCAATCACACACAAACTGAAGCTTGCGTTTTGGACGTTCTGCACAGATCTATTCCCTGAGCAGGGTTAAGCACACCATGTCTCCCCCCTCCAATTTTTTAGGGGGGAAAGAAAGAGAAGACATGCCATTCTCATCCCAGACACCTCCCCACTCAACCCTGCACCGCCCACCCAGCCGCAGAGCCCTGCACAGTTTGCTCCAGCATTTTTTAGCCTTATATGGAGTGGCCGGCAGGCAGCGGCTCCTCCATCCCAACAGGATCCTCCTTCCAGAGGGAGGGGAAAGAACACCCTCTACACATGTAGGAGGAATCCCTCCTTCTCCACTGGAGCCTCACTACATCCTGCCTCCCTGAGAAAGGGGGGGACTGGAATAGACTTCCAGCCCATCCTCTTGTTTGGAGTGAGAGCAGACAAGAGCAGACAAGCCAACATTCGAGAGTAAGAGCAGGGTGGAGACTGCTCTTCCATCCCATTCAGTGCTTCCTTGACAGCAGATAGGCAGCACAAGATACATATTTCCGCTATACTGTCCTAGCCTCACACATTCCAGGCCTGGGCTACCTCCCTCTCTAGCCTGCAAGCATGTTTCTTACCCCAATTTCTCAGCAATTGCTGCCAGCTTGGCCTGAGTCACTGTCTGTGGCCCAATGACTCACGGCATGAACAAGCAGGGCCAAATCCCTGTTTCCTCCCCCATCATTTCTAACATACAGCAGGCCCCAGGATGGGTCAATATAGGATCCTTTCACTAGACTACAAGATCTTAATGGACATGTAGGAGAGAAGCAGAGTTCATTTACCTGGGCCAGTTTAACTCACCAGGCAAGTCTTCCCCCTAAACAGGACCCCTTCTGAACAGTTGCCCCATTCCACACTGTTTTGCATGACTGGGAGAATACCAGTGAGGTCATTGGATCTATCCAGATTCTCCCTTCCCCATAATAATCAGAGATAGAACACATTCAGTCATACCATATGCCATCAGTGGCAGGGACCTTGGCAGTAAGAATGTGTCCCCCTCAATTGACAGAAGCTGGTAGTTCAGCCAGCACACAAGATTTTTAGAAGTCTAATCTGAATCTTTGCAGCCACATGAACCACCCAGACAGCAGATTTTACCTAATTAGTAAGTCTATGAATCCATCTTGTATCAATCAGAGTCCAAAATAGTTTACATTGGCTGCTACCAGCTCACCAGCATTTTAGATAAGGATTTTTCTCAGGCAGGATTCCTGGGATCGATCACCTGATGCAAATCAAGCACTCACCTACTGACCTCTTCCCAGCATTAACTTCAGCTTTTTAGAAGTTCTTGCTGTGATATGAACCGGTCACCACATTTATCCCCAATACATTTATCCCCAATCGTGCAAACAAAGAAGATTCTCCTGCTCTTGAACCAGTGATGTTCCCCAACTGGCTATAAAAGCTAAAAAGGGCTTTGCCACACAAACACTGCCACAACCCGTTTGGGGTTGGCAACTTCCAGCAAACAGAGGAAGTAACCCTGATGAGCTTTACACAGCTTGTGGTATCATGTTCACAGGTCCTCGCAGGAATGATGTTGTATTGCTTCCAGACTGCCTAGCCAGGCACAGACAGACCACCTGGGATATTTGGGAGAAAACTGAGAGGGGAACAAGCAAGGATAAGGAGGTGGTTTGAACAGAACATGTGGCACTAACCCAACAACATGGTCAAATCTTCCATCTTATGCCATCTTACAACTGTACTCCTGAAGCTTCACTGCTAATGAAACTGGAAATGAATAAAGATGGCACCTGGCCACACTTCCATGTGTTGCAACTGCCAATACTTTTTGGATGATGGCACCTTCCTGTGCCAAAGCAAATGTTCTATTGCCTCCACCTCCCAAGCTGCAATGCCCTTTCCATATTCTTCAGAGATCCTCTCTATTATGCTGGTTTAAACAGAGTTTATCTGCCTGCTATAGACACACTTAGGCCAATGGCTCCTCAGTTATACACAGAAAGAGGCTACTCATCACTGTAGACCAGTCAAACCAACATCTCCAGAACAATCTAGTCTGAATCCTACATCAGATCCAACAGTGATGTTAGCACTCAGCTCTAGTAAACACTGAGCACTTACTAAAACTGAGGAGACCTGGTGAACCTCTGGAAACCCAAAGGTCAGAGAATGCACTTTAGTACTTAAGCCAATGAGAAGAGCTAAGGGGTTCAAGATGAGTCAAAAATCAGCTTTACTTCTCCAAACTCTCCAAGAACCAGGCTGCCACACATCCCACTTGGATGGGAGCTCTCAATTGCAGTACAACCACTCCTACATACAGTCACTCCCAGGCCAGTAGCCTAAGCTATCCAACAGTAGACAACGTTGGTCTCTGGGCAATGCCACCCACTGAATGCTTGGCACTTGCCCAAACATAGGACATCTGATGCACCCATAATGGGATTTGGCCAGAAGTTGGGTGGGGTCCAGAGGCAGACTGAGGAATCCTCTCTTGCAGCAGAGTTTTGGTAGGCTTATCCCAAAATGCTTTTGGACTTCTGATTTCAATACAGAACCAACTCCTGCTGCATCTGCCCATCCCTTGTTAGTTTGGCAGCACAGGAAAAGGAAAATTTAAGTGCCTTTTCGTTCCTATTCCCTAAACTACCACCATGAATTACAGGGTTGTCAGCAGCAACAGAGACATGGGGTGGGCAGAGGAAGTACTACTGGTAATCACATCCCTGAAGTTCTCCCCCTCTCAGCTTCAAACCTTGGTATATTCCCCACTGAAAGGAGAAAGCTGGTCATTCATCCACCAAAGCCTTCCACCAAAGCCACACCAGGGGTGGAAGGAAGCTGGTGATTTGTTGTATAGTTTTCCTCCAGCCCTTACACAGACAGTGGATACTACATCCTCTGAGAGCAGAAAACCTGAGCAGCCCACAAAAAGCCCCTGAAAAGTGGTGGTTTCAACTGGATCAAGGGATGCCACTTTAAGGATCCAGAGGCCATAATGCTGGTGGCTCAGCTGCCTTCCTCACAGCTCCACTATTACAGTACACAGTACAAGTTTGGTCACTTTGTTCCTACACCAGTTCTACAATAGAGAGAAGGGAAGAAACTCAAGATGATAAAGTTAAACTCAAGATGGTAAAGTTACACTAGGTTTTATGAGAAGCTACTTGTTCTGGTAAAATTAGGATGGGGTTTAAGAGAAGTTACTCCAACTTAAACTGGGTTTTATGGGGGTGTGGAAGAGGGAATCATACACAGAGTCATATCCTGCTTTTCCCTTGCTGAAGCAAATACCCAAGGTGCCTTACAAAGAACCATCCCAAAAGAATTCACAAATCTGATATGGTGAGCTTTGTAGGCCACAGGTTCAGTGGCTGGTGGCTTCCAGAGCCACGGACAGCAGGGACCCCATGACTACTACTCCCAGAGTAGTTAGGGTGATCATAGGTCCTCTTTATCCTTTTTTTAACCTGATGGTCTGGGAAGAAAACCTTATTGTCCTCCTTTTCCATGTGAGCAGGCAGCAAGGAGCCTTCTTGTAACTTAATAAATTCTATGTAATAGTGTTTAAATTAACAGCATGAATGCAATGTATGAGAGTGTTTTTAGCTTTTTATTTTGTCATTCCCACATTTTTCTTGGGTGTCCTACATTTGAGGGGGACTTGTCTTCTTTTCTGGGGGGGGCCTACATTTTGGGGGTCCTTGTCCTCTTTTGTGCAGGGTGACCAGATGCCAAACCCAAAATTCCTGAACCCCAAGGCCAGACGTCCTAATCCCAGGCCAAAATTCCTACCCGCTGAAAAAAATTGCCAAAAAAATGTATTTTTTTGTTTTTTGGTTTTTTGACCATAACTTTTGATAGGAATGAGATATCGCAAAACTGATTTTTGCATTAGATTCTGCTCTTCAATACGAATCCAACGACATATGGCATGATGGGGTACTGTGCACTATCACGAAGTTTCAAAATGAAGCCAAAATGTAGGACAATGATGCCAAAATGTAGGACACCCGGACAGGAGGCTAAAAATCCAGACAAATCTGGGTTTTTCTGGTCATCTGGTCACTCTACTTTTGTGGTTATGACATCTGGTCACGTGGGGGGCAGAGACCCCATGTCTGCTACTCCTAGAGTAGTTATGGGGACTTTCCTAAGTTTCACAGATGGTAATGGGGGAGAGAGGAGGGATGGAGGCTGGGACTAGGGGGCAGGTCTGCGGTGAACTCCAGACAAAAAGCCTGGAGAAAGAGGAGCCGCCCCTACTCCCTCCTCACTGCTGCTCTGCGCCACGCCTAGATGCAGCCCCCCCAGAGCCCCTGTAGCCTCCACCTCTCCATCCCCCCACCAAAAAAAACTTTCTCTACAAAGCACCCCTCTTTGGAGCAAGCCACACAGGGACCTGATCCTCTCCTGCATCCCCAGTCCACTTTTGCAAAAGGGGCTGATCTTTAAGGCGATCCAGCATCTTTCCCCACCCCCTCCACCACCCAGGCCTTGCTCAGGGAGAGGATTGGGATGCTTTTAAGGGTGCAATCCTATGCACCTTCTCCTGGGAGAAAGACTCATTGGTTAGAATGGGGCTTATTCCAAAGTAATCAGGCGTAAGAGCATCCAGCAGTAATGAATTTCACCCAGGCTATTACAGAGAGGGACGTGGAGCCCACTCCTCATGCCTACTCAGAAGTCAGTCCCATTAGAGACAATACAGCTTACTCCCAAGTCAGCATGGATAGGATTTCAGTCTCACAGCCCATCCCTATGCATGCCTCCTCAGAAGTAAAATGGGGCTTTAGTCAATGGGGCTTACTCTCAGGAAAGTGGGGATAGGATTGCAGCCTCACAGTCCCATCTATGCTGCTCATAAAGCTGCAACACTAAACACACTTTCCTGGGGGAAGGCCCCGTTGAATACAATAGGATTTCTGCGTAGACTGGTTTAGGATTGCACCAAGTGTCCCATTAGATCAATGGGGCTTAAACCCAGATTAGTGTGGAGTGGTATAGAATCCAACCTTATACCTCTCTCCCCATTAAAGTCAATGGGGCTTACTCCCAAGATTGCAGCCTCACAACCCACTCTTAAGCATGTCTACTCTGCACAATCTTCTGCATGTGTACTCAGAAGTTCTATTCAATGGGACTTATTCCCAGGATAGGAATAAGTTTGAATAGGATTGCAGCCTCTCAGCCCACTCCCATGCGTGTCTCCTCAGAACTCAGTCCCATTATTGTAAATGGGGTTTACTCCCAGGTAAGCATGGAGAAGATTACAGCCTTAGAACCCACTCCTATGAATGTCTACCCAAAAGTCAGTCCCATGAAAGTCAATGAGATTTCCTCCCAGGAAAGTGTGGAGAGGGTGGCAGCCTCTTAGCCCACTCCTATGCAGGACTACTCAGAAGTAAGCCTATTGTAGTGAATGGGGCTTCCTCCCAGGAAAGTGTGGAGAGGGGGCAGCTTCCCACCCCATCCCACCCATAGCAGGGCATTGCTCACCGATGGAGACGAGCTTGATGTTCTCCCTCTCCAGGAACTCGAGGGCGACGGAGACGTTCTCCAGCTGCATCTGCCTGAAGGTGGGCCTGGCGTTGTACTTGCGGCCCATCTTCTTCTGGCTGAGGACCTCCAGCAGGGCGATGAGTCTGAGCCCATCTCCCAGGTCCGTCTGCAGGTTGGCGATGCGCTTGTTGACGCACTTGAGGTGCTCGTTGCACCAGCGGGTGAAGGTGTTCTGCTGGATCTTCTTCCAGGGCGCGTCCTCGGCCAGGTCCTTCTCCGTGGCCGGCATCTCTGCAGGCTCTCCCGGGGCTCCTCCACCTCCGACGCCGCTCCCACCACCCACGCCTCCGGCTCCGGCCGCCTGATGGAGCCGCGCTTGAGAGCTGCTCATTATAACTCAGGGGGTTTGGCTGGGAGGGACCCCAGCGCTGGGTGGGCTGGACTGGGATTAAAGGCACACGATCCTGCAGCAGCAGAAGCAACACACAGAAAGAGAGACAAGAGAAAGAGGGGTTAGGTCTGGGTGCACTCTGTCCTGGGGAAAAAAATCTTTGAGCGCAGTTCTAACCAGGTCTACTCAAAAGCAAGCACCATTTTGTTCCATGGGTCCTACTCCCAGGAAAGTATCTTTAGGAATGCAGCCTTAGAGCACAAGCCTAACCAGGTCTACTCAAAAGCAAGCACCATTTTGTTCAATGGGTCTTACTCCCAGGAAAGTATCTTTAGGATTGCAGCCTTAGAGCACAAGCCTAACCATGTCTACTCAAAAGCAAGCCCCATTCTGTTCAACGGGTCTTACTCTCAGGAAAGTATCTTTAGGATTGCAGCCTTAGAGCACAATCCTAACCAGGTCTACTCAAAAGAAAGCCCCATTTTGTTCAATGGATCTTACTCCCAGAAAAGTGTCTAGGATTGCACCCTTCATCCTTTTCCTTAAGCACAATCCTAACCATGTCTACTCAGATATAAACCCCATTGCATTTCACTTGGTCTTACTCCCAAGAAAGTGACTTTAGGATTGCAGCCTTTCCTTAATGTGCAGCAGAAATCAATAAATTTGGACCCCAATCCTATGCTGGAGTAACTCAGGAGTAAGACCCATTATAATAAATTATGGTTACTTCCAGGAAAGTAGCCTGGGGATGCAGTCCTAAGTACACTTTCTTGAGAATAAGTCCAATAGAACAGAATGGGACTTACTTCTGAGTAGACATATTTAGGATTGCACCCTCGATGTAGTAAATTTTGCCCCATGCCAGAATGACCAGATGTCCTCTTTTTCCAGGACACGTCCTCTTTTTAAGCCTTTTTTAACGCCTACCCCTGCCAACTGGGAAAGAGGCACTCCTTCAAGTGCGTGTTCCTCCTTTATTTAGCAGGGTGAGAGTAACTGGAGAGTAACACACCCCAGCAATGTCTCTTCATGTGGCATCTGCTGGTGTTTTTTGTTTGTTTGTTTTTTGCATTTTAGCTTGTGAGCCCATTTGGGACAGAACCCATTAGCTAATTAATTTTTTCTTTGCAAACCACTTTGTGAACTTTTTACTTGAAAAGCGTAGATATACTGTAGTTAATGTCCTGGAAAAACTTCAATATCCTCCTTTTTCCTGTAAGCATGCAGCACTTAGCCTTCTTCCAATTAATAAAATATACGTAATAGTTTTAAATAATTATAATAAGTAATATAGAGTGCAGTCCTAAACATGTCTACTCAGCAGTAAGTTCCACTGTGTTCAATGGGGCTTACTCCCAGGAAACTGCTCTTAGGATTGCAGCCATAGTCAGGATGACCATGAAAAGGGTGACCACATGTCCTCTTTTTTTCTGAGTAAGTCCTGGGAGAAGGATGTGAACCAAGGCTGTAAAATAATTTCAGTGTTCAGGAGCAGACCTGTACATGCAGAATACTGTAGGACAAAGAGAGGAAGGCTGCAATCCTATACACACTTTCCTGGGAGGAAGACCTATTGACATAAAGGGACTTAGACAAGAAAGGGATTGTGCTCCTACCATTCCATCCCACTCTTCTTGGGATAAGTAAAGGATGAATCTTCTTGAATCTGGTGAAGGATACAATCCTAACCAAGGCTGCAATCCTATCCACACTTACCTGGGAGTAAGCTTCATTGACCATAATAGGATATACTCCTAAAGTAGACATGCATTCACGTTTCCAAGTAATATACAGTACAGGTAATGCAACTCCAAGGTGATGGAACAAACATTGCCTGACCTTGGGGAGGCCTCCTTGACTGCTCCTCAGCTGCAGAATGCAGTGCATGCCCAAATGGCACCGCTATACGCCATGCTGGAAAGATGGTTAGGATTTGGGCCTAAGGCTGCAATCCTAAAGACACTTTCCTGGGAGTAAAACCCATTGAACACAATGGGGCTTACTTTTGAGTAGACATGGTTAGGACTGTGGTCTTACATGTAAAGAAGCAACAAGGCAGGGTTGCTGCATCTCTACTTGGGGGAAGACCACCATTTTCAAACACTGTACAGAGGTACACTGATGTGCCAAAAATGGACTCTACAGGGGTGCCATGAGACTCTGCATTTTGGGGATGCAAGCCCCTGCTGTCAATAGTTATGCTGGAAAGCTGGTCAAGATTCCCACCCCCAAAAGGTCTAGTTTGTTCATATGTGTAGGACAACTGGGGACAATACTAACCTGGAAGAAGTAAGGGGGAGTCTGGTTAGCCCCCCAACCTTTCCAGCTTCAAGTGCCCTGCCAGATCTGGGGTGGTGGGACTTGTCTGCCATAGGGCATGGATGGGGTGGGGGGAATTGAGAGGGGAGCTGAACAGAAAATGAGTGACATGCACAACACAGGACCCTTTTAGTCATCCCCACCCCAGGCAGTCAAGGTGAGTCACAAGCCAGACACTGATGGTACCCATTTGCTGGTTCCAGACAATATAAAGAACGATGATCCACCAGGAAGGGGAGGGGACACTTTGGGGAAAGGGGAAGAATGCTGCGCCGCTAGAAGGTGAGGGTTTCAAGCAATCAGCAGGAAGATCTGCGAGGAAAAAGGAAAGAGAGGATCTTTCACTCAGCCAAGAACCTGGGATCTCTACCCCAAGCTCTCCAACACACCAACTTACAGGGCAAAAGTCAGCATAGAGATGAGGAAAGGAGTCTTGCCTGATCTGGAGAGACAGAGCTGAGCAGAGGGAGTCATCAGGGATTGCCCATCTTAGTCCTCACCCAGGGTGAAAAAGGTCTTCTTTTTCCAGGGCATGTCCTTTTTGGGGGGATTATGTCCTGGAAAAAGTCTTCATTGTCCTCCTTTTCCTAGTGAGCAGACAGCATGTAGCCTTCTTGTAATTAATAAATTACATGTAATAATTTTAAATTTAATAATAAGTAATACAGTATAGTGTTTAAATTAATCACATGAAAGCAATATTTATGAGTGCATTTAGCTTTTATTTTGTTATGTCCTGCATTTTTCAGGGACCTTGTCCTCCTTTCCAGTTCTGACATATGGTCACCCTGGCCCACCACCCCAAACCTGGAAGGTGCCCGAGGAACACCACTGGGCTAGTAAGTGCACGTCCCTCAAATTCCTGCACAATGAGGCCCTGTTGCTGGGAGCTGCCCCTCTCATTTCTTCTCCTCCCTCCCCTCAGATGTCCACACCCGGCTCAGCCTCAAGCACACACATCACAGCCCTGGGCCATGTGAACTCCAACTGCAGCATGCCTCTCCACTTTGCTGCAGCTGAACTGAGTGTCGTCTTGGGCCGAGCTATGTGATCTAGGGACTCTTTTCCCACCACAGCTGTAGGGCCAATGGCCACCAATCCCATCTTGTCATTCATTACCTTCCAGTCTCTCTCTCTCACACAGACAATAAGGGTATAAGCCTAGTGGATAGAGGGAAATGCTCTTTTTCCTCTCACACAGCACCAGAACTAGTGTGTTGAGAGAGTTGGGACAGACAAAAAAAATTTTTACCCAGCAAATAACTAGTCTGTGGAACTCCTTGCCACATAATGTAGTGATGGAATCTCGTCTAGATGCCTTTAAGATGGGATTGGACAAATTTCTGGAGGAAAAGTCCATAATCATGATGGGTATTTGCAACCCCCTTATTTTAGATGCCAAATGTAGTGAAAGACACTGGGATGCAGGTCTCTTTGATGTCTTATGTGGTCCCTGAAGCATCTGATGGGCCACTGTGAGATACAGAAAACTGGACTTGATGGGCCTTTGGCCTGATCCAGTGGGGCTCTTCTCGTGTTCTTATCCTAACCAACTTTCTAGCACCAAAGTAAGGGCAATGCAGCTTTGAGGTAATGAAACAAACATTCAGGTGCCACAATATAAAAAAGGTTGAAAATTGCTGGTATAGGGTGGAGAGGTGTCATAATCATAAAAAGAGGACAAGATAACCAAAATATAGAACATCCAAGAAAAATATATATAAAATAAAATCTAAAAATATTTGTATATTGATTCCATATGGTTAATGTTGTAAACAATATAATGTTGTATACAATATATTGTAAACAATATAAACAATATACAAACATGTTGTAAACAATATATATATATATAATTTTATATATAACAATATATATAAAATTAAACTTTAAAACTATTACATTTAATTTAATGATTATAAAAAGGCTGTGCACTGGATGCAGTTTACATGAAAGGAAGACATTTAAATTATTTTCCAGGACATGACACTAAAAAAGAGGACAAGCCCTGGAAAAAGAGGACATCTGGTCACCCTGGCTTTGGGACAAGATTCCCCTGCTTCCCAGTATGATGTCTTATTCCAGTGGAAATGAATGTTGGGGAAAAGCATGAACCAGTGTTTTATTGGAAGCCAGGCTCTTCAAAGGATTTGTTTCTAAGACACCTTCCCCCACTCCAAAAAACCACAAAAATAACAACCCTGGACTTGGGCTAGAGAAAATGGTAACGTTGCAACAGAAACGAGAGCAATGGTTCCCAAACATTTTAACACTAGGACTCGCTTTTCAAAATAACACTGTATCAGGACACAACTATCTCTACAAGCCTTGGAAAAAGTGTTTCATTTTACCAGTCATGAGTCAAGTCTCTCTTTTTATCATTTTTACTATAGTGGGGAGGGGGATTGGGACATTTTTCTTGACCTCCACATTTATCAGATTGGGACCATTTCTGCTGGACTTGTTTTCCCTTTTAATAAATGCCACGGCATATTAGCCTACTTGCAAGTAAATGTGCGCATGTGGTTCAGTTTAACCTTAAAACAGTGTATTTGAGCATTTCAGTCCAGGATCCCCTTCTGAGAATGACAATCTGTCCAAGTCAAGATCCCCCCAGAAGTGATATGGCTGGAAGTGACATCAAACAGAAAGTGACATCACTGTGAACCAGACCTCTTCCATGGAAGAGGAAGCAAGCCCATGGTGTTCAATGAGACTTACTTCCAGGATTCCAGCCTGAATGCCCCATTCAAAGCTGGCAGCACCCAGATTCCAAGATGGTGGCTCCTAGGTCCCAAGGTGGTCAGGTCTCCCACTGCTCAAAGTGCGGTCTGATTTTTGAAATGCCTGCTGAGAACCACTGAAATGCTGAGAACTGCTCAGCAGCTGCCTGATTTTTGAATCTCGAGGGATGTGAGTATAATGGGAATGGTGATTAGAGAGCATTGCTTTCATCCACTCATACCAGCCTGTTTAACTCTTGATGTGCTTAGCCCAATCTGCCTTTGGGTGGGTTTTGCTACCTACTAGTGGGTCCTGACCCACAGTTTGGGAACCACTGTCCTATAGCATAGCTAGGATGATAGGTTTGGGAATTGCTCTTAGACCTGGAAGCAGTGATGGGATTCAAAGAAATTAACAACTGGTTCTATGCCCATCTGGCAGTCACTTTTAAATGGCTATTTTTAAACTTTATATGTCCTGTCTCTCATTAACAACTGGTTCTATAGAGTAGGTGTGAACCTACTGGAGCCCACCACTGCCTGGAAGATCTGAGTTCAGATCACCACTCAGTCATGATGTATTTTGGGTGCCCTTGGCCAGTCACTGTCTTCCATCCTAACCTACCTCAGAGTTGTGAGGACAAAAAGAGAGAAGGAACTACGCATATCACCCTGAGCTCCGTAGATGATGGGTGGTATAAAAATGTGATAAATGAATGAGTATATCTGAGCATTGTGAAGGTTTCATTATAAGAAGCACACATGCACCACAGATTCCAGAATTCTAGATTTCATAGCATCATTGTTTCCAGGAAGCAATGTGCCCCAACAACCTCTTTAGCTCACCACTGTTATTTCATTGCTATCACATGCATCCTGCAAAGAGTTCTTATGGTATAAAGATTCCTTCCCCCTCCATAAGGATTCCTTCCTCCTCCCCTGTTTATCCTGACAACTAACCTGTGACGCTGAAAGAGGGTGACTGGTCGAAGTCTCCCCCATGAGCTTCATGGCTGAGCGGAAATGTGCACCTTGCCACACTAGTGATGTTTGTTTTGACTGGCAGACAGTGGCATAGCCAACAATTCTGGAGGAGCTAAGAATGACACCCTGGAAGTAATGCCACAATCTGAATTGTCACATCTGGGATTTTTTTTAAAAGAGGGAAACCCCTTCTCCTACCCAGCAGCTTGTCACCCCCTCCTTCTGTCACTTCTTTCCCCAGGCCAATCCCCCAACATGGAACTTTTTGCAAGAGGTGGTAGCAAACACAGTTCCTTGCCATTTATTAACACTCACCTCTGCCCAGCACCGGGCCCCACATGTTGGCCCCCTCCAAATCCCCCTAAGCCTGGAGCAAGAGGTAACATATGGCTGTGTTAATTACTCCTGCCTCTCCTGCTCATCCCAAGTCCCCAGTCACCTCCCAAGCACGAGGTGATGAATGGTCCCCAAGCATTAGCCTGCAGAAAAAACCTCAAGTACCTCAGGCTTAAACTATGATTGATGCAGGCTGCTTTTGGGTGCACATCAACCACCACCATCTCCCTCAGGGTAGGAGCCCAGAAATTCTGTGTGAAGAGGAGGGCTAAATAATCTATTTTTTTAAATACAACTTTTTAAAATATTTTTGAAATTTTGTGCTCCTAATAATGTGAAGACTGTAATGGCTCAGTGGTTAAGATGTCATGCCTGTTGACAGGCAGGCCAGGGTTCGAGACCTGAGTGCTACAAGATGAAGTGAGCCCCCATCCCTTGCCCAGCTCCTGCCAACGCAGCAGTTCAAAAGCATGGAAATGCAATTAGGTAACTAGGTACCACCTTGGTGGGAAGGTAACAGCATTTGGCACATCTTGGTGTAGAGTCATGCTGGCCACATTACCACTGAAACATCCTTGGACAGCGCTGGCTCTATGGCTTAAGAAACAGGGATGAGTTGCTGGCTTAATTAACTCCCTAGGTCAGTGGTCAGGGAACAGAGGTAAATTACCCCAAATGGGGTAAAAATGAAATTCCTGAGGGTAATGGAATGCTATAGGGGAAGCAAGGGACACAAGGGAAGGGATGGATGCAAGGTTTGGTGGAGGTAACGTTGGCATATTAAGGGGGTAACGTTGGCATATCTAAATTTATTTGGGGGTAAAAGGTAAAAAAAATTTCCTGACCCCGTCCAAGGTCCATCACGACTAGCAGGGTAACCTGCGGAGGACATCTTTAACGTTGTTAATTTTACACCAGGGGTTCTGCCCCTTTGGCTTTTCCACACTATGCCACTGCTGGCAGAGACTCTTCAAAAGTCAGGTAATGGTGGATAGGACTGTATTCTCAGTCTGGAACCAGGCCCGATAAGTTTGCTTATCTGGATAAGCTGCAATCAGAGGGATATTTAAAGAACGGTACTTCAGCAGGGTGCCTCCTGGTGGTGGAGTCCCATGCGCAAAAGATTTGTGGCTGTGTCTTTCGTCTATTTCTGATTTTTGCAGAAGCAACACCAACCACACCCAGACTTCCTGAGATCAGTTTTGAAATTTCTCATGCTTTGTCAGCTCCGACATGCCCCACCCTGGGGCTTCCCCACTCGAGAGTTTGGGGGAGAAAGAGAAAAAAAGAGGTGTACAAAGCAATGTACACTGCATGGACCCCCATCACTGGAGACCATGTGAAGAAAGTACAGTACTTGTATTCACTGGTTGAGGAAGCTATTCACTGTTTGTGGTAATTAAAAGGAGGTCATTTGAAATATTCCCTCCTAATCCTAGATGTCTAGAACAGACTACCATATATTTATGCAATAATGGCATAATATCAGCTCTGCCTTTCCACTGGACTAATTCAGTGGCATGGAGAGGGGGGATTTGCTGCTTGGGTAACAGCCTATCCTCCATAACAATCCAACCCAGGCTTTTGTGCTTCGCATGCAGTGTATAAAGCGCCGAGCAAGATACCGTAGTCTTCTAAGACTGACGGAGGTCTGCTAATGGCAGGGCAGTCTTCAGCACATGTTCAGTAGCATTTTTCTTTATCATCTTTATCACCAAAATAATGGCTGAAATAATATATAAGGCTGTACCCTGTCAAACCTTGATTTTATTGAAGCTATTATTTAATGTAGATTTGAATTGGGCAATAGGGATAATAGTGGCTGATGTGACTCAGAGATTGAGGCTACAATCCTAACCCTGTCTACTCAGAAGTAACTCCCATTATAGTCAATGGGGCTTACTCCCAGGAAAGTGTGCTTAGGATTGCAGCCTTAGGCTAGCACATGTCCTGTGATGACTTGGGAGTGTCACAAAACTGTGCTGAGACATTTCTGTGCCACCCCTGGGGGAGGGTTAGGCCAGTGCACAGCTACGCGCTTGCATCCCTACTTCACCATGGGAAAAGGAAGATTGATAAGTTGTGCCAGCCAAGGCACCTTGAGTGAGATGAAATCAGAAAATCCTTGATTTGCTATCAGCCATAATTTCATTATATATATTGGATATATATATATATCCTTCTTTCTCAGTGAATTCCCCCACTCCAGCAATATAGAGGGATAAAATTCAGTGGCCTACCATACAAGATTGTTGTAAGGTTATTGAGATAACGTGTTTGGGATAATCAAAGATAGCGTGGAAGTATGGCTGTATTCTTCACTGTGCACCCCTAACCCAAGAATGAATGGGTAAAAAGGACTGAATCCAAAATATTGCTAATAAGGCAGAAAAGATAAATGCTTGGGTGCCCCCTGCTGGTCTACTTTGTAATGGTTATGGTTTAGTACCACTCCATCTCTTATCCCTATAAAATGCCTTTTAAATGTTTGCCTGGGACTTGAACATCACACACAGTATTGCCTAGGATGTAATTTCTTGAGTGGTATGTAACATGCCTTAAGCCTGACTACATACCACAGCTACATTATTCCTTAATATTTTATACAATGTATTTAAATTGATCAAAGTATGTAACAGTTCCTTTATTATAGTAAATCTAACAATAGTCCTGTGTATTTATTATCCCTATACTGCAGATGAGTCTGATGCTAGGAGAACAGTAGCTTGCCCAAGAGCAGTTCCGAGCTGATACAAGATTATGCAAGATATAAGATTAGCTGATCGTTTTATGGCAGGTCAGTTGCTCAGACCATCCCAAAACATGCCATTGCCTGAAGTGGAGAATGTATATGGTACCCCATTCGGCAAATTACCAAGAGTCACAGATCAGTTAACGCCTGCTAACTGAGCAAGAGGCACTCAAGTGGGTGCTCCTCTTTAACTTAGCAGGGGGAGAGTAACTGGCCCTGCACACCCCAGCAATGTCTGTTCTAGTGGCTTCTGCTGGTGTTCTTTTTTGCATTTTAGATTGTGAGCCCTTTTGGGACAGGGACCCATTAGCTATTAATTAGCTATTATTATTTTTCCATTTTCTTTGTAAACCGCTTTGTGAACTTGTTAGTTGAAAAGCGGTATATAAATACTGTAGATAGTTACATATGTCCATCTGAAATGAATGGGAGTTCTCTTTTGCAGATCATGTTCATTTCAATGGGGCTTATGCAAGAGAACTTTCTGGTGGATTGCACCTCATGGGTGAAATCGATTGCAGTTCTTGTCATTATTAGCATCCAAATATGCCATCTGAGTCAGCTGCCTTGTTGTGTTTTGTGGCATAGTCAGCCTTGTGTAATTGCAGCTCACTCAAAACTCAGCTTCCAGTATACTACTGCAGACACTTAGAGCACAATCCTAACCTTGTCTACTCAAAAGTAAGCCCTATTGTGTTCAATGGGTCTTACTCCCAGGAAAGTGTCTTTAGGATTGCAGACTTAGAAAAAATATTTGAAGATGATCATAGGAGACAGTTTTCTGTGGGTTGATGTAGCTGGGAGCCAACACTGTTTCTGCAGCCAGTGGGTGTTAATATGGATCTGGACCCTGGTTTCCCAACATGTTCTGGATAGGGCTCAGGCTAACATCCAGGGGAGGTGTTTTGCAGCAGCTGTCTTGAATGCTTCCTATGCATGCCTTTGATATTGGCAGAGTTGCCTGTCAATAGTGACACCATCAATACCATCACAGGCTCCCAACATTGTAATTATTTCTGGGAGATCACTCATGTGCTACTCACATCTTTTAGGGTTAAGCCCCATCTCTTCCCCAAATCTGCATGGGGGAACTGGAAGTCATTAAATGCCATTCTGGAACTATTAAAACTACTTGCACTTTCAGCAAGTATTTGGTTTTTTTGTGCAGTTGGAACATTTTAATTGTCCCAGTTCAAAACGTTGAATTGTTTTGTCGCTTGTCCAGGAAAAGACACTGGGGTTAAAAGACACATATAAAATTTGAAGGTTCTACCTATAGGTGGCACTCTGTCTTCCCTTCCCAACACCCCCCACCCCCACCCAACAGCACTGAACTCCCAGCCTTGGACTTGGCTTCATATTTTCCCCTTATTTGGAGAGCTTCGTTTCTTTGGGTTTTTTAAATAACCAGGCGGACCCTCCCCAGGGCCCTGGGGGATGGGGATAGCAATGGGCTATGAGTGAAGAAGACAGAGCTGCATCAACAGAGAGAAGGAGCCTGGGGATGTGATAGAGCGTGTTGGGGGGTGGGAGGATGACTTATGGCTAGAGGTTGCAGGCATGTATCAGCACAGGAAGGCTGAGCTGTCAAGCATGAAGGTAAGGGCAAGGATGGTCAAGCATGTCTTGTGATTACTGTTAGGAAAATCAGCAATGTATTGTACTCTGTTATATTAGCAAGGAATAATTACCCACTTCACTGTGGACCATACTTTTGAACCCCAAGTGGGAAACTACCCATGCTTTGCAGAGCCAGCAATTGTAAATATGTTTGCAAAGAAGCTCTACCATTCCACCGGACTTGAAAGGGTACATTCGAACTGCATACATTCAAATTGTTGTCTTAATTATCTTGATGATGAGTATTACGGGGGCAATGAAGGGAGGACAGATTGGCATGAAGTAACTGTGAGTGACACAACACTAGAAAACTGCTTGTGGGGGAGGGCACATATTTTTCCTGACACAAGGTCCATTCACATCATTGTTAAGGCCCACAGCAGTTAGTTTTTATTTTTCCTGTGCTGACTTTCTCCCATTCTTTCACAGACTATGGGCAAAATCCAGAGTAACTACGGGGAGTCCTTGCTCCAGTGTAAGAACAACTTGCTCTGGATTCCAATATGAATTTCCCATTGGTTTTCACTAGGTGGTGCAGTAACTACAGGTGCACGTAAAGTCTCTTACGTGCTCCCATAGTTACTCTGGATTTGGGGGTAAGGGCCCAATCCTATCCAACTTTCCAGTGCTGATGCAGCTGCAATACATTCCCTAAGGCAATGAATCATAGAATCCTAGAGTTGGAAGGGACCTAGTAGGTCATCTAGTCCAACCCCCTGCCTGCAGCAGGAAATCCCCCTAGAGCATCCCCGACAGGTGCTCGTCGAGCCTCTGCTTGAAGATCCCCAGTGAGGGAGAGTCCACCACCTCTCTTGGCAGTCTGTTCCACTGCCAAACCACCAGGAATGATTTTCAACCTGTGCGCAAGTGGTCCACAGGTGTGCCATGGGAGTTTGGACAATTTATTAATTAAATAAACACCAATGATTAATAGGGTTATTGATGAATTGAACCCCTTACCAGCAGCATGGTGTGCCTTGTCAACTGTTTAAATATTGATAGTGTGCCTTGACAATTTTGGCACTTGGTTGGTGTGCCATGAGATGGAAAAGGTTGAAAGTCACTGCCGTAAGGAAACAAATATTCCCCTACCTTGAGGAGGCATCAGTACTGCCCCTCAGCACAGGATGCACTGCAAGCTCTAAGGGCTTAGCTCAGGGGTGTCCAACCTTTTAACTTCAGGGCTCTTGGACCTTTAACAATTGTATAGAGGAGGGAATTTCAGCAGGTGTAGACTTTGATTTCACTGATCACAAGCTGCACCTGCTGAAATTCCCTCTTTTACACTATTATTAAAGGTCCAAGAGCCCTGAAGTTAAAAGGTTGAACACCCCTGGCTTAGCTATATCAATGCTGAAAAGTTGGATAGGATTGGGCCCTAAGCTAGTTGTATGACCAGTACTTAGTTGGCAGAGGCTAAGCTTAAGATGCAGTAAGAAACAATTGTCAGCTTTCACACATTATCTGATTGAGGTAGAAAAATACTTTCGGAAGGCAACTCTAGAAAGAGGAAAGAGAGCTGAGAGCCTCAGCTAGTGGATTTTGGTGTAACTAAGGTTGCAATCCTAACTTCCAGTTAGGCCAACATAAGCCCTGATATAAGTCCGCTGACCTTGGGGGTTTCTCCAAGTGTTGTGAGGCACTTCTGCCCTACTCTTTGGGGGTTAGGCCAGTGCACAAGCATATACCAACCTCCCCGCACCACGATAGAAAGATATGCCAACTCAGTTTGACCAGCTTAAACTGATTACGATTGTGCCCTAAGGATGACAGATGAGTCTATGCTTCTGGGCAGTTTTCTTTCAAGTGAGTCTTCTGAATTATTCCCAGTGGTGGGATCCAGCAGGTTCCCACCTACTCTATAGAACCGGTTCTTAACAAGAGATAGGACATATAAAGTTTAAAAATAGCCATTTAAAAGTGGCTGCCAGATGGGCAGAGAACCGGTTCTTAAATTTTTTAAAGCCCATCACTGATTATTCCCCATATAAACTGCAGGTGTGTGTGCGTTTGTGTGTGAATTTTCTACCTCTTAAAAATTGTAATTTCCAGGGAAGGAAAGAGAAGGGTGACAATGTGTACACAGAGATAACGATGATAAACTCTGACTTAAGAGACAAGAGAGAACCAAAAGAACCTACCCTGGGAGGCAGAATACACCATATAACATGACAGAGGAGCTGGGAGATATCATTCATCATTTCATTTAATGGTGTTTACCATCATAGGGAGGAATTCAGGATGCACATCCTCAAGACCTTCCAAATCAGACAAAAACTGCCAGTACTCTTTCTAGGCATGCATCATTCATAGTGAATTACAGGACCTGGAGGGGATCATAACCAGCTGTGGCATCATCACTTAAACACATCCATGCAATGCCTGAGATTGACAGTGAAGGATCAACATCTTCAACATGTTCCATAACTTGGACGTTCTTCACCCTCAGATCTGTGCCATTGCTTACTCCATTGCTCACCAAGCCCAATTCCACTGCCCTCCTTATGTTATCCCTTCCTTCTGACCCAATACACTTCTGAAATGCATACATCAATATTCCATCTTAATTTGGAATAACCAAGAATAACTGTCAGACTCAGACATAAGAGCACAATTGTTTTTCTTTTGAATTGGGTTAATGAATTAGTTAATAGAGTTAATGATGGCAGATAACAATGGCAACCAAAGCTGTCATCACCATTGAGGTTCCCTGGCTACTATCTATAATATGAATTTCATCCTTAGGCTGCAATCCTATACATACCTGGGAGTACCATCGCACTCACGTCTTCTAAACAGATATGCATAGGATTATGCTTCGAATTATGAATCATTCATTTGCTTCTGTTTTATTTATGTAAAAAAGTATAAGGAACATCTAAGGTTGCAATCTTATATACACTTTACTTGGGAGTAATCCCAATTTAGTAGTGAACTTAACTTGCTGAGTAACAAGACATACAATTGTGTTGCCCATCCACAATCCTATGTATGGATACTAGGAAGCAAGTCCCATTGAAATCAGTCAGACATGCTAAAAGGCTGCATTTCACCTTACATGGTCTTGACTGTAGATCTGACAGCACTGATGAAAGGAGCTGAAAAAACAAATACCCTTTAACCACCACAATTGTGTGTACAAGTGATTTGTTGAGGAATACTTCATCATCTGTATGGTATTCATACCACATACTCAGGATAACACCCATGTACATCTTGGAAATGTAACGATTCTTCTGAGCCAATGCTTACAGTCACCAATGTGGATTAGAATCACCAGTCCACACCATGAATAAAAATATCTGGAAAGGGTTAAACACCCACCTCCATTCTTGTTTGTCATTTATTGGATTTGGACCAGGAGAAGCCTGGATTCAAATCCCTAATCAATCATGAAATACACAGAAAAATCTTCTCTCAGTTAATTCTGCCTCATAGGGTCTGTGTAAAGATAAAATGGGATGCTACCTAAAGCTCCTTCAAGGAGGAGATGTGAAAGTTTCTTTGGGCCCCTTCCCAAAAGAAAAGGGATGAAATAACAAGGAGAAGGGTGGTGATAGGTATACAGGACAGGAGTTAGGAAGGGGCAAAAGAGGGTAGGCAGAGATTGGTGACAGTCAGAAAAATCATTGGAACCAAAGTCTCCCAGACTTGGCCAGAGCAACTGGTCAGAGACAGGGCCCACATCAACCTAGCCATGCAGCATCAGCAGGTAGATACAGAAACCCAAACACACTCTTAAGTTTCTCTAAAATCTTATACATATACAAAATCATTGCAGAAAATTAGCATCACCACATTTATATTTACACTAAAATGGAACACATTCTGTGTTCTGGAACATGTCCTGGAATGTGTTCCAAAATGTACTTCTGCAGAAGCTATAGTCCAACAGCTGTGTCCCTGAACTCCTACATACCCCTTCACAATTAGCCAAAGAGCTACTGTAGCTGGCCAGTTTCCTCCCAGAACTAACACTGTGGGCACAATCCTAACCAGCTTTCCACCAGAAGGGTAAGGGCAATGCAACTCTGAGGTTAGGGAACAAACATTGCCTTACCTTGAGGAGATCTCTGTGACTGCCTCCCAACTGCAGGATCAGCACATGCCCCCCTGGCAGAGCTAGGCCAATGCTGGAAAGTTGATTAGAAGTGTCACATTTGAATTACTTGGTCCAATGCTTATGGCTCACAGCAGCACTCACCAATAAATGCCCATGGTAGTACCTCCCACACCTATGAGATTAGTGAGTCTTAGCGTGATCAGAAATGTTAGATCCCAGGAAATTTCTGGGCCGCCTCCTCCTCTGAATCTGGGTCTGTACAATGTACCAATTACCCTGTGCATGCCTCTCTCTTGGGCCCTGGCTGCAAATGTGGCTACCAATGTGGCATTTTTCCAAATTGCAAATTTGACAAGATGTTTATAGAGTGTTCAAGTCAAGGTGCTTTCAAGTGTCAGCCTCTCTCACCAGCCCCACCCATTTATGGTTAACATTTGCTCATAGGCATACTGGAGGTACTCACAGTTCAGAAATGGCACAGATCTGGGGCACATGTGAGAATGCACAAGTGCTCATTCTTCAGCATCATGAGAAACCAAGACTCCTGAAATCAAGCCTGAAGGGCATATCCCAGAAATTACATTCTGTATGATCCTTTTGATCCATACATGCTGTGTGAGCCTATGATCCATACTGTAATGGACTTTTGACTTTTATACTGGTTGGAGACCAGTTTAAAATTAAACTGAATTGAACTGCCCCTTGACTTGCTTTAATCCTTATGTTGGGAATAAAGTAAATGGTAAATCGGCTTAAAATCCAGCTCACATTTGGTCCCTGTTGTGTATATTCAACACTGGGCGGCAGAAATGGCTTAAATTTAAACCATCAGGTCTGGTGGGGAGTGGGATGCAGATGGATCTGAACCAAAATCCACTAGACAGTTCACATGTTCAAGCACCATAGACAGGGACAGAGATTGCGCTTGTGTAGGAAAACTGCCCCAATGGGTTGTGCCTTATGCTTCAGAATATTTGATTCAAGATTGTATTGTTTGAAATGCCAATAAAGGTATCTGAATCTTATGTTAATTGTAGGAAGGGATGCTGTTTGGATGTTGCTCTCTAGGCGCTCTCTAGCTGTCTTGAGTGTCATTGATTTGTCAATGGAGCATACTTATAGGATGGGTGGAGATCCTCATCTAGGGACTTCAAGGATGTATGTGATTTTCTGGGTAACTAACCTTGAGTAGAGATGTTATCTTGGAATTATATGATAAAAATGTGCAACTCCCACACATGGTATGGTATGTGCGTTTTTACCGCACATAATATAGTAAAAATGTGAGAATCCCCCCAGAGCAACGTGCCCTGACACAATCCTTAATTACCCAGAGGGTGCTTATAGAAGAATATACTATCACTGAATGAACTGATGAATGTATCTACCCACTTGTTGACACCTGATAAGCAATCACAAGTTCCTTACCTCTTTTCTCTGGGAGTGAGTTAGCCCTGGTTGGAGACATTCATTAACCCTCTAAAAAAGGCACCCACTAGGACACAATGACATCTCCCAAAACACCTACACACACCAGGACTGTCTCTTTTCCAAGGTGTTCACTCTCCATTCATTCCACTTAGCCCCATATTTAAGGGATATATACCCTTTCTCATGCCAAAGCCTGCTTTTGCAAAACTTTGATCCTAGAGGGAGTAACTAAACCAAGATTGTCCTCACAACAGCCCTGCGATGGAGGCCAGGCTGAGAGGGAGAGACTGGCCAAGGTCTCCCTCCCCTCCTGCTCTCCTCACCACAGCCCTGCGAGGGAGGCCAGGCTGAGAGGGAGAGACTGGCCAAGGTCTCCCTCCCCTCCTGCTCTCCTCACCACAGCCCTGCGAGGGAGGCCAGGCTGAGAGGGAGAGACTGGCCAAGGTCTCCCTCCCTCCTGCTCTCCTCACCACAGCCCTGCGAGGGAGGCCAGGCCGAGAGGGAGAGACTGGCCAAGGTCTCCCTCCCCTCCTGCTCTCCTTACCACAGCCCTGCGAGGGAGGCCAGGCTGAGAGGGAGAGACTGGCCAAGGACTCCCTCCCCTCCTGCTCTCCTCACCACAGCCCTGCGAGGGAGGCCAGGCTGAGAGGGAGAGACTGGCCAAGGTCTCCCTCCCCTCCTGCTCTCCTCACCACAGCCCTGCGAGGGAGGCCAGGCTGAGAGGGAGAGACTGGCCAAGGTCTCCCTGCCCTCCTGTTCTCCTCACAACAGCCCTGCGAGGGAGGCCAGGCTGGCCAAGGTTTCCCAGTAGGCTTCATATGGCTGAGGTGGGATTGAACCTGGACCTTGCAGGTGTCAGTCCATCTCCCAAGCACTACCCACCCTGACTGTCTGTGCCTCTTCCCATCCCTGCAGCCCTCCTCCGCCTGCATCCTCCTCCTTCTGCTGTTCCTCGACGGTCCCTCGCCCACCCTGCATGCCACCAGACCCGGCAACCCTCCTTCTCGTGCTGCCTCCTCACCTCTCCAGACGGACAGGCGGGGACGGGACGGGAGGACGGTGTGTCTCCTGCAGGAGCTCGGCACCGACTGGCCGGGCAACGGGGGGCTGCGGGGAGGACACCGGCCGGGCGGGCGGCTCAGCAAGCCTTAATTGGTAAAGAGCAGAGTCGACGGGAGGAAGGAGGCGGAGGGGGGTCCGGTGGCCGTCGAGGGAGGGAGGAGAGACCCAGACACCGCCCCGAGCGCAGCCCAGAGTGGGGACGGTGGGGCAGAAGGTCTCTCCTTCCAGGGGGCGCTACTCTCAGCCCTACTTAGGGTTGGACTTACAATGGGGAGTGAGACTGCCTCCCTACACCCTTTCCTGGGAGGAAGCCCCATTGACTCTGAGGGGACTAACTCCTGAGGAGACCTGCCTAGGAGGGGGCTGTGAGGCTGCCCCCCTCTGCACCCTTTCTTGGGAGGAAGCCCCATTGACTTTGAGGGGACTGATTCCTGAGGAGACCTGCCTAGGAGGGGGCTGTGAGGCTGCCCCCCTCTGCACCCTTTCCTGGGAGGAAGCCCCATTGACTCTGACTGACTCCTGAGGAGACCTGCATAGGTTGGGGCTGCAGTCATATCCACATTTTCTTGGGAGGAAGCCTCATTGACTGGAATGGGACTTCTGGATAGAAAAGCATAGGATGAAGCTGCAATCCTAAGTAGTTTCCCCGAATTAAGCCCCATTGACTCTAATGGGTCTTCTGAATTGACATGCATAGGAGTGGGCGATGAGGCCACAATCCTATCCACACTTTGCTGGGAATAAATCCCATTGACTAGAAGGGGACTTCTGAATAGACATGCATAAGATGGGGCTGACAGCTGATGGAGATCTTTTGGCCCTCTAGGGAATAGAATGTCCAACCATCTGAAGTGGACCTGGGACCTGTGCCTATCCTCTGACATATTGTTATAGATCAGGGGTGTCCGTCCAACCTTTTAACTTCAGGGCTCTTGGACCTTTAACAATAGTATAAAAGAGGGAATTTCAGCAGGTGCAGCTTGTGATCAGTGAGATCAAAGTCTACACCTGCTGAAATTCCCTCCTCTATACAATTGTTAAAGGTCCAAGAGCCCTGAAGTTAAAAGGATGGACACCCCTGTTTAGATAGTTAGATATTACAACCAGCACAACCATAATGTTATTTACTATGGTTTCTTTCTTTCCTTCCTGGAAATTCACTGTCGATCTGGCGACCAATGACTTTTAGGGCACATGCAGAGTAACTTCGGGGAGTCCTTGCTCCGTTGTAAGAACAATTTACTCTGGATTGCAATATGAATTTCCCATAGGTTTTCACTAAGTGGTGTTGTAACTGCGGGTGCACATAATGTCTACTACATGCTCCCGTAGTTACTCTGGATTGTAGGGTTAGAGTTAGTCCTGCTCTAGTAGTGGCCAGACCAAAACTGGGATTGAACAATCATTCACTGAGTGAGGGCACAATCCTATCCCAGGTTCCAGCACCAGTGTAGCCACAGTGCATCCCCAATGCACAATATTTCCCTGAAGGATCATCCCAAATGATCCTATATATTGAGGAAGCTTGTGATTGCATCCCCACCACAGGATGTAGTGCCACTCTCTGTACATGGCTGTACAGACACTAGAAAAAAATCAGATAGGATCTGGCCCTGAGCTGTCAGGGAGTCACCATCAGTGAATAAGCAAAAAGGGGCATCCCTCTGGGCCCTTTTGGCACAGGGGGCCAGTATTCTACGGGGCAGGATTGGAGTCTGTGAGATGAATATGTAAAAAGAGGTGTGAGATGGAGCCCCTCTGGCACAGGGGGCCAAGATTGGAGTCTGTGAATTGGCATTTGTTAGATGAGAGATGGACCACACCATGGAGTAGGGTGGCCAATTTTGGGGTCACTGAAGGTTGGTAAAGTATGGAAGAGGCATGTCTTGGGGCCCGATCCACAGGGAAGTATTCCTGAGCAAGTCTGACTGGGGTAGGGTTGCCATAATTCTCTTCCACAAAATTGACACAGGGTCCTCTGTTACACTTGCCAGTATGTGAACACAATCCTAAAAAATTAGGACTGTCCCTGTTTTTCAGGACATGTGGCAACCCTAGGCTGGAGCTGTGCCAGGGCACCATGTGCATAGAACTTCCCCATGGCTTGTGGTCCATGTTACTCAGCGGCAGAAATGATTCATCTGGATTGGCACTCAGCTCATTGACCTCAAGCACCAACATGCATAAGGTCAGCCACGGGTATGAGTCCTTTCCCCCCTCTGATGTCTCCATCTTCTGGGGTTTCCTTCCTCTCCTGACCTCCACTCTGAGGAGGCTACAACAAACCCTATCTACCCAAGGAGAGAGTTACCACATACTTATTTGCCCAATGGCCCAGACAAAAGCCAGCTTAGTCATGAGGCTTCCTCCATGCCCTCCCAGCTTTGGGTGGAGATGAAATATGGGCAGGAAAGGGGGTAAGACAGAAAAGGAGGGATGTTGGGCATGGGCTTAGCCCAGAAACCAAGCTTGGGAGGACAGGAAACAGCAGGAAATGAGGCTTTTGTTGAGGTGATGATAAATTGCTGCTGAGCATTGCCACAACCAGAGCCGCTGAGTTGCTGCAGAGGCTGATAAAGCTAGGGAAGGACATTATATTGAGGTTAAGGATATTAGAATTCATTGTTCATAACAGATAACATGCAAAGAACCTATATTTGTGTCTAAAAAAATCAATAAATGACTAGTTTTTAAATTGTGAAGTTAAAGCATTAATTTGTTGTCTGCTTGATGTCATGGGTATAGTTGAGGGTGGGCAAAAGGAGCTAGCAAAGTGGTTCTCAAACTGTGGGTCACAACCCAACATTGGGTGAATCACAAAAGGTAGAAAAGTCAAGGGTTTAACAACCTACTACTGGGAGGAGCATGCTGCCCCATCATCATTATAGACTTTGAGCCGAATCCCATGGCTGTCTACTTGGAAGCAAGTCCTATTGTGGTCAATGAGGCTTACTCCCAGGAAAGTGAGGTTAGGATTGCAGCCACAGAGATTTGGCTGGCTGGTAAGTTTTCCTAATGCTAAAAGATTTGAGAACCTTGAGCAAGTATATTTGAAATGCATGCTTTTCAGATGTCCTGGGTTTTTACGCTAGCTTAAGTTCACTTGAATACATTGGCTTGCATACGTGGTTCACTGCACAAATGTCTTTTTAATATATGTACGTGTATGTATGCTTGTAGAACCTGGACCCCTAATCTGTACTCTATAGCTGCAGGTGATTTTTCTGGGTCAGTTTCTCTGCATAGCCCAAGAAGAAAAGGCAGATAAATGCTGAAATCCATCCTAAGGTGTAATCCAGAAACCCCCAAGAAAGCCATATAGGCAGAGTTGGCCAGAGTAATTTGCTGTTAGAAATCTAAAAAGTCCTCTCTTCTTCAATGATTACATACACAAGGCACAATCTGTTGGAAACTTTTTTAGACATCCTCATTCTACCCCATTTCATTTCACAGGGACATGCACAAAATGATTTCCTGCTGGGATTTCCTCCAGAATCTGATCAGTCTGAATCCCATTTCCCCCATGGCACCCCAAAATTGCAAAATGAGGTGATCAGCTTATCTTGCTTCACAGCAGCACCTCTTTTGTCAGTAGGAACAAACTCATGGAACCATGATGATTCCTTTTTGCATGGTTCCCTACCTTTTACATTGTTCCTCAATTGCCACATAATTTTCAAGCTCAGCCAGGATCTGGACCTTCTGGTTATACCCTCTACCAATACTGACACAGCAGAAGGGTCTTGTGGTTAGGGAAAGAGACACAAACCCAATGTAACAAGTGATGTGTTGATCCAGAACTACCAGCTGCTCAGCCTTCACTGTGTTTGCTGGGGCTCCCCGTCATCATCATGGAATGTGTATATGCAAATGTGGAAGTTGTAGTTAGTGTGACTGGATACATTCCTGCAACTACCAGCATAACCATATTTGCAAATCTGGAACAAATCTGTATGACATAAGGAATATTCTAAGTTTGCAGCAGCAGGGAGTAATGGAGATGTCATTTAAAACATCAGGCAACTCCCATTTCCGAATGGGTTGTGTAAGCTATAGTTGCTCCTCCTTGTTCTGCACCTGTGCCAGGAAGGGATAGCAGCCCCATAGTATCTTGGTATGGGAGAGTATAGGAGGATGAGGAGAAGAAAATGCTGTTGTTGCAAAGGAAATTCTATCTTTTTCTGTCCATAAATGATGTTCCCGCCCTACACAGAAAGTAATGTTTCTGTCCTTTGCGGCATCTCTGGAGAGATTTGCTGAATCTGAATCTGACATCTGTCCCATCCCATCCCTCCATCCTTCCTTCCTTCCTTCTGTGCTATATAAACTAACAGATCTCTTGTGGCATAAAATTTTGAAAGCACTAATTATGCACTTAACTGAGACTAACCATTGGTGATTCTTATCCTCACATATGGATTAGGTTTACCTGCAAGATAAGATAAGAAAAACAAATTTAGATTTTGAATTAGGATTTGGAGAGTCCACAACCCACCTATCCAGCTTGGGCCAAACCTTCAAATATAAAGTTCAATATCAGTCCACAATGGATGCAGATGGAAGCTTTTGAGACTGCCGATCCCTATAATGCAGCAAAAACAACATCAGATATCAAAAAATGACATCATCATCATCATCAGGCACCAAAACTTGCTGTAAAGTTAATGTCTGCAAATGGGAGTCTGCTACACCCACCTTTCCCATTATTTACAGCAGAGAAGGGAGCAGATGTGAGTATTTTCTTTGTGCTGGTGAAGGCCAGAGGCAGAATATATGCTCAAGCTCTTGCATTCATGCAGCATGTGTGGTTTTCTAGCAGTGGGTATGAAAAGAATCTTAGGTTACAATCCATAGTAGTTATGGGGTCACCTATGGGAAATGCATTGAGCAATCCAGAGTAAGTGCCACTTACATTGTCATAAGAGGTCCCATAACTACTCTGGATTGTAGCCATACTCTTCCCCATCTCTGGTCAGTATGAGTGCATGTGTCTTGGGGGATGGCAGAGAAGGAAGACCCCATTCAAAGCATGACCACCACAGCAGCACCTGGGGATCCAGCTGATTAATTGTCCATGCATCCAGGAGACGTGAGAAATTTAATCCAACCACATCATCTCCACAACAGATTTGAGAGGTGGGCCTATCTCATCTTACTGCATCTTGTCCCTCCCTCCCTCTGTTGTTGCTGGTGCTCTGAGAAGAAGACAGGACTTCTGCTATATGCATGACTGACTTTCACTTTTCTTGGAGGCCTTGGCTAAAGGATATTTTCCTGGGATAGTCTTCCAGTTCTGTGCTATACCTGACTGATAGACAGCCACTTAGTGGATGTTCACTAAGACTAGGAAAAAAGTCCCAAAGAGATTTGCAAATGCCCATCATGATTTTGTATCCTGGTACAGCTCTTGTGAGCTGGTGGTTCTTCTTTCTTCTTCTTCTTTGTCCTAGCAATTATCCTGTGTGGGTGCATGGTCCACTTTGTTTGCATGCCTTTCTCCACCTGGCCTGATCAAAGGTGTCTTCAGGGGTGACATTGTCCTCAACCACTGTCCAGCAATAGTTTATCTTGCTGGCTGTGTGGTTGTCACCCATCCAGGTTGAGGTACAGGAATATCTTGGCCATGCTTCTAAGCACATGGCTTATCTTCCTGGTGAAGGCTGCTGCTCCCATCATTTTCTTCATCTCCATGTTTGTAACATGGTCCAGGTCTGTTTCGCTGAGTGTAAAAATACCAATCCTTTAACAAGTGATATCATTTAAATTTCACAGCATAATGTTAGATGTGGGAGATGCACACAAGCTTAGGGCAGGTAAGGTGTTGCCCCATACATGGGGACCTGGAAAAGGTGAGATTATTTTTCCTGAGAAGGGGTTTTTAAACAGAGCAGGAAGAATAACCTCACCTTTTGTAGGTCCCTACCCATACATTTTTAGTATCCTAGAATCAGGGACCTCAGTGGAAGCAACCTCCTCCCCATAAACCTCTGACTCTAAATGCAGAGAGCTGCAAGCAACTAACTTTAAGCCACTGCCATCCCTCCTAGGGAGTCCTCCCTCAAATCCACAGCTCTATCAGATGCATAGGAATAATCATTTTAAACTCCCCATTGAAAGGAAATAGCATAAAGTCAATCAGTTCACTTCTGTTTCCAAACACTTGACATTTCTTGCTTAATAAAACTGGAATCAAAGTTGAGCAAGAATAAAAGAGGTAGCACAAGTGCAGAGGAAACAAATTAGGGTAAATCTTAACCAAAATGACAAGGCAAACATCTAGATGGTACTGGACTGATAATAGAATTGCAATGCAATCCTAAGCATGTCTGCTGAAAAGTAAGTCCCATTGTGTTCAATAGCACTTACTCCCAGGAAAGTGTGATTAGGACTGCAGCCAAAGCCTTGGCAACAAAAGGGACTAGAACAACAGAAGCTGAAGAAGGACCTGACCTGGGGTGACATGCAGGGGTGGGCCCCGGCTTCCCTAACAACCGGTTCGCCGGAAGTTAGGGGCGTGGCTGGGGTCAAGGGGGCATGGCCAGGGTCAGGGAGCGGGGAGAGGGGCAGCCCCAACCCTGGCGTACTGCGCTTGCACCAAGGTTGGCTCAGGCGCAGTTGCGTCCTCTTCAGTTGCGCCAAGGTTGGCGCGCGCGCAGACGTCTCCTGAACAGGATGCGACTGCAAACGGAGTCGCGTCCTGTTCAGGACGCCAGCGGTGGGCCCCAAGGGCAAACCAGTTCGCCCTTTTTTTGACCCGCCACTAGCAACCGGATCGCTAGCGGCGGGCCAAAATTAACAACTGGTTCTGCAGAACCGGTGTGAACCGGCCTGAGCCCACCTCTGGTGACATGTATCCTCTGTTTCTAGGACATGTACTTTTTTTTTGCCTTGTGCCCTGGAAAAAAATTTTCATTGTCCTTTTCCTTGTGAGCAGGCAGCATGTAGACTTCTTGTAGTTCATAAATTATATTTAATAAACACTATGTAGTAGTTTTAAATTTAATAAGTAATATAGACTGCAATTCTTACCTCCATTTAGGTTGGCCTAAGTCCTGGCATAAGTCCTGGGCTGACCTGGGGGTGTCACAAAAGTGCCATAAGAAACTTCTGTGCCATTCCTTGAGAGCGTTAGCCAGTGCACACTTGCCTTCCTACATCACCATGGGAATGGGAAGACCAATGACTTGTGCCAGCCTGGGTTATCCATGGTGGTTATCCATGATTACCTCGGTTATCCTAGGTTATCCATGATTGCATCCATGGTGTTAAATAACATGAAATAAATGTATGGATGTTTTTAGGTTTCATTCTGACATGTCCTACATTTTCCTTGGATATCCTACATTTTGGGATCCCTGGGCCTCTTTTGCCATTATGACCTCCAGGAGGATCTGGATAAACTGGAATCCTGGGCTGTAACAGAACTTCAACAGGGAGAAGTGCAAGGTTCTGCACTTAGGAAATAAAAACCAAAAATACAGCTATAAAATGGGGGATCCTCGGCTTGGCAGCACAACATGTGAGTGGGATCTTGGAGTCGCTGTGGATCACAAGCTGAACATGAGTCAGCAGTGTGATGTGTCTGCAAAGAAGGCAAATGCCATTTTAGGCTGCATTAAGAGGACTGTAGCTTCCAAGTCACGAGAAGTTCTAGTTCCTCTTTATTCAGCATTGGTGAGACCTCACCTTGAGTACTGTGTTCAGTTCTGGGCACCTCACTTGAAGAAAGATGCAGCCAAACTGGAGCAAGTCCAGAGGAGAGCGACAAGAATGATCAGTGGGATGGAAGGGAAGCCCTACCAGGAAAGGTTGTGGGAACTTGGGATATTCAGCCTGGAGAAGAGGAGGCTGAGGGGAGACATGATTGCCCTCTTCAGATACCTGAAGGGCTGTCATAAGGAGGAAGGGGCTCATTTGTTCATAGCTGCTTCAGAAAGCAGAACTAGAACCAATGGGTACAAACTGCAAGAGAGGAGATTCCAGTTGGATATCCGGAAAAAATTCCTGATGGTTCAGGCGGTTCAGCAGTGGAACAGATTGCCAAGGGAGGTGGTGGACTCTCCCTCACTAGGTATCTTTAAGCAGAGGCTCGACGAGCACCTGTCGGGGATGCTCTAGGGGGAATTCTTGCTGCAGGTAGGGGGTTGAACTAGATGACCTACTAGGTCCCTTCCAACTCTAGGATTCTATGATTCTATGATCTGGTCACCTTGGTGTGTGTACTTCTTTCGCCATTTCGTAGAGCAGTTAAATCAATTATATTCACAAAAATGTGAATAAAGGACAAGAAAAGGAATTAATAAAGATAGAGGAAAATTAAAAATTCCCTTTAAAAAATTAAAATTAAAAATCATAGAAGATCATTGTCATTAAAAGCACAAGTAATGTACAGCAAGTAGCAGATTAAGGCTCCAATCCTAAAGACACTTTCCTGGGAGTAAGACCCTTTGAACACAATGGGGCTTACTTTTGAGTAGACATGGTTAGGATTGTGCTCTATCTAAATTAAAAGCTGACATAGACAATATTCCTTTGTGATATGGAATGCAGTTGTGTGGAAGTCACGGACCCTTATGGAACATTATGGCATGATTAATGTTCAGCAATACAGATCCTTCATTATTGTGCAGTTTTAAGGATTACTCTTAAATGTTCTTTGGAGGATGCAGGCTCTTCCACAATACAACTCCAGGGCTGGAGTATTCATCAAATTTTTAAAACTGTAGCAAACTGCAAGGCAATCCCCCTCTTTTTCCAAATACCCTTCCATTTTGTGATTGCTAGAAATGTTTCATTCTTTGAAAGTTATGAATTCCCCCATATCCAGCTCTGGAGCAGATATCTAACCACAGGGCAAAGAACAGTGCTATTGCCTCCCATGTCCGGACAGGATGTCAAACTATTCATGCTGTTACAAGACTTCTGGGAGTGTTCCACAAAGGCTAATACTGGGACATGGTTTCAATGACCATACTGAAAGACAGAGGATTATTGCCTCCCGGGAAGGAAGTGCATTGCAGGATGAAAGGATGGGGGTAGATGGCAGAACACACAGCATTAGTATTTCATGACCAGTATTTCTCAGATGAACTCTAAGGGTGCAATCCAGAGTAACTATGAGGTGTCCTTGCTCTGGTGTAAGAACAATTTACTCTGGATTGCAATATAATTTTCCCATAGGTTTTCACTAGGTGGTGCTGTTTCTATAGGTTGCACGTAATGTCTCTTACCTGCTCCTGTAGTTACTCTGGATTGTTGGGTAAGGCTCCTAGCTGTGCTTACACCAAGGAATTCTGATCACTCCCTCATTCCACTATTATTGTTATTGTTGTGTTGTTGTTTAGTTGTTCAGTTGTGTCTGACCCTTCGTGTCCCCATAGACTGCTGCATTCCAGGCCCCCCCCAGTCGTCCACCAGCTTGCAAAGTCCATCCAAATACATGTTCATTGCCTCAGTGACACTAACCATCTCAACCTCTGCCATCCCCTTCTACTTTCACATTCACTTTTTTCCAGTATCAGGGTCTTTCCTGAGGAGCCCTGTCTTCTCATGATGTGGCAAAATATTTGAGCTTCAGCTTCAGTATTTGTTTTTCCAGTAAACAGTCAGGGCTGATTTATGGACTGGTTTGATTTCCTTGCAGTTCAAGGGACTCTCAGGTGTCTTCTCCCACACTATTATTCAAAGGCATCAGTTCTTTGTTGGGCAGCTTTCTTTATGGTCCTGTTCTCACAGCCATACATTACTACGTGGAAAACCATAGCTTTAACAATATGGATCTTTGTCAGCAAGGTGATGTCTCAACTTTTAATCAAGTTGTCTAGCCCTGTCGTAGCTTTCCACTCCAGAAGCAGGCATCTTGATTTCTTGGCTACAATCACCATCTGCAGTTATCTTAGAACCCAGAAAAAAACTGTCACAACCTCTATTTCTTTTCCTTCTTTCTGAAATTACTAAAGTCTCTTCTTTGCTTGCTATAGGTAAGGTTGCCATTGTTTAAACCAGATCTTGCTGTTGTGCCCTGAACAGTAGCTTGATTAGCAGCAATTAGCAATTGAGGCTTTGATTTTCAAATTGTGGTGATAAGCACAATCACCTAACAATAGTTGCGACAGTTAAAGGCATAGGTAACTGAGATTCTACTGGTACAGAGACTCTTCATTTTGTCCTGCACTGGTGACTGGAGCAGAGTATGCTAGTAAAGCGACCTTAAGGGTTTCTATTTGCTGGCACAGTGGAATGACTATACCTTATGGTATTTAAGGTATTCCTTAAAACAGGGTTGCGGGGAGGGAGAGCAGAACTGTTTCTGGAATAGTCCTGGTAGACATGGATAATTAGAGGATATTTTACAACTGACTTCAAAGCAGAGAAGATAGGGCAGTTACTGGGGAGAGGGGCCAAGATCAAGAGGGGGCCTCTTGATCTGGATAAAATCTTTCAGGAGAGCAATAATGTTTCTGAGCAGCACTTCTATGCAGGGTGATGAAACTGACCTTTTGTTTATGACAAGAGAGCTGGAAGTGGATGGCTTTTAAAAAACCAGGATTTGGTGCATGACGTAGCTTGGCTCATTTGCATGAGTCATTCAGGCAGAGGCCTCTGGAGTGCTCAGTTTGGGCACCACCTTGCCCAGTTTAGGCACAACTTACAAGACCCATTGAAGACAGGCAGAAGACGGGTGCTCCTCTGAGGGAATGGGCTGCGATGAGTTTGCTAACACATAATAGAATTAAAAAAGGAATTTGCTAGCTGCTCAAAATGAATGAGAAAAGCTGAGGGGATGCATCTGCCATTGATTCTGCCCCATAACTAGGGAGCCCCTCCAACAGTGTGAAGGGTTCATGGTTCTCTGGTGCTGACTCTAGTCCAAAGGAACTGAGAGCCGGATGCTCAAAACCAGGCCTGGCTTGTTGCCGGATGATGATAGCAAGAAAAGGGTGAGCAGGGCAGCCAGTCCCTCCCACTCCTCCGCCTTCCACCACACCAAGCCCCATTACCTCAGCCCCTCAGGAATCTGGCTTTGCAAGGCTTTGGTGGGGGGGAAGCTGGAGATAGACCCAAGCGTCATTGAGAAATACCAGCTGGGTGGGAGGTTGTGCCTTCTGGCTTGGAAAAGAAGGGGAGCACTTGGAGACAACACTTTGGGGCTCCTTCATTTGGCAGGCATGGGGAGGGAGACTTACATACATGGTGTAGTAGGTTACTGGTAAAACAAAGAACTGGGACCAGGCCTCATAGATTCTTTTCCTAACTGGGAATGGTGGCAAGCCTGTTATTCAGCAGCAGTCCTGTCTTGAACAATAAAGGAATAATGTAGTTAGAGCAGTGATTTTCAACCTCTTTCATCGCAGGGTACACTGACAAGGCCCTAAAATGGTCAAGAAACACCATCAGTTTTTTTTAACTGTAACAAATCCCTCAATTGCCTTACTAAGTGACCCACTTCAAATCTCACACACACCTGCAGACCATCTGCTGTACACCAGTGGGTCACAACCCACTGGTTGAAAATCATTGAGTTAGAGAAAGATGTGCCTCAATTCCTAAGTCCACTTGTCTCAGATGAGGACAAGGGATGGGAGTGCAATAACCATTATGGAAGGTGGATAGTTAGGGTGCAATCCTAACCAATTTAGGCCAGCACAACCCACTTGTCTTCCCATTCCCATGGTGGTGAGGGTAGGCCGGTGCAAGTCTGTGCCCTGGACTAACTCCCTCAGTGCCTTATGGCCCTTTTGTGACACCCACAATTAGGTACAGGACTTGAGCTGAGACTTATGCCAGCCTAATTGGGAGTCATGACTGAAGCCTTAAGATGCAATCCTAACAAATTTAGGCCGGCCTAACTCACATGGCATACCTTTCTGTAGTGGTGAGGGCAAGTTGGCTTATGCCTGTGGACTAGCCTAACCCCCACCCCAGGAGTGGGACAGAAATGCCTTATGGCAGGCCAGCATGGGTCTTAGGGATTAGGATTGCAGCCTTATTATGTGTATTTTCTTTCATTTGGGCAGTGAGAGGATTCTTTATAGCCTGATGTCACCAGCTGTAACACCTGAAGTGCTGCAATACCTGGGACACAACATACCATGTGGCCCAGCTTGGCTTTGAGGGAACCAGGGGGTAACAGGAAAGAGACAAGGATATGAAAGTCCCGCTCTTCTCCCACTGAATTAACTTGGCATGCATCAGTCTTGAAAGACTATTGTATCTTGCTCGATGCTGCATGCGAAGTATAAAGGCTTGAGTGGATTGATATGGAGGATAGGCTGTTACCCAAGCAGCAAATCCCCCCTCTCCATGCCACTGAAATAGTCCAATGGAATGGCAGAGCCGATATGATTGGTTCCAGCTGCGTCACAGAGCTGGGCTAAAGACAGGAGCTCATCTTGTCTTGTGGGGTCCCGGGTCTCGAATCCTGGCCCGAATTAACAGGCACAGTGTCTTAACCACTTGCGCCACCTACACCCACACCCACCCACTGAATTGTCAGCCCAAAAACATGATGCAGCAAAGGGATACAACCGCCTGAACTCCAGGATACAGCAAACTGAGAAAGGACTGACAGCCAGGATTATTCTCCACTCTTGGATAGGATCAGAGGATAGTGTGAACAGAAGGGGTGGGGTGGGGTAGGCAGACAGCCAGGACTATTGAGGCCTGCTTGCTGGCTGCTGAAAGCGAGGGAGGGCACTGGAATCTCTCCCCTATAAGGCAGCCACTCTACTTTGGGGCTGTGTTTATACTGAGCCAAGGTGACTCAGCTCCAGGCCTGCATTCCATAGCTGTAGGGGGTGGGATGGGAAAAAATCTTCTCTGAGATGAACAGATTGGGGAGTGGGCATTGTACATCAGAAGCACTGGCTCCTAAGCCCTCTGAGATTTTGGGGGTGGGTGGGTGGGGTAGCATTATGGGAAGCACAAAAAACGAATTGGGGGCTGCACATACTGTATCACCTTTGGGAAAGGTTTGGGGTGCAGGGCAGAAGACAGCTGTGGAAACGCCCATGAAAGATGTTCTCATGGTCTCTTGGTGCCCTCTGCAGTCTCAGTCAGGGAACTGAACATTATCAGCATTTCTTTCGTAGTTGTAGTGCCTGAACTCAATCCTGCATGCTAAATTGAAAGCTTAGCTGTGCAGCTTGTTTTCCAAAGGCAAAGGAAGATTACAGTACTTTACACATGCTCTAAAACACTCTCAAGCCAGTGTTCAAGCAGATGAAGGGTTAACGGTAAACAGAAAATCCAGTAAGCGGCATAAAGGATTTTCCACTTGGTTCAGCACACTGACATCCCAACAAACCTCTCTTCGGGTGCAATCATAACCAATTTAGAAACCCAATACTTGATCTGTGCCAAAATAAAGACTAATCTCTCATCAGACCCACAACTTTGGATACATGTTGAATTACAAGTGTCATCCATCTTTAATGGCAGTTTCATGGCCATCACAACTTCCTTCTAGAGAGTACTGGCTACAGAAATGCTTTTTCGTCTAGTAGGGCATTTATGTTCTAAATGCAAAGTATGTGCAAGATCTTCTGAATCAGGAGCATCAAATGTGTTTCCTATAGTGGGCCAAACAGCATTTGTGGTGCCGGCTGAGGGTTGGAAGCATCTTTAAGCAAGAAGTGATGTCAATAAGCAGATAAGGGCCAGAAATAATAAGTTGGTCATGCAGAAACTCATTAACTACAAAAAGAAAATGTGCAAATCTTGATCATGTTTTTAATATATGTGTGAGCCTAATTGTTGTGGGCAACCTTTTCAGCAGCTTCTGCAGATGCTTTGGATTCCTATGGATTCCTCTTAATATGTCCCTTCCCCTGTAAGCGTTCCTTCCTCCCAGAGCCTCTGCAGAAGTGACACTGCTGAAAAGGCAGCTCTGGAAGAGCCCAATTATAGTGGAGGCTGGATAAAGAGGTTCCAAGTGCCACATAATGGTTCACGGGCCTTATATTTGGCATCAATGTTTTAGAGTTCTCATTTGTATTAACCATGCTTCTCAATAAGTTTAAACACACTGCAGTGGATCTCAAAGACAGTAATGAAAAAGTACTGTAATGTAGACCATACAAGACCTATCTATGCAAGGATGTCACTAGGGTACATGTCACCCACTGTGGAGGCCAGCACATCATCCCCATGCAGCGGGTGAGACAACACCTGGATGGTGGGTGTAGTTGGTTATGTGCCATTGCCCTGCCTCCACTGGTTTTTTAGCCACACACTTTGATAGAATAAAGATATTTCAAAGTGGTTTCACTGCATTCTGCTGCAAATCATGCATCCAATGGTATATAACATGGTTCTACAAACATTATATACTACAATGGTATATAACATGGTTCTATTTTGGTCAGTAGGGGTGTCACCCCACCCAGGGGGCCCTTTCTAATACCTAATGATGTCCCTGATCAGCACCATTTGGAAGCCTTGCCCTCCACTGGACTCACCTTCCACACCAGCCAAGGCATGCTTGCTTCCTTGCTAGTAAACATGGCTGTAACTTGCTAGTAAATAAATGCATTTCAGTGCAATCATCAGAGACCCCATTCTTGGGTGATTTGTGGTGGCTGTGTTCATTGTATCAGGACAATTCTGGTGTCCATGGATTCCTCTCACCATGCCTTTTCCAATGGACTACTCATGAGTAAAGCCGCAATATGGGTCACTTTAACTTTCCATAGAGTTCAATACATATTTTAGGTTTTTTTGGTCATAACTTTTAATAGGAAGGTACCATTTAAAAACGGACTTTTGCATTAGATTCTGTTCCTCAGTATGAATCCAGTGGTATATAACATGATGGGTTTTGATGTACCATCACAAAGTTGCAATTTTTGGGTCCCTCAGTTTGTGTCACCCCTTTTAGGTACATCACCTGGTGCAGACCGCACCACCCACACCACCCTGTATATAAGCCTTTTCTTGCAACAGAAACATCCAGTGTAGGCAATTCAGACAATTGCCACCTACAGAATATTGTTCCCTGGGGGAAAACAGCAAGCAATAGCCTCCTTTTGTCTAAGAGTATATGAATTGGGCCTTCATATACTTATTTTGTATTTGATTGGCTCAGCAATCAAACCAACTTTGAGCATCTGGGAAACAATTACCTAACAATTACCATTTGGGGTGTCCAAACCCCACAGGGGCCTAAACGCAGCCCATGGCAAGGCTCAGATTCAGCCGCAGCAAGACCCCTACATCCAGCTCACAGGCAAACCTTGTAATTTTCCATATCTGCCTCTAATACTCTCATAGGTATATTTATGCAAATTTATTCATTTTGAAATGTAAATGCTTAATTTTTTTCCAGCCCCCAACACAGAAAGATTTGGCCCTTGTGTTAAAATGGTTGGACACGCCGACCTAAATCCAAGCCCAGATTCAACATTTTCCTGAGAGCATAACAGGCTCTTAACTTTCATTGATTTTAAGATATTCCCTGGTTAATATGATATCCTGGTAAATACCAAGATATTCCCTGGTAAATAATACAAAGGAGCTTTCTATGTTCCTATCCACACATTCTTCACTCTGCAGTAGAGAACTGATACAAAGATAAAAATTTTGTTGAAAATAAAATAAAGAATTGACAATAACTGAGGAGAGGAATGAAGATTTTCAGAGGAATTTAAGAAAGTGTTTTAGAAATATGTGACTGTTATAAGAAATGATAGTAGGTGTAATGATTATTAATATGTAGAAGAAAAAAATTTAGGACTCTACTTGCTGTATAACTTTCAATGTATGCTTTTACTTGTATTTGTTTTAGGGTGTGTAATTGTATTGTTCTATTTAAGCTTTTAAGGATTGATGTAATTTTAGTTGTGTAAATATTTTTTTTAAAAGACGTCACGTCGCACGTATCTTCTCTGCCTCAGTAGTTTAGTTATGAGACCAATGTCATTCAGCCCCACAAAAAGTCTTAATAGGATGCAGTTTATTCCCATTTTACAGATGAAAACCAAGTAATGATACTTACCCAATGCACTGGGCTGATTTCAACTAGCGTTAACTCTAGCAGTATTTGACTAGTTAACACATCTGAGATCTGATTAAATCTATCTGAAATTTATTTTTATTTTATTTATTATTTTCCTAATTTATACCCCGCCTTTCCTCCCCTACAAGTGGGAGCCCAAGGTGGCTAACAAAGAAGAATAAAACACCATTAAAATCACTAATAAATACAAGTTAAAACATAAGATTTTGTTGAAAAGAACATGGTCCTGACTTGGAGATGTGACAACAGAGAAGTAGCTCTCAGAGAAATGAGCAATCCAGTGTGGAATTAGCAGGCAGATAGATTTGAATCTAAGATATCTGGTTTCGAAGTTTCTACTTAGCCATAAAACCTTCAGTCTGATCCAGCCACTGTCAGCCTAACCTAGCTCACAGGGTCATGTGTGGATAAAATAGATTCATATATGCCTGCTTAAGGTTCTTTGAGGAAGACCAGAGTAGAGATTTATTCTGGCAGACCAACACAGAGAATATGGGAGAGGAATATGGGAAAAATACTGGGCTTTACTTCTGCATATATTGCATTTACTTCTGTATATTGGTATCCTACATATACCACACACACACAAATATAATACATACACATAAGTAAAAGCCCACAGTTGTCACTTGCAGAGGTACAATGTAGGCCACATTATATTTATTCACCTTTCTCCTCAATGGTTCTCAATTGCCCCCCTAACCTGTTCTCAGCCTGTCCTGTTATTCAGCACTAACTGCCTTCCTTATATCTTCCTGGTATCATTACTGAGGCAACAAATCAGGAATCACCTCAAATCACCTCCATAGCCCTTTTACCACCTGTCTCCTCAACAGTTCTCCTCTACTGCCACCATCAGCCTTCTCTGCCCCAGAGACACATGGGAAAAGAACCTTAAGCCTGCCTGATTTGACATGGAACGTTGGCCAGAAGGTGTGGACACCCAAACACACAGGATAAGCCTTTTACAGTATGTAGATAGGCTAGATAGATCAAGGGTGCAATCCTAAGCATGTCTACTCAGAAGTAAAGCCTTATTCCCAGGAAAGTGTATATAGGATGGCAGCCAAAGACATTAAAACATCCGAGGGCACAACTTTCAAGCACTGGATACTTGTACCAGTAGGACATGTGCTACATCCTGCAGTTGGGGGCAGTCACAGAAGTCTCCTTTAGGTAAGGAAATCCATGCTACCTTACCTTGGAATTGCATTGCCCTTACCCCAGATCTGGAAAATTGATTAGGACTTCACCCTGACTCTAGCAACATCACATAATTGTTAGAAAGCTGCTGTAGTTGTCCAGATTTGAATTCACTACTACAATATAGGAAATAAAAGTGTGCATTTAGGCCAGTTAGTATGTTACATTTTCCACTTTCAAAACTCTTCCCAAAACTGATTTCTATGTTGGATAAATACAAAATTATAGCAACATATCCCTGTCACCCATTGCTTCTAAAAATTCTGGAAATAAGTCATTCTGCCACAGGGAAAAGGTTGGAAATTAAATCCTCTCAAGCTAAAAAAGTGATGCAACTCCAGAATGATTATTCCAGGCCAGTTAGATCACAGACACAAGCAAATGACTAGAAAACGTTGCTGGCCTTTTTCTACCTTTTCTGCTAGAAATGTAGAGGCATAGAAATTTTTTAAAGGACATGCTTAGATAGTAGGAACTAAAATGACAAAGTTCTCCTGGGAAACTACAAATCATAAGGCTGCACATGGATGTCAGGAAGAACAGATAAAGTCACAGAAGACAGTTTTTCCACCCAGTGACAGAAATACAGTATGAACAAAGTAATAAGAAGTTCTTTTTATTTTTAACTCTTTACAAAAACAACATAAAAATATGTGCAAGCTTTTAGGAATAAAAAGGAAATGTTTTCCAGGCTCTCATCTGGATCCAGTGTGTTCTGATTCTTCCACACCAAGATGAAGAATTTCGTCCCTTTTCAAAAATCACCTATAATTGGTGCCCACTAGAACTCAGGGTCCCTGGCAGCCCCTGCATTGTGGCATGGATAGTTTCATATTTCTGTCGCAGCTCTTCAAGCTTTGAAGCTGAAAAAGTAATATGTTATCTGTAGTTGTTATGGCTATTTAAAGGTATGAGGGCTCTCGGGACTAGAAAAAGCTAAAGTGCAACCCAGTCATGTCATCTCCCCAAATCGTGACCTCTTCGTCAGTTAAGGAATTTGATCAATCAGAAGAACCAACAAATGTAAGTGCGGGAGAACACTATAGACAAGTATTTACAGTTTATATACAACATATAGACAAGTATCTATATGATGCAAAAGGCGGCACAGTGGCAATCCTCACATCCAATACTTACGCAATGTAGCTTGAGTGCTGCCATTCCAAGCTGCCTTCTCTTCGTGTCGCTTTTTCACGATCTTCATGATACACTCAGAGGTTTCTGTAACCTGGGCCAAGCCTTGCAACTCCTTGGTTGGTTGAAAGAACACATGCAAGTTATCCCATTAACCTAGTGTGCTCATTCTGCTTCAGATGCTGGTATTTGGGGAGAGGGATTGGAGAGGGGGAAGATCTATTCAAGGAAAAATAATCTCACAAATTCCAGAAGATTAGTCATGTGTTGCTGGCATTTGCTGCAAGACAAACAGACTTACTTTGGCACAATATTTTGTGAACATGTGTCCACTTCAGAGGCATGAAGCATTATTCTCTGTTGAGGGATTGACATATGTAACATGGGTGCAAAAGAAAGTTGGTACAAAAGGAACCATTAGATCTGCAGAGTTCATGTGTGGAGGATGGCACAAAGACACCATGTGTACTTACATCCCAAATTCAGATAATTTCATACAATAGGGATTGTGTAGTCATCATTTACACTTCATGAATCTGATGAAGTGGGCTCTTGTTCATATAACCTTATGTCACAACAAGCCTGTTTGTCTTTAAAATGTTACAAGAATGTCATGTTTAAACAAGATGGTTTTGGATGTGAAATTATGATCTAGTAAAAATTACATATCCACTGCAGATGTTTAGGCTTAAAGATTTAGATACATTTTGTAGGATCTAGTTTTTAGGCCTTGCTCTCACGGTGGTGGTAAACCTGGGTTTGGGCTATTGAAGCGAACAGTTCCCTATACTCCAATATTCTAACATCAATATACTTTTTCTGTCTAGAGGAGCACAGTGTATGATACATGCAAACCCTAATCTAGTGTTACAGGTGAGACCTAGGTTTTCTTGAGGCCTAAAAAGAGGTGGAACCAGTAGGGGAATCCAGCTATATGGCTGCTAGGAAACTACATCTTCTATCCCTATTCTCTTCACTCTCCTTTCCCTAAGACAAATGCGAGTTTAAGAGCATGCCTAATTTACTATATTAAACTACCAGTAGCCAACTGGTCTTAAGCCAACTGAACTTAAACTCTTTAACTCCCTCCCCACCAATCCACTTCTATTACACCCCAAGTCTCACCTGAATGCATAGCATCAGGCTGTGATGCACTGCCTGGAAGAGAGGACCACAAGGGCTAAGCTTAGGAGCAGGGCGCCCACAATATTTCTGCAATTCATTCTCATACACATGCTCAAAGGTGATAATCAATTGACTGAAGTCAGAGATCACCAGTTTGAGGGTCTGCAGAACTGTGGTGTTGTTGGGTAATGAATCTTCATCATGTGGAACCCCGTCCAGGAAGGAACACTGAAAAATACAATTTTGATGCCGAATGGAAGTTATTGTTCAATCAAGGGCATGAAGTTCTGGTGACTTACCACACAGTACAGCTATTCTGAACCATGAATCCTCTGTTCTAGCCCCAACTGCTCAGATGCACATGTGGTAGCTCTGGTACATGCACTGCCTTCTCCAATTGCTAGAGAAGAAATAATCACTCCTATTTCCCAAAGCAAGTCCCAGTCTCACACTATACTTTCAGGCTTTTCATATGATGTGCAGACAAAATTCTCTAAGAGGCCAACATTAAAACAAAGAAAAAAATGGAATGAAGAGACATGGAGAAGATATAAATGAAGAAGGATGAACTTGGCTACAAAGGGTTTATAAGACAGAAAGGTAGGCCAGCTGATTGGGAGTTAAGAGTTTTTGGTTTGCTTGTTTTTTTAAATAGACAACTTTGTGGCTGAGGAAAATGTTCTATGCCAATGGTTTAAAACTCTTGTGTAGAAGTTACAAACCACTATTTACAAACCACTAAGTGTAGGGGGCAGGGGAGAGGTAGCGGCAGAATTCTGAGGATCCCAACACTGCCAGTTCAATTGATCACCCATAGAGTGGTCTCCTAGGAATGTGGGGAGCCCCATGGAGCCCTCTGCAACTCTCCATATCTCAGAATGTTAAAAGAATACTATCCGAAACACTTCCTGGTTGCAACTGGAAGTGGGTTGTGATCACCATTTTTGAAAATTCCAAGATTCAGGGAGCCCTGGAGAGAGCTCTGTGGGGCTCACTAACCCCCCTCCCCCTCGGAGGCTGGCAAAAGGATACGGGTAAGTTGAACAAAAAGCCCCTCAGTCCCTAGTAGTGGCATGATACTGAGGACTATGTAGCTGCCTTTCCCACCACCAGTTTAATAACCACTGCTCAATGCTCTTGATGAAGAGAAATGTCCCACAAAAAAGTACATACTGTATTTACTCAAATATAGTGCTCAACTTTGCCAGCCAAATTCAGTTTCCAAAATCATGATGTGCATTAGATTTGATTGCTAATTAGATTTGAGTGAATACAGTATTTTGATTATAAGTTTTAGAAGGAGGTGACATTAGATTCGATGGCGCATTAGATTTGAGTAAATATGGTATTAAAAATGCAAGTGGTCCTGAAAACTATGGGGCATGTGTAATGAAGTGTCAGATGTCTGTGCAGGTAACTGTCAAATTTCTCCTAGCCCAGAGGTGTGCAAACCTTTGGCAAGATGGCCATATCGTCCCTCTGACACTGTAAGGAGCTGGAAAAGAATTGGGTCTGGGGCTCAAACGACCATAGGGGAAAAAAATTAAGACTGAAGAAAGAAAGGAAAGACCTCAAAAAAGTATGGATTGTGCAAACTTTTAGAGTTTGTAAGTATGCATAAGTGTCTATCCAAGGCATGGACAGGAGAAAGAAAAAATGAGGCAAAGACACCCATGATGGAAAACTGAATAAAACAAATTGCTAGCAAGGACACACATGATGGAAACTGGATAAAATAAATTTCTAGCCCCCTCTTAATACCTCCTTGCCAATATGCACACCTCACCACTCAGGTAGAAAGTGTACATCATTAGAATCACAGAGTTTAGGCCATCTACTCTCTCACAATTAGGTTCAAATGTCCTATGTTGAACCAACATGGTTCAGGCGATATGGTGCTAGTTTAAGAATTGGCACATCTCATAATTGATAAAATAAGTTCCAAAAAGACTCAAACAAATAAATGTTTGTTTATATCAGCAACCTCTTCCTGATCTAGTTATGGCACACATATGCAAAGTTCCACTCTTGTCTGATAAACTGATATGCAAATAACTCACCTCCAACCTAAGATCCTGGAGAGTTGCTAACAATTCCTCAAGCTCCTTCGATAGCTCCAACAGCATTTCCTCATGGGCTGTTGTTGATTGATGGGCCCTTTATAGACATTGGGAAGGGAAAATTGGGAATGAGTCTTACATTTTGATACTTGGATTTCACCAGACTTAGAAGATAGTTGGGAATGGATGGATTGGCAGCCATGAATTTTGGGGTTTCCACCCAACTCAGATTCCTTTTAGTCAAGTTTTCCCATCTATATTTGGCTTGGGTTGGAACTCAGATAGCTCTTGTGCCTCTTCTGGTTCCAGAGATAATTCAGTCCAATGACTTCTTGGACCTCACCTTTGCAAAGGAAAGGATGGGGATGGGGGAAGTTGACCTGACCTTTTTTGGACTGCTTCTTCACTCATGAGGAGTGGCTTGATGTCTGAGCTCCAGGGATGACACTCTGGGTTCAACACTGCCTGCAGGTTAAAGTTGGAGAAAATCTGTTTGATAAGTTCTTCATTCTTCCTAGGCATCTGTTGGACATATTCTTCTGTGCTGAAAGAGAAAGAACATTAAGGAAACCACAGGGACAGGCTGCAGGAGCCAACAGTTAAAACAGCCAACTCAGGCAACTTACCAGATAGATTTGTGGCCAGATATGGGAAGATAAGGCAAGTCTAGCAAATGGGAGAAAAGGTCTAGAAATGAAGCCCAGTTACTAATAAATCATGATCCCTGGTGTACTAAGAAAGAACAAGCTAGGACAGAACAGGCACATCTGGCAGGTGGGAGCTAAGTGGCAGACATTCCAGTGCTGAGCACAGGGTATACTAGGAAGGAAGAAAAGAAGGAAGCCATCAGAATGGAAACAAAAAGAAGGAGGTTTTAGAAGGAGGTGACAATTCAAGTCACAAGATAGTTCTTTGGGGCAATTGATCCACTTTCTTTAGACGAGCTGCTTAAAGCTTTACATACCATTTGAAGTAACTGCTCAGTTGCCCAGGAAAAAGACAGCTCCTGACTCAAAACTAAGTCCTTGAACATGGATATGTAAGCACCTTTTAAAAGGCTTTTCTTTTTAATGGTTGCAAAATCCTGACAAATAGGCATTTTCATGTTTTGCTTTTAAAAATCAGCCATTAGAAAATGAATTTCTATTTCTGGAGTTCAACTAATGCAGCATTAACCAAGTTTCAGAATCTAAATGGCAAGCACTGAACTCTAGGTTCATTATCAACAACACCAGTTCAGTCTGCTGAACATGAAGGGCAATAAAGCAACACAAAGATGCCAATCCAATAGGTCTTGCAATATCCAGTTTCTGGGAGAAGACATGCCAATGCAAATTGTGCTTGAATAAAACCCTTACCTGGAAAAACTGCTGGAGTCTGTTACAGAGTCCGAATGTGTGACGTTGCCCTGATGTGGAATCACATCCAGTAATTTTTTCAGGAAGCTAAGTTGCTTCTTGGCACAGGTTTTTCCCTATGGACATATTATAAATTAACCAATTAACCAGGGAGGAAGAATGACCTTCTTTGACTTAAAGTGATGTGTCACAACAAGCCAGTTATTTTTGGTGACAGTATTAGAAGTACCATTTCCAAGAGAGAGGAAGCAATAGTACTAAAAAATGGCATCCCCAATGTCCAATTCTTAGTACTGCTTTCAATTTAGGCACTATAAAAGGAGAATGTAAGGCTGTGGGTCAAGGATGTTATCATGACTGCAGCAGCCACTGCACTTCATTCCCACAAGGGAAAGGTGCATCAAAGCGGTTCGGGGTAGACATACCAGATGTTGGGTGCCACTTCAATTACAAAATACAAAAATGTGAAACCTGATTAGGTTTATTAAATAACTTTCTAGGTTACAACACCTGGTAGTGGGTGCCTGAGTCAGCTCCTCTCCTCAGCTTCTTGGAAGGGCACCAATGCAAAGAGCACCAATGCAAAGAGCACAAGCAAGGACCTAGGAGGACACTGATCTCAGTTCTTGTCATCTTTTAACACTCTCCCCAATCCCAATACAGCTCCAGAGTTATGGGGTTGGTCAGGCTGCAGCAGGGGAGATTCATTTGGTGTGATTATCTCTTCCTTACGGAGGTTCTCATCACTCCTGGCCAACTTCCAAGGCAGGCTCAAGGCTCTCCTTCAACTTCTGCTGTTACACTCATTTCATGGTGCCAGCTAGCGCCAGCTGTGAAGCAGCATTCTGGGCCAGCTGTACAACTCCAAAATGGCTCTGTGGCAAACTGATCCCTTCCTGGAGATGACCCACTGTTGTTGTCAGCTCAGACCAGATGGGGTTGACAAAGTACCAAGTTCTCTCCTGTGGGACAGATCGAGTAACTAGATTGGCTTTCAGTACAATGCCCACTACCCTCAGTTTACTACGGCTGGCTTTTATGCCTCTGGCAATAGGGAAGTCCCAGATGGAGACCACATCCCAGATCAGGGTCATTAGACTAATTGGGAACCAGCCTGGACTCTCTTCTCATGTTGCTGTCTCAGCAGATCCATATAGCTCAGCAACATCCTTTGGAGAAACCCAAAAGTCTTTCCCTGCTTTTAGTTTCTGGAAACTAATAGCCAAAGATAGTGCAATGTGCATAGCGTGGAGAAGGATAAAGACATTTATTCCAAAAAAAGTTTGGACATCTAAAGCTTCTAGAAAGCAAAACTAACAAAGTGTGTTAGCCAAGAAGAGAAGATTAAGGAGTATAACCTAATCATTCTGAATTCTTGGGGGGAGGAGGGAAGAAGAAACAGGAAACAGCTATGAATATTTACTGTAAACAGATCAAGCCTCAACAGAAGATTAAAATTAAAAGGAGGTAGCTTTAGATTATATTTTAGGGAGAAAAAATCTCCAGTGGATCACTCAGCAATCAGGCTATCCAGGAAGGTAGAGTCTCATTCCATGGAATCTCTCTAGTACCTACCTTGATGAGATCCAGGTCATTTGCTTGACAAAGCATCAGCTGATACCCCAGGTTGGCCATTTCTGTCAGGACAGCAGAGGTCCAGTTACCACAAATAGTTTTATCTATAAAGACTGTGCCAGTCATGTTCACAAACCTATCTTTCTGACAAATACCTGTTGACAAATAACTTTCTCCCAAGCAGCAAAATCACAGTACATTACAGCTCATCTTAAGCAGCCATGGACCACTGGTCCATCTAGCCCTCTATTGCCGTCTTGGGATTAGAATCAACGACTAGACTCTTAAAACTTTCTTTTCTCAGCCATTCAACAGCCTATTTCCTGGAGATGTTTGAGAATGAACTTTAGCCTTGTGCTTGTTAACATACAGTATTTACATTCCACATTTCTGTTTTTGAGCAGCCAAGGCTATTACAGAGAAACAAAAATCCAAATAAACTTTCAACATGCAGTTTAAAGCCAAATTACAACTATAAGAAGCATGTGCAATGCCACTGAGCTATTGCCAATAGGCCCTTACATTGACCTGTTTGGGTCTTTTACAGGATGTATAGGGATTGTGCCACTGCCAGGAGCAAAAGAATTTGGAAAAACTTACTTAAGGAAGGAAGTTCAGTGCAACTTACTTCTGAGTCGACACAAAAAGGATTAGTGTTAGGGCAAAATCCAGAGTAACTACGGGGAGTCCTTGCTCCGGTGTAAGAACAATTTACTCTGGATTCCAATATGAATTTCCCATAGGTTTTCACCCTGTCAGTCTTGAAAGACTACAGTAGCGTGCTCGGCGCTTCATACGCTGCATGCGAAGCACGAAAGCCTGGGTTGGATTGTTATGGAGGATAGGCTGTTACCCAAGCAGCAAATCCCCCCTCTCCACACCACTGAATTAGTCCAATGGAAAGGCAGAGCCAGTACGATTGGATCCAGCTGGCGTCGCAGAGCTGGGCTAAGGACAGGAGCTGACCCTGTCTCGTGGGGCCAACCCGGGTCTTGAACCCTGGCCTGCTGTTTAACAGGCACAGTGTCTTAACCTCTTGCGCCACCCACAAATTTTTTTTTTTGCGCCCGAACAGGGATAGCGCCCGGATAGCTCAGTCGGTAGTGCATCAGACGTTTAATCTCAGGTTTTCACTAAGTGGTGCAGTAACTATGGGGGCACGTAAAGTCTCTTACATGCTCCCGTAGTTACTCTGGATTTGGGGGCTAGTCTACATCCAGGAGCCTGAGATAAGTCTCTGCTAATTTTGGATAAAGAAGGTAATTACTTAAAAGGTGTACTGGCTGTTTTTCCCAAGGACATGAGTAAGGGGTACAAACAGTCAATGGTGGCACTAATTACTATATTTGAATGAGTTAGGATCTGAGAGAATCCTGTAGGAGATGGTTGGAAGTTAGCAAAATTTGGACTACTGTACTATAATAGGTCAAGACAGAAGTTTGGAGAAAGTTTTGTTCTCCTATTCCTAAATCTGGACACATAAAATCATAGAGAGGTTAACCCAAACACTGCCACTTCTGGTCCACCACAAGGTCTTATCCAGTCGACAGCAACTTAAAATAATTTTTCTAAACTACAGGTCAGACAGTTAACACATGCAGTTCTGTCTGCTATACTCCTTTCCATATGGCAGGAGTGGGATCAACTTCCCTAACCTGCATTTTCAGTTACCTGGGCCAATATGCTTTAAGACACGCACATTAAAAATATTCAGTGTTAACCTTACCCCAGCCAATAAAACAAATTGTGATTCTACATGTTGACTTTCAACAATGCCATAAAAAGATCACAGTGAGAAAACAGCATAATTTTTGCACATGCATAAACTAATTGTAGCAAACTCAGACTTCACAATGGATCAGGCAATGTGATTTGATTCACTCACCTCCACCTTATATAAATGAATCACAATAAGCCCTGCTACTTGTATCATCTCCGAGTAACTACCATACTGACAGTTACTCAGGGTCAAAGTGAAAAGTTTCAAGTAAAACCTATTCATTTAAATTTAATTCATTTAAATTTAATTCATTATCATAAAACTGTTTTTCTGCCTGTGAAAAAGTGTCAAGTATACAACTGGGCATTGTACTGAAGAGTTTGGAGATCACTGACCAAAATTATGCAGTGGGACTTCTTAAATAGACTGTGCTGTAAGTGTATCTCTTCAGTTTTTCTTGACAGGAATGAAAACATCTTGTATAAACATCCATTTATACAAGAACATGCAAAGCAACATAAGTTTGAGCAATATCTGCACTAACACTGGTCAGCACAGCACCCAGCAACAGGTGTATTATGGGTGAGTGGATCAAAGATATCTCTTGATACTGAGCATATAGACATTTTGCCAACTCCCAGTATGGTTCTCCATAATGGACAAGCCCTTGGTTTTCATTCTCATGCCATGCCCATAGCAAGCATTTTGCTACTACCAAACTTCACAGAACAACAAGGATGATTCACTCGACACATTCAACCCTTGCTCCGGTGTATATGTTTAACATATACCTTTTATTTTCACATCTGACTGAGATTCCTTGAGGGATGAGAACTTTTCTTGGAAAGGTGGATACACACTGCAAGGGAGAATGGGGAAAAATAAACAAGAGAGATCATACTGTAGTGTTATCCTAAAGACACTTTCCTGGGAATAAGACCCGGAGGACACAATGGGGCTTATGTCTGAGTAGACATAGTTAGGATTGTGCTCTTTCATCATCACTAATGGAGTCACTGCTATCCACTGGCTCAATTGAATCTTTGTCTTTATGTGCAACTAACATTCCCAAGCTGCTGATGGGGAGCAGCACTAGAACATTGATAAGGCACACCTTCCACGCTGCCACACACAGATCCCACATACAAATCTTGGCTCATGCCGCTCTCCCCAGACCCTCCATGAGTTCCCTGGCCATGGAAGCCTATTCCAAACTTTGCTCAGGGCCCCACTGTAGCTCAAGCTAGTCCCCTCATCCCACCTGTGAGTTCTCTTGCCAAGAAAACCTTTTCCAAACTTCCTCAGAAGTGCTCTTTACTCAAGACAGTGCTCTTTATGCAAGTCAAAATTTCTGAGAAAATTTTGCTCTTTACCCAAAACACTCTTTATTCAAAGTACCACTGTAATAGGATTCAAAGCATATTTGTAAAGTGTATATAAATCCAAAATTTTTATGGTCAAATGGCCAGGACAAATCAGTGAGTGAAAAGGGGCATAATTATAACGAAATAGTATTTGTGTTGACTCTTGTCAAAAACAGATGCATTACCCTTACATCCACATCACTCATGTCCCTCCCCATCACCTTTTCCCTACCCAATAGTCCTTAGAATGACCAACTGACAAAAAAACTGGTTTAAAGGACAAGGATCATCCAGGAAATAGAACTCCAACCATACTGGTTGAGGACACAGAAAAGGGCTAAACTACTGAGTGGGTGTGTGAGAGCCCATTCGGACGCTGCCTCTACACAAGAGCTAATGCACACCATTTTTGTGTGGAGATCTTACATGGCTTGATGAAATCATATGGCAAGCCTCCACATTAAGGCAAACCAGGGTAAAACAAACAATAAGGGTGCCAGTGGCACCATCAGTGCCATCACTGATGGCACTGGACCATCAGTGACAGAAAGTAGTTTTCAAAGGTCACAGTTGCCACGTGGAACTCATCTCTGACTGGCTCATCTGCAAGTGCAAGACCTATCAAAATCTGAGCTGAATTGGAAACAGCAGCAGTTTAACTCACAGGAAAGATACACAAGATTTAAGAGTTATGTAACCTCCCCTAAGGGATGGAATGGAACAGGCTAAATAATACATGCAGAGAACAAAAATATTGCATTTTAGAATTGGGAACAAAGAATGACAAACAAAATTGTTCAAACTATAAATTACTTAACAAGGAGTAGCAGAAACAACTAAGGAAAACTAATCCTATCCATTTAAGAACTGAAAAAAATCAAGAAAATAAGGATATAACTGTGGAGGCAATTACCTGACAAAAATCCATTCCAATATATCCAAGCGATGGGTTGAGGGAGTACACAGCAAATTCTCTATTTCTTTAGCCTCCGACAAGTAGACACTCTCCAATGCAGGGCAGTCTAAGTTCTGTGGAAGGATGAGAAAATGGGATTGATTGCATCTTCATTTACTTTATGCAATCTCCCCAGGCCCAGTGTTGGGTGAGTGTTCGAGTGGGATATGTTTATAAAGAAAATGTTCATCACAAATTATAAGCCATGATAACTGAAATGCAACCTCTTGGTTTTATGGGTAGCCTTTCCTAATGCCAGATGCAATGTAGTGGCAAAAAGAAGCAGGTATCTTGTTGTTTTATGTATTCCAGGGAGCATCTATTAGGATGCTGTGAGAATGAAAGCTGGTCTAGATGTGCCTTGGGCCTGATCCAACAGGGCTCTTATGTTTGGCTGACTTATCTCTAAGGCAGCACCACCCAAAGTGATGGGTTTCTACCCACTGCTATATTCATAACTTGCAATCTGCTCTGTTGTATCTCTGTATATGGGCCATACCCTAGTCTTAGGTCTCTTTCCATAGACCAGCATGTTAACCATATTGTTTACATCAGGGGCATGCAACCCCTTGGCACAAGTGCCGAACTCAGCACTATTTGTGAGCGTGCCTGGGAGGTGTCACAAAAATCTTGTAAGGCACTTCTGTACCACGCCTGTGGGGGGTGGGAGGTTGGGCCAGTGCACAGGCATATGCTGACCTCCCACCACCATTACAGGAAAATATGCCAAGTAAGTTAGGCCAGCCTAAATGGGATAGGATTGCACCCTACTTCCTCTATGGTTGTTAAAACTTTCCCGATCAATCCAAGTTTTAAGTCTATCCAAGAGATGTTCTGCACCTAGTTTATAGTTATAGATAGCAGTTGGAATGACAGTTGGAATTGGATGCTGACAATTGCCTCTCTTCAGCCTTCTCTGCCCCAGAGAAACTTGGAAATAGACTCTCAGAAGGTGACTCTCCTCAGCCTGCTCGATTGCGATGGAATGTCGGCTAGATATGGACACGTTATGGCATTTATGGAGACGGGGTTGACAGCCCACAGCCGTCACTTGTGCAGGTACAACATAACAACACACATCAGTTAAAAAGCTGTTGCACTGTCCAGCATCTCAACTGCTCTTTTGCCATCTCTCTCCAAAATGGCTCTCCTCAATTCCCTCCCCTCCTGTCTTCTCAGACTATCCTGTTATCAGTTGACAGTTGCAATGTTGACAGTTGCATCCCATCAACCTGCTTGACTGACACAGAACGTTGGCCAGAAGGTGCGGACACCCTTACACACAGGCTAAGGCTTTGAAACATAAAGACAATCATGACCCTCTTCCAATTCCTAAGGCGCACCTGCACATCATCCACAGCACCCCAGCGTGCCACAGCACTGGTGGAGGGAGTAATGGTGCAATCCTAACCATATCTACATACCACACCAGATGGTGCAATCCTAACCATGTCTACTCAAAAGTAAGCCTCATTGCGTTCAATGGGTCTTACTCCCAGGAAAGTGTCTTTAGGATTGCAGCCAGAGTCCCACAGCAGCCTGTCAGATGGTTTCCCATATCCTAAGGGGCAGGAAAGAAAGGAAGGGAGGCAGCAGCACTCCCTGCTCTTCTTCTCCAGCATGCAGGATACTCTGCTCTTGAACATGGAGGCTCCGTTTAGGTCTCATGCGCTATTAGCCTTCTTTTTTCATGGGGTCTACTTATTGCTTCTCACTGGGAAAGCTCAGCCCTCCCCACATAAAGACATCACCATTCCTCCTTTGGGGCTGCCCCACGGAGACACCTCTCCCCTCCGCCTCGCGCCCTCAGCGGCTAGATTAAGAATAGAACCTTCAACCGCTCGTAGACGTTAACCGCCTCCGCCATCTTCCCGCCTCAGCACAAACCCCTCCTTCTCCCGCTCCTATTGGTCGCTGCCAACACCAGAAGAAGTACAGGCGACGCCTCCAAAAGGAGAAGGGCGGGGATCCTATACACAGCACTGAGTCTGCCATCATAGCCACACCTACCTGGGAGGAAGCCCCACTGACTCTGAGGGGACTGACTCCTGAGGAGACCTGCCTGGGAGGGGGCTGTGAGGCTGCCTCCCTCTCCACCCTTTCCTGGGAGGAAGCCCCACTGACTCTGAGGGACTGACTCCTGAGGAGACCTGCCTGGGAGGGGGCTGTGAGGCTGCCTCCCTCTCCACCCTTTCCTGGGAGGAAGCCCCACTGACTCTGAGGGACTGACTCCTGAGGAGACCTGCCTGGGAGGGGGCTGTGAGGCTGCCTCCCTCTCCACCCTTTCCTGGGAGGAAGCCCCACTGACTCTGAGGGACTGACTCCTGAGGAGACCTGCCTGGGAGGGGGCTGTGAGGCTGCCTCCCTCTCCACCCCTCCCTGGGAGGAAGCCCCATTGACTCTGAGGGACTGACTCCTGAGGAGACCTGCCTGGGAGGGGGCTGTGAGGCTGCCTCCCTCTCCACCCCTCCCTGGGAGGAAGCCCCATTGACTCTGAGGGACTGACTCCTGAGGAGACCTGCCTGGGAGGGGGCTGTGAGGCTGCCTCCCTCTCCACCCCTCCCTGGGAGGAAGCCCCATTGACTCTGAGGGACTGACTCCTGAGGAGACCTGCCTGGGAGGGGGCTGTGAGGCTGCCTCCCTCTCCACCCTTTCCTGGGAGGAAGCCCCACTGACTCTGAGGGACTGACTCCTGAGGAGACCTGCCTGGGAGGGGGCTGTGAGGCTGCCTCCCTCTCCACCCCTCCCTGGGAGGAAGCCCCATTGACTCTGAGGGACTGACTCCTGAGGAGACCTGCCTGGGAGGGGGCTGTGAGGCTGCCTCCCTCTCCACCCTTTCCTGGGAGGAAGCCCCATTGACTCTGAGGGGACTGACTCCTGAGGAGACCTGCCTGGGAGGGGGCTGTGAGGCTGCCATATTCTCCACACTTTCCTGGGAGTAATAGTACAGTCCTATTCACGTCTACTCAAAATTAAGTTCCAGTCAGTTCAAAGAGATTCTTAGAAAAGTGTTCTTAGGATTGCATCCTCCCATTTACTATAATTGGACTTTAAGTTCAAATGTAGAGGATTGTGGTCCAAAGTCTCCATGTAAGGCAGAGAAAACCCTGTACATGCCATTGAGAAAGCTCACACAAGGGGGAACTCTTCTTCTGAATAAAACATTGAACTGCTCCCTTGCATTTGTATACGATCTGAGATTTTGTATGCAGAGTAATCTAAACAGTACAGTGCAAGTTTTACAGCACAATCCTTTTTAGACTGAGCAATAATAGGGTTAGTATACACACAGTATTGTGCAATTCTATTGCAACTCTATATACAAAGTCTGTATAAGATTGCAATTTACTTGATTCTGATACACACATATAAGTAGAGTTGGTGAGAGCACAGTCCTAACAATGTCTACTCAAAAGTAAGCTCCATTGTGTTCAGTGGGTCTTATTCCCAGGAAAGTGTCTTTTGGATTGCAGCCTGAGTCTTTTAAGGCCATATTTTTCCCCCTAAAATTCTGGTAAATGCCCATAGGGAGAAAGATGTACTGAACTGAGAGAATGAGTAATAGATGTGTACATATTGTGATTGGCACAGCCATATTCCTAAAGCATTTGGATCTGTGCTTCATAACCTGTTTTTTCAGTAAATTTCCCTCCACATGGATAAAGAATTTCCCTGTTCTTAAACAAAATTGCATTTGCAGAATTATATGGTAGGTACTGGATCAAATATGAAACTGTTGCCAAAGAAGTCCAGTAGCACTTGAAGGACATATTTATTTCAGAATAAGCGTTTGTGAGCTGCAGCCCACTTGTAGTCTACAAAAGCTTACACTGGAATAAATGGGCTTTAGTCTTAAGGTGTAAAAAACTTAGTCTTGCACAGCAGAAACAACAAACACAGCTACCTGTAAGTTGCACCCTGTGGTTAATATTCATCCCCAGCAAGGAGAGTCCCAAGTTTGTCACTTTCCTGTTTCAGCATCTTTCCTATTCATCTTTGCCAGTCATATGACAGGCAGTTCATCATAGTGCAAAGCTACATCTGTACTTGCTTTGGCTTTGACTTAGCAATAACTTGTAAGCACCTTCCCCAAGGCTGTCAAGCACAATACTGGAGATGAAAAGACTAATCCTAAAAAACAATTTCCTGGGGTAAGACCCATTGAACACAATGGGGTTTACTTCTGAGTAGATATGGAGCACAATCCTAACCATGTCTACTCAAAAGTAAGCTCCATTGTGTTCAATGGATCTTACTCCCAGGAAAGTGTCTTTAGGATTGCAGCCATGGTTAGGATTGTCCTCAAAGTCTTGATGCCTAGTTAGATTGTCAGCAGTAAAATTGCTTTTTTGTTTAGAAAAGGGGAGACAGAGTGGAAGGATTAATTTAACTCCCATGATGGAGCTGCCACCCCAAATTTGGCATTAGTTGTGCAAGTGCAATCTTAGTTCTTGTTGCAGCAGGCCATTTCGCTTCAGGAAATATAGCATCTGTTGGTGCATTCCCCCATCCCACTAGGGCTTGAGGAATACAGAAATTCCTCAGGTATACTTTCTTTCACTTTGTTGCTATAATAGGAAAATAAACCCTGCCTTTGCTAAATGTAATTCTGCACGACAACACTTAGAGCACAATCCTAACCATGTCTACTCAGAAATAAGACCTATTGTGTTCAATGGGTCTTATTCAGTGGTGGGATTCAAATAAATTAACAACAGGTTCTATGTCCAAATAACCTAAATTAACAACAGGTTCTATGTCCTATTAGTAGGTTCTCAGAACCAGGCGCTCATTAGCAAAGGGCTCTATAGAACCTGTGAGAACCCCCTGAAGCCCACCACTGGTACTACTCCCAGGAAACTGTCTTTAGGATTGTTGCCTTAAAGGGAGTAGATTACCTGTAATTTTCTTCTTCTCAAAAATAAGTTTCATCAGCAAAATAGTTCCTAAGTAGTATTTTCACAGATAATGATTAAAATGGCCTTCCTTCAATCAGTATGTAACAGCAATGTAAAACTTAAGTTGGACAAAGTATTAATTTGATTATAAATATGGTTCTGCTTTCTCTTCTGTAAATCTAACTTTTTCAGAGTTTGTAGTATTTGTTTTGACTTTCGTCTCCAGTCCAGTGCTGTGCAGGTTTAACGGAGAAGACATGTTAGTTCATTGGAATGTTATTAGTAGTATTAGGCTGCAATCCTAACCACACTTTCCTGGGATTAAATAGTATTGAACACAATGGGATTTACTTCTGAGTAGACATGCTTAGGATTGCACTGTTAATCAGGTTTTTGAACAATCAACGTTCTTCATAGACATGTAAATTCTTTTGAATTATATTCCGACTTTATGGAAACTTTCAGAAGGACAACAAAGATATTGAGCACAATCCTAACCATGTCTACTCAAAAGTAAGCCCCATTGTTTACAATAAGTCTTACTCCCAGGAAAGTGTCTTAAGGATTGCAGCCATTGTCTGACTAAGAGCACAATCCTAACCATGTCTACTCAAACATAATTCCCATTGTGTTCAATGGGTCTTACTCCCAGGAAAGTGTCTTTAGGATTGCAGCCTAATAGTCCTGACTATTGTAAAAGATTTACTGCACAATCCAGAGTAACTATGGGAGCTCTTAAGAGACATTTACACTGACGTAGTTATGGTGCCACTTAGTGAAAACCTATGGGAAAGTCATAGAGCAATCCAGAGTAAATTTTTCTTATGTCAACATAAGAGATCCCACAGTTACTCTGGATTGTGCAGTTACTCAAATCATGGAAAGATGTATGCCTGCCTCATATCAACCGAGGGAAAGAGGATCTCAAATTCATAGAATCATAGAATCATAGAGTTGGAAGGGACCTAGTAGGTCGTCTAGTCCAACCCCCTGCCTGCAGCGGGAATTCCCCCTAGAGCATCTCCAACAGGTGCTCATCGAGCCTCTGCTTGAAGATCCCCAGTGAGGGAGAGTCCACCACCTCCCTTGGCAATCTGTTCCACTGCCGAACTGCCCTCACGGTCAGGAATTTTTTCCGGATTTCCAGCCGGAAACTCCTTTCTTGCAGTTTGTACCCATTGGTTCTAGTTCTGCTTTCAGAAGCAGCTATGAACAAATTGGCCCCTTCCTCCATATGACAGCCCTTCAGGTATCTGAAGAGGGCAAGAGGGCAATTCATTTATATTTGAATTTGTTGCATACAGAAGACAATTTCACACTGAAAAAATCTCTTGATACATGGAAGTCTTTCTTAGATCATATTTCTATATAGATATTTTTTTTCCTTATTTGTACAGTTTTCACTTTTTTGTCCTTTATAGACATTATGTATTAAATTGTATCTCTTGTATTATTTGCTAATAATAAAAAATAAAAGTTGGTTTGTTTTGATTTACTTTCTGGTAAATGCAGATGTGTCCCTTTAGATAACTGAAACTGCCAGTATGGGTGAACAGCTGTTCATGTGTTCTGTATCCTCCAGAGGTAAGGGAAACCCTGCTCACCTCCAAAAGATCCCCTGAACTCAGCTCCATCCATGGTATCTTCTGGGTTCAGACTGAGCTTGGTAGCTTAAAACGTGATTTTCAATTTCACAGATAAACAAGAAGTGATGTTTTTACTGCCTTCTAATCAGTGATGTATCTAGGTCATTTGGAACCTGGGGCTCACAATTTTTTATACCCCCATATGTCAAAATTATTTAATTAATATCAAAATTAATACAATTAATTAGATATTTTCATATTTAAAAAATCATCTTGCCAAAAGCCTCTATTTTATTTTTTTGGGGGGAGGGGCTCAGGCTGCCTTCTGAAGCCCTTGTTGAGTTCCACTTTCACTGGATTGTGACCATTCTGGAGGCCTTGCATTCCACATTGTCTGACCTGAACATGATCCAAGACACATTTGCTTACTCATGAGTAAACGAGGGTGTGTAGCTCAATTCCACTTTCTATAGGGCTCAATGCAATTATAAGGAACTTCATTTTGAGTTGATTTGTGGGGTTGCATTCGTTGGATCAGGACCATTTTAAGGGTGTTGGATTTCTCTCAGTCTGTCCTTTTCAATGGACTAAAGCGCATGTGCCTACTCGCGGGTAGAGGCACAGTACAGCTCACTTTCACTTTCCATTGGGCTCCATGCATTTATTTTAGTTTTTTGGTCATAACATTTGATAGAATGAGATATTTCAAAACTGTTTTTTTGCATTGGATTCCTCTGGAAAATACACATCTAATTCTATCTACCTTCATGGGGCTGTTCCAAAGGATTTTAGCAATCAGAAATTTATGTTCTTTTGGTCACCACCAAGTTATCATCCCCCTGAGGGTAGTACTGGAGGCCAGTGCCCCCCAGCTCCTCCTAGAGACACCACTGCTTCTAATGCATTAGGAGGCCTGGGGAATCCCTCTTGAAATCAGAAGTCAAAACCAGATGTTTTGAGCTGCCAAGCTCAATCAGAGCATGATAGTGACCATGGACAGACATTTGTATCCTCTGCTGAGCTCAAAAAACGCTCTGGAGTCACGTGTTTTGAACTGCCAAGCACAGAACACAGCAGAAGCTACAAATGGATGCCTACAGTCTCTGCTGAGCTCAGTTGACCCTTCAGAGGGGGTGCACATGGGAGCATGAAGATTGATCCATGGATAATTGAATCTGTAGATATGGGATCTGCAAATATGGGGTCCTTAAAATGCCATTCTGAATTGAAAGCCTTTGAAGTAGAAGCAGTGTCCTTGTCTTTTTGTATCTTCTACAGCAGTGCTTTTAACAAATGGTTATTTATTCATTCATTTATTCATATATTTAGTGTATGACATAGAATACATGGTCTTAGATATCAATATCCAATCTATCCAGCTATTCAAGGACAGGTTGGCCTATAGTGAAAAAATCAGACAAGGGTCAGTATAAGCTCTTGATTTGCAGTTGTACATTGTACAATGAATAGTTTGTTAAGGAGCACCTGAGTCACATGAGGGGTAGATACTAGTTCAATGTTTCTCAAACTGGGGGTCAGGACCCCTGTGGGGGTTGCCTGACCCTTTCATGGGGGTCGCCTAAAGACCCCTGGTGTAGGGGGCCTTACAAGGTATTTTGAATCTTTTTTATTTGTAATTAGAAATGAATATTTCACAATATATAATTAAATATTATTTTGTGATTAATCACTATGCTTTAATTATGTTCAGTTTGTATCAGTGAAAATGCATCCTGCATATCAGATATTTACATTACTATTCATAACAGTAGCAAAATTACAGTTATGAAGTAGCAACAAAAATAATTTCATGGCTGGGGGTCCCCACAACATGAGGAACTGTATTAAAGGGTCACGGCATTAGGAAGGTTGAGAACCACTGTACTAGATCCTATTTAAACAGTGAGTCCTGGCAGACATATTTGCCCATATCTGGGCAGTTAGCAGCCCATTTAGTTTTCTATTGTGTGTTGATGTAAAAGTTGTTAGAATGCCAGAGAGGGCTTCCTAGATTTAAGCCTAGTTTTTATTGTTGTTTTAATTGTTGTTAGCTGCTGTTAGCCACCTTGAGTTCCCTTTTTAATAATATATAAATAAATATAAATAAAATAAAGCCTGCCAATTGATAGTTGAGGAAGACCAGTGTGCACAGGTAGAAGTGGGTTGCTCATAATTTTATTATATTTTTTGACTAACAGTGCAATCCTAACCAGGTCTACTCAGAGGTAAGCTCCATTGTGTTCATTGGGTCTTACTCCCAAGAAAGTGTGTTTAGGATTGCACCCTAAGGCATCTTCCCTTCTCAGAGCTGGTGGTGCTATGTGACTTAAAATGGGGAGCCAACAAGTAAGAGTAGATTTTATACAACTGTTTATGATCCTTATGGTTTCATTTAATCTAGCATTGATCTTACCAATTACCTGTAAATCAAAGAGGGGCACAGTATTCTGCTGGGAAATAGACCAGCCCTAATGCTCATATTCTGATAGTGGAGGCCGAGGCTCCCCATTTTGATCCTCTTTGTTTCTGGAGTATGCTGCTCCTAGTGGTATTAACAAGTGGTATTTCATTGTATGGGAGGTGATTCTAGGCTCCAATGCATGATGATCATGTGACATTGTCCAGCCTGACCCAAATGAGGGATAGTTGGGGCAGTAGTACATGAGTGGGCAAGATATGACTGTGCAGCCCTGTTAATTCCTCACATAGGTTTACTAATTAACCCAGGGTCTGGCCTGTTTTTAACAGGAGCATGTTGGCAGAAATTATCAGGTGAAGCTTTTCAAGGCCTGAAATATTAGCAGATATTGGTTCTCGTTTGTGTGCATCATCTACTGATTTAGTCAAAGCAAACTTTCTTCTAAGCATAGGAACCATAGTCTAGTAAAACTTTGGCAACCTCACAGTTAAATGTGTCTTTCTTTAGGGCTTCTCATCTGATGGCATGACTATATTTTTAAGCTTCCCTGCTTTCTACCAGGCAACTTTGCCGGCTAATTTGGCCATCTACATCTCAGATGCTGCGCTCTTGTTGTTGGGTAACCATAAAATGTAGGTTCAAGCCAGTCTGTGCCTTTGGAAAGGTGAAATAATAACAGAGTTGGCCTCATTTGAGGGGAGGGGGAGAGTTTCCCCCAATTGCAGTGGAGAGGAAATGAAAAGCTGAATAGCTTGGGAATGACTCTTAGTCTAGACGGATTGCTTGGCAGGGTCACCTGTGACTCAAAAGCGTCTGGATAAAGAAGGAATGGCAGGGAATATTAACGGGGGTAGGGTGTGTACATGGAGTGCCACTCAGAAATGCCTCTCTGGACCATGAAGGCCCAGGTATGGGGTGCCCATGTGAGGAGGATCCCTGTAGGAAAATACAGCTCTTTTGTACCCAAACTGCTCTTCTCTCTTCCCTTGTAGACTGCTCAACACAAGTGAAGCATTTTAGTAAAAGATCTCCCTCAATTCATAGGAGACCATCTCTTTGCATCTCTGGGCCTAACTTATAGGTTGCGGATGGTACAACAAGAACTTGGTATGGAGCATGTGAGAGGAGACCCACCAAATCAGACAGCACAACTGACTTTACAGCTTGTGTGTGTGTGTGTGTGTGTGTGTGTATGAGAGAGAGAGAGAGAGGCTGAAATTCTGTCCATATACTTACCTAGGAGTAAATACTCCATGGGCTGTAGTGGGGCTTATTGCTATGTACAGTGGCGCCTCACGTAACAAATTTAATTTGTTCTGGAGGCATGTTTGTTATGTGAAACGTTCTTTACATGAAGCAGATTTCCCCGTAGGAAATAATGGAAACTCAGACGATTGGTTCCACAACCCAAAAAATAGTCATATAAAAATATTAACTGGATGTAAAAATGATGACAAAACACTGGAATTGAATTCAAAACATGCATTCAATGTGCATGATCCTATGAAGTCTACTTAGGCTGCAGTCCTAAAGACACTTTCCTGGGAGTAAGACCCATTTAACATAATGGGGCTTACTTCTGGGTAGACATGGTTAGGAGGCTGCAATCCAGGACACTTGCCAAATGTCTCCCCATTTTCTCCTTCTCTTCATCCTGAGCCTCTCTCTCCCCTGCTCCCTTCTGGCTAGCCCTGAGCTACTTCTCTCTTAGAATTATAGAATCATAGAGTTGGAAGGGACCTAGTAGGTCATCTAGTCCAACCCCCTGCCTGCAGCAAGAAATCCCCCTAGAGCATCCCCAACAGGTGCTTGTCGAGCCTCTGCTTGAAGATCCCCAGTGAAGGAGAGTCCACCACCTCCCTTGGCAATCTGTTCCACTGCCGAACCACCCGAACTGTAAGGAATTTTTTCCAGATATCCAACCAGAATCTCCTCTCTTGCAGTTTGTACCCACTGGTTCTTCTCCCCTGCTGTTCTCTCCCTCTGCCCAGTGGATGCCTGGCCACAGGAGGAACAGCGTGGAAGTGTTGCTTTCGTTATGGGCAGGTGGCGTACTAGGCAGCTCCGACACCTTTTAAAAGGCGGAACGTCTGCCCCAACTGCCAACAAGTGTGTATGGCAGCGCGTCTGCCCCAACTGCCAACGAGTGTGTTTGTTACATGAAGCACAGTTTGTTATGTGAAGCAGAATCCTAAAGAAATTTTTGTTTGTTACGTGGAACATACTTTACGTGAGGCTTTTATTATGTGAAGGCACCTCTGTATATGCGCTGGCTCCGAGATGCAAATGGAGAGTCCCAAAAAGTCAAATGGAGAGTCCCAAAAAGACATCCTTTTAGCTGTAAAGTTACCAAATACTGTAAGTACCAAACTTGTTTTTGTGCCATACAGGTAGCTTGAATTATAATATTATCACTAAGGTCTCCACCAGTGATGTTTATAGATCATAGAATCATAGAGTTGGAAGGGACCCAGTGGATCATCTAGTCCAACCCTTTGCATGTCGCTTAGTTGCTATGCATTTGGCTCCCCATAGCATCCTAAACCTAGCCCAATTACACACTGGATACTCTTCCTGCCTCTAATACTGAGGGTACAGGGGTAAGCCTCGCTCACTGAGCCGTATATTAGGTATGGATCCTTGGCCCATAGGTATGAACCTTATAATAGGTATGGACCTCACTGACCACCCTGGTGTTGCTCATTCTTTTAAAATTACAGTACTGCATTATATGGTCAGTAAAGATTTTGCTTTGATAAAAAGATCTGGGACTAAGCCCCTGTGAAACTTGGCACAGACGAAGCAGCAATTCCTTGCCTTGGTGTCTGTAGGTCTATTTGCTTTCCTTACTATATTCACCCACCTCCTAACAGCAATGTACTGTACAGTATTCCTCAGCTTTAGTACAAGATGCTGTTTGCCCCCTTTTAAACTACATTTGTCCAATACTTCTGTGTTGTGCACTGTTGTATAAGAGCCACCTTGGGTCTCATGGGAGAGAAAGGCAGGGAAAACAAACAAATAACAGGAAAGCCTAGTAGATTTTAGGATTCCATTTCTTCAGTAAAAGGCTGTGCAAGTGGGTCCTGCATTATCATCAGCTACCTGGTGTTTCTCTGGTGAGAGAAAAAAAATTGTTTATTTCCATTTTATTTAGTTAAATGTAATGTTTTTATTAAATTTAATTTTATTTAAATTTTATTTATTTTTCTCGGCTTTGACACTGAGCCAGAGATATGATGTGGCCCTCTTGTCAAAAAGTTTGGAGGCCCTCTCCTCTGCAAGGATGAATCTAATTAATATTTTTGCTGTCTGCTTCCTTTTTTGCAACACTTCCTTTTGCAAAGAGTGGTGATACTTAAGCATGATGGGATGGTAGAATTTGAGAATTCTGGATACGTAAAACCATGGATATGGGAACCAAAGATACTGAAGAGCCTATTGTACTTCATGGCATAATGCTTCTACTGGTACTCTGCCCTAGCCTGGGTAGCGCTCTTTGTCTGGCCTGATGGGAAATGCATTGCTCCTCCCAGTTAAGGATAAGCAAACCCACAAGGGCAGAGTCAGGGGGGTATTTAAGGTCACGCACAAGAGGTGCTGACCCTCTTTGCATGTGGTGGGGTCGTGAACATGTGGTCACTGCTGAATCAGATGTATGGCATTACTCCCCTTGTAAGAATACCTCCAGATTGTTCTGTATTTCCCACAATATTGTAAGTTAAAAGCCATAGGTTGAGTCTGATGTGTAAGTTGGCCCTTGACCAGTGAATTAAATTAAATTTACTTCAAAATTAGCATGCTTTTAGGCATTTTTTATTTTTATAGCACTATTCTATGCATGTCTATCAAGAAGTCCAATAAGATTAAATAAGAGCACTTAGTATTCATTCAGTGAACTTAGGTTTAAAATATATATCCTGTCACATAGGATAGACAGAGAGGCAGTGGTGGGCTTCAGGGGGTTCTCACAGATTCTATAGAACCCTTTGCTAACGAGCGTCTGCTTCTGAGAACCGGTTACTAATGGGACAGAGAACCTGTTGTTAATGTGTTAATTTATTTGAATCCCACCACTGCAGAGAGGTGCAGAAGAGAGCAAACAAAATGACTGGTGGGCTGGAGTACAGTCTAGTACAGGGGCCTCTGAAGTTTTTGGCAGGGGGCCCACATCATCTCTCTTACACTGTGTCAGGGGCCAGAAAACTAATTTGTATTTCCAATTTGAATACTTTTACATAAATTTACATAAAAGAATGTATTGGAATGGATTACAAGGCTTGCCCAAGGGCCAGATAGAGGGGTCTTGCCAGGGCCACATTTTCCAATGGGCACATCTGGCCCCCAGGCTGGGGTTTGGAGACCCCTGGTTTAGAAAGATGAAACATGAGGGGGACATGATTGCAACATATAAAATTAGGCATGCTATTCCCTCTCACACAGTACCAGAACTAAAACTGACTTGCAGGAGAGGCAGAACAAAAAGAGTAAATATTTATTTTCCTGATGCATAATTTGTATGTAGAACTCCTTACCACATGTTGTGATGGCATCTGGCCTGGATACCTTTAAAAGGGTTTTGGGCAGATTTATGGAGGAAATGACCACCAGAGGTTACAAGTCATGATTAATGTATGCAACATCCAGGTTTTAGAAGCAAGCATTTTCTGAATGCCAGATACAAAGCAGTGACTAATAGATACCGGTACCTTGAGGTATGCTCTCAGAAGCATCTAATAGACCACAATGAGATACCGAAAGCTGGACTAGATGTGAGCCTGATCCAATAGAGCTTCTGCAAAATAAAAAAGATATTCATCTGTTCTTCTATTCAGCCCTCTCTCTATTCATATTTGTGTCTACAGTTTAAGCTGTACCTCCCTGTGTCCCTTTCCCAGAGTCTAGTAAATGAATGCCTTTACCTATGCCATCCATGCTTCAAACCAAAACTCATTTTTTTCCTCCATCCCAATCTGTATACCCAAAAATGGGATGAAGGCCAAGCTAGAAGTCCAGAATGTCCCATGTGGAGCCTGGGGTGGTGCCGTGACATGAATTTATTTGAACAAAATTACATAAAATATTTTTGAGCAGCCCTTTCAAAAGTTGTAATAATAGGAACCAGCTGCTTCAACTGAAGGAAAGATGATTTCTGTCTACAGAATGAGGCCAGGTTCAGTGAAAAACAGGAAGAGATCTGGCTCAAGAACCTTCTGGAAGGCAAAATGAGGATAGTTTTTAGCCCTTTTTTAAAAAAAAATTTTCTCCCTATGTCATTGCTCCAATGGGGCCTGAAATCATAAACCCTGGATCAGAATGCATGTGGTAGTTGCATGAATTTGGGGGAGGGGGGATTCAGTAACTTCAGTTATCCAGACCACAGAGTAGACCACTTTTCTGGTCACTGGGCAGCCCTACCAATTCCTCGTATTTGACAGACTATAACAGTGCAATCCTATCCCCTGGTTAGGCCAGCACATGTCCCATGCTGGCCTGGGGGTGTCATAAAAACATCATAAGGCACTTCTTTGCCACTCCTGGAGGGTTAGGCCAGTGCACAGACAGGTGCTCTTCTTCCTAAACCACCACAGGAGTAGGAAGATGGGTGAGTTGTGCTGGCCTAAATAGGTTAGGATTGTGCCTTAGTAAGAATTGTTTGCAATCTTTTATTGCTCCAGGCAGTGGCAGGGAAGGGTCTGCCTCCCAGATAACATGAAGTGTTCTGAATCCCATAGAGGGATAGATTCAGTGGTGGGCACCAGCAGGTTCGCACCTACTCTATAGAACCAGTTCTTAACAAGAGATAGTACATATAAAGTTTAAAAATAGCCATTTAAAAGTGGCTGCCAGATGGACAGAGAACCGGTTCTTAATTTCTTTGAAGCCCTTCACTGGGGAGATTGACTGCCAGCCATATTACCATGGGAAGCAGGTTATTTTTTAATGTAAAGGAACATTAGGGTGCAATCCAAACCAATTTAGGCTGACCTAACTAATCTGGTACAATATATCTGCCTACGATTGTGTAGGGAGGTTGGGGTGCGCCTGTGCACTGGCCTAACCCCTCCATATGTCCATATTGGGACTTATACTAAACGGAGATTAGAATTGCAGCCAAACAGCCCAACCCAATCCCAACAATCTCAAGGGCAACAAGCCACATGGCATAATTGGCAGTAGTCCATATGAGTGTCCAGGATGCCCAACTTAGTACTCAAGCCACTGCAAGTGACACTACTAGTGACCCAAACTATGGAAATAATGGTTTTTAGGAAGAGATATTCATGTACATTTGTTTATTTGTTTATTTGTTTATTTGTTTATTTGTTTATTTATTTATTTATTTATTTATTTATTTATACCCTACCTTTCCCATGCCAAAACAAATGTCCAAGGCAGCTTACAAGTTTCTAAAAACAAGGACAATTTCTGGAACCTCCTGTGGATTAAAATTGGGGAAAAAAACAGTGGAATTATAAAGACCCACATCCAGATTTCTTGTTCCGCCATTGCTCATAATGGAATAAGTTTGTGTCTCAGTAACTGCAGGGCTTTGTTACTGGGACTCCCTGCTGATATAAAAAATATATTAAATAAATTCAATTTTTAAAAAGTAAAATGTGTCATCAATTAGAAATGCAAAGCATTCCTTGCCACCGCTTATTACAAGAATAGAATGATTACTTGCATGACTGTCTCTTTACAACAGTAGAAAAGCGGTTTTTTTAAACTATGATTCATAGTGGCCATTTGTGTTAACTCAAATCTGTGTATACATAATCCACGTGTAACAAGGCTGGACCTATTGTATTGCAATTCTTAGAAAAAAGATATTGTACTCTGGGCATGTAGGAACTGCATAAATACTATCATTATTGCTGTAATTTAACCACTAGGCTTCAGGTTGTTGAAGAGGGGAAAACAGTCTATATATGTTTGCAAAAGGATGCTAATCACTCTTCAGTTTTTTTTTTCTTGCATTCTCCCCTCACAAATCCCAAAGCTGCTTTTATCTGTAGAGGGGAAAATTAAGGTTTGCAAAAATTGTGTAAACAGATTCTGTATGAAGCAGAAGCATCAACAGGCTTCACATCACCTGCTGCACCCCTTGATGGATCTCCTCCTATGTCAGATGATGCAGAATAATAACAGTATCATACACACAACCTATATGCAGTAGCATCTCTAGGGTTGGTATCACCACTATTAATTTTATTTGATTATTTTAAAATCAAATATTTTAACCCAACAAATCAGACACTGAACAAATCAGTATCCAATAAAAATTCAGTGCCCAATTTGGTGACACTAACACGGCATTGGCATCCATCAGTCTTGAAAGACTATGGTTTGGTGCTTGATGCTTCATGCAAAGCACAAAGGCCTGGGTAGGTTAATATGGAGGACTGGCTAATACACAAGCAGCAAATCTCCCCTCTCCACACCACTGAAATAGTTCAATGGAACAGCAGAGCCGATACGATTGGGTTGCAGAGCTGGACTAAGGACAGGAGCTCACCCTGTCTTGTGGGGACCCGGGTCTCGAACTAACACAACTGAATAAGACTTCTAGTATTAGCTTCATATCTAGAAGTGAGAGCTGATTGGTTCTCTTCTATGGCATAACATCATCTCATTGGCTCTCGGAACAAGCAGTCTCTTTGGTCAGTTTTGTTACTTTTTGTTACATAACTTTTTGTTACATGATGTTACAGAGTGTTTGTTACATAATGTTAAATGTTACATTTTTGTTATACTTTTTGTTTTGTGTTTTTCTTTTCTGGTTATTCAGCCATAATTTTTGATAGAATACAGATATTCAGTATGGTTTTTTTCATTGCTTTCTGCATTAAATTACTCATCAAATGAGATATAACATGATGGTATTTTAAGAAAAAACACATGAACCAAAATCTTAACAATTTTGGCTATGAATAGTGTTCCCACTGGATGTGTTACCCCCTTTCAGGCTGTGGTCTGTACCCCTCGACTGTCCCCACTGCCTAATAGTTTTTTGTCTATAGCAACCTTAGGGATGGGGTAGCACTGGCATTTGGCTCAAACTAACATAGGCCCAGCATAAATATCATAATGTTAATAATCATGTTAGCTCCTGAGTTCTCCATAATCCTTCCCCAACCCCTAGCTCAACTCTCCCTTCCAGGGCTGTTTTTAGAAAGATAGGTTTTGGAGGTCCAGTCACTCTTAGTTTGGCCCTGAATCTGGCCCTTTTGGCCTCATACCTGGGTCCAGAGGAAGAACAACAGCAAACACACTAACAACTGAATTGGCTGTAGCAGGAGTTTGTTAGAAGGTATGTGGACCTACCGCAGGATGATAACCCAATCCACCTTTTCTATTTCAGGTGATGGTGATTAGGTTGGGCTAAATCTCTTTAACTTTCATTTCTCCTAAGCTGAAGGCCTTGTCCTCACATACAGTGAACTGAAAGGGAAGAATCTTGATTTGATAAACTAGATTGCACCATTTCAATCTACAAGCTCTTTGAATGCACTTCCATGTAAGAACTCCCGGCAAATTTCTCAAAAATGTTCTAAGCTGATTGCTTCATTTTGGAAGTGAGCTGGCTTTCTGTTACAGGGAGAGGTGGTTGTAGTTTTTTTTCCTTTCAACACAGGAAACTTTTCTCTTCCCCACTCCATGAAGTGATCCACCACCTCATATCATTTGCTCATTACCTAAAAATGGTATCTAGAAAGATTCAACATGCCCTAGGTGCTCACCACCTCATTCTGCTGCATGAGGCTTCCTTGTTTTTTGCTTGCTTACAATGTCCCGAGCCTTGCTGGGTCACAGTGCATTGGAGATAATATGTTTGCAGTGGTCCCGCCACCCAGCTAGCTCCACCATACCATTCTGGCAGCATTGCTGTTGATCTATGACTGCTTGTTTGTCAATGGCAGCAGCTGCCTGAACGAGAGCCAGAAGCTGTTGACTCTGTCCAGAGCTTCCCCATGGGGCGAGTCATCTATGCTAGAGGTTATAGTTAGGGTTCGTTCTCTCTCTCTCTCTGTGTGTGTGTGTATGTGCGCGTGTGTGTGAAAAACACAGAACACTGCTATTTGATAAAACCCACAATTTGGTGTTTAACATATTTTCCAAAAATTAAAATACAGTACTTTTCTAGTTAGACATAATAAAGTGTTTAAATAAATATTAATGAGACCTTGAAATGAGAATCTGGAATAAAAACATATTACACTGCTTCCTGCCTGAGTAAAATAATTTTCAAATACTCCGAGTTCAGTGGTGGGATTCAAATAAATTAACAACAGGTTCTATGTCCTAATAACCTAAATTAACAACAGGTTCTATCTCCCATTCATAAGCAGTTCTCAGAACCATGCTTGCCTAGACACTCTGGAGGCCAGAAGTAGGACAGGGAACCCAGGCTGCCCAGGATAAGGGAGGGCTGGGCTGGAGGGTCCTCTGGAGCGGGACTCAGAGAGCCCCTTCCTGGCTCTGGGTCTCTGTCATCAACCCCCTCAGCAGTGGTTCTCAAAGTAGGGGATGGACCCCCTGGGGGCACTTCCACTTCATTTCAGGGAGTCACATAAAGTTGGATGTCACCATTTTGAAATCTGCACTGGGTGCCACCATCTTCCAATGGGGCACTTGGGATGCTTTCCTGGGAGTAAGGTCTATATCCTAAAGTGAAATTAAGCCCTTTGCTCCGGAGCAGTTAAGATGACTTTCCATAAGATAACACTAGAGAGTGGCGTAACTGCGTGGACCCGTAACTGCTCTGGATTTTGCCCTAAGTCTCATTGAACACAATGTATTTCTTGGTGTAGTCATGGAGGAGATCTGGCATCACAGTGATGTCCCTTCCTTCCTCTTCTGTCCATGACCCACTTCTGGAGGTCTCAGACAGATTTGTCATTCTCAGAAGGGGGTACCATGTTGAAATGCTTGAGAACCACTACCCCAAAGACACCAGGAGCAGCAGGAGGCTCAGCACGCTCAAGGTGCAGAGATTGGAGAAAACTCCCCATTCCAAACCTTTCCTAAATCCTGAGAAAGTCGCCACCAAAGAGTCCTACAGCTGAACATGGGGTAGGTGTCTATGGACTGCTAACTCTGTTTAGAGGCCAGGTCTGATGTTGGAATGTATGGTAGGGGGTGTTTTCATTTATCCCAAGCTATATATTGCCATTATTAGCCCTGCTGTGCTTGTATTTGCTCAAGAAATGCCTCAGATTGGGCTCAGGAGTTGTAATACAGTACAACTGTGGTTCCCAAGTAGGATCTTTACGATGGTCATTGGTGATCAAACCACCTTTTGGAATGTGGCTGCCATTACTGATCTTCTAATTGTGTAATCCTAGAATTTCTTGGAACACAGTTTGAAAAGCAAGCCTTTGGGAGATGCAAAAGAAATTCTGATCATTATGTGTTTGGGAGTGTCTGTGTGTAAGAGGTCTAATTAAAAATACTTTTCTGAAGATACCCACATCCTTGATACCATATACAATAAATTGATAGAGCCTGTGCTAGTGCTTTAGACAGTAAAAGTCCATGCCATTTCATCAGACTGATTCTACATTCTGTAGTCACAGACTTGGCAAAGGCTGACAAGGCTCTGGGGTGTCAAAGCCTCTACAGGAGCTGCTCATGGTTTCTGGACAGTAGCTGGTTGTGTGCATATATAGAAGCACCATTCATTAGTGTGAGGCCTCGGAGAGTAGCCAGGTGCTAACAGACAAACTCTCCTGTATTAGGTGGGCCAGATCTCCACTGGCTTTAATTGCCAGAGTCCCCTTAGTACTGCTTGAGCATTTGCTCCAGTTAAAGTTCTGCTTCCCCCCTCCCTTTTCCTGCACAACAAGTCGGGGCTGGGGCGATGGGGAATATAAGCCACTCGTTTTACAGGAATATGTGGCAAGTGGGGATCCCTGCTTGAAGATCAGCAGCCGTGCAGGTTGGAAAGTAAGAAAAAGATGAAGCTGTTTCTTCTCACTCTCTTTGCCTTGGCCCTGTGGGGTCTCCCCAGTCGGGCTGCTAGAAAGAACCCTGCGAATCCCATCAAGGGCTTTGGTCCCCCACCATCTCCTGCCCCAAAGGTGCCAGCCCATTTAGGGAAACGCCGAAAGCAGCCAATGGCAAGTGAGCTCATCCTAGGCAAGGGTGTGGCAGAAGGTGAGTCCAAGGGAAAGTTAAAGTGGGTGGGGGAACCTTCTAAGGAAAGGGATTGGGACAAATGTGGGGAGGTGGAGTGATGGGTAGATTGGCATTAAAATCATCAGAGAATACAGCATAATCGTAGGAGGCAGGGGGGACATTCTGGAACAGAGAGGGTTGGTGGAGGGTGGGATCATGGGAGGGCAGGAGGGAGAGTGGGAGGTGGGCCTGGATCAGCAAGGATGCCAGATCCAAGCCTCTTTTTAGAAGCAGAGGAAAGCAGCCAGAAGCTGTTCTGGTCTGCTCAGATTTAGGCCACTTCTGGAGGTGACCCAAGTCTGAGTTGACCCATTGGTACTGCTGCAGCCCTACCACAGTGTAGGAATGAGCCTCCCTTTCCCAGAGTAGTGCAGCAGCAGTCCTAATACTTGTGCTGGATACAGCACAGACAAGCCAGCCTGCCTGTTCCAGTGCAAGTCAGGATTGCACTGAGATACACATACATACCTTCTCCAGGGACACACACATGTACCTTCCCCAAGGAAATCAGATTGAGAAAGTAAGAGCACAATCCTAACCATGTCTACTTAAAAGTAAACCCCATTGTGTTCAATGGGTCTTACTCCCAGGAAAGTGTCTTTAGGATTGCAGCCAAAGCCAGAGAAATTCTTTTATAGATTTGGCAGAGAACCTATTGGCTTCCCAGATCACTGATTCCTACTGGGTTGAGGACAAACTGTGTAGCATTTTGTGTGGGGACCAACAGATTAGCTTGTCATTCTCCTTGCAAACTTACTTGGTGACACAGAAAAATAGTAAAGTCATCTAGTTTCAGGACTGGGGGGCAAAATTTGCTCTCACTACAGAAGTTCTTTATCATCAACCAGGGTAACACCACTATTTTCCTACAAAGTAAACACATACATACATACATACATACATACATACATACATACATACATATATACAATCCTAACTTGCACTGGAGAAGGCATGCCAGTTGGTCTGCACTGTATCCAGAGCAAGTTCAAGGCTGCTGCTACATTACTACAGGGAAAGGGGAAATGTATCCCCTTACTTAGGGTTGCCATATGTCCTGAAAAACAGAGACAATCCTGATTTTTTTGGGATTTTGTTCATATACTGGCAAATGAAACAGAGAGTCCTGGTCCAGATTTTGTAGAAGAAAATTATGGAAACTCTACCCTTACTCCAGGTAACATGGTAGTATCCCGAAAGGGTCTACTTGGATCTGTGCCACCTCTTGGGAAAAAGCAACTTATAAACAAGCAAACAGTCTCACTGCTCAGTTTTGAGTTTAGGAAGTTCACTTTTTGTAACACAAGGTAGGGCCCAATTCAACTTTCTAGCACTGATACAGCCACAGTGCAGCCCTGAATTAAGGAAACAAATATTATTTTTCCTTGGGAATTCCTTTGTAAAAGCCACATCTTATTGGCGATTGGAAATTGAAGAGGATTGGGCCCATGGTTTCATTTTCTGGCTATTTGGCTATATCTTTGCCCAGCTCTGCGACGCCAGTGGATCCAATCGTATTGGCTTTGCCTTTCCATTGGACTAATTCAATGGCGTGGAGAAGGGGGATTTGCTGCTTGGGTAACAGCCTATCCTCCATAACAATCCAATCCAGGCTTTCGTGCTTTGCATGCAGCGTATGCAGCGCCAAGCACGATACCATAGTCTTTCAAGACTGACGGAGGCCTGCTTGTTAAAATACAGATAATCCAATGTGGTTTGGTCCATTGCATTCTGCATTACAATACATTTGAAGGCTATGTAACATGGTGGTATTATTCATCAATATGAAAATTTATGCAACTTTGGCCACTGGTCAATCTCTCTTGACACCCCTACAACGCCTAGTACCCATGTCAATGTACCTCCAGCCCCATTAGCTTTGGCACTGCTTAGGGGAAGGTACTCTGGGATACCATTGGGCACAGAGGCTAAATTAGCTTCTTGGTTTTAATAACTCAGCAACTGAGAAACAAACCTGCTCCTATATCCACTTGTCCCATCTTAGCATCTAGAGTTTTGGAATGTGGAGATCTGGTGTTTATATAGATAGGCAGCTTGGTGAGATATAAAAATTTAAAATCATAAGTACCAGTAAATAAAAGTGGTATCCTATTCTGTGTTCCAGAGATCCACAAATCTGCAGCTGGCTTGGAGAGCATTGTGGGAGGAAAGGAGGTACACCAGAAAGGTGGAAGGTCTTCAGTTCCAAAGAACTCTGCCTTGACACAGAAGGAAGCAACTGTATCATATTTGGACAGACAGAATCTGTGGAAGGGAGATATAGGCAAAAAGAAATTGGTCAAAGTTGGAAACAAGGTGTTGGACACCAGAAAAACTAAGGCCAGCAGCATCACTGTCAAACTGGAATCCACTGGCCCTGAAACAAACACCAACCTGGCCCAAGCAGTGGGCACAGAGTCTCAGAATGGTATCAAAGAAGGTGAGGACAAAGGAATATGTGCAGATATGTTAATGGCCCTAATCTAGTCCCATTTTAAAAGTTTGCCTACTAATTATAGACTTCAGACCCAAGTTTGTGTACTAGAGAGTCAGCTTCATTAAACTACTATCAAATGTGTTATTTAGTGCACAATCCTAGCCAATTTAGGCTGGCATAACTCACATGGCATAACTTCCCGGTGGTGGTATAGGGAGGACAGTGATACCTGTGTAGAAGTGCCTTATAGCACTTTTATGACATCCTTGAACCAGCACCGGACTTATGTCAGGACTTATGCCAGCTTAACGGCTGTTAGGGTTTCAACCCTAGTTATCTGTTGCATTGATATCCCACACTTTCTCTAAAGAGTTCAAGGTGGTGCTTTTATGAAATCAGTGTTATATTATCCCAGAACACTATCCCAGAACACCATTAACACAGAATATTATCTCAGAATCATTATTCCAGAACACATTTTAACAAGCCTGTTTTGCCCGTATTAAGGATGGGGAAAGGGTGTGTTTGTGATCCCCACCTGCTATACATTTTCACTATACACTGGTGAAAGACACAGTGGCTGACGCTCCACTATACCAGCACATATGGAAGTTGCTGAAACTGTTTCCACAATGGCAGCTTCTCTATTTCATGGGCAAAATATATGTTGCATCCAAACCTCAAACAGAGACACCAGGGGCACAAGAACCCTAGTCTGTTCCCTCTTTGGGACTATGCAGGTCTTAAGCTGGATCAGAAGCAGGATATGTGAATGGGAATCCCACATGCCCTAATCTAGCAGAAAATATGCAAGTGTGACAAATTGTTAAAGTTGTTCTCCTTGCTTCCATTTCCTCAAAGGGAGTCCTAACTGTGAGGCACAATGGTGGCTTCCACAGTTGGTGGGTTTTGGACACCACTAAGTACGAAGCAGACTGATGGGGAACATGGGGAGTTTTCCTGCACAAACCACCTTGGAATGAAAGTTGTGCAAGAACAATGTATTCACACAGAATTTCATATATTCCTAACATTCAGTAGGGATTGGTAATTGTTAATTACAGTATGTGCGAATGATAACTACAGGGTGAGCCACATAGGTTCGAAAATGTATCCACCTTGCTGTTTGTGTGTGTGTGTGTGTGTGTGTGTGCGTGTGTGTGTACAGGCATCCACAAGGGTTCTGTTCCTGCAGTGTACAAGGATGCAGATTTTCAAAATCTTTAAACAAAAGCAATTAAGGGTGCCATTCTAACCTAGGCCAGGACAACTCATTGGTCTTCCTGTTCCCGTGGTGATGTACTGAGGCAAACGCATGTCTGTGTAATGGCCTAACCCTCACCTAGAAATGGTGCAGAAGTGTCTTACAGCACTTTGATGACATCATCAGGTCAGCACAGGACTTAAGCTGCGCCTTAGGGCTGCCTAATTGGAGGTTAGGATTGCAGTCTAAAAGACAAGGCATTTTCTTTCTATTGTCTTTAAAAATTGCCTGCTTACCATGGTAGACAATCAATGGTAGGCTTTTCTTCAGCTCAGAAGCAGACCCCTCCCTTCTTCCTGTAGCTATGCAGAAGATTGAAAAGTGATCAAATAATTAATCCTAATTAATTGTATTATGTGTTATATTCTATGGTGGGCTCAAGCGGGTTCGCTCCGGTTCTGGGGGACCTGATCTTCCAATCCCCCTGCTGCTGGCGAGCTGGCAGCAGCAGGGGCCCCCCAGAACCATGTGGACTGGTTCGGCGCTCTCCCAGCCTCCCAGTGGGGGAGGCTGAGAAGCATCCGTGAGGCACCACCGTGCTCTCCCAGCCTGCAAGGGTGGCTGAGAGGGATCTGCGTGGAGAGGACTGCAGCCTCAGAGCCCTATCCTATGCAGGTCTACTCTGAAGTAAGTCCCAGTATAGTCAATGGGACTTGCTCCCAGGCCAGTGTGGAGAGGACTGCAGCCACAGAGCCCCATCCTATGCAGGTCTACTCTGAAGTAAGTCCCAATATAGTCAATGGGACTTATTCCCAGGCCAGTGTGGAGAGGACTGCAGCCTCAGAGCCCCATCCTATGCAGGTCTACTCTGAAGTAAGTAATTTTATTTTTTTAAATTTGTTTTAATTTTTAAATTAAAAACCTCCCTGCCCCCGGCCCCACCCCCGGCCCCGCCCACTTCCGGAGAACCGGTTCTTGGACCAGGCCGGGCCCACCACTGTATTATATTATGCTGCTTCAAACAGGGCAATGGTCTCCCAGCTTATGTAAGCCTTGGAGATGGAGAAGGAGAGGGAAGATGAATGATTGCCTGCCATGTTACTATGGTAAACAGGCTATTTTTAAAGAAAATGATGTTTATCTTTTAATTTAATGGACCAACCTCATTCATGTTGAGATAAAGCTATGGGTGAAAAAATATCTGCTGATAATTAGGTTATACCTGTATCTTCTATCCATAAAGGTATGATTTCTGGTAAGAGAACACTTGTGAAGGAACAAAGTGCTTTTCACAGGGCACAGACAAGAAAAAATGATGCCATCTCAAAAAGGAATGATACTCTGATACAAGCAAGAAAAATGCCAAGCTCTCAACACAGAAAGGAGCACCAGGAATTCTTGAATTCTACCTACAAAAATGATGGTCAAATAAAAGAAGGGAAAGAGTCCAGATTTCACCATAGAAATGCCAGCTTGACACTACCTTCTCACCGAAACACCAGCTGGCCACCAACAGGAAAAGAACATGGCACCCGCCACCGAAATGCCAGCCTTATCTTAAAATGGAAGGAGCACAGCATCCTCACGAGGAACAGCACCCAGGCACAGGGAGCAAAGGAACGTACCGTTCTTCACAGGAATGCCAGTCAGGCTCTGTCAACAAAAGAGCGCAGTTTATCTTCCATGAATATTAGTTGGGAACAGTCACGGCAAAAGCAAAACATTTTACAGAGAAATGCAAAACAGGCACAAGCGAATAAGAGGCCTAGTGTCACTCATAGACATGTCAACCAGACATTTCCAGGAAAAGGGGATGGCCTCCTTCTGCACAGGAATACCACCTGGATCACGGTCAAGAAGGCCACCCTTTCTCAGAAGAATGCCAGCCACACAATGCCCAAGGAAAAAACCAGGCCTTCTCTTGGCAATGCCAGCCAGACACTGACAAAGGAAAAGCCCAGTTTTCCTCATAGGAACCCTAGTGGTGCACTACCAGGGAAGAGAAATACTAGCTGGACAGAAGACTACAGTAGACCTCATCAAAATGCCAGCTGGGTACTACAAAAAGAAAACCCAAGTTCTTGCAAAAATCTCAGCCAAGCACTAGCAGGAACCCTACCTCAGTGCAGAGGGCAGAAACGGGCAAGGAATACATCAGCTGTCCCCTTCAGGAATACCACCCAAATACAAGAACTGAAAGAAAAAAGTTCTTCCCATAAGAACATACTTGGGACAGGGGCAGGAACAACAAGATGGCAGCCTGCCCTACCAAAGGATAGGGATACACCAATCATGTCATCTCTGCCCGCGACATGCCTGCTTTCTGAACATGCTATTGCTTGTGGCAATGCTCGCTTGCAACAAGTACCAAAATTGAATGACCCTGGGCTTAAAACTCTCTTTCTGGCAGGTGAGTTCCCCAAAGTAGACAAGGTGTAGGGATCTCAATCCATCTATATGCAGTTCTTTATGTTTTTCCCCAATGTGTACCTCTGAAAAGCAGTGTGAAAAAGTTCCAATGCAGCCTGAGCCACCTCCTTTCTTTTTAAAAGTGGGAAGCAGGTGGTGGTATGGAAGTAACTGCAGTGACACAGTGACGGTGACATCACCACAATTACTTCCAAGTTGGGGGTGGCAGATGGCAGTGGTTTCCAGCAACAAAGATTCAATACTGCTATTGTGGAGGAGGAATAGTTCACAGCAAGCTCTAGGGAAGGGAAGGGGTTGGTGGCTCCAGATTTCCTCTTCCTTCCCACTTAATGCTTACAATTGTGGTTAACATTGACCATGATTTGCCTGCTTTGGATCTCAAAGACATGAACATCAATTTAGAGGAATCCAGGAAATGGAGAAGCGTATCAAAGCCTTGGTGGTTCAGACCATTATGTCTGAACCAGGCTTTCACATTGTTATGACAGTATGAGACCAAAACAGGATTTTACGTAATTCTGCACTATTCCCTGTAACTATTCTGCACTATTCCCTGCACTATTCCCTTTAACTCTGTGACAGCCTGTTCTTCAGCGTATGACACCTTATATATCTTATATATTTCCCAGAGAATGAGATCACAAGTGTCCCAGCTGGGATTTTCTTGGGATTGCCCAATCTTGAATGGCTAGATCTCAGCAAAAACAAACTAGATTCCACAGGCCTTCACCCAGAAGCTTTCAAGGTGAGTGGATTGAGTGGAGACTAATTTGCTTATTTAAAAAAAGAGCCAGGCAATGGTATTTTCCCATTGGTGCCAAGGAAGCTTTTCCAACTGCTGGAAAGTTGGATTGGATCGGACCCTGAGGTCACCGTCCTAAGGAATTTAGGCCAGCACAACTCACCTGTCTCCCCGTTCCCACAGTGGGATGGGGAGACCAGCACATGTCTGTGCACTAGCCTAATGCAATGAATGAACAGAGACTAGAATTCAGCAGCAATTCCAACAGGAAGTCAGTTTAGACACAATTTATAGGAAAATCCTATGCACCAGATGTTGGTACCCTTCAAAGAATCAGGTGAATAGTTTATGCCAAAAGCAGTACTTTCTTATAGCTTTCCCTGATATAACAGTATAGCTGTTATATCTCGATTTTGGCTTTCATTTGCAAACCTTCTTCTCCCCATACAGAATCTCACTAAACTGAAGCGTCTGAATCTGGATGGAAACCAGCTCACTAGAGTCCCAGACTTACCCTCTTCGCTACAAGAACTAAAGTTGAATGACAATAATTTAGAAGGGTTGAAGAAACACAGCTTCCGAGGTGGGAATCCCCTCACATTTAAAGGGATCCTTTCTGAGAGGGGGGGATGGGACAAGGAGGGAAACAAATTTTTTTGGTGGTTACTTGCAAATCTTGTGTATCATATTATTTTTAACTTTATTATGGGTGCACTCCTGACTTATAATGTGCCCCTATAGGTCTACTCAGATTTATTACTGCTCCGGAGGTGGCCTAACTCTGAGGAGCTGTGAGGGGGCATGTCTGCCCTAGGAACAGGCTCTGGATATGGCCTAACTGCACCGTTATAGGCCATGCCCCACATGCCCTCCACACACCCCTGCTGAACTCCCTAGGCTAGCCCTGCTAGGCTGACCATCTGTCTTGGGCCAGCCTAAGTAGACTTACACCAGTTCAAGCCTCCTCTGGTGTAGGTAGGCTGGCCTATCTTGGAATTAGGCCAGCCCAGTGAAGATAGGCTTTTTTTTTCCAGGACCTGAATACAGCTGAAATTTGACAGCATTATGTAAATGTAGGAGCAAAGATAGGGGCCTATGCTGTGTCAAATCCTGTGGAAAAAGTGGGTTTTTATCGTCTGGGGGCTGAGGGTAAGAAATTTATTTATTTAATAGTATATTATTATTTAATAGCATTTTTTATTCAATACTACCAAGAGGAAGCAATATTATGACCAGAGAGAGATGTTCCATAGCGCCAATAATGATTTGCGACTACTCTTCTGGTTGTCAGATGTTCCAAACCAGAATGTCTGGTCTATGACAAATCTTGTAATATAATATAGTCCACTGTTAAATCCTTGTAATACAGATTGGAGGGAAAAACAGGGAGTTAATTCAGGGGTTGGACAGTCAATTCACTAACTGTGGATCCACAACGAATCCTGATTCCTCCGCAACTCTACAATCCAGAGTAACTACGGGAGCACATAAAAGGCATTATGTGTACCGGTAGTTACTGCACCACCTAGTGAAAAACTATGGGAAATTCATATTGCAGTCCAGAGCAAATTGTTCTTACTCTGGAGCAAGGACTCCCCATAGTTACTCTGGATTGCGCCCTAATGCTGGTAGTATCCAATGTGCTGTGAAGTGCCAGGTTGGGAATTGTAATGTGATCCACTGTTGCTATCCCCACATTGAAGAGTTGGGACATGAAAACAACCGCTGTGAATTGGGAACACCACATTTATATAGGGGAGCTGAAGTTGATAGACCTTGGCATAGAACAATCCTCTAATAAAGGCATTTGTAATTATCACCCAGTTTTTATTGGTGAAATACAACCCCATAGATGCAGAGCTGGATAACAGTCTTGCACAACAGGCATGTCATCAAGACGCAAAGCAGACACTTGAGCAATGTCATAATTCTGTACGCAAGTTATCTGAAGTGAATTTGTTTGCTAACAGCAACTGTGTGTCTCCCTCACCTGAAATAATCATATATTCTTGCAGAAAACTATAAAGCAAAAGACACACAACATGCACAAAATAACTCTTGTGCTTTCATTTGTAGGCTATAGTCAATGTATTATGCGCTTTCCATTCCTGCAGCATAAAGTCAAAGTGAACTGAAAGTCAGGGAGTAGGTATCTACTGTAGCTTTTTGGGGGTGGTGGGTCTTAATTGGATGTATGTGGATTAGTTTCAGCAGCTTGTTAGCAGCTGTTAAATGGTGCGTAAACAGAACGCTGTAACACACATGAAACCTACAGTAAGTTCTGCTCTGGGTGCACTGAACAGAGGCCTTTTGATTCATTCCTATCTGTGGTAGTAGTGGGAGGTCTAGTGGCAATTGGAAGGAAATGTGTAAACTCTGCTTACAAACATGCAATTTTCAGAATTTGACTTTGTTACTGTGTAATAAACTGGGAACATTTTGACAGTTGCGTTATTTTTTTTATTTTACACTCTCAGTGGTCTTGTTCCTTTTTCATCAGCCTGATAGGCAGAAATTCAGCAGGTGAGCCTTCCACCTTCGCTAAATAGCATATTTACTAAAATCTAACATGCACATTTCCAACCAAATTTTGTCTTCAAAATTGGGGTGCGCTTTAGATTTGATGGTGCATAAGATTTGAGTAAATATGATATTTTGATTATAAGTATATAGGTCTGTATTTAGTTTAACAGTTTACTATATTATAATAAAAATGTAACAAACCCACCGTTTAAAGTAGTGCAGTTAGGTAAAAATCATACTATAAACCCATTGTCATATTATTATTATCCTATAACTCATTGTTGGATGCAGTAAAATTAAATTTTGCATCTGCTTTGCAGCTGCGCATTACAAATGCCATTAAAAAAACTCAAGACTTTTAAAGTAGGGTTGTGCATTACATTTTTTACTTTTAAAGTAGGGTTGGCACATTAGATTCAAGTGAATACAGGTATTTGGTAAGCACACAGGATATTAAAGGCACAACTTTTCAAGCTCTGGAGTTAGGGCAATGCAACTCTGAGGAACGGGAACAAAGATCCCCTTACTTTGGAGAGGCTTCTATGATCCCCCCTCCCTTGCAGGATGCAGCATATGCCCCACTGGCACAGCTATGCCAGGACTCAAAAATTGGTTAGGATCACACCTTAAGGGTACAAAAGCTGACCTGTTGACACGTTTTAATGTTGTTTCCTAAAAAACAAACATTTTTTTAGTTCTGTCTTCTGTCTAATTTTGGGCCTTGAATGAGCTAGTTCTACTGGAGTTCTAGAAGAAGTTCTGTATCTTCTTTGCCCTTCATCTCCACAGGCCTTTCTAAACTGCTCACGCTGGAGCTAGAGGGGAACCAACTGCATGATGGAAATGTGCTCCCTACCACTTTCAAGCCCCTGGGCAAACTTATTTACCTGCGACTGGATCGGAACAATTTTCGGGCTGTCCCTCCAGGCTTGCCTGAATCCCTGCAGGTGAGATGGGGATGTGGCTTCAAACAGGACCTAGTCAGTGGTACAATGGGCTTGCCAACTCCCTGGTCTGGAGCAGGAGCAGAGCCAGGCAGATCAAGAGTGCACATTCATATGTGAAGCACTGGAGCGCAAGAAATGATGCTTCTCCCAAACCACCTTCAACAGTTCTTTAAAAGCTCTGGGCTGTCTCAGTTTTATCTAACTTCTTGTGAAAATGTTTTTATTTTAGTGGTGTAGGAAGGTGTTGGATTTGTGTGCCACATAAGTTCCAAATTTGTCATGGGGGTTGCCATTGATGGATTTGTTTGAGGAGGATGGAGGTGGCAACTAGTCATGATGGTTCCCTGCTACTTCCAAGCTTCTGAGGCTGCTGGGAAGTCTACAGCTTCCACTTCTGGGATGGACTTCCCGAGGGAGAAGTATCTGGTTGGCCCCCGTGGGAAGTAGGACACTGGTATATGTGGATCTGATCTAATGAATAGTCTGATCCATTATGGCTCTTCACAGCATAAGTGAGATATAAGTAAGAATGGATGGGATACACCAAATGATTTTCCATTCCATGCAGGAGCTGCATCTGGATTCCAATTATATTGAGGAGGTGTCTGAGAGTGTCTTTAACAAAACCCTGAACCTCACTGTGCTTGTTCTGAGCAACAACAAACTCCAGGAAGATCGCATTGCTCCCCATGCCTGGATAGACCTACCGTGAGTAGCTCATTTACAAAGCTAGGGAGAGAATCTAGGATTTCTGCCTCCTAATTTGAATTGCCAGATCTGTGTTTCAAGTGTGTGTGTGTCCATCCAGCTATGGTTGGCCACTTGTGCCTTTAAGGAGTATTTGACAAGCAAAAATGTGGCAGTTCGTTTTCTATTTTTCAGAATTCTGTGATAGGAAGACTTCACTGTTTGGAATTCCAGCCTGTACCACAATTGCAAAAAACAGTGTTCTTCAACCTGTGGGTTGTGACCCCAATGAGATTGTAAAGACTTTTTCAGGAAGCAGTGGTGTCACGGCAAAGCCTGTGCAAGGGGGGGGGGGGGACTTGGAACAAATGCCTCCCTGCTAAATATAAGATGATACTTAGAAGTGCCTTTTTTGCCCAGTTAGCAGGGGTAATTATGATACTGTACAGTATATGAAAATGGAAGCGGACTCATATCAACACCTTATGATTCCAATACTGTATCACAGGCTCGATGAGCACCTATCAGGGATGGTCTAGGAGGATTTCCTGCTGAAGGAAGGAGGTTGTACTAGATGACCTACTAGGTCCCTTCCAACTCTATGATTCTATGATTCTACAATTACATCTCATTGGCTCTCTGAGCAATCAGTCTCATGGATCAGTTTTGAGATAAGAAAATCCACTTTTTCTTCCACAAGCAGTTGGTATTTTCATTTTCTGATTAAACGGCTATAGCATTTGATAGAATATAGATATTCCAGTGCAGTTTGTTTCATTGCATTCTGCATTAAATCACCCTTCCACTGATATATATCATGCTACGTACCCCATTTTTCACAATTTTAACTACTAGTGGGTGGTAGCGAGCACCCTGGGTTATTTTCAGTGAGAAAGGTGGAGTACAAATCAGCTAACTAACTAACTAACTAACTAACTAACTAACTAACTAACTAACTAACTAACTAACTAACTAAAATCAAGCTCAGCTTGTTGCCCCTGAATACTTGCTGATGCTATGGCACCCCCTTAGCTATGCCACTGAAAGCACCCCTGCATTGTGCTTTGATGCTAAATGTACAACAGATTGGAAGCCAAACAAAGCCAAACAAAGCCTATAATGAGGTCTCTCATTATAGACTAGCTGGAAGCAAAGTTGGAAAGGACTTTTGTATACAGTACTTATGTAGAACAGTGAATTGGGGGTTGTCATTTGCAGCCTGAGAAAGGCAGCATTTCTTCCATGCTTATGCAAAATGTAAACATGAGCTGTGTATCCCATCAACTTATTTCCTAAGTGATATATTTATCTTGTTGCATTTTAATGGAAAGACTATGGTTTTCTTGGTCCATGTATCGTGGTTTTAAAATCCACGAAATTCAGAATATGACAACCTTTCCTGTTCTAACGGAAAAGAGTGTTCAGTGACCTTGTTTCTACTGGAGAACATGTTAGAATACTGGTCGTCTTCCAGTATAAAGAACAGGTAGGCCTGTTAGCTGACCGGATAAAAGCAGTTTACTCTGCTCTTATAATTTTAAAAGTTCATATCAGCAGGTGGATTGTTTCAATATCCAGAAATGATGCTGCTGCTAAAAGCACAGGAGCAGGGACTTGATCCACACTGGGCAACCCTCAGGAAAGGGCAATCTCCCCTCTGTAGAAAGGTTCATAGTCATGGAGGGATGTGGTGGATGGGTGTGACAAAGGCTGCATGTGTAAAAATATTCCTATATGACAAATATAAACCAGTCTCAAGGAGAGCTGCCAAGTTTGTCTGGGCTGGCTCCTATGCCTTTAATAACAGCTTGACAGACAGAGATTAAGCCAGCTAAGCTATTTCCCCTTTCTGTTTGCCTGCCAGGAAATTTTCTCTGCTTAATTTCTATGTGTAAAGTTGCTGTTTTTCTGAGGATCATGGAAGTAGGATCAGAAACACACAGATAAAAACCCTAATTTTATGTCAGCTTAATTTATCATGGCTGCCAATCAAGGGATCGTAGAAAGATCCCTTCACTGCAGGACATCCAGATTTGGACACAGTTTTGTTCCATACTTCATCAAATTAGTGAACTCTCAAGCTGCCTTTTTCCACTATGTTTTTTCAAAATGAACAAAATTAATTTGATAAATATGTACATGGTTATTTTGGTTTGTATACATTTATTTAATGTAGGTGTATTGTTAGAAATTGTATGAGTTTTAAGCCGGTGAGGAAGCAACGTGATTTCATTTTGTGTGTACTAGAGGGCGTGCATCCGTGTGTGCACAGTAAAAGTGACAATAAAGGTTTATCTTATCTTAAGAGTAGTCATATGAACAGATTGTTGATGCCAGTTTCAGAAGATCCCGGAGAAACTTTTTATATAGAGCAACTTCTCTCACCCAGCAGCCTTTCATGAGTTCAGCCCATCAGTCTGGTGCTGAAATGGGACTGGTTTAAGGAATACCCATTTTCCTAAAATAAACCTTTACCCCATATGAATGGCTTTACCCCTATATGAACGATATTTGTGCATTTTCACACACACACACACACACACACACACACACACACACACACAGAGAGAGAGAGAGAGAGAGAGAGAGAGAGAGAGAGAGAGAGAGAGATTTGTATCCTTTCATTCTGATTTTGCTTTGCCAAATCTACATCAGGACGCCTGTTTAGAGTGCGGTCAGTATTTCATCCCCTCACTGTAATTTGGCTTTCAAATATTGTCCATGTAGTCAAATCTGATTGGCAGTATGACAATATGATGTTGTAATTTCATGTGATGTCTAACTGACGGTAATCATGTCAAGCAAGAGCCCCTGTCTGTTTTTAAACTCAAAAGAATTGCATTGACTCTGCAATTTGGGGAAAATAGCAGATGTGAACAGGTAAGGAATGATATATGGTAGGGCAGTGGTTCCCAACTGTTTTAGAACCATGACCCACTTTAAAAAAGAATATTCTTTTGAGACCCACTAGCTTTCGGGGAGCTCCAATATCTCTGCAGGTGGTGATTGCAGCCAGGAAATTAAAAGGTGTCTGCTTCTGGGTAGGAAAGCTATACCAGGTCTAGGCAACTTAATTAAAACTTGAGACATCACATTGCCAACAAAGATCTGTCTAGTTAAAGGTATGGTTTTCCCTGTGGTAATGTATGGCTATGAGAGTGGGACCATAAAGAAAGCTGACAGCTGAAGAATAGATGCCTTTAAATAATAGATGCCTTTGAATCTCAAGTCTCTTGAGAGTCCTTTGGAATTCAAAGAGATCAAATAAGACCATCCTCCAGGAAATCAATCCTGATTTTCTCTGAAGGACAGATACTGAAGATGATGCTCAAATATTTTGGCCACATCATGAGAAGGGAGGACTCCTTAGAAAAGACCCTGATCCTTAGAAAAACTGAAGGTAAAAGGAGAAGAGGATGGCAGAGGATGAGGTGGTTAGATAGTGTCACCAAGGCAATCAGCATGGATTTGGACAGACTTCGGTAGCTAGTGGAGGATAGGAAGGCCTGGCATGCTGCAGTCCATGGGGTCATAAAAAATCGGACATGACTTAATGACTAAACAACAATAAAAGCTTTACAAGACTAAAAGATAAACCCTCTGTTTTTATCCTTTTTACTATTTTTTGGGTGCTGGTATTGGAACAGCCTTCTGGAGCGTTTGTTGAAATCTACATTCATTACATCAGGTCCATTCTGGCGGCCTTGAATTACCCTTCATGTAGCCTTTGAGCTGAGGCACAGTCACCTACTCACGAGGAAATGCACACACATGCTGCTCCACCTTGGTTTCTATAGGGCTCAATAAATTTTCTTTGTTATCAGCTTGGCAGTTTTTCAGCCCACCAAATATTGGGCCACAATCCACCATTTAGGAGTAACTGTATTTGAGTAAGCAAGGGCATTTTGTGTGACAAGCGCCCCAAACCTTTACTTCATCCTGGGTGTATTTTTGCACATAAGAATTGGGTGAAGCTCTTTATTAGGTTTTGCTGGTTTTATACAAGATTGCCTGGCTTATTTTAAATCAGCAAAGTGCTCCAATGGTGAACAGGCCAGTGATAGGGATAGGGCTTGAGAAAGGGCAGGGACTTCTTGCGGAGATGCAGTGGCTGTCTTTGTAAACTCAGCACATAGAGATGCATTGCACCCTTCAGAGTATCCTTGCCAATGAGAGCCAAGTTCTGATGTTAGGGATGTTGCATTCTCTGCAACAGCATCCCCAAATACAATAATTTACTTTTTTTACAATAATTTACTGGGGATTATACATAAACTCCTGAGTCGTTTAGATCACGTAGTTTAGATCATGAGTAGACCTGTTGTTGCTTCCCAGCTCCATGGCTATAGGATAACCATTCATATGAATGAAAGTTCACTTGGGACAGCACTAAAGTGTGCTTTCAGCCTGTTCCCTGCATGTGGTAGTTCAGTAACCCAAGTCACTGAGAACTTCATTCCGAGATCTCATTCTAGGTCTACTTAGAGTTTGAGGGAGCTTTGGAAACTGGCTATTATATTGACATAAGCCTTTTCTACAAAGTACTTGAACTGGTAGTAACGCTATTCAGGAATTCTGATGGGCATTTTCCTTTCTCCCAGTAAGCTGGAGGCCTTGGATCTTTCCCACAATCTTCTGGTACATGTGCCCTCATTCCTGCCACGGCACCTGAAGCAGTTGACCTTGCATCACAATCGGATTGAGCGTATTCCTGGTTATGTCTTCGCCCACATGAAGCCAGGCTTAGAATTCCTGCATCTGTCACATAATGTACTGCAGAATGATGGCATCCATGTGGTCTCCTTCTTGGGACTCTACCGCTCACTCGCTGAGCTGCTCCTGGACAACAACCAGCTTCAGGCCATTCCCCGTGGTATCCTGAATTTAAAGGGGCTGCAGGTCCTACGGCTGAGCCACAACCGCATCAGGTGAGAACAGTCCACCATGCTTCTTGCCTTCTCTGGGAGAGGGATAAAAGTTGCTGTGTTGTAGAGCACTATACTACCTTTTATGTTCCATATCTTATCTCTGATGTTTGAATGGAATGGGAAAGAACCACTATCAGAATATTAGGCTATGATACCCAACGTCTTGGGTGTGAAGTACTGGACTCTCATCAGTTCAGCTATGTGTGACCTGGACAAATATACCCCAGCCATAATGATGTTGTTGTTCCCATGACCTCCATGGAGCATGTCTGGGAAAGGGCCAAAATCCCTAGGCTGAAACTCTATATAATAGAATTGTATTAAAAAGCTAAATGTTATTTCATTGTGGATAGGGAAGGGAGTTTCTAGCCAAGCCTGAAGCCTGGCTCAGATAGGAATATCATTCCTTTAGGGAGTAACTTCTGAGTAAAACAGGGATAAGAATGAGATAGCACTCATTAGGCCCATAGCTGTCAATCTCATCTGAACTGAGTGACATCTAACTACTGTAGGAGCTCACCATCCAAACAGGCTTATGCCAGCCCACCACCTGCACAGTGTCGCAAACATGCTGTAAAGTGTCACAAACATGCTGACACATACTGCTCAGCTGGCATGGTGCTAGGTGGAGGAGCAACAACCAGAGCTCCAGACAAGCACTGGAATGGGAGGAGGGTTGGGCAGGCACAGCGGGTAAAGGGGCCAGAGGGCCCTGCCACTAAATCTTAATCATCCTTCTGGTCTGGAAGACCCAACATGAGTCTCCTCAAATCTGTGCCTACTCAATATTGGGTACAGATCCAAGGAGACATATCAGGGCTACATAAACTCCCTTATCATGAGTAGACCTGTTGTTGCTTCCCAGCTCCATGGTAACAATTTCACCTCCTAACCTCCTAACCTAACCTCCTCCCTCTCAGCCTAAGAGACAGGTTTCCTTGAATTTGTGATAGTCAGCACAGATCCAAGAAGACCCATCAGGGCTCCTTACATGGAGTAAGGAAACATATTCTCTTACCCCAGTTAGTTTCTATGCTGCTTCCCATCCCCATGGAGTGCAGAAATAGCCATTTCAGCACCATTGCAGCCCTAGCATGTGTTGCCCATTGTCTTAGTCAAGTTATTCAGCATTTGTAACACAAGGATACCAATGCTAATCTATGTACTTTATGGAATACATGAAATGCTTTAAATGCTCTGGAAGTTTTATACGTGTTCTCTCCCTTTTCCTTGGCAGGCATGTCCCTCTGAATTCTGTCTGTGATACACGGGTGACCGAGGATTCAAATATAGCGGCCATACACCTGGAGAATAATTTGATTGATCGTCGTCGCATCCCACCCACAGCTTTCTCTTGCATCAAAGCATATCACAGTGTGGTACTGCGACCACAGCAGAATGAAGACAACTATTAAGACATCTGGAGGCTGTCCATGTCTCCCATTCCCAATCTCTGCCAGGTGACCACAAACTGTGGAAACAGACATTGTCCTACCCTGGAGATAACCCCTGCTAACTGAGCAAGAGGCACTCTTTCAAGTGGGTGCTCCTCTTTTATTTAGCAGGGTGAGAGTAATTGGCCCTACACACCCCAGCAATGTCTGTTCAAGTGGCTTCTGCTGGTGTTCTTTTTTGCATTTTAGATTGTGAGCCCTTTTGGGACAGGGACCCATTAGTTTTTAATTAGTTATTATTATTTTTCCATTTTCTTTGTAAACTGCTTTGTGAACATTTTAGTTGAAAAGCGGTATATAAATACTGTAGATAGATAGATTCTTGCTCTTCAACATAACACAGAGCTGTAGGAGTGAGATTCCCTCTTCTCCCCCTTTCAATGATCCCCCTTTCCTTGAGCTGTAGAAATTAGGAGTAGTTTGTTAAAGGGTCAATTTCCTTGTAGTGAGAATGTACTGGAAATAAAAGATGTATTTCGTTAGTTTTTGTTGTATTTAGATGTATTTTGTTTTTATTTACAAAAGTAAAATTTGAGCATGGTAGGGGAAAGCCAGTGCCAGTCTCGGGTCCTCTAAAGATCATGTCACCAGCAGCAAGGTATATTATGTTCAGAAAAGGAGCTGGGTGGGATGGAGCCAGCATGACCATATGTCATGACCAAAAAGAGGACATGTTCCCCCCCAGAATGTAGGACACCTAAGAAAAATGCAGGACTTAATATAAAAGCCAAAAATACTCATTTATATTGCTTTCATGTTGTGAATGTAAATTCTATATTGCTTATTAGTAAATTTAAAAGTACATATAATTAATGTCAAGAAGGCTACATGCCGTCTACTCACAAGGAAAAGGAGGACAAGGAAATATTTTTCGGGACACAAGGTTAAAATCCAGGACATGTCCTGGGAAATGTTGGAAATATGGCCCTCTGGGTTGGAGCTAAATAGTTAACTTTTTTGTGTGGGCTTAAAACTTGCAGTGTCTCAGGTTGCAGAAGAACAACTTTTACAAAATACCAATTTTAGCTGGCTGGGTACTCTGTGTGTACTCTGTGCACGAGTACACAACATAGGAAGGAAGGCACTTCTTGTCCCACGCCATGGGCCATCCATTGGACGAAGGATTTTTCTCTGGGAGAGGGAGGAGGAGAAGAGGATCCCTTTTTGCCAAAGGGACAAGTTGGTTTTGCAAACAAGAGAGGCTGGAGGAGGCAGGGAGAATCTGGAGGGAGGCTGTTCCTTGAGCAATAGAAAAATACCCACCCGTGGCTCACATCCTCATTGCATCACACACTCCTACATAAGAAGCAACAGCTGTCTTTGCATACAATCTCATATTCCCAGCACAGTGTCCATCTAGGCAGGCAAGCTTCCTTAGTTTTTGGCAAGGTTGATGCTAGGTAGGCATGGCTGGGGCATCGTTGGTCATCAGGATATTCTTCTGCACCTACAGTTGTGCCTTTCTATTTTGTATTGGGGATTGGTTCTTATTCTACTAAGGACAGGATTGAATTATTAAATTCAAGGATTACTTTCATTGGATATCCAGCAGTTCACATTTCCACCCCAAAAATGTTTTTGTTAACAGTCAGGTAGCTTTGGGCTTGTTTATGCGGCTTGGTTGGTGTGGTGGTATCGTGAGGATAGGTGGTGGGATCTTGCCTTGGAACCTTGCAGGAAACAACTTCTTTAGGCGAGGAGTTTGGGTTGGCAAGGGAGGAGTTGCCATGCCCCTAATTGGAAAGGAAGAAAAACACTCAAGGGGCACGTGGAGGCATAAAAAAGAATCAAAAGGGAAGGAATTCAGGGAGGTGAGAGGGACAGGTGAGGGTATGCCACACCAGAAGTTGCCACCTCTGGATCCCCCACCCAGGGAAGGAAGGCCAAGGCTGGCTTGCTCCTGATGGTGGAGCCACCAATGCCATAACTTCACCTCATTTGCCTTCTTACCATTGCCTTTGCTGTGGGTAGACCCATGTGATGTGTCAACAGGAACACCCAGTGCCATGTTTCAGTCTCTTCCTTTTCTGAGTCCAGAGAGAAAGCCACTTCCTTCCCAACTGTTGGGGATTGGAGCCCTGCACCAGGCATAGAAACAGGCACCAAGTAGACAGGGGGGAAGGCAGTGCTGTGCCTCATTTGTCAAACCAATGAGACCATAACCTCCCCTACACTGTCTACCTGTGAAATTCTTCTAAATCCAGGAGAGGGAGGTTGATTTCCTGCCTGCTGCATTACCATGGTAAGCAGGCTATCTTTAATCTTTGAATTGCTTTTGGCTGCAATCCTAAACACACTTTCCTGGTAGAAGGCCCATTGAATACAATAGGACTTACTTCTGAGTAGACAGGCTTAGGATTGCACTTCCAGTTTAACATGAAAATCAGCATCCTAGAACAGGTTCCTGGAACAGTTCCTGGAACAGAACAGTTCCTGCAACAGAACCTTTTATGGAAGGCAAGACTCAGTCTGTATTTATTGTCATTGATTTTATCAAAAGTAATAAAAGGGAAAACATAAAATTCAAAAAAGAAACAAACAAAAAACAAATAAGAGAAAAACTCAACCTGTATTTATTGCTTCTCTAGCCAGCCATTGTCAAAAACTGGGTTATTAAAATCTATATACTATCATTACCATAAGGCAACACACACATTGCCTCTCAATGTGGGGTAAGCTTCCAAGAGCCACCAGTTGATAAGAAAGGTCACATTATAGTATGCTGGATTGACAGGAGCCAGCTGGGACACTGGAATATATATACGTTCGAGATTTCTCAGGACTCACTCCTTACTGCTTCTCTCTTATTCTGGGAAAAACGATCCTCCTTCCTCCCAAGAACTGAATCCATTTTGGCCAGTCCACTCCACTTGTCCGGTCCAACACAAAGAGAGAGGCAGACAGGCACCAGGCAGACTGTTTTGGAAGAAAATTAGAAACCCTTCCAGAGAAACAGTATATTGTTTTCTTCTCTTTCTTGCCCAGCTTTATGGAGATATCTAACAATAGTACAGTCAGTGTGTATAGTTGAGCAGGGGAAGGAAAGATGATGTTTTTTGGGTTTGCTAACTTGCAGAAACATACATCTGCTCAGTGTGCTTTTGCTAGATTACCATCAGAGAAAAATCTACCACCACCTCCCTTCCTCAGGCACTCCAAGGTCCATCCAACAAAGGTGGAGGAATTTGAATGTTCTGTACATGTGCGGACTTCTAGCAAGGTGGACACTGCCTCCTAATGTCCTCCTTCATCCAGATCACACTGTCCAATTTTGTGTTCTTTCCTGCAGAGTGTGGGTCAGGGTGCCGTTGTGCTCTGTGCACAGTCTCCAGCTTTGTTGACGTTAGCCTGAAGGAGGTCAAGATCCAGACTGCCCTTTTCAAGGTCTTGAAGGTGTTTGCTTCACATCAGTAGCATCTTCAAAGACATGTTTGAGAGGAGCTCTTGTGCTAACCTGAGCATTCTGCAACTCACCAGCATGCTGGTGGAACAGCACCCTTCACCAGATCAATACCTTCCCGGTTCTGGAGGATAAGTAGCAAAGTCTAGTGCTGGACAAGATGAGCCAGTCAAAACTTGAAACTTGAAAGTACTCACAGTTGAAAGAACTGAGTAGGGTTCTGAAACCCATTCTAGAGGCCATGCAGATGGTCCTTAGTGGTGGTGGCTTTGAAGAGGAGCATGGAAGCCAGCTTTGGCAGCATTTTGGTGATGGCCAGAGAAAGAGAGAAGAAAATGAAGATCAGCAGGAAAAAACAGGAACTTGAATGGAAAAAGAACATCAGGTAAAGGTGGAGGTAAAGAGAGGTAAGGAAAGGTTGAAAAGCATGGGAGAAGAAGGTGCAAAGAGAGGATCAGAACAGACAGAATGGACAGAAGGGCCATAGAAGGAGATTCTAGGAAAAACAAAGGAAGGAGGCCATAGGGATTGGTGAAAGAAGGAAGAAAGAACAAAAATCAGAGAAGGGAGAAGCTGAGGAAGCTGACCATGCTGCTTTCCTACTGCCAGGGTATGGAATGGATATTCCATAGGGAATATCCTATGGGATTACTAAGGGAATACAAAGGGATTAAAGGGTTATTGCACTCCCATCCCATGGAGGGCTTACCATTTGGCCAGGTAGTATGAGTGGATAGAAGGGCCCCAAACCAACTTAAAATACTCTAGTTTAGCTGGATCCAGAAGATCCAGGAGATCTTACACAGCCAGGGAAAGAAGAATTTTTTATAAACTCATGAAGAAACTAGGGTTCCTACAAATGTTTTGGTGAAGAGAGCTCAAAGATTCATTCAGATTCATCTGATTCAATCTTCTAACCCAGGGTTTGATTGCAGAACTTCTTGGTTCCTTCTGATTTTCCTATTCCTCTCCTCCCACATCCCATCATTTCATATCCCTCACACTTTGATATGGATCAAAGCAGAGTGATACGAAGCAGAGTGAGCAGGATCTGTTACAAATCCCTACATTCACAAGATGATCATTCACCTTTTACAAAGTTGGTTACAACAACTGACTGAGGGAGCCCCAAAAAGCATCCTCATCAGTGATGGGCTTCAAAAAATTTAAGAACCGGTTCTCTGCCCATCTGGCAGCCACTTTTAAATGGCTATTTTTAAACTTTATATGTCCTATCTCTTGTTAAGAACCGGTTCTATAGAGTAGGTGCGAACCTGCTAGAGCCCACCACTGATCCTCATGCATGATTTTTTAAAAAGTCCAGGATGATGTCATACATTGAGTTTATTTAATAGCTTAAACCTACATGGACATCTCAAGATGTCTGTTAATACAGTCAGGTGGACATGGATATCCAGCTGAATGTTGCATGCCAATTGCAATAGATAGGCTGGCTGGGACCCATTGTGCTTGGGGCAACTAGAAGAGAAGACTACAAATCCACAAAACTGGAAAATATGGTCTGCTTGGCCATGTGGGCTTTCTGCCATCGTGCTGAATTCAAACTGTCTCAGGGAAGCATCCCAGGTTTATAATAGCAGCTGATTCAGCAGTTTTTTTTCAGTATGCCAAGGCATCTTCCGAGAGGTTGGGGGGAGGGCAAAATAAGGAAAAATAGGTCACAACAAGAAAGGAATCCAGAATTTTTCACAAAAAAATCAGACAAGAGACTGAGAGTTGAAATAAAGTGCTTGCCTAAAGCCATTTACAGCACAATCCAATACATGTTAACTTAGACATCCCACTGTGTTCAGTTAAGCTTACTTTTAGGAAAATAGAATGGCAAATTTGGAGAATGAGTTCATTGCAAAGGTAAAATTGCAAACTGGAATCTGCCTTATTCACAGGTTGGTTTCCTTGCCTCTAAGCTATACTGCCTAAAACCGCAAGGTGCTAATCCACTGCCTTACTCCGTTGCAGATGGACTGAGAGAGAGAGAGAGAGAGAGAGAGAGAGAGAGAGAGAGAGAGAGAGAGAGAGAGAGAGAGCATCTCAGCTTGGCAAGGAATGCGGGGACAGAAGCAGCAGGTGAGTCTTCACTTGTTCTTTAGAAAAACTCTCGAGTCACCTCCAGTTTCAAAACATCTGTGTAGGAACTGCATGTTTGGTGACTCAAGACAGACATACAAGTTGCCCATTCTTGCAAAACAGGCCTTTAGGTTTGCAGCCTATTTAAAGACAGGATATAGGGACAATAGGGAAAAGCAAGAGTACGTAGATTCATCTTGAGAAGTCAGTTGAACATGGTAATGGAACAAAGTCAAATGTCAGGTGGAAAGGCGTTTCACCTAGAGACCTGCTATGGAAAAAGGATGCATTCAAAGATTTTAGTCTTAACTGGGTTTCCTTTCACATCCAGATTACATGTGATGCTCAGTTGTGTATGTCTTCCTCAGTAGGCACCTGCAGCTTTTCCCTCACTAGCTAAAAAAGTAAAAAATATTTGATGATGGGTGTGAATTTTGAGGTGGAAAGAAGAAAACTTTATTTTTCTAACAATGATTTTATGGCTCCAACTTCTTAGGAGTTCAACTTCTTAGGATCCCAACTTCTTAGGATCCCAGCTGGGTTTTGTTCGAAAGGCATCTGCATCACCCACTTACTTTGCCATCCTAGGAAAGACACATTTCTGGCCATGGTTCTGATGGTTCTAGGAATAAGAAGCTCAGTGACACAGCCTGCAAAGCTGGTTCCAATTTGCTCAGCACAGGGTTAAGTCAACCCAGCACAGGGACTGGAGGGAGCCGTCCAAGCCGCAGCCAAAGCCAACATTTGCAGCTACCCCCCACCTTCCCCAAACAGGAAGTGCCTTTGTTATGATCCAGATCAGAGAGATTGTTGCAGAGAGCTGGGCATTAACTGTTCTCTGCTCTTGTGGGCCATGAGGCCAGCTTTGGGGAAGGGATAGAAATACTATCCAATGAAAAAAGTAATTTCACTTTGGATGTCAAATGAACAAGTGATGAGAAGAGAGACATGAGTGAAGTCCCTGATTTAGGCTGCAGAGGCTCAGTGGGTAAAGATGCCACCCTTGTGAGCTGAAGATCTGCAGGATGGCAGTTCAAGAACTGAATCCATCAAGAAATGATCTTCCATTATTTACCCAGCTCCTGCCAGCCTAGCAGTTTGAAAGCATGTCAATACCGATAGATAAATAGATACCACTTTGGTGGGAAGGTAACAGTGTTCCAAGCACTTTGGCTTTTAGTCATGCTGGCCACATGACTACAGAGGCATCTTTGGATAACACTGGCTCATTGGCCTTGTAATGGGATTGAGCATCATTCCATAGAGTGGGGCACACCTTTACCTTTATGATCATGTTGGGAGGCCTCATTAATGTGATCATAATACTGGCCTTCCTTACAGGGTGGCAATGCAGATTATTGAGGTAATGATGTATACTTTGAGCTCTTAAGAAACATATCCCATGTGTTTAGACTTTTTACCATTTGCATCCCACAAAACCGAAATCACTGAAAACGAAACCTGCTTTTTTCTGACTGGCTCCTCTCTGAGTCCTGTTGCCAAAATGCAATGGAGGGACTTCTTTATGGGCTTTTATGTGGATGAGCTGGGGACAGATTGTTCCATTTCATAAATCCTTGAAATGAATACTGATTTCACATGTTCCTCATTTCACTGAACTGCCCTTTCTTGTACTGAACGCAAGAGGTGGCTTTTTGAGAAATTGGGCTGCATAGAAATGCAGGGAGGGGAAGAAAGGTAATAATAGACAAGTTTTAGATCCTATATCTTAGATCTTAGATCTTGACAAATTTGTCTGTGCCGACTCCCCATCCACAATGATGGGGATGTGACTCACTATTTCATCCACAATGAAAGTGACTCACTATGCACAAGATTCAGCATTTGGCTTATCCCTTGAAAATCTCTGCCACGAACATCAGCTTTCCAGGCATATCACAACTGAGGGTTTCCATTCTTTTTCCTACATGGAAAGATCTTTGGGAAAGGCAAAATGATAGATGTGAAGTGGCAGAGAGCTAAAACTGGCATGTCTGGGGATGAGGGGGTGATTGGATGATGTGAAGATGATGTGGAAATTGGATGATTGTGAAATTGGATGATGTGAATGTGGGGTCATAGACTAAAAGGATATGAGCTGTCATGTGCACCAGACCAGAGTGGCACTGCCTGAGGCCATGTGGTACAGCAGCCTTGTTGAAGATGAGCAAGTTGAGGGTTTATATCTGGACAGGAAATTGCATGGCAATTCCCTGTAAACTGCCTTGAGTTCCCTGATGGAAGAAAGATGGGATATGCATGAAATAAAGGACCGTCTCACATTAAATTTGTGTCTTCTGGTGTGTCTTATTATACTCCTTTCCCCCCTTTCTCCCCTTGCTCCGGTCTTGGCACTGCCCATTTCCTCCAGTGTTTTTCTTTCCTGCCATGTGCCATGGTGCCAGACATGTTCTGCCAAGGTCCTGTCTGCTCTTATTAGCATGACTAACAAATGCAGTGCTCCTCTCTCCTAGCAGTTCCTGTCCACCTGGGGCCGCAGGATAGGGAGTGCCGCAGAGGTGTGGGGGGAGAGGTCTATCTATCACCTGCTATTACCCAGTCCTAATGCCACTGCAAATGAGATTCAGCACTGGTTCACCTGCTTGTATGAGTATGAAAGCTTAATGTTGTTCTATGAAGCTTGAGGCAAGGAAGCCAGGCCTTAAGTTGGGTTTAAGGACCTCTAAACCTGTGGTCTGGAGATTGAATATAGAGAGGACTTGCCTAAAAAACTAATCAGGATAGCCCAGATTGCACCTTGGATCAGTGATCAGAAGCCTCTACCTAGAGATGAAGGAATGTAAATGGCAATAAAGGGTATGACAGCACCAGGCCCATAAACCGGTGTCGACCTTTGGCTTGCCGGGTCAGGGAACACATGGCTCCACCCATGTGGACGGCAGGTGAGACCCTCCGAAGGGGGGTGGAGAGTCAAAAGATGGGCTTCATATAGGGCGTGCAGAGGATGCTTGCCCTCTCTTTTGCATGGTACAGGTGAACAGGCAGGTTGGTGGGTAGGGCTCTGGGCTGAGGGAGAGCCCATGTGGTGATCTATGGGGTTCTTCCAATTTCCTGAGCCTACTTGGCTCTTTTAACTTAACCCTTCCCAGTCCTGCCTGTTCCCTTGCTTCCCTCTTTTACCTTGTCTAAAAATGGGACTATCTTACCATGCAATTGTGGTCAACTGAGGCACAGGGGGTGTGCCCTAATAACCACCCTCAGTTCCAGGTGGGATGAGGGCTGGGGGGTTACCACTGTGCTGCTAGTGGGCTGCTTTCAACCCTGTGTGGGATGGAAGCGGCAAACAAGGCTCCAGTTGGACCAAACCCATGTCCCCCCTTTGAGGGTAGGGGTAGTTGGGGCAGTACCCTATGAGTTGGGTAGGTCCGAGTCTGTGCACACTGTCCCTGGTACCCAGGTTCACCTGGGAGCCCAAAGATCCTGTCAGCTGTCTTCCCCGTAGCTGCATGGCAGACATGGGGGGGGGGGTCCAAATTTAGCCCAAGTTCAAGGCCTGCCGATTATTAATATCATTATTGATTATTGATATCATTAAAAATCATTAATAAAGTGGCCCATCTCTTCCATACTTGTTGGCTGTGTGTTCAATTGACCAGTGCATAGACCAAACATCCTGAGAATGTTTGCCTGATGTGTGTTTTGCAGCTGTCTGAGGAACGTTGGAAAATGAAAGAGCTGATGATGATTGCACCATGAATTGCACAATGCACATCTGGAGAAATAAATTATTATGTGAACTTCTTGTAATAAAATAACACTTTTAAAAACCTCCCCAAAAAATGGATTTATGATTAATCCCTATGTAAATAACTTTGAGTTTGCCTATGAAAATGCCTTTGACACAAAGGTGGTACGTCCGTCCATCCGTCCATCCATCCATCCATCCATCCATCCATCCATCCATCCATCCTTACATACAACACTGTGTAAATACACATACAACACTGTGTAATAAATAAATAAATAGACAGCTAAACAGATAAATAAGCTATTGGACACCAAAATGTCCAAAGGGCAGAGGAAGAATTCATGATTTGCCTACAGAAGGTCTCAGGTGTCCCATAGTTGCAGTGTCAGAGCTGAAATGAAATATCACTTGCCCCCAAATCCAGAGTAAGTACGGGAGCATGTAAGAGACTTTATGTGCACCCGTAGTTACTGCACCACCTAGTGAAAACCTATGGGAAATTCATACTGGAATCCAGAGTAAGTTGTTCTTACACTGGAGCAAGGACTCCCTGTAGTTACTCTGGATTTTGCCCATACACTCAAAAAGAGCATATTTGAGAGCCAAGAAGGAGATGAAAAATCTTCCTCCAAATCACTGCAGCTGGATACCCAGTAACAGATTACCTAACATGGCACATGGAATGCCTGCCTCTGTTACTTATCTGCCTCTGTTACTTAAGAACAGCTTGGAATGTTATGTAAGTGTACAGGCTGCCCAAGAATATCTGAGAACAGGGACATTTGAATTGAGTTTCCCAAAACGTACGTGGGGTGAGAGACCGATGAACCATTCCTGTCCTCAACGTTGGGTCATGTTACAGTTTTGTTGTAGAACACTTCCAGATGGGGTGTATATAGGGTTGCCACAAGTCTTTTCCACAAAATTGGGACAGGATCCTTTGTCCCTTTTGTCAGTATCCCCCCAAACTGGGATTGTCCCTGTTTTTTGGGACATATGACAACCCTCGGTGTATAGTCCAGGATTTTTGCTATTCACACACTGTTTCTTAGGGGGGTTGCGTAACACCACCAATTTGCTGTGCACATTTAAGAATGGGGAAAATCTGTGGACAGTGGGGAAGGGGATGTGGTTACTAGTAACCACACAACATCACAGTTCTTGTCACGCTCCATCTTTTCTGAGAGGCACATGCCCAGATTCAATAGACCACAACAGACATGTGTAAGGTAAAGGAGGAGGACCAACCTCCATGCCTGCCTACTGTATGGAAGGAATGTTGCATGCGACTGAAAAGTCAGAAAGCAGCAGTGGTTTGTGATACAGAGAGCTCATCCAGAAATCCCAGAAATACTGGGATTGCAGCCATTCTTAAAAATAAATGTGAATTTATGGTGGACATGATGAATGATTCATCGTGTCCACCATAAAGTCACATTTATTTTTAAGAATGGCTGTGATCCCAGTCTGATTTTTGTGAAGTTTACTCTGGCCTCTCAGCTGCCTGTCCACTAGGTGAGCATCTCTACTTGCATCACTTTAACTATTGTATTGCGAAGAGATGCAATTCCTTCTTCTATTATGTTGGACACTTAAAGGGCTGCTGTTTTGAACAGGGTGGGTTGGTGCATTCCCTCCCCATTACAATTTCCTTTGGGAGAGATTCAACAGTTTCATGGGTGAAGCTAAGGAGAGGGGCGGTGGGAGCATGCCTCCTCAAGAGTTTATTTATGTATTCCATTAATATCGTACTCCACATTGAGCCAAAGACTCGGTGTAGCTAGCATTGGTATTTAAAATGTTTCTCATGACTTGTCATGTAATCAGACACATTATCCCCGTGTTGATTTGCCTGAGAGACCCTAGGCCTGTTCCACTATAGGCAGTTTGTATATTCGTTGATTTTCTTTTTTATTTAGATCAGTATGAATATATCTGTATCTATGTTTGCTCTGTGGCACCATGTATATCATTTTGGTTTCCAGCCAGGATATCTCCAGATGTGTGATTCCATCCAGTTGTTGCTTTTCCTTTATGTGTTGCACAATGGATCTGCACCACTACTTCCATACAGGCGTATTTTTGTGCACGTTCTCAGTGTTATATTCCGTCCACTGTGGGCAGTCCATGGTGTAAACCTATGTGGCCAACCCTCTCTTCTTTTAATCCGGAAAACACCATGGTCATTCTTGCCAAACCCTTTCATTGTGTGTGTGTTGATGAGGTTCTGCTCCCCCAAAATTCACTGAACCCATCAGGATCATGCTGATCAAAGATGATACATTAAAACAGCAACACTAACAAACAGTGTTAGATGTATCACTGTAAAGATGTATCACTGTAAAGATGTATCACTGTTCTAAACAAATTGGATTACCCATGTAAGAATGCTTAATAAGTGAAAAAGGTGCAACAATCTTCGAGAAGTTCCCTGAATCTCTAAAAAGGACATAATATTCAATAAATGGATTTAATTCAGCTCTTATTTGGAGCCCACAGGCCCAGGCTAGGTAATATCCAACATGTATTTGAAGATTTTGCTGATCATCAAATCTTCTACTGTCATCAAGCACTCTTAAACAGAAATATGCTAAGCCATTAAAGGCCCCTCCACTCAAAAGCCAAAGTGCTAACCCCATTTCCTGTTGTTTCCAGCCTGGGAAATTCCATTCTTTCTTCTGCAGGCCCCTTGCCCATCAAGAGACCTCCTGCACTTCCTGTCCTGAATTCCTTGGGAGGCATAGGATCATGCACAGCCCTTCACTGACTATTAGCTCCCTCTCAATATCTCAGACTCTCCCTCACTGGGGGTCTTCAAGTAGAGGCTTGATGAGCATCTGTCAGGGATGATGTAGGAGGATTTCCTGCTGCAGGCAGGGGGTTGAACTAGATGACTTACTAGGTCCCTATCAACTCTGATTCTATGATTCTAGAATGCAGTGAGCGCAGTCCCAAATAAAGAACAGCGCAATCCTATCTTGCGCTAGAACAAGCACACCAACATACCTGTGCTGTACTCCCCACAGGATTGGGGCTGCTGCTGTGTAACTGAGGAGCAAAACTTGTAGCACTGCAGCAGCCTCAAAGGGGTCTACTTAGATTTGTGCCACCAATTTCTGTGGCACAGATCTGAGCATCACTGGACTGGTGCAACCTGCTTAGGAATTGGGCTGAGATCCAGCACAAGTGCCGTGCCCAAACCCTCCTCCCACTTCCTGACCACCTCTTTTTAGTTCTCAGCCCATCCTACAGAAATTACAGCCTGGTTGGTTACAGCATTGGTTATGGCAAATCCCCACTGCAACTAGGCAATGACAAAAGCAATGAGCCCCCAAACTCCAGTGAAGTTTCAGCCCTACTGGCAGGCATGCCTTGGACATAGGGTTGCCATATTCCCCATAAAACCAGGATAGTCCCATTTGGGGGGACTCCATTCATATACTGGCAGGTTTGACAGTAGATCCTGTCACAGTGTTGTGGAAGAGAGGTATGGCAACCCTACATGGATACCGGTGCTGCACTTTGTCAATATATCCTTACTGCTGACACAACTCCAGGCAGTATAAGCACTCAACAGGGACAGATATGTTAGGAACCTAAGAGTCCCTCTGGATCAGGCCAAAAGCCCATCTAGTCCAGCTTCCTTTATCTTCCTTTATCTAATCAGGTGCTTCAGAGAGCATGCAAGACAAGAGACCTGCATCCTATGCCCTCCCCTGCATTTTGCATCTAAAATAAGGAGGTTGCACAAATGCATCATGGCTTGTAACCTGTGATGGACTTTTCCTCCTTTTAAAGGCATCTAGGCCAGAGATTTCACAGAATAATTACACGCCGGGTAAAGAACTACGGTATTTTCCTTTGTCTCCCCTAATTCTCTCAATGTTGATATCACATGGTTCTGGTGTTATGTGATAGGGAAAATAACAGCAACGAGAGAGAGAGAGAGAGAGAGAGAGAGAGAGAGAGAGAGAGAGAGAGAGAAAAATATAAATTGAAAAGTGACTGATTGACTCACTGACTGACTCACTCATTCATCAACGGCCAGCCAAAACCGCTGGGCCTAGAAATGTGGAATTTGGGGAGGGTATTCCTTTTAGTGGTATTCAGAAATTCCAGCTGGAAGGGGGTGAAAAGGGGCGCAATGCGTTTTCCTCCCTATACATTACATTGAAGAGTCCCTGACTGAGGGATGCTCTGCTCCAATTCCTGGACCTAGAAGCATGAAATTTGGGGAGGGTGATCTGTGACATGCACACCCACCAAGAACCAATGCTGAGAAATTTAATCCTTAAGGGGCTGAAAAGGGGTGCAACATGTTTCACCCTCTACTTAGTACTAAAGACTGGCTGATCAACATCCAGCTGATGCACTGGGAGGGAGGGTGCACAGTGGATGATGGTGTGTGTGGAGGAATGGTACATATGGGGGATGGTGCACATGGGGGATGATGTGGATGGGGGAATGATGCACATGGGGGATGTTGTACAGGGGTGTTGTACATGGGGGTGTTGCTCATGGGGACGGTGCACATGGGGGGAATATGCTCATGGTGGTGTTGCACATGGGGGATGTGTGTGGAGGAATGGTACATATGGGGGGATGGTGCACATGGGGGATGATGATGATGGGGGAATGATGCACATGGGGGAGGGTGCACATGGGGGATGTTGTACGGGGATGATGTGCATGGAGGGTGTTGCACATGGGGATGGTGCTCAAGGGGGATGGGGCACATGGGGGGATGATGCACATGGGGGGACAATGCACAGTGAAGGGATGGCATATAGGAGAAATTTTACTCCCGCAATGTGGGTACTGTGCAACCCAGCTGTGCATCCCATATGGAACTTGTCACAGAGTCTAGCTCACACCCGTGGAGGATGCTTTCAGCATAGGCTTGTGTTCTAAGCCAGTTATCTGGGATGTAGACCAGTTTTGCATAAAACTACAGTTTTCTCCCTGTTCAGAAACAGCTTAGGTGAAGAAATAAGTTTGAATGGATGAAGTTTTAAAGAAACCTTTGAAACGAAGATGGTCTGCCAATTGAAAGGGAGAGGCTGTTCCATAGCATCCTGAATATGGTTTCCCTGGCATTCATGCGAACAGTGGGTAAAATTCATGCCACACTTCTGTTAATCCTCTATGAAACTGGACTTCTAGCCACAGACCTGGCTGGAGTAATTGGAAATGATGGAGCGAAGGGTTGGAAATTTCAGCCTCCTAATTAATCCGTGTCTTCCAGCCAAAGGCATAGCAGCACAAGAAGAGGCCCAGGGCAGGACGACGTGAAATGCTCGTTGACTATGAGACTTTGCCACCTGCCAAAGGCCCAAAATGGAACATGGAAAAAGTGGCTGAGCTGTCTGCCTTTCCAGGACATGCAGCTCTTGGGGCTCATAAATGTTTCCAGCATTAACAGTCATTATTCTTTTTCTTTTACATCATATTGCAGAACTCTGGTGCGCAAGTGGGTGGGGGGAGGGCAAATTACATAAGAGAAACACAAATATACATGTTGGATCATTAAATGGAGGAAAATCTATCAAGGAATACAGTGAAATAATACCTTTATTAGGAGCAACCAACAATTAATACCCTTATTAGGAACAACAATTTTATTAGGAACAACCATTACCTGTAATAGGAACAAAATACATACTGTGTGTGTGTGTGTGTGTGTGTGTGTGTGTGTGTGTGTGTGTGTGTCTCCTTATCAGTTACATAGCTATTGTAGAATGCGGGTGCTGCAAATGGAAGGATATCTGGATGGGTAATGAGAAAGTGAGATGCCAAAAGGAGGGCAAGGATAGTACATTAAACGGATGATGGTAATTATTACAGTTGTTTGTTTTCCTGGTTTAAAAACTAAAGACATTTAACTGTTGTTTGTATTTTCTTTATCCTATGTGGTGCAAACGGTTATGACATTGCATGTGGCTTGATCATTAAAGAGAATGGATCAAGGCTCCACCGAAAGGATTGCTGTCAAGTTGTCTGCATCTCAAAGAAGTCTCTCTACCTCTGCCACTCATGTGTTGGAGCAGGATGGGGAGGGGGAAAAGTGAGGTAATGCCTTTTCCAAAGCATGTGAGGAGTGCAGCTGTGAAAACAGTGCCTCGGCTGGCCAAGGATGAGATTTGGGGGAGGGCGTGATGTTGTAAGGAGAGTCTTCCTCTGCCCCTTGCAATGTCTCAGTGCAGTTCTGTTCTGGAGTTTCTGTACTGTGTCCATACCATATCCCCCCTCTGGATTTTTTACACTCTCTTCCTCCCCCACCCCCAATTCCTTATTATATAACTGGGTGGCAACCCAAAGCCCACCTTCCTACTGTCCCCCGAAGGCAGCTGAACGGGTGGAGTCCCATCATATCCCATTCCTGGTAGCCTGCATGGACAGGACTCAACCTGCTACCTAATCCCATCAGCATCAGCTGCTTGGCCAGCCAGAACAGGATCAGGCTGAGGGGATGCACCGGCCTTCATGCGCCCTGTGATCAGTTCCTTCCTCCCTGAATTTATTTTCATACTTTCTTGTGCATAATTTTCATAAACAGCAGGTGAGAAGGGAAGCCTACAACTCAGCTGTACCACTTCAGACTTCAGGGTCTGAAGGCTCACATGATGCAATGTTCCTTCATTCAAAAAACTTCCCTGTTCATAGGAAACTAGCATGTTGAGGGAATCTTGCCTTGTGGAACCATTTTTAGTATGTGTGTGTGTGTGTGCGTGCATCCCATCATGTGATCCTCATGGCTAAATATGGCTGCAATCTTAAAGACACTTTCCTGGGAGTCAGATCCATTTAACACAATGGGGCTTACTTTTGAGTAGACATGGTTAGGATTGTGCTGTATGGCTGAGAAAAAGGTCCTTTGTCACACACAGTTTTAAAGATTGAGGCCTGAATTTTAGTGGACACACACTATTGCCAGGCTATGCAAAACAAAGTTCATACATAAGAAAATTAGAAGAGCTGTGCTGGATCAGAATAAAGACCCATCTAGTCCAGCCTCCTGTATTTCACAATGGCCCACAGGATCAGGAAGCATACAAGACATTTAAGAGATCTGCATCCTAATGCCCTCCCCTGTATACGACATTCTGATATAGCCCTAATCTAACATATGGAGGTTACCATCATAGCTTTTAACATGTGATGGAACATTTCCTCCAGAAATTTGTCCAATCCCCTCTTAATGGCATCTAGGCTAAAGGTACCACCACATCCTATAGGTAGGTGTTCCACAGACTAATTTCCCCAAATATGCATAAATTTATCCTATCACACAGGGGAATGTTGCAAGATTTGTATTTATGTGACATGGTAGGATACGGATGTGGTGCTTTTAAAGGAATTTTATGCAATAGATTAGAAATTCTGGTTCACATGCTTTGAAAGTTGGAATCTATCCCCAAATAATAAGAAAAAAATGCTTTTGGAAACTTAAACATTCAAAAGCACATTTGCAATCCAAATAAGACTACCATCTTATATAACTATACTTGCTTGGAATACTTAGTGTTTGACAATGAAGAAAATTGGTATTTACTTTGGAGGGGAGCAAGAAATAAAAATTGACCTAAAACTGGAACATTAACATATGTTAGCATCTCAGAAGCCTTTCTGGGAGGCACACATTTTTTAAAATTAAATTGGATGCAAACTTCTCACCGAAAAGTCTACTTTGAGAATGTTCACATATGAAATACCTGCTTTCTAAAGAGTTTGAGTTTGTCCTCTGTGTGTCTACATGATTGTCTACATTTCCCCCTAGCTGGCAAGCCCACATATAGCCTTAAACTCTGTGGTTTCTGTGCTTCACAGAAAATAATGAGTGAATGATCCAAACATAGCAGCAGCACCTACCTTCAACAGAACTAGAGCAGTAAATCATACAGAGATGTATTAGGCAGTGCCGTCTTTATCTGTGGGTAATGGTTCAATGGCCTCATGGAAGTCTTTAATGACTTTAATTAATTTTTCTCAAATTACACAAATTGTTCTTTTATGATACACACAAATTGTTCTTTTATGATACACAATCTGGGCACACATACCTTAAATGCTGAAATCTAGTCTCAGTATGCACCCTAAGTTTCAACTCAAATATCACTCTCTTAAATCCGCATTTGAATTCCAATATTTTAAAATTTGATTTAAAGATAATGACTGTCTAATACAAAATTGCCATTTCTGTTTGTCACTATCTGTCTGTCTGTCTGTCTCCATCTATTTTCTTTGCCTGACATCCTTCATAGCTGTCTCTGGGTTGCCTTTGTTTCCAACCAAAACAAGGGTCACTCGCAATTGTGCCCAGGAACACTCCTCCACCCTGAGTTAATTCAGCACATATGTGTTAGCAGTAAAAAGTTCCAGAATGCAAGACCTATCCCCAACCCAGTGCCTGAGCAAATACAATTTGAAGCACATCTGGAGACTATTACTATGAAGGTCTTGTTGGGGGCAGCAATGATGCCAGTCTCCCCTTTTTGCCTCCCACATACATAGTCCTCTTTCGAGTTAAGGATTTGGGTGGAGATTGAAACTCTGCACTTCTTCCTTCTTCTCTATGTGCAAAAATACTCTTAAGTGAGCATGGAATCATAACATCCTCCTGACCCCATGGCTTTCCCAGACAATGAAACTTGGGAGACCAAAGAATTGCAACTTCCTTGCCTTTTTAGTTACAAATATTTTTTTCACTTTTCACTTCCTCAAGCAGTGAGATTTTTTTTAAAGGCAGACGTACCTAAGATTTGTTGTATTTTAGCAATATAGGCATGCTCCCATTTCTACAAAAGGAATTATATTCTAGAACACCTGTGGTTGCAAGAAACCAGGGATATGGGCAAACACAGCTCCCTACTCTCTGGAGGAAAAGGGAGGCATATTTGTCCTTGGCCTCTTTCAGGCTCAGACTGAGCCCTAGAGTTGGAGAAAAAAAAAAAACACTACTTTTAATTTTACTGTGAATCTTACTGGATTTTTATTGTGAATTTTACTGGAACTGTTTTTCTGTGACACTGGAAGTGATGAAAATGGAGAGGAGCAGAGTTCCTGTCACCTGTGGAGGAGCACTAATGAGCGGCCATGGACTCAATTGCAGATAATTGAATATGTAGATATGGGGTCCGCAGATATGGCCCCTTCCTGTATCTATTCATTGTCAGACATTTCCAAAAAAAGTGGAGCATAGGAGATCAGTCAATAAGAACAGAAGACCCCAGCTGGATTAGGTCCTGGGCCCAGCGAGTCCATCTTCCTGTATCTCATAGCCACCCACCAGATGTTTTAGGGTGCATACTACATTACATGATACTTGTGTCTCACTGCCACTCCCCTGCATTTGGCATTATATTTATCCTTGCACCTCTCTCCAATGAAAACACCAAACTGCACAGGTTTAACTTGGGCTGCTTTACTGAACACGTTACCGATCTTTAACACATGAAAGGTTTGTTGAAAACACTACTGAACACACCTTCCCTCCCTTGTCAATCTGGGGTAGTCTAGGTAGGTTGAAAAAAACAGAATGGAACTTCCAGCCGTTAAAAATGGCAACCATTCCCCAATCCCCCCAAAGCATACAGCATTATTTTGAAGTCTTCCTTCTTGTCAACTAACATCATAAACAAAATCCTAGGCTGCAATCCAAAATTTCCTTGGAGTAAGACCCTTGGAACACAATGGGGCTTACTTATGAGTAGACATGATTAGGATTGTGCCCTTTGCAAGCAAATTACAATTATTCAGAATGGTTGTGTCCAGTAGCAAGTAGTACCAGGTATCAAAAACCATCAATTCTAATTGAAACAAACATCTTCTATCCATAAAAGAAGTTAACTTTAAAGAAGTTTAACTTTAAAGTTGTTAAAGTTTAGAGAAAAAGCATCACAAGGGAAGGAGTCAAGCCTTCCTCACTACCTGAATCTTCATTTAGCACCAGATCTAAGTCCTGGAAAATGTTATAAGGTGTATTAATGTATATACTTTGGTATTTCCTACTAATCATGGATGGCGTCTCAGTTCTGCCTGGACAGAATTTCCAGACACTCCTATATATGTTTTTGCTGGGACATCCTGAAGCATGGCTACATCTAGTAAAGCTGAAATTACTTTAGGGGAAAATTCATCTCCTGGAGGTTGTCTGCAAAAATGTGAATTTGTACTATCCTAATTCATTTCTCCCCAGGAGTACCAGTTATGAATGTTTTAAGGATTTAGGAGCTTTTGAAATAACAAAAACAAAAAATGTGAGGTACCTATATCACAAAAAGAATACCCTCCACAAATGTCATGCTTCTATGTCTGGTGATTTTGGTTGGGCATTGTTGAGTCAGTCAGTCAGTGGCTTTTCAATCTATATATATATATAGATATAGATATATGCGTTTCAAGTGTGACATTTGAGGAGGTTGTTTCTTTCACGATGGAGGTGTCCACTAAGAACTGGTTTTTGGAAATTCCAAATCCCTTTTGGAAAAGGGATGCAATGCTTTTACCTCCTTATTCTTTATATTGAAGAATCACTGACTGATCAATGCCCTGCCCCAACCCCTGGATCTAGAAGCATGAAATTTGGGGAGTGTGTGACATGAACACTGACCAAGATTAAACCACATGTAACGGATTTTGAGTGACTCAGGTTCAGTTGCACTCTTTTGGGAAGGAGGTCATGGTCATCATTAAGGAACTGACATTGAGAAATTTGACCCTTAAGGGGGTGCAAAGGTGTGCGATATGTTTTTGACCTATACTTAAAATTGAAGAGTGACATTTGGTGCCCGGTGCCTGATGCACTGGGAGGGATGGTGTGCAGTTCCAATATAGATGTTATACAAAACTGCTGTTCCCTGTATATGAAATGAAAGAGTCCTCTAGGTGGAATTCTGCTATTGAAGCTTCTTGGAGTAGGTCTATGTTGGACACAATTCCTAACTTTATGTCAAAAAAGAAACATATTCAGATGAACTAGATGAGGAGAAGAAACTGTAAGGAGACCGAGAAAAGGGGGAGGAAGCAAGAGGAGAAGTTGCACATTCCAGGAATGCAAAGAATGTAATGCTGTGGTTGAAACGTACATGGAACTAAACCACATGTAACGGATTTTGAGTGACTCAGGGTCAGTTGCACTCTTTTGGGAAGGAGGTCATGGTCATCATTAAGGATCTGAAAGCAGCTCTTAGCCTCCTACAACCATTTTATAGTTCTTCCTTTTGAAAAGTAGAGTCTTGCCAACAGGCTGCAGACTCAGAACTGAAAGTGGCAAGTCAAGGAACAATAAAGGAAAGAGCTTATGATTCTCTGAACATGTGAGGGGTAAGACTGCACAACAACTTGGCCTCTCTCCATCCACCCAGTGTCCTCTCTCACTCTTCTTTGAATATCTACCATGCCATACTAAGAATTGCTATGGTAGCCCTCATATTATTGTTGCCTTTCTGAGCAACCATGAATGCTCCTATATTTGTTCATATATACTGAGCAAATAACACACACACATACATATTGTTATTTATTTTTTGGGAACATGGTCCCTCGGGATCCATATTGGGCCATCCTGAGCCCTCCAGAACACTTTCTGAAGCTGTGCTCTGGTTGCCTCCCAAGGTCTTTCTGAAGCCCTCAGATACCACAAGAATCTGTGTGTGGCTTCTATAGCTTCTGAATGGAGTAAAATGGAGTAAAAAAATGCAACTTCTGGTTTTTGGAGGGAAACCATGATTTTTGTTGTTGCCTTCATAAGGAACTCTGAGGCCTGGGGATTATGTGCAGCCTTTGCAGGATTTAGAAAGCCCTTCAGAGGCGACCAAAACCCAACTCCAGACACCTTCAGAGGGTTTAAAGGGGCAGAAACAGAAAATTTGATTATCTATGGTTTTTGGTCTGTGTGGAGAGGGGATCAGAGAACAGATCTCCCACACATACCAAGGCCCCAGCTGTTCTGTTCGTATTGAGTGATTCACAGCAGAATCCTCTGCATGCCTACTTAGAAGTAAGTAATGTTTAACGCGGTCTACCCCCAGGACGGGCTGCAGTTGGGTTAGTGGTGAAAGGCGCTGTGCCTGTCAATCTGAAGATCGGCAGGTCAGCAGTTTGAGATCCAAGTACTGCAAGACAGAGCGAGCTCCCATTCTTAGCCCAGCTCCTGCTGACCTAGCAGTGTGAAAGCATGTAAATGCAAGTAGATAAACAGGTATCACTTTGGTGGGGAGGTAACAGCGTTCCATGTGCAAGTGGGCCATATATCCATGGAGGCATCTTTGGACAACATTGGTTCTATGGTTCTAGAAATGGGAATGAGCACTGCACCTTAGAATCGGTCATGACTAGCAGGGCAATCTGCAGGGGACATCTTTACCCCCAGGAAAGTGTATAGGATTGTAGTCAAGTAGTTTTAAAAAATAGATACATAACTGAACACAGTGGGAACACAATTTAATTCCCCCACCCACTTTCTCTGTTACTCTCCTTCATATGCATGCATGCTGAAATAGCAGGAGAGAGGCTCTGCTCTTTCAAGCTGATCATCTGCTCCGCTATCCTTTCATGCCACTGCTAAACACAATGCTGGTATTCTGTGCAAGACTGTACCTGCTCATTTTCACATTGCCAGGCCAAAGTAGATGTGACAGCAGCAGCAACCATGTATGCTTCGTTGCATCTGCCCTGTTCAAGTAGAAAAAGGCAGGTAGGGGAGTATTTCATTTCAACATCAAAAGATGAGGAGGTGTCCCGAAAGGACATTCCCACAGCAGTTTTCTCCCACTCTGGTTCACCATTCGCACTGTGGGACAAACATACTTTTAGCATTAGATAGTGAAGATGTAAAGTAGGGTGGGGAGGAAAGTGCATGTGCTCCTCTCATGCACGTGCCCCTTTTGATATTAAAATCATATCCCATCTCCTGATTTGCACGTAACAGAGGAGACACATGAAGAAGAAATGTGGTTGTCACTATCACATCTGGTTTGGCCCAGAGATACTCTAACATTATTGTTTTTTGCATTCATATCTATTGAAGACAGATTCATAAGTAACTCCCGGCAGCAGATTTAAGATTTAAAGGGAATCAAGCAAAAAGCCCTGCAGGGATCAAGGATCATATCAGGAATGTTCCTGCTATCGTCACATCCCATCCTGCCGGCATTCCTGCAGCTTCTGTTCCAACCCAGCTGGGACCAGCTCACAGGGAAGAGTGGTGGTCACTGGAATACTTGCATTTATGGGTACACAGAGACTAAATATTTTATTATATTTCTATACCGTTCTGCTTACAAAGAGTTCAGAATAGTGTACATAGTTCTTCTACAATGGTCATTTCTGGTCAGTCAGGCTTCTTGCAGACAAAGGGGGAGGAATAGTGACTACTTCCAGGGAAGGGAAGCCATACCACATGCAAGAGGTGGCAAAATTGCTTCTCCTTGCCCTCCTAATTGCAGCTCCCCACATTGGCAGTGCCAACCTTTCTCCACTTTAACAAAAAAGCCAAAGATGGCACACAGACCTTGGGATATTGAATGGTGGCTGTGATCTACACACAGAGTGCCCATCATCAGGCAGTGGGTGAGCAGGGGCTGGGCCAGAAACTGGCAATAGTCTGGATCCCAGTCTCCGTCCCAGTCAGCCTGGAGTAGATCTAAGCAGCTCAAACCTGAGCCACCTCCTCAGATAGTGCAAATTTTAGTTGCCCCGTTGGGACTTCTGTCACTTTATTGGGTAAAAAGGGAAGTTATTCCCCTTGCCTCTGGCTAAGCCACAACTGGCCTCTGCTCCAGGACAGGTTAGAGTTGAACTGCATGTAGATTGGCTCAGCTGCACTCCTGAAGACACTTTCCTGGGAATAAGACTTTTTGGACACAATGGGGCTTACTTTTGAGTAAATATGGTTAGGATTGTGCTCTATGACTACAATCCTATATACTGTTTCCTGGAAGTTAGCCATATTGAACACAATGGAACTCACTCACTGAGCAGAGATTCATAGGCTTGTGCTATATTTTATGTAACATGGGATAAAAACCAGTAAGAACAACGCACTTCTAAGGAGTTTAAAAAAATAATCAGCATTGAACTACAGTAAACATGGATGCAGAGCCCACCACCATTTTTACCACATCTCCCCCATCACCCAATCCTACAGCCTAAGAATCAATGTGGAAAAGATCAAAGTTATAACCATAGATGGCTCACAGGCCCATGTTCACCTATATGGAGTGTGAATCAAGCAGCTCCAAGAATTTGGATATCTGGGGTTGCTGGAGGAGAAGAAGAAAGTGGCATCTACCACCAAAGTCTAGGTAACAGCGATGTTCACCTCACTCAGATGGTACCTTTGTAAGAAGGCAAACATCTCCACCCACACCAAAATTCACCACTTCCGAACAGTAATCTTACCAATTCTTCTGTATGGGTCAGAAATATGGACTGCTCAAATCAGATATGAAGAAGCTTGAGTCCTTCCAAATCATGGGGGTCTCTCTTTGTTACCACCACTGTAATGAGACAATATGGAAAAGGTGTGACAATCAACCCTTAGTTGAAGAACAAATCCAAAAACACAGACTGTGATGGTTTGGCCATGTCTGTAGGAACACCAGTTAGCTGCCACATAAGGTCCTCTGGTGAGAACAACCTATACACTGGAGAGTTCCATGAGATGCACCAAAAAACACCAAAAAATGCCTCAAACTGATTGAGGAGGACCTATGGAACCAGTGACTGCCCTATGGACCTATGGACTGCCCTATGGGGCTATGGACCAGTGACTGGCAATGTAAACATTGCCATCAATCACAAAAAATCGTGAATGGAGCATGGAATCCAGCAGCACCTACAGTAATGTATTGGTTGAGAAGATGACCCTAATCCCAACGGCCAGCTAAGGACTAAATAAGAACAGGACTTTGGAATCACCCTGTACAGTACTATCACGTATATCCAAAGCAACCATGAAAACAACAACTTCAGAGGGACCCAAATGTTATTATAAATCTCTCTCTCTCTCCCTCTCTCCAGGACACAGTAGTAAAAAAACACAGTACTAAATAGAACGCAATCCTAACCATGTCTACTCAAAACTAAGCCCGATTGTGTAAATGGGTCTTACTCCCAGGAAAGTGTCTTTAGGATTGCAGCCTAATACTCTGTGCATTCTGAGACGGTTACCTCACTGGACTTCCTGATAGGGTGTATCTGGATAGAGTGAGGCTTACTTCCCTTCCCTTAGCATGTGGTTTGGCTTAGTTGCTTCAGCTACCTGAATTTATTTCTTGAAAAATTTTAAGCATGAGTAGGTATCAGGTCACCAGATATGTTTAAATTGGTTTGTGTTGTAAATTGTGTAGGTTGATGGGGTGGAGGGAGTTAGGCAATGTGTGCAACAGAGAGTTACCGGTAGTTAGCTGTTCCAATAACTTGAGGTTCTATCTCAGTCCTCTTCACCCATCAGTGAACCTCAGTGAAAGGCAGCTATGACTGAGTGCCAAGGGCCGCTCATCACACACCAGCCAAAATTCGTGGAAGACAGTGCCATTTTGTTTGTTGCAAACACAACCCAGCCAGAGGTTCTTCCATTCAAGCCCCACTGAAATGAGAGAATGCAACATGAAAACATTTGCGTTGAGTTGAGGGAACCCCTTGGATAATGAGACCTTCAAAATGTAACATTCAGGATGCAGTTGTACCCTACCCAACTACTACACAGTACAAACCTTCACAGGGTTTTAGTAAATGGTTCTGCATCAACCTGGAGATTGGTTTTAAGTGGGGTGCTCCAGGGCTCTGTCTTGGGCCCGGTCCTCTTTAACATTTTCGTCAATGACTTGGAGGAAGGGATACGGGGGAGCCTGATCAAATTTGCGGATGACACCAAGCTGGGAGGAGTAGCAAACACAACAGAAAACAGGAGAAACCTCCAGGAGGATCTGGATAAACTGGAATCCTGGGCTGTAACAAATAGAGTGAACTTCAACAGGGAGAAGTGCAGAGTTCTGCACTTGGCAATAAAAACCAAAAGCACAGGTATAAAATGGGGGATACTTGGCTTGGCAGCACAACATGTGAGCGAGACCTTGGAGTAGCCATGGATCACAAGCTGAACATGAGTCAGCAGTGTGATGTGTCTGCAAAGAAGGCAAATGCCATTTTAGGCTGCATTAAGAGGACTGTAGCTTCCAAGTCTCGAGAAGTTCTAGTTCCTCTTTATTCAGCATTGGTGAGACCTCACCTTGAGTACTGTGTTCAGTTCTGGGCACCTCACTTGAAGAAAGATGCAGCCAAACTGGAGCAAATCGAGAGGAGAGCGACAAGAATGATCAGTGGGATGGAAGGGAAGCCCTATGAGGAAAGGTTGGGGGAACTTGGGATGTTCAGCCTGGAGAAGAGGTGGCTGAGGGGAGACATGATTGCCCTCTTCCGATACCGGAAGGGGGAGGAAGGGGCTCATATGGAGGAAGGGGCTCATTTGTTCCTAGCTGCCTCTGAAAGCAGAAATAGAACCAATGGGTACAAACTGCAAGAAAGGAGATTCCGGCTGGATATCCGGAAAAAATTCCCAATGGTTTGGGTAGTTCGGCAGTGGAACAGATTGCCGAGGGAGGTGGTGGGCTCTCCCTCACTGGGGGTCTTCAAGCAGAGGCTTGACGAGCACCTGTTGGGGATGATCTAGGAGGATTTCCTGCTGCAGGCAGGGGGTTGGACTAGATGACCTACTAGGTCCCTTTCAACTTTAGGATTCTATGATTCAAGCATGGTAGGGAAATCTTATGATCTCCAGAGATGGAGATTTCACAACTTCTTTGCAGCTCATTCTGTCCTTCATCCTGCCTAATTTTCCTACCCTATGGGTATACCACCAGGGTGACCCTATATCCCCCTTTTCCAGGACATGTCCTGGATTTTAGCCTTGTGTCATGAAAAAAACTTCAATGTCCTCTTTTTCCCTGTAAGCGGGCAGCATGTAGCCTTCTTGCAATTAATAAATTATATGCAATAAATTATATATATTTATTTTAAATTCAATAATAAGTAATATAGTGTTTAAATTAACTATGTGAAAGCAATACATGTGTGGTTTTGATTTTATTTTGTCATGTCCTACATTTTTCTTGGGTGTCCTACATTTTGAGAGGGCCTTGACCTCTGTGATTATGAAATATGCTCACCCTGTATACTGCCCCAAGAATTTATCAGACACGCTGTTACCTTTCTAGCAGAGGCAGCTCAAGGTGGTTTTCAATAGAATACAAATGGAATAATTTGGAAGTGGAAAAAGACAGGTGACATGTAGCAATCCTGTCAAAAAATGACAACCCAGAACCCAGATAGTATCACAACAGCAGCAACGTCCAAACAAAAAAATCCCAATTTTTACTTTGCACTGAAAGGAATAATGTGAGGGTGGCCATGTGGAAAAATCTACAAAATCAGTGCCACCCCCAAAAAGACCATGGGTGCATGCCATGCTTCAGTTTATAACCTGCAGCAAAGATTATTATGTTAGATGCCTCATAGAATTGTAGAGTTGGAGGGGACTCAGAAGGACATCTAGTCCAACCCCCTGCCTGTAGCAGAAAATTCTCCTAAAGCATCTCCAACAGGTGCTCATCAAGCCTCTGCTTGAAGATCCCCAGTGAGGGAGAGTCCACCACCTCCCATCAGGCCGGCCACTGTTGAAAATAGGATGTTAACGTACATGGATCTGTGGTTGATCCAGCACAGAGCTTATGTTCTTCACTGTCTGAGTCCAGCTATTCAAGACTATTTAATCCATGAACCATCTTTTTTCGTGTCTCACCATATTTATGGGACTTCTTCTTGACCCATCACACCACGGCCTTGTCTTATCCTCCTTTCCCGCCACCTTCTCTCCTGCCATTCCCTCATTGTTTGTACAAAGGCCCAAAACGGAATGTGCCCAGTTCCTTACAAACAAGATGGCTTTCCTTGCTTTCATGTTTATCATTGGCTAGTTTCTCCCAGTCAGGGAAGACAAATATTTTTGCATGGCCTTAAACCAACACAAAAGTCATCCTCTCTGGCGCCACATAGCCAGAGTGTTTCCCCCCCCCCCATCCCACCCTTCCCCCTTTTTGGGGACAGTTCTGTCTCTCCACCATCCTCTTAAGCCCTCACTCCTGTGACCACTCTGAAAATAAGAAGTGACCAGAAAGACTTCCATTTTGGACCCGAGGAGAGCGTGGGTAATGCTTCCATCCTTGATGTTGGGTGGTTTTTTTAGTCTTTTAATTTTTTTTTCTCTTTTGGCAGGTGGTTGATGGAAACCACATGACGGTTCAGCCCTCAAGTAGTTTTGGGGAGAGAGAGAGAGAAAGAGTGTGTGTATGTGTGAGTGTGTGAGTGCGTGCGCGTGCATGTGAGAGAGCAAGCTTGTGTGTGCGCGGTGAGCACTGTATTTCATTGAAACCAGCTTGCCTACAAGAGAAGTCAACCTCTCTCAATTTCCCTTCAGTACAGTATAGCCTCCTCCAGCCCTGTGAAGGGCTTGACAAAGCTCCGGTCTGCTGGCAGAGAAAACGAAGCAGAAAAAAGGAAAGGAATTTAAATGCAGAAGGGAAAAGGTACTTGGGTGGAGAAGAAAGTCTAAGCAAGATTGAGATATATAGGACCAACTTCTGACTCAAAGGAAAAAGGTATGTTTCATTTTTTCCTTCTCATTTTGCATTTTATCCAATGTATTTAAACAACTGCAAAGTTTTTCTGATGAACTATCCTTCTGATTGAATGACTTAAGTTCACTGGACCATGCAAGAATTGCAGCCATAGGAATGGAACCCAGGTGTTTGGACTTCCAGACCCATTGCTTTCACTACACTGCCCCCTTTCACTACCTATCAAGTGGTTAAGACACTGTGCCTGATAACCAGCGGGTCAGGGTTCGAGACCCGAGTCCCCACAAGATGAGGATCTCCTGCTACAGGCAGGGGGTTGGACTAGATGATCCACTGGGTCCCTTCCAACTCTAAGAATCTATGATTCTGTGATTGTATCATAGTCTTTTAAGTCTTTTAAGACCATCAAGTCTTTTAAGATCTCACCCCGAGGGGATTTCATCCTAGAGCTCACAATTGTTCTTCTGATTTTACCTGTTTCCTAGTTCTTTCCCACACCTACTCTCACCACTAGAGACCATTCTTCTCAATTCTTGTCTTCTATTTACTGGCACTGTGTTTGTCCAAAGCTGGGGAACAGATCTCTTCTCTTCCATGGATCTCCAATCTCTACCATCTCTCTCACCTGCAGAGAGCATTTCCTTCCCTGAGAAATGTAATGTGTCTGCTTGTGTATATATATATATAGTGCATAGATTTATATATTTATATTTATATATATTGCATATATATACAGTTTATTTACAGTTTATATATATATATATATATATATATATATATATATATATATATATATATATATATATATATTTATTTATATATATATATATATATATATATACACACACACACATATGCAGTTTACACACACACACACACACACACACACACACACACACACACAATACACTTAACAGTGGAATTGTGAAATTGTTGTAACAGTAGAATTGTTATATGCAGCTATCACTTCCCAGCATTCTGCTCCGACTACTACGGTCCCCGCCCTGCAAACCAATGGAGATAGAACTGTTAACAGCTTGCTCTTAAACTTCCTTGATCTCAGGTTTCCATCTATTTTATCTTCTTGGCAGCTGCCTAACACTGTGAGAACCAGACTGGGCTTCTCAATTTTCTTGCTGCCTGGAACAATTTTCAGCATTTCTAGGCTGTTGATCTTGCTGGTTTTTTTTCTTCGTGAAAGATAACTTTATAGCATAGGGCCAACAGCCAGATTAAACAACCATTAAAACCCAAGTGTTGCCCTTGATCTCTCCCTGTGTTTCTGAAACTTGTGGAAAAGATAGTTAACACAATATATCTTTTCTTCACCTGAAAGTCATAGGCAGCCTCAGCCAGTCAATATTCTATGCAGAATGAAAGATCTAAGCCAGGGAAATTCTCCGGTGTAAGCTCCATTGCAAGGTCATAGTAGTGAGTTTTTTTATGTTTTGATGACATTTGGATTTTCCACCTTGGGCATCAAATATTTGAGGTAGTCCTGAGGGTAGACCATACTGCCCTTACTAATGTACTCAGAGACTAATGTGTAACTTCCAGCTGTGCAGCTCCTGTAAGCATGAAGACTGTAACCAGGACCATATCTATGTTCACCAATCTGTCATGTAATATGCATCCAAGAAAAGTTGGAACTTGTCATGTGGATGGAGTAAAATCATATTGTGTGCACTATGCTGTGCTAAAGGGGCTTGCCGGTAGAATTTGATATTGGAATCTTCTTGGTTTTATACTGATATTTAGGCTGATGCTGGGAAAAACTGAAAAAAACAGGCTGATGCTGAGAAAAATGGAAAAGGAGAAGGGGATGGCAGAGGATGAGGTGGTTAGATAGTGTCACCAAGGCAATGAATATGGACGGACTTTGGAAACTGGTGGAGGATAGGGACGTCCTGGCATGCTGTAGTCCACGGGGTCACGAAGAGTCAGACTTGACTGAATGACTAAACAACAACTTTTTTCTTCTCTTAGAGCTTTGTATTATATCTTTTCCCCATTCCCCCCACCCAAATGAAAATTCTGCATGAAGAAATATATGGATCTTGCATCTCTTATTGCATCTGAGTGATGAAACTTGCTAAATTCATCTTCCTTTGCATAGCAGGCAGCCTAGTGCAATGCAAGACAGCCATAAGATGCAGTTAGCACAGGGCCTCTGCTGTAGTTCAGTGCCAAAGAGGAGTGCACCAGTGGTGTGTGTGCCACTTGGTGTGGAGGTCTTTCAGGGTAGGCAGGATGACCATATGTGATAAACACAAAGGAGGACAAGACCTACCCAAATCTAGGACATGATAAAATAAAAGCTATGAACATTTATATATATTACTTTCATGTAGTTAATTTAATCAATAAATTATTATTAAATGTCAAACCATTACACAAAATTTATTACATATAATAATTTATTAATTACAAGAAGGCTACTGTACATGCTTCTTGCTCACAAGGAAAAGAAGAACTATGAAGATTCCCCCCCCCCCCCCCACACACACACACAGGACACAAGGCTAACAGAGAGGAGGTGTCCAGGAAAAAGTCACCTTGGGAATAGAGGAAGGGCAGGGAAAAAGCTGGGGGAGGACAAAACTGGACAGGGAGATGATGGGCTGGAAGGTGGTTCAGGCCCAAGAGGGGCTTCGGGATAGCAGCGGAGTTCCTGCCAAATCCTATCCCCTCTCCCAACCATTGGAGCCTGACATGAGTCTAAATAACTGGCTTAGATCTGAGTAGATCGATTTGGGCAATCCGAGCTTTACACAGGGCAGGGGAACTCTAAGGAGACCTCCAGCTGTTATTCTCATCCTGCAGGTTACTGAAACAGCTATTTCACCACTGCTGTACTGTGTAGTATGATATAAACATAGGACTGTGGCCTTATTCTCTCTTTAAGCTATATCATTTACACTGCAGTCCTAACTCCTAGTTAGGATGGCACAAGTTCCAGCACAAGTCCCATGCTGGCCAGGGGGGTGCTGCAAAATGTAATTGGAAAAAGACACTTCTGTGCTACTCCTACGTGGTTAGGCCAGTGCACATACATATGCTGGCCTCCCCCATGGGAAGATGGATGAGTTGTGCTAGCCTAAATTACCCTACAAGCCAGAGTACAATCCAGAGTTACTGCACCACCTAGTGAAAACCTATGGGAAATTCATATTACAATCCAGAGCAAATTGTTCTTACAGCAGAGCAAGGACTCCCCGTAGTTATTCTGGATTTCGCCCTTAGTTAAGATTGCACCTTTAGTCTCAGATTACTAATCTTAGAAAAGGACAAGCACTGTCCCCAGCCACTAAAAGTCTTCTTCAACCACTCCTGTAGCTTTGGACATTTCAGAGGAGTTACTTTCAAACATAACTTTTCAGCCATAAGGGTTAAAAGCTTGCTTTTTTGGGGAGGGGGGTGATTTATTGGGGAAAAAATATTCTTAAGATTCTTAGAAAATGAATCAATTTCTTGCTATCACTATAAATTTGAAACCCCATTGGATTCTCACTGTCTCACTCCAGGCAGGGGGTTAGACTAGATGACCTACTAGGTCCCTTCCAACTCTATGATTCTATGATTCATAAAAAAGGGTTTTCTAGTTCAGACCAGGGGAACATGTAACCAATCATCTTGTTTCCAACAGCCTGTGAGATCCCTCTGAGAAGCCCACAAACAGGGGACAAAGTCAACTGTCTTCCGGTTACTTGATTGCTTGGCTCTCTTGCCAAGCAGCTATTGATAAACCAACACTTTTTAAAGTTATACATCATGTAGGAGCAAATTCCATGATATCATCATGAATTATGTGTGATAATTTTTTTGATAAAGTTTTGCCAGTCTTGAACTCATTGTAGAAATAAAAGTTTCAATAGTCTTCTGACCCACAATATGGCTCCTCTTCACCACCATCCCAAAATATTAAATATGACATCCTTCTAATAATTTTAGAAATTTAGTTCTAGTTTTCCCTCTTCATTCCTGTTGACTATTGACCTAAAAAATCCCACAGCTGGGGATGGAATCAAGATGCTTTTATCCCACTAACCCTTTATCTCATTTCACCCTTTTTATTCCTACTCAGATTAGAAATGGTCCCACTGAGATCTGTACCTGTGGTCTGCCAATCCAGCATTGCAGATTTGGATCCAAGCAAAGCTTTTAGTTATGCACACAGTTCAGCACTCTGCTTCTTCAGTTTGTCCAAAATGAGCAAGAAACGGCTTTTCATTCATAGCCAGTATAAATGTTTGCAAACCAGCATGGCAAAATCCTGGATCTGTGGGAGCATCAAATTCCCACCCTTGGAAGCAAGTATGTGGAGAGGCCTCATGAGGAGGTGGGAAACCATCTCCTCTCTGCTGGATCCTCTTTCGAAAGAATACAAAAGTAAAGACAATAAATAGAGGGGAAAAACAAGTTATGAAAGGTCTTGAGGAGAAGGCTCTTGCAAAATAGGAAAGAGGTGTGGAATTGATAGCAGTTGTCAATGCGTAAAAGAAATGTAAACCATGTGAGAGACGACCCATAAAGAAGTGACTTCAGTCAAAAGTGAAGGGAACAACTCCTGTCTACTTGAGACAAGAAGGTCCAGCAGACTTGGGCAGGGAGGGCTGAGAAAAAAACACATACTCTCATCAAGACTTCATCCTTGTGCCAGGCCAGCTCTCCATTCAGGCTGTGTGGTTTCCTTGGCAAGCAGGCTGCTGAGCTGGCAGGTATGGCACACTGCCTGCCACAGAATCACTGGGTTCCACACAGCCACAGATGACAAAGCATTGGGGGCTCCTCCCAGCCACGCATGTGGCTTTCGAGTACAACCTTTCCCTCCCTACCCCTCCTATCTCCAGGAGCTGAGTTTAGCTGATATGCTTATTAACATTTCAGTAGATTATCTGGCATTGGCCAAAATTTTGTCTGTGTTCCCCCATCACTGACCCTCCCCATAACACTGAGACTCAAGATGAATTGATTTGTTGCCCTTGTGACCCTCAAACTGCCCATGATGGACAGGATGCCTGGATGGACCCCTCAATGAAGGTATTTTGCAGACCCTTTGTCAAGCATGAACACGCAGTCCCAGGGGCCTTAAGGGGCTCTGTCTTGCATACTCTAAACATTATTTAACGCAGGCAGATAGTTGGAGTTATTTGATCCATCTCAGTTGACTGTACTGCTCTCAAGGTTATACTATCCTCCCTCAATGAACAATGACCCTTGCTTCTTTATACCAAGCATGGCCAATGAACCCAGTTTCATCTTCACAGTTCTGATATGGGTCAGAGAATACTATCCGTGGGAAAGGATCTACTCAATGAAGAGTTCCTAGTGTGGGTAGATGGGGATCATCATGACACCGTTGTGTATAATTATTGTATTTATTTTTTTTAAAGTTCTTTAAAATCTTTAAACCCCCCTCTATCCCTGCCCCTCTACCCATAATTAATTACAGTGATGTGAGGATGTCACTGCAATTCCTGCCAGAATAGTTAGAGCCTGGCTGCCTGCTTTGGAAGAGCACAGCATAAAAAGAACTTGCCCCTGCAATCATTCTCAGTATGGTAGTTTACAGCTTGCAACAAGCGGGCAGCCATGCTCCAAGTGGTTTGCTGCAAGTGAGATGGGCAGGACCCTGGTCAACACGATGGGGGCATTGCTGCCTTCCATAAAATTTCTTCCAGGGTCCTGTCCAGTGATGGGCTTCAAAGAAATTAAGAACCGGTTCTCTGTCCATCTGGCAGCCACTTTTAAATGGCTATTTTTAAACTTTATATGTGCTATCTCTTGTTAAGAACCGGTTCTACAGCGTAGGTGCGAACCTGCTGCTGCCCACCACTGGTCCTGTCCAAGTGGTGCAGCTAAGGAGAAGGTTTGCCATAAGTCGTGTTAACAAGGGACAATCCTGATTTTGGGGGATGTGTTCAGATACTGGAAAATGGGACAGGGAGTCCTGCCCCAACTTTGTGGAAGAGAATTATGGCAACCCTACTAAGGAGGCAAACCTAGTGATATATCTAGGCAGGAAGACTTAGAACTGAGCCTAGGACAAAAATATTTTCCCAGATTTGGAAAAAGACTCATTTTTTCTTAATTGTTTATTCGTTTTGTTGGAAGCATAACAGGGTCTTGAGCCCTCTCAATTCTCAATTAGTGTTCAACTCCATCTTCCCTGTTTCTGATTGTAATGTTTTATTTATGTATTTTAATTACAATGCAAACATTTAATTAAGATAATACAAAGCACATAAGTAAAACTACAGTGATATCAAGCTCATTAAAAATAATCAGGGCTGAGAAAGAGGGGGTAGCTGAACCTGGAATAGTGAAGCACCACAACCTGTCTCTGCATTCAAGAGGACTAGAGTTGTGGAAAGCTGGAATATTTAGGCATCTGGAATATTTAGGCATTTGCCTTTCTTGCCTGAAGATGAGGAAGTAGGGAGGAAAGGTGTTGTGGTCTGCAGACCTATACAGTATAATTGTCTTCCCTTGATTTTGCTGTTAAAATATATTTCAGTCCCTCAAATGGTAGGGGCAAAAGTGGCAGTGAGGCAGAAGTCAGTGATTGAGTTTTGCTTCTTTATGTTGAGAGGGAAAGTGAGCTTGAGTGCATTTGACAGGGAGGAGCTGGGTTCTATTCATGAAAAGCAAAATCTGGCTTTGGTCCCAGGAGCTGTTGCAGGGAAGGAGGCAGTAGGAGAGGGAGCAGTGTGGAGGTCTGCTGTGATGTTTGCAAGAATTGTAAAAGTGTATGATCAGAGCTGGTGGAAGATATTTTTGGAAGATCCATCAGAAGATTTCACCTCCTCTCCCCCTTCAAAAAACTGGGACACAATCCACTGGGATTTCCTTATGAAATTGGGTAACCTGATCCTAAATTGGGTAACCTGATCCTAAACTACAACGGCACAGCCAAATGACAAATTACAGCCAGGCTGCATTGCCTGGGCTGAATCCTGGCTTAGGAGGCTGCTGGAGATCAACTTGGGTTAAGGGGTATTTCTCCTCTCAGCCACCCCTACTTGATGTGTGCTTATGTAGGGCTGTCAGGCACAGGTGTTCGGATGTGTCATGCGCTGCTGTCGCAGATTCCAGCTTGCCCAGGCCAAACTTGCCTGGGGAGGGAACAGGAGGTAGGGCTTGGACCAAGCCATTATATTGGCTCTAAGCACCATTATCAGGGCAGCCAGGAGAAGCCTCTGCTTGCTCATGTCTATTTGAAGTTAGAGGATCTATTCAGATCATCCTAAAGGTGGCGCAGATCCTAATAGACACATTCGAGCCATTGCACTCTTACCTGAGGCAAGGGGAAAACCTTCCTGTTGTCCCTTGTATAAATAAAAACCAACCTACTGAATTTCCCTCCCCAGTCCCTCACAATGTCATTTTAAAAAGTAATTTTAAAAAATTGAATTATAAGTAATTATACATAATGCTTCCAAATCGGAAAAAATTCCCAAACAAAACAGATCAAAATTTGATCACAATAATCTGCCAGTATAACTATGGGAAGAGAATGGTAGACAACTTTTGTGGTAGACAACTCTACCCAATGTTCAATCCTGAACATAGCCTTAGGTAGGTCTGTGATGTGCAGTATTTTATCAGTTTGCAACATGGAACAACTTTATAAGACAGCAGGAGACCAAGATGTGGTGGAAGCATAGATGGATTGGGGGTAGTTAGCATTATGCACTGGTATATTAGTGGTTCTTTAGCACGTCAGCCCGGGATCCCCATCTGGGAATGACAATAATTCTGGGGGACCCCCTCCCCAAAAAGTGATCTCATGATCAGAACAGGAAGTGCTAACAATGCTAGCCTCTTCTTTAGAAGGGAGGGTAAGATGTCTACCCTTAAACAAAATAAAAATTATTTTTTTGTCTGCTGGACTCAGACTTGAAATTTGATCATTCACTATTGACTAATGCTGTACCTTTAATTCAGCACTGGCAGCACTCTGAGAATGTATCTGGCAGTGTTTCCATCAAAATGACTCTCTGTGGTTTAAAATTTAGACTAGATACAGCTATGTTGCAGCAAAGATGAAAATCTGAGATTATTATTGGCAGGTGTAACAGCTTGGATTATGCTACCCTAATCCAGTGTGATCATATGACCATAAATTTCTGGATTTGTCCTCTTTTTAGCCTCCTGTCCAGGTGTCCTCCAAAAGGGCTTCATTGTCCTCCATTTTGGCTTCATTTTGGAACTTTACAATAGTGTGCAGTACCCCATCATGTCATATGTCGCTGGATTCATACTGAAGAGCAGAATCCAATGCAGAAATTGGTTTTGAAATATCTCCTTCCTATCAAAAGTTATGCTCTATGGGAAAGTGAAAGTGCCCAATATCGTGGCTTTACTCATGAGTAGGCAAATGTGCCATTGTCCACTGGAAAGGCCAGGCTGAGAGGAATCCAAGACCTTATCCTCCTCCTGAGGTTTGGGCATTGGGTCACCCTGCCCTAATCTTGTGCTTTTAGCAATAGTATGACATGCATAAATTTATTAAGAGAAATGGGTTTCACATTACAGAATGACACTCTATCAGGGCACACTGGAAGTGATTCATGGCTGGAAGTGACATCATCAGTATAGGCTTCAAACCTAAGCTTGGATCAGCCAAAGATCCCATTACACTGTCTGCTTTACTGTAATTTTGGATAGCTTGAAATTCAAACAGTCCAGCTTAGAAGGAAAACAGAACACAGACTTTGATTTTTCTCCAGCTATACAGCCCCCTTTTCGACATGGTAACCATAAGTCATAACCGCAAGAGGACAAAGCCCCCGTGAAATGTAGGATATCTGAGAAAAATGCAGAACATGATAAAATAAAAACTAAAAAAACTCATGTATATTATCTTGTGGTTAATTTAAGCTCTATATTACTTATTATTAAATTTCTGTGCAACTCCTGGGTGGGGAGGGGGCATTAGACCAGTGCAAAGACATGCACTAGCCTTCCCATACCATAGTGGGAACAGATTAATAGTTGTGCTGGCCTAAATTGGTTATTTAGGCCTAAATTGGCCTAAATTAGTGCTTGTAATTTATTAATTACAAGAAGGCATGCTGCCTGCTCACAAGGAAAAGAACAATGATGTTTTTTCCAAGCAAAATGCTAAAAAAGAGGACATGTCCTTGAAAAAGGAAATATGGTTATCCTGCCTTTCCAGCAAATATTCAAGGCAAAGCATCAAACTCCCACCAGGAGACCTCCCTGCCCAGCAGCTCCATACTCTGTATTTTCATGGTGACGCAAGCGGTTAAGACACTGTGCCTGTTAACCAGCAGGCCAGGGTTCGAGACCCAGGTTGGCCCCACAAGACAGGGTGAGCTCCTCTCCTTAACCCAGCTCTGCAACGCAGCTGGATCCAATCGTATTGGCCTTTCCATTGGACTAATTCAGTGGCGTAGAGAGGCGTAGAGAGGGGGGATTTGCTGCTTGGGTAACAGCCTATCCTCCATAACAATCTAACCCAGGCTTTCGTGCTTCGCATGCAGCGTATGCAGCGCCAAGCATGATACCATCGTCTTTCAAGACTGATGGAGGCCTGCTTTATTTTTAATGGTAGCTGAGCTAGGTGCTACATAACCCACCTGAAACTGATTCATGCACCACCTAATGGATCCCAACCCACAGGTCTGAAAAATGCTATCTTAACAAATTGTGCCCCATATCTGTTCCTGGGAGAAAACAGACTCATTTGAATTATTTCACCCCAGACACCAAAACGCCTAGCAATGTGCATTGCTTTGCTAGTAACGTGCACTCCTATCTCCTGCACATTTCCAGAAATATACACATTTCATCTCAATCCCTCACTGGGCAGTCCTTCTTGTGTTTTGGTCTCTGCCCAGTGAACTTAGATAGAAAAGAGAGAGAGAGAGTTTTCCATCAACTTAGCATCTGCCCCAAGACTGGAACAGAGAACAGGGTGTGACCCCTTGCCCATAATGACACATTCAAATCCTGGAATATAAAGCCTGCTATTGTGGGCTGGAGGGGGGCTGTGGTTATGGAAGGGATGTGAAGAGCTTCGGGAGAGATGGTAACCTACTGTAATTGTTGGCTGCAGCCTGTGTTAAAAGCAACATTTCCTGGAAGTGGCCTTTTACTTCCCAGAGAGGGAGAGAGAGAGAGAGAGAGAGAGAGAGAGAGAGAGAGAGAGAGATCATCCGGCAGGACTTTGGGCTACACAAGAGAGACGATCTGCAGAACCGAGTTGCCACATTTTAAAAAAGCGTTATTCTTGTGCTTCCTATTCATGTGGCATGAAGAAAACTGGGTGGGGAAGGGGGAGGGTAGGGCCCAAGGAAGCTGCAGGAGGGTGCATGACCAAGCACCAGCACCTCCAAATTTACCACTGCACCACAGACCATAGTGAAGATGAGATTGCCATAAGGATGCCTTGAGGATTTTTAGAATCTACCGTATATGATCTATATGATGCTGTACTCCATAATCTGAAAATTCTTGCTGAGGTCTATATGCAGAGAGTTATTTGTTTGACCTGAAGGAGCGTCCAAAAATATGATGTTTGGGCAGGTGCTGTCTGTGTGTCTTCCTGTAACTCACCATTCAGATTGAGTTTTCCTTGTGGGCTAGAGAACTTTCCTGAAATCATTCCAGAGAGGATGACAAATCTTGGTTTGGTTGAACAAGAATGACATTAGAGCTGAACCAGAACTGAACCGCAAAAGTTAAGCAGTTCAGTTCCCTTGTGATTACAAGAAAAGAATGAAATAGTGCATTGATCAGCTCTCCAAAACAAAAGACTTCCTTTAGCTTTAATGCCGGTTAGAATAGCTGTTAGCAACTGCAGCTGCAGCTTGCACCTGATGAACTTTCCAGGCTACACAATAATAAAGGCATCGGAAGTTTACTTCTGGTTGCTAGATTTGCCATGCTCTGCCTGAGTCCAAGCCTCTATTTGGAGCAGAAGCACAGCAGCAAAGAGGGCTTTGCTGCTATGGCAAATAACTAAGAAAAGAGTGCCTTTATACATGTGTAGAGACCCTTCCTCTCTCCCCTCCATCCATTAAAAAACTATTCCAATATCATAGGAAGATTTGTGTTCTGGCATGCATTAGTCTGTCTTCTGTCCAGAGACCTGCCCTTCTTCTGTTTGTTTCTGGACCCTACAGTCCTGCTAGGAATGTCTTTATCTTCAACACAGAGTAAAAGTTGAAAAGCACCTAGGAATCAATCCCTAGGGCAGTGGTTCCCAAAGTGTGAGCTGTGACTCCCCAGGGAGCCACAGAAACCAGCCAGATGGGACATATAATCCCCATGAGAAACCTGGCACCTTATACAATGTATAGGATTGTATCTGTAATGGGACACATGGTCAATGGCCCAGTAGGTTAAGGAGGCCACCAGTCAATAAAAAAAAAGAACAGAGCTGATAGCCTGCATGCCTGTGCAATGGTAATGGTGCCTTCTTTCTACTCATTTGGGTTGCATGTGAAGGATGACAGCAGGCTGGGTCTGTTGGACACCATTGCATGCACAAGGTGCCCAAGAATAAAGATGGATCTCTATACCCAGTTCTTTGCCCTCTTGATCGGTGGGTCAGTTGTCATTCCTTCTCTCCTCCTGCCAGAAAGTAATTGGGCAGATAGGGCAGAGGAGGAAGGCTTTGACCCTATATGCAGACCCAGTACACATTTGCTGCCTGGTTCATTGACTAGTCCCATAACCAGCCCTGGACAAGGGAAGTAGTTCAAAGGTTTCCGTTTCCAAAAGTGGAAAAAAAATCAAGCCCAGCCAATCAAATTTGCACTTAGTCATTTTGGGAGAACACATGAGATTTGGATAAAGTTGGCCCCGATCTCAGGAACTCTACTAATGACTAACCCTGTCACTCTCTGCCATGGTTGTTACTCCTCCTTGAGTCCCCTGTGTCCATGAAGTTGAACATTGGCAACTTTTGTTCTACAAAGGAGGAGGTCCAATTTCCACATCACATACTGTATGACATCAGCTCACCCGAGCCCTGCTTCCTTACAGTAAATGGGAGGTGTGGTATAAGCTAGTCATCATGATCTCACTTCTTCAAACGTTGCCATCTGGAACCCCACAACTTACTGCAATTTTCCACACTGTGAACTAGTTTCTGTCCATATAGTGTAGCCCAAGTCTTCAAGGCAGCTTGCGGAGGGGTGAGGCAGAACAAGGGATAAGTCTTTCTGTGACCACAACAAGCCAGGAGGCAGGCTAAAATAACTGCAAAATTACAGCCCTGCTCATCTCATCCTTGTGCAATTACAGGATGCCTGCTAACTATTGCAAGCCGGGCAAAGTGATTCTAAACTTACATAGCTATAGGCAGTGAAGATTTGCTATAGGAGACAGCATGGGGGCTGGGAAAAACCTTCTTTAGTAGCTCCTCATTCATCAGTTTTGATTCCTGTATGACCGTCGTATATACCTACTTCCCAGCTAGTCCTCACCTCATCACTCTTGCAGGGTAGCATAGATGGAACAGTGTTCGTTGCAATGCCAAACAGCGTGAAATTTGTCCAGAGGACTATGAATCCTTTCCCTGTGTATGTTCAAGCATGTGCGCAATCACATATGTGCATGTGTTGACCTTAGTTATGCACACATAAAAATATACAATGCCCTTCAGTTCACAGACTGAAATGATTAACAGTTGTATACAAGGCACTGTATGGAACACAGAAACCTTGTGGTGCCCACCTTTGCCCCTAGGCGAACCTCTGTTCCTGGGTTGAACGATGAAGTTTGTCAGAGACTGACAGGAGGAAGTGGAAAGAGGCAGTGGAATACTTAGGTCATTTGATGCTAATTTTTGAAACACCCACACAACAGAATTCATCCATCCATCAATTAAAATATTAATGATTATATTTTTATTCCACTTTTCCTCGGAGGAGTTCAGGGTGGTGTTCATAATTCCTCCCCTTCTTTTGTTCTTTTATCAACCCTGTGAGGTAGGTGAGGCTGAGAGTAATACGATATAAAATGAATAATGGTCAGAAAATAAATGTAGTGAATATTTCTTCACAAGCAATGTATCAGTGTCCATACATACTGTGTACAGCAGTGACATACTGCCCCAGAATCTGCATCTGTAGGGTCCAGAAGAAGTGTCTCTAGAGGGCAGTCTCAGAATGGGAGTCCAGGTCTACCTAGCAGGTAGATCTGAGCTTCAAGTCTAGACTGGATCCCATCCAGGTTCTCCCCATCTGGTTGACCTGGGCTTTGGAGGCAAGGTAGTGCTCATGCTCCCTCTTCCCCCCAAAGACAAAGAGTAGTTTCCTCCATGTCATCCCCCATGGTGTCACCTTATTGGTTCCATGTTGTATTGTAATAACCTCTCATTGACTATTCAAGTAATCAGTCTCATTGATCCATTTTGAATTAAGAACACCTACATTTTATTGGAGGTTAAGTAGGTTAAGACACTATGGGCAAAATCCAGAGTAACTACGGGGAGTCCTTGCTCCAGTGTAAGAACTTACTCTGGATTCCAATATGAATTTCCCACAGGTTTTCACTAGGTGGTGCAGTAACTATGGGTGCACGTAAAGTCTCTTATGTGCTCCCGCAGTTACTCTGGATTTGGCGGTATGCCTGTCCACAGCAGCAGGATGACCATATGACCAGAAAAACCCGATTTGTCCAGATTTTTAGCCTCCTGTTCAGGTGTCCTACATTTTGGCTTCATTATTCTATATTTTGGCTTCATTTTGAAACCTCGCAATAGTGCACAGTACCCATCATGCCATATGTCGTTGGATTCATATTGAAGAGCAGAATCCAGTGCAAAAATCAATTTGGAGATACCTCCTTCCTGTCAAAAGTTATGGTCAAAAAAACTAACAAACAAAAACAATAAATACACTTTTTGGCAATTTTTTTAAGCGGGTAGGAATTTTGGCCTGGTATTAGGAATTTTGGCCCTGGGGTTCAGGAATACTCTGGTCACCCTGAACAGCAGGCCAGGGTTCAAGATGCAGGTGCTACAAGACAGAATGAGCTCCTATTCCTTGCTCAGCTTCTGCCAACCTAGCAGTTCAAAAGCATGGAAATGAACATAAATGGAGGTAGCACCTCCATGGGAAGGTAACAGCATTTTCTGTGCATCTCAGTGTCTAGTCACACTGGCCACATGACCACAGAGTCATCATCAGACAACACTGCCTCTTCTGCTTAGAAATGGGGTCAGGCACTATACCCTACAGTTGGTCACAACTAGCAGTATAATCTGCAGAGGACAGCTTTACTTTTACTTTCTGTTACATAAGACAATTATATTTTTGTTTTCTAGTTTTGCCCATAACATTAAATAGAATGGAGATATTTCACTCCATTTTTTTCTTGAATTCTGCTGTAAATTACACATGATGGCATTATTCTTAACCACTGCAATTTTGGGATTTTGGTCGCTAGTGCATTTTGGTCAGTTAACAGCAAGCTTCATTGCCAAAGCTTCATTGATCTACCTTAACAAAATGCAGTGTAAAAAGATAAAGACATTCTCTCCCCAAAAGGTTACCATAAATCTGAAATGGAAAGGGGGGCACAAATCAATTGATGGAAGCACCAAATGCAGAGAAACAATGGATATATTGAAACCTTGGACAGAAACTGAGAGCACAATTCTAAGTGCTCTCTGCACCAGTGCAAGTCCCTTGCATCAGCCCAGAACTGTTTGAAACATGTCATAATTTATGCCCCCTCTGGATGATGATCAGATGATCTAGCCCAAGGAAACAAATCCCGCTGCTGAGGCTGCCCAAGGATACAAATCCAGCTGCTGAGGCTGCACACAGTCCAGAGAAGATAAGGTTAGGATGGTAAGGTGGATGGAGTATGGCTGACATGGGGAGTTGGAGAAAGTGGGGGAAAGGAGGGCAGGCACTGGGTGGGCCACTGGGCAGACCAACTTGGGGAAAAGGGTGGGACAAGATCTTGGCACTTTGGTTGGATCTCAACCCCTGTTCCCAGCCTGGTTGGCTCAACCAGGCTGCTTGGACTTGTGTTAGTGATTTTTGTGGCTCAAGTTTGAGTAGCCCCATAGGATTGCCTGTGGTGCTAAGGGGAGTTAATTCCTCCTACTCCAATGTGCACTACAGGCAGCCACATCTCTGCACTGGATACAGGAAAGACTAGCTGGCCTGCTTGTTCCAGGCTGCCCCAAACCCTCTCCTCCAGCATTCCAAATACTGTATCACGTCAAAGGAAGTAAAAGATACTCTCTTCAGTACACCAATTCCCATAAGTAAGAAAAGACTGAAGCTTGAGAAGGAACTTGGCAATGGCCAGAATGACAACACCTTCCTTTTGGGGTTCCAGTAAAACCCCTTGTTTGAGATTATGAACAATGAAGACTGTGGCTTTGAGCCACAGGCTGGTCACATCACTTCCTTAAGATATGTCCTTCACCCCACATTTCTTTTGCAACCAGGAAAAACCTCCACTAAAAGTTTCAAATACTCTTGGCAGGAGTAGCTGGAGGAGCAATATCACAGCTGCTTGTTGGCCAACTCTGAATCTTGGACTGAACAGAGGAGAGCACAGTACAGCTGCAGGCTTTGACACAGGCCTGATGGGCCAGGACCACAGGGAGGGATCCAGAGTTTTTTTAGCTGCTCTAAGCCTGGATTTAAAAGCTTGCACAATCAGTTCTGCAGCGTAGTGTGTGCTCTTTCCTCCACACTCACACATTTCCTGCTGTTACTCATCATGGCCTCAGTCATTAACGAGGCTTTTAAAACCCCCTTGCCATGCTGGCCCATACTGAAAGTCAGCCATGTGCCAAGAAGTGCACAGTTCAACTCTTGCCCCAACCATGAACTCACTAGGTGGCCTTAGAAAAGCTTCTGCTGTCTCTTCCTCAGCCATTCCGCTATCTGAAATATTGGGGAGACATACAACCCTACACCACTGTTGACAGGATTATCGAATTAAGATATATGAACCACTCTGAATGTTCTACAACAGTATATAATTATGGTACTAAGCGTTATAATTTAGATTGTTCTCAGATTGTCTGGGCAACAAAGCACTCAGAATTATCTCCGCATTGGATAGGGTGTGTATGTCAAAAATAGTTATATGCATTAATTGTATCCAATGATTCCTGTAAAGAGTTCAGGGCAGTGACCAGGTTTTTGAAAATACTTAATCATTGCCATGAATATGAAGGGCTGCAATGGCTCAGTTGTTAAAGATGTGGTGCTGTCGACACGAAGGATGCTTGAGACCCAAATACTGCAAGACAGATTGAACTACTGTTACCTGCTCTGCTCCTGCCAATCTAGACATCTGTAAGCATGTAAATGCAAGTGGATAAATACTTCCCACTTTGGTGGGAAGGTAACAGCATTCCATGCACCTTTGACATTTAGTCATGCCAGCTGCCTAACCATGGGGATTCCTTTGGACAACACTGGCTCTTCTAGGGATGATGACTCATGACTAGCAGGCCTATGAGGGACATCTTTACTGTTAGGAATTTGAAAGAAGGGTTATCATTAAGCTAAGGGTCAAATGCAACATAAATGTTACAGCCTTGTATGTTTTTAAACATAGTTGCCATACAGGTATGATCTAATTATTCACAAATTTTTCATCCTTGGTTTTGTCTCAATAATGACAAGAGCCCTTTAAAATTAAAATCAAAGAAAAATGTCCCTTTACAATGATGACCATTGTAATGCAGGGTAGCAGCTGTAGGCAATCAATCAATCAATCAATCAATCAATCAATCAATCAATCAATCACTTCCACTTTTCAGTCTCTTTGTATTCTTTTGCATACTCCAGGGAGAAGAGAGCAGTCACTTGCCTAGGAGTGAACTGAATATAATCTGTAAATTGATAGATTGCCTATCTGCTGCCATTCTCCCACATTACACTGATAAGTGAGGCTATTTTTTAAATCACTGAGTAAAGGGATATTTTTAAAAATCAGTTTCATTTAACACAATTTTAACTTCTGCAGGGATTCTGGGAACAGAACTTTTGCAGGTCTAAGACACAACCTGCAGTCACATGCATGGCAAGTGGAGGATCTATATCAAAAGTTATAGATAAGGGAGTTGAACTCTCCTGCCTCGTTGTACTTCTCCATGCTATAATGCTCTTTTTACCAAACCCACTTTTCTCTGGGTTTGGTAAAAATTGCCTAGGCAAGGAGACGGGATGGTGAGGCAGGAATAAGGCTAGTTTCAAAGGTGAATGTCTTTATGCAGCAATTGAGTGTGCCATGCCTTCAAGAGGATCACTGCTGATGCACACACACACACACACACACACACACACACACAGGCCTCTAAGTTCTGTAAGGTTGAATGATTCTTCCAGCTGAGAGAGATGACCCATTGTTGCTTTCATTCTCCAGTCAAAACTGGAGCCAGCCTTGAGTGGGAGAGGAGTCAGCTCCCCTCTCTTGTACATCTTGTTGGATCTTCACAACAACTGAACACAAGGCACTTTCTATGTGTGATCACAAGTGCTTTATGATCATTTCTGGAGCCTCTGCAGTCATAAAGTGAAAATTAAAGCGAAAGCACCCCCTTGCACTTCTTAACAGCACAATCCTGGGAACCGTTGCTCTTTCCCCACCTCACAAATACTTCCCCACCCCACCTTACTTGCTTTGGAAGTAAATCTCCCCCCAAATTTGAGAGCCGCTGATTTAGGAAAAATGGCACGCCATGGCAAGTACTGAAACTGTGCTTCTGTCCATACAAAGAAGGGGAGATCATGTGGTGGGAACTGAGAAGTCACTACTGTTCTATTGAAAGTGAATTTATTCAGTTGTGCATTTGCAGGTATCTAGAAACATGTTGAATTTTTCTTCAGGCATTTACCTCTTTTTGGATGTCACTTGAAACTGGTGCAAAATTGATTAGGGTGCAGAAATGCACCATTAGTAGAATAAGGTTAAGTATGGAGCTGGTGCCCCCTTCAGTGGCACTCAGGCAGATGTTCGACTTGTCACATCTTACTGATCTCTCTCTCTCTCTTTCAGCCTACCTTATCAATCACTGCTATGGAACACCTTCTTTTGCTTGTGCCACTCCTGGGTTTGGTGAATAGCAACTTGCCTTTTGCACAGAAAGGTTTCTTGGACTTCTCCATGGATGACCCCACTGTCTCAGAAGAGGAAGAGGCGTCAGGGATATTCCCAACTTCAGGAGGAGCAGAGACTGAGGATGTCTTCCCCTTCTATCCAGGCCTCTGTCCCTTTGGCTGCCATTGCAACGTAAGGGTAGTACAGTGCTCTGACCTGGGTAAGTGTGGGTATCACAGCAGGGAAATCAGGTTGGGAATTAGGTTTCTGTGAATAGAGATGTAATTTATGGCAGCTCATAGGAACATTGGAAGCTGCCAGATTCCAGAGTCCAACCCTGTTCAGTATAACTAAATGACCAGTATAACTAAATTTTCCAGCAGTGGGCCTTGACTAGCCCTACCTGGAGATGCCAAGCAGCACTGGATCAAGGGCCAGCCTTATCAGGCATAGGCTGAGGACCCATGGGACTCCAAGAGTTCCAGCCGAGCCAACCCTGTTGTCCCCTTATGTGGCATGACCTGTTCCATGGAATGAATTGCACTTGTGCTTGTCCTATGCTTTGCTATCTCACCTGTCCACCCCATGCAGAACTGAGGGCCTGTGATGTTGCAGGAGCCTGTGATGAAGTCCTTTCACAGATAGAGGAAATAACAGAATATTTTGTTCTCATGTCTCTGGCTCCTGGATGCTCCCCGGGTTCAGTGCTTCCAGGGCACTGAGGGAGATGCAATTAGAGATTGCTCCCTTTTACTTTTCCTGGTCATCCATACCTTTTAGCAGGCTGTGTGTGTACAAGCACATATGCAGAGTGTCAGGAGAGGAAGAGGGTTCACGAGAATTTGACACAAGCACAGATGCAGAGGCAGAATTTGAAAGCTTCCACATCCAAAGCTTGTGATCTGCCACTGAGCCACTGGCAACTCCTAAATGCAGAGCAGGGTTATGTTGTTCCTCTATGATCATCTCATTTGAATTAAAGCATAAACAAATATGTTCAAATCAAATGTGCTTTCTTATTATCTTTATTCATATTTATTGTTTCCCCCCTTCTCTGCCCTCTCCCATGTTTACTCCCCCCCTTTGGAAAGAGGCTCCAAAGAAAATTTGTATCCCCTGACAAAATTCCTCTTGGCAGGAATTCCTTCATGGAATAGGTTTTCCCCAAGTTATTTGCTGCTTACCACCTGACATAATTTTGCCTGCCCTCTTTAACCAGTCCTAATTTGCACTATTCAGGTCTCAAGGAAGTGCCTAAGGAGATTTCATCAGACACCAGCTTGCTGGACTTGCAGAATAACCACATCACCGAGCTGCGCAAGGATGACTTTAAGGGGCTGCACCACCTATATGTATGTAATAGAAAACCTCCATCTCAACTGTCTTAATGGTATCCACTCATAGATATCCAGAAGGTTCAGTTATAAGAAAGTGTACCAAGACTGAACCTTTTCTTTTGTGTCAGGGCTCAACCCAGAAAAAAATGTGTTCTGAGTAGGTTCAGAATGGGTTTCTTGCATTTAATTCCCTTTTGAGTCCTTTCCACTCACACAACTAGAATTAGGAATGGGTCCTCCAACTTCAGCAGGACTTTCAAAAAAGTCTCTGGTTCTCTTTTTGTCCCACTTTCCTACTGAGAGATGTCCGCAATTCTCACACCATTCCTGAAGCACACTTTCACTTCTTAGAAGTAAGCTCCTCTGTATATAATTGGATTTACTTGTAGGTAACTCAGGGTGACCATCTGTCCTCTTTTTCCAGGACATGTCCTCTTTTTAGCCTTGTGTCCTAGAGAAAAATCTTCATTGTCCTTTTCCTTGTGTGCAGGATTCATGTAGCCTTCTTGTAATTAATCAGTTATGGGCAAAATCCTAACCACGTCTACTCAGAAATAAGCTCCATTGTGTTAAATGGATCTTACTCCCAGGAAAAGTGTCTTTAGGATTGCAACCTATGGGTATTAAACCATGTGTAATAGATTTAAATTTCGTAATTACATAGTGTTTAAATTAACCACACAAAATTTAACATATATTAGTGTTGTTAGCTTTTATTTTTTAATGACCTACATTTTTCTTGGGTGTCCTACACTTTGAGGAAGACTTGTCCTCTTTTGTGGTTATGATATTTAATCACCCTGAGGTACAGGACTGCCAACTTTTAAGTAGGATAGAATTAATGGTGATGGACTGCTCCTAACTTACTAATCTCTTGCTCCCTCTGCTGGTACACTTGGGGTGTGCTCCTATAATTTTCACAACACTGGTGCACCTATAGTTTTCACAACTTTCTCAAAGCATCTCTTACAGCATATCCCGGGCTATGAGATTGAAATAGTAAGGACTTCCCCACAGTTTAAATATCCACTTTTAATGGCATAAGAAGCTTTAAATCACATTATTAGTTTATCTGCAGTATTGTATTTGAATGTCTCCTTTGAATGTCAAAAGATAGGGCACAGATCTTCCCAGACTTGCTATTCAAAATCTTTGGGACCGTCTCTATATGCAAGACATATTCTCTACTATGAAATGGGGCCTCTGTGAGTAAAGTTTCTTTTCTTTCCTTACCCCCTTCCTGGAATAGCTGAGTGACTCACTATGGGTACAGTGAAGTCCTAACCAATTTAGGCCAGCCTAACTCTTCCCATGCTGGTGTGGGGAGGTTGGCATATGCTTGTGTACTGGCCTGACTCAGGAGCATTTGCTGAGCTCCACTTTCATCTGATTGGGACCATTCTGGTAGCCTTTCTTTTTGTCTGACCTGGAGACTTTTACTTACAACACAAATGCCAAGACACAATCGCTTACTCACAAATAACTATGAACATGTAGTTTTGCTTTCCATAAGGCTCAACACATTAATTAGCTTGAAGAGACTTCCTTCTCTGGTGTTTTTCAGGGCTATGTTCATTGGATTGGGACAATTCTGGTGTCCTTGTATTCCTCTCAGCCTGCACTATTCAAATGGACTAAGTTCACCCACTCATGAGTAATCATGCTATATGGCTCAGTTTCACTTTCCATAGGTCTCCAAGCTTTATCTTCTCTGCCATCAGGTTACAGATAAAGCTTCACAAACCACCAACAACCAGGTCACAACTCACATTTTGAGAAACTCTGAATTAATGTATATCGCCCAAATGCATACTCTCATGAGGTCTCTCTGTGTATTTATGACCATAGGCACTGGTACTGGTGAACAACAAGATTTCCAAGATCCATCCAAAGGCCTTCAGCCCTCTGCACAAGCTGCAGAAACTCTACATCTCCAAGAACAATCTGGTGGAGATCCCACCTAATCTACCCAGATCTTTGGTTGAACTCCGCATCCATGACAATAAGATCAAGAAGGTTTCCAAGGATGTCTTCAATGGGCTCAATAATATGAACTGCATTGGTGAGATGAGCATGCTCTCAGGCTGATTCCCACTTCACTTTACTTCAGGCATTCTCTGAGGACTGTCCCAAGGAATTTACTTCTCCCATTCAGATAAGATAAATAATAGCAACATATCCCATGTTTGTTGGTTTAATTTGAAAAAAATAATATCCTGCCTTTCATGTGCCCAAGCAAATGGCTTACAACGCTCCATAATAAATGTACAAAGTACAGTCCCTGAGTTTAAGCACAACTAATGTTATACATCTCTGATGGGTGCTAAAGATGATAACAAGAATATTTTGCAGGAGGTATTATTCTCACTGCAAAACACTATCCTTCTGATTCAATATTAATTATTTTGTCTTGTTAATTTTCTTCACAGCACCTATGATTTATCAGCCCCTAAATCAGTGGTTCTCAATCTTCCTAATGCCGTGACCCCTTTATAAGTTCCTCATGTTGTGGGGACCCCCAACCATAAAATTATTTTTGTTGCTACTTTATAACTGTAATTTTGCTACTGTTTTGAACCATAATGTAAATATCCGATATGCAGGATATATTTTCATTGTTACAAATGAAATATGTGTTCTATGCACACACTGAACACAATGGGATCTATTTCAGAGTAGGCATGCATAGGATTGGGCCCTCAGGCTGCAATCCTATCCACATTTACATGGGAGTAAAGGCCCCCTGACTATAAGGGGATTTATTTCATGCATAGGATTGGGCCCTGAGGCTGTCAGTCAGCCCCAGTGCCTGTGCAGCTACAGCCAGAGGTCTGGCAAGCGTGACCTAGCCTCCTGCACCAGGGGTCTTTAGGTGACCCTCAGGAAACCTCTAGGCGACCCCCACTTTGAGAAACGCTGCCCTAAATCATAGTTATTCCTGGCATGTTAGGACTTTTTACATTAATTGTGTGGGGGGTAGTTCATCAGATACCACATTTGGGTTACAATCCTAAAAACATTTTCTTGGGAGTAAGATTCATTGAACACAATGGGACTTACTTTTGAGTATACATGGTTACGATTGTGCTTTTAATATATTAAGAGCACAAGCCTATCCATGTCTACTCAGAAGTAATCACAATTGTGTTCAGTGGGCCTTACTCCTAGGAAAGGCATGTAGCCTCAAAGTTGTATTAGCACCTCATGTAGAGGGGTGGTTAGGACAGGGCTTTCTCTGTGCAATTAATTAAAAAAAGATTTTGCATGGAAGTGGGTAGACCATCTACAATCACAGCATGCTCATATACCACAGATGTGCAAAGAGGAGTCAGTGGATGAAGCATCATCCAAGCATCCCTGTAATGAGATCTTTACATTACTGAGCATTACTGAGATCAGTAATGATGGCAAAGCTTTCCTGCCATTACTTTTCCTCTGCTACAGTGGAATGTTGGGTGCATTGCAGGGAATAGAATCTCCTGATCTGCAGAGGGATTTCTGAGGCAGAGGTGCAAGCAGAGACATGCTGAGCCAGAGCCTTCCCTGTCCTGTCATTTCAGCCTCCCCAGATCCCATACACTTTCCACACTGCCACACACAGATCCCACACACACCTGGCTCAGGCTGCTCCCCTCAGATCTCCCTGTAAGTTCCCTGGACATGTAAGTCTGTTCCAAACTTCCTCAGAAGTGCTCTTCTTTCAAGACAATGCTCTTAAACCAAGTTTAAATTTCTGAGAAAAATTGAATGATAATTTTTGCTGGTATTACATACTGGAAAAAACCCCCAGCTGATCAGAGTACTGTACTGAAGTATCTCACTATGCTTTACATCTTCCTTCTTTATGTCTGGTCATAGAGACAGGAAAAAAGGTAGAGAGGGGATTTGCTGCTTGGGTAACAGCCAATCCTCCATAACAATCTACCCAGGCTTTTGTGTTTCGCATGCAGCGTATGCAGCGCCGAGCACGATACCATAGTCTCTCAAGACTGACGGAGGCTGTAGAAAAGTTATATCACATTGATGTCTGTTGTGATGTGTTCTATCTTGTTGTAAGCAATTAAATAAGAGTTTTGATCTTATTAGGTTGAAGACTATATTGCTTTACATGACCTTGTTTCTCACTTTACAGAGATGGGTGGGAATCCCCTAGAGAATAGTGGATTTGAACCTGGTGCTTTTGATGGCCTAAAGTTGAACTACCTGAGAATCTCAGAAGCAAAACTTACTGGGGTACCCAAAGGTAATGCATTTCTTCTCTCATCACAGCAGTGCCTTCACCCAGCTGCTGACAACTGTTAACATAAATCTTGCACCCTCTCCCCCAGATCTACCTGAAACTCTAAATGAGCTGCATCTAGACCACAACAAGATTCAGGCAATTGAATTAGAGGATCTGATCCGCTACTCCAAAGTCTACAGGTACTGCAAGTCAAAAAATTACTCTGTAATTGCTGCCTATGATCTTATCAGAAACCTGTGAGTGATTGGTTAGGATAGTTTTTTGTGGTAGATCATTAGGGCCATGGCCACATGAGAGGCTGCAGTGGCTCAGTAGTGTCTCACTGGATAGCTAGGAGTGGGGGTGCTAGGTACCTGGGTACCACAAGGCAGGTGGGTGCCAAAATCACCCCTGACCCACCCCGCCCCCATGCCTGGCTACCACCCATTGCAGTTGCCACCCAGGCTGGTCAGTGGGCAAGTGGCATGGTGTGGGCATGAATGGTCTACCTGTGAACGCTCCTCCAACCCAGTCTCTTCTTCCTGAGTGTGCTGAGGCCTATCTGTTTCTGCACAGTCTCCAACTAGTTCAAGAGAATCATTTGACGAGCCTGTATTTTTGCAAGACACCTACTGTACATTCATAATGGATTTTGTTACAGAACAGCTATCCACATTTCAGCAACTTTTACACTCTATATAGGGCACTTATAGGAGAGCCCACATATGAATATGTGTTTAAATGTGCATGCGAGAGAAATAACATACATCCCCAGACAGCAACTTTGCTTTCCCAACATTTTTCTCAAAAACTACAATAGGGTCAGCGTCTCAAAGATACCATTAAAAATGTCTTTGGTAAACTTAGGTAGTTAGTACATTTGTGAAATAATTTAGTTTTCATTTGGGTTATAAACAGTGCTTTTTTCTAGAAATAAAGATGGGAGTACTCACCATGAAAATGTTATAAAGGTGGGAGTACTCACCGTGAAGATTTTATTTGTAATCATAGGCATGTTTACTTGGGAGCCACAGTGGTGCCAGTATTCACCACAGAGGTTCTGGTACTCAGTACCAGTACGTACCCCCTCAAAAAGACCCCTGGTTAAAAACAAGCTCTCAGAGCCATATACCTGTACATCCTCATCAATCAGCAAGTGGTCTTAACATACAATTCCTGCATCAGTCTCTAGAGGGAGACAGAGCTATTATAGTTACTTTCAATTACATTTCTTGAAGCATTTGGACAACTGCAGTGAAGGAGACTCTGCTTTATCCCCCTCCTTGGATAGCCAGTCCAACCTGCTGAAGCAGTAACTTCATCCAGCAGACTGGTTGAGAGGTGATGCCAAGCTCTGCTCACCTACTTGTCTCCACTACTCCTCTTTCCCATTCCCTGCATTGGCAAAGGACTGGAAAAGCAAGCAATCATTCTACTCTTCAACTGACAACAACAAAGGCAGTGGATCCTTTGCATTTCTAATTGCTGACAGCCTCTTTACAACATGAAAGAAAGCTGTTTTGAAACAATAGTTAAAGGAATGTACTTTTTTATTTTTTAACTTCTATTATTTAACACAATTTTTGGTATCAGCAAGGAGTCCCAGAATCAAACCCCTGCACCTTTATTCCACTAGAAGTAATGGAGGAGAAACAAACCTGGAGGTGGATCTTTAAATCTATTTTTCCACTTTTTTATCCATTAGGAGCACAATCCTAACCATGTCTACTCAAAAGTTAGCTCCATTTTGTTCAGTGGGTCTTCCTCCCAGGAACATGTCTTTAGGATTGCAGCCTAAGTTTTTATTCTGGAACCTCCTATGAATTTTTAAAAAATAATCTTTTTAATCCATGGGAGGTTCCAGAACAGAAAGCTAGTGGATAACAAGGGATGCCTGTATTACCTGGGAGTCTTTCACTCCCCCATTGTTTTTAGAACCCAATCTACTGATTGCTTTTGCCTTCATCACTCATACTTTGAACATGATTTTTAATGAACTACCTTTAAACCACAGAGACTAGAGGTCGGCCACCTTACTTCTGTTTCTCATTTACTTTACTTTCTCCTCTTGCCACAGGCTGGGTCTGGGACACAACAACATCCGCATGATAGAAAATGGCAGTCTGGCTTTCTTGCCTATTCTACGCGAGTTGCACTTGGATAACAATAAGCTGTCCCGGGTTCCTCCAGGGCTGCCTGGCCTCAAGTTCCTGCAGGTACTTTTGACAGCAAGCACCATTATCTTGATGCTCTCTCTCTCTCTCTCTCTCTCTCTCTCTCTCTCTCTCTCTCTCATGACTGTGTCTGAGACTGTCAGAGCAGCAGTCCCTATGTGAATTCTCAGTTTAACTACCCTCTCTCAAAGCTGCAGCTAGTCCTTTTTATTACATGATAAAGGGCGCAATCCACAGTAACTACAGGGAGTCCTTTCTCCAACATAAGAACAATTTACTCTGGATTGCAATATGAGTTTCCCATAGGTTTTCACTAGGTGGTGCCATAACTACGTCAATGTAAATGTCTCTTATGTGCTCCCGTAGTTACTCTGGATTGTAGGGTAAGGCTAAAATTTTGCTATTTCACCAAAACTTATTATCAAAACATATTGTTGTGCAGTAATCTGTATCTTCAAATTCCTTGTTATCTATCTATCTATCTATCTATCTATCTATCTATCTATCTATCTATCTATCTATCTATCTATCTATCTATCTATCTATCTATAAGAGAATAGTCACTCACTGACTGACTCACGAGAAAAGTCACTGACTGACTGACTCACTGACTCACTGACTGACTCATCACTGCCCTGCCAAAACCACTGGGCCCAGAAGCGTGAAATTTGGGGTGGGTGTTCCTTCCGTGACGGAGGGGTGCACTAAGAAAAGGTTTTCAGAAATTCCAACCAGGAGGGGGCAAAAGTCGCAACGCGTTTTCCTCCCTATACTTTGCATTGAGAATTGCTGACTCCTCAACATTCTGCCCCAACTGCTGGGCCTGAAGCATGGAATTCTGGGAGTTCCTTCTGTCATCTGAACTCCCACCAAGAACCATCTGGAGAAATTAACCCTTCAGGGGCTGAAAAGGGGGCAATGTGTTTTTGTCCTATACTTAACATGGAAGACTGACCAACCTCCAGCCAATTTGGTCCTCTCTGCCTGGTGCACTGGGGGGACGTTGTTTGGAGGAAGAGGTTGCACTGGTGAGGATGCTGAGCATGGGGGGGGGGAAGTTGCGCACGGGGGGAAAGTTGCGCATGGGGGGGGAAGTTGCACACGGAGGAAAGTTGCGCACGGGGGGAAGTTGCGCATGGTGTATTGATGTGCCCTGGGGGGATGGCATATGGGGAAATGTTACTCCCGCAACGTGGGTACACTTTTCGCTAATTATTTATAAAATGTATATCCTGATCCAAGAAAGATTTTTCTGCAGATTATGAAAACATTCAACTCGTATTCACCAAGCTTCTGTTTCTTAAAGTTATAAAAGCCTATATGAAAGCAAATTTGGTAGATGGGAATAGAATAACCACTCATTCTAAGGGTGGGTTCCTGCTCTGCAATCTGATCTGATTTCACCAATTTTTCCAGACACCATAATTTTTGCTTTGTAGGAATATTATTGGAAATCAAAGTAACCTGCTTGAAAGGGGAGCTTTGGTTGATTAAAAAAAACTATGGTACACAACTCAGGTCTTTGAAAACTAATTTACAAATTATTTTTGTTCAGGGCCAACTTACCATTAAGTGACATAACAGGCAACAGATTGCATAGTGGGTGCCATTTCTTTCAGCTCACGCATGAAAAATAATGTCACCTTTTCAGTCGAACAAGTGAAGTGCTTTAGAAAGCTTACCTGGGAGGGCAGGATGTCATGCAAATCTAAAAAAAAATTAAGATTGCCAAGATTCCAAAAGCTTTAGTAACTACTAAATTCAAATTGTAGGTTTTTAAAATTCAAATACTAAATTCAAATTTGCATGATTTATCTTATTTTGCACAATATATTTTACCATGTTAACCATTTGGCATAGTTTATGTCTCATCTGTTAGTAATGAGGAGAGGCAACGTTGGCCCACATCCTCAGATTGTCTGACTCCTACAGAATGCTCCCCAGGCATGCACACAGCCCATGTCGATGAAGGGGGAGAGCAAGTGAGCAGCAGTCAGAGGGATGAGGAGGTGAACGAGCCACTGCAGCTTCTCCCTCTAAACCTGCTGCAGTTCCAAATTGCTTCTCCCCATCAGTGATTATAAGTACTAAGTGGGCAAAGAGAGTTGATTAGGAATCTGCCCTTCCTTTTACTAAGAGTGTGTAAGCTTCGTTCCTGCCAGGGAAAAAAGCATGCATTGTTTTTTAAATAATAAGTAATAATAATTTTTATTCAGTGAAAGCAGAAGAAGTGCAGAGCAAGGAACCTGCACACTATGTTTCTGCTGAGTAAAGGAAGAAAAGGGGGCAGCTACAAATCACCTCTCCCTGCCTACCAACCTGAGCTTAAGTTGCTCAGGTACTTTGTGTATTGATGAAATTAGTCGCAGTTAGCATCACGCCTTTAACCAAGTCTTGCTTCTCCCATAGGTTGTCTACCTTCATTCCAACAACATTACTCATGTTGGGGTGAATGATTTCTGCCCCGTAGGCTTTGGGGTGAAGCGGGCCTCGTATCACGGCATCAGCCTCTTCGGTAATCCTGTCCCCTATTGGGAAGTCCAACCAGCTACGTTCCGCTGTGCCACTGACCGCCTGGCTATCCAATTTGGCAACTACAAGAAATAAAGAAATTGGAAGAGGGTGATGGGGAGGGGGGAGGGGTGATGAAGAGCCAAACAGGAAATCCATAGGGATACTGGAGGGGGAGGGAAAGAGTATGGTGATGGGAAAGCAGCGAGGCCACTTGGGGCAAGCGGGAGGGAAGAGCCACAAACCAAAGAACATTGGGATTGGTAGAGAGAGGTGGAAAAATGGAAGAGAATGGAATGAGAAGATAAACACATAGATAAAAGCATGAAGGGAACTAGACACAGACCTTACTATCTGACCAGTTCTACACAGTCTATTTCATGGGTGGCCAACCCACAGCATGCATGCCACTTGTGGCACACAGACATTTTCTGAGTGGCATGCGCAAAGTCACCATATACTTTTTAAAAACATTTAAATAATAGCAAAGAAATCCCCACAGCAGTCTATGGTTTGTTTGTTTTCTTTTCTACTCCTTATACAGCACACCCCCCAAGTTTCTAACACTGCAGTGGGCACACTCAGGGCAGCCACATCTATTCTAATTAAGAAAAAATAATTTCTGGTTGGAAGATGGGATCATTTGCTTAGCCAAAAAGTCTTTCTTGGTGGAAAGCTGAAGAAGTGAGGGATGGGCTGTGGAAGGCAGTGAGGGTGTCACAATGAGGGCCGATGAGATCAGCAAAGTCCAAGTAGCCTAGTCATGCGGAGATACCATCTTCAGGAAAATCATCTGCAAAGAGATCTCAGCTAATATCTTTTAGGGTAAGAAGGTGGGCAATCAGAGTTGTGCTGAGCTGTGCAGAAGGGCAACGTACACTTACCTTATATGGACTTTGGAACAGATTCTGCAGGCCAGATTCCAGGTCCACATTGGCCACCTTTCTGACAATCAGCCAGATGTCTTTGGAAAGCCCCAAATAGGCAATAGGACTCGCAAGTTTCTTGCTCTATACCACTCAGAAACATGTTGCCTTTGAATTTCAAGGCTCTATCTATAGTACATATAATCTCAAAAATTGGAAGGTAGAGTGGCAGGTTCAAGATACTTTAAGTGGAAGGTAAAGTGGCAGGTTCTAGATTCCATAAAAAGAGGCATGTGGCGTGTGTGGGTTGGCCACCCATGGTCTAGATTAGTCCTGCTTTTAATAGCTCTGCAATAGGCAAATGAGCCATGGCTTGTTATTCCAAAAGAGGCAACAACTGCCACTGGAAAGGAATCTGGGAGTACACTTTTCATCAACATAAGGAGCCAGTCATGCCAGAAGCAGCCTGGGGCCCTAGAATCACCAATGCTTTTTATTTAGTCCCTGGGCCCTTGAAATGTGTGCTTCTGGTGCTGGCTTGACATATTGATGTATGTGGCTGAGAATCACATATAAGGAGCACCTACATAGACAAAATGGAACTGGCAGTGGACAAGACCTCTTTGAGGTTACATCATCAGAAGCGGCCATCATGCAACATCCAGTGTTCTCAGGACATTCCCAAAAGCACTTATATAAATCCAAGTTCACTTGTATCTGGAACATATGTATTTTGAATTTTTTCCCTTCTGATGACTGAAATTTTACCAATCCTCCCAATGGTAATGCAATACTCTGGACATTGTTACACTGCAAAATACACTTGTACAAAAAATACACCAGTGCAGTCATGTGTGTACATAAGCATAACAGGAATTGCCCTTGAAATCCATGCACAGATAAAGAGCCCAATCCAGACTGACATGTGCTGGTCCAGATCAATGATGCACTGTTGCATATGTCCTATAAGGCATGCCTGTGGTAGTCTCATCTGGTCTTCCCTAAGCCAGCATTGACTGGAGGACAGAAGACCACCACCTGGAGCTCCAGGCAAGTGCCGGGCGGGGGAAAGGGAAAGCTCCAGGCAAGTGCTGGGTGGGAGAGATGGGAAGGAAAGACACAGGGGGAGGGAACATGGTGGAAGTGGGTAGAGACAGTGGTAGGGCCTGCTGTCATATCCTGACCCTCTCTGGGCTTGAGAGGTCTCCTTAAATTTGCACCTGGTCAGCAGAGATCTGATGAGATCTACAGAGACCCATGGGGGGTGACTGACCTTTCCACATGGTACAGGACGGAAGACTCCTTTACCCTGTGTAGCACTGTTGCTGCTTCCCAGCCCAGCTGGATACAGTGATGGCCATTTTGGCACTTCTGCAACTTTGGTTGAGCTGGGAAGTTACGGATTGGGCTGTTGTTCCTGGTTAAGCACACCAATGGTTGTAGGCATTCAAGGCGCACAGTCCAGGGGGTGTTTCATAGCCCCTGATTCTATTTCAGTAGAGCAGGTTCAGCATGAAATGAAACCATGCAGCAAATACTGGAATGGATCGCATTCGTTGTAGGTCATACTCGGCTTCTGTGGCAAAGACCAAACCTGGTCCCACTCACTTCTATTGCTTCCACTAGGTATTGGGGCTTGCTTTATGTCCCATCCGGCCAATCCACATGTACAATTATGATACATTTAGTTAACACACTTCCCCAGAGTTGTAGGTATTAAAAGAGATGGGAATGATTAAAATGGTTGCAATTCCCTACCGCTACCCAGTTGTCTACAATTAAGTGCATAACAGTACAGTTCTACAATTCTGTTCACTCAGAAGCAAACATCATTGGACTTAGGCTGCAATCCTAAGAACACTTTCCTGGGAGTAAGCCCCACTAAACTCAGTGGGACGTACTTCAGAGTAGACATGCATAGGATTGCAGCCTTCATCCCTGTTAAGTTATATAGCCTAAGAAAAGCACAAAAGGATCAGGCCCCATAAACCATCTATTCCATGTTTCCCAGTGGCCCACCAGACTGAATCCAGGATTACCTCAGTTCATAATCTCCAGTCCCCTCACTCTACCTTTCCGTACCCTGACAGTTGTGACTATTCAAGGCTTCTCAACACTCTGGCTCTGTTAATTATATCCACAACTCCAGCTGATATTACCAGGTCTCCTAAGGTTGCCACATCTCACTTCAACCTTTGGCTAAACTGTAGCAACTAAAATGGTGGTTCTGGTCTTCCCATATCTGTGTTGATGGAGGGAGGCAAGCACATGTCAGTGTACTGGCCTAAACCTCCCTCAGGAGAGGCGCAGAAATATCTCATGGCACTTTGATGACATCCCCAGGTTAGTACAAGATTGATTCTGGGGCTTAGGCCAGCCTAATTAGAGGTTAGGATTGCAGCCTAAGTGTTATGCCTCCCCTCAGGAATACTCATGGTACCCAACCTTTAGGAGTCAGTAGACCAGTGAGGCAAAAATTGGAATCATCATGGACCACAAGCAATCCCCTCACCACGTGCACAAGAAATACAGTTCAGTGTGTAATTTAATTAGAGACCTATAACCAGAGAAGATTTATTAGAGATATATTCAATTTATTATTAGAGAAGATTTGCAGGTTTCTGCTTTTGTGCTGGCTGTGGCTGAAGGTGGTCCATTCTCTAACCCTTATGGCAGCCCATGGGAAGCAAATCTAGAATGAGCACTCATGGACTACCAGAGAGAGGGTAGAGAATGGTCCACCCACAGCCGCCATTTTAGTGCCTTCTATGATCCGTTCTGTGCTGTGTCTGCACATGCTTGGAAGGAGCACTTGCTCAGGTCACACCAGAAGTGATCCTTTTTCCTGAGATCTTGCAGATCTTTGATCTTCAGGCTATTGACTGGGAACCACTAGCGCATGAAAGTGGTTGTATAAAACAGCACATTACAGTGAATAAGTGAGGAAAACAGAAAAGGCGAGGTCCAGCATTCTCCAGTGGGGAGGTCCTACCACGCCACTTTTTATATGACTTTTTAATCTAGTTCTTACCCCCACATATAACAGGTTTCAACTTGATCTGAGAAAAAGGAATGTTTCTCTGTTGACACTGTTCCTCCTCCCCACAGATATTTTAATCCACAAATACATTAGTGAAATCATCTCATCAATTAAATGAACTTTGTTTTGGTTCGACTTGCTTCCTCTATATTCTCCAGTGCCTATAATAATACATTCCTCTAGTCATTGAGTAACCATTTACACAGCATCTCTCTGACTTCACCCCAGTGCAATCATGCTTATTAAGTAGCACCGCAATGCCTTGAAATGAATTGTGTTGTTATTTCCTTAAGTGTCAGCAGGTGGAAGTATGGCGTCGCTATGCCTAACAATTCAGTACAAGATTTTTTAAAAAGCAGGCCTCCGTCAGTCTTGGAAGACTTTGGTATCATGCTTGGCGCTGCATACGCTGCATGTGAAGCATGAAAGCCTGGGTTGGATTGTTATGGAGGATAGGCTGTTACCCAAGCAGCAAATCCCCCCTCTCCACGCCACTGAATTAGTCCAATGGAAAGGCAGAACCGATATTATTGGATCCAGCTGGCGTTGCAGAGCTGGGCTAAGGACAAGAGCTCACCCTGTCTTGTGGGGCCGACCCGGGAATCGAACCCTGGCCTGCTGGTTAACAGGCACAGCATCTTTAAAAGAGGACACAAACATGGGGAAAGGAGTTGCTCTGGTGGGGGACTAAATGCAAATTCAAAGCCCAATCCTAGCTGTGTCTACTCACAGCCAATGGGCTAATTCTCCTGTAAGTGTGGACAGGGAATCAGCCTTAGTCCCCTTTTAAAAATATGTTTGTTTCTAACCATGGTATGTAGGAAATCAGCGTAATTTTAAACTTTTAATGGATAATTTGTACCCTTTTTTAATGGATAATTTGTATCTTTTTGATGGAAACTTTGTGTAGTTGTGAATTTGACTTTGAAATTTATGACGCTAAATGGCATAAATTTGCCACACTTCTCTCTTTTTTTAAAAAAAAAGATGTTTCACCCCATGATGTTCTCTTAAACCACGTGCAATATTAAATTCTGTAATGATGTCCAATGAAGTTAGTTATAATTGTCAGTGTTTATTTCTATGTTCTCTTATGCATGGTTGATTAGAGGAGCCTTTCATACTTGGAAATACCAGTGAAGGCAAAGACCTGTTTCCAACATGACATTCTTTTGGTGTACATCTAAGACAGTGATCTTCAACATTTTTCAAGCCACAGCCTCAATCAATCAGTCAGAGACTCGGGACCTAGCCGTTCCCCACCCAAATCACCACTCCTTCCCTGATCTTCTGATACTCTGTATGTTTCTCAGTTACTCCCACCGCAGCCCCTCCCACCCTTAGATGCCCATCTAAAAATAGCCTAATCTGCATAAATTTGAATTTCCGGACTCTGGATCCGGATGGTCATCTAAGGGTTACATTAGGTCCCCCATCTCCAAGTGAGGAAGAACAACATGTGTCCACCTTTTACAAAGAGATGAATGATGGAAGTGCTGCTGTTAAGTAACTACCAGTTGTGAGTATCAGATCAAAAATACTTGGGAAAAATTGAGAGGGACACAGGATGATACCATTAGTTTTCTTTATATGCAGATTTTTTATTTGCAAATTCACTTATTTGCGAGGGGCAGAATTGCCACCTAATCTCTTTATCCAGGACTTTGTTCCCATTTTATGCCAGTTCTGGGGTGCACTGAGGTGGGATCAGGATTAGCACAGCATGGAGAGGGCAGGTGGGGATGAAAGATGTCATGATAGAAAAGGCAGTAATGAGGTCTTTGACCTGAAAGGGTTGCATGGGTCCTTGGACATTTGCATGCTATTCTGAACTTTAAAGCAGTTACATTCACTAAGGCTGTGGTATTCAAAGTGGGTGTCAGGACCCCGCTGGGGTGTTGCGACCGCAGGTCAGGGGAGTCACAAGAGGATGGGATCCACCATCAAGGAATCTTGCACTGGGCTTTCCCGGGGGTAAGTCTCATTGAACATAAGCTGTGGCATCATGGTGATGTCTCATCCTGGTAAGTTTGACAGGGGGACCCAGACAGACTTATGAGTTTGAAAGGGGTTCCCACTGCATCAAGGCAAACCCTAAGATAAAGATTCACTTAAGCCAGTGGCTCCCTACCTTTTTGGCTCTAGAAACCGGTTGTATGTAAGACAATATTTCCAGTGACCAGGTGGCAGCAGGAGTGGGCATATGGAGTGGGCCAGCAGTATAGCATATGGGGTTAAGGGATACCATGTATACAGACAATAGGGAATTAAACATGCCTGGTCCCTCTGCAGGCCCCAACACAACAGCTGTGCAGCTTCAGGGAGCCTCTGCAGCCTTTGGGGCCAATGTAGCACAGCGCCACATCTTCTCCAGCACAGGTGAGTCCTGCTGGGAGGCTGCCTGATTTAAACCAGGATTTAGGCCAACCTAACTGGAGATTAGGATTGCAGCCTAAATAAGTAATTAGAGCCGCCTTCTTCACTTTAGCCTGCAGTTTACCCTCAGTATCCCAGTATTACTTTTTAATACTCTGGCAAACAATCCCCTCTCCATTTATGAGTCTTATATTTAAACAGTTCTGGCGCTGGGCTGAGAGCATGTGTGTATGCAGAGGCATCACTAGGGTGGTGCAGGTGGTGCGGTCTGCACCAGGTGATGTGCCCAAGGGGGGTGACGCACTGGAGAACTTTAAAACTTTAGAAAGCGCATAACTTTGTTATGGTGTGTCAAACCCCATCAAGTCATATACCATTGGATTCATACTGAAGAGCAGAATCCAATGCAAAAATCCTTTCTGAAATAGCATCTTCCTATCAAAATTATTGCCAAAAAACTAAAATATGCATTGATCTCTATGGAAAGTGAAAGTGACCCATATCGCTGCTTTACTTGCGAGTAGTCAAACCTGCCTTTTTACATTGGAAAGGGCAGGCTGAGAGGAATCTAAGGACATCAAAATTGTCCTGATCCAATGAACACAGCCCCCACAAATCACTCCAGAAGTAGGTCCCTGATGATTGCATTGAAATTCGTTGAAAATGGATGTGAACTGATTAGCTGTGTTTACTGGGGAGTAAGCAAGCATGCTTTGACTGGAGTGGGAGTTCAATCCAGGAGAGGACAAGACTTCCAAACTGGTCCCTATCAGGGACATTACTAGGACATTAGAAAGGGGTGGCAACCCTTGTGACCTATAATGTAAAATCATGGTTTGTAGAAATAATCCCATCATGTTATACACCTTTAAATGTGTAGTTTACAGCAGAATGCAGTGAAACAAACGACTTTATTCTATATCTTTATTTATTTATGAAATATCTTTATTCTATTAAAATGTGAGGCTAAAAAAACAAGTGGGGCGGGGCAATGGCACATAACCATGCCCACCATTCATATTGTTGCCCCGCCCAACGTATATGGGTGATGCGCTGGCCTCCTGCACCGGGTGACGCAAACCCTAGTGACGCCCCTGTCTGTACGCATGCACGCAGGCACACCCAGGCACCCTGTTTGCATTTACATTGAGTGAAAGAAATGTCAGCCTCTTTCTTAACTCTAAAATAGAAGCTCTGGATTCTGTATATCTGTGTCACTTTTGCAAATTTGAGTACATGTACATATTTTTGGCCATCTTGCATAATAACCTGTATATTTTTAATTTTGTGTAATTTGTTCAGTCTAATCTAGTCATAGAGAGAGCAAAGAACTACTGTATGCAGGGTATTGAAGCCATTCCCCGGCCCCTGAAAGTCCACTTTGACTTTTGTGGTTTTTTGCAGTCATTGTACACATTCAAATATATCTTTGCTTTTGGCAGTGATTTTCAATCCTTTTCATCTCGTGGCACACCATTAGTTGTTTTTACCATGGACAAGACACACCATGCAGTTCAAATCCCCAAGTTTTCCCATTAATAAATGTCCCTCCCCAAATTCTCACGGCACATCTGAGGACTATCCATGGCACACCACTGTGCTGTGGCACACTGGTTGAAAACCACTGCCATAAGGACTAGAAACTTGTTAGTTCTTTTTAAATAAAATATTAATGTCCCTCCCACCTTGCTCTCAGATCCACTTTTCTTGCCCCCTTTCTCTCATCCCTTCCTCCCTCCCTGGTTGATCCCTTGCCAATTCTTCTGAGTGACTTCTCTCCCTCTATTACAAATCTAGTGGCGGATTTTTTGTTAGCAGTCTCCCGTGCCAGTTGTAACTCCTAACCTCTCCTACTTAGGCATAAATCTTGTTAAATCTTGTTCTTTCCTTATTGTCTGTTATTGTTTATCCTTATTATTACTAATGCCAATAAAGGTGATGATGATGATGATGATGATGATGATGATGATGATGATGATGATGAAGAAGAAGAAGAAGAAGAATAAAATATTAAGGGTGCAATTCTAACCAATTTTGGACAACAATTTAGGAAACCATCTCCCAGTTTCTGTGGTGGTGGGGTGCATGACTGGTGAGGAAGTGCCTTGTGGTACTTTTGTGACACCCCCAGGCCAGCACAGGACTTAGGAGGGATTGCGCTGTCAATTTCTCAGAAAACATGACCAATACCATATTCCTTATTTACTCCTACATAATTTTTACAACAGCTTGTGATCATCCTCGTTGGTGTCAAACCCGACTCCTCCCTGCCTCTTCATCCCTTATCTCTCCGTCCCACCATCCCTAATTCTGAAACTTTAGTCTCCTTGGCAACCCAACTCTTCAACTCTCCATCTGTTTTAGGAGCCATTCTAAATTTAGACTTTCATGTTTCCCTGCTTCCCTTATCCCTTTCATGCGCTGCTGCAAGGAGAGCACTCAATAGCATCGCCGGGATTGGGAACACTTCTTGGGGAATGCATGCTACAGAACGGGTGAGTAAGCCCATTTTTAGTTGGTCCCCAAAGTTGTGCGTTTCACCACAGGACAATCCACAGAGTTGCAGGTGATGCTGCTTATCTCCCATGCTGTGAAAAGTCTTCCTTGCTGAGTTCTGCAAAGCAAGCCATTGTGAAACCCAAAAGAGCAGGCCAGATAAAGTTTCATCTCTAATGCAGGATGGAAAAGGAAAGTACTGTACCAGTTTATTAGAAAAATTAATGAAATTAAAAGATAGCACTGGACCAGTCTTCTGAGAAGACCATTTGCCTGTTAACACTGTAAGACACTGTGCCTGTTAACCAGCAGGCCAGGGTTCGAGACCCGGGTTGGCCCCACAAGACAGGGTGAGCTTCTATTCTTAGCCCAGCTCTGCGACGCCAGCTGGATCCAATCGTATTGGCTCTGCCTTTCTATTGGACTAATTCAGTGGCGTGGAGAGGGGGGATTTGCTGCTTGGGTAACAGCCTATCCTCCATAACAATCCAACCCAGGCTTTCGTGCTTCACATGCAGCGTATGCAGCGCCGAGCACGATACCATAGTCTTAACCACTTGAGCCACCATACCATAGTCTTAACCACTTGATACCACTATGATACCATAGACTTAACCACTATGATACCATAGCCTTAACCACTTGAGCCACCCACAGCCTGGTAGACAGTGTATAGTTTTCTTATAATTAATAAATTCTATGTAATAAATTAATGCTGCAATCCTATGCATGTCAGCGTTAAAGTAATCCCCACTGAGCTGAATGCAGCTTACTCCCATGAAAAAGTTCTTAGGATTACAGCCCAAATGTAATAGTTTTAAATTTAATAATAAGCAATATAGCATTTAAAGTCCATCACATGCAAAAAAAAATATATGAATGTTTTAGCTTTAATTTTGTCATGTCCTACATTTTTCTTGTCCTACGTTTTGGGGGCCCTCTTTTGCAAAAATCTGGTCACCCTGAAGACAGGGTAAGTGTGAAATACAACCATCTACAGCCCTTGTGCCTGAGAACTGTTTACATAATCAAAGGAAGAATCCTTTCTTTCCCAGGCTTGGTTTATGATTCAGAGGATGTGAATCCCTGGCCAGGAGCCATGCGAGGTAGGAAATGAAAATAACATGGGCTAAGTGTCTAAGAAAGGATACATCGATCACTAACAAAGTAGAAAGCACTAGTCTGTAATAATCCAGTAATCAAAACTCCCATGCCAATGGGTCCCAGTTTCACTTTTTTACTATCTACAGTTTTTCCATTGTAACCAATCTCTGGGGACTGTGCTCCTAACTGTACTATGGTAATTGTCATTTGCTAACAAATCAAAATGACAGGGTTGTTCACCAGAGGTTAAACTCCTGGTTTAGAGGCTACGGTGTAAAACTTGTTTCAGACAGATCAGTGATTTTCAACCAGTGTGCCATGGCTGATGGTCCTCAGGTATGCTGCCAGAGTTTGGGGAAGGTCTTTTAGTAGAAGAACAATTAGGGAATTTGAGTCCCCTACCAACAACATGGTGTGTCTTGTCAATGGTAAAACAACTGATGGTGCGCCTTGACAATTCAGTGCCTTGATAGTGTGCCATGAGATAAAAAGGGTTGAAAATCACTGCAGCAGATTGAATAGTATTTGCAGTACCTGCTGCAGCCCCAAAGTTACATTACTGGTGCTGCAATCCAAAATTCTAGTTAGGCCAACATATGCCCCAGCATAAATCGTGTGGTTACCTGGGGGCTGTCACAAGAAGTGCCACACGGTACTTCTGCCCCACTCCTGGGGGAGTTATGCCACTGCACAGGTGGATGCCAACCAACCCACACCACCTCAGGACAATACGTCAGTTTAGTTAGGCTGACCAAAATTGGTTAGGATTCTGCCCTAAGCAGATGATGGTCAAATATAATGTAACTTTGAGTCCACAGCAGACACTGTGAATGCTATTCAGAATGTTGTATGAAAAAAGTTTGACACTACTTTTAAATTCATTAGATGTAAATGATAAAAGAGAAAATATTTAAATCCTGATTATATTTTGAAACTATGGAAAAGCCCAATTATCATGTGAGAAGAGCTCAATTATCATTTGAGTTGCCCTTTCAGCAGCACCACTCATGCTGGGGTGGGTCAGCAGTTGAGATGTGCTCCATCTTGGCAGAAATGGTGTCACTGAAAGGATGGCCTGCATGATTATTGGGCTTTTCCAGAGTGGCAGACCTGGCAGTGGTGGCAAAAACCCCATGTGCCATACCTACCATGCCCCTTCTGCTTTCGCTTTTGCCTCCCCATACCAACTGCCTGTCAGAGCCATCCTTCAGGCAGGCAAGTGAAGCTCTGCTTGCTACTCTTTAGCATGCCAAAAGCTGTCTGAGGTTTTTAGTGCACTGTTATAGAGTACTTCCAGTTTTATCATGAAACCAGAAGAACTCTTTAACAGCATGCCAGAAGGTATTTGCTTGCTGTGGAGTGTCACAGGAGGCTCCTGAATGCTTGGTAAGTATCCCGTTGGGTGCCATAAGGACAGGTCCATTAGAAGTGATCGGTTCGGGCTGGATCGCCCGTACTGGTTGTTCGTTCCCCCTTCCCCCCGCTACCGATCCGGTAGCAAGGGGGGAGCAGATAACCAGGCGTACCGGTTTGGAGCAGCAGCTAAAGCGGGCAGCTGGGCACTTTTGAATTTGCCGCTCCAAGCGGCAGCCCGGCGAGACGCCCCACAAGCCCCAGCAGCACACAGCACACAGCCTCCCCGGCCCCTTTTTCTTTGTCAGTCAGTGGGTCATACTCCCAGGAATGTGTGACAGGGCTGCAACCTCATGGAGCAAGGCTAGGCAGGTCTACTCAGAAGTAGATCCCATTACAGTCAGTGGGTCTTACTCCCAGGAAACTGTCTTTAGGATTGTTGCCTTTTTTCCAGGATAGATCCTCTTTTTTTAGCTTGGTGACTACAATCCTAACCATGTCTACTCAAAAGGAAGCCCTATTGTGCTCAATGGGTCTTTCTCCCAGAAAACTGTCTTTAAGACGGTAGCCTTAGAGCACTGCGCGTGCGACAACCTTAGCATGCCCTGGCCCCGCCCCTGACCCTCCCCGGCCCTGCCCTCCCTGCCCCCTGCCCCTGGCCCCGCCCCCTGACCCCGGCCTAGCCCGCCCAATTCTGGTGATCCAGTTGTTGGGCCAGGCCGGGCCCACCACTGTCCCACACCCTTGACAGTGTCTCCCTCTCTCAGCCTGTTCCTCCTTGTAGCATTCCTTGCCTTAGGACCTGCTGAAAGTATGGTGCTTAGACAGTATATTATCACAGTATATTATCACAGGGGACAGATAAAGAGTTCCCACAGGCCTTATGTTTGACATCCCTTGACTAAAAACCTTGCTTTATTTTAGATCAGGGGATTGGGTCCCTTGGTCAGGGTTTTAGATCAGGGTTTAAATGAAGCCAGGCCACTTTAGGGGTCCTGGACCTTTAACAAAAAAACCACATTTTTGTGTCTTGGTCATAAGTCAGCTGACTCGAGTTCCCATCCCGATATGGCAGTGAATGAAAAATATATATCCTGACTTGCAAACATGCACGTTAGGTGAGCAGTTCAAACAGTAACTTAAAGTGAGCCATGTCAACATTAAACATTTCATCAGGCTCTCAACATCATGAGAAAACCTGGAGGAGAAGGCACTGAAATATGCCATTATGCCCGTGGTGGACTCCAGCAGGTTCGCACCTACTCTATAGAACCAGTTGTTAACGAGAGATTGGACATATAAAGTTTAAAAATTGTCATTTAAAAGTGGCTGTCAGATGGGTATAGAACTGGTTGTGAATTTCTTTGAATCCCATCACAGCATTATGCTTAAAATGTTTCATACAAGCTGTGGAGGATCTGGAGAGTTGTTGTAATCTTGAGTTCCTGTTGTAATCCTGAGTCTGGTTGGCAAGTTCTTCCCACTTCTCATGACTTCTGTCAATGGTTGGTCCATCTGGCAGCTTCTCTAAAGTGCTTGCTTTTCTCTCCCCTTCTTCATCCCTTCTTCTCTCTATGTGAGATGGCAAGTCATTCTGGCAAGAAATGTCTATTTTTCACTTTTTGTACAACACTCAATAGCATTTTAAGCACTTAATAACCATCATTTATTTATACATGGTTATCTTATCCTTCCTCCAAGGTACTCAGGCTAGCCCATGTGGGTTTGTCTCATTTTAAACTCACAATAACCCTGTGAAGTAGGTTCTCCCAAAGAGATTGTGACTGTTCCAAGGTTACATTATACAGAGATCTACATGACTGAATTGAGACTCAAAGGTGCATCTCCCCAGCACAAAGTCAACAATCCTACACACTAGCTGCAATCCTAAAGACACTATGGTCACTCGTCCTGACTGGCTTCTCTGTACTTGTGAGTTCAGGGTTTTCCTCCTCTTTGCCAGGACAGGACTTTTGGATTTGGTTTCAGTTTAATAAATATGATAAACCCATGCTAACTGGACAAAGAGGCACTTTTAAAAGTCATGTCCTCATATTTGGCTATGAAAGAGCAACTGTTCCTTCACACCCATCTTTCTGGGAGCTGGTGCTGGTGAATTTTCTGCACCTCTTTTTAAACCATTAGATCAATCAATCAATCAATTAACATTATTTATATACTTGCTGTTCAACAAATCAGATCAAGGGTTCAACAAACAACAGATCAGGGTTTAAGCCTTGGCAAGCCTCTATCTGACCTTAAGCCAGCCTCTGGACACCTGTAAACTTCATGACCACACACCAGGGCAGTGCCGGATTTACGTATAAGCTAAACAAGCAATATCTTAGTGCCCCACTTTTTTGGGGGGTCCCAAAGAATTTAAAGGAAAATTCCTTTGTGCCAGGGGCACACTCACCCACATGACCACATGAACACACACCAGGGGCAGCACCAGGCTCTGCATAGAGGCCAGAAACACTCCTGTGAAGCCACAGGATATGCCTGTGCTGTGAGACACCTCTCGTGAGACCGGAGAGATCTGAGGCTGGTGCATAGTCACAATCTTTGTACCTGCATATCTGAAACCAGAGGCTGGTTTCTAGCTTGTGTGAAGAAGTTGGGGGTGACATGCCAGAGGGTGGTGATGCACTGGATGGGGTTGTCAAAACCCTTCAGCGTATTACCTGTTCCAGCACATCACCCCTTCCAATGCGTCACCTCTGCAGCCCGCACCAGCTACTCCACCGTGTTGACACCTCTGCAAAACACAATCAGAGCTGTGCTCTGGAGGAACTAGGTCTGGAGGGTGTTGTAATCATTTCCTGGTTTTCCCAAAACCTAGAAGTTATTTTTATGCTTAATTATCTTAGGTTTGTTTAAAAAAATTCCTGCTTGATTAAATCACTTCTGGTCATGACATCACTTCCAGAGGATCCTGACAGATTCTTCTTCTCAAAAGCTGCAAAAAATTATGAACTACTGCTGTAATTCAGCAACAAGCCTTTAAAAATGGCTCTTAGCCATTATAGTAGAAAGGTACTCCCATGTGAGAGATTGCTGCCTTCAAAACCTACTTTTGAGTATCATATCATGGAGACATACTATGGGATACTATTGCAAGGAAAATGCAATTCAAGATCACCATTACGCACTGCTTATATTCAAGGGTTCTTTCTCTTTCAAGCATTCTTCCCTGGAGGAAAGACAGAAATGACTGGTGGAGTGATTAAATTTGGACAACATTTATGATCTGTCCACCTCTACCAGTTGAATCACCTAGGATCTGTGATAGCGTTGTTCAACTTTCAGCACATATGCCTACTCAGAAATAAGCCCCATTGTGTTCAGTGGGTCTTACTCCCAGGAAAGTGTCTTTTTGATCACAGCCTTACCCCCTCAGAACTGACACTTTATATCCAAAATGGCCCTTGGTGAGCCAAGTAACAGCAGAAAGTGAGACAGAGAGTGGACAAAACATGGCTGTTACCAATGTGTTCCCTTATTCCCAGCTCAATCTCTCTCTCCTTTCAAATGGAGTTGAGGAGTCCAAGAAAATTCCCACTATGGGTTGTATGGAGTGTCCCATTGGGCAGTGATAGAGGAGAGCTGGGTGATGAAGTCATTCTAAGATTTTGATCACGAGGAGAAAAGAGATTTTATGTTGGATTGGAGCCTGGAGGAGATTCAATGGGGCCGATTCAAATCCAGAATGCGGAAACAAGTGTTTTCACCAAGTTGTGAAAACTTGAGTCATGTGGGCTACATGTGGGGTACTGATGGAAAAGTGCCATGTGGGCTACAGATGGAAAGTGCTATGGATTCAGCTAATTTAAGTTGTCCAGACTTGTTGTGTCACCAGACTGGTGCGGCTGGTGCGGGCTGCACCGGGTGACATGCTGTGTGAGGGTGACGTGCCAGAGGAGTTTGACACTCCACTGGCTGGCCCCAGGCATCAGTGCGCCCATTTGGGCCTACTCCAAGGCAGAGCGGCAGCCATGTGCACTTTGTGAGTCCTCAAATATTTGTGACTCAGTAGGACTTGAGTTGAGTCATGCTGCTTCTAAAAACTGCACATAGAAATGGAGCAGCTGCCAAGAAGTGCATGTACTTGAAGGTTTGCTTTCCATTCACCTTTCCATCACTCCTCCATTCTTCCTAACCCTAACCCCTAATCCCTACCCTAAACCCATCCCTTCCTCCATGTGTGATCCCACCCTGGCAGTGCTGAAGAAAAATCCCTTTGCTCCATGGACATGGAGAGTGTCGGTATATCCTAGCTCAACCAGATGGGAGGATGCAGTGAGGGGCCAGGATGGGCCAGCCAAGTGAGCAAATGAGACAGAAGGCACAATCCAGAGTTAGGGAAGTGAGGAGTGCCCTAGCTGGGCTGCCCCAACTATTCTGAATCCAGAGCAGAAATTTATGCAGCACCCAGAGAGTCAGGAAGCCTAGGTTGCCCTCGCTGCTGCAGAGCATGCTCAGTAGGCACCAAGTCAGTGACACCAGGGGAGGGCTTGCTCCTGAGGAGACTCCCTTCAGATCACACTGAACAAGGAACAGCTGTGGTGCCTGGCTTATAAGGAGTCCCTGATGACACTGCTAGTGCAGTCTACCATGAATACAAGGGGCTTCTTGGAGTGGCATGTTGTATCCCCAGGTTAGTGGGCTGCGATAGTTTTGCCATATCCTGAAGTTGAGAGGCAGGTGTTGCAGCTAGGCTGCAAATCTTGCAGCAAATCTTGCAACCAAAATTATTGGTCAACACTGCCATTCTTTCTCTGCCTTATCATGGACTCCTATGGGTCTATACCTGCTCCTGAGGTGGTCTAACTTTGAGGAGCTGGAAGAGGGAATTTCTGCCCTGGAAACAGGCTCTGGATACAGAGTAACTGCTCTGCCCTAGGCAGTATGAAACATGCCCTCAGCATGTCTCTCCTGAACTGCCTAGGCTGTCCCAATTAGGGCAGCCTATGTCCACCTGTCTTGGGGCAGCCTATGTTGCCTTAGGCCGCCCCAAGCCTTCTCTAATATTACTGAGCTGCCCCACCTTGGATTTGGGCCACCCCAGTGATAGATAGGGCAGCCCAAGTGCACTTCTGCATTGCAGCCTAAGCCACTATGGCTCTGCAGAACTAAAGAAGTGGGAGGACACCTGGCTGAATTCCATGTCTTGGTGCTGCATTCCCATTTCCTGCTGTGCCACCTCCATCCCAGCCCTTCCCTTTCCTCCTATTCCGTGACCCCAAGCCCAGCTGCAATGAAACCCACCCCTTCCCCTAGGCATGACAGGGAGGCCGGGAGCCAGGATGCATCCCAGCTTAGTAAGCTATTTGTTTTTACAAGAACCCATGGATTGGGAAAGTCACTTTGGGAAACCTGTTTTGAATGGACTCTGGAGCCTCTTGATGATGGAGAATGGAAATGAACAGTCTCCCTTCTTCTGCTTGTCCCCACCTTTTGTACCCTTTACTTTGTTTGCTTGAAAAATCATTTGTAATCCAGCAGTTATGCCACTTTTCTGTATGAGAAAAAGCTTGCTCTGTCCTCCCTGCCACCTCCCTCCCTTGCAGATCTGCCTTTCAGCCAATGGATGAAGCAGGTGAGCATCGTCAACCCAATGGATGCAGCAAGGACCAGTAGAGGTGCCTCACTGTCTGGGTTCTGTACAAAACGGAGGTAAAATGAATATATTTTGCAGAATCTGGAACAAGTGCAGCATTACAAGATGCACCAATTTTTCAGAGCACAAACAAAAGTGCATAATGTGCACTCATCTTTGTGCACAACTCAACTGGCTGACTTGAATAGGGGAATGAAGTCAGAGAGTTCTGAACTTTGTGCTTCAGGCAGGGGGTTGGACTAGATGATCCACCGGGTCTCTTCCAACTTTATGATTCTATGTAATCTATGTAAAAAATTAATTTTCCAGAGCCTTCCCGTGCATGCAACTCTTGGCTCAAGCGACTGTGAGAAACATGGATTTTCATGACTTGAGTCCAAGTTATTCAAGTTGAGTTCCCAACAGTGAGTTTTCTGCAGCAGAGAAAGGGAGAAAGGCTTTTCTTGTCTTTTTCTATTTGGTTATTTGTTATGGAGGAGATCTACAGCTTAGCTTCCCTCTGGCAGCTATAGTCAGCCAGCCAAGGCAAGCAAGCATTGTGTTCTTTGTAATGTGCTGAGAAGTCAAGACACAGGCTGTCAAACCCCATGCTTAGTATTAGATTATAATATTTATTGCTATGTCTATTATTATCAGCCAGCCATTGCAAGACACTGCATTTTAAAAAATCTGTCATCTTTTATTTCAACTACTAGCAAAGCCATTTTTCACACACAAACACACACATCAAGCCTCCAGAACAGTGGTTTTCAAAGTGGGGGTCATGGACCACACACAAGGGGGTTGGAAAGGCTGAGAGACCACCATCTTGGTGATGGAGACCCCAAAAAAATCAACTTCACAATGGTGCACACTACCCAATCATGTCATATGTTGTTGGATTCATCTTGAAGAGCTGAATCCAACACAATAATCTGTTTTCAAATAGCTCCTTCCTGTCCAAAGTTATGGCCAAAAAAACCGAAAAGCAAAAATATGCATAGAAAATGCTTGGGAAAACGAAAGTAATTTATATTGCGGCTTTACTCGCAAGTAGGAAAACATGCCATAGTCCAGTGGAAATGGCAGAGCAATCCAAGGACACCGGAAGGGTTCTGATCCAATGAGCGCAGCCCCCAAAATCACCCCAGAAGGAAGTTCCTACCTCTAAGCTTTCCCTTTACATTGAGCTCCATTAAAATCAAAAGTGCACAGCTGCATTTACTCTTCAGTAAGCAAACACTGGCTGGTGTGGAAGGTCAGTCCAGGGGGTGCAAGGCTTCCAGCAAGGCCCTGATCCCAGGCACCTAGAGCTTACAAGTGCTCCAAAAGGCCTCCAAACTGAAAATGATAGAAATTCTACAGGTAATGTGAATTTTTTAAAATTTTATTTGTAAAAATACTCCAAACTCCTCTTTTCCCTCTCCTCAAGCCTAATTTCCTGTCCTTATCTTGCTGAGGTTTTAATGCTTTTGGGGGGAGGGGGTTGTTTAAGGCTATCAGCATGGGAGGGGGGACGATGTGCATGGAGGGGGGTAGCGTATGGGGGAATTTTACTGCCCCAAGGCAGGTACATTTTAGCTAATTATTAATAATATTATTTGCCAACTGAGACACTGGGATACACACACATTCAAGAGCTAATAGATCACCTCCTCACTCTTTCTCTTTATGCTAATGCATATAGAAGAAAATTATTTCTTACCAAGAATCTAATATATTTCGGCTGGTCCAGCCACCTAGCCAGCTGTCTGCTAGCATAGCATTAGCAACTGCAGAACACTTTTTTTTTGAGGTGGCACCACTAGTAGTTTGGATTTTATGAGTGAATGTTGCGATCCATACTTATTCACTACAGTAACAATAACTATACTAATACAGGCATCGCCACTTATTGGATGGTTAAGGGACTGGAGCATTGTTTTTCCCTTCCCTGTTGTAGCATGGCAGCAGGCCCAACCTTGTGTTGGATGAAGGCTAAGCCATCGTACCTGTTAGGATTAGGATTCTGCTTCATATAAGTTCTGTGCATATAACTTCATATAAGTTTCACAATGTATTCACTTCTGAAAATTTATGTAAATTTGAAGTGCAAATTACTTATTTTGTTCCTGCCCCTCGACACAGTATCAGAGAAATGATGTGGCCTTCTTGCCCACCTGTCTGCCCACACTTTGAAAGTGTGTTTCTTCTTAACAGTGGCAATCTTTGACAAATACTCTATTCAGAATTTCAAAGGTTCCAAAATTTACCACTACTATAAAAAGTTGCCTCTCAACCAAGACAAATTCAGACCAGGAAATTGGATATCTATATCCAACAATCTAGCGTCAACAACCTAGCGTCAATATCTATAGCATAGTATCAATGTCTATAGCTACAGTAAATCCATATCTATCTATATGGCAGGAATCAAACATACAAGAAGGCCATTACCACTGACAGCTCCCGTAGCTGTTGGTGTGTCCTTTGCTGCCCTAAGGCATTTGCTGAGTACTTATAACTGACAACAAATATCACCCTTTCCTTTGTCTGCACACACATATTTGTGTACACACATGCACAAATTTGCTTGTTTTCTTCCCTTCATTTGTCTGCTCCTGCCCTGCAGGAAAAGTATGAGAACATCACCATGCTCCGCTCACTGGGAACACCAACCAGTGGAGATCCGGGGGCATCTATAATTCATGACGTGAGTGACTGCTGACTGTAGGCTCCTGGAGGGGGGATTGTGCTTGCCCTGCCAGCTGGCCAGCAGTGCCCATTAGCTGATAGCTTTGCTCAGAAGAACCTGTTTGGCAAGGCCAAATAAATTAATAAATCATTAAGCTTGGGGAGTTTGGTGAAGCACTCCTTCTTGAGCTCCACCACCCTGCCTAAAAAGAAGAGACTCTCTCTCTCTCTCTCTCTCTCTCTCTCTCTCTCTCTCTCTCTTTCTCTCTCTTTCTCTCTCTCTCTGTTGTTTGCTAAGGCAGCTGCTTAAATCAGACAACACATGGTTATGAACATCCAGACCCAATGCATGGATTTAGAAGAAACCTCACAAAACCTTACACCTTTGGGCCATTGTCACGGTGCTTATCACAAACCAAAAGCAGGGTAGGGACCTTTTATTCCAACAGGTATCTGACTGAGGGACACTGGAAACTGAGAAAGTGGTGTCTGATTCCTCTTGCTGCTATTTGCAGGGTCATATGGGAGTTTTTAGGGTGTTTTTACTGTTTAATGTACAGTTTTGGGCATAATTTTATACTGGTTAGCCAACTTGGGGCTCACTGAACCAAGACACATCCATCCATCCATCCACATCCATCCATCCATCCATCCATCCATCCATCTATCTATCTATCTATCTATCTATCTATCTATCTATCTATCTATCTATCTATCTATCTATCTATCTATCTATCATTTGATCACATTATTATTTTAACTTCTCCCATATGCTTATGGTGTCTTATTATATTTGTTATTTCCACAGAAATTCTCCAGTTCAGATTTGGATGGACAGCAGGACTGTCAACTAGAGTACATCCTTCCTTACCTATGTTATTTGGATCAGTTTCTCATACAACACTTGTATCAAGAGGTCTCTCATTTCGTGGTCCATAGATATCATTGTGGAATACATAAAAAAGAAGTGTTTTATCTTCAAATGCTAAGGCTTCAGGTCCAGCAGCATGCATTCTGTTTAGGCTGAACACAAAGGGAAAGGACTGCAGTGACACTGCTGGGCTAGTTCTAAGATGTGATCTACAGAAAAAAATTTGCCTGATAAATTGCATTCACCGTATAGAGCAATCCTACATAAGCATTGTGCAGGCACAGGTCTTAATCCATGAGGCAAGGTTAGTCTGGGAGAACTATGGATGTCTGTCCCCTTTTATGCAAGACCTGCCTGAGGTAGAGGAGATACCTAGATCACAAGGACTGACCCTGCCATGGAGAATACTGAGAAGGAGAATTCACAGGTAAGTCCAAATCCCTGTGTTTTCTTACAGAGCAGAGTTGTGTCTGATGGGGATTTTACTCCCTGTAATAATACTGTTTCTCTTTTTAAATGAGAAAATAGCTGCCATTAAATGACAAGATAGACCAGAGTCACAACTGGGGTAGAGACAGAGCGATCCTGTTCCCAGCAATACCAGTCTTACACAAGGCACTAGTCCCAGCATAGGTACCCTCTCCTTCCATTGTAGCAATATACCATTGAAACTTACATTCTAATTATTTATGTTTCTTCCTTGCAGAAAAGAAAAGGGCAAGTCCATAACTCAAAGCAGTGGTTGGTGATCCTGGTGGGACAAGGTGGGGACAAATGCCCAAGAGCGCCATGCCTTCAGAGGTGGCATTAACTTCCTTGTTCCCTGCGGCCACCCCCTACCCCTGCCTGCTACTGCCATCCAGGAGCCTTAGGAGAACAGAGAAGCCACATGCCAAAAATTGGCAGTGGGGCTTAAAGGCCATATGAAGGCATCCAAAGGCCCCTGAATAGCAGGGAGTTTCACTTTGCAGGGGCCATCTGTCCTTTTTAGTAGCATCCTGCAATCCTGGATCTGGGACTCACAGGGACTCGGAAAAGGAGAACTTGAAAAATTCATCTGAAATACATTGTCATTCTGTAGCAACAACTGTTAAAAGTCTTTTGTGTTGTAAGTCATCTTGGTTACAATACCTTCAGGGGGATCACAAAACATCAAAGAAATGTTCTAAATAAATGGAACAAAGAAACATTATTGCTGAATTGTTATGCCTTACCTCAGAAATCCTGGGAATTGTAATTTGGAGCACAATCCTAACCATGTCTATTCAAAAGCAAGCCCCATTGTGTTCAATAGGTCTTACTCCTAGGAACATGTCTTTAGAATTGCACTGGAATTCTATATTACTAAGCCCTACACTAAGCCCTGGAATTCTATATTACTAAGGGCACAATCCAGAATAACTACGGGGAGTCCTTGCTCTGGTTTAAGAACAATTTGCTCTGGATTGCAATATGAATTTCCCATAGGTTTTCACCAGGTGGTGCAGTAACTATGGGTGCATGTAATGTCTCTTATGTGCTCCCGTAGTTACTCTGGATTGGGGGTAAGAAGGTACTAGAATTCTATATTACTAAGCCCTAGCTTGCCTAGCAAAACTACTAATCCCAGGATTCCGTAGGAAGTGACTATTAAATCCATTCAAGTGCTATAACTATGGAATAAAAGTTACAAATATGAAATTAGTCTTCGGACTGAAGGAGTTGGAGGTCATACAAATTCTGTATGAATTTTTCCAGGAATTCCCAGGAATTCTCTCTATATCACTAAACTATCTCAGAATTCCTTAAGATATATTACAGGTTCTCTCTATCCCCTTCCTCCTTCCTAGTTAAATAGCTTTGATGATATTTTTAATTTGACTAGTTTCTTATGGCATCAGACCTTTCAAACTTTCAAGAAACACTGAAGCCTTAAGTAATCAGTGTGGAAAGAATTTTTGGTTTTGAGTACACAAACTATGCCTCTGTACTCAGAAGTAAGGTCCATTGGGTTGAATGGGGCTTACTTGAACTGTGTTAAATGGGGGAAATGTGGATAGGATTGCAGCCTATAGTTCCCATGACATCCCCTGCCCTGATGGTGCATTGGATACTACTACTGACTCCAGTACCGAGAGTTCAAGGTTGGCCCAACTGTGTAGGTTCTTTGTTGGCCAATGTCCAACCAGGCCCATTTCAGACACCACCCCGATACTTGACCAGGACAAGGGAAAGTCAATTATTAAGTACCCAAAGATAAAGAATTCCCATCCTCGAACAAAAGAAGTTTTAAAAGGTGAAACATGCATATGCAGAAGAAACATCCGGAAGTGTGTTCAGTGGTGGGCTCCATCAGGTTTGCACCTACTTTATAGAACCGGTTATTAACAAGAGATAGGACATATAAAGTTTAAAAATAGCCATTTAAAAGTGGCTGCCAGATGGGCATAGAACCGGTTGTTAATTTCTATGAATCCCATCACTGGTGTAGATGCCTGCCTGAAGCATAGTGGATCTACCACTGATCAGGTGCAAATACAACGGACTGGAGGGTTCCTTCCTCAACCTTTTTATAATAATGTAGAAGGGTGAGAATCATTTTATTCACACATAGCACAACTGTATGATTTTATTCTCCACACAGTTGTGAAAAACTTTCAGAATCCCTTTCTCCAGTTAAATCAAAACACTCTGAGTAATATTTGTGCAACTGAAAAGTGTGAGATAAGAATTTTGGAACTCTATGAGGAAAGCCTCCAGTCAAAGCCACACTCAACTCTAGAAATTTTTTAAATGTCCACCGTATCCACCAGGCTGTTTGAACATCCAGCCTATCCACTAGACTAGCTTCAGTGCTAGATCCACAGTAAGGGCTCACAACCAGGCCCTATGGCTCATTTTGAGAAAGTGCATGCTGATGGTAAGCTAGTTCACAGGGCTCACGATTAGCCCTCTCTGATTTAGATTTCATGCCACTATGAATTCATTAGGTTCGCCTTATGCAGTTCTCCCAGTGAGACTCTCAGGTTTTGCCTGTTGTTTGGTGATAATCCTGACATGCCTACCTTATAGGGTTATTGTGACACCAAACATTTTATATATGCTCAAAACATTTTATATATGCTCAGGGAGTTTTTAAAAGGGAAGGTATAAAACTGCACATGGTCTTTTCCTCCTACCCTGTATAGAAATTTTCTCTCATCCAAAGATCATGGTGCTTCATGCATTTAACAAAATAGACTTTAATCCACAAAAACTTTTAAGAGCCTATGCAAGCCTACTTGGGGAAAAGTACCATTAAGAGTCCAGTTAGATGGGGTTAGAATCCCAATGGGATTCCAATAATACTTTAAATTCATTAAATCATTATAAAGTCCCATTGGAGTCAATGGGGCTTACTCTGAGAAAAGTGTGGATAGGATTGTAACCTTAAGGTGCCACAAGACTATCATTGTTGCTGCAAGTGAATAACTGGGCAAGTTATTTTCAACCACTGTGTCGTGGCAATTGGTGTGCTGTGAATGGTCCATAGGTATGCTATGGGAGTTTGGACGATTTATTTATTTATTAAATGTCATTTATTAATGGGGTTATTGAGGAATTGAAACCACCCCCCAGCAGCATGGTGTGCCTTGTCAACTGTCCAAAGACAGATGGTGTGCCATGACATTTTTAGCACCTGGTCAGTGTGCCGTGAGATGAAAAAAAGCTAAAAATAACTGAACTGGGCTAGTCCGCTTTTGGAAAGGAGGGGGGGGGGGGGGGCTGCAGCAGGTGTAGTGTCCAAGACACATGAATTCCAGCCCAATACTTAACTAGTATTGTACTTAACTATTAATATGTAATACTTAACTGTTGGTGAGGAGAGAAAGGGTAATCAATATTAAGGTTAAAAATGCTTGTTTTGTCATCTTTAGAATTTCTAGCCCATTTTGGAAAGGGTTATTGCTCTCTCTCTCTCTCTCTCTCTCTCTCTCTCTCTCTCACACACACACACACACACACACACACACACACACACCACTCCATCACATTCATTTATGTATTATCTAGGGCCGTGGTTCTCAATCTTCCTAACACCATAACCCCTTTAAAACCCTACAATCCAGAGTAACTACGTGAGCACATAAGAGACTTTACGTGTACCCGTAGTTACTGCACCACCTAGTGAAAACCTATGGGAAATTCATTTTGCAATCCAGAGCAAATTGTTCTTACACCGGAGCAAGGACTCCCCGTAGTTACTCAGGATTGCGCCCTAAGTTCCTCATGTTGTGGGGACCCCCAACCATAAAATTATTTTCATTGCTACTTTATAACTGTAATTTTTGCGACTGTTATAAATCGTAATGTAAATATCCATATGCAGGATGTATATTCTTTGTTACAAATGAAATATGTGTTCTATGCACACATTGAACACAATGGGATTTATTTCAGAGTAGGCGTGCATAGGATTGGGCCTTGAGGCTGTCAGTCAGCCCCAGTGCACGTGCAGCTATAGCTGGAGGTCTGGCAAGCCTGACCTGGCCCCCTGCGCCAGGGATCTTTAGGCGACCCCCAGGAAAGCTCTAGGTGACCCCCAAAGGGGTCCCGATCCCTAGATCGGGGGAGAAACGCTGATCTAGGGTGACCATGTGTCCTCCTTTCCCAGGACATGTTCTTTTTTTAAGTCTTGTGTCCTGGAAAAAAATTCAATATCCTCTTTTTCCTTGTGAGCAGGCAACATGGAGCCTTCTTGTAATTCCTAAATTATATGTAATAAATTATCTATAATAGTTTTAATTTTAATAATAAGAAATATCTAGTTTTAAATTAACCACATGAAAGCAGTACATATGGTGTTTTTTAGCTTTTAGATTGCCATGCCCTACATTTTTCTTAGGTGTCCTACATTTTGTCCTCTCTTTTCTGGTTGTGACCTATGCTCACCCTGTATTGCATCCCTATTAGTGACTACTAAATTGACTTCCCTAAGCAGGTCCCGTAAGCGAGGATGGAAGACTTCGAATGGTCCATCCATTGCTGCATCCCTGCATCTTTTCCATCGAGGATGGAGAGCCCGCTTGGAATGTACCATCTCCAGGAGCGAGAAGGGGGGAGGCAGCAACCCCCAGCAGGAACCATCCCCAAATCTATAGGGTTTCTTTTGATTTGGGGAAGGTGGTAGGGGCAAGGAAAGGTAGGGGGACGGACCGAGCTGCGTGAGACGGGGCAGTCGGCTGGGATCTGCGATTGGCTGTGGCCCTCCTTTCACATCTCCCCCCTCCTCCTCCTCTTCCTCCTCCCCTCCCCCTCTGCTGAGATTTGCAGCTGGACCAGTGCTAGGCAAGCCCTCTCCATCCTTGCAGGATGTAGCCGCTGCGATGTCAGCCGCAACATCCCCGGGGCTGTAGATCACTGGCTGCCCCCACCCTCGCCCTTCCTGCCCCCCTTCTCTCCTATTCCCTCCTGGGGGAGCAAATTGGGCAGAAGACGCTCCCTTTGCCCTTCCTCTGGAGTGGATCAGGACCCAGCCCTAGAGACAGAGGGAACCCCGCAATTCCACCCCAAAGCCCCCCCTACAGAGGATCCCCAACTTGCATCCCATCTTCTATCATGGCCTGGTGAGTAAATCGTCAAGGGGAAGCATGTTTTTTTTGGGGGGGGGAGGTATGATGGAAGGGAACGATTGCCCCCTAGACCATGGGTCTGATGGGGGTTAAGGAAAGGATACCCCCTCCTTGGAGGAAAAAAAAGCTGGGCGTAGTTCCTATATGTAATGCCAAGATGTGGGTGGTTGGGTGGCAATGCGGTTGGACAAGTGGCTGCAGAAAGGAAAATGTGATGATCTGATGCCCTCTCCTTCTGCCTGCATCCTTTAATAGGGGTGAATGGGGTAGGATGAAAAGGGGGGGGGTCTACCAGAAGCTCTGGAGAATGCAGAGGCAGTTCTAGTTGAGGTCCATCATTGGTATGCAGGAAGGGAGGAGGGATGAGCAAAAAATGTGGGGCGAGAGGAGAGTCGACCAGCCCAACCTCCCCCACCCCCTAATTTTCCCCTTCTCTCCTCATGCACCTTGCGATGCCTGCCTGCCAGCATCTCAAGGTGACAGCAATGTATTCCTGGGGTGGCTCTATATGTGTGTTGGGGGGGGGGGGGAGGTGGAGGTATGGAAGGGGGGGTGAGGGATCGCTGATGACGTACCTGGCCAGATCTGTCAAAAGGGGTTGGGTGGATGGGGGTGTCTTTCAAACCCAATCGGGATCTCCCGCCCACCCACACCCACTGCAGAGCTGTACCTGCATTGAACTGGGGGTTGGGAACCAGCTGGCTTCTGACTGTTGCAAGCCTTCTTCATTCCTACTGCTGGATTGGGGGGATGTTATCCTATTATTTCCCCCATCCCAAAAAAATCCCTCCCTCAACAGGAAAAGTGATGGAGAATCATATTCACATAACATATGAATGTGATCTGTGCAAAAAATTTTCCATATCCTTTCTTGGAATTGACCCTTATTCCCAGTCCATTTGGAACTGCGTCTCCCTGATATTGGGAATTAATAAGGGGAAGGGATCATTGAAGGCTTCTTTGGTGATCAGATCAGGTTTGGTGATCAGAAGGGGAAGGGTGTCTGAATGCATTGGAGTCAATGGAGACACGCAGGCACAAGGCATGCAGGGCTAGTTTGGAATGAAGATGTCAAATTGAGGTGATAGATAGATAGATAGATAGATAGATAGATAGATAGATAGATAGATAGATAGATAGATAGATAGATAGATAGATAGATAGATGAAACAGAATGAATGAAAAAAGATGGCTTTAAGGACACTGAGAAGGAACTGAATGACTATGTATGCTATCGTGCTACTATCCTATTTGTGTCTGCTCAGAATTCAATCCCATTAGAGTCAATGGGGCTTCCTCCCAGGAAAGTGTGAAGAGGGTAGCATCCTCACAACGCACTTCTAGGCAGGTCTCCTCAGAACTCTGTCCCATTATATGTAATGGGGCTCACCTGCAGGAAAATATGGATAAGATTGCAGCTTGGATGATTGAAGTATGTAAGGATGGGTGAGCATGCGTGTCAAGAGAGATCTATAGCTGCCAGAATATGAGGACCAGATAGAAGAAGACCATAGTCTGGATCAAGCCAAATGGTCCATTTGCCCCAGTATTCCATAAAATGCCTCTGACAAGTTCAAAAGCTGGATGGGATGGGAGGTAAGACGGGCCAGCCTCTGCCTCCTCATCAAGCTAGGCTGCCTGTAAACCTGGAGGGTCCATTGGCCCATACCCAGGAAAAAAATATTTATGCTGCCCTCAAGGCTGAGAAACCACAAGTAAGGACACAATTCTGCTGCTATCCTGGGCCTGATCAGATATCCTCTTTTTCCAGGTCATGTCCTTTTTTCATCCTCATGTCTTGGGGGGAAAAAAACCTTCATTGTCCTCCTTTTCCTTGTGAGTAGGCAGCATGTAGCCTTCTTGTAATTCTTGTAGTTAGAAATTATACATAATCGTTTTAAAATTATTAATAATACAGTCTTTAAACTAAGCACATGAAAGCAATATGGTGTACATACCCCACCACACACATTTGCTGAAATCCTAAACACACTTTCCTGGGAGTGAACACAATGGTGTTGACTTCTGAGTAGACATGGATAGGATTCCACACACACACAGGCTGCAATCCCAAACATATTTTCCACAATGGGGCTGACTTCTGAGTAGACATGGATAGGAATCGCACACTTACATGCATACATAGTATATATGAGTGTTTTCAGCTTTTATTTTGCTATGTCCTACATTTTTCTTGGGTGTCCTCCTTTTTGGGGGGTCCTTGTCCTCTTTAGAGGTTTTGACACCTGGTCACCTGGTCCTGCCTGGATAGGCTGCTGTGTTGCAGGGAGCCTTTGCAGGGAAGAGGCGTGCTTGGGTTCTCCAGGCAGCCCTGGAAGAGCTCAGCCCAGGGTATGGGGCAGGCAGGCAGGCAGGCGCTGTCCGCCCGAGCTGGGCTTTGGCGCATTGCATTGCTCCGGGTGGAAAGCCAGGCGCGCGCCGGCTCTGGCTTTTTTCAAGGCGACTGCAGGGGACGGGGCGGGATTCCCAGGCTGCGGGGGGGGGGCGCCTTTCCCTGGCCCTGATTGGCTGAGCCGGCTTGAGTGGCAGCAGAGAGTGGGAGGACAAGCTGGGCAGTGAGGATGAACTGGGACAGGCACAGAATGCAAGGGCTCTTCAGCCACAGTCACCATCTGTCCTTTTTCCTGGACATGTCCTTTATTAAAGCCTTGTGTCCTGGAAAAAACTTCAATGTCCTCCTTTTCCCCTGCAAGCAGGCAACATATATGTGTGTGTGTTATATATATATAGAGAGGGTGACACTATGCCAAGAGGACAAGAACCCACCCAAAATGTAGTACACCCAAGAAGGGTGTAGGAAATGGACCACATAAATTCTGAAAACATTGAGATATAGGTCTTATTAAAATAATTTAATTTAAAGTTTTATAAACTTTCAACAGTAATAATTTATTATAACAGTGCAATAATTTATTAGTATAATTTATTACATAGAATTTATTAATTACAAGAAGAAATTTATTCATTTCATACTGCCTGCTCACAAAGGAGGACATTAAAGATTTTTTCCCCAGGACACAAGGCATCCAGGACATGTTCATACAAGCAATCCCTGCAGATATTGAGGCACCACCTTATTCAATTGGGTGCAATAGAGGTGCAAGAATCCTAGAAGTTGGTCTTTAAATCTATTTTTCCATTGTTTTCTTTAGACATGGTTATTTTTTTAATCCACAGAGGTTCCAAATGGAACCCTAGAGGATAACAAGGGACACCTGTAGTTTTAAATTTATAATAGTTGTTTAAAGTAACCTCATGAAAGCAATATACAAAAGTGGTTTTAGCTTTTATTTTGCCCTACATTTTCCTTAATTATCCTATATTCAGGGAACCTCGGCCTATTTTTGGTTATGACAAATAGACACTCCACCCTTGACCGCTGCAGGTCAAGGATGTCTGGCAGACAATGAGAGGAGACGTGGCCCTTCTGGAGCCTTATTCAGGAGGAGCAGAAAAGCCCTTCCTTCTCTGAAAAGACCCACCTCATTGCATGAGATGTGCCTAAGACCCATCTTCTTTCACAGCAATTTCCTTAGTAACTTATGACTTGATCCTGTATTGTGCAACCTGATCTAAGGTAGGCCAAATAATTCAATAGGCAATTGAGAGAACAAGCCTACACATGTCTACTCAGAAATCCCATTAAAGTCAATAGGGCTTACGTCCAGGAAAATTAGGATAGGATTATAGCCTTAGGCTGTAATCCTGTCCCCTCATATCTGGGAATAAGCCCCATATATTCTACTTGGGCTTATTTCTAAATAGACATGCACAGGATTGGGGATTCTAGTACCTACTCTGAGTACCAGAAAAGCAAGGTACTTTCTCCTACCAAGAAAGATTTTTCTTTCAAAGGAATTTTTTAAGAGTTTTATACTTCACCTTCCTATGCAAATGCCTAAGGCAGCTTCAAGCTTTTGTGCCTCTCCTTCTGCTGTCCTCACAACAACCCTGGAAGGCTGACTGTGAATGAGGGACTGGCCCAAGGTCTTCCTCCCCTCCTTGTGCCCTTACAATAACACTGTGAGGAAGGTAAGGGTGAGAGGGAGCAACATGCCAAAGGTTTTCCTCCCCTCCTACTGTCCTCACAACAGCCCTGTGAGGTAGGTGAGGCTGAGAGGGAGTGACTTGCCCCAGGTGTTCTTCCCCTCCCACTGTCCTCACAACAACCCTGTGAGGGAGTTGGGGCTGAGAGGGAGTGCCTGGCCAAAGGTCTTCCTCTCTTCCTACTGTCCTCACAAAATCCCCTGTGTGGGAGGCAATGGTGCGAAGGAGTGACTGGCCCAAGGTCTTCCTCCCCAACTACTGTCCTCACAACAACCCAGTTGGAGGATCAAGTCTGGGAGAGAGCAGGGATGGCAGCAGACTCTGCCACCAAATTTCTGTATGTGAATAGGTAAATAGCAGGCACAGATTCAAGGAGACCCATAGTTGGCTGCAGAGCTTGTCAGGGGGTAAAGTAACATGTGCTCCCTTTCCCCAGGGAAACTTGCCAGCTTGCCCTAGGATAAACTTTGCCAGCTTGCCCTAGCCTGCAGGATAAAGTGGTGGCCATTTCAGCACTGCTTTTAGTAGTCGCCCAAGGCGTAAGATTAAGCTGCCGTATCCTGTCCTGATTCCTGACAGTTCGAGGCTTTTTCGTATAGAGGAGAAAAACAAAAATCATGAAAAGCATTGGATAGACATTTCTCCCTTTTTCATGAGAACTGGATTTCATATTCCATAGAATTTGATGCCATGAAATGTGCTGATGCTCACTGGTTTTGATGACTTATAAAAGGGAACAGACAAGATTGTGGAAGCTGTTGACTATTGACTGTTCAGAAGCAGTACATCTTTGGACAGCAGATGCTGAGAACAATTTTGTCCTATTCCCTCATGCACTGCTTTGTAGGCTTCTTGTAGGTAACCTGTATAGATAGTTGGAGTAATTACTTCGTCTCCTGTTGAAAATTAAGCAGTTGTTGTTGTTGTTAACAGTTTACTAAAGTTTAGATTCTTGGACTTTTACCTGGTGCAGGTAATAATTTTGTGCCCTTTGCACTTGAGGCAAAGCAGGCCCATAATTAGTAAACTACATGCAGACCTGCTGCTGTCTTCAGGCTGAACTATTTTAATATAGTATGTTAATATAACACACTACGAATATAACAGCAAGCCCCCTTACAAATGCTACACACTAAATTTGCTCCTAACAGACAGCGTAGCAGTGGAAGGTGGGCTGCCACATCCTATGCTGGTCACCACAGATATGTCCTTATAATTCCTCTAACCTGAATTCTGTTGCTTCTTACAATATATGGAATTTTCAATAAGATCATAAATTAATGAATACACACAATCCTAACCATGTCTATGCAAAAGTTAGCCCCATTGTGTTCAATGGGTCTTATTCTCAAGAAAGTATCTTTAGGATTGCAGCCTAAATAGGGTTTTCCCCTAATGGTTTTAAATACTGCAGTTATTGTTGGTAATAGTTAAACAGAAATCAAGTGCCAGCCAAAGTAAAATAGCCACATAGTTTGAACTATTTTTCATCAAACTGTTGTAATTACCAATCAAATACATGAGAGGTAGTTTTTTGTAATTCGTGTGCTGTCCGTCAGTGTAGCAGAGAAAGAGAAAAGGAAAGAGGAGGAAAAAGAGGAACAGGTGGTTTCAGGTGAAGTGAGTTTGTAAAGTTTAGAATATGTAACCTTGCAGGTCAGGGTTTAAAGGCATGTTCCAGAATGAGGAGGGATGAATGCCAAAGAGACCTAAAAGAACAGCTTACCTATCTTTGCTCTGATTCATACATTTTCCAGGCTGGCTTTTCATACCCAACCTTTCCAATGCCAGGGCAAATGCCCCAGGCAACTTACAAAATTTAGTTCCTATCCTCCTGCTGTTTTCACAACAATCCTGTGAGGTGGGTTTGGCTGTGAATGAATGACTGGTCCAAGTTCTTCCTTTCCTGCTGCTGTCCTCAAAATAACTGTGAGGTGGGTGAGGCTACAGGGGAGTGACTGGCCCAAGGTCACCCAGCAAGCTTCATAGCCAGGGATGGATTTGATCCTGGATCTTCCAGGTCTCAGGCCAACTCCCTGTCCTTTGTGTAGGGTTGCCATAATACTCTTCCAAAAAATCAGGACAGGACATCCTGTCACATTCACCAGTAAGTGAACACAATCCCCCAAAATTGGAACTGTCCCTGTTTGGAGGGGGGGGATATATGGCAACCCTACCTTTGTGCATTGTGGAGGAAGCAGGGTTGTGATTTCTCTCTCCTGAACATGCTGTAATGTGTAAGTCAGATGCTTCAAGGAGAGGCTTAACTTGTGCAATTCCTTTTGAAAAACTCCTTCAAAACAAGGGGGAAGGATGGCATGAATCAGGCTTACATATACCCAGCTCACTCTTAGTAAGCAGTGGAGAAGGATGGATGCATGACTCTAGCACATGATAAGGATTGATGAATGAGCCTTGCCTGTGTCTTCTCTCTCTCTCTTTTTCTCATTAAAATCCCTGGTATATATCTCCTTTTTTGCTTTATCGCTGATGTTGTGCATCTATCTTTTTTATTGTATATATTATGCTGTTGATGGACAGAAACAACTTTTTCATATGTTCTCTTCTTTGTACACACCTCTATATGCACAACTTTATATAATCTATCCAGTCATCTTCTGTTTTCCACCCCCATCAACTGATTTGATGTCATGGCTAGGTACATGCCTCTAGCTTTTTTGAATGTGACATACCCCCAAATCCAGAGTAACTACGGATGGACGTAAGAGACTTTACGTGCACCGGTAGTTACTGCACCACCTAGTGAAAACCTATGGGAAATTCATATTGGAATCCAGAGTAAGTTGTTCTTACACTGGAACAAGGACTCCTGGTAGTTACTCTGGATTTTGCCCATATTCTTATTTCCCATATCTCTCTAATTTTTTGTTTCACATAATTATCAAATTCTGTACTCTGTGATTCTATCTCCAATAAACCTTCAGTGACAACAATTTGAGACAACACAACTGAGTAAAAAAGAAACAGTCTTTGGGACATTCCCCTGCTATTGGTCTGTTCTATTCTTGTTAAGGATCCTGTTTTAATGGAGGGGATGGGCTTGATGACCTCTAGGGACTTTCCGGCTTATTTAACATAGCTTTCTTTTTCATAAATTCCGTGGTTAGCTCTAGCTACTACATATCCACCTACGACTTTGCTCTCCCCTTATGTAACCCTGTTTTAAGTAACCTACTCACTTCCCACTCATTTTCATTCTTGATGTTGCTCTCTCTAGTATCTTCTGCACCATCATCATCATCTGTGGCCACCGAAGCAACAGGCCCCAATGCAGGGTACTCCACCTCCCCATGCCCCCACTCATGATAATTGCATCCATGGTGAGTACTGCAACAGTTAGTGATCACCCTTCTGCCCCAATGTGGGGCCCCACAAAGTGCAGGGCCCAATTTGAAGACATCAAGCCACTCATCCTAAGTGATCATAACTGTCCCTTTTCTGTTTATCCAAGATATCATTTTTTTATTCCAGTGCCTAGGGATGATGAATACCTCCCTCAAGATTCAAGATTTATCCTTGTATGTACTGCCCTCTCTCTCATCTGGTATATTGTTAGAGCTTCAGCTATGATTCTTTTATGCACTTCCAACATGGGTCAAACTGTCATCTCTTAATTACAAAAGCTCAGAAATACAGATATGCTTGAGGAAAACAACATGTACAGTGCAATCCTAAGCATGTCTACTCAGAAGTAAGTCCCATTGCATTCAATAGTACTTAGTCCCAGGAAAGTGTGTTAGGATTGCAGCCATAGTCGATATCATGAAGGGGGGCACACACCAGAGATCCCTAAATAGCAGCTCTGATGAAATAACTCCTGCATAAAAAGTATATCCTCTTTGCTTTAAACCGCAATGGGTTTTTCCATATAATTTGGCTTGTATGATATACCCCATCTGTAGATTAAAAAAACTGGAAAAGATATATGTATTGGTATTTGGTTCAATCATTCATCGTCTAAAAAAAACAACAACTCTTCTTCGAATATTTTCTACATCTTGCTTTGGCATTTCATATCACTGTTATCTCTGAGCATCCCTCACCATCCAGCCTTTTGGGGGTGTGGAACTTGAGCCAAATCCTCATAATTGAGCAAAATCTTAGGTTAAGACATAGTCTAAGGTCCAGTACTTACAGCTGTTTGTGCTCAATAACACCATAACTGGCAGGTAATCTGAAACTTCTGGGTTGGCCTGGCCAGGTATAACTATGAGATTTGCCAAGATAACACAACTGATGGCCTCTAGGAACTTTCTGGCTTATTTAACATAATTTTCTTTTTCATAAGTTCCATGGTTAAGTGGAACTAAGCTGCCATTAGATTGCCAGGAATCCTGCATTGGATTCACTAATCTTCCCCCAGCCCAACCCTTGATGGTATGTTGGGCTTTACCACATCCATTTTATAGGGGTTCATGATGGTTTCCCAATGGAACCTTTGGAAGTACTTTGGCATGGACCCCTTGGAAGTACTAACCTGACCCACCTACCCCTGACACTATGTTAACCTCTCTCCTCTCATCCTTATTTTACCTCCTCCACAGGTCTCCTCAGAGCATTGTCTCCTCTGCTGGGATTTCTTCTAGTTTCACTAGCCTAGTTTAGAAAAGCAAATTAAAATGGCTCAGGAGGGGGCATTTGAAGTGGAGAATCAGCAGGTGGGGGAAGAATTATGCAGCCTGCCGCACTCCAGTCCCTCACTGGAAGTGAGGAAGACATCCTCCCACCTCCCACTTGCTTTATGCAGAGGAGATAAAGAGGGGAACCCTGTGATTTCCTTGTCATGTGTGCTTCCGTTGTGACTGCAGGAACCTGGTTTGGAGAACACACACCTTCCAGATCTCGTCCCAGATATTTTCATATCCTCAACATCATCCTGGACCTGATACATCAAATGACCATTCACCCCTTCTGCCTTTTTTTCCAGCCAACTGACCTCTGGGCACATTGTCTCTCCTGTTTCATCCACTCACAAATCATGCATTAATACAGGGGTGGCTGATTTCTGTGAGCTGTGGGTGGCACAAGCAGTAAAAACGCTGTGCCTGTTAACCAGCAGGCCAGGGTTCGATTCCTGGGTCAGCCCCACAAGACAGGGTGAGCTCCTGTCCTTAGCCCAGCTCTGTGACGCCAGCTGAATTCAATCGTATTGGCTCTGCCTTTCCATTGGACTAATTCAGTGGCGTGGAGAGGGAGGATTTGCTGCTTGAGTAACAGCCTATCCTCCATAACAATCCAACTCAGGCTTTCGTGCTTCACATGCAGCGTATGCAGCGCCAAGCACTATACCATAGTCTTTCAAGACTGACGGAGGCCTGCTGCTGATGTCGATTTATTCTTCCCCCAGTCTGTGCCAAGATATGCCCACAAGAAATGTTCAAAGGAAGAACCTGCATGTTGAAGACATCACATTAAATCTGTAATAATGAACAATCAATGCCAGAAGACAACCAATATTTTTAATTGGTCCCCTTAAGAATCCCATTAGTAGCTCCCCTCATCTATTTACAAAGTATGCAAAGGGGGATTCTGGGGTCATTTGAGGCAGGTTTCTGTTAATCTAACCTAATGCTGATAAATTGAATTTGGGAACGGATTTTTTTTTCTTGGTCAGAATAACTCATGGTTTATGCTACCATCCTTCTGCATGAGAAGCTTGATTCTTTGCACTGCATAAGTTAGAGAAACTCATGAATCATGACTATTGTATTGCATAATTTATTCTGTATTTGGGAACCATGATGAAGGGCAAAGAATTATATAGGGCACCCAGACGCCTCCCTCTGATCTCATGAAATCTTATTCAGCAACTTTTCTATCTGTCAGGTTTTGCCAAGAACTGTTCACATTTCTTCAGCATCGGTGTGTGTCCATCTCAGCTAGAAATTTGCTTTTCATGTGGAAAGGTAGGGTCCTTGGGAAGTCAGTGGCACATCCTATGGAATTATGGCATGTACACAGTCCCCTTGGAATGTATGGTTTGGCTCACTTGCTTGAGTCACCAAGCTATCCAGACAGTTCAGAGTGTGATTTTTTGCTTCGGCTGTGAGCTTGCTGCTGACTGTGTTTGCATTGTAGAGATTAATATGCAGATGATTCTGCCTTGAATGCAGAGGTTGAATTTGGTGGCCTGTTGTTCTCATCATCCATGATTCATCATCATCAAAAGTAGCCACAAGCAGTTAAATCAGTGATGGGCTTCAAAGAAATTAAGAACCGGTTCTCTGTCCATCTGGCAGCCACTTTTAAATGGCTATTTTTAAACTTTATATGTACTATCTCTTGTTAAGAACCAGTTCTATAGAGTAGGTGCGAACCTGCTGGTGCCCACCACTGAGTTAAATATATCAAGAGACTAAGCTCTGAGTCCAGAAACGATTCACACAGGAGGTGGCACCTGCAAATTCACAAATTACACCTTGCTAAGGAGTATACCTTGCATCTTGGTGGTTTTTTAATAGTAAAAAAGTGGGTTAATCAGAAAGTCGATTGAATGGAGTCAATAGGAAGTCAGCGAGGCAAACAGACAGTTAAGTTGGCAGAGCAGCTGGGAGACGGAGAAGGAATAGGCAGGCAGAGACGCCTAAAGCAAGACTGATGATTTGCAATAAACAAGACAAGACCTCAGAAGTGTTTCTATCCAGACCAGATTAGTTCAATGGGCTGCCTGGGGCAGTAGTGATGGAGCCATCTGGGATGTGAGGGAGCCCTGCTACCCCTTTCTTCCCGCTCTCTTGTGATCTCACACGGTCCCAGGTTCACAGTCCAAAGATGCTCCTGGCTTGAACCCTGAAATCCCATTCAAGCATCTTCCTTCTCTCTTCATCCTGGTTCTACTCATTCCCCTTCACTGTGGGTAGATGTAGTCCCCACTCTGACAGGACTTCTGACCAGCCATCTCTAATAAAGCCTTTTTCTCAAGGTGATAGAGCTTACCATCCAGTGCAGCTTAAATGTGGCAAGCTAAGCTGAAGCTTCCCAAGATGGAGTTGAATCTCCTCAAGGACAGGCTACAGTAAACCTTGGATTGAGAGCATTTTGCAAGACAAGCAAACAGTTCTAATAAATTTTGTCTTGTAATACATGCAAAAAAATAGTCTTGGCTGGGATACGGCCAATTACGGTGCTTTGCCAACACCTGTTCAGCCTCTCCTGAGAAATCACCCTATGCGTGTTTACTCTGAAGTAAGCCTCTTACAGTCAATGAGGCTCACTACTATGTAAAAGGGGCAATGGAGAGGAGCCTGAAAGATGTAGCCTTGCATGTCTGCTTTAAAGTAAGCCCTACTTTAATCAGTGGAGCTCACTCCTGTGTAAGGAGGGCAGATTGCAGCCTGAGAGACCAGAGAGACATAGGGCAAATTCCAGAGTAACTACAGGGAGTCCTTGCTCCGGTGTAAGAACAACTTACTCTGGATTCCAATATGAATTTCCCATAGGTTTTCACTAGGTAGTACAGTAACTACGGGTGCAATTAAAGTCTGTTACGTGCTCCCGTAGTTACTCTGGATTTGGGGGTAAGTGCAGGTTAATTTGTTTTATTTTTCTTTATATTTTGTATTTTCTTTGTTAGTTTGTATTATATTACAGTATTGTAATAATTTCTATACGAATATTTTCGTGTTGTGGAACGAATCATCTGAGTTTTCATTATTTCTTATGGGAAAATTTGCTTTGATATACAAATGTTTTGGATTACAAGCATGCTTCTGGAACGAATTTTGCTCGTACACCAAAGTACCCCTGTATGTGTTTGACGCTTAATGGTGGTAATCTTAAGTATTCATCAAGCCCTTTTTTATTTTGGCTCATATTAATAAATAAGGGTGACAATATAGACGTCTGGTTTTTTTGCAACTTGGTCTACATGTGATAAGAGTTCAGGCAAGTTACTGTTTCACGGAACCAGTCTCCAAACATGCCAGTTTCCAAACAGAGGATTGAGTTGGGACACATCCTAGATGTTATTAAAGAACGAAAGAATGAAGTTGCCAATCTCTTGACTAAAACTTGTGCCTTAAAACTGCCACAGTGCCAGAAGATTGGAGGATAGCAAATGTCACACCAGTCTTTAAAAAGAGAGAGGATTTGAGCAACTACTGGCTGGTTAGCCTTCTGTCTGTTCCAAGTAAGATAGTACAAAGCCTCATTAACAATAAAATCATAAAACACAAAGGAGAAAAGGCCTTCCTAGGGAAGAATTAGTATGGCTTCTGACTGGAAGAGTCAGTCTTGCCCAGTAGTATGCCCCATAATCTACTTAGCAGGGGCAGTGGTGTAGCAAGGGGAGATGCAGGGGGTGCTCTTCCACTGGATTACAAGCTTTAGGGGGGCTACAAGCTGAGCTTGACACTAAAGACTAAAATTGTGAAACATGGGTCTGTATGATAATAATACCATCATGTTGGAATAATACCATCATATGCAGAATGCAGTGAATTAATCTGCATTGGAATATCTATATTCTTTCAAAGGTTATGGCCAATTAACCAGAAAATGAAAACACAAAAGCCTATGTAACAAAAGTGGATTTTCTTAACTCAAACACTCCCATGTTACTGATGGTTATGAGAGCCAATGAGATGTAATTCTGATAGTCTTTGGAAATAATAAGGTGTTAATATGAATCAGCTCTCAGTACATATATGTTACATGTATCATAAAACAGTTATCCCATGCTAACTGGGTAAACAGGCACTTTTTAAGTGGTGCTCCTTTTATATTTAGCAAGGAAAGAATAACCATTTCTCTTTGTCCTAGCACAGTTTCCCTAACCAATAAGGGACATAATTTTCATTTTTTACTTAATTAATTTACCTAATCTTACTTAATTTTTTACTTAATTGATTTTGTTGCTGCGGGGCAGTGGGGGTGGGAAACAAAATCTTCTTCAACTCCAGATAGCAAACAGGTGCTTTAGCTATGCCACTAGCAGAGCAAATGCTGGTGAACTGCTGAGGAGGCGGTGGCAGGTTTTTCCCCATTAAAAAAACAACCCAGGGATGACATCATTTCCAGTTGTGACATCACTTTTGGGGCTACATTTTGATGTTTGCACCAAGGCTACATGAACATTAACTACCCCACTGGTCTTACCCCACTAACCTTTTAGAATTCTTTGAAAACGTCAACAGGCATGTGGATGTGGGATAATCTGTGGACATTATACATCTGGATTTTCAAAAAGTGTCTTTCACTAACTTTATAGTAAGGGATAAGAAGGTAGAGCCTCTTATGCATTAAAAATTGGTTGAATACCAGGAAAAAGAGCGGATGTCAATAGGTAATTTTCACAATGGAGACAAGCTATGCTGTGTCCCAAAGATCTGACTTTCAACCAGTGCTTTGTTTATTGACCTGACCTAGAGACAGGAATAAGCACCGAGGAGGCCATATTTGTGGTCACTTGTGTTTAATAAAGTGGCCCAATTTAAACCTAAGCTGACGTTTGGTGTCTTCATTGGGGGATGTAAAGGTAAAAAGCATGCCACAATCCTACATCTGGCATTCCACATGTAACACAAACATTAACTTGGCATCCATCAGTCTTGAAAGACTATGGTATAGTGCTTGACACTGCGTGCAAAGTATGAAGGCCTGGGTAGATTAATATGGAGGATAGGCTGTTACCCAAGCAGCAAATCCCCCCTCTCCACACCACTGAAATAGTCCAATGGAATGGCAGAGTTGATACGATTGTTTCTAGCTGTGTCGCAGAGCTGGATTAAGGACAGGAGCTCACCCTGTCTTGTGGGGACCCAGGTCTCGAACCCTGACCTACTGGTTAACAGGCACAGTGTCTTAAACACTTGCGCCACCCACACAGCCAACACAAACAACACAAACATATAACACAGAGATTTTCAACCTTTTTAATCTGACAAGGTGCAAAAATTGTCAAGGCACACCATCAGTATTTTTGGCCATTGCCAAGGCACACCTTGCTGCTGGTGGGGGACTGGAATCATCCAATTCCCCTATTAATTCCCCTATTAAATGATCCACTCCAAAGTCCCATGGTACACCTGAAGACCATTCACTAAATGGCACACCAGTGTGTCATGGTACAGTGGTTGAAAATCACTGGTATAACAAGTAAAACAGTAAACATAAACCAGTAAAACAATTATTTTCTCTGTTAAAAGATAACAACTGGATGCTTCTAATAGAAGTACAAACTGAAATATTCTGACTGAATACTGAAACTTATTCAAAAGTAAGTTCCAGTGAGTTCAGTGAAACTTTCTGTGCTTTCCGACTTTTTCCCAGGTAATTGTGCCTGATATAGAGTCCTTAGATCTTCAGAAAACACTGCTATAAAAAGAATAGAAAAAGCCATTGTTATGGTTTGAAATGGTTTGTTTGAAGTTATATATGGAAAGGGATTGCTATAACTTTGACCATACCTGCATATGAAAATGAGAGCAATTAAAATGAAATCAGACTAGGAGTTGAAGCCATAATGACAGTAGTTACAGTTTAAATAATAAAAAAAAATCTCAGAAATAATGTCATTTGGTGAGTGCTGGATTTGACAATAGCTTTGAAACTTGGAGTAAAAACATCACTGGCACTAAGCAGGAGCTGTCAGCTTTGCTTATTTTACAAGGCTGTTGTTGCTGAAAATGCTGCTTTGAGCTCAGGATACAGGTATAATGGTTTATAGCATGCACCAGTGACATGCAGTTGGAGTAGGAGGCAGAGGCTCACCTAACCTAGCAAAAAGAAAAAGGACCCCAACTTGTTTAAAAAGTACCCTTTCCCTTTCCATAGCTGTTTCTCTTGAACAGTTCAGTCTTTTTAAAGCAACACACACACCACACATAGTCAGAGAATACATACAGCTTCCAGTCATCCCAGTTACTAGAGGGGTGTGCAAGGGACATAATAGGTAAGAACTCCTTTGCACTTAAAACATTGGAAAGGAGAAGTACCTTATTGAGATGCTCCCATTTGCCTGGTAATAATAAAAAAGTCAATACTTGTGTCATCAGTCTCTGGAAGGCATTAGGAAAACTTACCACTAGCAAGTTATATTTATAGCTTAAACCTCAAGGAGAAAAAACAGCAGGGCAGCTGGCTAGCCAATCAAAAACTAGCAGGATGGCTGCATCAGCAAACTCTGGGGAGGCAGCAAGATGACTTGCTTCTCCTCTGTTAAAAGTGTCAAGAGAAAATCAGAGAGGCACAATGGACCACATCTTAGATTAAAAGCACCAAGAGTAACTATTTTCTAGTTATTTCAGGAGCTCTGTGCAAGGCTCTTTCCACGTCCAAAGTTTTAAATTTATGGGAGGTGGTGGAAGTATAGAAAGTGCTCCAGAGCCTGAGATTTATTTATTTCCAGGAGAACATTATTATTTTCCAGATTGGGGGGGGGGGAGTGTGTGTGGGGGAGAGTGAGTGTATGTTGCCTAGTCTGGAACGCACTGCACATCTCTGGCATGGACACAATTTGTAGCTATTGATGGTCCTTGGCGGTAGCATCAATAACAAGACTGATGCTTGTGGAGCTCCATCCTTCACAGTTGTGGTGGTGGGCTAAGCAGCTGAGATGATTCTCTGTCTCCCTCTAGTGGTGATATGTTGGGATAGTGTAGGACCCCTTCTTGTTCTGTTTGGTTGCAAGGTGCATGATGGAGCAACTTCACAGAAAGCTATGCAAGATTTGGTCTGGTGTTTGGGAATGTGAGGCTGCATAGGAATCACATGTACGTCAGTTGAACTCTGTGGCAGAAGCGTGGGATCTGGTCATACTGGGAAAGTGGAAACGTAAAACTGGGAAAGCTGGGAAAACGTAACACTGTTGACTGAGGATTCTGTCATTCACTGAATACTGTATGGTCATTTAGACCAAGGGTGTCCAAACTTTTTGGCAGGAAGGCCACATCATATCTTTGTGTCAAAAAAAGATTTGATTAACATTTCAAATTTGAATAAATTTACATAAATGTATATAAATGAATACATTGGGGTGGAACTAATGAATGAATTCAAATCAGTTCATAAACACTTTTCTAAGCTACAGAGAGGGAGTGATCTTCAAACTAGTTCATAAGCACTTTCATATACAGAGAGAAGAGGTGCAGCTTGCTTTGTCCTCAGAATACCCTCTGGAGGTAGCTCAAGTCAGGGTGACCTTATGGCATAACTGCAAAAGAGGACAAGTCTCCCCAAAAATGCAGGACATCCCAGAAACATGTAAGGCATGACAAAATAAAAGCTATAAATACTCACATATATTGTTTTCATGTGGTTAATTTAAACACTATTTTTCTTATTATTAAAATTAAAACAATTACATATAATTTATTAATTTCATGCTGACCACTCACAAGGATAAGGAGAACACTGAAGTTTTTTGTTTCAAGACCCAAGGCTAAAATCACAACATGTCCTGGAAAAAGAGGACATATGGTCACCCTGGCTCAAGATTATTACAGGGCTTACCCAGAGACCAGATGTAGGAGGATTGTTGTGGGTTGCATAGAGGTTTGCTGTGGGCTGCATCTGGCCCTTAAGCTGGGTTTGGGCATCCCTGGCTTAGACTAGCCTTCCGATGTAAACCACCTTGAATGCTTTCTAAACAACAGAGCTATTTCTAGTTGCTTCCCTCCTGATGACACCATCAACATAGCCCGTCATTCACCTGGAGTATTCTTTTCTCCCTTGAGGTCCTCTCCCTGTTACCAGGAGAACAGTTGAGAATACCACCAGGGCCCCCAGCTTGTTCATCCTCCCACTCAGAGCCTCATACTCTGAAACGAGTTACTCATAACTGTGCCCATCAGTATCATTCATTCCTAGTTGGATAGAAGAAGGGATAGCGATAGTGGTTTGACCAATCTTGGCAATCTCTTTGTCACCAGGATCCTGGCACACCTCACAAAATAGTATTGATGCACAACAGCTTCAACACCGCAATGACCATCACTTTTCTCCATCACCATCTCTTGGGTTGAGATTCCCCCACACTTTCTGGGTCTGCCAGTTGCTGGGGTCAGCAAGGGGGTTCTTCGAGCATCTGAGAGACACTGGAATCTTTTGTAGGGGTTTGTAGGTCCAGCAGTTTCAGAATGCCTTTTGACATTCCTTCTTCTGATAGTCACCCATTTCCATGGCAAGTCTTCCGCAGCGGAGCTCTCATCTTTCTCATTGTTCCTTGTGGTGACCTCCGATAGTTTCTTTTGAAGATGTTCTATGTGTGTTAAAAACATAAGAGCCTCCAATGGATCAGGCCACAAGTCCATCTAGTCTAGCTTCCTGTATCACACAGCGGCCTACCAGATGCCATAGGGAGCACATATGACACCTGCATCCAGGTGCCCCCATTGCATCTGGCATTTTGAGGTTGTCCACCTCTACACACCTCTCATGGCTTGTCCTTTCCTCTAAGAATTTGTCCAGAATTATAGAATATATCTAGGAATATCCAGGAATATATTCAGGAACTCCTCAGATGTCTTCATTTGGTAGATACCTCTTTCTCTAGTCCTCTCATCTTCCCCCTCCAACAGTGCAACCAGTTCGCAATAGCTGCAAGTGAAGTGCCTCAGTCTTCAGGGAAGAAGACAAACATAATGCATGTGTTCCACGTCACTGTTACTTGAGGGCACAATCCAGAGCAAGTTCAGCCTGCTCTGCCCTAACTGCTCTCTCCTAACTATTCTGTATCCAGAGCAGAAAGTTATGCTGCATCCAGAGAGTCAGGAAGCCTGGGCTGTCCTAACTGCTCCAGAGCATGCTAAGTAATTGACACATGGGGAGGACTTGCTCCTGAGGAGACACCCCTCAGATCACACTGAACAAGGAACAGCTGTGGTGCCTACAGTGGTAACATGACTCTGCGCATCATCCGGTGCGGAAGTCTGTGCGTCATCCCTGGGATGCGCGCCCCCCCTACCTGGACTGCGCAGTTGCCAAAGTTGGCTCCTGTGCAGTTGTTTCTAAAGCCAACTGGCTTCAGAAAGAGAACTGTGCAGGCACCATCTCTGACACCCGCACAGTACTTTTCTGAAGCCTTTCGGCTTCAGAGGAGACTGTGCAGGTGTCAGAGTTGGTGCCTGTGCAGTACTCTTCTGAAGCCATTCAGCTGCCGCTCCGCCTCCTGAGTGAGGCTGAATGGCCGTGCAGAGGCACGGACTTCCTCCGCTCTAAGGAAGTCTTCTCTGAAGATGTTCGGCATGCTCAGTGGGTTTCTCCACAGTACACCTTTAGCTGGCTGTTCGGGCAGCTTCTGGCTGCTGCTCCATCTTGGAGCAGGCCTGAATGGGTGTGCTGACGCCTGGGGCCTGCCAAAGGACAGTCAAACTTCTCTGGTGCATCACCCCATATGGAGCGCATCACCCAATGCAGCCCACACCAGCCGCACCAGTCTGGTGACGCCACTGGGTGCCTGCCTTATAAGGAGTCCCTGATGAGATGCCAGTACATTCTACAGTGAATACAAGGGGCTTCTTGGAGTGGCCTGCTGTATCCTGAGCTTTGTGGGCAGCCGTAGTTTGTTCCATATCCTGAGGTTGAGAGGCAGGGGTTGCAGCCACGCTGGCCAAGAACTCAGATTTTTGGTCAACACTGCCATTCTTACTAGGGCCTTATCATGGACCCCTATGGGTCTACTCATTACTATACTTGCTCCTGAGGTGGTACATCTCTGAGGAGCTGGAAGAGGGCATTTCTGCCTTTGGATATAAACTGCTCTGCCCTAGGCAATGCTAAACATACCCTCAACATGCCTCCCCTGAGCTTCCTAGGGCAGAGCAGCTAGGGCAGAGCAGGTCCTCCTCTCTTAGGGCACCCTATGTTGCCTTACTCTGCCCTAAGCCTCACCCCAGAGTAACTGGGGTGGAGCATCTTGCGGTTGCTCCACCCTAGTGATAGATAGGGCAACCCAAGGGCTCTTATGTGGACAGATTAGTTGCTCTGGATTGTGCTGTTAGTCTCACCTTCTGCTACAAAGCTTGCTCGGAGGAGTAGGCAGATGAGCTGCTCTGCCTCCATCTGCTCTTCCTATACATTGCAGACTATACATAGGTACAGTACAGTCCTCTCAGAATTCTCCCAGCAAAGGTTCCATTGAGCGAATGGTACATCCTTGAACACATTCTGTCCATTTCAAGGTAGTTTTTCACAATACCATCAGAGTGACTAGGAAACCAAAATTTCACATCTCTTTTTGATACATTGAAATTATGGCATTTCAAAGCATTTGGAGATGTTCTGTTTTAGTGCATCCACACCCCTTCCCCAATCAAATGCATGTTTCCAAATGACAATATTTTTCCAGGTGTTAAGGAAAAGTGTCAATCTTGAATGTCGTATTTTACAGTTTCTTTTGAAAGCATGGCATGAAGGCATGAAGATCACACCCCATGTGAATGATTTACTCATTTGGTTTTCCAGACTCAAATGTGCACATTTGTGCAATAAATGTGATTCTTTTCTTCTCTCAAGTGTTGGAAAGTGTACCATGGGGATGCCATCTGTCGACCCATCTGTCTCTAAAGGTGGGCTGAAGCTAGGACCAAGTCCAAACAGTTCCCTTTTTAGGGCTACCAGGTACAAATTCAAATGCTCTGCCTCTCACTTTAAGATCTTAGAGCAGGGGTGTCCAAACCTTTTGGCAGAAGGGCCACATCATCTCTCTGACATTGTGATAGGGGCCAGAAAAACGATTTGTACATTTCAAATTTGAATAAATTTACATATAAGGGTGTACTAAGGACAGATTCAAGGCTTGCCAAAGGACCCGATGGAGGGATGTTGCCACAGGCCACATTGAGGCTGACCAGGTACTGCATTTAGCCCCCCAGCCAAGATTTAGACACCCCATGTCTTACCCTACAATCCAGAGTAACTACGGGAGCACGTAAGAGACATTATGTACACCCGTAGTTACTGCACCAGCTAGTGAAAACCTATGGAAAATTCATATTGCAATCCAGAGTAAATTGCTCTTACACTGGAGCAAGGACTCCCCATAGTTACTCTGGATTGCGCCCTTAGTCAAGCAGTAGGTTTTCTATGGGCCTTATTGTCGAAAGGTGCAATCCTAACCAATTTAGGCTGGCATAACAAACCTGGCACAATGTCCTATGTGTGCACATCTGTGCACACCTGTGCACTGGCCTAACCCCCTCTTCCCCCCATAAGGCAGAAGTACCTTATGGTATTTTTGTGACATATCCAGGTCAGCACAGGACATGCCAGGGTTTATGCTGCCCTATGTGGAGGTTAGGATTTCAGCGTAAATTGCCAACTTGTTTCTGTCTCTTTACTTAGATATTTAATCCACATCTTACAGATGGGGAAAATAGGTTTTGAATTCTGCCTGTGTCCTGAGCCTGTAATTTGAGCCAGAAAGGGATCTGGAAGTCATGGGCTGGCTCACATGTATGTATGTCCTATCTCTTTGATGTAGGGTTGCCACATGTATTGAAAAACAGGGACAGTCCTTATTTTTTAGGTATTGTGTTCACATACAGCCAATGGGACAGAGAGTCTTGTCCCAATTTTGTGGAAGAGAATTATGGCTACTTTGATGTTTTATCACTTGATAGCATGGGATGAATGCTTCACCTCTGAACATGTGAACGTTAATAAAGCTTGAGGGTTTTTTAAAAGAGGAGATGAAATGGCTTATCTACGCAAGCAAATTATCACTTGATGCTATAGTTTTCAAATACTCTAATTGCTATGCAGGGACAAAGTCAAGGTGGATGATGACAGGCACACACAGGTGAAACAGTCTTCTGCGGTTCTGGGTAGAGTGTTCCATTTTATTTTTTGACAAGGTACCACATTCACAGGCCGTTTTTTAAATTGTTCATTTTTCACATGCAAGAAGAAATAGAAGATAATATGAGACATGTATGTGCTTACTCATATTTTACTCAGTCCAAAAACAGAAAGGGACAAGCACACAGAAATCAACTCATTGTCTTCAGTGGAATGTACTTTCAGGTAAATATATATTGGATTACAGCCCACAAAACAGAGGGTAGAATGGTAAGCAATTTGTGGGGTAGGAGTAATGCAAGGGGAGCTAATGTTCCTTTTGTAAAGAACATAAAAGATGAAAGCTGGATGCAGCTCTGGTTTCTGTTTCATCGCTCACCATCTGCAAACCAAGAGCTTAATGCAAAATAAATATATGTTTTACCCTCAAATCTCTATACCATGCTTCATTTTTTGCATTGGTTTCCCTGCCCTGTATAGGAGAGAAGCTGCATACCTGAATGATCTCTCTTCTCTTACTCCCACCAGCAAGGGTTTCAGCACAGAATAGTACAGGTGTAGCTTCTGTGAGTTGCTACCCATTGCTTCCCACTCTTCCCATTGCCACTCACAGCATCCGTGATTCTGCCTCCACTGCCTCAGCATGGTCCACTCTGGGAGAAGTTCCAGGGACAGGAAGAAGTCACTGCCCTCAGAGCTTTCCTTGGCATTGCGTGCAGTGGTGGGATTCAAATAAATTAACAACAGGTTCTATGTCCCATTAGTAACCAGTTCTCAGAACCAGGCGCTCATTAGCAAAGGCTTCTAGAGAACCTGTGAGAAACCCCTGAAGTCCACCACTGATTGCGTGGTTGAGAAAGTCTCCCTAGGTGGGTTATGCCCACCCTTAGAACCTGTCTCAGTAATAGTTGGGACGGAGGTGGCAGGCAACCGATGTGATCTGGGTTGGTGCCATTGATTCAGGAATAGTCAACCAGCATGAAATATACAGCTATTTGTACAGCATAAACTGTCTGTCTGTCTACAGTATTTATATACCGCTTTTCAACTAAAAAGTTGACAAAGCGGTTTACAAAGAAAATGGAAAAATAATAATAGCTAATTAAAAGCTAATGGGTTCCTATCCCAAAAGGGCTCACAATCTAAAATGCAAAAAAGAACACAAGCAGAAGCCACTAGAACAGACATTGCTGCGGTGTGTAGGTCCAGTTACTCGATCTGTTTGGAATGCTATGGGCAGCTCTATTTTCCCCATCTTCAAATGGATATAATATGCTCTGGAAGGATTAGAAAAGGATCTCCAAGAGCTCAGATGAGATCCAAACCAGCATGGCAAAGCTTCAGTTTAGAAACGGACAACAGGTAAACACAGAGCATTACAGAGACATGATAGGTGATTAATGCCAGGATAACTCTCTTTCTCAGAAAACAAGAACTCATGAGTCAACCTATGAAATTGACTTTCGGCAGATTCAGGTCATTCAGGCTGTAATGCCCCCTAAAATAGATGGCTTTTTCAGGTGATGAAAAAGATCACGGTGGGAAGATCTCAGGAGCTATAAATGGAGCCATATCAGTCAATGTACCTCTGGATCAGCGTACCTCAGAGTACCTTTGGATGCTAGAGATCAGCAACACAGGTTATAGAATAGAGTACCTCTTCCTTTAACCATTGCATAGAAGAGGGAATTTAGGTAGGTGCTGCTTTTGAAACCCTGCTATGATGAGTTAAACCTATACACCCACTAAAAACTAATTTTTAGAAATTTAATCCCTAAGAGGGTGCAACATGTTTTCGTCCTGTACCCTTGCACCTAGAAGCATGAAATTTGGGGAGCATATTCCTTCTGTGATGTAAGCACTCATTTGGTGCCTGGTGGTGCATGATGGTGCCTGCTGCCTACTGTTGCTTGCTAGTGCCTTCTGGTACCCAGTACTGCTGCTGCCCACCCCTGCCTCGGTGCCTGTGGTTGGCCAGTGCCTCTTGTTGCCCAGCAGTGCCAATGCCCACTGGTGCCCACCACTTGATGCCACTGCTTGGTGTATACCATTACCCAGCCATGCCTGGGGCCCACAAATATTCTTGAAATTTTACTTCTGCAATGGTGGATTCATGCCGCAAATATTATATAATTGTAACATCACCGGGTATATTCTTTTGCCAGTTGCATTTTGCAGACACCAAGAGCTCCTTTTTCTGCCCCTCCAACTCCCATTTATTGTGATGGATCTTTGCCAGGCCAGGGAATGTGGCAGAGCTGGAAGCAGGCGGCTCCATCACCCATCGCTTGGCAACAGCTGGTAAAAATAGATCAGGCTTTGGAGGAATGTGGCTCTACTAACACTGCAGACTCTAAAAACCAGGCATAGGCTTTGCAAGAAAGTCCCGGGGCAAAGGGAAACACCCCAGGATGGCATATTCCCCTAGGTGGAGCACCGCGCTGTTTATGTGGTGTTCATCATAGTCTTCGAGCTTGGACCCCATCTATCTCCTCCTATACTCATTAAACATTCTGCCTCCCCCTACTCAGCAGTAGCCATCCTTTCACTGCAGTAGGTGCAAAGATCTCTGCACACAGTCATGTGCACACATAGCCTGATGCTGCATGGAAGGGTTTGTGAACTGGGCTTTGATTTAATGATGGAATGACAAAAGGAACTAGAAGACAAGATCTTGGATCGCACACCACAAAACTGTATTCCAGCAAGGCTGCAACTCTTCTCCACTAAGGCTAGGTGGGCTAACCAGTGGTGGGCTTCAGGGGGTTCTCACATGTTCTATGGAACCTTTTGCTAATGAGCACCTGGTTCATAGAAGTTGTTGTTAATTTAGGTTATTAGGACATAGAACCTGTTGTTAATTTATTTGAATCCCACCACAGCTTTAACCTGCTTCCCTCCCAGTCCCATGGCAGCAGGCCCACAGTGGGAACATAGGTTTGGGCCCAGTGGTGGGCTCCAGCAGGTTCACATCTACTCTATAGAACCGGTTGTCAACGAGAGATTGGACATATAAAGTTTAAAAATAGCCATTTAAAAGTGGCTGCCAGATGGGCATAGAACCAGTTGTTAATTTCTTTGAATCCCATTACTGACTGGACCCTAAGTGTGATGACTGGATGAAGGGACTGGACAAACTTTTGGAGGAAAAGTCCATTATAGGTTACAAGCTATGATGGGCCTGTGCAACCTCCTTATTTTCAAAGCAGTCTACCTCAGAATGCCAGATGTAGGTGATGGCACCAAGATGCAGGTATCTTGTGATCTTGTGTGGTCCCTGAGGCATCTGGTAGCCCACAATGAGATCCAGGAAGCTGGACAAGTGCTCCTTTCGTCTGATCCAGCAGGGCCCTTCTTAGACTCTTCTTAGGTTCTCTCTGCTAAACAGCTGCAACCTCCATCCCTCCCACCTATGGCTTTATATACTTCCTAGAATTAGATGGTAGGATAGATTATACCACAAATAAAACCTCCATACAGCAAATGAGTTAATTTTCTACTGATTGAGATCTTTGTATACAGGTCCAACCTAGTTATACACAGATTTTTTTATACACGATTTGACTCAACATGAAAGCTACTGCAAATCACAGTTTTTTAAAAAAACAGCTTTTCTACTACTGTAAGAGGCAGTCATGCCAGCAAGTCAGAGCCAAAGACAGGTTCTTTGCATAATTTCTCTTTGCTGCCTGCCTCTCTGCAACAGTAAGGAAAGCTGTTTTAAACAATTGTAAAGGGACATACTTTAAATTTTTAAAAATTGCTTTTTATTTAACATTTTTTGTCATATCATCAGGGAGTCCCAGAATCAAACTCCCGCAGATATCAAATGCACAATGTTATTCCATTAGCGTCAATGGAGGAGCAAGAAACCTGGAAGTGTCTTTGGATCTATTTTTCTGCAATTTTTTTATCCATGGACTTTTTTTAATGCATGAGGGTTTCTGGAATGAAACTCTAGTGGATAACAAGGGACTACTTTAAAAGAACATTCAGAATCTACCTGTAGCCTGCAGTGATATAGTCCACTTTACCACCCCGCTGTCTGCTTTCTCATTTTCCCATTGTATAGTGAGGGGAGACCCTAAGGCATATTGTTGGCCTTAAGTACCAGCATCTTTTTGTTAGCAAGTCAGTTGTGAGCAACTGTAAAAACCATCAGTTTAACTCACAACTACAAGGTGATCTGTCATCTCTAGGCAAAATGTCTGACACTGAATATTCAGATCGAAAGAAGAGATCCAAGTAGATCATATCCAGTTTTATCCAGTACAGTTCTCTACATCTTAAGAGCCAGTTGTGATACCTCTGGAACTCACATGTATGGCATGGAGATGTTGATGACCATCCCCAGTATCTGAGAATGGAGGATATAGTGCTTCTTTATATAAAGGTGCATGCAGGTATCTGTAGTCTGGTGCCAGCAAAACTAATAGCTTATACAGGATGCTTACAGTGGGATTCCACATGAATCATGCAGAATGTGGTATTAGGTACAAGATCAGAGCTGCCTTGGAATCTCAATTTCTCTTTTTTAAAAAAAGAAAAACAGATTTTGTTTTGCCTATAAAGGGATATTTTAAAGTGTATAGAGAAAATGGAAAAAAAGGCTGAAAAAGATTTCTAGTGACTGAGTTGAAGTGATTTGCATTGTTCTCCCCACCTCCATAAGACTAATACTATGAGATTAAATTTTACCAAATCGCCACAAAAACGGCAAAATATATTATGTACAAAGTATGAAAAAATGCAGATGTGCTCAGTTTGCACAATATGTGCATGTTACCAAATTCAGCTTTTCATAGCATCAAAAGTAATTGAAATTAACTTTCCCTTTCTCTTAAGAGCCAACAACATCTGGGGTTCACAAGGTTATGTGTACATGGAAGTCAATATGAAGGAGTTAGGAGCCACAGGCAAGGAGTTGGATCTGATTTCAAGTCTTTGAGTTCAGTCTTGGTCTCCACTCTTGATTTGATCCCAAGCCTGCCTTGCCCTCAGGGACCCTTTGCTGGGCATGAGAGCCAATGCATTAAGTTGCTCTGGCCCTGCACCAAAGATCTGCTTGCAACCTAAAAAGCAGCTAATGGCTCCATTAGAAGCCAGGCCTGGAACTTGCACTGCCCTTCCCAGCACCTGCTGGAACCACTCAGGGCCTGAGTAATGACCTAAATGGGGAAGAAGAGTTTGAATCAGTCTCCACCTTTTACCCTTTCAATTTCTCTTAGCCAGACATAGAGACGGCTGCATCAATCAATACAGCAAGGAGGTGTAATGGGTGGAGAGTAGTTGATGCGTGAGCTGGACTTGACAATTGGGATCTGTGTGGATACGCCAGTAGAAGGGTGTACACAGAGTGACCATATGCTGGCACCCAAAAAGTTAGACAGGGTCCCTCAAAAGTCCAGATTTTCAGTGGACTTTTAAAGTTTTGGGGGGAGGACCCTGTCCTCCTTTTTCAGTGCCAGCATATGGTCATCCTTTACACAGAAGTAAGCCCATTGACTCAATGGGCTTTCTTTTGAGTGGAGGATAGGGGGCTAACCTTGCTCCTATGGGATGCTGCTGCTTGCTGGGGAGAAGGTGATGGTTGGAGGCTGGAGGTGGAGGTAGTTGCTGGCAGCCGATGGGGACATTTGGGGACAGTTAATGGGCTGCCGTGTGTGCCTCCATCACCAGGTCCGGCAAGGTCCTTCCGCCTCCGTGATGACCATTTTGAGCTTTACACCGGGCTACATGAACATTACATATCATGATACATAGAAATGAGACTGACTCATTTTAACACCCATTTGGTTCGCAAACAACATCTACAGTGGTGCCTCACACAAAAAGAGCTTAATTCGTTCTGGAGGCTTGATCTTTAAGTGAAACGCTCTTTAAGTGAAGCAGATTTTTCCATAGGAAATAATGGAAACTCAGACAATTGGTTCCAAAACCCAAAAAATATTCATATAAAAATATTAACTGGATGTAAAAATTATGACAAAACACTGGAATTGAATTCAAAACATGCATTCAATATGCATGATCCTATGAAGTCTACGTAGACTTCAATCCTAAAGACACTTTCCTAGGAGTAAGCCCTATTTAACACAATGGGGCTTACTTCTGAGTAGACATAGTTAGGATACTGCAATCAAAGACACTTTCCTGGGAGGCTTACCTGGGCTGCTGCTGGAGGTTCAAGGTGGCTAGTGGGGGCACTTGGGGGCAGCTGCCTCTGGCACTTCCAGGCAACAGTTAGAGGCAGCAGTGCTGGCCAGCAGCCCTTTTAAAGAGCCTCCATGCAGAGCGACAGGGCTGCATAGCACATGTGCCCATAGCGTGCTTGCTTGTTAAGTGAAGCGGAACCAGTGATGGGCAGGCCTGGCCCTAACAACCGGTTCTCCGGAAGTGGGCAGGGCCAGGCCAGGTCAGGGGGCGGGGCTGAGGTCAGGGGGGCCAGGGGCGGGGCCAGCAAGAATTTTTTTAAAAATTAAATTTAAAAAAATTTAAAAAATTAAAAAAAATTAAGCATGTGGCTTACCTCTGAGTAGACCTGCATAGGATGGTGCTCTGAGGCTGCTGTCCTTTCCACTCCACCCTGGGAGTAAGCCCCATTGACTGCCATGGGACTTACTTCTGAGCAGTCAGGATTGGGCTCTGCTTTGTGGGGATTGTAGGGTGATCTGGGGGCAGTTGTGGGCAGGGGGGCTGCTTACATACGGTTCCGGGAGGTTGGAGGGTCACTGGAGGTTCCCTCTCCGCATTAGCGCCAGCCGCGGCTGAGCGCTACTAAAAAATGCTGAAAAATTCAGTGCGCATGCGCTCGCAGCTAATTAGGCAGCGGGGAGAGTTCCTAGAGAGGACGTGCGTAGGCGGGTCCTCAGTTGAACTCTTCCAGACTTTCACTAGCCGGAAGAGTTCAATTGAGGTCCGAACCGGTGTCAGCCCACCAGTGAGCGGAACTTGTTATGTGAAGCAAGATTTCTTGGAAATTTTTGCTCTTTATGTGAAACGCTTGTTAAGCGAAGCGCTTGTTAAGCGAGGTACCACTGTAATTAGTTTCCAAAACAATCAATCTCATTGGTCAATTTTTTGTTAAAGAAATCCAGTTTTGGTTACATAATGCAGTTGTGTTTTTATTTTTATTTATTTATTTATTGTTTATTTTGCAATAAATTTTGTTATAATAGAGGTATTTTGATGTGGTTTGTTTTAACTGGTGTAGAATATGATGGTATTATTTTTAAAAATACTAAAAAAATTTTCATAATTTTGGCCGTTAGTGTCAAGCTCAGATCATTGTGACCCTAAAGATTGTTGCCTGGTGCAGTTGTGATTTCTTGCACCCCCTTAGCTGCGTCAGAGAGTTAAGATGGGCCAAGAGAAATGGGGTCCTAATGGAAGAAGGTGTGTAGAGGAGATGGTAGATTGGAATTAGCAGAAGCAGACTAGATTTGGGGGACGGTGTCAATATGTTTTGCCTCCAGAACCTTCAACATTCAATGCCTGGCATCCTCAACGAAATGCTCTCAATTATCAGGCCTGAGATTGAGATCCTGGAGAGCTACTACAAATTGGAGTAGGCAATACTAATTAAAAGTAGATGATCTGATTCAGTATATGGCAGTTTCCATGCTGAGGAATGCAGATCATTATGCGCGACGGAGTGCAAAATGCAGTAAGGAATGATCCTGGTAAGGATCATTCAGGATTTCAAAGCTGAAAATAGAGACCCTTTTGACTTCTTTTAACACCTTTTCTCTCATTTCACAAATCATTAACAGCCCAGTCCTAAAATGTGCTTGAACAGGCAGGAAAGGTAATCTACATTATATCCAATGCAGGTTAAAAGTACCCCCATCCATCCAACTACCTTCCAGCCACTTGTGACCAGATTAATAAGTGCGCCAGTGATTCCTATGAGCCCTGTTGTGCCCTGTTGGCACATCAGATCTGTGCCAGGGAATTCACTGGCACATATCTGAGAAGCCTCTTTAAAGCTGCTTGGACCGGGGCCAAGGGTTAGGATTTGACCTACGCTACCACAGCCAATATCACTCTTCTAGTCTTCTCTCCCCTGACCTAAAATGCCCCTCCCCATCTCCCTTCCACCTTCCCACCACCCTGTTGCACATTTTGGGCACAACTGTAGACACCTTTTGTGGCCAAAATTGTGAAAACCTTGTTACTTATGAATAATACTGTAACATTTTATGTCATTCAGTTGGTATTTTAATGGAGGATGTAATGGTGAGCAGTGAGCCGAAGCAATGAGTCTACTCAGAAGTAAGTCCCAATAGAGTAAATAGAGCTTACTCCCAGCAAAAAGGGAAAAGGATTGGAGCTAGTGTTTAATTATCTGTGTTCTACAAGTTATAGCCAAATAACTGAAAAAAAGAAAACATAATTGCTTGATGTAACAAAAGTGAATTTCCTTAACTCAGAACAGATCAATGAGATTGTGACAAGACCCAGAGAGTTGTTATTATGACACAGCATAGTTTTAATAAGGTGTGAGCATGAATCATCTGTCATTTTCATGTATCAAAGATAATTTGAGGACTACTATTCAGTCGTTTGAGTATTATTATCAAGTTGGTCAATAGTTTATTGTTGATTATTGATTTGTTGGGTGAGATGTACAGTAAAATAAATGAAGTCAGTGAGAGTGACACCATGAGCTACCTCCCCAGGTGACACCAATCCTATAGCCACTGGTGGAAAATTTGAGTGTTGTGGGTCACTGTCTTAAGTGGTCCCAGAATTTGGTTGGACATGTAAGATCATAATGAGGGGAGCATGGGTTGCTTATATTGGGGGGATGGAATTGTTCCTTATTTAGGAAAGAGGAAGATTTCAAGTGAGTGTTCCTTTTTTATTTAACAGGGGAAAAGTAACCCAAGCAATGTCTGTTATAGTGGCTCCTGCTGGTGTTCTTTTTATCTTTTTAGATTGTGAGCCCTTTGGAGACAGAGACCCATTAGCCATAATTTTTTAAAAAAATTTCTTTGTAAACTGCTTTGTGAACTTTTTTAGTTGAAAAGTGGCATATAAATACTGTAGATAGATTAGTAAGACGCCAATTGGTGGAAGGATTGCTTGGGGAGGGGGTTATTAACTGAACTGTGCATTCTAGTGGGAATAGGAATAGGGATTTAGGAGGTGGTGATTACAATAATTCTATGAAAGTCTATTTAAAGTTTATAATAATTGCAAAATAAATGTTCCCACTATGAAGGTAAATTATCTCTGACAATGTAAGAAAGCCTCCAGAACAGCATTACTATGTTCACACATGTTGATCGTCCAATCTCTGTCACTTCATTCTAACTCGGTCTAACCCTGAGCCTCAGATAGGCCAACTCTGAATTCCGCTTCAGTTTCATTTGTGTTTTCACTGTCATATGTGGGAGGATTCCCTTGAATTGTGTGAGGTTGCATGATTTTTGGTGATGGGCAGTGGTGGGATTCAAATAAATTAACGACAGGTTCTAGGTCCTAATACCTAAATTAACAACAGGTTCTATGTCCCATTAGTAACCAGTTCTCAGAACCAGGCGCTCTGTAGAACCTGTGAGAACCCCCTGAAGCCCACCGCTGGGGGCTTTAATCTAATAAGCGGTCCAATTTATTGCAATCTTATCTTTTGAGGATCCGGACCGGTACCCCTTACAACTAGTCACTGTAACCCACAAATTTGCTCCCAAATAATTCACAAATATGGTCTCCAACTTGGATTATTACTCTGCTGAAATAATAGGTGTAAACTTTGCATCTAAACACTTTCATGTCTATCACATTTGGTATGGATCTGTGTCAGAGTTTGAATGGAGTACTTGTGAGGTAGTCAGGGGCTAATAACACATTAATTCTCAAAGTGGGGGTTCAGTTCCACTTGAGGGGATCATGACTTCATTTCAGGGGATCACAGAAAGCTGGGCAGCGCCATCTTGGAATCTGACACTGGATGCTGCCATCTTTGAATGGGGCATTCAGACTGGAATCCATGCTTTCCTGGAAGTAAGTCTCATTCCAAGTAGACAAGGAGGAGTTCTGGCACCACAGTTATGTCACTTTCTGTTTGATGTCACTTCCAGCTTGATGACATCACTTCTGGGGGTTCCTGGACAGCTTCCCATTCTCAGAAGGGGGTCCTGAGATAAAATGCTCAAGAATCACTGTACTTACAGATATGTTGTTGTATCAAGCTATAAAATGATTCTTTCTGTCAGCTATTCCAATTCATTTGGGGAGATGATGTGCATGGGGGCACGCTGTGCATGAGAGGACAGTGTGCGTGGGGGTGGGTGAGCAAAAGGGACGGTGTGCACAGAGGGATGTTGTACTGAGGTATTGCACATGGGGGATGATGCGCATGGGGGTGTTGCGCATGGGGGACAATGCGCATGCAGGGACGATGCACATGGGGGGACAATGCGCAGTGGGGGATGGCATATGGGGAGAATTTTACTCCCGCAACGCGGGTGCATTTTCACTACTAATTAATAAATTACATGTAATAAATCATATGTAACAGTTTTAAATTTAATAATAAGTAATATAGTGTTTAAATTAACCACATAAAAGCCATATGCATTGGTTTTTTATCTTTTATGTTGTCATGTCCTACATTTTTCTTGGGTGTCCTACATTTTTGCGGAGCTTTCAATTATGACATATAAAGCACAATCCGAACCATGTCTACTCAAAAGTAAGCCCCATTGTGTTTAATGGGTCTTACTCTGAGGAAAATGTCTTTATACTTGCAGGGTAAGGTTTCTAACATGACATTTTTGTTTGTTTGTGCATTTTTATTCCCTTTTCCAAGTTTTATTCTGTACAGTGGATATAGCATGAATAGTTTCCTGTTAAGGCCCAAGACTTTGTTAATTTTCTAGAGACAATTTCCCACACTGTTCAGTTTCTTCTTTTCCCATATGAATGAGCTATTGATCTTTCACTAGCAAAACTGAAGATGCTTTTGCCTGTCTATCATTTCTGTCCCATTGTATTAGCTGGTATGTTTCTGTTCAACGCATCTCTGAGATCATCCTTGGAAAGTAGCACATCTACAGCTGATAATTTTCTTTGCTTAGCTGTTCATCGATGTATTTATATAAAGTCTCTAGCGGCCTCTGGAGCACAGGATCCCAGTTAATAATTTATTAAATTAATTTAGGCTGCAATCCACATGACACTTTCCTGGGAGTAAAACCCACCTAACACAATGGGGCTTACTTTTGAGTAGGCATGGTTAGGATTGTGCTCTAAAGCACAACTACAACCCGTTTTCTTTGTTTAGCTGTTCATTCACAAATTTATATAAAGTCTATAAGAGCCTTTGGAGCACAGGACCCCATTTATTAACTTATTAAATATGGTTAAGAAATAAAATATTTCTATCTAGATCTCTTTTTGACTAGTGGATCATAAAAGAGTGTTGTTTTTAAAAGTTGGTCTCAGTGCTAAAACTTTTTTTGATATACTGTGATATGTAGTTATTCTTTCCTTTCTTAATATAAGGGCACAGCCACTTATAAGTACTTCTTTACCTAATTAGCAAAGGTAACTGAGGGCGGTTCGGCAGTGGAACAGATTGCCAAGGGAAGTGGTGGACTCTCTCCCTAGGTTTCTATGATTTTACCAATTAGCATTGGTAACTGATATATAGAAATGGGAGCTAGCTCATATTATGATGAGCATGGAACATCTTATTAGTCCCATACTGTATCATAATTACATCTCATTGGCTCTCAGAGTAATCAGTCTAACAGGTCAGTTCTGAGTTAAGAAAATCCACTTTTTATTCCCATAAGCAGCTGGTGTTTTCATTTTCTGTTTAATTGGACATACCATTTGAAAGAATACAGATATTCAAGTGCAATTTTTTTCATTGCTGCAATTTGTTTCATAGTTTCATTGCATTAAATTATCTTTCCAATTAGGTATAACATGATGGTATTATTATTCATAATATTATGGTATTATTATTCATACATATACTATTTTTCACAATTTGTCACTAGTATAACTAGGGTCAAGCTCAACTTCTTGTCCCCAAAGCTTGTTGCCTGGTGCAGTTGCTACTGCACCACCTTGCAATACCACTGGCACCAATAGCTTGTAATAGTACAATTCAGATACAGGTATAACAACTCTTGATTTTCAGCACTCAATGAAATGAAATTGATGGGCAGTAGACTTGGGATAGATAAAAGAAAATACATCCTCATACTACAAAAATTTACTGTCACAAGATGTGGCAAGAGTTTCATTGACGTATATGATTTGAAAAATAGATTTCAGAGCTTCTTGGGGGCAAGTCTGTCAATAGGAAGCAATATCAATATCAATATGACAATACCGAGGAAGAAAAACAGAGGACCTCAAGGTAAAAAGGATGCATGCCACTGAATACCAGTTGCAGGGTGTGAACAAGGGGGAAGGAATGTTCCCTGCATTTCTTTCAAGTGGACTTCTGTGAGCTTGACCCTAGTAGCCAAAATTGTGAAAACCTTGGTATGAACAAATAATATCATCACGATAGGTATCATTGCAAAGGTAATTGTAATGCAGAATGCAATCAAACAGACCACATTGGAATATCTGTATTGTATTAAGCGTTGTGTCAACTGCAAAAGTTATGCACAGCTCAGTACAACATAGGGCATTTTGTAAAGGGACAGACATAGGAAGATGTCAGTTGTGCAAGTGATTCATCTAAGTTCAGCATTGTCAACACTGGCTTGCAGCAGCTCCCCAGGCATTTCTCCTCTCCAGCCTAGTTGGCTGAAACCAGAAATTACGTAAACCAGGGATTGGTTTAATGGAAGGGACTTGCAAGGCATTAAACTGGGGCTTCTCTGTGTGCAAACTTTGGTCTGTTCCACCAAACCATAGCTATTACTCTACCTCTGTTGGGCAGAGTTGTAGTGCTCAAGGGAGTCAATGAAGCTGTCAAGAGGCTTATCTGGCAACAGATGAGATCCAGTTTGAACAACAACAACTACTACTACTACTACTACTACTACTACTTCAGGGGTTGAGGTCTGGTTCTTGCACATCTAAGCAGACTCTTCCAATGTTACGTTATTTGATATTGTTGCAGTGAACCTTTGCTATTGTATCTTCATCATATTTTGAGTCTAACTTGTACTCTTTGCTCTTGTCTCTTAATATAAGCCTGTAGCACCCCAAGAAGTTCTTTCTCTGTATGCAAACCACTTTATTTGCAGTCTATATATTTATATATATCTTGAAGAATTGATTTTATTCACATTCTTTCCCTTATGATCTCATTCCTGATTTTATTCCATCTGATTATTCTGACAGCTTTCTTCAAGCATCTAATTTCTATTACAATAACTTTCTCTTATGTTTTTTTCGAGGTCCCCACTTTTGATAGTGGTATCATAAATGGGGGATGAATGTACTTTGTATAGGTGCTTATTTGTTCTAATTGGTACTACCATATGTTGTAAAAGTGGACATTTTACAACATATGTGGACAGTGGACAGTAAAAGCTAACTGTCCCAACATTTGGTTTGCTTTACTGCTTATTGATCTCTTCATCCATTTTACCATCTTCAGCAAATATTGTTCCAATATATTTAAACTCGATTGTTTTATACTTGTTTTCTCTATTGCAATATTTATTGCAATATTTTCTCTTTTAATTGCCATTACAGGTGTCCTGAGTTGTCCACTAAGGTTCTGTTTCAGAACCTCCCCTGGATAGAAAAAATCAGTGTATAAAGAAAACAATGGAAAAATGTGTTTAAAGACCCAGTTCCAGGTTTCTTGCTCATCTGTTGTGCCTCACATTCTTGAATCAGGGACTGAAGATGTTGCTGTAGTCCCTTAGTTGTATTGTATCTCCTTTCAATACTTGATCATCTACAAAGTGTAATTCATTAATGTTATTTCCATTCTTGGGCTTATTTTTCTGGCCTAATTAACTGGGTAAAGTGGCACTTCCAAGTGGTGCTCCTCTTCTGTTTAGCAGGTAAAGAATAATCATTCCTCTTTGACCCAGCACAGTTTCCCTAACCAATAAGAGGCACATTTTCATATTTTTACTTAAATTTGATTTTGTTGTTGCAGGGGAAAATTTCTAATTTTTTAAAATACCCCAGGATGAAATCACTTCTACTTGTGACATCACTTCCGGGGCAACATTTTGAGCTTTGCACCGGTCTACATGATCATTATCTCTACCACTGGAGTGGTCTACACTCTGTGTTGCAGCCACGTGTGGAAGGATCCTTTCTTTCACCTTTCTGCAATACTGTTGGTAACACTGGTGCTAATCAGAGCCCTAAAAAAGTGGAAGACAATCCCCCAAATCCAGAGTAACTACAGGAGCACGTAAGAGACTTTACATGCACCCATATTACTACACCACCTAGTGAAAACCTATGGGAAATTCATATTGGAATCCAGAGTAAGTTCTTACACCGGAGCAAGGACTCCCCGTAGTTACTCTGGATTTTGCCCAATAACACACAATCTCTTTCCTTATCTCTTGGTTGCAATGGATTTTTTGGTGTGCATGTAACTTCTAAAAGGCAAGGCGAACACTATACCCTTATTTAGTCTTCCTGCTATTTTATTTCGCTTTCTTTATTCTCTTCGTTCCTCTTCCATTCCCTAAAAGTTCAGAATCCTGGAGGTGGAATCAATTATGTAAAATGAGTTAATAAATGCAGATTTGTTCTATTTGCATATCACATTTGGAGTGCAGAATTGGGTGGGTAGGCCACAGAGGCTGTGCAGCTTTGCGTTTAGCCTTATAAATTGGTGGATATTGAAGTTGCTTAGTAACACAGAATTGCCAGACCAGTGTTTGAATCCAGGAGTATATGGATAATACTTTACATATTCACATTCACATGCACCCCCGCAACCACCCATACTCGTACATTAGCCAGTCATATAATGCATACCCCCTTAATCTTCCATCACATATACCTTCTGAAGTTTCCCTATTCAAGCGTCCCCTGCTTACTTGACAGCTTAGGGACCAGAGCTATAGTGAAAAGCTGAAATGGTTGGAAAAGCTGGTCTTTTTTTTTAGTTTACTAATGTTCCTTTTGATTATTTTTTAGCTGGCAAATTGCAAATGTTCTTTTTATCTTGCATATTCCAGCTGTGACGCAAAGATTTCTGCAAACAGATTGTCTTTAATAACTTGATCAGGAGCTTCAACATGAGGGAGGTCATTTTTGGACTTTAGAACAGCAGAGAGTATGGTGGAAAGAGCAGAACTTGTGTTGAATGAATGACTTCTGGGTATAATTGAAAAGTGTTGAAAGACAGAATCATCCGAAAACAAAATGTAAGAAAGTGGAGGACATCCTATTCTAATAGTACATCCTATTCTTAGAAGAATAGTACATCCTAATAGTACATCCTATTCTGTACTAATTCCTCTCTATATGCAAACATGTATGTAGCGCTGTGATTGACGGATGAATTGACAATGTTGTGCAGCAGGTTCAAAGCCCTCTCTGCTATGAAACTCATAGGATGACTCTAGAATAGACTCTATGGTCACAATCCAGAATAACTACTGTAAGAACAATTTACTCTGGATTGCAATATGAATTTCCCATAGGTTTTCACTACGTGGTGCCGTAACTACGGGTGCATGAAATGTCTCTTACATGCTCCCGTGGTTACTCTGGATTATAGGATATGGCTGCAATATTTAACATACTTTCCTGGGAGTAAGCCCCATTGAACACAATGGGGCTTACTTTTGAGTAGACGTGGTTAGGAGTGTGCTCTAAATCTCAGCCTGACCTACTTCAAAGGGCTAGTCCTGTCTGTCCGAGTATCTTTTAGGCCTGGTTTTCACTTACAAGGGTTAGCCATAGAAATACTTAAAAACAGAATTCGGGATTTTGCCCTAATCAACCCCCAAATCTAAATCTGGGATGAACGATAGAACATATCCTAAAACTTAGACCTGACTGGTTTTTTTCTCAGTGCTACTACCAGATTGAGACCTGTGGCTGACATTGCAGCCAAGGAGAAATTGACCTTTCTAACTTAGCCCTTCTTAAGTTGGTATGGCAAGGGGTAGCGACAGTAAAACAACAAAAATAACAGTCATTTTAGTCTTTACTCTGAACAGTGAGAGGAGAGTTAGGAAAGAGCAGTGACTCATGAGTTGTGTGGCGCATGAAGGCACTTCACAGGAATGTTACAGAGGCCACAGTGTTCACTGGCTGTGTTGATGTTCATACTACAGGTGTCCCTCGATATCCAATAGGGTTCAGTTCCAGAACTTCTCAAGGATTAAAAAAAAGTATATAATGGAAAAAAAGATTTAAAGACCCACTTCCGGGTCCTCTATTGCACCTAATTGAATAAAGTAGCGCCTCAATATCTGCAGGGGTTTGATTCAGGGATTGGAAAATGGAACAATTGCTTGCATTACTATCTCTCTACAACAGTAGAAACGCAGTTTTTAAAACTGCGTTTGGAGTGGCCATTTGTGTTGAGTCAATTCCGTGTATTAAAAAATCCATGTGTAACAAGGTTGGACCTGTACTTCATTCTTTTCTTAACTAATTATCCTATTATTTATCTCACTGTCTTGAATCAGGGACTGAAGATGTTGCTATAGTTCCTTAGCTGTATCTCCTACCATTATCCGGTAGACAATGGGATGTTTGCCTACTCATGATTAGAGCTGCGATATTGGGCACTTTCATTTCCCATAGAGCTCAATGCATATTTTTTATTTTTAGTTTTTTGGCCATAACTTTCTATAGTTAGGAGGTATTTCTAAACTCATTTTGCATTGGATTCTGTTCTTCAGTATGAATCCAACAACCTGTGATATGATACACCACACCATTGCAAAGTTCCAGAATGAAGAGAAAAAGGAGTACAATGAAGCCCTTTTGAGGACATCCAGACAGGAGACTAAAAAAGAGGACATATCTGGAAATGTCCAGTCCTATGGTCACCCTGGCCTAGCTGCAACCCCTGCCTCTCAACTTCAGGATATGGCACAACTACAGCAGCCCACTAACCTGGGGATACAGGAAGCCACTCCAAGAAGCTCCTTGTATTCACTGTAGACTCTACCAGCAGTCTCATCAGGGACTCTTTAGAAGGCAGGCACCACAGCTGTTCCTTGTTCAGTTTGATCTAAAGGGGATCTCCTCGGGAGCAAGCCCTCCCCAGGTGTCACTGTCTTGGTGCATACTGAGCATGCCCTGGACCAGTTAAGGCAACCCAGGCTTCCTGACTCTCTGGATCCAGTATAACATTCTGCTCTGGATTCAGAATAGTTGGGGCAGCCCAACTGGGGCACTCTTCACTGCCCTAACTCTGGATTGTGCCCTTATTCTCAAGTAAGTGTGCACAGGCTTGCAACCTAAAAAGCCTTAATATTGTTGACAGTAGTAAATATAATTGGATATATAGCCAGCTTGATGATTCCATCCTGTTATGTTTTATAATATACTGAAATTTGCTGAGCGCTGAAGATGTAATGGCCCATGATAATAAAAAGGGAAAGTGTATTTATTTGTAGTTATTGATGTATTTATTTTTGCTTATGCTTTTGATTGGTTGATTGATTGATGTTATAAAGGCAAGAATGGATATATGATGCTATTTGCTTTATTTTCGGTGACACTCTTGCTACTGTTCTGACAGATTCCCTTTCTGCAGCAGGGACATCCATTGTACCAGGCTCTGATAAGGACTGCTTTTGCCCTCTTCCATGGCTTGGTCTCCTGGTTGGCCTCCACAAACACCTTTTACCCCTCCCCCTGGGGCTCTGTAGGATGTACCCAGGTCACATCTGAGATTGAGCAGGTAAGTCAACAGAAAGAAACAACCATTCACATATCAAAATTATTTTGTATAATTTCTTCCTAGAACGCACACTATTTCCTGTTCCCCCACAGGTTTCTTCTTCTGGTTACCAACCTGACCTAGCCCAAGAAGTCTTCAGCCCTCCTACATATCTTTCTAGTGTTGCCCAGCCCAGTTGTGGCTCACCTTCACCATGGGAGACATGGCCAACAGCTCAGTGGATTTCTACCCAAAAAACCAGCGGCGAGAGTTGAACCATGCAGGTGGCTTTGGCTGTACCCTGGCCGAGCTGCGCTCTCTCATGGAACTGCGTGGGGCAGAAGCAATCCAGAAAGTCCAGGAGACCTATGCTGATGTCAATGGGCTCTGCAGAAGACTCAAGACCTCCCCCACTGAAGGTAATAGACTTCAGATGTTTGGCATATAGTACCTACCTGCATCTCCACCACCTAGGGTTGCCATATGTCCTGAAAAACAGAGATAATCCTGATTTGGGGGGATTGTATTCAAATACTGGAAAATGCAACACAGGGTCCTGTCCCGATTTTGTGGAGGAGAATTATGACAACTGTACCATTACCACAGATCAGAAATCTTGTACCCTAACTCTACATACCAAGGTCTGAAAAAGCAGCAGATTTTCCATCGTGTAACCTACTAGCCTCACCAGAACTGAAGGTTTCTCCAGCTCGAAACTACATAGGTTGGCCTAAAGGAAGAAATCTTACAAACAACATGTTCATATGCACACAAACCCAGAGTGGTATCTTTTCCAAAAGGATTATAGGGAATACATTTAGCTTTCCCAGGGTTATTCACTTAACATCAATGCTCACAAGAATCTCTTTTCATGGAAAGTGAGAAGAAACCATTGATGGTTTCTTTAAATGTTTGTGAAATGCAATTAGTTGTGGGGGATCTACCAAGTTTTTCTACAACCCTGTCCTGGAACCAAATAAGCATGTGAGAACAGAGTGCTAAGGTGCCTTTGATATGCATCTATATGAGAGAAACTGATCTCCCCTTGGCCTTCTTCTTTCTTGCACAATAAGACTATAATAGTGCAGTTCTAACTTGCTCAGTGGCGGGATTCAAATAAATTAACAACAGGTTCTATGTCCTATTAGTAACCTTCTCAGAACCAGGCACTCATTAGCAAAGGGTTCTATAGAACCCGTGAGAACCTCCTGAAGCCCACCACTGCTTATGCTATAACTGGAAGGCTAGCTTGTCTGTATTGAATCCATTGCAAGGATCGGGGCTGCTGTGCTACCAAGGGGAAGGTGAAGCTTCTCCCCTCTCCTAGGGTAAGGAAAGTGTGACTCCAATAGGTCTTCTCAGGTTTAGACCACTTACGGAAGTGGCTTAAAACTGAGCAGATGTGAACAGCCAGGGCTCAGAGATAGAGGCTTTGGTCTGGCATAACTTGTGGATCCTAGCCTGACCTGCCTCTCCACATTCCCTTTCTCCATACAACCTTCCCCCACACCAGAATACATCCCCTGCCTCCTCCCCACCAGTCAAACACAGTTGGCTCAGAGGTCTCTAAGCAAGGTCTCTGGATTCAGCCTCTGCAGGCTGGTGCACTTCCATGCATCAACCTGGCTTGCTTGAGATGAGGTGCAAACATCTTTACAGCATGCTTGTGTCTTTGGTTTGGCACAAAAGAAGGCACTTTGCACTTTGAAGGCACATTCCTAACTAATTCAGGCCAGCACAACTCACCTGTCTCCCATTCCTGTGGTGACGTGGGGAGGCCAGGGAATGTCTGTGCACTGATCTACCCCTCCTCCCCCAGGAGTGAAGTGCTTTATAGCACTTTTACAACACCCCAAGGCCAGCATGGGACTTGCGCCAGGACTTATACCAGCCTAAGTGGAGGTTAGGATTGCAGCATGCATGTCTTATGTGAGATGTCATACCAAGGACTGAGTTCCAGCTTGCTCTGTACCTCCGCAGCTGATCTCACCAGCAATTTCAAAAATCAACTTTTATCAGGCACTTTTGGTGCACTAAAATGCAGCCCACACCACTATTGCTGCAGAAACCATAGAAAAGTCTTAAGGGCTAATATGTTTATGACTATACTGAGGCAAAGAGGATGACTGATCTATGGTTGGCACTATTTACCATCACATTAACTTGCTAAGGTCTAAGCCAATATGGCAGAATTGATCAATCACTGCCAAATTCAGGCAAAGCTCCCTTTTTGGTGAAAAATTATGAGTGTGGACTTGAGACACTTGTCATGGGAGGAAATGAACCCTTCAACCCATTTAAGATGGACACCCATCATTTTAAAAATTGAGCTCCGAGTCTCTCAAGAATATGTGGCAATTGTAAATGGTTTTGGTACTAAAAAGCAGCTGCCTGTGGGGTGTGAAATAGCACCATCTCTCATACATCTCTCATACAGTCTCATACATCTCTCATACCTCTCTCATACATGTTACTAAATATGAGTAACATCTCATATTACTAATCCAGTAATTTTCAATCTTTTCATCTCATGGCGTACTGAAAAGACACTAAAATTTTCAAGACACACAATCAATTTTTTTAATAACTGACACCACACTGCTGACTGGGGGCTCACATCTGCCAATGGTCCCTCCTCAAACTTCTGCATCATCTCTGCAGAATATTAGTGGCATACCAATGTGCTTGATGTACAGCAGTTGAAAATTGCTGGTCTAAGCTGTAGCCCTGTCTTCAGCTGATGGACATGACTCTGTGGTATTTTCTTGGTTTAATGAGGGAATCAATTATTCATGACTGTTATTGTTATTTATAACTAATAGATGTTCATCTATTTAGTCCATTCTGCTTTTGCATTTGCAACTTGGAGGTAAAACTGGAGGCACAGACATTGGATCATTGATTCAAATATTGATCAAAGATTCATTGATTGTTAATTTTGTACCATTCTGATTTTCAAGTGTTGCTTTTGTGGTGACTCCCATTTCAGATTTATTTGTTCTTTCTGTTTGAAGCTGTGCTCTTTACCGCCATGATTTCTGCCTGTAAAATCATGTGGTTTGTGTTCCCCCCTTTTTAACCTCTGTTGTGTAGTCAAGGAAGAGCTACCTGTGGCTGAGGGGCAGGATAGAGATACACTCCTTGCTGATATGACTTCTACGAAGAGAATGTTACTTCCTTCCCATCTTGGTTGCAATGCGTAGCTGCAGATCTTCCTCTGCTTTTTGTCACAGATTCCCCAGTAATTCACATGACTAGGGAATCTATGTTCAATGTACAGTCTGTTCAAGAAGCTGAAAAGGTTTCTCTGCAATAGCAATTTATCTGGAATATAACATCACAAAAATGTAGGGGCTAAATTTTTTGCTTAAAATTTAAAAATTCAATATTTTGAGAAAATAAAATGCAATATTTTGATTATCTATACAAAATTTATTTTCTGTATAAAATGTACAGTATTTTTTATTTTCTATATAAAGCTGGTTATAGCAGAATTTTCCATAATGATGGCCAGATTTGTCAAATGTCTCTTGCAATCTCTTTTTTGTACTAAGATTTCAGAGCTTATCAATCAAGTTAATTTGGACTCTTAAGCAGATCTTTCTAAAAATGTTGTTTAGGGCCTGCATAATTTCTTGTGTGCATGACATGCACAAGTTGTAAGTTGCTAAGATTTTTCACAATAATTCTTTTAGACTTTGTATTAAATCCCTTTCACTGTGAAATGTGCTTATCTCCTTTGCTTAGATCATCTATTGCTTCCTGTTCTTCCAAGTCACACCTCATATGATATTTCTATTGTTCAAAGATATGGGAATCCAGCCTTGGTAATTGGCACAGGATCATGCCTCTCCCATTAGTTACATGTGCTGTGTGTGGGTCTGGAAAAACAGTTCACCGTCTCACATTAGAAAGCAAGCAACATGAGTGCTTTTGTGGGGTGTAGGAAGAAAAAAAAGGGACTCTAAGAAACTGTGGTTCTGAGCTATAGTATTGGGCACTTGGGGGAAAATGGTCTATGGGAGTAAATTAAGCTGCAGCACTGGCATACCAAGTGCAGGGAAGAAAGTGATTCACTCCCAGTGCCAGCAATAAAGGGGTGCCCATGTTTCTTATCTGTTGTGTTGTCTGTTGTCAGTTATACCAGGCCTCACCTAAGGTATCTTAAGGTGATAGTTAGCTTTACTTCAAATGGCCAGTAGTCCTATTATCCATTGGGAGATGTCAATGCAGAGGTCTGATCTACCCATAGCTGTGAGAAGCTAAGGATAGCGTGCTTGGGGTGATCTGGGGTAATACAAAAGATACACCACTGTATGGCAGAAGATCCTTTTTCCAGTTGCTTGCCACCAGCCCTCACTTGTTTGATGCAAACAATAAATCTCTGGTGTTAACACATGTCCTAGGAAACTTTGGAACAAAGAATCCGAGTGCTATCCCTTTGCATGGGTGCATGTATGGTGAATTCTATTGAATCTTGACAACACTCACGGAGAGGGTTCATGGAAAGGGCCAGAACAGGAGGAGGAAAGAAGGAAGGACAAGAGTGTTCAAGATATGTGATAAGTAGCCTCTGAGTGCCTCCTGACCATCACAGCTTCCTATGGACAATTTTGAATCTTCTTTGCTGTTCCCGGCATGTCCAGATAGTACTGAGAAAAACCTCTGTTTGAAAGCCTGTAGGATAACTGTCAGTCAGTGAGCTGCTAGAATCAGTGGTCTGACTCAGTATGAGGTGACCTTCTGTAACATGTTTCCAGAAAAGTAGGACCTGATGAATTAATCAATGTAACTTGGAATGCTTTCTGCAGCTAATGTTGGTCTAATCTTGATCTGGACCATGGTAGCTTAATATGAGCTAAGGCGTGCTAGATGCACTACAAACCCCACAAGTGTCTGACTGCCAGGACTCAGCACTGAAAGTGCAACAAAGTAGGGAATGGTTTTTTGAGGATATGTACATGGATTTTCCACATCACTAGTACATAAGAACACAAGATCAGGCCTCCCTGTGGATCCAGCCAAAGATCCATCTATTCCTGCTTTCTATATCTCACACTTTAACCCAAAAGGATAACGAGCAGATAAGACAACAAGAGACTTACATCCTCTTTCCACTTCCTTGCATCTGGCATTCTGAAGTAGCCTGTTTTTAAAACTTGGAGGTTGCATCATGGTTTGTAATCTGCAATAGACTTTTCATTACCATAATCAGCTTTCCACATACAGACATCCCCCCCAACTTATTGGACAGGTTAGGGACCAGAGCACTGTCCCTAAAGTGAAAAACATTGAAAAGTAGAACCCATTTTTGTTTTCCAGTGCTTTTTTAGCTAGTAAATTGATAATGCCCTTTTTACCTTGCAAATTCCTACATAAAAGATTTCTGCAAATAGTTTCTCATTAACTCCTTCAGGAATGGTATTAGACCATGAGCTACATGAAGGGGATTTTGGCCTTTAGAACAGCAGAGAGAGGTTGAAAGAGTGGGACATGGGTTGAATGAATTAGTCCTGGTTTTAACTGAAAGGTGTTAAAAAGAGTGGATCATCAGAAAATGAACTGTCAGAAAGTGGGGGATACCTGTAGCTGAGATTTGAAGGACAAGCTTGCAAATCAGAAGGCATTTTATAAGGTGGAGGAGCTAGACAGAACCTCACCTAGCTAGTTTTTTTTGGGGGGGGGGGATAATAAATTGTCTCTTGGGCAAAGGAGTATAAGGACACAATCCTAACCAACTTTCTAGCATTGGCATAGCTGTATCTGTGGGGCAACTGCTGCATCCTGCAGTTGGGGCCAGTCACAGAGGCCTCCTCAAGGTAAAGCAATGTTAGTTCCCTTTCCTCTGAATTGCATTGCCCTTACCTGGATGCTGGAACGAGGATTCAGATTGTGCCCTGAATATCCTAAGAAATGGCCAGCCACGGCAAATCCAAGCCTACTATCCAGAGTAAGTAGGGGAGCACATAAGAGACATTTAGATCGATGTAGTTATGGCACCACCTAGGAAAAACCTATGGGAAATTCATATTGCAATCCAGAGTGAATTGTTCTTAAGTCGGAGCAAGGACTTCCCATAGTTACTCTGGATTGCACCGTCAGGCTATGCCCACATTTTATTCCTCTTCCCTGTATTGCTATACAGCAATGAAAGAATGAGGACACTTGCTCTGCTCATTTTTTTTAACACTTGGAAGGATATTTTGCTTTCAGGAGTGCTGTGAGGCAGTGATGTCCAACTGGTCTCCCGTTAGCAGCTGGAGGCATGAAAGCAATCTGCTCCAGCTGCTTGCCTGCCTCCATCTCTCCCTTTGCTGCTTTCCCCTTGAATTGTCCTTGAGATTGCGGCAGCAGCAGCAGCCGGTACTGGCTTTCTGCTGCAGGGAGCTGCAGACTCCTTTCCCATCACGCAGGAAGGGGGAATCAGGCAAGTGAGTAGGGCAGCAGGTGACAGTGACCGGGGTGGAGAAGGCCAAGGAAAGGAAGGGAGGGAAGGAACAGGGAAAGCAAGGCAGGGCAGAGGAGAGCAAAACATGTGAGATAGCGGCCAAAATATGACAACTGCAAAAGTGTGGTTAACAATTAGGTAGGAGTTTTTTTGGCCAGGAGGCTTCGTCAGGTTTTTCTCAACAACTGCAAGCATGAGAAATTTGGCTTCTCAGAGGAAATAAACCATGATTGCAGTACTCACTGTTTAAAACTGTACTCTATCAGTATCCACCTCGTTTCTGATGTTCAGGCTGCACTGATAATACCAAGTGATATCGGCAGGTCCCAGACTGTGCTGGCCTCAGCAGAGTGACATTATGCCCTGTTTTTCTAGGACATTTCCTCTTTTTTATCCTCGTGTCCTGGAGACAATTACATTGTCCTCCTTTCCCTTGTGAGCAGGCAGCATTAGCCACCTTGTAATTCATAAATGATCTTTATCTTTATATATAAAACTAGTAAAATGTACCCGCGTTGCAAGTGTAAAATATCCCCGCATCCCTCCATTGTGCAACACCATCCCTCCATTGCACAATACCCTTGATTATGCATCAACCCCATGCACAACATCATTCCCCATGCGCAGCATCATCCCCAAGTGCATCAACCCCTATGTGCAACATCCCCCATGCGCATAAACCCCCATGTGCAACTTCCACCATGAGCATAAACCCCCATGCACAAAATCCCCAATGTACAATGTTCCCCATGTGCATCAACCCCCATGTGCAAAATCCCTCATGTGCATAAACCGCAGTGTGCAACATCCCCTTGTGCATAAACCACCGTGTACAACATCCCCCGTGTGCAACATCCCCCCATGCACAACATCCCCCATGTGCAACATCCCTTATGTGCATAATCCCCCCTGCGCATCAACAACCCTTGTGCATCAACTCTGCAGGGGCATCATCCCCCCCATGCGCAACATCCCCCATGTGCATCAACCTCATGGACAACATCCCCCATGTGCAACATCTCCCAAGTGCGTAAGGTCAGTACAGATATGCACGATCTTCCTGCTCCACCACGGAACAGGGAGGCTTAGTTGTGCTGGCCTAAACTGGTTAGGATTGTGCTCTCAGTTTCACTTTTCATGGGGCTGAGTATATTTTCTTATCAGCTTGGAGTAGGGAACTTCCTTCTTGAGAATTTGTCAAAGCCTATGGGACCGTTCTTACAGCATTGTGTTCCCTTTCGGCTTCCTTTGGACTGAGGCACACTCACCTACAAATGAGTAAATGTACCCTATTTCGGTTTCCATAAGGCTTAATCCATTTTTCTTGTCAGCTATCAGCTTGTCAGTTTCACAACCTATCATAAATCCTGTCATGACCCACAATTTCAGAACCTAGCATGTTTCAAAATTTATTTACAGTCGTAACTGATTTTGTATCACCTGATAATTGCCATGCATTAGAGGGTTGCAGGAGGCTCGTAGACAGCAGCAGCAGCAGCATGTAGCATGTACCAGCAGCAGCAGCATGTACCACTACTCACCAAAATTGTTAAAATCTTAGATGCCACATTCAGAAAATGGGACATGAAAGTAAAGTGGAAAACCTGGATAAGTTGGGACCAGTTGTGTTGGAGAGGTGGTAAACCGAGACAGGAATATGGGGAATAGACAGGATTGTTTGATGAATATATAGATGGATCCAAATGGAGAATTCAGTGGCTCAGAGGAGAGTAGATTTTTCTTGATTGTCTGTATGGAGGGATTGAGCCCTTCAAGTGTTGGTGGCTTTAGGTAAAAGGGATTGTGGGTTTTCATCTGGAGCTGCAGAATGCAAAAAAAGAGAAAGAACTGAGAAGGCACCGTCTTTACCTAGTGAGTGGGTTTAAAAGTGCTGATCTGCAGCACAAGAAAGCTGTTTCAGGGCTGGTTGATCTCATTGACAGTGCTGCCTTGTGCAAATTCCCATTCTCGTAGGATTCCCAGGTATTTGTACATCCATAGCTCAATCAGAGACCAAATAAAATAAACACAGGTATTTGCATCAGTTGAAACAGGCTTCACATTTCATTTGGTCTTTTCTCTGTGAAAAGTTCACTTTGTGAACTTTTGGCTGAATAGCAGTATATAATACTGTTATTAATAATAATAATAATTTTTGAATACCATCCTGTTAAATATCAGTCAGTGTTTAATTTCTTAAAAATGCGGTCATCCAAACTACGTTGAAATATCCCTGTTCTATAAAAAGTTATTGCAAAAACGAAACAAAACCTCAAGATGCCCACCAAGATGGGAGGGAGTCCATCATAGGTTTAACACACTAGCCTCCCACACTGGTTAATGCAGATCCTAGTGACATCGCTGCAGCAATTTTCATGCAAATTTTTTAAAAAACCAGTGTTTTAAGATAAAATTGAGGTGTTCAGCCAATCCTGAAACCAAGCTGACCAGGGTTGTCAAGAAATACCCAAGATGTTTAAATCAGGACTTTAATGGAGCTTTGTATTTCTGTTACAATTACAGAATTCCTGAATCACACAGTGGCTTCTATGAACTCTCAAGACCACAAGATACTTGTATCCTGTTGTCACTTCCTTGCATCTGGCATTTATTGATAGGCTACCTCTAAAACTTAAAAGTTGCATTTGGTCCTCATGGCTTGTTACCCATAATGAACTTTCTCCAATTTCTTTTCATCATGCATTTTTTTTAAATAATCATGTCCCCTTCATAATCATTATAATCATGCATAATAATCATGGGGTGTAGATCAAATTTGCAGTTAAGTGAAACCACATACTGTATTTCCCAGCTTATTACATGCACCAGACCATAAGTTTAGAGGAGTTTAGAGGAGTTTAGCACCAAAGTTTAGTGGAGCAAAACAAGAAAAAAATATTCTGAACTGAATGGTGTACTAATATATTTAATAAAATATAGCAGAACAATATTACAACCATGTAAAGTCAACAGTGGTATTAAGAACCATCATCACTGTCATTAAAAAATGAGGATAGACTTTAAGTTTCAAGCATTTTTCTGATTTTTTGGAAACCCCAAGAACTCATCATTTGCAAGCTCTTGCAAACCAAATTCTATGCATTTGCAATCTCTACCAAACAGATTCTGTGCATTTGCAACCTCTAGCAAATCATTTGCAAGCCTCAATTGCAAACCTCCCCCACCCCTGGAAAGGATTGCAGCCCTAGGAACCAGATCCTGTGCATGTCTACTCAAGTGCAAGGCTCCCCCACCCATGGAAAGGATGCATAGGATTGCAGAAGTAAGGACCTCTCTCTCCTGGGCTGCTTCCTCCTTCTCTCTTGTGCCCCTTGTTTTTGCCAGCCTGCCTCCATGCTCTGCTATTCCTCTGGGCTCCATTCGTTTCTTTATGGGAGGAGCCTGTGGGGAAGCCTCAATCCCTCCTCCCCAGCTTGCCCCTATAAGGCCTATAGCTCCCCTATAGGCCTGCCCTGCTCAGGGCTCTGTCTCTTTTAAAAAAATGATTCTTAGCATGAAATTAGCATGGAATACACTGTGTTGATTCAGTGTTTAGAAGAAGATAGATGTGTTCCTAGAGCTCTGGATCCCCTTCCTGGTCCTGAGTAATGGTACCTAGTCAGAGGGATCATGGTGTGTCTCAATCTGCTGGTCATTCCCATGGTCAGAGGTGGATGGAATTTGATTTTGATTCCTGAATTGTGATTCCTGCTGACCGTTTGGGTTTCTGACATTTTTAATATTTAACAAAGCCCTCCCAACCCGAGTCCAAAGCTAAACAAAGGCAAGCAAAGGAAGAAAGTATCACTGCATGATTCCCGGGGGTTCTTTCATCTCATAGGAGCCACTAGATCCGGGCCTGGGATGAAGGCTTTCTCTTTCGCTGCAGGCACTAACTCTTTGAAACATCTTCATAATATGGATCAACCATGAGTTCGGCACTGATTTTAAACATTTCATAGTAGAAGAGAGGAACACTCCTGTGACTAGGATCATCACCATCATCACCCATTATGTAAATGCCGTACGTTAAGCACACAAATAACAGTTTATTTTTTAAATAAACATATCTTAACAAAGTAATTAACCTCTCTGGTTCAAGAACAACTACAACCTAAATACAATATTTATTCTCTGCAAAGGCAGTTAATGAAGAGTGAGTGAAAGAATCAGGGAAACTATGCAAGGCATTCTGCACCTAGTAATGTTCACTAGCATCAAAACATTTGTCCCCCTGCTCAAATATTTTACTGCTACAGATCTAGCCTCTGTGTCTCCCATTAAAACAAAATAGGGGTAGTATTTTGCCAAGAACATTTGTTCCAAGAAATATAGATTACCCTTGGAGAAGAAGAACAGTTGAAGTTCGTGGGTGGAAGATGGTAACTCTGAATAGTCTTTAATAGTCACTTTCAAGGGGCAGGACAGTCCTTATTTTCTAGTACTTGTTTCTGTTAAAAACATTAGAAAAATCCTGTTGGATCCAGCCCAAGACCTGCAGACACATAAAGTAGCATGTCAAACGCTGCCCCATCTTACCCAGTGATTGCATCCTATAGCTGCATAGCCTCATTCTAAGGCCAGTTTGTAATCATGCAGGATGTGGTGGAATCACAGTGGCAAAATTTTGTGAGTAGGACCAGTGATGGGCTTCAAAGAAATTAAGAACCGGTTCTCTGCCCATCTGGCAGCCACTTTTAAATGGCTATTTTTAAACTTTATATGTACTATCTCTTGTTAACAACCGGTTCTATAGAGTAGGTGCGAACCTGCTGGAGCCCACCACTGAGTAGGGCATGATGAGACTCTAGTTTTCAGTAAGGCTGTAAACTGGTTGTCTGGGCTGTTCCACTTACCAAACCAAAACTCACTTCTGAAAACTCAGCATGTCAGATATAAGCTTTTTAGTTTGATCTTTTCCCTGTTAAGCTAGTTCTATGTAGACAGGGTTTTGTTTTAAAAATTGTGTTTTGTTTTGTATTCATTAATACAAGCTTTCACTCACAGTCAGAAGTGGTACAACTCAGCAGCGTCCTACCATGGTCTATAGGGTGGCAATCTGCCCCAGTACATGTTGTAAGGAGGGGCACATATCTGACCTTTGAGGTGGAGGCAAGGTCTGCTGCTGCTCTGAATTTTAAGTAGACCTGGCCTCCTATTGGGAATCTTGTGTTGGAAGCCAGGTCTACACATGGATTTAAGCAGCCAAGCGTGGTGGGCTGGTAAGTACTAGGTAAGGCCCAGACACAGATTGCCTCAGTGAGAAGTAGACCAAAGAGTATGAAGAAATAAATTTAGATATACTGTTGTACCTGGTAGGCGAGGTGGAATAATTGCATTTTTGCCAGCTATATTCTAACCTTGATGCACCATATAGAGGAATTGAATGAAAAATGGCAGCCAGGGTCCCATAAAAACCAGTAAGCTTCTAATGATGCTACAGTGCTTATTGTTTTATGTCACCTTGATCCTTCTCCTCCTCTTCTTTCCAGGGCTCTCAGACAACATAGCAGACCTGGAAAAGAGAAGACAAATTTATGGACAAAACTTCATCCCCCCAAAGAAGCCCAAGACTTTCCTGCAGTTAGTATGGGAGGCACTCCAGGATGTGACTCTGATCATTCTTGAAATTGCTGCCATAATCTCTCTGGGACTGGCTTTTTATGCCCCACCAGGAGAAGAAAGTGAAGGTAAAATTCCATCATAATTGACTAATATTAGCACAATAGGACCATAGCACTAAAGGCCCAGTTGGGCCTTTGATTATGAGTGACATCTGAGATTGGCCAGGTTGGGCATCACACCCAACAGTGCTCACCTGGCCAGACCAGCCACTCAACTCTCAGTATTGGCTCTATGAGGGACAGTGCAAGGCATTGCTGTAGGGCTGCCTCTGGAATATTATCTTACTAGCGAAAGGCGTACCCGCGTTGTAGGAGTAAAATTCCCCCGTATGCCATTCCCCCATAATCATCAACCCCCCATGGATAACTTTCCCCCAGGCGTAACAACCCCCCATGCGCAACTTCCCCCATACACATCAACCCCCCCAAGCGCAACTTCACCCATGCGCATCAACCCAGCATGCACAAGTTACCCCATGCGCAACTTCCCCCCATGCACATCAACCCCCCATGCACAACTTCCCCCTTGCGCATCAACCCCCCATGCACAACTTCCCCCATATGCATCAAACCCCATGCACAACTTTCCCCATGTGCAACTTCTCCCTATGTGCAACTTCCCCCCATGCGCAACTTTCCTCCCATGCGCAACTTTCCTCCCGTGCGCAACTTCCTCCCGTGCGCAACTTTCCTCCATGTGCATCATCCCCATGTGCAACTTCCCCCATGCGCAACTTCCCCCATGCGCAACTTTCCTCTCATGTGCAATTTTCCCCATGCGCAACTTCCCCCCATGCACAACTTCCCCATGCGCAACTTCCCCCCATGCGCAACTTCCCCCATGCGCAACGTCCCATATGCGCAACTTTCCCCATGCGCAACTTTCCCCCATGCGCAATTTCCCCCCATGCTCAATTTTCCCCCATGCGCAACTTCCTCCCATGTGCAATTTTCCTCCCATGTGCAACTTCCCCCCTGCGCAACTTTCCTACATGCGCAACTTCCCCCATGCACAATTTCCCCTCATGTGCAAATTCCCCTCATGCGCAGCATCCTCGCCAGCGCAACCTCTTCCTCCGAACAACATCCCCCAGTGCACCAGGGTCTGAGCACCAAATTGGCTGGATGTTGTTCAGTCTCCCATGTTAAGTATAGGACAGAAACACGTTGCCCCCTTTTCAGCCCCTGAAGGGTTAATTTCTCCAGATGGTTCTTGGTGGGTGTTCAGGTGACAGAAGGAACTCCCAGAATTCCATGCTTCAGGCCCAGCAGCTGGGGCGGAATGTTGCTGAGTCAGCAATTCTCAATGCAAAGTATAGGGAGGAAAACGCGTTGCGCCCCTTTTCACCCCCTTCCTGTTGGAATTTCCTAAAACCGGTTCTTAGTGCACCCCTCCCTCATGGAAGGAACACCCACCCCAAATTTCACGCTTCTAGGCCCACTGGTTTTGGCAGGGCGGTGATGAGTGAGTGAGTGAGTCAGTCAGTCAGTCAGTGACTTTTCTCTTTTATATATATAGACTAAATGGATATTGCCCTGTGAACCTATGGTACTATGAGCCATACAAAACAATCTTATGCATGTCTACTCAGAAGTGAATCACATTGCATTCAATGGGTCTTATTCACGTAATATAAGCTGCCAAGACATAAGGTTGATTTTACTATTTGTTTGGTACAGATGTTTTACAAAATACTCATTTATAAGCTCTAGGTGAGGAGCACTCTGGCCATACCAAGGGGCTGCCATCAGTACTAAGCCAATCATTGAGGCTCTCCAGCTGTGAAGCAACATGCATTCAACTTTGGGGCAAAACATCACCCCCCTTCTGTGGCTGTTTGCCAGGATAATCCAACCCTACCAGCTGACCAGACCAAAAGGTCTGGTGGAAGGAAAGATGCTCATCACCCTGAGGATCACCAATAACCCCACTACCAGATGTTCCGGCACCCTGATGCTTACCTGGGCCATGAACATGCCAACATCTGTGCTAAGTATTGTGATCGAGGGAGTCACCTTGACGTAAAAAGGCTCCTCCATAAATGTAAAATTCTTGACCAAATAGAAATTGCATATCCCAGGCTGTCTTCCAGACTCAATGTCTTCTTCCTTGTCACAGTTAAATTTAAGCATGCCATTGGCACACAGGAGAAAATCCTGCTCCCAGGGGTGGGTCCCAGCCACTGGTATCATAGGCTGCTATATGGAAGCAGGGACAAATTCGTTTTCATCTGTCTCAGAAAGTTGAACTCGATCCACTGGGTACAAAAGCTAAGAGAAAATATTCCTGTTGGATATCAGGAAAAAAATTCCTGCCAATAAGGATGGTTCAGCAGTGGAACAGATTGGTTTCACCATCACTAGAGAGGCTCAGTAAGCACAGAAGGGAGATGCTCTAGGAGGTTTTCCTGTTACAGGAAGGGGGGCTACATGACCTTTTAGGTACCTTCCAACTCAATGATTTAGTTTGGAGATGGAAAGTGAAGCAACCTTCTTGCAATGCCACAATAACCAATCATTACAACCAGCTCAAATTTAGTGAATCCTCCTTCCCTTTATAGTGGTTCATTTACCCTACATGGAACAGTAACCTGCACATCACTTTTTATTCAAGTCGGTGGTTTGTCCCCAGACATGCAAACCAGCTACGTGCGTCCATTTTGCCATTTATTCATTTGCCCACTTCTGAATTTTCTACTAATGATCCACCCAGGACAATCCAGGAGAATAATTTAGAACTATGTAGTCTTGAACCATTTAGCAAAATCAAGATAAGCACTTTTTGTATTTGTGGACTGTAATTTTTACCATATATGAAACAAAGAGCATGGCAACATGACATCATTAACTTTTAATCTTTAGCCATTCCTGCTCCTCAGGAATTCTGGGATCACTAGTGTGGGAGAAGATTTGAGAAGCCAGTGGAGGAGCAATGTGATTTTAATGGTGGGACACACACACACACCTATACTGTCTTTTTCCCCAATATTCCAGTTTGTGGGAATGTGGCTACCGGTGAGGATGAGGGCGAGTCAGAAGCTGGCTGGATTGAGGGTGCTGCCATCCTGCTCTCTGTGATCTGTGTGGTGTTAGTCACAGCCTTCAATGACTGGAGCAAAGAGAAGCAATTCCGAGGTCTGCAGAGCCGCATTGAACAAGAGCAAAAATTCACTGTCATCCGCAATGGCCAACAGGTTCAGATCCCCGTAGCTGAATTGGTTGTGGGAGACATTGCCCAGATCAAATATGGTAAGGATGCATTAAAGCGAATGAATGATTGGGATGGCTGAATTTATTGCTATGAACCTACCAAAAATGATACTAATAGGGGGATGAAATACCTTGACTGTGGGATAATCTTTAAATGTAACCATCTCAAAATCTATTTCTTGTCTTTCTTCGTTGGTTGGAGGTTAGCTCATGGTATATAATGTGGGGAAAATTCATAGTTTTGAAGAACATCTCTCTATACAAGCATATCTTCCAGATCTGGTACATGGTTGTGCAGAATTACAGACTAAAGCGGGGAGGAGGCAACCTCAATATTTAGTAAGTCTCCACTGTTAAGGAGGTGTGAAGTTGTGAAAGCGCCTGATGAAGCCCTTTTACTGATTGATCTGCATTCTCCAAACATAGTACTGTATATGGATAGATTAAATTGATAGTCTCACTGGCTCTGGAAAATGTAATGAGATAGATGGCAAAAGGTAATATCTGGGGACCAAATTTAGCCTGTTATTCCAATCTATTTATTTTTCCTAGGTGACCTGCTTCCTGCCGATGGTGTGCTCATCCAGGGGAATGATCTCAAGATTGATGAGAGCTCCTTGACAGGAGAGTCAGATCATGTACGCAAGTCAGCGGAAAAGGATCCCATGCTGTTGTCAGGTGAGAGCCATGAAAGGAGTGCATCTCAGAAAAGCTATCAGCTATTGTGTACTTGGTCTTGCAAGGAAATGTCTCCAAAGTTCCTACCTTTTGGAAACATTTTACATGCTGATTTGTCTGCAACCAAAATCCTGTACTTTGCAGAGGATTCTGGAACATATCCCAAGATACTGTCAGTTCATATGGAGAAATGGATGGGTTTCATTGTCGCTGAAAGGTGGTCTGACCAATCTTAACTAAACACCTGAGTTAATGCAACATCCTGTGGGAGAATTTTGATTGTTAGAAGTCTCCTTGGTGTAAGGAAATGTTTATCTCCTTGCCCCTGTAGCCATTATAGGTCAATGTGGACCTACACCAGCTAAACTGCTACTGCAAATTCAGGTTTATCCATGTTGGCTGATCAGGCCCAGGAAAGTGAGTAGAACATGGCACATGCTGATACTGCTGATCCTGCCCCCTGAGACCAATCTGCCCACCTCTTTCCTGTTGTCATCATTCCATGGACTCACATTGAGCTGGACTTTTCCAACCGGAGTCCTCTGGAATCAACCAGAATTGTGCTCTGGTCACCTTTGAGGGCTTTCTGAAACCCTCAGAGGGTCTACACAACTATCCCCAGGGGCTTCCCTGGACCTCAGAATGGCTTATAAGGGCAAAAAATGTCACTTCCATTTTCCCTCAGGAAACTAAAAGTTTTTCTCTGCCATTCTGCCATTCAGCCATTCTCCAGAGGCCACAGACAAGAGGCCAGAGGCTTCTGCGTAGCCTGTCAGAAAGCCCTCAAAGGTGACCAGAGCACAGTTCCAGTCATCTCAAGAGGGCTTTAAGGGGTCCTAAAGGGAAACCCACCTTTGGAGGGCTTAAAAGGGCCCGTGGATTTCATTATCCATGGTTTTTGGTATTGGTAGGGGGTCCAAGAATAGAACTCCTCCAGATACTATTTTTCCATCTGTACAAGCTTTGAAAAGAGCTCTTCCTTTTATACATCCTTCAAAGAATACTGGACATTGCCCATAGCTGCGGCAACTGGGTTAATACTCTTGTTGTCTAACGTTACAGATACAGCAGGCATCCGTTAGTCTTGAAAGACTATGGTATCGTGCTCGGTGCTGCATACGCTGCATGCGAAGCACAAAGTCCTGGGTAGATTGATATGGAGGATAGGCTGTTACCCAAGCAGCAAATCCCCCTTCTGAAATCCCATGCCACTGAAAATCCCATGCCACTGAAATAGTCCAATGGAAAGGCAGAGCCAATACGATTGGATCCAGCTGCGTCACAGAGCTGGGCTAAGGACAGGAGCTCACCCTGTCTGGTGGGGACAGACCCGGGTCTCGAACCCTGACCTGCTGGTTAACAGGCACAGTGTCTTAATCACTTGCATCACCCACAGCCGGAACAGATACAAGACTATGCAATATTAGAGTAACAGTCAATGATAGGTCCAAGCAATGCCACTTTTGCCCCATGAAGCCTAAATCACCTCTTTTCCAGTCAAATCCAAACGCTGCAGTTTTCTATGTCAGAACCATGGTAAGTGCTGCTGCTCAAGTTTTAGATGCTTCAAGCAATCTCACTACCCATTCATTCATGATTCTCCCCATTTAGGGGCACTCAATTTAAGGAGAATTAACAGCAGGTACTAAGGAGATCTAACCCTTCTGCTATTCCAACTGCCTGGAGTTACACTGCTCTCCGATGTCTTATTGACTCTTCGTTTGGCTTCCCAGGCACACATGTCATGGAAGGCTCTGGTCGAATGGTTGTCACAGCTGTTGGGGTCAATTCACAGACTGGTATTATCTTCACTTTGCTGGGTGCTGGTGGGGAAGAGGAGGAAAAGAAAGACAAGAAAGGTAAGGTCTCCCTTCTGGTCTAGGAAAGCTGCTCCTTAGTGTTCTTGGCATCCTCTGTGAAGCTTCATACTCTTGTCAGCCATTTTGTTTTCCTATGGAAGGGTACCCGGGTCAGTCTTAAATCCACTTCCCCTTTAGCTATATTTTTAGCTATATTTTTTTCAAAACTGGCAAGCTTTAGTGGATGTTTGCAGTCTTTGCATAGTGGAATTATGTCAACACGTAGGCACTGTCCAAGTCACTCTGCTATCAAAGCTACCACAGGTTCTGTCACCTGCTTCTAACCCCATCTCATTGTCATTGTTGTCACCTCAACTCATTTTCTTACCACCACTTCCTTGAAACTGGCCAGGCAGGGGGAATCCTGGGAGCAGAAGCTCTATACTCCCAGTATTTTCAATACTGGGCCAGATTAAAGGAAACACCTTTAAAAAGGTGGCAGAGGCAGCAGTGGTTGCTATACCACTAGAGGAGGAAATAAACTGCTCCCCATCTACTTACTTGTTTTCTTGAAGACCCCATGGTGGTGATAGTGATTTGCAACTTCTTTGCTGCTCATAGTGTCCATTTCAGTTATCTTCATGGATGGACCACTTCCATCAATACACAGTAATGGGTTCAAAATGGTATAATCTCATCTTTATATATTGCCCTCAAGGTCACTGAGAGCACAATCCTAACCAATTTCAGCTGGCATAACTCACCTGTTCCCCATTTCTGTAGTGTTGTGGGGAGGTCAATGCATGTTCATGCTCTGACCTACCCACCTCTGCCCAGAAGTTGTGCAGAATTACCTTTTGGCACTTTTGCGAAAGCGTCAAGCCAGCACGGGACTTGTGCTGACTTTACTGTGGGTTAGGATTGTAGTCAGAATTAGTTGCTGTTCTATCATAATTTGCTGTTGCATCATAATTCAACTATTCAGTACATAAGCAGCGCTCTGTCATCAAACTATTAATATGTCTTCTTTATTTCACAGTCAGATAGTACCCATTTTCATCCAAATTCTCTTTGTTTTAATCAGTTTATTTAAATGATAAACCCAATGTCTTATTAACTCATTTTTATTAACTCTTATTAACTCTTTTATTAACGCATTGCACAGTCCACAGAAGCAGGTAGGCACAGTCCACAGAAGCAGCAAGTCCTTCTGTGCTGGCTTGGAGGTGTCGTTAAAAATACCACAAGTCACACTTATACCACCCCAACACAACTTAAGCTGGCTTTCCTGTGCCACTCCACTAGTATGGCACAGATGGTGAGTAGTGCTCACTTTTTCAGGCCAGCACATCTGGGCAGGGCAGGGAGGAGGGTGGGTGGGGGTGCCAAGTGGAGGGTAGGACCATGGTCAGGTGGAAAGAGGAGCATATGGCAGGGCTTGGTATCACAGTTATGCTTGGTCCAAGCCTCCATTTCAGGACAGTGCAAAACAGCCAAATACTACTCTGGTCTGCTCAGACATGGGCCACTGCTGCCCAAGACCTATTGGGGCTCCTGCAGCCCTACCGCAGGGAAGGGGGGACAAGTCTAGTAGTGCAGTAGCATCCCAATCCTTGCATTAGCCAGCCTATTCTAGCACAAGTTAGGATTGAGCTCCTCATAATCCAGTGGGACTGAATACCAAATAAGTACCAGTACTTGGCTGTAGTTTTTACTTGGCATCCATCAGTCTTGAAAGAAGCATGAGAAGCATGAAGGCCTGGGTAGGATGGATGGATTGAACCCTGGCCTACTGGTTAACAGGCACAGTGTCTTAACCATTTGCACCACCCACAGTCCAGGCTGTAGTTTTTGACTTGGTGATAACTGGATCATAGAATCCTAGAGTTGGAAACATCTCAATAAGTCATCTAGTCCAATTCCCTGCTTACAGCAAGAAATCCTCCTAGAATAGCATCCTCCAGCAGGTGCTAGAAGCCTCTTAAAGAAAGCTTTAAGATCTCCAGTGTGAGGTAGTCCACCACTTCCACAAGCCATTACTTTAATGGCCAAATTTTTCCTGGTATCATAATCTCTTGTAGTTTATATCCCTTGGTTCTAGTTTTCCTTTACTTATTAGATATTGATGGATGAATAGCCAGGGGCATCTCTCAGCAGGTGGATTCAAACATAAAGGAAAACGATGTTGCTCGGCTGTAGCAGGGGTGTTCAAACGTTTTGGCAGGAGGACCATATCATCTCTCTGACACTGTGCCAGGGACCAGAAAAAATATTTACATTTCAGTTTGAGTAAATTTACACAAATTTACATAAAAGTGTGTTCGAGACAATTCCTGGAGGATTACAAGGCTTGCCTGCAAGCTGGATGGAGGGGTCTTTCTGCAGGCCGCATTGAGGCTCACTGCAGGCTGCCTCTGGCCCCCAGGCTGGGATTTGGACACCCTGTGCAACAGGAAAGAGCTTTGGAGAGCCATAGATACATATATCCTCCCTCCTCTCTTGCAATCTGTGAGAGGAGAACAAATTTTCAAATATATTACAGTTCTATTTCTCTGAGATAGCTCATCAGAGAACTGCAATAAAGTTAACTGACTATAGTTAGAACAAGCCAAAGTAAGACCAAGGCTACAGCCAGAAGGGGGCAAAACACTAAGTTTTGCAGGGATCTTCCCCACAGTTTGCAAGCAACTTCCTCCCTTCTGTACCATTCCTGGAGGGGAAAGAGTCCAGGAATGGCTGAGTTCAAGGGATCTCCTCCCACTCTGAGCCATTCCAGGTTAAGGATGCTCTGGTCATTCAAGGGAGGAGAGCCCTTGCACTCTGCAGTGAGGTTCCCTGCAAAATTTTGGTGTTTCACCCCACTTCTGGCTACAGCCCTGGGTCAGACTATGGTTTGGAAATCTGATTTACTCTAATTTTGCCTATGTCAGAACTGTAGTTGCCCAAGTTCGTATCAATATCACAGACTTGAGGAGGAGGAGGAGTGGGGAAGGATTTCACATGAACATGTGGCTAGCTTGTTACATTTAAATCTAGCTAGGATATTAAAAACCAGTAGCAAATACAGATCCAGATCCTGAACCTGCTAAAAGTTGACCTACTCTAAAATCCAGAGTAATTACGGGAGCATGTAAGAGATATTACATGCACCTGTAGTTACTGCACCACCTAGTGAAAATGGGAAATTCATATTGCAATCCAGAGTGAATTGTTCTTATACCAGAGCAAGGACTCCCCGTAATTACTCTGGATTGCACCCCTAGCTTCTAGTCTATAATTTCTCCTCAGCTAGTCTTGGTGAACCCCCAAGTAGCTTAGCCATCTCTCCTCCATGCCTCTCTGTCTCTTTGATCCTTCCCCTGTCCATACCCCTTCCTGTAACTTATTCATCTATGCAACAACTCATTTAGAAATGTGTAGATTTACAGATTCTGTTCTTCTTTCCTATTTTTAACATATTTCTGCTTCCTTTCTTGGTCCTACAAGCCTTTCTTCAGCTGTCTAAACCTGTGCTTTTGCCTATAGCCTGGCACATAGATTTTCAGTGTGCACCAGTACATACCTCTGAATCAATTGTTGTATTTCAGTATGCTTCATTTACCCAACACTGAACTTCTTGCACCTGTACATCATATATATGTACAGGTGCAAGAAGTTCAGTTTCTATACTGAACCTTAGTTCAGTTTATATATACTGTTTTTCATTTAAAGTTCTTAAAGTTGTTTACAGAGGAAAAAATCAAATAATTAATGGATCTCTGAGTCAAAAATGCTCACAATGTAAAATATCTTATTAGCCCTAATAGAAGTTTCACGCCATGGCACCAAGTTGGGGATGTGGAGTGGGACAGAAGATTGTCTCGTCAGCTAAGAATCAAAGCCATCTGGAATGGTCCCTTATCCCTTAGTCCCATAGGTTGGTTCAGGCTGCAATTGTGTGTTTGGAGCCTCCAGTCTGGGACTTTCCCATAAGGCAGGGTTTGATGGGATGGGGATGGGATCTCCTGTTTGTCAACACCCATGCTCTCCATACTTTGTGTACAGTGCTGGTGCTGTCTTGTCCGTTCTCAAGTGTTCTGTGTTTGTCGTTCCCTTCTTCTATTATAGGGAAGCAGCAGGATGGGGCAGTGGAGAATAATCAGAACAAAGGTAAAGTTCCAGGATGCTCCCCTACAACACAAATTGAACCTACTCTTTAGTTTTGGCTTTAGTTAAGAATAACAACTAGATCCAGAATTCATCAAATTCTTATTTTGTGTTGCATTCAGATGCAGCATTGTTAAAAAGCAGGGCATAACAGGCCAATGATAAAGGGTTACTAGTACTTGAATTTAAAAAATTTGGAACACCTTGGCTGTTTTCACAGAGAAAGAGTTCTAGGAGGCCTGGGGGTAAAGGCAGGAGCCTGTGGGTTTCTGGTGGACCTGGGGTGAAGCCAAACATGCATTGTCAGGTTGGGAACAGAGCCCAGCAATGTTGAGTGGATTGAGCCAATTAAAAAAAAGTAAAACAGCTTTATAACATACATTGAAAAATTGTTATTTTCCTTGTCTGTTAGTTTTTGTAATAAAGGAAGGAATTCCAGGTGCAATTTTTTTACCTCTGTAAGAAAAGCAGCACCTGCCCAAACAAAGATTTTGTGTCCAGTGGGTACTGGAATAAAAACACTCTGTCCATACTGACACATGGGTCAAGGGACCCAGGGTCAAGGCCATAAGACACCATAGGACTTGAGATAGCATCTAAAGCTGGGATTTGGGAACCTCAGCATTTGGCCTCGCAATTAGTAGACAAAGGCCCATATCCTAAAGTCAAAATAAGCCCTTTGCTCCGGAGCAGGTAAGGTGACTTTCCATAAGTTAACACTAGAGGGTGGCATAACTGTGTGGACCCGTAACTGCTCTGGGTTTTGCCCATAAAGCACAATCCTAACCATGTCTAATCAAAAATAAGCCCCATTGTATTCAGTGGGTCTTACTCCCAGGAAAGTGTCTTTAGGATTGCAGCCTTACAGGCCAAATGAAATGCAAATGATGGTTTCTAAGAAATAAGAACTTTCTACAAAGGAAGTTCAGAGTCAATAAGAGATACAGGTGAGACCTTTGAATCCACTGATTTGGTATCCGTTGATTTGACTCACCATTGATACCAAGGTCCACCTTTTAATGCCTTGCAACAAGGCAAAAAACCACCAAAATCCAATTTCCCACCTTGGTGCTGTTAACAATTATAATTTCATTCCACTAGATTCCAAGCACTGTCTTTTACTACTGGGTAAATGGAAGCAGCTCTTCCTGATGCCCCTGCTCTCCAGTGATTAGGTGCATTGGTGTTCCACCTTAGTACCTGGTACAATTGGCAGCTTTTCTTATTCCTTCCATATCTGTGTGTTTATGTGTGTTCCTTTAAACAGAATGAGCTGCCAAGAGGAGCAACTTTGGAAAGGGTTAGGTGAGGCTCTGCCTCCCTTGCCTACCTTGATTGCATGTCACTGATTTATAGTACCATTCATCTGCTCTATGGCTGCCTTTTTGAATGGAAATGAAGGTAATCCAGGATCTTACCACGTTGGACACTCTAAAGTAGCATCTAAACCCTAGTTAGGCTGACGTAAGTCCTGACCCATGTCCTATGCAGGCCTGGGGTTGTCATAAAAGTGTGTAAGGCACAACCACGCCATTCCTGGTGGAGTTAGGCCAAGGTACAGACAAGTGCTGGCCTACCCACACCATCATGGGTTTTTAAAAAATGGCAACCCAAGCAGTAGAATTAACACGGGCACAGAATGAGGCAGGAATGCTTTCTGTATGGCTGAACCAGTGATTGGTCCCTGTCTGTACAGCCAAAAAGCAGGACGGGGCCGTCGCGATGGAGATGCAACCTCTGAAAAGTGCCGAGGGTGGCGAGATGGAAGAACGGGAAAAAAAGAAGATCAGTGTGCCCAAAAAAGAGAAGTCTGTTCTTCAGGGGAAGCTCACCAAACTGGCTGTACAAATTGGCAAAGCAGGTAAGGCAGGATATTGAACCATAGACTCCAAGGGAGGTTGTCCCAGTAACATGCTAAAAAGTCCAGTAGTGGTAAATTTTGAAGCTTGTCATGATAACTCCCCATGGCCATTGCTCCCCCAAACCACATATCATCAGGACTTACTCCTGGTAAGTTTATACAGTAGTGTAGGTTAAGTGACTTGGACATTAACCTGGTCTTAGGCAGATTTCTGAGTTTCCTTCCTGATGCTTCTTCTCAGCTGAGGCCCTTCAGCAAAAGTTTCCCAGGGCACACTTGATCACTCCTGTTGATCATTCCTGCTATAAGTCCATTCTCCCCTATTCTCCCACAACTACACACCTAAAGGCCCCCAGGAGACCCAATTGTGCACTCTTGGGCTTTAGATTGGGAATTCTCAAAGTTTAGTACCTTGGAAAGGTTAAGTTCTATAACACGGGTTAGCAGTCACCCCAGACTATTTCTCTCTTATGCTCTCTCACTTTCCAGGTCTGGTGATGTCGGCTATCACAGTCATCATACTGGTTCTGTATTTCATCATTGAGACATTTGTTATCAGTGGGCGGACATGGATGGCTGAGTGCACCCCTGTCTATGTGCAATACTTTGTCAAGTTCTTCATTATCGGTGTTACTGTCCTGGTAGTGGCTGTCCCTGAAGGCCTGCCATTGGCTGTCACCATCTCCTTGGCCTATTCTGTCAAGGTGAGAATTTTATATACCTTGCAGGGGGTTGTTATCCTTGGACAGTTCTCCCCTACATATTATCAGTTATTTCCGTCCCCCTTTGAAGATCCAGTGTGGGGTGGTAAAAAACCATACATAAATGTAATGGTAATACACTGAGGCAGCAATCCTAAAGACACTTTCCTGGGAGTAAGTCCCACTGAACACAGTGGAGCTTACTTTGGAGTGGACATGTTTAGGATAGTGCTCTGAGTTTGTTTAGACCTTTCTGGGAAGACAGGGTATATTAAGGATATTGGGGAAACCTCACCATCAAGAAATTATCTTAAGATGAAATAGGCTGGTTGAGCTGCAATTGTAAACACACTTTCCTGGGAGTCAGATCCATTGAATACAATGAGGCTTACTTCTGAGTATACATGGTTAGGATTCTGCTGTTGGTCTTATAGTCTTCCAATTTCAACTTCTTCTGTGCCCTCAGCATAGAAACCAGTAGGTGCAGCTAAGGGGAGATATCTGTGGCTCACCATTCACTCAGAATCTGTCTTTGGCTACAGAAAATGATGAAGGACAATAACCTGGTTCGGCACCTGGATGCCTGCGAGACTATGGGCAATGCTACAGCCATCTGCTCTGACAAGACTGGCACCCTCACCACAAATCGCATGACCGTTGTGCAGTCCTACATGGGTGACACTCACTACAAGGAGATCCCCGACCCCAGTAACCTGACACCCAAGACACTGGACCTGCTGGTGCATGCCATCGCCATCAACAGTGCCTACACCACCAAGATACTAGTAAGGATCAAAATTTTCAAAGTGTCAAAACCCTCTGTCAAAATTAATCTTTAGGCCATGCAAGGCAGGACTGTCTGACTGAAGTTCTGAATGAAAATTAGTTTTGTCTGGGAGACTAAAAAACTGAGAAGGACTCTGGCATATTTCTTGTTATAAATTTGTTGCTATAAATATATAAAAAACAGTAAAATGAATAAGCAGTCAGGAATTAGTGGGAAATCATGCTGGCCGTTTAAGGACTTCGTACTGATGGGTGGTGAGTGCAGTACTCCTTTAGATTAGGAAACAGCAGTAGAGTCAATGCAATTACTAAACAATTTAATAACTTACAATCAACAAGCTTCTAGCTAACGTTGATAGTAACCAGGCTCAAGCTATGTCACAGTTTTCATCTATATGACATAAGTCTCATCCTCTGGTAGTTGGTTTTAAAGCAACAAGGATATGTACTATAGTAAGCTTGCTGCAGACCAAATTACTGTAAATATGGTGGTAGCAGATCCAACTCTTTAAATGAATATCTGCCCCAATAGTGTGTGTCCTCCAATTTAGGAAGCAAAAGGGACACATGGGTGATAAAGGCCGAATCCTCTAGCCTTACTGTGGTCTAGCTCTCTAACATCTCTCATCCAAATTCCTTCCCCTCTGTCCAGCCAGGCGCTGAAATGCCTGATGCAACGTGTTGGGCTTTTATCAATGGCAGACAGGGTACTGGATTAGGGTGCTGTTCATCCATGTCTCAGCCACCCTCCTCCAGCCTGCTGTGGATGCAAGCTGCACTAATCTGCTTCATTGATCTGCTTCCTGTTCGCTCAAGTTATAATTGGATTGTTCACCTCCTTTATCATGCTCAAACTTTGGTCCATGCAGTCCTTTTTCATTTAAACTGGAAATTCTACATTTTGGGGTTTGCTAAAGCTGTTTTGATTGTAAGGCTCTTCCTACCTCACTCCCCTCCCCACCAGAGGACTGTGGCAGAGGCAGACAACATCCTAGTTCACAATGTCCCTGCGCCAATTATCTGTCTGTCTGTCTGTCTGTCTGTCGCTTTTCAACAAAGTGGTTGTTCACAAAGTTCACAAAGCAGTTTACAAAGAAAATTGAAAAAAATGAAAAAAAATTAATGGCTAATGGGTCCCTGTCACAAAAAGGCTCACAATCTAAAAAAGATAGTTTGTATTTACCCAGTTTGTATAAAAGTGAATGGCTGCTGGGAGGCAAACAATAAGTGCAGCAAGGGTTACACTCCCCTCATCCATTCTGTATAGTCTTATATGGTTTAATAGTGGTTCTCAAACTGGGGTCCCAGTCCAAGGGTCATAACCTCAGTCCCCACGCCCCAAAGGGCCAGGGCAAGGAGGAATGCAGTAGTATGATTGTCAAGGTCTGCGATCTACGTTGGAAGGGTGCAGGTGCTTGCCTGGACTCACCAGAAGCTGTAGCTGCTTCCTGGGGCTTTGGGGGGCATGGCCCTGTACTCACCCTACGCTGTGAAGAAAGTAAATACTGTGAACACAATCAGTGCTGATGTGACCACTTTTGCAATGCAAAACTGGAAGTGGATGTGATTGTGATGTTGGGGGTATCTGCAGCATGGGGAGTGCTGTAAAAGCTGGCACCAGAAGCCCTGGGAGTCTGCAGCAGCTGGCATTGAGGACCTTCCCAAACCTGCCCTTCCAAAGGGACATGATCCTGGCAATCATATCACTCCATTCACCCCTGCCCAGAAAACACAGCAGTCTTCAAACACCTGGAGAGTTTGAGAACCACTGGTTCAATACCATTTTAATCAACATCGTATCTGCCAAAGGGAACTGTAGTTTGGTGAGAGCACTGAAGTTTTTCATTAGAATACGTCACCAAACTATAGCTTTCAGATATACTTTGGTAGAGAGAATGACTTATAAACTATTTTAATGGCTTTTTATGTTAGAAAAAAGGAAGCAGGCAAGCAGGATGATAATTTTTAAAAATCATATTTACATTGCATATATATTATGTAGTATAAATATGTCTCCATGTTCAAGGCAAACTATAGGGTAATTGTGCAACCCACAATTTTGATTCAGAACAGGAATGTTCACCTTGGTTCGGAAGAGGACCCTTTGCTTAGAGTAAGAAGAAATATGTAGAATTGGGAGGACCAAAGATAAGTTTTTGTCCTTTTATTTTATTAGCCTCCAGAGAAAGAAGGTGGTTTGCCACGTCAGGTTGGCAACAAAACAGAGTGTGCACTACTAGGATTTGTGATTGACCTTCGGCGTGACTACCAGCCTGTGCGTGAGCAGATTCCTGAAGAGAAGCTCTACAAGGTCTACACTTTCAATTCTGTCCGCAAGTCTATGAGTACTGTCACTTGTATGCCAGATGGTGGCTATCGCCTCTTCAGCAAAGGCGCCTCTGAAATCGTACTCAAAAAGTGAGTTTTCTCTCTTGTGCGGGAGGTAAAGTAAATGCCTCTGCCATGGAGTTAACACAGTCTAGCACAGAGGTTCTTAACCTGGGATGTGGAACCAGTATTAAGAAATAAGAAGCCAACAAAGGCCTCTATTTTCTTACTAGTGAAATGTGCCCACGTTGTGGGAGTAAAATACCCCCTGTACACCATCTCCCATTGCATATAACACCCCCATGTGCATCAACCACCCAATGTGCATCAACCACTCCATGTGCATCAATCACCCCATGCACATCAACCACCCCATGCGCTTCATCCCTCATGTGCATTAATCTCCATGCTCAACAACCCCCCATGCACATCAACCCACCATATGCACCATCCATCCCATGTGTGACATCCCCCTTTGCACAATCCGCCATGCCCACCCTCCCCATGTGCCTTCCCCATGCACACTGCCCCTCCATGAGCACCACCACCCATGAGCACCATCCCCCAATTGCACCCTTCCACCCAGTGCATCAGGCACCAGCCAAATCCCTTGGACACTTAGCCATTGTATGCTACATGTAGAAACAGTGCAGCTGATAAAATGCCACCATAGCATTTGTGTGTCTCTTTTTATCTCCACTCCAGGTGCACAAATATTCTAAATAGTAATGGAGAGCTACGCAGCTTCCGACCCCGTGACCGAGATGAAATGGTGAAGAAGGTGATAGAGCCCATGGCATGTGACGGGCTGCGAACCATCTGCATAGCCTACCGTGATTTCCCAGCGGGAAAGGAGCCCGACTGGGACAATGAGAACGATATTGTGATAGACTTGACTTGCATTGCTGTGGTGGGAATTGAGGATCCTGTGCGACCAGAGGTAACTTCTGAGATAGGGAGCAATTTTTCTACATTGTTTTCCTGAAGGAAAATAATCTTACAACTTAGATTTCAAGTTCTTAGATTTCAAGTTCTTTGATTCAAAATTGAGACATAGAAAATCCTGCTTTCTCTCCTATGAAATAAGATAATAGGTTCAACAGGCAATGCTGTATTGTTGATAAATTATTTGACTTGGACCTGGGGAGAACTTTATCAGGGCTTTCTATGCCACTGTTGTACAGAAAAATTCCTTTCTGAAATACAAGAACTACACATACAATATATTGTACACAATACAAGAACTCTTGTATACAGTACAACAACTACACATATTTCTCTCAAGTGATTAAATTGTATTGTGCAGATTCATTTGATATAGGACAAAAATTTTGTTAATATGGAATTTTAAATATATTTAGCACTGAGTACAAACAACCCGAACTTGCACTCAGCCAATGGCTTAACTTGCCTTAGCTTGAGAGCCCTGAACTCTTCCTCCTTAAGGGCAAAGGCAACAATGCTATTGCTTGGATCAGTTCACTCTGGAGGAACCAGGTGCTTGCCTAGACTCACTAGAGCATGCAGTAGTCTCCTAGGGGTTTGAGGTCGGTGCCAGCCTCTGAAAGGCCCCCAATTTATAAGAGAGTGAAGATAATGATTGCAACCCATTTCAGGTTTGCAATTACAAAACTGGAAGTGGGTTGCAATCATTGTTTTTATGCTCTCCACAGTATGGGGCCCCCCAACAGCAGTGCAATCATGGGAATCACATTGCTCCATTCCCCTCCCCTAGGTTTGTCATAATTCTCTTTCACAAAATCAGGACAGGACCCTCTGTCACACTTGCCAGTATGTGAACACAATCCTCCCAAATTGGGACTGTCCCTGTTTTTCAGGACATATGGCAACCCTGCCCTTCCTCCACCCCTGAAAGGTCCCTATACTTTACATTGAGGAATCACTGGCTCATCAGTGCCCTGCTCTAACCCCTGCACCTAGAAACATGAAATTTGAGGAGGATATTCCTTCTGTGATATCAGCACCCAGTAAGAACCAATTTTTAGAAATTTAACCTCGAAGAGATGAAAAGGGGTGCAGCATAATGTGATCAACATTCAGCCCCAACCCCTGAAAGCATGAAATTTGGGGAACATATTCCTTCTGTGATGTAAGGACCCAATTTGTGCAGTCCTACATGGGTGACACTCACTACAAGGAGATCCCCTGGTGGTACCTGCTGCTCATTGTGGCCCACTGGTGCCGGATGCCAAGTGCCAAGTGGTGCTTGGAGCCTGGTGCCCAGCAGGGATGCCTGGTGCTCAGTACGAGTATTAGGTGATGTTTGGTGGTATCCAATGCTCACTGCTGCCTGGTGCTGCCTGCTGGTGCCCTGTAGGAATACCTGGTGCCCAGCAGTGATGCCCAGTGACCTGTGGTACCCAACAAGGATGCCTGATGCTCAGTAGGGATGCCCTTTGTCCACTCCCCACTGGTGCCTGGTGGTGCTCACTGGTGCCCACTGCCCAATGGTGCCTTCTAGGTATGCCTGGTGACCACAGGTGTCCACTGCCCACTGGTGCCTGGTGGTGCTTGCTGCCCAATGGTGCCTGGTAGGAATGCCCTGTCCCACTGGTGCCTGATGCTGCTTACTACTGCCTCCTGGTACTCTCCAGTCCCAGTCCCTGTCGGTGCCCAACAGTGCCCGCTGTCCGGTGTCAGTGCCCTGTGTCTGGCGATGCCCACCAGTGCCCAGCTGTGCCTAGAGCCCGTAAATATTCTGGAAATTTTATTCCCACAACGGCAAGTTCATTCTGCTAGTTATATCACTGCTGCTCGTTATAACATTCCGCTATATAACACCATGCATTATAGGCTGGTTATATGAGCCTCATGTTTCTTTTGCAGGTACCAGAAGCCATTCGAAAATGCCAGCGTGCTGGGATCACTGTCCGTATGGTGACAGGAGACAACATCAATACAGCCCGTGCCATTGCAGCCAAATGTGGCATCATCCAGCCAGGGGAAGACTTCTTGTGCCTGGAGGGAAAGGAGTTCAACCGGCGAATCCGCAATGAAAAGGGAGAGGTACTGATGAACTATTTCTAGACACTGAGATGGTGTAGGTCATAGACTGGAAAGAACTGGGAAAGTGCTATCCCTTTTGAGTCCTGTACAGAAGTGTTCTTTCTTGTAAAGACTGAGTAGAAGGCATTCATTCTGGGAGCTTAAGAGCGCTGTACAGTTTGGTTTGCACTCTCCTGCACTTTGAGCCGCAAAACAGAACTACCAAGACCCAGTACTCATTCACTTATCTATGTTTGACGAAGACTTGCTGTATGTGAACCTGTTGATGTAAATCATGCACTACATATATGTCCACATCCCCTCCAACAAAGAACTTTACACAGCTAACAGTTATGAAGTGCTGAGCAGCAAAATGAAGTGCCATCGAGACTCAAATATAAGTTGAGCCAAATATAAGTTTGAGCCAAAAGCCATCACCCTCAGATAAGATGAAAGTTAGGAGTGCGTGAGAACTGCTATGTGCACAAATATCTGACCGAGTGTGAAGGGATACCACTGAATAGCCACAGATTGTTCCATTTGTGTGGTTTGTCATCCTTTTTGGAAATTTGATAGGTGTGGTTCATGCTGTAGATCTTTCTTCTCTCTACCTTCCTGCACCACAGATTGAACAAGAACGCCTTGATAAAATCTGGCCAAAGCTGCGAGTTCTGGCTCGATCATCACCCACTGACAAACATACCCTCGTGAAAGGTAAGAGATTGCTCCTCCTTTTGCTCAGGAGTATTACAGTTTTAACATTAAATCCTGGGGTCTGAATGTCATTTCCTGAAAGTGATGTTCAAATAAGCATCTTTGCCAGACAGAGGCAAACACTTTAGAGGATGTCACTGCTATTTCACCAATGAATGAAACCAGTGATGTTTTTTGAATATATAGTGTAGTCACTCCTAGCTAACCCACATCTGTTTCCTTAAAGGCATCATTGATAGCACTATTGGGGAGCAGCGCCAGGTGGTCGCTGTAACTGGTGATGGGACCAATGATGGACCAGCGCTCAAGAAAGCTGACGTGGGATTTGCCATGGTAAGAAACATTGAACTGAATTTACTCCTTTGTATCCACCACAAAATCCACTTTTCATGGAATTAGAAGGTAAAGACAGCTCACATCTAGAAGTGTTAAGATAGGATTACAGCCTAAGGGTCCAATCCTAATCCTTCTGGCATCCTGCCAGATGGAGTGCTGAAATGGCCACCACTGTATCCTGTGAGGCAAAAGAAGGTGCTTAAGGTCTCCTCTGTGTTTGGGAACCTTGGTTCCCTTATCTCATACCAAGCAAGGCTGACTTCAGTGGGTCTGCTCAAATTCACACTAGCCTACGAGCTGGCACAGAACTGAGGAAATCCATGTCTTGTGGCTAGCAAAACACCATGTAGCTCTTCAGAGAGAGGGTAGAAAGTACTGTTTATTCTGAGTGGGCTTCATGAAATTGTCATGTAGTGCAATATTATTGACTACATAATGTCATCTAACCATCTTATTAAGAGCGTGATCCTAATCCATCTCTGGCTAGTGGAATAGGCATGTGTATGATTGCAAATGTGCCTTAAAGCATGCGCAGTCATGCAATTCCAGCAGTGGTAAGGCAGGTATCAGCACCCAAAAGGCCTCTACCAGCACTGGAACTGCTCCCACCAACTGGGATAAGAACTGAGAAGAATCAGAGTTGGAAGAGACCAAAAATTCATCTAGTCCAACCCCTTGCCTGTTGCAGGAAATTCTCCTAAAGGATCTCCAGCAGGTACTTTTCAAGCCTGAGCTTGAAGAGCTGCAGTGAAATCTCACCCTGGTGTGATCTTCACCCTCAGCAATATATTCTGCTGAAACCTTCCTTATCATCAGGAACTTTTTCCTGATATCCAATCTAAATCTCTTCTCTTATAATTTGTACCAGTTAGATTTATATCTACTTTCAGAGGCAGTTGAGAACCAATTTGACACTTTTCCCTTTCCATTTAAAAGCCCCTCAGGTATTTAGAAAGTGTTATCGCCTCTCAGCCTTCTCCAGGCTGAACATACCAAGTTTCCTCAACCTTTTCTTGTAGGGCTGATTCTCCAGTCCTCTTGACTTCCTGGGCATTTTTGCACCTGGGGAAGCCATTCTGTTTGTCATCCTACATTCCTGACCCACAAGCAATTGCAGTGATGTCATCATGTTACCACAATTGCTTCCAGAATTGCTTCAGGAACATGTCTCTCTGCAGAGTGACCATATAGAATGGAGGACAGAGTGCCTGTACCTTTAAGCATTGCATAGAAGAGGGAACTGAGGCAGGTGCTTCCTTCTATGTTAAGCTAAACCTGCCTAAATTCCTCCTTCTGTGCAATAGTTTAAAGGTACAGGCAGTCTGGCCTCAATTCTTAAGGGTCACTCTGCTGCCTCCTTTCCTCTCCTCCACATCTTGGAGGATGTAGCACAGAGCAACGTGAATTCTGAAAGGATGCAGCCCAGAGCAGATCAAAGAGATGAAAGACATAGAGCACAAGCCTAATCATGTCTACTCAGAAGTTATCCCCATTGTGTTCAGTGGGGGTCTTACTCCCAGGAAAGTGTATTTCGGAGAGGGCCACCCCCTCCTCTCACCCTTCATAAAAGAAGAGGAAAGGGGTAGAGTAGACAGTAGAGCACTCGCATGCTAGGAGTTGCAACTCCCCACACACTGCCAGTCTAGGCTGTCCCTTTCAACTTCTCCTAGAGGCAAGGAAGGTGGCAGCCTATAGCAGCAGGGCATTTTCCAGTGCGGCTGCTCCCTTTCTTATCCCTTTTTATCCCCCTGTAAAGGAGGGAAGGGGAGACAACCCAGTCCAGCTCTGAAATGCAGCAGGAGAGGTGGGACCTAACAGCTTCTCTGGTTCTAAGCCTCCCTCACCTTAGTCAGGAGGAAGGCTTTTTCTTAAGGGAAAGAAGCCAGCAGGGATACTTGCTTCTTTCATTTTAAAAAAGGCAAAGGTGGAAGGGATAGAGCTGGTGTCGCTGCTCCCTGAGGATGCCACCTGGAGCATTTGAACCCATTGCCCTTCAGGTATGCCACTGCACAAGTGAGATTGGACCAATTCAGAGTAAAGCGGAACCACAACTTCTCACGTCTTGGAAGTTACGGTTCTACTAATGCAGGCTAAAATTGCATTCACCTTCTTTGCAGCCGCATCACACTGCTGACTCATGTTCATCTTGTGATCCACTGCAACTCCAAGATCCCTCTCACATGTTGTGCTGCCAAGCCAGGTATCTTGCATTTTATACCTGCGTCTTTGGTTATTTTTGCCTAAGTGCAGAACCTAGCATTTGTCCCTGTTGAACATCATCTTATTCATTCCATCCCAGTATTCCATTTTATCGAGGTCTTTCTGAATGCTTCTACTGTCTTCTGTTGTGTTTGCTACTCCTCCCAACTTGGTGTCATCAACAAATTTGATAAGGCCCACTTGTATCCTTTTATCCAAATCATTGACTATGATAAAGAGAACCAAGCCCAAGACAGAGCCCTGGGACACTCTACTTGAAACTGCCTTCTGGGTTGATGCAAACCCAGCCTTTGTGTGTGGCTGTCCCACCAATTGCAAATCTAATGATCCATCTTGCTATATTTTACCCTATATTTAGGGTAAAATATAAATATATTTTGCCATATATTTAGCCTATATTTTATATTCATCTACTCTATATTTTACCAACTTGCTGAATAAGATGTAATGTGGAACCTTATCAAATGCTGTACTGAAATATAGTTTACATCCACTGCATTTCAACCATCCAATAAGCTAATAACTCAATGGAAAAAAGCGATGAGGCCTGTCTTGCAAGATTTATTTTTGACAAATCCGTGCTGGGTTCTATTGATCACTGAGTTGTAATCTAGATGTATGCAAACTGTGGGTTTTATGATTTGTTCACACAACTTCCCTGGTACTAAAGTCAAGACTTCTATATTTCCTGATCTGCTTTCTTTCCCTTTTAAAAATGGGGACCACCTTAGCCTCCTTCCAGTCTAGCAGCACCTCCCTCATCCTCCAGAATTTCTCAGAGATAATTTGACAGAGAATGCAAGTATGTGTGCAAATTCCTTTAGTACTCTTAGTATGCAGTTCATCCAATCCAAATATCTTGAATTCAAACCAGTTAAGTGATTTCTAATTCCCTGACATTTCTAATCTGCAGACCTGTGCCACCCATGTTTTCATTACTTCTCTGAGGATGTAAGCATATCCCCCATCAGATGAGGATCAGTCACCTGTATTTGCACAATCCTCCACCCAAGAGGGACACAAATTAGGAGTTGAGCAGCTTAGTCTTCCCTTTGTCTCCTGATACCAATTGGCCATCCTTATTTAGGAGAAATCCCTCCCTCTCATTTCTCTTCCTCTTCCTTTGGACATACCTAAAAAACCCTTTTTGTTGTTCTTGACATCCCTGGCCAGCTTCAGCTCATGCTGAACTTAAGCATTCCTGACCCTCCCTGGTGATCAATCCCAAATTATATTTCCTATACATATCATTTAAAATCTTTAACTCGCCGCTAAGGTTCTTGTGTAACCATCCTGGTTTTTTGAGGTGTATTTCTCTTTTTCATAGGAATTGTTTCTGACTGTGCCTGTGGAAGCTGCTTCTTATGGAGATTCCATTCCTTTTTGGCTTCTTTTCTCATTAGATATCAAATGTGGGATCCTACCTATCATTTCTCTGAGCTCTTTAAAATCAGTCTTCCTAAAATCCAACATACAGACTTCATTTATTCCTTTCATTTCTCATAAGATTGTGATTTTCAGCAGTTTGTAATCTGTCTCTGAATTTCCACTACCGATAACTTCATCAACCAATTCCTCCTTGTTGATAAAGATCAGCTCAAAGATGGCCCTTTACCACATCACTTCCTTCACTTTCTGGAAAATTAAGTTGTCCCCAGGCACAACAGAACTTTATTGGATTTCCCATGCTTTGGCCATGTTAGTCTCCCAACAGATATCTGAATAAAGTCCCCCATTTTTGTTGCCTCTTGTTTCCT